>OZ010729.1:69583692-70881674 GCA_963932275.1 Andrena praecox
CTCCATGTGTACACCTATATTTGCTGCTCCATTAATTCTACTAAACTAGTAATCGATTTTGCCGTTGATTAACAACCAGCAGCCAGCATCACAGAAAACGTTCCCCTGGACGTGACATTTAACAGAAATTTAGTGACACGATTAAAAAGAAAAGAAAAGAAAAAAAGCAATCGTATTCAATGATGAAAAAGAATAAACCTTGGTGTAATTTATTACAGATGGCCCCCTGGTTGTTCTGTCGATGACCACGCATACACAGTCACCTTTTACCTTCATCCCCCTGCCTGTAGCCACTTAATATAATAGAATTCTCCACGCATCGGTACGATATATGGTCTGTTATTAGCGCGTGAAAACCTTCGGACCCCCAACACGAGATAATGCCATAAGTTCGCCTGAAAAGAAAGAGCAAAGGAAACAAAAGTTAGTGCAATATCGCAACTTTCGCGATCGGCGAAGACTGCCAGACGAGAATTAGCGATCGTCGGTTGTTGCTTCTTTTTTTTTCGTGTACATTTTTCAACTTTTTCGCAGCTTTCAAACAATAATATCTCGTGTTAAGCTTGTACCTATCACGTATATACACATACACACGCTGAATATAAACGTAAGGAGAATTTGGATACCATTTTTCATTGCTTTGTGGATAATCTTCTTTCAGAATGATGTATATATTATTATTATTATTATAATTATTATCCTTATTGTAATTATTATTAATACTATCGCTACATCACTGTCTAATATTTGTTGCCGGACTGAAGTGTTGGAAAGTAGACTGCACTTTTCTTTTTCTTTTTTTTTTTCTTCTACTTAAGAGGGGCGGTTCGCAATCAGACAACGTCGTCAGTCCAAAGAAATACTTCAGTCCCAATGATCATTATTAGACCTATTTCTTTTTCTTCTTCCGAATACACATTTTAATGTAGATACATACGCATCGTTCATGGAATGAATCTTAAAAAAAAAAATGGAAAAAATGAAAGCCAAAAAAAATTGTTCGTCTTATCGGTGATGAATTGATGATCGAATCATGTGTATTCGATGTGTATTCGTATCTGTTCGTTTTATCATACTCTCGAAGGTAATGACCTGATTCCCGCTACGGAGAATTTAACGATTATTCATTTGAAAGTAACATTCTTTGTACGTGGACATACATTTATAGCAACATTAGCGTAATATTTAAATGGGTATTTGTGGTATACTTACGTGTTTTGCTCGTTGCCTTTTTATTATATATATACACACATACATTAAAGAAGTATTCAAAATGGAAAAAATGAAAAAAAATGAGACGAAAGTACGTACGTAAACGATAACTTAGCCACACATGGTATTTAGTGAACGAGAGTACGTCGATCGATTGATATATTCCAATATTTTTCATCCGCAACTGTTATACATGCGATATTGTACTTCAACTTTATTAATTTATTTCCCCCGCATATTAATTATAAATTTAATCGGAAGATGATAAAAAAAAAAAAATAACGAGAACACGAATCATGTATAATATCGTCAGTATTATTTCTCACGTAAACGGACTACATTATAATCGTTTTTAATTGATCATAGACATTAAACTGATAAAAATATCTTTTATCTTTATCAATAAAATTTGTTCCTAGGATTGTCATCTTTGCGATTCTTTGCGTCTACCATTGTTCATTCTTTTGTTTTCGCTCACGATGCATTCTCGAACGTCTCGCGTCTCCCTGATCATCTTGTCAAGTGTCAGTCGCGTTCATTCGCCAACGACATTTGCACGCTATTTCGTTTAACATTCAATTTTCTCTCGAATTCGAATTATTACGTTCGGCGACACGAATTTATGGGCGTCCTTCCACTGGCATTACAGTTTCAACTCATCGATGCAAATCCGACGTACTTACTTTTCGTTTTATAAGCCGTCGACACATACAGGGTGACTTAAGAAATACCCACATCTGCAATAGCTTTATTTGTTTTGGAAAGTGCTTGGGGAAGGATTGGTTATGTTTAAGGTAATCGAATGGAAATTTTTTCAGGTTCGATTAGCAAGTTCAGAGCGATCTTAATAGTTTTGAAAATATGAAATTGATGATAAGTAAGTTTTCTATTCGATGAGACTCAAAACATAATAAATTTAATCTCGTACGAATCTCTTGAATCAGTAACGGGAAAAGCTCTCTCAGATAAGTTCTTAGCGAGTCACTTGATATATGTGTGTCCATCCGGTGTTTGCCGCTTAATCAATTTAAATTCATCGGGAATAATTCGATCGTCTACAACCGTAAATCAAGGAATGTGCATTCGAGTTGGGAATTACTCGAATAAATTCAGTCAAGACGGTGCATTCGAATAAATAGGATTGATGAGTAACACAATTAGTGGGTAAGAAATGAGAAATACGAGAACTACTCGTCAGTCAGGTTCTTTATTTTCCAAGTTCACACAATCCCACAATTGTAAAATGTATATTCTGTAACCACCAACTGCAAGGTCCTTAAAAATCTACAAGAAAAACGGTCCACTAGGGGAAAGAATAACGAGTACAATTCTATTCAGACAAATTTTATTCGTTACCCGAGGTTCGCCCAATTATAATTCAAGCGTCGACTTCAAATCGACGTTCCCGACTTTTGTTTGGCATATATACACTGCTCTCAGCAAGAAGAAAAGCAATACAAGTGGCAGCGATGCATTGTTAAATCCCGCGGCGACGACTGACTTTATGTAACTCGAGTAGCGTGCGCGAGAAAAAGAAACCACGGAGTACAGTCGAAATGAACACGTAGCAATTTAGTCGCAGCTTACAATCCAGCTTATGGGAAGGTGATTTACGATCGAGCAATCCGTCGATGATAGATCGTCCGTTCGAAGTACGAACTTTATTGTAACCGCGACAGGAGGGCTCATGTAACGAAGGTTTATTACAATATCTCGAGATAAGACGCTCTATCCAGCGACGAGTTCGACGTCGGCTCTAGCCGCCGATCGTGAGTCGTTCCGTGCGTAGCATGAGTCACGAGATCTTTTTATAAATTCCGCGATGCACGATACTCATTGGGAACAAAATAAGTGTAACCGAGCGGCACGGCTAAATTCAAGGTTTACACGCATACTTGCCAATAGTTCGTTTACGAATCACCTGTATGTGCAGCACGTAATTATCGCGAATGCTTATGATAATTATTTTCGTTCATGGAAAATTACCAAACCCGCTCTCGCGATACTCACCTTCTCCTTTTTACGAGCATCCATGACGAGAGTCGCGCGGAGCCGAATAAAATCGATCGGAAATCAAACGTTTTGTATCAAAATTTGTTTATAGGTAAATTTCTCTCAATGAAGTATGGGCAATCGGCGTGGCGCGCGATTTCCGGAATTTCGAAAGCTACTTTAAAATAAGTAAGCAGTGACGAAAGTGTCGTACTAGCATCACACGTGTTTGGCTCTAATAAACAATGTTTATTTGGTATATGTGTAGAGCCTTTTTTAAAAACACAACTGCGTACATATGAACAAATTATAGATAACTATAGTAACTCTAAATACGCGACGTATTTCAGCGATTCTTCTCTCTCTTTCTCTCTCTCTCTCCTATCTTCCTCCTAATATACGCTCACTTACTCATTCATTCACTCCCCCTTTTGTTTCTCTGGCTTCGAACATCTGTTCCTATCTTGCTATATATAACACTTAGACTGATAGACGTAATACAATTACCAACTGCCATTAATATTTATCTAAATAAGCGAAATACATACTGCTCTTCTGCCCCATAAAAAGTTGCCTCGAGTACCCGAGACATTACATTTCTCTTAAATCTTACCTTTTTCAGTTTCTTTAGCTTTTTTTTTTTAATTATTATTTTTACGACTTACTGATCCCTTACGACAGACTTTCGCCGCGAATAGCGAAAGGGCACACAACAAACGGATCTCGTTTCTTGTGCGAATGCTCGCGTGTCGAGGACACCGATAACCAATTTTATAGGAATAACGCTGGTCGCTTAAGGTATACAGCGAGCGTAGTCTAATTTATCTACCAACGTTTTCCAAACCGTGGCTCGACGATGCGCAAACATATATACATCGGTAGGAGAGATAATCGAGATATGTTGTCTCATTAAGCGACGCGCGCGATAATAACGGTTGGTTATGAACGTTCCCTTTTTAGAATCGAATTACATAGTTTGGAAAACGTTGCCACGCGTACAACGGGATTATTATACGAGCCTCTTTCTTTTATAAATCACCTGCGTTATACCTACGCGACCAAATGAAGCTGACCAGCAGTCGAACGTATTAAACTAATTTTATATAAGCGTGGATTTGTATAACTGAACACGTTTTATCGCTGAAATACAGAGTAATAATATAAAATAAACTAATCACAGACCATCTCGATATATATATTTCCTCAATTATTTACAAACTCCGCAAGGATCGATGATCGGAATAATATTCTCTGCTATTAGCGAGGACACGCGTCGCCGGAGGTTCTTAAAGTAAAGCTTTCGGTTGCTCGTTACTCTGACGATGTGAAAATAAGGCGTACGTGATTCTGCTCTTGGAAACGACCTGGATTCATCTGCCTATGTGCTGCACATGTAACTGTCCGTTACGTAACAAGCCGTGCATTTCCGTTATGCGCACCTTTTAACGGCGAGTTTTTTCGCTCGCACGCGAATTCAATTTTCAACGTTCGCCGAATTGATTATGTAAACGGTGCTCGCGCGCTCGCTCGCGGGGGCAGGGCGCTCCGCGATGACGAAGGCACGTGAAACGAGCGGCCACGTTCCTCTGCCCGAAAATGAAATTAAAACGTTCGGGGAACCAAAGAGCTCGATTCACTTTTTTTTCCGCGCCTCGTTCGCTCTCGACTATTTCTGTACATAGAACTTCTTTGCTCGCAGCAACGGGGAGGGATGCAGGTACCGGTGGTGATGCGTAGAGAAAGCATGTGGTTCTTGAAAATTCAATGGCAGTGATAAAAAATGGATCGTTAGCATCATGCGGTTTAATTTACTCTTATCGCTTTAAATGTGTGTGTCTCTCGGTGTGTATGCATGTACAGCTAGGTAGATTTTGTCGATGATAAAAGTGAGTACTGATACTTTGTTTGTCCAAATTAAATTTTTATTAAACACGGTTTCTTTTCTGTAACATCGAGGACGAATCATAACATAAATAATCATTATTATTACTGATCAGTATCACTTTTTTGGCGCTCAACAATGAGTCTATTTTCTTCTTTTTTTTTTGTTTAGTAACACTGGAAGATAGTACGTGGGGGCGGCGATGGCAGCGACGGTGACAATGGGTATTTTACTCTCTCTCTATCCTCCATCAGTTTGCCAGTGCTTTACTCTCTCGTTTCTTCTCTACCCTTCATTCATTCTCTCTCACACTCGCGCGCATGCAAATCGTCTCGCTTCTCTTCTCTGACACGTGCACACACTCTCCGTGGGGTTAAACTTTCTCTCAGCTACACAAGGTTCTGGTATAACACCTTAAAACCTAATCTAGCCTAAAACACGTTTTTAATCGTACGCTGTAAAGCATGGGCGGGGGTGATTATACATTACACGCGTCTCGGTTCATGATTAGATAGCAGATGTTTAATTATCGTTAGTTGAGACAGGAAGGTAGGAAGGGAAGGAAGATAGGCTAACTGGCAATATAGTATATTCTTCGTGTGCTTGTGCATCTTCCCGAGTGTGTGTAAAGTGAAGATCGCTCGCTATCTACCTAACTCTCTCGCTCTCTCTCTCTCTCTCTCTCTCTCACTCGCATACATTGCAGAAAAGCCACCACCCACCGCTCCCCGGCTCGCTTTTGAGTTTTCCTTCTCGCTCGTTTTACGCTAGTCGCGAGAGTTTCAAGAGGTTCTCGACTTCTCTTCCATTTCCGTTCCCATTTCCTATCGTCGTTGTTGTGAATTCGAAAGAGCAATTCGATCTGTTTCTATTTCTTTCTCACGATGCAGATGGTGTATATATAGGTGCATTTTCTCAAGCGAGGACAATCGAGGAAACCAAAAAACGTATCGAAGCTTAAAACAATTCGTTTCTATCGCTCGTTAGTGTTTAATCATTTCTCGTCGTGTCTCGGATGTCGGGCTCGAAAAGGCAATAAATTGTTGCAGATTGAAAAGTTGTCTGTGGCTTCTTCAATGTACGTGTGTTCTCTCTGCCGGAAATGCGCCTACACGTTGAGCTTTGTTGTTGCTGTTTGTCGGTTGTTGTCATCGTTTTAGATAGAAAATACTGCGCAGTGAATAAAATCTGGCGAGCGGGCGCGACGATATTGCTCGTGTCCTCGATCGTGACCGATGGGATTACGGAGACGGGGCCCACTGTCAGCTCCCATGGCAGTGAACCCTTCGGGGAAAATTCGATCCTGGCATTCCCCAGCTGCCCCCGTAACGCATCGCCGATAACGCCGCCGCGTAAAATGTAAACCATCTAGTGTGCAATTTATTAGCTTTCGTATCCAAAAGAATACCGCCCTCCTCGCACCGGCGTAAGCGCCCGCTCGCCTGCACTGAACGAACTTATCATGGAATGTACAAATTAGTATTTTTTTTTTTTTTAATCATTATTTTACCTCGTAACCCCTTTTCTTAGGTAGTCATACATCTGCTGGCGCGCGTACGGATTCGGTTGCCCATGCCGCCTCGCATACTCGCCACTTCGTCGTCGTCAACATATATATGGCGCGCATATATACATCTCCAACGAGACGTGAAATAAGTATGCTCGGCTCCCGGAGAGGGAAATCACCGCTGGCCTTTGCGGTCTCCCAGGAATAATTCGTAAACCGTACACTGTTGCTCACTGTTAAGTCGCGAGCTCTTCGTACGCCCAGCAGCCACTGAATTGACTTAATACTATCATGTATCTGTCCATTGTCTACTCACATTCATTTCTTTTGTTTTTCTTTTTTCGTTTATCTCTCTCCCTAGAAACTTCATCCCACATACTATACTTTGTGTCTCGTGGCTTCGATTGTACAATATCTGTTTGTCTGTCTGTTTGTTTGTTTGTTTGCTTGCTTGCTGGATTTAAGATATAGTTTGTACAACCATTGCGCATATTATGCTGTTTTTTTTTCCTACACGCAACTTACGTGTACTGTTTCCACTTCTCTTCCCATTCGGATGATCGTAGTTTTGTGCCCCGTGCGGACTTTCGTCGCGGGGACACGTTCATCTGCAATCTGTATACTACCGCTTTTAATTGCATTTAATACATAATTGTGCTAAGTATTCCTTTTATCGATAACATTTTTTTTTTTTGTTCCTTTATACACTCAGTAGAGCCGATTATCTTACTCGATAATTCAATGTCAAACTACGCTACAAATGATTACTATACAGTGAAAGAGAAATGTTCGGCATGGGATATCGGAGTCTTTTCCTCAGTGTAAACCTCCTGTCGCCTGTTCGCTAGTTTTGTGTTGTTGTTGTTGTTGTTATTTTTTTCTCGCTTTCTTATCTTCTGTACACACACGTCCTCTTCCTGCAAGACTGAATTAGGATTTCCTCGACTCGTTTATCCGATCGACTAAATAGGTTTTCCAGCACTCTATCTCGTTTACTCGTTCGCAGTGTTTCCAATAGTCGCGTCGTTTATGTAATGAATATGTAGTTATTAAATGCTCTGGACTCTAATATATCAACTTCAATACAGTATTACAGAAGGATGCTTAGATGAGTCGATGTGAGTATGCATGGAGAAATGTGTTTAAGTAAAATGTCGAAACAATTCGTAACATATAATAGTCGGGGAGCGCTGTTGCAGGCGTCGAGTCTTGCATTCCTGCCACTAATATTCTGTGTGTTTACTGTTTGGTGTACAAGTAAATGGCAACGATGAGACCGTAGAGACCCAATACTTCAGCGAAGATTAGAATCAAGATCATACCGACAAAGAGGCGAGGCTGTTGGGCGGTACCTCTTACGCCGGCGTCACCAACAATACCAATGGCAAATCCAGCAGCTAGACCAGAAAAACCTACGGATAAGCCAGCACCCAGATGAACAAAACCCCTGGTGAAGAGAGCAAAAAAAAAAAAGTTGCTTGTTAACTGGAAGGAGGTAATAGTCATTTATACGCAAACGTAGTAACGTTAAGTGAAGCGCAAGGAGATTAGAACTAGTCAAGCCCAGAATCTAATCGAGTAGTATACGAGTAAATAAGCGTAGTTAAGATCCTTACGGGGATTATTATCTATAACAAAGATCTACCCAAATATCGTAATATTTATGGCAAAGTATCGCACGCTCGAAAATTAACAAGTAATTCCAAGAATACTTGTGGTATTAAGGTATACGAAGACTGGGCGCAGCCTTCTCCGTCGGGCTGTTACCGAGCTAAGCTACTCTCAATTAATGTTAGAACGTGTAAGAAAAGTGTAACGTACTGGAAGAGACTGTAGTTAGGGGGTCCTTCTAAAACACCAGCAATGAGAACAGCCACTACAAGACCATAAATGGCAATGATACCCGCCATGACAACAGGAATGATAGATTTCATGATAAGCTCTGGCCTCATAACAGACATCGCTGCGATTCCTGTACCCGATTTTGCTGTGCCATACGCTGCTCCCAGAGCTGCAAATAAAACAAGCATTACATTCTATTTATCTTAGCGCCAGGTCGCTGATGGACGGAAGACTTAACGCACCGTGGACCGATCCTGAGATATCTCGTGTTCCCATTTAACCGACGGAGGGTCAGATCCCGTGATACATTATCTCTCTTTCTTCAGCTGGCATTCGCGCACCTGCTGCTATTCGAACGATCGAGAGATAACGAGGGAAACAAATATGCGCAGTCCACGGTGTGTCAAATATTACGGTGTCGACGAAATGATATTACTCGTCATTGAGTTTTATTAAAATTTCTGTTCCTATCGAGGGTCGCGCAAAGACATTAACGCTAGTCAACGCTAAAGTTCAATTGGTTCGGAGTTATTGTTGAGAAGGGTGACGTCGCATTCGTCACGTCGATAGAAGTCTATGAATAAAAGCTGTATAACACCAGAGTTGCATTCAAATGCAGAACCTTACAGATGTGCAACCATATGGTGTTACAATGTGCTACTAAAAAATTACAATATTGAATTCCCATTATTTACGATCAGGAACGCTTTATTTACCCGATGAGCAGTACAAACGTATCTCTATCGGAGCTTAGTAGGATTAGAAGAATAGTAGCAACAAGTATTAATTTCCAATCTGCTCGAAATCAATAACGCCGAATATCGTATTTGAAAAATTTCCCGCCCCTTCATCGGAAACACGAAAGATCCCCGTAATTCGTGAAAAAATGTTAATAGAGCATTAATAGGGCTATCGATCGGTCTCGCTATCGATCTCTAGGCCGGCGAGAGGTCATAGTGTCAATGTCTCCGGCCAGCGTTCGATTCTTGACCCCCTTTTTAATTAACATTTCGTACGAAATCCCAGTATGCAGGAAAGTGAACGAGATCCTTATCCGAGTTACGAGCGTTACCGCCCAGACTGGAAATCGTAGTCACATGATTCTCACGTTGGCAGTCACATGATTATCATGTAAGTCCCATCCCGTAAGTAGGGGGCGTGGCACAAGTACACATGATCGTGCTTTATGCCTCCGGATCACGAATCTTTTCATGGAATCGAAATGCATTCCTTGCCGGCGTTTAAAGGGTTAAAGATGCTTGCGCGAAGGCACGGAACGTCGGCTAGATATCCGAGCAAGTAAGAAGCCATCTATTTGGGCTTGGGATCAAGATCTTTCGGTGCATTCCGAAATGCTCGCGTGCCTGTTTCGTGGGGTCGATTTTCCTCGTGGGTCGCCGTCCATTCAAGACTGGCGCACACGGGAAAAGGGAGATTCGTATTGATTTCCCTGATAGGGACCTGACGCTTCAAAACTTTAAGTATGCGCGTCCTCGAATCCCCAGGCTTCTCCTCGCTAAGTATTCGTTTCTAAGAATTCGCGAATCGATTGGGGCGGCCAGCGATCGATGCAGCCCGGCATCGATTATCTGGCGGAATCTTCCACGGGTGGCTGTTAATCCTGCAACCTCCGGCCGCCGATACGGGCGGATTTTCATTGAAAAGCATTCAACGAGGTCAGCAATTACGAAATAACCGTTCGGCCAGGCCGAACGCCGCGAGCGTGCGTTTCTCTCGTAATGTAAAATTAAGCTGGGTTGGGTTGGACCGCGTTTACGGAACATTACGAAATCTTAGATCTACGTGCCTAGAAAAATGGCGCTTCAAAATTGAATTCGTATCCTTGACATCATCGGGGGGGTAGCAATACCGTCGGATTAGAACGCACCTGTGCCTCTCGCCGCGCTAACATTATCGCGCTAGCTGACACACGCAGGCTCTCGACAAGAATAAAGGGAAGAGCTAGCGAAATGTACTTTGCACATCTAACGAAAGTCGTAACAGTCGTTTATTATCATTGATCGTGCTACCGTTTCTTATCAGCGACATCGTCTGCGAAATTACCATGAGTCACGTCGAGCTATCGAGCAAATGCCAGCCTTCGACTTAACGTTATCGTGAGCACGAAAACTGCGTAGGATAGACAAGAGTTTACTGTTTTCCTCGACTTCACGTTGTCCGTAGCGAAGAAAATGGCGTGCGCGCTAATTTCAGCCTGCCAGTGTAAGGGTGCGTTTGGACGGACGTTGCCGTTTCTTTTGGGAACGGGTCGCATGGTTTTCCCCCAGCCCTTAGAAGCTACGCGGGGATGATCGCGTTCGTGTTCTGGCTCGAGATTGGGAACAACTGAGACTCACCAGAGAATATGATGGCCGAGGCGGCGCCCATCACGCCGAAGAAGGGCGCGTAAACAGGATGGTCCTCCGTGATTGCGCTCATTGTGCCGTGTTTTTCGTGAGACTCACACCGTCGGTCGAATAGATCACGAGTATTTACAGGTTGTCGAAACGCGGCGACGGTCCGAGATCAGAAGCGATCTTCACTCACGCTCACTTCGCTAGACTAGTGCCACTGTCAAATATGGCCTACTGTACAGTAGTGCGGGTCATGTGACGAGTGACGAGCGACAGAAGAAGAGGTCTGCTCGAGCTACTCTCGGGATATGTCTATCCGCTTACTATTGGCTGGCGACTACGGGCCACAGCGTCGAAAGCGAATCGGACGCCGCGTCTCATCTTTTATATCTGACGTCAAGCCGCTCCATAGGCTCCCTAGGTGGCTCACTGCGCAGTAGCGGCGCGCAGGGCCTCGATCCTCTTCAGCGCGTGACACGCGCTTCCTGTTCTTTTTACCGTTTCGCAGCAACCTTTAGGGCCCCAGACTTCGTCACAGGGTGCCGAATAATTCTACAGAAAATCTGCTATTCACTTCAAAGCATTTCGCAACCGGCGTGCTACATTTTAAGGTTATTCTCGGTCGAACGCCCGCGAGCACGTGACTGAATACAAATGCAACTAAGCAATCATGCTCCCAATTGAAAGAATTGATGGAAATTATGATTATCCTTCGAGCAGTTTCTTTGCACAGGAAAACGTAAACGTTCTTTAGATATTTTTAGGGATAAAGTAATGGAGACTACAATATATGGGCAATCGTATGTTTATTGGTGAAATTTCCTATGCGTACAATTTCGATTCGTAATAGCGTTTTCAGAGTAATTTCTTTTCCGATCACTGTTCTGATTGTTTGATGCATTTCTTGAATATTTCATGCGTGTATTGGCGGCGTGTGTGAGCGGACAGGATCTTCTACCACTTTTCATGTAGACCTTGTAGACACTTGGAAGTTTAAATTGACATTAGTGTCTGAATTGATGTTAATGAAATTTGTCAAATTTGTTATACAGTTTTCGATAATTTGAGCCAACACCTTAACTCCTCTCCTGGCAGTGACGTGTTTTCGCGTCAAAACTCTCCATTCGCTCGTTGGCATTGGCCTGTTTTCCTGCTGATGTGGTAGAGAAAGTATTGACTCGCACCTTTGATCTAGGGATATTTCGGGCCACTGTTAACTTTCATCTAGGGAATTAGAATACGATCTCAAATCTTGTAGGCTTTTGCCACAAACGAGGTATAGGATAGATTAAACATCAGATGTGAGATTTTGTTACACAGCTTCGAGGCTTCGGAGCACGCGCACTTCGATTCGGAATAGGATACCATCGCAACGCCACTAGTGGCAAAGAGTAGGTATAATAAGAGGCGTCACTCCGGGCGGAACCTTTGAAGTCCTTGCTTGACCTTGGCATTTAAATTGGTTGTCTATTTCGAGCGGGATATTCAAATCGACTAAATGTACCTTACCGCAATTGGCTGATTATTGCCGAAGTTGACCGATCATTGCCGAAGCTTAGCGATCATTGCCGAATGAGCATTTAAATTGGTTGTCTAGTGATTTCCCTAGGTTATTTCTGTCCTTGTCGAGTGACGCCTCTTATTATACCTCCTCTTTGCTAGTGGTTAGAATTAATCATATCAGTTCCGTGTCAGTGGTAGGAACATCGACGAAGTGGTCTGTGGTAGGAAGAAGAGGAGATAGAGGACAGATTTTACATCTTACGGGAGTCGAGTCACACGAACTGAATTACCGACTGCGTGAATATTGACAGATTTTGACGCGCACTCTACATTTAAGAACGGTGACTCTGGGAACTAAGACAACATAATTACCGAAGTCGGTAAAGTTGATTAACGAAAAACCACAGACGAGGTATAGAATAGACCTATCACCTTATGGGACTTGGTGTCACCACCCAAACTGTGTTACCGACCCATAACTCGAGGACTGAATCTGGCGGCCTCTGTTCATGAACAGCGTCCAACTCCGGAACTACTCTGAAATGTGTTGAAATGCTGAAAGGTGTTGCGTGCTTGTATACGTGTGACTTGTTCAGACTATTGAGAACCATTATTTACATTCCAGTAGACAAACGTAACCTAAAATTTTCGAAACATTCGTATTGCCCGAAACGTTCAAGCTTCAAGCTTCAAGCTACTCGACACAGTCGGTCTGCTCGAAAATTTCGATCTGGTCCAAGTATATTCGAGCCGCTCGAAAAAATTCGAGCTTCTCGGTTCTTTCGGGCCGCCCGGTTCTTTCGAGCCGCTCGAAAAAATTCGAGCTACTCGGTTTTATCGAGCCGATCGATTCTTTCGAGCTACTCGGTTTTTACGGGTACTCGGCTCGGCTCGGAAACCGAGTCTCGGCTCGGTCCGAACTTCAAGCTACTTGAATATTCGAGTACTCGAACAGCCTTACTTGACACAGACAAATCCAGTCTATTCTATGCCTCCGCAGCGACCTGTTCCTTGTGTATTCAATCCCGAATATTTCCGTGCTTAACATGATAAAACTGCATGAAAAATTCAAGAAACTAAATTATTAGTAACGAAGTAATGCTTAGAAATATTTCCGTTCCGCGCAATTTATTATGCAATTTCGCTAAACGGTTTTACTGATTGCTTTATTTATTAACTTGCAATCGGCGGATGTATCCCCCTTATAGAGGCATTAGAGGAAAACGAGCAACAGTATTCATAACGTATTCCATTTTAAAGCTTTTTAAAAATTCGTTCAAATCCTGAATCACGAATCCATTACCATCTAGCGGCAAAATTTCTAAACTAAAACGTACCGTCCATGAACCTAAGAATTCTTCCAATGTTGCGAGGTTACAGAAATGCATGTATTTATTTCCTACGAAGCTGCGCCTCTCACGGAGACAATATTGCATAAGGATCTTAAGCAACAATGTTATAAATATCAACGTAAAAATACCCTGGACAATACTTTACCAGCTAGTGTTTGATTTCTCAGATTAGCGTCAGTCGAACAGTGTATTTTACAAACACGTGACCGGATGTTCGGTCGAGGGGAAGTTTCAGCGCAGTGGCTGTAGCATACTCGATTCAAACGTCATTTTAAACGTGCTCAATGAAATCAAAATAGACCGATACGGGAAACTATATCTCTAAATATTGAAGCACCATGAGGTTTGCGTATAAGGTAAATAGAGTACATTCAATAAAGAATATTTAAACTATATCTTTCAAATACATCGAACAAATATGAAAATATCATATAAATAATATTTCTAACCTGCTCTTCTACTGTATTATGCTTCTTTAACTTATTAAACGTGGATTAAATATCTTTTGTAGTTCAGTAACCTCCTTGGCACAGTTTACCGCAAAGGAGATCTAGTATTTTCTCCGGATGGATCGACGGTCATTAGCCCCGTGGGAAATCGGATAACAATATACGATTTGAAGAAGTAAGCACTGCAGTAATATTTCAAACTTGTGTACAGGTACTACAGAACAAGCAACGTAATATATGGTAATTGGTTTTCAGTAATAAATCGAATACATTGCCTGTGGAGAGCAGGTACAACTACACGTGTATCGATCTGTCCCCTAATGGAGCCTTATTAATCACCGTCAATGAAGGTACAATGCAGTTTTACATAATTTAGCGTCACAACGTAATATTACATTTCAACTTTTCTCACAGAGGGTGAAGTGCACGTAATCAGCATGGTCAGTAAAATGGTAATACACAGATACAGGTTTAAAGGACGCGTAAGGTGTATAAAATTCTCTCCGGACGGTAAACACTTTGCGGCGTGTAAAGAAAATAATGGTATGTTTTTAGTATAATGCGGTTAACAATTCTCGTTAACTTCTATCTACTTTCATTATATTTTTTTCTTTTTTTGCTCATTTTCTGTCTAGGTACTGTTTCTTTTTTTCGTTTATTCAGTTCGTTTCTGTGTTTCTGCTTTCACGTATTAGTCCTCTCAGTGGCGCACTCAGGATTTAATCTTGGGGGAGTCGAGTCGAAGGGAAAAAATATTTTTAATGCAAATTCAATAAAATTCTTTAGGCGGTTATAATAATTTATTTAAAGAATAAACTTCGGTTTGCTTTTCTTCTTACAACGCCACTTGATTGGGTGCCAGGGCCCCTCGGGGCCCCCCTTTGGGAGCGCCACTGAGTTCTCTACTGGTTTTCTCTATTCCCTGCGTACCAAATGATTTTCCCGTAAATATATATATAAATAAATCATTGAGACGATTAAACTGTGCGTAATACTTGTAATTGCAGTTTATGTTCAGACACGTTAAATCTTATATCTTTTCCAGTATTCATTTTTAACGCACCTGGCTTACAGTCAGGCGAATACAATCCATTTGTCATGGAACGCGTGTATCACGGAGCTATGGACGACACGACTTTCGTTCATTGGTCCTTCGATTCGCAGCTGATCGCAGTTGGTTCTAAAGATATGGCGACAAAGATATACAGTATAGAAAAGTACAGAAATTTCAGGTCCATTAATCTTGGCAGCCATTCCGACGCCATTGTAGCGTGTTTCTTTGAAAAAAAGAATTACGATCTGACTACAATTAGTAGGTAGGTATTTTAAAGAAACGTCGCACGGGAAGCTTTTATTACAGTACGATTACGTATGTACCGTACAGAAACGGACAGCTCTGCGTTTGGGAGTGCACAATCGATCCGGAAGACTTACTACCGTGGGAGCCACCTGCCAAAAAGGACAAAGCTACGGACAGTGACACAGAGGATGATATCGATATCGAGAAGACTATAGAGAGAACAGATAAACAGGCTAGGGCTCATTCACGTAACATGCAGCTATCACGTAATTTCTCTTTCAATGCTATGTACTAGATTTAAGAAAAACACAGAGGAAAGAATGTGAAATTGATAATACGTTTCATATTTCATTAGGTTCCTCCGAAGCAGGTCGCAAGGACACTGAAGCTGAAGAGGAGTCCACAAAGTTACGTTACAAGAAACTATGTCGCCATTATTTGACCAACGCAGTGCAAAAGCAACAGAACGAAAGTGTCACGCTCACTGCAGCTGCGTATCATCCAGAAACATGTATTCTAGTAGTGGGATTCAGTAATGGTTCGTTTTACTTGTACGAAATGCCCGAAGTGAATATGATTCACTCCCTTAGGTATTACTCGATCCCTCGCTTACCAGTTTGCCCTCTACGTTAATAGAATATCCTTGGCTAATTAGAATTCTACAATTTCTCAGCATATCTAACCAATGCATCTCCTCCATCGCCATAAATTCGACGGGCGACTGGATAGCCCTAGGATGTTCCACAGCTGGACAGCTACTAGTATGGGAGTGGCAGAGTGAAACTTACGCTATGAAGCAACAAGGCCACAGTAACAATATGAACTATTTAGCGTACAGCCCGGATGGCGAATACATCGTGACTGGAGGCGATGATGGGAAAGTGAAGCTATGGAACACCACGAACGGATTTTGCTCGGTTACGTTCCAAGAGCACACGTCCACGGTGACGGGAGTCTTGTTCAGTCATAACAGAAAATTCGTCGTTTCCGCGTCGGTCGATGGGACAGTCAGAGCGTACGATTTAGCGAGGTACAGGAATTTTCGAACGCTCACATCGCCGCGACCGGTTCAGTTCTCCTGCGTCGCGTTAGACGCGAGTGACGAGTTCCTCGCGGCAGGGGGGCAAGATTTCTTTGAGATTTATTTGTGGAGCGTTAAACTGGGCAAACTTCTCGAGGTATGCGTTCATTGGATATCTCCACGTTCCTTATTCTCGTAATTGGAAGCGATCACAAAAGCACAACTCTGTATGTTAGATATTAAGCGGACACGAAGGTCCAGTCGTCAGTTTGGCGTTCAATCCAAGCGCGGCGAGCACAGAACTGGCGTCCGTTTCCTGGGATAAGACTTTGAAAATCTGGAACGCGATCGAAAACGGCTCCGCGCATGAAACGATACAATTAACTGCGGATGGTTTATACGTCACTTATAAACCGAACGGCGAAGAGGTGGCAGTCGCTACTTTGGACGGGCAAATCTCGTTTTTCCAATGCAAAACTGCGATGCAAGTTGGTAGCATCGAGGGAAGGAATGATTTGGGTAGCGGGAGGTCTGATACGGATCTTATTACGGCGAAGAAGAGTCTGCAGAGCAAGTAAGTGTTCACGTGTGAATAAAATAAAGATATTAGTAGTTAGAGTGTCCTTAATTAAATCACTTCTTTTAGGGCTTTCAGTACTCTGTGCTATTCAGCCGATGGCACCTGTATATTAGCTGGCGGACAGTCTAAAAATATATGCATTTATAATGTCCAAGAATGTATGCTGGTTAAAAAGTTTGTCGTCACTCAAAACAGATCACTGGATGCAGTCGATGTGAGCAGCATTCGTTACATATCGATCTATTACGTGACTTTCATCTCTACTTGAACAGAAGTGTTATTAATTATTGCGAATTGGTTTATACATAGGATATTATAAACAGGCGAAATCTATCAGAGTTTGGAAACCTAGCATTGGTAGAAGAACGCGAGGAGAACGAAGGAGGGAACGTCACATTACGATTGCCAGGCGTTAAAAGCGGGGATATGGCGAGTAGAAGTATAAAACCAGAAGTCAGAGTGTATAGTTTACAGTTCTCTCCAACAGGTAACATTCAAAAGATTTTGAAAGTTTGAAGAACAGGGAATTTAAACTAATGCATACTTATATTAATTTTTGCGTTCGAAGGACAAGCATGGGCTGCAGCCACGACAGAAGGTTTACTAATATACTCGTTGGACGTTGGCCTGGTGTTCGATCCATTTCAGCTGGAGCTGGGAATCACACCGGAAACTGTGAAGAAGACTCTGAAGGAAAAGGAATACACGAAAGGTTTTGTTACCGAGATATGTAAAGTGATCGCGTTAAGACTGACAAAGTATATTAACACTAGACGATTTCAGCACTAATGATGGCTTTGAAATTGAACGAGAAGCTGCTAATAAAGTGCGTCGTGGAAAACATTCCGTGCACGGATAGTAAGTGAATAATAATTTACTGAGGTTACCCAGGGTCGGCGTGAAGTATTTTAGGGCTAAAAGACCGCATTTATATATGCTTCTAAATTTTATAATAATAAATATCTATGCGTTGGGCCGTGCAAAATTTAAGACGAGCTTTTCGTGGACCGCGGGGTCTTTTAAAACGCGGGGCCGGGTTCCAGGTTCCTCGCGCCGGCCCTAATCTTACCGATTATTAAATGAATGCGTGTGAATTTATTGCACATCTCGTTTCAGTTGAATTAACCGTCACAAGCCTGCCAGAAATTTACATAGTGAAAGTATTAAAATTCATAGCGTCGGAATTGGAGCCCAGTAGGCACATACACTTTTACCTCCTTTGGATAGAGACTATATTGACGAAACATGGGCCGAGGATAAACTCTGCGCTTCAGATGCCAATATTACTCATGCTGCAGAAGAATATGCAGAAGAAATATGACGACTTGAGCAAAATGTTAGTCACTGCGTGCTTTTATGTAACAATTAATTGCACGGTAGTGAGAAATAACCGGTGATCTTTGTCATTACAGATGCGATTTTAATCAGTACACTATGAGCTACTTGAAAAAAATGGGAGAGTATAAAGCTGAAAGATCTGTTACTCCTAACATGCTGAAAATTGAAAGTGACGGTGATGACGAGTCCGACAAGTCCTCCGTCGAAACGATGGACATTGATTGAAAAGCCAAATATACAATCTCAGTGACGGAAATTCAAATCTAACAAAGAATGGCAGATCATTCTTCAACGTATATATAAAGAATTCACGTACATGTACAAATTATACATATATATAGATCTTTCTGTAATAAGCGTAGGTTTGTAATAAATTTATTAATTACTCTTTAAGAATCTTTACTTCGTTTAATGCTTTCAGATGAGCTTCCTCAAACCGAAATCGGGTCTTGCTAATTCTTAATATACATATAGATCACCAAGTGTCGCCTTAAAGGAATACATTAACATTTATTAATTATCAGACTTGATTATTCGATAGTTTTGTGCGACGAAAAGGGATTACATTGGCCAATTACCGTGCTATGAAGTAATATTATTAGATCCCTTTGGTTTTGCTAACAACAATGTTTACACTCTGTTATATAAACGTAGAATGTGACTCTACGCGGCTTTTTTAAGCAACAGTATTGGCCAATACAAAACAATAAATAACAGGAACAGTATGGGGAAACCTATTCTGCTGTAAGTATCAATTTTTTGCGGTCGCGTTTTGTACACGCGTATCATCTGATACTCGGGATCCAGCCAGGCAGTTTGCAGAAGATGCTTGCTACCAGTTCTTTTCTTCCTCACTTTTGATACGCACGCCGACTCGTAGTCCCAGATGCTTTGGCCTTTATCCACGGCAATTATCCGCTAAAAGGAACACAGAAGCTGAGCTCTCTTGTACTTCCAATTGAAATTGAAGACTCGATTCTACTGCAAGCTATTAATGCGATGTCTCCAGGTGTTTAATTTTGATAATACAGGCTGGGGCCATTGTTCGAACTATTTCTGTTCTTATAAAAAGTGACGTTTTTCTAGAAAGAAGAGATATAGCAGGTTCTGCGATGATAGTCGAGGAACCACAGTCGATTGTCCGAGGATCCTGAGGAAAACGTGACATTTAAGATGCACAAAGCTTTCACTGTCCTAGTTATTGCAGTTAATGCTGTCAAAGGCTTCACTCGTGGATGTGAACCGGTTCTTTTTAGCAAATGACTGGTGCTTCGTTAGCGGGGATCGTCACTAAGGGGTCCAAGGACACAGCGATGAACTTAATCTTGCCTATAGAGACTTTTATAACAAAACTTGGGACTTTTAATCTTTACAACCCTAGAATTTTAAAATCAGCAAATATAGAACGCGCTTTATCAAGAGCTAAGTCACCTTCGCTGTCTTAATTAAACTTACTGCCCCAGCCTATGCGCGTAACGCTAATGACACAGCTATTATACAAACTGTCGAGTAGTGCCGGGACATTACTGATGTCGGTAGATCGTATTCCAGCTGATGCCGCAAGTCGAGCACCTTCACCACCACGAATTCACCAAGAGCGGCGAACACGAACATCATACAGCCAGCCATCCAGACGTCCAGCGCCTGGAGACACAGGAACCTCAACATATAGCTCGCCACTTCAGCGGACTCCCCCCCCCCCCCTCAGGTTACAAAAGCTCAGCTCGCATTTTCATGCAGCTTCCTGCATGCTCCGATCTATGTTAAGCAGCGCGTGCTGTCCCCCTGGTTAAGTAATATTTAGTCAACAAACAAGACACCAGGTCAGTCCTCGAGCAACGTCATCCCTTATCTATCTCTTGCATACATGCAAGACGCTTCTCCGCTGTTTGCCTTCTCTGTATCAGCTCGATTACTCCAACTCGGCTCGAATCATTCCCATGCTAACACGTCTCCTTTTACACGCTCTCCAGGTACCTGCCAAGCGATCATCTACGTGCGCAAACATGCTTGAACCCCGGCGGGAAAGGTCGCGGTAGGAAAACGTACTTTCACGTACGCGACAGGAGGAATGTCGCTCTTCAGGCCCGTGAACATCGTCACCAGGGTGAGCATGCTGGTCACCAGGAGGGCCACTCGACCGGGGATCGCGTCCAGGCCCAACCAGAAGCTGAACCAGGATAGCATCACCACCAGCGTGGACGGCGCGAATGTCTGTATCAGGTGGTGGCCTATTTGCCTCTCGAAGCGGAAGTAGACCATCAGACGCGAGAAGTTACCTGCGAAAATTAGTGTCCGCTGGGTTGAAAGTAGTCTAAGGAACGCGGTGCGTTGAAAGGATCGGTCGTACCACCCTTATCCAGCATGTAGTCGACGGTTTCCTCGGCGACTATAGGCTTCCCGATGTCGTACTGCAACAGCTTCAGCTCGGGGTTCACCGTCACGCTACCCGCTCCCCATCGCAAGCGCAACTTCTGTTTGTGATAGGAAACTATCGCGAGTAACGCAGTTTTCCGAGTTAATGTAGAGGCTTTATCGAATCTGGGTTTGAATTGAATGAGAGGCGTGGACGAAAGGGTGCAACGCGTGTTCCTGGGTGAACGGGTGTGGCAGAAACGTTGTTCGAGGGTCGTTGACTTATTGTTTTGGGGAGAAGGTGGGCGTTAGAGATTACGAATGAGAGATTGGCTGCGTCGTGGGCTCCTCTTTTATTGTGTAACTTACAGCTTTCTATGTAGATGGGGCAGATTTGAATGTCCATCGGGTAGAGTTGAAACTCCATCTGGCAGGCGATTATCGCGTGCATTCGGGCCGAGTACCTGACGGTTTTGTTTCTGTATAAAGTCACCGAGGAAAACTTGTGATTCAGCGCCGCTATTTCTGAAAGAAGCCGATAGTAGCGTGGTGTTTCTTTGTTACTCCTGTTGGTCTTCAACCCGTGGTACACGCTTTATATCTCTGTGAAGCTGTTTTTATTAAATTCAAGATTTGTTAAGAAACTTACCGGAAACTTTAGCGTTCAAGAAGTAAAGATCCGGCTGCCAGAGGCTGTCCAAGAAACCGGGGGGCAGGGTCACGTAATCGTCACCCTCTTCGAAAATATCCTCCGACATGTCCAATCGAGTCTCTGTCCAACTCTGACCGACGAACATGTCCACTCTGTTTCAACGAAGGAGTCTTATAAAGGCAATTATCTACTAATTACTCCGACTGGTAAATAGAAACGTGCTTCATTTGTTTGCACGTGTCGGAAGTAACGAAGCGGTACAGGGTGGTTCGCGAGATATCTTGATATAATTATGGTGTAAACCAAAATTGTGGATTTATATATTTTTTATTTTTTGTTAACGATTTCTTTCGCCAAAATTACTTTATATTTTGTGTACACTAATGGGACTACTCCGTTTATATAAATAAGGAAATAAAGGAGTAGTGAAATAAATAAATATTTCTTTATTTCTTTATTTCTTTATTTCTTTATTTCTTTATTTCTTTATTTCTTTATTTCTTTATTTCTTTATTTCTTTATAAACGGAGTAGTCCCACTAGTATATAGAGAGAGAAATCGATAAAAAGAACAGAAACTGTTCATAAAATAATAGTTGCAGCATAACGCCCTACACTTTATAAATACTAAAAATCGATTACGTTTTCGATTCAATTTTTAGATAGTCACTAAAGTGTAATTGAATCCACGGGGTCAATAAATAATGTCCCTCTGTCGAGCATGAATTAAAGCGTATCGAGCCCGAGGCGTTTGAATCAGGAAGAGATTTCATCCTGACTCATTCGAACTCACCGAAAATCCATGTCCTCGACGTTTATCGAATTCACATCGGCCACGAAGATATTGAAGTCCACTATCACTGGCATACCGTGCTTCGACGGAGGCCTCATTTCTGCGCGGACATTCATTTGCATATTAATGGCTTGTCTGTGAAACAACCAGCGAGGAATCCGCCACAAGAATCCATAGGGTATCGACAGAAAAAAAAGACAGATTTACGACAGCCCCGAGTGTGGCCAACGACCGCGAATCCATCGAGTTATTTATTTCTAATACCGAGCGATCCTGCGGAGAATCTGTGCCACGATTTTAAATAATCGCCGTTTATCGATCCGCCGATAATTTTCTTCACGATTTTTGTCGGGACGCTAGATCTGTGGACCTCCGCCGTTCCGCGTGGCGGAGTTCTTAGAAAGTGCGATACCTTGTGCACGCATTGAAAATCGGCCAAGTTCGTGGCAACCGTTCGTTTTGGTAAGCGCGCAAGCTTTCTACACGATGTTTCGAACGCGAAAGCGACAATAGTTCTCAAAAATCCGGAAATTCTTAATTGAAGAATCTTTGTAGAAAACACTGTAAGTGCCAAAATTAGAAAAAAATTTTAATCGAAAGGTGATCTACGTGCCAATGGTAATACTATGGTATAGAATTTGATGTTTGGCACTTACAGCGTTTTCTACAATGACTCGTCAATTATACACAATTAACTGTTGTAAATAACTCATATTTTTATCAGAAATGTTACGCTATTAGCAAATCGATTTCTATTATCCATTAGAGCCTACTCTCAACTATAATTTTCCCTTTTCAACCTGCAATCTCGATTTAAACAGTATTATTACCATTATTCAGATAGAGAACAAGAAATCAGTACAATCTTCTTTAAATACACCGAGATCCATCGGTGGGATAATGTTGAAGAAACAGAAATGAAGACAAATGAAAGCCCCATTTAAAAAAATCAGAAAATAGAAGAGGTAATCATTACGGAATAAATATCCATTAAATTTGATACACAGATGTTCGAAGAACAGAAATTACCACGCGTTTAAAAGACTCGCAATTAGTAGAGGTATTAAAAAAGATTGAATTCTGTGAGCTACTTCATTTCCATGCTTACAAATTCTTGTAACAGGATCATTAAGGAGAAGATTGGATCTGTAAAACTTTAGACGAAACAGAAAAGTGTAGAAAGGTCCGTTCATTGATCTCGTTTGGCTATCTCGGAACAAATTACACGTTCCACCGAAACGAAAGTGGCGAAGGAAGTAGGATCGACTAGTGAGACTAGTCACGAGTTCTCAGATCCTTCGTACAAGTATCCCGCTGTGAAGCTGCATGAATCAACGACGTTATCGATCCACCGATCTCGATCCACTCTACAATCTCGATGCACGGGCACGGAGACACCCGCCGTATGTGTAATCGCAACGTACCGTGGCTAATTATTCGGTATGTACCGCGTAACGACGATGATCGTAGGGGTTTTCTCCGCGTTAATTTAAAATTAAGGGGTTGCATATGTACCCTTGCTTTGAATTTTTTCTGATATAAAAAAACGTTATAATTAAAAATTAACTGACATATCTTTTTGTGTATAAATTAAGCTGTTTTCTTTTCGAAAAGAAATTTGATATCTTGAGAAATGGCGCCATAGCAGCCCCTTCTCCCAAGGCCTGTTCATATTTACGGTGCCAAAAATATCTCTGAGATTACTGGACCGATTTGAATAAATTTTCTTTTATCGAATAAAATTCCGTCTTGCTCCTTTTTTCTATTAATAAAAGAAGATGAAAACTTAGGTCGAAAATCCTTGACTTTGCACAGAGCTTCACATCGAATAGTTGCCATTTTTCAAAAAATCGATTCTCTCAAAATCGGCTTCGAAAAGTATTAGCTTATGGTCTTAAGAATATTCGTGAGAAATTTTATTCAAATCGGTCCACTAATGGAGATATTTTCGGTACCACAAATGCTGTAACTATGAAGAGGCCTTGGGAGAAGGGGCTGCTATGGCACTGTTTCTCAAGATATCAAGTTTCTTTTCGAAGAGAACACAGCTTAATTAGCACAGAAAAAGGTGTATAGCTTGATTTTTAAATATACCGTTCTCTTGGATGAAAAAAAAAAAATCATAAAAGTGACCCTATTCTACCCTATCAAAGAAGTACTATGTAACCCCTTAAGGAGATTGGAAATCGCAAGGAACGATGGCAGGGTACGAACCTTTCACGTAATGCTCCGGAAGCACTATCCTCGACCTCAGCGTGGAGTTCCTCGCGTCCTCGGGGAACGAACTGCGAAAGGAAGGGAAAAAATTCGTCCTTCAACTGGCAATATCGACTGAGGATCCTACAGGACCTCTGTCCCCTCGTTATTTGCTTTCGTGCTTGGCGGTCGGGACGGAGAAGAAGAGCGGTCGACGTGATTCTTATTAATTGTAGAGAGGAGAGACGGTTTACCTCGCGTCAGAACGCACTTCCGGGAATAGGTTCAGCCACGAGTAACAGAGAACCACCAGGACCGCGTTCCTCATCCTAAGAATTCGACAACTGCCGATGGATTCGCCGCGGCCGACCTATCGCCATCGAGAGACCACGGCAATTAACCTATTACCTTCGCAGTTACACGCAATCTACTTTAATTGCAACCATCATCGAACACTTCGGGCCTGTATGTTGCTTTCCTTGGCGGTTACGTAACGCTTTGGAAGGAAGTCGCGGCGAGTCCGGTTAGTTTCTTTGGATTTTTAGCAAAATTAACGTAAGCGAAAGATGGTGATTTGTTGCTTCTGATGCATCGTTGTAGGGTCGATGCTTCAAGGGTAATGGGAATGATGCGTGTGCAACGTGGGTGTTGGGGCCATTTTGATTCGGTATTACTTCTGTAAGGATTTTAAGTGATTTTGGGTGTTACGATGAAATTACAGGTAAAAGGGCCCTGGTCTGCCTAGTTCGACGCTCTGAAAATAAGGGGAAATTCCCAGGTTGTGAACTTTTTAAAAGAAAAGTATTCAGTATTTTAATACCAAACTTCGTACATTTATTAATTGATGTTCGAAGAATGTGCCCAAAATTTTGTATGCAATAATAATAACAATTTTATTCAATGTCACTGTGGAAGTAGTAAGAGGGGTTTGAAAAGGAAGCTTCTTGCTGGCGAACATGATTTTGGCTGTCGTAGTCACCTCGAACAAAAAACACAATTTTTTTTATCAATTTAAATGAGTGTGGTTATCGTATGAACTAGACTGAATAAAAAGTATTGAAAGAAACAAAAATGGTAGCATTTCAAATGAAAGTTTTCATATTGGAAAAGGAATTTGTTAGTTTTCTGCGTTGCAAAACTCGAATTTTGCAAATAATGACTCCATTCCATTTGCTTATGGGATAATAAATGATAATCCACAACAGACGCCTTACAAAGGTATATATCAATCCCTATCTGTACCTGAAATTGAAACAACTCCACTGCAACGTACACCTCAATCGCTAATCAATTACCAACATCCCTTCAATTAACTAAATCCAGAGTCCCCTCGACGAATCTTTCACCAAGCCAGCCAACAACTCCATTCGTCATAAAAAGCTTCCTCAGCCCGATAACGACACCATCTAAACCGAATACAGAATGTCAGAGTAGAAAGACTGGAAGAGAGAGTGAGGTCTCTTCCTCCGGCCATACTATTCTCCAACTGAAAGAGACCCACCATACAGCCCGAGAGGTTCTGATCTCTAAGTGTACCGCGTGCAGACCTCCTCTCTTCTCCTCTCCCAGCCCCTTCCCAAGGAGCTGACCCTTATGAGGGGACAACGGTACCAGCACCATCCACATGCAACGCGATTAGACGCCACCGTTGGTCTAAAAGTCGACCTCGATCCGGCGACCTCGATGAGGAGTACTCTTCCTCCACTTCCTCGCTTCGCTTCTTGCATGACTGTCTATCGACGTTCGCTCATGCTCGCCGAAGATGCGGGCAAACTTGCCTCTGATTAGGTCCTGGCGAAGGGCGCGTGGGTGGACTCATGGGCTGGGTATTAGCGAACGGGGGATTCTGGGAAGAGGACCGGTGGGTCTGCTTTCGTTTCCAGGGGATTTATATTGGTGCTTCAGTCGTGGCGCAATCGCGGGTAACCTGGTGGGCAGGTTAATGTATGGGGGCCATTTGTTCGATGAGTCGGCACTTTGAGCGGTTTATTGTTAAGCGATGAATGGGCATTGAACCGACAGCATGGGAGATTATTAGGGATGTTAAGTTTGAGCGTACTAGGCAGTCGTTTTTTGACGAAAATGAAGCGTTTCTTTTTGAATTAATTACAGAGAAATAAACTGAAACTGGGACTTGTTCTTTGACACAAAGTTTATTAACATCGTAAGCTTTAAAAAAACAAGGTTGTTTAGTCAAAAATATGCATAGTGTGTGACGCCACAGATGGATCATTAAAGGGGCTTTTTAAGAAAGGGTTTAATATTTTATTTCGGCGGTATTTTATCGAAATTGCTATTTAGTGTAAAGTATTTGATGTTTCTGTATTTACACGGAGCAATTAGGAAACTGATTTCGGAATTATAATTTTGATAAGAAGCGGGAGTTCCAAAGTTTCGGGGAAAATTGAGGGAGTCCCAAAATTGACAGCTTCGAGGTTTCAAAAGAAGAAGTTTGGCACTTCTAGGGGGGCGTTTCTAGGCCTCTTGTTTTGGAACCTCAAAGATGTAAATTTTGGGACTCCCGCAGCTTATATCCCTTCTAGGTGTAATAACAAATGAAGATTGAGTTGTTGGTTTCATTAATGAGGCGATTGGAGTTGAGTTATTCCCATAATTTGGAGGAGCCAATGGGTCGAGTGACTGGAATAAGCTTCCTTAGAAATTCCAGGGCGGAAGCTCACGAATGGAGCTGGAATTCCAGCTCGCGAAAGTGTCGACTCACCACAAGCAAAGTTGTGCGACACCTGAAAATCATCGATCACTGTACACACTTGAGAGACGGAAGTGCATTGCTCGATGTAAAAGGCTTTCTTCCAGAGAGGCCCCAGGACACAGGATGCGCTGATTCATAGGCTGTGACATTGTTATTCTTTAGCTTCAGAATTACAGGAATTGCTGTCCCACGGTCGTTCATTACACTTCGCTCTGCAATTTCCTAGCACCTACTTTGTCACATTACCACCGTTATGATGAAGCTGGAAGGAGGTGCTGACAGCTCATTCATAAACTCCATACTCAATTTTGAGCTATGGACCTTCTCAGAACACCTGGTATTCAATGTTTCAAAGTACAACTCCTATAGGACGCTCCAGAATTATAGACACGAGTTCACGTGTGTAGCTCAGTTCATTGAAGAGGAGCAAACTGGGCACATTCAAAGCTACTAAAATTATAGGAATTACAGAAGGTTTAAAAGTTCTAAGAATTCAAAAAATTACAAATACTCCAAGAATTCCCAATGTTGAAAAATTCAAAAAATTTCAAGAACCCCAAAGTTAACACATTCCAAGAATTCTAAGAATTCCAAAGATTCCAAACTTCTCCTATTTGCATATTCTGAAGTAAAATCATTTCCACGCAAAAATTTCCCCTCTTTCACCCAGAAAACGAGCACAATACTTGCAAAGTGTGACAACCCATCTCCGCGATAGCTTGTACGGAACAGAAGGCCTGGGACCCACTAACCATCAATATTTTCTAACGACGGCCATTCGACGACATTCCTAGGCGATGCCTCTGCGCTACGCAGAGCTAACGGTGAAGCCCGACGGCGGGCAATAAATTCAGGGGGAGAGATTTCGGACGTCCGCGAGTGCGTAGGCGGAAGGGTACACTGCGACTGGTTGTAATGGCTAAAAAATTCCGCACGGTGGATGTAGAAAGTGACCGAGGCGTGTTGCCATTTAGCCACCATCCACTTGTCCTATTTAAACATCGGCTACGTAAAAGGCGCTTGCTTAAATACGCGCCACTTTTTTCCCTCTATTTTCATGGAAAATGGGGATAAAACGACGCCGCTACCGGCGTCGATGCTATTGTAGCGGCCGTGGAAACCGGAAGTCCCGTGGATCCATCGGCGAACGCGGAGAAATCGGCCGCCACTCCGGCAAGAACGTCCCGCGGCCGTGCAATCACTCCAACAGAATTGTTTCGCAACCTTCCGCTGGTTTTGTCCGCTGCCGTTATTAAGGGGACCCTCCGGTCTAAAAGTCGATTTTTTTTTTATTTCATTTTTCGAATGTTCCACCTTTTAGGAATACGTGTTTAAAAGGATTTGTTGAAATTCGTAAAATTCCAGAAGTTATAGGCATTTGAGTAGCGGCAAATGCATGGGCAACAACCGGGCACTCGGCGCTCACGTAAACCTTTAAACGCGTTTTTCTCGAAACACTGTTCTCAACACGGTGGGACCTGAATCTCCAAAAGTTATTATCCGATTCGACTGAACCTTTTTTTATTTTGAAGAATATACTTCTGGCTAGGGGGGGGGACTAGAAAAATTACAAAAAATTGAAAATTTATAATTTTCAAAGGCGTTGAAAGGACGAAAAGTACAGGGAAAAGTGATTTCAAACTTCAAGTGTCGTTATTTTCTAAAAAAAAATGTCATTTTTTTAATATTTTCTAGTCCCCCCCCCCTAGCCAGAAGTATAATCTTCAAAATAAAATAAGTTTCAGTCGAATCGGATAATAACTTTTGGAGATACAGGTCCCACCGATTTGGATCAATTTTTTGACGCCTTGACTTTAACGACTCCCCAGGGCCGTCTGCAATAATTAATTATAAAACAAAAAATATATTTCTATAACTTAAGACATCCTTAATACAATGCAAAAAGTCCCATTAAATTATATATAGTAGTTTTCCTTTAATTAATTCCTAAAAATCACCTATTTTTTGGGGCTCTAGACCGGAAGGTCCCCTTAATCAGGGAGCGGCGCGTGCCTTTTTCAAGGCCCCCTCGCGAGATTCTGTTAGGACAATGCGATTCCACGATCCCACGAGGAAAAGTGTTGTTAGCACGACGAGCTGCCAGAGAGGATGGCAAAAAGAAGCAAGGATGCGATTAAGGAACTCTCCTTGGGATATTACTGCGAGTACTTGCTTCCTTGAGTGTGAAAACGCGCGTACTTTGCTGCATTTCCTTTTGCAATTCTTTCTTCCTTTTGCGACACTGTAAACGCGCGGGATACGTTGTAGAACTCTCTCTCTTGTGGCATTAGTGCTCTCTATTCACTGTCGCCGAAGTACCGTGAATTATTTACTAGATCTGGCACTGAACGGACGGTAATTAATTGAGTCGTGACTGTGGGTGTATGTAGTCGAGGGAAATGCGGATTTATGCTTGCTTCAGGACGATGAATCTATTTTGAGGATAGATAACTGTATTCTTTCTCTAGGTGTCCTAGGTGCGTTCAATCAGGACTCATGAAAATTGGAAAATAAGAGCGTTTATCAGTATCAGAGCGAGAGATGCAATTAAGAAATTACTGAAACTGTGTGCAAGATAAGAAGATGCCAGAAATATCAAATTACATACGTGTTACTTAGCATTAGTATTGCTTAGGGATAAAATAAGAATTTCAGGTCATAATAAAACCGAAGTCTAATATAAGAATTACAGAGGATCAATTAGTATACGATCAGTCTCTCCCATGCAAGCAACACGTGTTACCAATGGAACCGAGTGGTGGTGTGTCTCTGTTGTTAAATCTGGTCGGTTTACAGGTGCACAGTCCAGTTTCCGGTTCACTTATGCACTCTCTACTGTCCAGAGTGGACCAAGCATTGAATTGCAAAGGAACAGAGACCGATTCTCATAGAAATGCAGTCGCAGCAAGTGATTACCAGATTTTTGGGATCACAAGACTTTTCTGGCTGAACCCATCTTATTTTACTGACAAGTCCCAGATAGCACCGCACATCCCAAGGACGTCCTTTTCATGTCCAGTTTATATCCGAACGTCCTACGTCCATTTCTTAAGTCCTACGGACGTTCTTAGGACTTAAATTTCGGATGTTCCAGGAACGTCCGTTTCTTAAGTCCTACGGACGTTCTTAGGATTTAAATTTCGGATCTTCTAGGAACGTCCGTTTCTTAAGTCCTACGGACGTTCTTAGGACTTAAATTTCGGATGTTCCAGGAACGTCCGTTTCTTAAGTCCTACGGACGTTCTTAGGACTTAAATTTCGGATGTTCCAGGAACGTCCGTTTCTTAAGTCCTACGGACGTTCTTAGGATTTAAATTTCGGATCTTCTAGGAACGTCCGTTTCTTAAGTCCTACGGACGTTCTTAGGATTTAAATTTCGGTTGTCCCAGGAACGTCCGTTTCTTAAGTCCTACGGACGTACTTAGGAGTTAAATTTCGGCTGTTCTAGAAACATCAAACAATCTTGTAAGTCACGTGATTGTTTTGCACGACTACACTTCGAATGTTCCGAGAACATTCGTCTCGTAAGTCTTGTGAATCTTTAGAAGACCTAAATTTCAGATGTTCGAAGAACAACCGTCTTGTAGGTTTTGCAGATGATTCAGGTTCGGTTGCAAAACAGTCTTACGACTGAACCTCGCCTTTGCGCTATTTTTTTGTGCAATGAAGACGCTGAAATGCTGAAATGTTCCCAGATAGCTTACAACGTGTTCAAGACGTCTGTCTTAAGTCGTCGTTAAAGATCGAATGATGATATTCTGTAGAATATTTCGCGTCAATGCACATTTTTTATAAATTATTAATACTCGTTATATACCTAGAAATTGAAATTATTTGTAAGGAAGTGTCTTGGGTAGTTGCGAAAAGCAGTTGCTTCGTAATCTGGGAGTCCTGGGTTCGATTCCCGTCACCGCCAAATTTTTTTTCTTAATGCCCTAACCCAGACTTGATGAAGACGTCTTTAAGGCGCTTTTAAACCATCTGCAAAACGTTTTTAAGACGCCTTTTGGACGTATTTAACTTTACTTTCGGACGTTCGGAAAACGTTCTGAGAATGTTGACACAGCACGTCCTCAGGACGTTCCACTTTGTAAATAGGACCTTCCTACGACATTTAAAGAACTTAACGAGGACGTACAGAGGATATATGGACCTTCTCGGGACATTCTCCGAACTTACAGTACGTCCGGAACGGACGTCCATAAGATGTCTTTGTGCTATTTGGGCATAGAATATTTTTTCGCCAAAAATAGAAATAAAAACTTATCAACTCAATAACTACTACTTATTCTGTGAAAAGATATATTCTTCAATAATTAGTGTTCTCTTTTTAATGTAAAGTCAAAGCAATAATTTTAAAAACACCATTTTCACTCCTCTTGCTGCTATTCTAAAGTGTCTCCGTTGTCCCTAATGGACTAAGATCGTTAAAGGAGTGCCACGCAGCTGGAGCAGCTGAATTCTGATTTAAATGCCAAACAACGAAGCTCCTCTGAAAGGAGCAGCTTTGAAATTCAATCGAATTCAGTTGGAAAAGCGAGGGTACCTGACTCATCCGAGCTTCGTGCCTGTTTACAATGTGCATACAGGGTCCTGCGGTGGCTTTAGTTCGAGAAAGCGTAACGTAATCCATAATTCTTTCTCAGAGCTCTGCCTCTACTGTTACATGCAAATCTGTGCTCGAACCAATGGCCCGCGAACTCCTCGGCTTCAGCAGACTTCTCCTGGCACTCGGGACGCTTCGATTATTCCATTTATTAATTGGAAACCAATTTTCCCGCGCTTAGAGAGGATCCCTCTACCAGGTCCGCTTGAAATTTTCTAAAAGCTTCCTAGAAGAAAGAGCGAAACGTTTCTTCTGTCAACTTCGTTTAATCCGTCCAGGAGAATAAACTAAACGCTTCCTGGTTGCAACGAGATTCTTGTCTCGCGCTGTAGTTCCTGATTTTTACGTTGATGGATGTGCTTTTTATTACTTAGTTCCCAGCGCGACAAGAAGCAGAATCTTCGGGTTCCACTGTCGGCCAATTATCGTAGAAATCATGTCGAGCTGGACGCACGGACGAAAGTCGGGAGGAGAAGAGAACAGTAACGATGGAGCGTCGTAAAGTCCAGCGAGCTCGGAGCTCGTAATTTCTTAGATTCATCTTACCTAAAATACAGAATAAGCCTAGTGAACTTGGATGAGAGTTCGCTGTACCGAGAGTTCTGGAGACCTGAGAGCTCAAAGTTCGAAATCCTAATTAAAATAGTTGAATAAAATGTTTAATAATAGAGGAAGTGCAGTATAATTGGAATACTGTTGGTAATTTGTAGACAACTAACGTTATCTAATTTGTAAACCCGTAGACAATAGGGACTAATGACCTGTTAACTAATGACAATTGTGGATGAACCGCCATTTTTACATTTTCGACTTAATCTGCAGAATAAGAAAACGTCAATCCGCAATACTTTTTTCAGCAAGTATTCAATCGTTCCAATCGTGGTTAACCCTCTAGGGACGACTGGAACTCCAGAGTCCCATTCAGATTAACACATTTTTATTTACGTTCCATCAATAAGATCGAGATTTGATAGGTATAGTGACCTTTAGTAGGCAGAGAAGAAACTGTTGTACCATCAGAACCCGAAATTAAACTTTTTTTTTTGTCATATTGTTATAAACAAATTAAAAAAAAAAAAACTAACGAGTAGTTTCCAAATCCGAAGTATAAAATAGACTATTTTAACGCTCAAAAAAATTCTACGTTAAGTTTAAAACATCCCCGTCCCTAGAGGGTTAAAATATGTCAAAACTTTAGAGTTAAACACTTTATCTACTCATTTGCACGTTCCTTCTATGGTTACGTTTTAGCGTTGCGATAATTTCGAGAACACAAAGTGTGACATGAAATTTTAGGTTTCAATGCCATGTTGCTAATTCGGAATACCGAAGGTGAATGCAATTTGGAATATTCTAAAGCTTAGCGATGCCTTTGTTGATGCCCAGGTGTTTTTAGGTAACTCAGCACTGAGAATACTCGCTCGGTTCTACAATTTCTTTCAAATTAGAGGTGAAAGGCCTAACCGACTCAGACTGCAAGATCGCTTCTAAACAATTCACAGTTCACAAGGCTCCTCCAATTTTAATATTTCCCTGGCACAAAGAGAAAGGACACAAGACCTACCCTAAAAAGTAGCAAAATAAATTCGTAAATTCCAAAGGAAAGCTACAGCCAGACTTCCACAGGCTTAAAAGCGCTGAAAATGATAACCGAATCGAAACTCGCCGGGCACAGAAAAGGCTGGGTAGGGGAATCGACTGAATCCTGCGCCTACAGGAAGCTAATTCGACCCCGAAGTGTGTCCGGGTTCCCAGGAGCGAGGAAGCTTGCGGTAAAGGGGGCGAAATGGTGGCTGATCAGGAAAACGGTGAACGATTACCCGCGGAGACCGGGTTCGTTTGATCAAATCCCATACGACGTAAGCTCCCCTTAAGGGTTGTATTGATTTCTATGATGGCGGCCGGCCGGCGCCTGCACCCTCCGCGCCCGTGGAGCCCGAAAGAGCAACGCTCCGCCGTGTTTTCCCCGAAATAACAGACATGAGGCGTGCACGGTGCCGTATCCCAGGTGAAAATTAGCCCAGCACGCGAGTGATATCGGTGAGCGGGTGAATTAAGGACGATTAATCGACGGACTGCTCGGGAGACCGTGAAGCCACCCTCCAGCTATCATGCGCCTGCCTCTGAGGCCCTTCGCGTAGACGAGGAGTGCCAATGTTCTTGCGATGACATTCACTGGACCTTAAAAATTGACGGTGAGTACCCGGCTTCCTTTAATCGATCGCCATCGATTTATATCGGCAAAGTATTTTACTAATCTTTTAACAAATCTCGTCGTTTCCTTAAAATAAACTCAAGTGGGATCGAGGGACGTTGAAACGGGAAATTCCTTTCGAGTTCTTGTTGAATTCCTCTGAAATTAAAATTGGCCAGATTTAGTGGAGTGCGGAATTAAATATTATTACGGAAAAACGCGGCTGGGGGTTAGAGATCGAACGAAAGGGTTCGCGGCTCGTGGCACACTTAGCGACAAAGGACGATGCTTTTTGAGACGAGTGAATAACCGGCCACCGGATGTGTATCTATTGGTGCCGTTTTCTTTCTGTTTACTCGTGCTTGTGAAAGTACGGCTGGTCATATTTCACGGGGGGTTTCTTTTTAATCGTCGCGCGTAAGTTAGTAATTTACCATTCTTTTACTAAACTACTCGATTAAATTTAGTGTCCACACGGGGTAAATTACTAAATCACACGCTACCCGAATAAATTACTGCACGTGTCTGAATGAACCTTAAGAGTTTCGCTATCAGTATTTCTTGAGGTTGACAGACGTATTTCGGGGGTTACGTGGTTTAAAATCGCGGCAAATCGATAGCAGGCGAGAGCGAATTTGCTTGGCCGGCCGAACGTAGACGCTGGCGTGTGCATTTTCGACGGTTTGCAGTTTCGAGCGTTAAATGTTTGCGCTGCCATAAAAATGAGTCGCCTGTTCTGCGCGATTGTGGCAAAAGAATTTCGCTGCGTGTGTGTGTGAGTACACGTGACACAACAGTAAATCGGGACTGACTTTGACAACGTTCATTCTTTGCACAGTTTAAGGAGTACCTTCTCATCCCAAATAATCTGTAAACTTCTGTCACTTATGAGTGGGATAGAAAATCAACTAGGGTAGACCGGGGGCGGTAGTAACACTTTGACTTTGGAATACGATTACGCAAAAACTATTACAGTTACAACAAAAGTCTTTTTTACGAAAATGTTACTTATTTATCTGACATTATTTGAGCCACAACAGTTTCGCTGTATGTCAAGTAATATTCCGGTTATTAATAAAAAATGAGAAGCGGAGAAAGTGTTACAACCGTCCCTGACCCCGGGTCGGTTGTAACACTGCATGGAGTCGATAGTAGCACAAATATAACTTTACAAAATTAAAATATTTATTGATTTAAATTATAATCATAAATGAAAAAAGTAAAATCTATAATAAATTATGTGGTATCGCAATTGTGGCAGAAAGAAAAGGCGTTTCGGCTGGTGCATTCTTCATCTGCTCAATCCTTACATACAGTATATTGCACCCATTTTTCATTTGGTTTGCTTGTGCTATGCTATATGATTTCATGCAAATAAGACAATATTATTCGCCTTCTTTGTCCCTATTCGGTTCTGTTGCGGTAAAACCGACCCCGACTTCCGATGTTACAATCGCCCCCGACCATGCTTTTGAACTTAAATTATAAATTTTGACTAACGAGACGCTTAAAAGTGCCAAGTAACGATCAATATTAGTTTAAAAAAGGTCGAATTACAGATTAAAAAATCGAACAAGCACATACTTGCAAAGGGAGTGTTTATATTACAATTTTAAGTCAGTAAGGAAAAGTTACTTTAGGGTATCGAAAAGTTGTTTTCTTCACTATCCATGTCTATTGCGTATCTGTACACTTAGGGCATGGATGTGTATATTCCAAATGTCATTCTTCATCATATATCCAAAATTGGTGTTAATATCTATTATATGTTTTGAGATATTTAGCGTGTTACATTCGCCCCCCTGTTACTACCGCCCCCGGTCTACCCTACTAAATACCATATAATCGTATAAAAAGAGTCTTATATATCCAGAAATTTATAGTAGCACGTGAAAATTAATTTATTACTCATTAATTTAGTAATAAATTTAGTGCTAATTAAGTTACTAATAAATTTATTACTCATTAATTTAGTAGAGGAAGTGCAGCAATACCGAAGTATCTAATAAACTACTAACGCTATCTAATTGGCAATACCGTAGACAGAGTTGGGCAAAATGTAATCTAATTACATCTTACAAATTACGATTAAACTGTAATTGTGTAGTTGATTACCCATTATTTTTTGTAATCGTTCATTTAGGTAGTTGACGAAACCAAATGGTGAACTACCTAAATTAACGATTACAGAAAATAATGTTTAATCAACTACACAATTACAGTTTAATCGTAATTTGTAAGATGTAATTAGATTACATTTTGCCCAACTCTGACCGTAGATAATAGGGGCGAATGATCTGTTAACTAATGACATTTGTGGATGAACCGTCATTTTGATAAACGTGATAAACATTTTTTTTCAAACAGACCTTTTCGACTTAATCTGCAGAATAAAAAACGTGAATCTGCAAAACTTTTTCAGCAAGTGTTCAATCGTTCCAACCATGGTTAAAATATGTCAAAACTTTATAGTTAAACACTTAATCTACTCAATAGCACATTCCTTCTATGGTTCCGTGTCAGTTTTGCGATAATTTCGAGAACACAAAGTGCGACATGAAATTGTAGGTCTTAATGCCATGTTACTAATTCGGAATACCGAAGGTTAAGGTAAATTGGAATATTCCAAAGCTTAGCGATGCTTTTGTTTCACGCGTAACGGATACCGCCGCGTCGCTTTGGGCCACCACTGTATTTACCTAAAATTGTTCCTATATTGTGATTTTTCAGCCTGATTAGATCATAAAAGAAAATAATTTTATTATTTACATATTTTTGTTTTTAAGTTTATAAAGTGAAGGTAAATTGGAATACCGGTATTCCAAATTACCTGCACCTTAACGAAATCGATACCTCCCGTCATTTTTCATTTGGACCAAAGTTTCAGTTACTTTTTGTTTCTTATCATGATACTGAGAGTTTGAAATATAAAAGTTCATTAGTTTCCCTATGATATTATGCAGTTTCATTTCTTCCCATCCTCTGCCGTAATTTTTTATTCATCTTAAACAAACTGGTATTCCAAATATACTGCACTTTCTCTAAACAATTTAATAATAGTTAACTTACTAATAAATTTAGTGCTGTCACAAAAATGATCGAAGAAATTGCAAACCTGGTGCACTTCGTTCCAAAGATTTTCATATAGGAAACATTTTCTCCCCTGTTGAGCAAGTTTTACTGCGAAACCGTTTAATACGAAGGTTTCAGGCTGGAGGCTGTTCAAACAAATTACGCTTGCGATTAGACGCGCGAGGGATTTCTTCTACGCTCGTTGCATCCAGAGACGTTTCACTTTCGCTGCTTCTTCGATCACCAGAAAGCGAAATTCCGTCTCTCGAGTGAAATCAGCTAAGAAAACGAGCCTGACGGTCGATTGAAAGATCGCGGAGCATAATAGCGGTGCGATTACAGGATACACTGCTGTAACGAGTTTGTAATTAGTGTTTGTCTATAAAAGTAAATTAATTGGAAGGTGTAGAAAGCTTGGTTCGTCGAATATACATGTTTATCACGTTTATCATCTTTGACGACGGATTCAACTGCGTGGTACGAGACATTAACATGCGATTGATTCAGGCCCGGATTAAGATTTTTGGGGCCCGGAGCTACCCAATCTTCGAGGGGCCCCGTGGTTGAAAACGGAGGGGGGGGGAACAAAAATTTAAACAATAACGGCTTAGAACGGGGCCCCCCTGGAAAGTGGGGCCCGGGGCTGCAGCCCCCTAGCCCCCCTTTAATCCGGGCCTGGATAGATTGCTGTTAAAGTTTCTTTGAGATCCTTTACACAAAAATCGAAACGTGAAAATGAGAAATTAATATCTAGCTTAAAAAATCGAATGAATTTTGGAAAATCTTGAACAGAGCGCACTGCTTAAAATCCTTACTAATATATAAAAGTGAAACGTTGTCTGTTTGTTTGTCCTTCTTTCACGCCTAAACGGCTGAACGGATTTCAATGAAATTTTGAATATACATTACATACGTCCTAGATTAGATTATAGGCTATTTATTTTATTTTTTACGCTTTTTTATTTTGGAAACATCATAAATAATTCCCGGGTGAAACCGGGTAACGGGCCAGCTAGTTTAAAATATTTCCTGATGTAGGTACTCATGTTTCACACACCTTCGTACAGTACCTTACGCTCAAATATCCTTCGTTTCAATCAGGGATTATCATTCGATGACTGAACGGCCGTTTGAAATTATTATTCCTTGTCTCGGATCTCTAAGGTAGTTTCCTCCGGCTCGCCACGGGGCTTCCACCCACACAACTTAGGATCGATACCTATCTCCGTAGGTTTCGAACGGTGAAATCCTTGGAGGCGGCCGGGAACGTCATCGTCCCGATATTAACAGTGGATGGCACACTTCCATCCCGTCATCACGTATCGCGGAAACGAATGTTGCGGGATGTTGGCCGAGCAGAGTAAATCTATGAAATAATATTGGTCGTGCTCGTCAAACATTTGCGGAGCGTTACGAGCCTTCCAAGAAACGCTCGCGCTAAACGTCAAGCATGTTCACGTTTGAAAATCGTCACCCTTTGTCTGGTTATCGTCGCGTAAATCACGCGTGGCCTGTGTACGCGCCATCCATCAATGAACGATTCAATGATCATCGATTGTGTCTTACGCGAAGGGGCAAGTTAATCTGGAAGTAGTAGCAATCGCGTTACGTGCGATTCTCCGTTAGGAGATAAGAAACGGTCGCCACTGATAAGGCTCTTAGAAGCGTCAGGGTGCTCCACGTGTTTTGCACGTGGACGAGGAAACTTTGCTCGAACCTGCTTATCACATAGGTATAATATTCGAGGAGGATAGTGTGCGAGGTTTGAGTCAAAATTTTGCCTCAAGTTTTTTTTATATATTCAGTGCACACTGGGTATAATAATGTGGTCAAAGGGTAGAGTACTTTATTCAAGATTTTCGAGGGGAAAAGTGTATACCTATTGGTTTTATAGTATGCACCGCTGCGATAGGGACTAGGGAGAGGTTCTATCGTCACGTAGGTTTCTAAGCAATGAATCTAACGCCTCGGTCATATTATTCAAGTAACTTAAAGCTACGTTACCCATGTGAAGCCGGGGATCCACCTCGAAGCTAAGCTAGTCTATACTATGCTATGCTATGCTATGCTATGCTATGCTATGCTATGCTATGCTATGCTTTGCTATGCTATGCTATACTAAGTCTGAAAAAATTAGCTTCAATACATCCTTATAGAACCGTTTCCATCAAAAGCTAAGCTAAGCCGTGCTAGGTTTTATAGCTTAGCATAGCGCAGCATAGCGCAGCATAGCGTATCTTAGATTTCAGGTGGATACCGGCTTCAAGGTCTCAGGTTTCTTTCAAGTTTCAGGTAACGCAGAAATTCTTTCAACATTACTTGCCTCGAAATTCAACTCGACTAATGTGAACGAGGCTTAAGCTCTACGTGACTTAGATCTGGATAAATCGTACATATCTTCATCATCGGTACGCCTTAGCTCGCCAAACGCTCGGCGTCGATTTCTACTCGATGCTAACTGCGTTCCATCGGATTTTTTCACCTTATAATTCCCCCTTTTTTCGGCGTAACTCCCGATAAGGCCGGTTGCAGCGGGATGCTTCTATACCATCTTATCGGCCCTCTCTTAATTCGACGCCCATCGGACGATAAGGTGAACGGTACCGACGATTACGAGAGACACGGGTCTTAGACCTGTCGATCCAGGAGAAAGGAAGTGCAACCACTCTCTATCGGACAACTTTTCCCCTCGTTTCAAGCAAGCCTTTGAGCATGTCGCTTGCTATCGCGGGAGCGCGCCGCTGGAAAGCAGTTTCACTTGTTGTAGGATATTTAGATCGGCCTAGGGATAAGTGGAATGTCTAACCGGTGGACAGATGGTGATCAGGGAGTCTGGGAAATCACACTGTACGTTTGTACTTCATGTTACTAAATAGTTATCAGCTAATTATCACAGGTGGAATGTTGGAAGGAGCACCTTATGTTCAGGGATTCGGTGGGTGATTGGGACGGAAAGGTGTTGAATCGTATCTCAAGTAGAATGGAGATTGCTAGAAGCTGCAAGCAGTGGCGGACTGAGCAGGGTGTCAGCTTGCCCGATGGCAAGTGAACCCTGTGGGCCCCCTTAAATATCAGACAATATGTTACAAATGTTAATTGTATGCAGAAGCAATTATTGACAAATTCGCACAGTCGTATAGTGAATTCAAACGATTGCTCTTAATATACCCACACAGCACCATAACATTGCAGCAACGTCTCTGCAATGATGCGGTGCAAGATGGCAATGTTGCAACATAACATTACAGAGACGTTGCAGGTTCAGTCCTATGTCCGCCTTCGCAATATTGCAGGTGTGTATTTTTGCAAAGTTGCGGCAACATTACGAATATGTAGTCCTGCAACGTTCCGGCAATGATTCTGCAACGAAACGGCAAAATTGTGGCAATGATCCTGCAACTCTTCGGCAATATAGCGGTGCGTATCCAGTTAAATGGAACACGCCGTAGAATCCACTCGACGTCATGTACATATTTCGAAAATTTTTGACAAAGTCATAGTTGCTTCAGAATATTGTTGTAATGTTTCCACAAGTTTTCACTACAATATTGCACGACAATGTGCGCGCAATATTGCAGAAATATTGTAGGACCGTTGCCACTGGAACATTGCACGTCGATGTGCGCGCAATATTGCAGAAATATTGTAGGATCGTTGCCAATGGAACATTGCATGGCAACGAAATTGCAATATTGCTGCAATATTGTAGGATCATTGCCACTCCAATAATGCACGACAATATTGCAGGAACGTTCCTACAATATTGCAATGCAACCTGCAACAACGTAATATTGCAGCAACGTCCCTGCAATACTGCTGCAACGAGGTGTGCTGTATGGGTAGTGTAGTTCGTAAAATATGCTATTGAACTACCTGCTAATGTGTACAATGTTCAGTATAAGCAAACTATTTAAAATAAAAATATCCCCCATTTATTTGAAATTAATAAAAATTTAAAAAATTCAATTATAACAATCTGTGTTTACATTTACTATCTACTATTCTACTGTATACTGTCAGTAATATGTACAATTTAAGTGCACATTAAGTATATCACAGAAATTTTTGGAGATTTTATTTATTTCTTATAAAAATGTAAATGATAGCCTTATAGTTGTGGGTGGGCTCCCGTTGTCTGCTGACAAGCAATATTTTTACATCCAGTCCGCCACTGGTTGCAAGTAGTATTGGATCGAGCCTGTGGTGGTAACGAACTAGCACTTTGTTCTGGTGGAAAAGTTTTGTGAAAGAACTCCGAGCTTGCTTTCTTCTCGAATACTTTCGATGCTTTCCAGAAAATGTCGACGCCAATCAAAGTGTCAGTTATGAGCTGCTGGGAGTCTGAAAATCTGCGTCTGGGGCTAGGTTTGAGAAGACTTCTGTGGTGGTTTTAATGGACAGTGGTTTGCCTGCGTTGGAACAGCGATTTTCAGAAAGTAGCGTCGCGAGAGCACGATGTCTGGCTGGAGACGGGCTGCAACCACTATTATTCTAGCTTACACACGTCGAACATCCGATACTATTAAGTTTCGCTTTCTACGCGCCACTGAAAGTGATAGACCGCTGAGAACCAGCTGCATATCGTTATCGCTGCAGTTCAAACTCGTTCATCTAACGAACGTAGAGCATCCGAAGGAAAGTGAAACTTGGGAAATTGAGGGCGAACCGAGGAGCCATTTCAGATAACGTTCAGCCAATGTTGGATATTGGGAGACTCGAGAAGAGCCTTTTACTCCTATTCTTAAACCAATTTGCCACCCCTGAAAAGTCCACGTTGCTCTTTCCGAGCCCTTGACCCTTCTTAAAGCATCCCTTACGACACATCTCTGTTGTCCTAGTTGCACTGCGAGGCCATTATTCTCCTCAAGCGCGCAGCTCCTTAGTTTCACTATGGACGAAGCTTCATCTTCACTTGGAATATCTACTAGCTACCAAGATGTAATACAAAGATTAATTGTATTCGGTTAATACTGGAATAGTGCAATCTAACACTATGGTACTCATGTAGTATTCCAATAGTCTCAGAACTGCATAGTTCCAAGTGATTTGCAAATCCTTCAATTTCCACCACAACTTCAATAAATCTCAATTTTACAATTCCAACAAAAACCTCAAAATATCTCAATTTTTCAATTCCCGCCAAAACTTAAAAAAAATTTCAATTTTACAATTTCCCTGTTTACTCACTCTGTATCCTAAAAAGCTATCTCCGTTAATTAATTAAACATAATTATTATTATTCTCTTTTATATTTTTCCCGTTACTTTCTGGTTTGTTTTAGAGATAATTCTTGGTTCTCTGCTCTGTGCCATTTCTCTTATTTCTGTCATAAATGTGTCCCGTTCTATGTAAATAAATAAATAACAACTGACACTTTTGGTCACGCGTTGGCACTGATTTCAAGCGGTTCAAAGGTCAGAAGTAAAATTATAGCGAAACTCGTGTCTACTCTCCTCGCGGCCGGCGCCCCGCTCGTGTAGCATGTGTCCGCCGAGCAATTTGCATGGCCAGGCTCTCCTTCAATTAAACGTGCGATACACGGCGATGCGGGGAGGCTGGCTGGCACTTTCTTCTGTATGCGCGAGCGAACTACGACGCGCGATCACCTCGCTTTCGAGGTCAATGTCTAGGTGAGAAGCCAGCAAGAAATCCACGAGGATTCCAGCGTTTCGTCTGGCCGATAACTTCTCTTCGTCTGTCGTTTAATGATGCCAAATTATTTCCACGTGAAATATGTGTCAATCATGCGACAAACGACATTGTACATGTAGTTTCGTTTGGGATAGGCAAGAATAGAAGGAAAATTAATTGAATACTGTGACAGTGGCTGCCTTGTGTCCTCCTTTTCATAAGTGCAACGATGCACCTGTGGAATGCATCTATAGTAGTCGAGGAAAGGTTTAAATCAAATTGTGCAATGTCACAAAAATGTAACTAACGTCACTTTGAAACTGCTGTGCATAGAATTACTCTCAATGATTAATTTAGAGCTATTATATCGGCGGAATATTGTATATATGTAGATAATGCCGCATAATTATTATTATTATTATTATTATTAATCGTCTTTATTACTGAAAAAAGTAGAAACCTGAATATTTACAGATGCCAGAGAAAATAAAGGCAAAGGCGAGGCTGCAGTGGTAACACTGTTGGGAACTCTAACCGTCTACTATAGAGAAAACTAAAATAGAGACAATAACAAACAAACATAAGAAATGTTAAGAATAAACTAAAGTAAAAGTAATCTTTATCAATCAAAGCCAAACATGAGAATACCACAAGAAGTAAAGTAAAGTAAGAAAAGTAAGTAAAAAGTGAGAGTACATGCAACGTGGACTAAGTCAAGACGGAAAAAGTAAGTAAACTATGCTAAAAATAGTTTTGAAGCATATATAAACGTGTATGTCGTTTAAACGACGAGTGAGATTTTAATTCTGTTTATAACTTATAACTGTACAAATTCTATAACACGAGCTAGTACCGTTTAAATAAATAAGAAATAAAAATAAAACAAAAATGAGATAGTTCCATTAGAATTTTGTCTTAAAATTCATATAATATTGATTGGGGGGAGTGATAGCAACGTAGTAGTTAGAGCCCAATATTAAGTTAGTTATGTAAAAATAAGATTTTCAAATTTCCTTTTCACCACCACTGTATGTATGTACTTTAGATTCTAGATCTATCTATCAGAAAATCAAGAAATTGCAAGTGCATCGTTGCAATCGAGAAAGTGACGTTACAGGAAGATAGAGTTTGTTATACCATTCAACTTTTTCGCAATAATTTATTCTATCTTCAAGGAAACAGGAAGTACCGATGGCTTATCACGATTGCGTGGCACGCCCTGCGCATTAGCCACGTAATACCACCGTAAGGGTATAGAATGATGTTCAAGAATCCACACGCTCCTCAAGTGTGCCTTAAACAAAGTTTTATCGAGAGCCTCCTAATCACGACTTTCACTACAATGTAACACCGAACGTCCGATGTTGCAAACATGTACCGCCAATGGGGTACAACGGAGAAAATACTCCAGGAGAAAACAAAGTTCTTGTATCGCTCTAGCGATACCAGTGTCGAGCTTAGATTGCTACTCGACTCTGAAGATTGTTCTACACTCTTGATGGGGCACTTTCCATCGTCATCTTGTACACGATATTAGAAGTAGAAGAAGAAATTAGAACTCATTAGGATTTTCAAGACTCATGGGGGCTAAACCTTCCTGCAGTGGCGCACCCAGAGGGGAGCCAGGGGGCACCCCCAAATAAGGGGCTTTCTAAAAAGAAAACTGGATTTTATTCTTTAAATAAATTTTTAAAGAATTTTATTAGATTTCATTTTCAATTTTTAAGATTTTTATTGAATTTGCATTAAGAATATTTTTATCCCTTCAACTCGGCTCCCCCCAAAATTAAATCCTGCAGCGCCAGTGCCATTTTGGGAATCCAATGAAAATCGAAGAAATTCGAAGCAGGACATTGACTGCTCTAATTGGAAGCTTGCAAAATCAAACGCTATGCGCTACTAAGAAATTCTAGTTAAAACAGATCTTAAACGTCTACCGTACTGTTCTTCGCTTTAAGGGGGAACACCACTGTGACGGCCGGAAAAATGAGCCCATTTTTAAGATTTTTTTAAGGAATAACTTACAGTTTTATTATAAAATTGTTATTACCTATCTTTAGAACAATGTCTTAAGAGACTATAAAAAAAAAGTAATAGAAAAACATGCATAGATTTCCATATACAGTTAATCTCCTACACCCATCACAAGAAAAACATAGGTCGCTTATCGAAACGATATCCCTGGAACGGCAACTCTGAAATCAAATTTTTTTTTTTAATATAATCGGTATGAGTGTAGTTTCCGTTGTGCCTACCGATTTTTTGATCGAAAACATATTTTTTGAAATACGCTCGAAAAACTATCCATTTTTTTGCCGATTTTCGAAACTTTTTCTTCCCAAGCGCACCATTTTTACAAAAAAATAATTTTTTTTAAAAATCGGTACGCACAACGGAAACTACACTCATACCGATTATATTAAAAAAAAAATTTGATTTCAGAGTTGCCGTTCCAGAGATATCGTTTCGATAAGCGACCTATGTTTTTCTTGTGAGGGGTGTAGGAGATTAACTGTATATGGAAATCTATGCATGTTTTTCTATTACTTTTTTTTTTATAGTCTCTTAAGACATTGTTCTAAAGATAGGTAATAACAATTTTATAATAAAACTGTAAGTTATTCCTTAAAAAAATCTTAAAAATGGACTCATTTTTCCGGCCGTCACAGTGGTGTTCCCCCTTAAGTACTACTCTAACAGAGGAATTTTCCAATATCGAAGATGGAAGGTAAACGAGGTCTCGTAAAATAAATCATCTGTCGATTCTTCAGCTTGTAAAGTGGAGAGCGTAAAGCTACGTACTGTTTCCTTTAGCAGAATAAGTGTATTCGTATAACGGGTGGTATTTCGTGGTTCTACATCTTGGAGGAGATCAGAAGAGGTGTACGATGGTAATCTTGCATGGATCATCTCGCAAACAATCCCTTTATAAAAGTCTCCCTACAACTAACTTGCAACTTAGCCAATACAATCAAGATAGCAGTCTTATTTCGAAATCTGCTGCTCCATGCACAAAGGCACTCGTTGTAATACTTTGGTCACCCACTGTATTCAAAACCATTACATTTTCAAACGCTCCACTATAAGAACAATGAGATCGCTGAGTTCTAACTAGCGCACGCGTGAATTTTTTTAATAATAATAATAATAATTTTATTTACGGGACAAGCCCATTAAGCACAATAAGAAGGGATAATAACAATAGATTACAATAAAAAAACAATAAAAACAATAAAAACAAAAACAAAACAAAAACAAAAGAGAAAAGTAGAGTGACAAGTAGGTGCATGGGGAACCTCTATGGAATGCCTTCTGCAATAAGGGCTCTGCGAATACTAATTTTGAAGCCGGAAAGAGTATCAGCATAATTTTGTATACCAAATCTTGTCAGCGAATTCCACAGCGACTCGTGGGTCGCTGATCGAGCAAATTGCATTATGCAAACGAGGACGATTAACAAGTCTACTCTGCATTTGTCAAAATTGACAGGCAATGCCTGTCGCGCAATTTTATCAATCAGTGACGCACTCAGGATTTAATCTTCGGGGGTGCCGAGTTGAAGGGATAAAAATATTTTTAATGGAAATTCGATAAAATTCATTAGGTGATTATGAAAATTTATTTAAAGAATAAAATCTAGTTTTCTTTGGTTTTTACAAAGCTCTTGAATTACTTCAGGCGTGACTACATTAATCTCCTTTTTCCTTTTTCTTTGGGGGGTGCCGGGGCCCCTTCCTCCCCTCTCTAGGTGTGCCATTATGATCGAGACTTCAAAGGTGAAAATAAAATCCTTCGTGTCGCAGTTTCACAAATTTCACAAAGCGGTGCCATTCGTGGTGTTATGCAAATGATAATTAAGCTTGCCAGTGTCACTGGTCTTTCAGGAGTGCTGAATTCTCCTCGGGTCGCTAATTGGTACGCGAGGGGCCATAATTGTTACACGGCGTTAATAAATCGTTGCATTATCACTGTCTCGGGCACCTGCTTCGCGGCTCCAGGAACCACGTCTCAGAGAAATGAAGTAAACTCCGGACGAAAGTTTGCCCCGGGGGGAAGCCAAGGTCCATTGCTCTACTTTTATTTTTCGATTGGAGATAGACGACAGAAATGAAACGGCAACAGGTGTGCGCGATAACATTTTATTGTTCTACTCCCAAACGTGACCATTTGCTCTCGGCTCTTTCAAAATCTCCTTCGAATGAGTCGGGCACTGTAATTCGCTCGAATCGCGCCAGGGTGAACAGAAGGGATGCAAGATCAAAGATCAAAGTCCTTTGGATAATTTATACACAAAGTATTTTAAAACTTATCCCAATAGCTTCGATTTACTTGAAGGGACAGAATCACCCCTCTTTCACCTGTCCTACACTTTCCACCCCCATCTCGTATATCAAAGAAGATACCTTTAGTACCTATACCAACCCCTAGGTGAAACACTTTTACATTAAAGTGGTGGATGAAGAAGACAGTTTCAAGATAGCACTCGACACCAAAAAATTTGACACAAAAAACAAAACACTATTTCAAAAACTAGAATCCACTCACAGATCTACCTAATCCTACCACATCCATACACCGAAAGCTTCCTAAATACCGACCAAAGGACCATTTTCCCGTTTTCATTTTCCCTACGCACAGTTTGCCCTGAAGAACTCGCAAAATCCAAATTGAAAAACTTAAACTTTAAGAGAGAGAATAAAACTAAAATTAAAAATTAAACTTACCGCGCTCCCTTAAGGTCTGTGCCCACATATCCGTTCCGTCTCAGTTCCGTGTCAGTTCCGTGATCGCAAAAGGTATGGGTTGCCTGTTTGGAATGGAGCAGTGCACACTTGTCAGTTCCGTGAAATTCAACCGTCTTTCCGTATCCGTCAGTTCCGGGCCGTCAGGATCAGTGTTAAAAATATCGTTTGCGTGCTTTACAATGGAGCAGCGCACACTTGTCCGTGTCAGGGCTGTCAGCAGATGTCAGTGTGGAACCCGGATCCGTTCAGTGAAACTAAAATTCGGTTGCCTCCGATATTTTGGCCATTTGCACGGAGACGGAGGCTTGAAATGACTGAAGGGACGACCTTTTTTTATGACCGTGAAAGGTTCTCAGGTCGAGGCTCTCGAACCGCGCGTCGGGGGTCCCAGACCCTAGGGTCATAAAGACAAGGACAGCAATAGGCCGCTCAGTAATGAAAATGAGAATTTCTATAATTAATATCAGATCGCCATACAAGTACCACCAATGGATTGCTGGAGTTTTTGCAATGAAAATGATACCAAACGTGATAGAATTCTGATCATTATTAATGATTGTAATGAAAAGAGTTTTGGATTGGTATATAAGGTATGATCGGATGCATGAATGTTGGGCGTCAAGGAAATAAAGCTGGACGTGCGTTTCAACAAGACTTGCCAACTTAAGCTCTTTCCCGCTGCGATACATGTATGGTGCATACCGATTTTCCATTGATCATTATAGTTTCCATAGGAACCGTTCACACGACGATTCTCGTATCGCAATACTGATTTTGTCGACTCCGCAAACGTCGGCCGCACGATACTTTTTGTCTGAAGTCGACAGATGAAACGTGGAAACGAGGGGACCTTTTCACACGGCGCAGGGCGAAACACGTATCGCGATACGTGTCGATCATTTTTTCTTCAATAGAAAGTATCTTCTCGTGCCGCATACATTTTTGGACAAAATATTTTTCTGAAAAAATGAATGAGATTGAAGTGTTACCTATTTTGATTTTACACAAAAGATGTAGTAAAAAAACGAGCGAATTGGAAACATTGGGTTCATCTCATAAACGGCATTAGACATGAAAAGGGAATTTTTGAAAGGGTTACCATGTGAAACGGAAACCCGTTGGACAGGTATCACCGCACTGACGGAAAGAACTGTGCGGCAGGCCCAGAGATGCCAGAAGTGGCGACAACAGGGGCGAATTATGACATAGTGTGTGCACAAATTGTATAGTAGGTATATATAGTAACGTTCACGCCCCTACGGAATCGGCTGAATTGGGACTGCAGGCCGGGCTAGAGCAGCAGGCCTCCTACACATTTGTCAGCAGGGGTGTGCGGGTACCCGACGTTTCGGGCTCGGGACGGGCCGGAAACTTTCGGGCGAGATCGGACGGGATCCCGATACTTTCGTATTCCTCGAGATCCCGAAGTTTTCTGGATCCCGCGACTCGTTTCGGGCTACAGGCATGACCGCCATGAGCGGGCAATTTGATTTCAGGTCGGCTCGGCAAAACTCGGACCCGATCGGCTCGAAAGCCAGCTATTAAGAGTATCTACTAAATATCAGTACCAGTGATAAGTTTTTACATTTCTGTCTCCTGTTAAATCATAATTTGTATCTTATTATTCATTTAAATATATATTTTCATTGTTACCAAATAGCCTGTGACGTGTCATATACGTACTTAAATAAATACCATATTCAAAATTTGAGAGAAAGACTATTTTTATATCGATAATCTTTTAAAAACTTAATAAAATATACTTTATACTTCGTACTTTATGTAAAGGGAATATATACCTATTGGGTATTAAGTTTTTCAAGATAGGTTCAGATTTAACACAGAAAACGTACGGACAACTATAAGCATACAGAAAGGAATATTTAAAAATATACGGGATTTTATTATTTCAAATTAACATGTAAGAAACATAATCGTTCTCTCAGGTAACAATTTTGTTCGGTTACCGAAAACGATATTTGCAACAGTGGAAGGCACCCCCGCATTTCTCATTCCCTGCCCAGATTCTGTAGGAACAAAATCCTTATTCTCTAGCATTGTTCGTTATATTTTATTAAGATTTTAAAATATTGTCGATATAAAAATAGTCTTCTCCCCAAGTTCTGAACATGATATTTATTTAAGTATGTATATGGACATATTCAGTATTCACAGACGATTTGGCAGCAATGAAAATACATATATATGTAAATGAATAATAAGATACAAATTTTGATTCAACAGGAAACAGAAAGGTAAAAACTTATCACTGGTATTGATATAAATGATATACACAATTCTTTCCATCTTGGTCCCCTCTTAATGGCTAGCTTACGAGCCGATCGGGTCCGAGTTTTGCCGAGCCGACCTGAAACGAGTCTCGGGATCCCGAAAACATCCGATCCGTCCCGAGAGCGGGGAACTCGAGCCTCGGGACGATCCGCACACTCCAAGTTGTCAATGACACGGAACTGACACGGAACTGACGCGGAACTGACACGGAACTGAGACGGAACGGATATGTGGGCACAGACCTTTAGACACAGATCTCGTTGGCAGACATTTTCGGGCTACCGAGATTCGTTCGAAGACCCCGCAAAAAATAAAAGGAATGCGTAATAACGCAAAAGGTGACGAGGAAGAACACGAGCAGACGATGTACGAGCACATACGCGTGAACGCGTGTAATCAGAACGCTTTCTCTAACTGCAGCCAGATTCCTCTGGTCCATTTTCCTCCCCACTGACTTTAGCCACGATAAAAAAGAAAAAAGGACCCCACGAACGACCAGGTAATCATGGGCACTCAGCACCTACACGTGAGTCAGGCGGCTGCCCCACCTGAACGAAGGATTGGGAGTATTGGGCCCGGTTGGCCCACTAAACGACTCAGGACCGATCGGACAGGTTTCTTTGCCATTACTTCCGTCTGCAGGGGCTTCCGAAAGGGGCACGTGTCCCCCCATGGGTACGCACGAGAGTTTTCGCGCTGGTCCTTTACTAGGTCAGTGTTAACGAAGATAAGAATCATTGCGATCGCGTGGCACGCAAAAATGGCACACCGGTGGATCCTGGTTTTAGAAAATAGCGAAGCTTGGGACAAGTGCGTAGGTTATTGAATAACCGTTATCAAGGGCGCGGACTTTTTTCCAAGTAGGGGGGGGGGGGGCAATCTCGAGGAAAGGTCAAGTTGACAGTATCGCTGATTTAATTAAAAATTTAAAATTGAAATTTAAAAATCCTCAGTGGCGCACTCAGGATTTAATCTTGGCGGGAGCCGAGTTGAAGGGATAAAAATATTTTTAATGCAAATTTAATAAAATTCATTAGGTGATTATAAAATTGTTTTTTGAAGAATAAAATCCAGCTTTCCTTGCTTTTTACCAAGCTCCTTCTTTGGAGGGTGCCAGACCCCCTCCGTTCTGGGTACGCCACAGTTCACCCTATATGAAAAACTGAAATTGTGAATATTTGAGGAATTCTTCGAATGCTGAGTTCTTCGCGAGACCCCAGCGCGCGATTCTTGCTTGAAGCTACGTTATTAAAAACGTTGATCGTTTCAAAATAATGGTTATTAAGTCCCCACGAGAAGAGCTTGTATCTTCCTTCCCTGTTAACTCTCGTTTCCTTTTTCGACTTGGAATTCATGAATGGCGCGAGCCGAAAGGTAGCTCGGTCGAAGCCGTTGCCCATCTTTTCAACATTTCTGTGTAATTGCCGCTACCTCAGGCGACAAGGAAACGCAGGCAGGAAACTGGAATGATTTGCAGTAACCATCGAGCAAATGGAATATTTCACCGAAGTGTAAACATTCAATGTGCTCGAGCACAATGGAGCGAGATTTAAATCCCATGAAAAAGCAATGAACCCCGACATCTCCATACAAACGATCGTATAACACGAACAATCGAACACGCCTAGATATAAACTCGTCAATGCTAATTGATTATAATTAATCGTACAGTAACTTTTACACAAATCCGGGAGAGACGAGCAAGAATAGGTAGCCGTGTTTACCACGTGAGAAATTAATCTTTTACCCAATTATCGCTCGCGCTGCCCATTTACTACATTCCGCGACGTAGCGGGACAAGTTGATGCCTCGACTATACCGTTGCGTGATAAAAATCACCGGAACACTAGCCGAAAAGATTCTCGCTAATGTGGAAGCAGCCACGTGTTTCGAAGCAGCTACTTTCATTTAAAAATCTCGCTATACCCAGCACTCAATGCCAGTGCTGCCAGATTGGGCGCTTCATCGTAAATTGGGCCATTTTGGGAGTCACATTGCGCCAACTTTTTCGCAAAAACCGCAGTTTGGGTAATTATTAAAAAATAAATTGCGTCTTCACTTTATGTTATTTCTTCCTTTATTTTTTGTAAAAACAAAATCGTAAAACTCACTTGCTTTTATTATCGTTACGCGAGAGTCCCCCTTAAGTTGGGACCTTTTCCTTTACGAGTTTCTGCCCTAGGATTCTGAAATCTGGCCAAACTGCTCACCGATTCTCAAACTTGTCGCATTTACACAGATCCTGCAGAACCGCATTCGAACAGAAGACTGTCAGTGAGTCCAGTTACTCTGCCAAGCAAACTAGTTAGTATAACATTACAGTTACCGATTCCCTTCAAATTTACGCCTTTTAATGGCAATCTCAGAGGATCTTCCTCAACTTCCTGACTCGAGTAGACGATTCCCAGCAAACGCCATTTTCAAGCGAAATGGCGAATTATGACATCGAACAATGCCTCGATGGAGGACTCCTCTGTTTGCATCGCGATCTCCCGGGATTTAGTTGGGATCGTTCGATCCTCGGCGAACGAACCCCCAGGTGAAAGGTTCGGCGCGCAGGACGAGCGGCTCCGAATATTTGGAAACCGCATTTCACGGTTAAAGGACCACTGACCCGTTTTAATCGGTCGCCCCGAGAGACAGCTTCAGCGGCTTGCATCGCTTTCTCTTGGATCCATATTTACATCCCCGCGGCCGCGCGTGACCTCTCTTAAAGCCGTCGTAAAATGGCACCGGGATGCTGCACGTGCAGGCTCCTTTACGATGTGAATCCCGTGCGGCGAACAATTCAGGAAGAAGGAGGCCAGGAATCCATCACCATCTGTTCCAATATTTAATCCAGTCGATCCTGGATCGAGTTCCACTTTAGCGATCGTTAAGACGCCTTTTAGTAATAATATTGGCCGTTAAAGTGGACGGATCCGTTCGCCAAAGTTGCCATGCGCGAACCCGGCGGGCCGATTCGTTTCCGATGTGTGTCAAGGCCGTTCCACCGAACTGGTCCCCCGTTCTCGATCATCGGGAAGATCGGCTTTCCTCCGCGCCGCCCCGGGATCGTTCGTCTCCGAAGAGCTGCTCCGTTCTTCCGTTAAAGTACCGTTTTGCTTTCTATCGGGTCCCTCGTCTCCTTTCTTGTCTCGCCGTCGCAGACGAAACGCGCCCCTTTCATGCTAGGACTCTAGGCATCTTGCACCGCCTTGGGTCAGCCACGGCTTTGAAGCGTGCTCGCGCCGTCGTCGTTCACAATTATTGAAATGTCTATGGAAGCTCACAATGGGAGCACCGGGGCTCTCTCAGCAAATCATTTCAAGCCACAGTTAACTGTGTCGGAGGCTTCGTAAAGATGAAGTTCATTCAACGATGAATTCATCGGTCCTTCGAGAAATTGGGCAGCTGCGCAGCCTCGGTAGACTCCCAGTGAATCGAGTGTCTTGCATTCGAAACGTTTCTCTCGCACCGAGCAAGGCGGAGAGGCAGACGGGCCATTTCTCAGAGACACTATTGACGACGAGAAATGGGTACCACGCGACGATCCATTATACAAAGACCGTGATCTCCAGAGATCAGCAATGCTGACCCACAAATCCCCTTACTCATCCGGCGAAATACCGATATACCAAAATACCAAACGCCACGAAACACACGGCTCCGAAAATGCCCGTGGTACACCTTATCCCGCTTCTCTCCTTCCCTCTGGAGCTGACTATGAATCGAGGCCACGTCGAAGGCGTCGTGTAGCCGGTGTTACACAAACGCGGCCGTTCCTCGGCAAGGTGGGGTGCCCCAGCGGCCGTACAGCAAGTGACGAACGGGGATCTCCCCATAGGTGGAGGATCGCTTCGTTGGGGGAAGAAAAGAGAGAGAGAGAGAGAGAGAGAGAGAGAGAAAGAGGCGTCCCCAGTGGTTGATCGTTTCGTCTTGACCGATTCCGACCGATCTATCCCCACGATCGATCCCACCAGGCGGCTTCGTTTTGGCCTCGTTCGACGCGCTCCTGCCTCGGAGATCCCGTGCCCACCATCGAGCACGGGGGGAAACGACGAGCAACCACCGCGGGCATATCGCGGCTCTCCGCGGAGGACACCAAAAGGCGGACCAAAGTTATAAAGCGGACCGGCGAGACTGGCGCAAGGCGCTGCCACTTTGACGATCGACCTCGTCGTATCACGATCCTCCTCCCGTGCCGCAACGCCACGTCAGGACCTCCGCGGATTTTTCGGCGACACCACCGCCGGTGTCAACCCTGCGATACCCTATAGACACCGGGCCATGCACCTGTGACGATCGTACAACGCGCAGCACCGCCGACGTACCCTCGCGCGATACATTTTAAACCGTCCTAGCCGTTTCCTGCGTGCATCCGTGTCGCTCGCGAACAACGCTGTGCCTGCTCCGGCCGTAGCTTCCTTCCGATCGTGACCTGCAAGGTAAGAGACTTAAGAGACTGCTTCCAACTGGACTGCGTCGACGATATATAAGTAGTAAGACGAGGAAATATTCTTATGGAGGAATCAGGGGTGTCCTTGGTGGAACATTCGAGGATAGCGGGGAATATCGGTAGGTGAAATATTGTGAGAAATGGACCCACGGGGACGAAGTTACTTACTGCGAGGTGGTTTCTGGTCGGAGGTTCGTTTGGGGGAGATGGTTTGGTGGCTCGTGAGGGTTCTGTGGATTCGGATTATCGAGTTTCGGTTCTTGAAGCTCTATTGAGTATCGCAGTGTGGGAGGTTCATTTAGCAATTCTTTTTTAAACAATGACCTCCATAGAAGTTTATCCAAAATTTTCATTGAAATATGGATCTGTCAGTTTAAGAGAATTTTCCATTTGATTACCTTCAGATGCTCCATATGTAGGAGATACCGGGGTAAAGTGAGCCTAAGAAAGTTTGAAGTAGAATAACAATTTTCCCTTTCGATAGAAGTGTGTGGAGATAAATTTAAAGATTACTATTGACAAATTACGAGTAGCAATACTCAAAATAAACCCAGAATATATTAAAATCCAACTTGAATGAAAAGATGCAAGAAGGATCACTTTTACCCCGTGTATGGGGTACGTACTATCCGGGGTAAAGTGAGCTGAAGTAAACTAAGAACTTTAATTAAGGGTAATTATTAACCCCTTGCGCTGGAATGACGTGTGTGACACGTCAGCTTCTAGCTTTTTCGCCAAAAATTTTTATCAAAAACTGTGGCAGATTTTTCATTTTCTGGGGCGTCAGTTGTAACACGTTCTGTCCATAATAATAATACAACGACTTCGTTCAGAGTTCCTAAACTATTTCCCGCGATTAAGCTAACAATAGCACAAGCTCGAGGGATACTTGGAAGCGCATATTTTCGCTACCGTGATCAAATCTAAACTCCCCAGAGCCCTCGCAGAATATTTGACCCTATAAGCCTGAAGGTTGTTCATAGAGAAAAAAAAGGGAGAAACAGCTTTCCTTTAGTGCCTTGTATCATGTCTCGATCGCAGAAACGCAACGTAACGGTTCCGTTACGAGACTGAAAGAGAAAAACGCTAGCTTGATCCACCAGTGATTTCACCCAGCTTCCAGAGATTATCAATTGATTTACCGAACTTTCTCCGCGAGCATCACACCTGGCGCCGGGCTGTTTAAAAATTAGTTGCGATTGTGCGGATAGGATCGTGTCGTGGGTAATTTCAGAAGAAAAGATCAAGCTAAACGTGGCTACACAGTGTTCCTATAATTCAGTGACAGAAAGGAGGCTCTTGAACCTGGAGCGATTGAAATTTTTGCTTCTAGACGATTTAACATTTCGAGGATCTTACCTACCTCAACTTTCTATCCTGTACAAAGCGGAAATTGGGAGAACTATTATGAGGACATATTCGTTAGAAATGATGCAGGAAGAACGTCATAAACGTCAAAGTTAACGGGTGTTAGAGTCACTTCGAAGGAGTTCGCTTCGACGCGGCAATTTCCTATTATATAAAGTGCTTATAATTATGAAAGGTACGTATTTAAAAGCTAGACTACGCATAAATTCAGCTATGATGCTAGCCGCGCGTGGATGCAACGGGCTCTCGTTTTATAGTTACAAAAGGTGTTTGCAATGTGTGTTAAGGCGCCTGCAGACAGGCAACCCAGTTCGCGGGACTCTTAAGCGTGGGAATTGTACTGTTGGGTGCAAGAACGGCCGCAGGACACTAGGGCCTTTTTGCATAAAACAAATAATTAGATTCCTCGTTCTTCTCTATAAGTGCCCTCTAAGTTTCATTGGAGTAGCTTTAAAATTGACAAAGTTGTGGCTTTTGTGAAGTGATGTAGATTGAGTGACCCTAACTCGTAGATACGCCAAACATAGAAACATAGATATTTTTTTCAAAAAAAATTTGCATTTTCCTTTTCAAAATCGAATTTCTCGAAAACTGAGGGTGATGACGGCAAACGATTGGCGGATTCGTTTTCAGCGCACAAAACTCTATAAGAAGCGGCTATTCAATGTTACAGATCAAAATGGCCGTTGGACAGTGTTATTCCTCTCAGCAAAGTCAGTCGCCTCGCATAATTACAAGCTCGAAATCCATGTTCGAAGATACCCCTATTCAATTCCCCAAACAAAAATGGTATCGCTTTTTTATTCCACTATACAAAACAATCTCTGTACTCTCCTTCATCCAGAACCTTGGAGTCGAATTCGGAAATTTCGGAGATTTCTCCAAACGCCAAATCTCCCCTCGCTGAGAAACGAGCTTCATCTTCATCCACCCCACAGACTCCCACCAAGCAGAACCCATATAGAGACTCGAGTCTCCAGTCGCTAAAGGTCGACGACACCGATTTCACGCTGCCAATCAGAGAGAATGTTCCATAAGTCGTATGCGTCGATTTATCCCGAAACCGGAGGAAAGTCGGACGTAAATGGACGCGGGGGAACGTGCACTTGCACTTGCGGCAAGTTCACGGCGAGGCTGCGCCGCAAATGAAAGTAGACATTCCAGCTTGGCGATCGCAGGAGCATCGAACCGTTTTCAGATCCGATCCGGTAGAAACATCGCGGGGAACATGTTTTCCCGGTAAAAAAAAAAGTGATAGCATTAGATTCCTCGGTAACGTGAAAGTTATACATATATGACGTTTCTACCTTTAAGTGAACGACCGGATAACGCGCATAGAAGAGGCGACCATTAAGCGCGCGGGATAATGACGGCGCAGATCGGGCCCGAAGGAAAGCTTAGCCGGCTCGTATTAATCCGTCGCCGTGTACACTTTCCGTTTTGCCGGGCGCTAACAAGCGTCCTCTGGGCGCTACCGAACCGCTCGCTAACAAGCGTCCTCTGGGCGCTACCGAACCGCTCGCTAACAAGCGTCCTCTGGGCGCTACCGAACCGCTCGCTAACAAAGCATGACGCACGGCTCGTCGATACGAGCTATAGGGCTCGCAAAGTACGAATATTTATCTGGTGGTTACAATACAATGCAATACATAATGGGACCGTACTGTAGCCAAAACGAAAATGATAGGTATTATACCCTTAAGTATCCGCACGTTTTTACGGCTCTTCGCATCCGTTTAATGCCGGAGGCGTGTACACAATTAAAGACGGTCAAGGTGACCGATTACACTGGCAGATAACGAAGTGCACCAAGCTGTTTTATTATCGTGAAAATAGTGCCAGGCCGCATTTACTTCGGTACTACCTCGGGGAAATTTCGGTTCTATAGTTCCAAGCGGCTTCTAAAGCGAACTCTCTCATCGGGATTTTGTTCCAGGCCATGGCGAGCGTAATTAATTCCACGGCAACTCTAGTAAATGACGCCTACGATTACTATCTCTGGACGCTGTCTCTTGCTGGTAAGACATGATGATAAATTGGGGTAGCGATATTGTTAAGGACGTGGGAATATTCAAAATCCTTTCGTTAACCTTTGATCCTTCTTTCGAGGAGTTTCTCATAGAGCTCTTTATATACCGAGAGTACAAAGAGCAGGAACGAGAGGTGACTAAAACAACGTCTTGAACGTGGCGACCGTCACATATGGAAGCGTAAAATTAATCTATATCGCTCGACTGTTCCCACTCTCTTATGAATGCTTTATATATTATTATTTAAAGGACCAATATCGATGCCCATTATATTAAAACTTCACGATACTTTCAAATGTTCGCAATCGACTGACGTTTAATATTCACGTCCGTGTAGACGAACGAACGAGAGGATGGCTGCTGGTCGATTCGCCGAAACCTACTTTGATATACACGCTGTTGTATTTACTCATAGTATGGGCCGGGCCAAAGATCATGAAAAATCGGAAAGCCTTCAAGCTGACGTGGGCCCTCGTACCCTATAATCTCACGATGGCTTGCCTGAACGCGTACATCGCAATTCAGGTATTCAGCCTCATCACGCCGTACCACCCGTACTATTGCGCCTCTGTCCATCGTTCGCGCTGAAATCCCTGTGCTTGTCATTTGCAGTTATTCGTTGCGTCTACCAGGCTGAGTTACAGCTACGTCTGCCAGCCGATTAGGCAAGTGACGCGGCCGGACGAAGTACAGGTACGCTGGTGGTTAACAGGAGAATTGTGTTGGTTCCGATCGACGAGATTCCGGCGGTCGATAAAACGTATTTTATTCTTCTTTGCATTCAGATCGCTCATGCTGTGTGGTGGTACTACTTCAGCAAGCTCCTGGAATTCTGTGATACGTTCTTCTTCATCCTGCGGAAGAAGGATAATCAATTAAGCTTCCTTCATGTTTATCACCACTCCACCATGTTCTCCTTGTGGTGGATCGGTATCAAATGGGTCCCGAGTGGGTCAAGTAAGTATTGTCGCACGGCGAACTCTGTGGACTCGGTCGATCAAATTGCAGAAGCGTAATCGGCACCCTTGTCTGTTGGTTACTTTACTTATCGAGCCACGGAGTTGGCTTAATCTGATTAGTATTTGCGGACGATTGCCGCCGATACCCCATTCGCCACGCTTGACATTTTAAGTGACAGGAAAATTGTATACGCAGAGGGAAATCATTCTGTGATCGCTGCATTATCGACCTAGTTATTGAAGCTGCTGACGTTTCCCTTCTCCCCCCCGCCGAGGTCCTTCCAATCCCGCCGCCCGCGAGGAATTTTTTCAACTCGACCGTAAATTCGTGGGGAATTTGCACGCTTTCTCTGTTACTTTCACACATTCATTATAATTCAAGTGAATTTTATCGCTGAACAGCAATAGATGCCCAAAGGCTGCGCGTTGCTAACTACAGTTACAGCTCACACGGACTCGGCTGTGGTCCCTTAGATTCACATCTAGTCCAACTGTACGCATTAATTCTCGCCGATTTGAGGCGACGGAACAGTGATTCCGTAGAAAGCTGCGCGTAATTGCGAAAAATCAAAATCTCGCTTGATCAATGGTGAACATGTAATTCAACAAAGCTGAATGCTCGCGCATTTAATCGGTCGGAGAAATCGTAATTGTCACCACGTTCTCGCATGCACAAAACTCATTAAGCGCGTCAACAAACACGCAACTGAGAACATCGATTAAGAAACCGAAAGTATTTAATATCTCTCATTTGCCCTTTACGAACTTTCCATTGGTATAATTATAATATTTTATTGCGAGACATTTGTGTTTTTCAGCCTTCCTGCCAGCAATGGTGAACAGCTTCATCCACGTCCTCATGTACTCCTATTACGGACTAGCCGCGCTGGGTCCTGCCGTGTCGAAATACCTTTGGTGGAAGAAATACTTGACGATCCTTCAACTGATCCAGTTCACCACTGCCTTAATCCTTGGCATCAACGGCATTCGATCGGGATGCGACTTCCCGCTCTGGATGCAATACGCCCTCGTCATTTACATGGTCTCCTTCATCGTCCTGTTCGGCAACTTCTACGCGAAAGCATACATCGCAAAGGTAACGAAACGTTCACGGTGGAGCTATCTATGAATTCCATTGTTATTTAATCTTGATAACGCTGTCGGTAATCACAATTACAGGATGGTGCACTGCCAATTAACACAAATTATTACCATTATCATTATCATTATCATTATAATTACTATTTTAGTAACGGGCAATATTTTTTAGTGCGGATACTATTTTTTGACAAAAATACACAGAAATATATACAGCATATGGCACGGTTCACACGGATCGGCAGAATTACAAAGTCTACGGTGACTGATTTTTTAATCAAAAATATTGATTGTCCAGGGCAAACGAGCGTACGCGAAGAGGCAGCTGGTGAAATTGAAGGCCCATGCGAAACAGGAAGTTACCCACGGAGCAGTGTGCAACGGAAACCTAACGAACGGTCACGCCAATGGGTACACGAACGGGGTATCGAAAAAGATTGAATGAACAATGCATTCCTAAGTTCTTCGTTAAAACGTTACTGTCCTTCGAGTTGCAAGCTATAATACCATGAAAAACTGACTAAGTAACCCGTGATGATCAGCGAGGGTGACCCTGGAAGTTTCGGTTCTCGCGAGTCGCCTCGCCAGTGATCGACGCGGCTTTCGGGACTCTCGACAAACATCGCGGAAAAGTCGGATTTGAAAGGAACCCGATGTTTTTCCAGCGAATCAACGCAACACGACTGTAAACGTAACCGGCCTGCGATTTTTTTACGCTCGGACCAGTACGCATGAGAATTCGGGGATCGCTGGTCCGAGGGACTTGTAAATATAATTAGTCAAATATATAGGGTGTCCCTAAAGTCCCTGCCTATTTTAGCAGAGTAGAATAAGTTTGAAACAAATGCCCTCTAGGGCACGATTATATGTATATTTTTATACAAAACTTTATACGAGAATTAGAAGCAAAGGGAAATATATATATATATACAGCTGTACAACTGAAAAGAATTCGCAAGCTTTAGTTAATTATTAATAGTTTCCACATGTGATCCGTAGTTCATCCGTAGATACTTCCACGCACAATCTCAAATCGGTAAATTGCATTGGGGAGCACGTTTCCAAGCATTTCGAGGGTTACCACCCTGAAGTGTCTTTGCACTGCACATCTCAACATTTTAATATAACTCGAACGTGGGAGTCTGCGAAGCGAAATGGCTCGACCCTTTTTGATAACTTGGTAGAACAGAATTAATAATTTCTCATACTGTCCTAAGTCGTTCAGGTTTCACTGAAATAGATGAGGACTTCCGGGACACCCTGTATAGCAGCTTAGTCGCTACAGTAAATACTCGTTAGGAGCCCGTCGAACGGGGCTGGCGGCGGGCTCCTAACGCGACTGGACACTATTCCGCGCGGCCACTGGCGCGAGTGAGAAAACCCAATGAGCGAGCGAGAGGAAACGAAAGCCGACGGCAACTTCGTGTCGACTCGTTCGTTTCCTCTCGCTCGCTCATTCGGTTTTCTCACTCTCGTCCGAAGGATTCCAAGAAATGGTGGGGATAGTCGCCGGGCTCCAAACGAGGATTTACTGTATTAGGAGAGATGAGATCCAGCGGGATCGCGTATGATAGCGTTGTCTAATGTGAGCTTAAAGTAAGTAATGATTTTTTGTGGCCGACTGTTAAAATCTGCCTTGTAAAAAGATTAGCGAAAAAGGGATCGTCGTGTCAGGGACTGCCTTTAGTCTTTTCTTTTCTCGTGCTAGGTCTAAAGATAGGGCTCAAGTGTTGCGGTCACGTTTAACAGTGTACTTTATACATTTGCACATTTCATGTCTAGTTAATACTTGTATCGTGATATACAGATATCTCGCGAGCGACCGTTTTCCAATAAATGTAAAGAGCATTCTAATACGATCATTAAACTATTAACTATTAATCGGAGCCGTGCGCGTCACGGGACAAAGAGGAGTCATTTGCATTTTGCAGCCACATGCCTAACATCGTATTTATAGAGGAGCCTTATTTAATGAATGAACGAGCTGCTCACGATCAATTGCGGAGTAACAAAAGACGTTCGTTGGTAATTTTACACTCGATCATATATTTATTTACGACACGAAAGTATTTGGGGGAATTCCTTTCTGAAAATTTTATCAGTTAGATGAATTAGATCTGTTTGATAAACGTCTGTATACACAATTTTGTATGATGAATATTTTGCATACATATAGTAAGCGCACATAATACGATACATTACGTATAGTAGACCTTACTCGTCTCGGCGAAAAGTATCAAAACAATGGAACTTCGATGTAACAAAGTCCGCGAGGCGCTTAGGCTTAGAGATGTTGTAGAAATTCAAATCCCATTGTCAATGGGAGCGGAATGCACCGAGCGTTTTTACGAAAGTGCAGGAACTGATAAGCAAGTCAATACGCAATGGGCAATACGTACGATCATGACCAACCAAATCCTATGAGAAGCAACTGCAATTGCTTGCACATGTGTCTTTGTTCGAACTACATATGTCTAAAACATTCAGGCAGTATGATATTGTTAACATGTTTTATTATTGTCACAATATGTAAGGAGGATTGCAATTGTTATAAAAATGGCATTGCTGCGCAATGCAAAAACAAATCGGAAATGCATTTTGTTTATTCCCGACAGATTTTGTCTATCGAACCTCTCCAATCGAAGTTACGAAACTGTGAAATAATAGGTAACAAAATCAAATTCCGCGTAGCTGTTATTAAAAATATTAAAGTGGATCGCGCTATGTAGCACCACTATTGTAACGCCAAAAATAGAAACCTTTAAAGAATGAGAAAGAACTTTTACACAAAGTGCATTTACACACACCGGATATGTCCAAATAAATATCATACAAATTCAAAGTTTTTTACAAGTACATGACACGATAATATTATGAATTTTCGATTTCGTATACAAGTTACGTGCATTATTACAATACACGTTTTAATACTAAGATATTTACACTATTATAATAAAGTTTTAGTACTCTTTGACTAGCTTGTTTGTGAAGACTTTGTACTTTTTTATTGAAAATATAAACTTAACAACAAGCTTGAAGTTTAGTAAAACGTTACCGATAAAAACTATGCGATTTCTTGTCACATGTATTTTATACAAACAGATTTTATAGAAGTGTATGTTTAGTACTTTCTATCGAAAGCGATGCGTTCTGCAAAATTCCTGTTAGTGACGAATATCAATTGTTTAGCCTCCTTCGAATACATTGTAATGTTAGCTTTAATCGAGCATATAAATGTGTAATAAACGAATACAATGACGTGCAAATAACTTAATCTCGACTTCTAAGAATTATAACAGCCAACCACATCGAACAGATCTTCCCAACGTAGGGCTGTACAGAGCACACTAGAGCGAACTCTACTGGGCCAGATATATTATGAATTTTTGTGGCATTTAATTGCTCGGTCAATTCATCTACAATGCACTCGCGTTTGTTTAGTATAAAACCGTGAACGTGGTAAGCTCTGTATAACTGCTTCAAGTCTTTCTTATCTAACTGTAATTCAGAGGACGGTTCGATCTTTGAAATAAAGTTCCGCAAAATGGTCATCGCGTGTCGATTGAATAACGTCGTCAAACCAACTGCGCTACGGAAATAAGCCAACTTATCTCTCAAGCGCTGCTCTACCTCCGCAGCGGTCTTTTTAATTTGCTTCGCCTCTTCGTCTGTGATATTCAATTCGAGTATTTGAACAGTGTGATCAATTTTCGTCAAAGTAGCAGTATTAATCGGTCGCCAATCTTTGCTCGATTTCACATCGTACTTGAGATTATGCGGTAGAATAGATCTTTGCAAATTTTCCCATATCTATAAATACATTACTTGTAATAACAAAACTGCACGTTACTTTAAACAAATTTATCATAGGGACAGTTATACTAACGCCAAAATAATTAATCAGGCGAGACACCTTCATTAAGGGGCAAAGGCCGTCGTCCAACTTGTGATAGCTACCAATTTCTGGATCCCACAGCGTGTATATCCCATTTTCACTGATACTCAGGACAAACGCTGTCCATTTACTTATTTGCGAAGAGCCTATTACATTAGTCATAGTATTAAAATCCACATTTCTCAAGCTAGAAATATACGGCAATACTGCATACCCAGTATAATATACGTTTGCAAGTCAAAGCCTTGTAGTAGCGTCGCGAGAAGAGCCGCTCTTCCATAGTGATCCACTTTCTTTATATTCAATGCTTGTCGCGGGGTAATTGGCCCATAATGATTGGGCAACGATGGTAAGAGCATTGCTAATCGCGCGACATCCTTCGGATTCTCTAAGCCATTAATTCTATATGGCGTAACTAGACAACGCTGAATTCCCTTAAGTAACGTAGTACTTTCCACGGACTTAGGAGTACCTGGATGTTCTACTTTAATCAGAACATAAATACGAGTGCACGATTGACCCGGACTAGCCTGTATATAGCCGAACAGCAACACCGGACTAAACAAAGGGGACAGCGTGATCCATCTTTCTAGCTCCTGGTAATTCCTGTGCTGCTCGAAAGGAATTCTAGTTTCGCCCAGCCATTGCTGGCCCCAAACGGGATGCTGATCGTACAAGCGAAACTTTATACAATGTTCGTCGCTCTGTCTCGGCGACTCGAAATGCATCATTCGCTGCCACACGGGTGCCGGGCCGTTTGCTACAGACGTCGCGTGAACCGTATTATTCCACTCGACTTCTACGAACGGCTGAACTAACGCAGATTCCTCTCTGATCGGTATCTCTATCCCTCTCAGTACGTTAACAGTGAGAACTGTTCTCCCTATGATATTGTGCCTACGAGTACCGGACGACGGCTCCAACGGGCGTTTAGTTTGGAATAGGTTTCTGAATGATATATCGAACAAAGAAAACGCCGGCTGTTCTATTATAACTGTATCGGGTGACTTTACGTCCTCTACTTGTACTTTCTTGGAAACGGTCGCTTCGGAATCGGCGTCAAAAGTTAACGCCGGATCCTCTAATAAGAAATATTTCACTTCTTTCTTATGAATACTTTTAGCTGGTCTGAGCAAAGACAAATTGTTCTGCGGATCGTTCGGATCGTTGCTCAGTTTGTAGAAATGTGTCGCACGCGACTCTGGTTGGTTCCTGCCATAATTTCTTAAAGTAATCGTGCACGTTACCGTCCCAGCATGTATGTTACCAGAATTGTCGCCTATCGCAAAATCTATCTCCGCTTTACTGTCTTCGACGTTACGTTTAGGCAACGGCAACGGCAATATACTGGACTGTCCACCTTTAGCGTGCACCTGTACGGAAATGTTATCGCACTCTGAATTCTTAATTAGCAACTTGTGCAACTTTCTATTGAAAGGGCTATTTGCTTTGCATATGATCTTCTTCTTAAACAGTAAGTAAACACATGTGATTTCAATCGCACCCGATTGATTTCTTACGCCGCCGATATTCACTTCGCGAATAACGATCTCCACGAGCTTCCCACAGAATCTGCGCTTCGACTCGTACTCTAAGATTTTTAGGTTATCAAACTGAGGCATAATATCGCTATAAACGAAAGGAGCGTCAGAAGCGTATAAACCATCTTCGACGGAGGTGTCGTCTTTACTCAGTTCTCGTGGACTCTTGGTGCATTTGGTAAGAATATCGGTTCCCTCTACTTTATTTACAGCGGGATGCGCGTAGCAGAGACTTAGAGCTTCTTCTTTCTTAGTTTCTGCTTCTGCATATCCTTTTATGAAATTAATGTCCTCGGTGGACATGTTAATGCAATACTAATTGTCGGATACTATTTTCGTAACCAAAGTTAGTCGCAAAAATATGAACACAGCTATTTAAATGCATGTTTACTACTCCATTCATTCCCATTTGCTTAATGTTTACATTTGAAAGGTTGCCTAGCAACTGGAAAATAGCAATTCTAACGACATCTATGAAACTGAAAGCGAACGAGGTCGTTAATTTTAACCACTTTATTATCAGTCGTACATTATGAATTTCTGTATATTCAACACTGTGCACATAATGTATTTTCCCCTTTGTCCTCAACATTATTCGTACCAATTTTTAGCAGAATGACTAAAGAATAGGTTAGAATGAAAGGGGAATGAAGGGCGAAGTCGGTGGTCTCCAAACAAGTTACGCGTGATTGAACACATTTCGCGATTTCATAGTTTTTTCCACAAAATACAATTTTGAAGTACTTATCGATCATTATATCCCTGGATGAATTATTAAAGGACTAAATCTTATATTTATGCAAATTTTCTGTTATACGCATCTGCGTGTAATGACGCAATATATTACGATACGAAGAGGAAGTCTTCTTCGGTTGATGGGCTGCATTAAACACGTGTCCTTCTATTGCTGTGTGTACTTAATATATACTTACAATGAAACAGCTACACCGCCATGCAGCTGTCGCCTGTCGCCATAAGCCGTGACGAGAGAAACACATGGACGACTTGTCGTCCTTTACGACCTTTACGTACTTTTACAACGAATGCGAAAGGAGATCTGTTATTTGGTTAATCTATCAGTTAATATGAAACTCAGCAATAAATACAGTTAAAAAAATACAAAATAGACATCAATCTCAAATCTATCTTAATATTTGAAAAGTGTTGAAAAGTCACCCGTTATTTACGGACGTTTTATGAATTAGTTCATTCATTCAACTTTAGTGTATATAAAAATTCTTGTTGAAAGTTGAATGAATGCAATACTCGGGCGAAGGTGGAGCTCGTAGATGTGTTCAGTAGGTATTTCTATTAGAACAGAATTAAATTCCTTCCATGGAATTCTGTCCATTAAGTTCGCTGTTCTATAACCTATATATTTCGAGTAAGTAGTTTTGCCACGAATGGGATTAATCCCGTAATTTTCTAGTCCGAGAGTTTCGCGAGCTTGGAGATACAAAATTGTAAAAGAGGTCAGAAACCGTGGTAAGGTGAGATCGTAGAATCAGGAGTAGAGAGCGGATACGGTCTGTGCCCGTGGGCAGGAAGTGGATCAACTTCAATTCATCGCATAATGAATGTACCGAAACTAATTCGTTCATCTCGGAAACATTCCTTAGCTTCTTCCGCTCCTTGATTCGTCCGAAAATTGCGTGAACTTGAAATCGAAATACAAATCGGTTTGCGAAGACGCCCTGATGACGTCATTATGATTTCATCGACGGTTCTTCATAACGATCTCAGCGATAACATCTTTGCATCTTCTGATTTTGTTATCACCATGCGAAACAGATATACCACACCCAAAACAAAATGGTAAAAATGTCTGTCTAAAGGCCTACATATCATTTTATTATTATCACTGTCTATATTTATGGCTTTTGTTGCTAGCCTCTTAAGATATCCTACTTGTCAATGTTAGGAATTGTTAAATCGTTAGTCGTAATTGTTTAAAGGAATGGCGAAACGTTGATACTACTTTGTCAAGTCTTAATTCCAGGGTTGAGTTTTTAGGACACCCAGTATACGGAGACGAGATCAATACCTAATATGGGTGTATGCAATCCAAATATTGCAAGCCCCATGCAGAGCATTGAACTACAACTTTCCAGACTTCTCTTTACGTGCTTCAAATGTTCAATAGCGAGCAACAGAAAATATATAACGATGTATCATAACAGAATGCTCCAAATTCTTCAATTTCTGTTACAACCTCAAAATATTATTGGTAAGACGTACTGCATACTTAACTATATCCATTACGATTTCCATTACGAAAGTAATAGTGAATAATTTCGAAGAATTCATATGTAGAATTTATATGAATTTATTTACATGTAGATATAGTTGAATGGAAAATCGATGACTGTTTCAGTCATACCTTTATACCCCTTGTTAATATTCAAAGTGAAGCATTTCCAGGGAGTCACGAAAAGCCTATATATAGCAGTAGCCAGAAACTGCAGATGCATGCACTCTACATAGCGTGTATGAATTAGTAAATCAGTTACCCTGGCCAATACAGCACCGTTAGCGAAGCTGAAAAAGAAGTACTTGAATATTCTCTTAAATTGCAGAGTAAATCTTTCCATGTATCCATGTATCAAAATGCTACTGTAATACAAGGATCGTGGTAAAAATGAGCACACGAATTACGTGAGTCACCAATCAAAATGCACAATCCAAATATGGAAGAAACCGTCACGCGTAGCGCCCGCATTATCGCATAAAAATTAGCCAGATATTCTTGCCAATTTGTGAATTGGGCGTGATTAAAAATTCATTCGCAATGGCGTTAACATGGCGCAAGGTAGCGAATGAATATGTTGCCGCCGGTGTGAATGGAACAGGCGATTATATCGTTATTACTCGGGACTATATTTTCCGTATAAGGTCCGTCTGTTCAGGCTGTCCGTGGGTACTGCGGTCGAAAAAAGACCAATCACGGAGCAGAATGAGGCCACCGGCGACCAATCGGAGAGGGCTGACGAAGCCCCTCACCGAGGGTATAAATAGCCGTGCCCCGAAGGCCGCCGACACATTCGTTTGGAGATCACTGAACGAAGATATCGTGGTTGTTAGCGAAAGCTCCATTACTTGCTTTAGCCAACTGTCGACGTCCTTCGTCCACTCATACTTCTATTTTCAAGACTTTTGAAGCTCCACTTCACATTACAAAATGGTAAGTCTCCGATTTTTGAGATACTTCCAGTGAGGAGGAGAAGCGGCTACCTTGTTGCCTAGGGAAGGGCGGCCATTTTGTAACGGTTAAATGCCGGCCGGCTTCCGGTCCAACACCGCAATACCTTGACTCTTTCTTTTTTCATTTTCTTACTGTAGTTTCAGTACACTGTTCAAACTTATAATTAAAGATTTATTTAATCTCGCTTAAGTTAATGGTCACTTGGACTAGTGGCGGATTTAAGGAAAAAGTCCCAGGTGGCAGTTTACTAAAAACGAGCTAAGTGTAATAGTACAGAAAAAATATAGTGTTTGGATAAAATCATAATTTTTTTTCGAGAATGGGAGTCTGCTCAACGGTCGCCCTTTAACCCTTTCGGTACCAGCGCCGGATATATCCGGCATCCATCTGATGACCTGTGTGTTCCAGTGCCGGATATATCCGGCGTCACGGAACGAGCCGTCGTTCCTAGCGCCGACTTTAGTCGGCATCTCCGATAGTTTAAAAAAAAAAAAAAAAAAAAAAAAAAAAAAAAAAAAATTAGTCAAAAGCACTTCGCGGAAATGTACGCCGTACTGAAAGGGTTAAATCCCATGTCTTAAGGATTTCTCGTCTTTAATTTCCCAATCTGGCAATTAATTCCTGGGTTTGAAGTTAAATTTCCACTTGCAGTACTATATTCTTCAATTTTATTTCAGCGTGAGTGTATCTCAGTTCACGTTGGACAAGCCGGAGTACAGATCGGTAATGCCTGCTGGGAATTGTATTGTCTGGAGCATGGCATCCAGCCCGACGGCCAAATGCCATCCGACAAAACTATCGGCGGAGGCGACGACAGCTTCAACACCTTCTTCAGCGAGACTGGCGCAGGGAAACACGTGCCTAGGGCGGTCTTCATCGACTTGGAGCCAACAGTAGTTGGTAAATATCGTAAAACTGTGACTTTAATGTTGTCGAATTTATGGTTCGAAGCACAGGTGTAACCGAAGCGCGTTAATTTTTCAGACGAAGTACGCACTGGAACTTACCGTCAGCTATTCCACCCCGAACAATTGATCACTGGCAAGGAAGACGCCGCGAACAACTACGCTCGCGGTCACTACACGATTGGAAAGGAAATCGTCGATCTTGTCCTGGACCGGATCCGTAAATTGGCTGATCAATGTACCGGTCTCCAAGGTTTCCTGATCTTCCACTCGTTCGGAGGCGGCACTGGCTCCGGATTCACCTCTCTCCTGATGGAACGTCTCTCCGTCGATTACGGCAAGAAATCGAAGCTGGAATTCGCGATCTACCCTGCGCCCCAAGTCTCCACCGCCGTTGTCGAGCCGTACAATTCGATTCTCACCACGCACACCACCCTCGAACATTCCGATTGCGCATTTATGGTCGACAACGAGGCCATTTACGATATCTGTCGCCGGAACTTGGACATCGAGAGACCCACTTACACGAACTTGAATCGACTGATCGGACAAATTGTGTCCTCCATCACAGCTTCTCTGCGGTTCGACGGCGCCCTGAACGTCGACCTAACGGAGTTCCAGACTAACCTGGTCCCGTACCCGAGGATCCACTTCCCGTTGGTCACGTACGCGCCGGTGATTTCCGCGGAGAAGGCGTACCACGAGCAACTCTCTGTATCAGAGATTACGAACGCGTGCTTCGAGCCGGCTAACCAGATGGTGAAATGCGACCCTCGTCACGGAAAGTACATGGCCTGCTGCATGTTGTACAGAGGCGACGTCGTTCCTAAGGACGTGAACGCGGCTATCGCCACCATCAAAACGAAACGCACCATTCAGTTTGTCGATTGGTGCCCGACCGGGTTCAAGGTCGGCATCAACTACCAGCCACCGACCGTGGTACCTGGCGGCGATCTCGCCAAGGTACAGCGGGCCGTCTGCATGTTGTCCAACACCACGGCCATCGCTGAAGCATGGGCCCGCCTTGATCATAAATTCGACTTGATGTACGCCAAACGAGCGTTCGTCCACTGGTACGTCGGCGAGGGTATGGAAGAAGGTGAATTCTCCGAGGCCCGCGAGGATCTCGCGGCCCTCGAGAAAGACTACGAGGAAGTCGGCATGGACTCCGCCGAAGGCGAAGGAGAAGGCGCCGAAGAATACTAAGAACTTCGATCCTCACTGTTTTGATACGTCTCTTTTTTTTTTTGCAATAAATTAAACCTCATCAGCAACGACTTGTGCCCTTCAATTCACAGAACGCAACCTGCTCGTACAAGGCAATTTTATTGGTTCACCATGAAATATCAATCACAATCTTCGCAGCCTCCGTTTATATTTCGCCCCGCAAAAATATAACTTTAAAAGCCTACATTCGTTTTACAAAAGATTGCGCGCGGAGAAAATACGGTCTATAATTACATATTGTTCGATCATTTGTACAATTAAACGAGGGTAGTACATGTTTCTTAAAAGTTCCTTTGTACAGACACGGAATAGCAGAAATACGGGGAATATTAAGTCCTGCGAGTTTAAAAAAAAAACAGATACGATTACAAGTAGAATTCATTTTTTTTTCGCTACCAGATCTCAATGATTAATTACTGTTCCGTTTATTTCAACTTTATATTATAAATTCTTAGAAATAGTTGAGATCCAGCAGCTCGTAATTTGGAATATACGGATATTCAAAGAAATCATCGTTTTCCTCGTCGTCATCGGGTATATCGCTATACAGCATGTTATAGCACTTGGAGCTCGTGTTTTGAAAATGTTCGTACGGTGCATTTCGATTGAAGGTGGTGCTGCACAGCCAGCAGAACGCTATGTTGCACCGCCAACATACCATCTTGTTGCAGCCATCCGATTTCTGAAAGCAACGATCACGCTAATACACACTTTCGACAACTAATCTTTTCTCACGGGCGACTAGAGTAACGCGTAAGTGTACAAAAACGTGAATAGCTCGCAGTACCTCAATCGCAGCATTACAATTAGGACACCTTTGACTGTTAGTTTTAATCCAATCCTCGGACATGGTATTTTCTACTAAAACTTGAAGCTGCTTTTTACCGTAACGTTTCTCCAGTTGGAGCTTCTGCTCGATAGAGGCTTCTTGATACTCGGTTACCAGCTGATGTGTTTCAGTAGCTATATAACGGGTTTAGAAGATTAATTTAGACAAACCTTGAAATACGTCTTAACAGATCCATATTGGGAAACCAAGTGGAGGCGTGGCTTAGATTTCAGCGCTGCGGTGGTAAGTTGGCAAACTATTGACAGTAGGCTGGATCCCACCAAACATTCCGAATAAGTATTTTTTAATCGAATAAGTAAAAATTTAGTGTTCCAAAAAATTTAAAAACACTCGTTTTTCACAACATGTCTATATAAACACTGATAATCATATGGACTACGACGGATTTCAGCCTACTCTGAGTAGTTCAATTTTTTGTCACTAGTTGGCGTATCGAAATTCTTGGTTTCCCAATACTCCAAGTCATTTTAGAAGGAACCTGCCGACCGACGAGTTTAGACTCGTTCTGCGCAGGTTGACGCTCATTGGTGCCGGGAGAAGCCACTATTGGCTGTACCCCCACCAACGCTTTTTCGGAGCCAATGAGCCTCAGTCTACATGCGCGAAACGGTTCCTTCTTAAATGACTTGGAGTATAGATATCGAGTAACTCGCAGGAACGTACTTTGGACCTTGCACGGTTCTATACCATGATAAACCATTTTGCAATAAATACAAAATGCGTATTGACACATCGGGCAGTTTGCCATTTTGTCGTTCGGTTCGCAGCTCACCGGATACTGACAGCTACGCCTCGGACAATATATTATGTCCGACATAGTATCCAACGTGGCATTCAGCAGCACAGAATCGTACTTCGTAAACAGTTCCGAACTTACTAGATCCTTTATCTGGGAATTTAGATAAAACTTTAAGCACGATCAACGACAATCCGATATCCCGGGTAAAGAATAAACAAAACAGATTACCTGAGCAGGGCTCGCTTCGGAAGTACACTTTTCTTCGGGGCAACCGATATTTTGCACATTCCCGTCTTTGATTCTTACCTCGAGGTAGCCGGTTATGCAATCTTTGCAAAACACGTGCGAGCACGGTAAAAACTGCGTACAATGCTCCCCTATTTTATCCACCAAGCATACTTTACAAGCGTAGAAGCTTTTCTTGAACTCGATCTGATCGCGCTTCTTGTCGTAATCGATTAGCGATTGAACAGGATCCCTTCCGATCGGGCAATCGAAGATAGCCCTCTTATCGTAATATTTGTGCACGAAGTTCTTTTTGCTCAACCTGCGGATATTAACCCCCGCCTTCGCCTTACCTTTCGCCCCTCGGATATCGCATCCCTTCTCTATACTGTCTTCGATCTTATTCTTCTGGTTGATCTGCGCCTTTTCCAAAGCGTCCTTGTAGCGCGTATAAGCACGACTAACGCGAAGATTCTCCTGTACGTTCAGAAACTCTAAAGCCTCGTCTCGGAGGAAGGCTACCCACGCGAACAAAATCTCCTGCCCCTTGTTCTCCTCCCACAGCTTGTCTAATTTCTTACACAATCCGTCCAACAGCGAGAGTTGCAACCAAGTCGAATACAAAGTGAATGTAGGTGACAACGCGGATGGATAATTCTCCGGCAAAGCGACGCGAAGCGTCAGAGGCGGTAAATGGGAGACCGTGATCTTTCGCTCCGCTTCTTCGGCGTATCTGAAGTCCTTGTAGCTTATACAGTAATCCTGCGGGAGGTTCAGAAAGATCTTGAAGGTACACTGGTATCGACCATTTTCCTCGCGGTACGAAAATTCCTCTGCGTTATAAATACTTTCCAGTGCGATAATCTCATCTTTTTGCTTCTCACTATCCATCAGGGCCGCTTAAACGGATAGTAGAGAAAGTGTAATATCAGGGGTGCTTTTTATCAGTACTTAAAAAATACAACGAAACTCTCAGGCGTACATCTACCGCACAGACCTCTTACGAACAACTCTGCTCCGATTTACTCGCAGTACTCAGAGCATATGTATATTTGGCATTTGACAGTTCTAGGTTAAGTGATCGTAAAGAATAATTAAAACCAGTACCTTTGACTTTCAGGTTGTAATTGAAAGGTACGATCAATCGCGTAAACGAATAGTCGAGCACCCTCATCGATGGGCCAAAATATTACTTAACTGAACGCTATTGGAGTAACGAGTATATCACAATTACAAAGCCATATTACCTTATTCATATCCTGGGAGACGTGCACGTACGCTTTATCGACAGATAGGTATATAACACCGATTCCAAGAGAAGTTAATGTTTATCAGCGCGAAGCAGCAGCAGTCGAATTAGAAGTGCGAAATGAAAGTTTCTATGCCCATTTCGTGTGATCCACAAGGGCCATCAAGGACTTAACGAGGCGCGTAAAGAGCAACGGTGGTATTTTTACCGCGAGCCGCTTAAATACATATGTAAACGTTACAGCGTGGAATAGAATAAAAGGAACAGAAATGTCACAATGATGCGTGGTTTTATTATCTCGTCGGCTATTATCGAACTTTCACTCGCCAGAAACCGAATACAATTTTGCAGCTGACTCGTTCGCCTCCCAGTGCGCGGCGACCGTCAGCGATCGTTTACCCGTGTGATGCGGTCAAATTTTCGAAAAAAATGCGGGCGTTAAGTCAGCTCTTTGGGGCTGACGTTTCGCCCGTTTCGAGACACGTGTCATCGCACTGGCATCGGCTGGTTCGAAGAACAGAGAATTACCGATACCAGCCACGTCAATCATCCGTTTGTGTACATATGAGTTGTTGTCACGTTTCTGGTCAGTATGTTGAAAAAATCAAACACGATAGACGAGGAGACTTGGAGATTCGTTTTCCCGATTTTCGTCAATCTCGCGATGTCGGTTAGCGCGTACTTTTTAACGGTGCGCTTGATACCGAGGATAAAAGATATGTTTATTAGAGCTAACCTGTACGGGGTTGATATGAATAAGAGCAGTGGTGACAAAGTGTAAGTGGGCATTTGATATAATACATAGTTGCGTCGTCGTTTATCGTCCGCGGACAACGTACAGGTAATTTCAATACTTCGATTTTTTTTTCAGACCGGAGGCATTAGGCGTCGTTAGCGGATGCCTTTTCCTTATAACGCTGTTTCTGTTTATCCCTGTACCGTTCACGAATTACATATTTAACGACATAAACTTCCCTCATAGCGAGGTATGCTACTTGTGTTCATCGTATAATTTAGCATTCGAGGAACGTGCGTAGAGCGGATCCGTAACCGACCGCTTCAAATATCTCTATTATTGTTCAGGACGATTAGAAATGTTATATGGATTGGTTGGTAATCGAGGACCTCGCGGCGAGAGAAGCGCAGCTCCAATTTTTGGCAGTTTTAGAGTTACGACGCCTGATACGCGTAAAAAAAATTCTACATCGTTTGGTGGAAATCTGATAACAGATGAGTAACGACGGGACTCAGGAGTCGGTTCCCAGCGCTTCGAATCGGTCTTGAATGTCAGGCGACTACTTCGAAGCGCTTCGAACACGATTCGAAGCTTGAAAGTCTTGAAAAGTCTTGGTCGGCTTCGAAGTCTCGATGGGCTTCGAAGTTTCGAATCTCTTGGCTCGAAACCTCGGTAGGTACCTCGTGACGAGGACAAATTTTATGGCTTTTGACCCTCGAAGGGGTTCGAATACCATTAAAAAGTGAGAAATGTCTAGGATTTCCGAATTTCTCGTCAGATCTTTGCGAAAACGACGCCAATCGATTCCTTATGTTTCGCCGATGAAACTAACACCAAGAACGACGTAATTCGGACCATAATGAACGAAATTCCATGAAAAATCGAATTATATCATTTGAAGCTGCCTTCGTTAAAAATAGTCCGATTTACTTGAAATTTGGTATGATTTTCATCGGAAAACATAAGGAATCCATCGTTGTCACTTCCATATCGATACGATAAAGAATAAAGAGTTATTTTATTTCTGAAATAGGTATGAATCCTCGGTCGACTGCAGGCTGCGGTCCACAGCGATTCCAGGTCGGCGCCCCGCTGTCGAGGGTGAAAATGTGAAGTATTCATTTCAGCGTATTAAGAAAATTTTTATTCTTTATCGTATGGATATGGAAGTGATACCGATGGATTCCTTATGTTTTTCCGATGAAAATCATATCAAATTTCATCTAAATCGGACTATTTTTAACGAAGGCAGCTTCAAATGATATAATTCGATTTTTCATGGAATTTCCTTCATTATGGTCCGAATTACGTCGTTCTTGGTATTAGTTTCATGGGCGAAACATAAGGAATCGATTGGCGCCGTTTTCGCAAAGATCTGATGAGAAATTCGGAAATCCTAGACATTTCTCACTTTTTAATGGTATTCAAACCCCTTCGAGGGTCGAAAGCCATAAAATTTGTCCTCGCCACGGGGTACGTACCGAGGTTCGAACCAAGAGTTTCGAGACTTCGAAGCCGATCGCTACTTCGAATCCGTTCAGACTTCGAAGCCGACCAAGACTTTTCAAGAGCTTCGAATCATGTTCGAAGCGCTTCGAACTTTTCGTCATATATATAGATTCGAAGCGCTTCGAAGCGCTTCAGATCCCATCACTACAGATGAGCCACTTATTGCAAATTTCGAATCTGCACCCATTACTGCTTTGCTCGATACGAATGCTCCAGATTTGAAAAATTTGCCAAAAATAGAAATAGAAACTTATCAACTGAATAACTACTTTGAATTTTAAGTCAAAGCAATAGTTTTATAAACAGTTTTTTCTAATTTATTTGAAGCTGGTAAAGATGGAGCAGCACACCCTCTTGCTGCATGGTCCTCGATTGTAGATTTCGATTAGAGATACAGAAACGTATACGAAACAGTAGGAGAGATATTTAACCCTTCGTGGTCACACCTCCTTATAATCACAAATTGGTCACACGGGGTTCACTGTACCCCAGCGTCATTTTTTGAGTTACCATTTTCGTATTTTTGAATCTTTTAACTTTTCAGTGATAATTGTACATTTGTAATACTTATACAGTCATGGTCTAATAGTCTTTTCCTAGAAATGTAAATTTTGATACGATCAAATTTGTAGTTGAAAATGAGCGATTTTCCACGGCTGTGGGATAAACCCGATTTTTTTAAAAAAATTTTTTTTTTTTTCTGCGATAAATCCCCTTTGGAAGACGTAAAGGTGCGACATTTCAAATCGAAAATTGCTCTTGGGGTGCGATACACCCCGTGTGACCACGAAGGGTTAAAGGCAAGAAAGTGCGGATTCGTCGAAAGAAGATAATGCGCGTAATTTTAATTGCAGTTCATGGAATTTCTGGCTGCTCTTCTTTCCATTTGTTGTATGCTACTTTTGGGCTTCGCCGACGATGTTTTGGATCTTCGTTGGCGGCATAAATTATTACTGCCGACTATCGCTTCCTTGCCGCTTCTAATGGTGTACTACATTAACTTTAACTCCACACTGATCATTGTACCGAAACCTTTGAGACATTGGTTCGGCTTCTCTGTGGATCTCTGGATGTTTTATTACTTGTACATGGGGATGCTGGCAGTGTTCTGCACGAACGCTATAAATATATTAGCCGGCATAAACGGTTTAGAAGTTGGACAGAGCTTAATAATTTCGATGAGCATCCTTCTCTTTAACATCATAGAGTTGTCGGGAGACCTTTGGAAGGCACATCAGTTCTCATTGTATTTCATGCTTCCATATATAGCTACTTCTTTGGGCTTATTAAAATTCAATCGGTAAGTTACGCGCGAATTAGGCGAATTAAGTCTACCGGTATATATCGCGGCAAACACCTCGGGGAGGGGCACGTTGAAATAAGACGACTAATCCTATAGATTCCTGATTTCTTTATAAGTTATACGTATAAATTATTTAACATTCCACAAATCGTTCAACGCATTATTTTGGTATGTAAATTCAGTAGAATATTGTATAGTTTACATTGAGTATCGAGTATGAATTAATATCACAGTCGGGTGTGACCAGTATGTCAATAATAGTCTAATTTAGCGTAAAAATTCTCTACCAGCCAGTCATACTTCCACGTACTATTAAGTATTGTTTCAGGCGCAAAATAGAGGTCCCGAGATTTAGAGACTCTTAGCAGATTAGTTTTCCCGTCTAACCACAATCCGCTTCCCATTAGGTCCTCGATGAACGGTACGTCGATAGTTTCTTCTATCCGAATCTCTTTGGATTTCACCTTATTATGCAGGCTAATTACAATATTCGCCGGCGTCTGGCACAGATAACAATACCATCCTCCGTAATGATTCAAGTCTCCTATAACTAGGCCTAGGCTATCTCTCTCGCTTAAGTCTCCCTCCAGTTGCTCCAACATGATAGAATTCGACTGATATGCCTCGCGCATTAATCCAATCGTGCACGCGCCAACTGTTATCGTTGTTTTAAGTGGATGCTGCCAAAAGAATCCGTACACGGACCATCTTAATCTAAAGCCGATAGGCTGCGGCCATCCGTTATACACCTTGAGGAACATTAATGCCCTAGAGTTTAATATTTGTTCTGGTTCGGTGGTTACATAAATATCGTCGTCCCTTAAGTTCCGTACCACAGTCTTTATTCTGTCCCAAACATATTTAGACACCACCCTCGACGGCTTGCGCACCTTCGTCGCTATATTCATATATAAAATCTTCTTCTGTTCCCGCTGCAATAAACCCTTCAGTAGCTTATGATGAAAATTATCCTCGGCGTTGCTAAAATCACAGATTACAAAAAGATCCACTACGTCGTATAGCTCCTCTACTATCACCTCCGCGATCGCCGTATTGTATTCGTTCAGAAAGAACGTGTGAACGATCCTACGGGCCGTCTTGCGACGCGCCAGCTTGATATTCTGCTTCGACGCCATGATCGCTCGCCAGACGACCTCCGGCTGGCCGCAGTCCGAGCCGTGCCATCCTTGCCTGCAGATGCATTTTCGGAGGCCCTCGTCGCCTCTCATCTTCTCGTCGTCCACTCCGCGCTTCCAACAAATAGTCTGATTGTAGAGTTCGAAGAGCGTGAAAGTCTTGGCATCTTTCAGCGCTACCTCCCCGCTGATCGTCTCGTAGATGGGAAACTTTTTGCCGTCGACTCGTTCGACTTTAGATTCCTGCGATGCAGTCCGAATTCGTTAATGGAGTTAACGGTAAGGAATAGGAGGTCGCGGATAGTATCGCCGCTCGATACGATCTTACCTGCGTGTCCTCGAATCTCACGAACGTAACGGAGGTGCGAGCGGTCGATACGGTTAATTCCGAAGGTGGAGTGGTAGCGACGTAAATAATAACGATGAAAACTTGCAGGACTAATAGGGTATAAAGCAAGACCAGTTTCCCATCTAGGCGGGGCTGCATCGCACTACTTTCTTTCCTCCGACTCGTCAGTTGTTCATCGTACGTCCGGTAAAGATCTCACTCGACCGATCGTAACATTCTCGTTACCGAACAGTTTCGTCCAATAGCACCCGTATAATCGATTCACGAATCTACGAAACGAAGTTTTAACTAGCCGATGGTACATTGTACGGCGACTAAACCAGACTTCCTATATATTTCCCTTTTCTGTTCGTGCGTCGAACCAAAGGTCGCAATTGCCGTTAACTACGATTAATCCTCGGAGGATAAAGAGCACCCATATTAATCCGAAAAGCTTGTATTACACGAGACTTAAAAAATACCGTGGGTATCCTTTTTGTTCGTGAAGCTGAAACGGTAACAGTGTCTCGACACACGGATCTGTGTACTAAACTCACAATGTAGTCGGACGCTGACGACGAGGTGAATGCCTTTTGCGGCGTGACGTTTGAGCCGTGACGTCACCGCTCCCCGACGTGCCATTTAATATTAAATAGTCCGACTCCGGATCGCTGGTTAACCAACCTTCCTCAGTGAATGGGGCAGCGTTTCTTAGAGAGCCTTTCAGGCTCTGCAGGCCGTGTTTGCCGCATATTGCCACATGTATTTCCAGGTTTCTCCGGGCGAGTCCGATCTCTCGTTTCAAGATATCCCGCCGTTCCGCCCGAGCCCTTCGCTTCTAAGGGCTGCCCTTTCGAGAGCAGCGTAACGAGCTGGAAAAACCACGCCCGAATGCTCTTCTACGCAACCTCTTTCGCTGGATCCCTCGCCGTCGCCGGCAAGCGCGCACGCGGCTCCTCCCAAGGCGCACGCGTCTCGAATCGCCGACCCACTAATTACGAGCATCCGTGCCTAGTTCTTGCGGAGCATGATTAATCTTTGGCAGTCGACCGTTCAAATCGTTGGCCCGCTTAAAAATACACGACGTACAGATCGGGGATAATTAAACACTTTTTCAACGTGCCGTATAAATGATTTTCATATCTTAAATATGCAATTTCCTTTTTTTTGTTCAAGGTACCCCGCACAGGTATTCGTGGGCGACACATTTTGTTATCTGTCTGGAATGACGTTTGCCGTCGTTGGCATTATTGGGCACTTCAGCAAAACGACCTTGCTATTCTTCATTCCGCAGATAATTAATTTCATTTATAGCGTACCACAGTTATTTCACTTTATACCGTGCCCCAGGCATAGGCTTCCGAAGTAAGTGTCGCAGAGGGCTATGTTCCTGACATCGGTGTTTAAAATTATTTGTGTGCGTCTGTATTCTTAGGTACGACAAAAAAACGGACAAGTTAAATATCAGCTGCGCGGTATTTCATAAGAAGGATGTCGGAGTTATCGGTATGGGAATATACTTTTTAAACGTTATATCGGCGAGTATGTAAAGTAACGGATGCTTTTCTTAGGTAAACTTATAACGTGGGTGTTCAGGAAGCTGGGTTTAGTGAAATGGCAAGAGGATATGAGAGGCGTTGTCACGTGCAATAATTTCACTCTGATTAACTTTGTGCTGATTAAAGTCGGCCCTCTGAAAGAATCCACGCTTACGGTCATCCTACTGTTGATTCAGGTAAAGTTTCCAAAGCGTTCGGCTCGTTTAACGACGTAGTCTGCGGTGGACTCTCGCACAGCCTTGGTCCATTACGCAAGTAATATTACAATATATTAAAAAGCTACTAATGTTTTAGGTCATTTGCAGTTTATTAGCATTCGTCATAAGGTACCCCCTAGCTTCTATCTTCTATGACGTTTGAAAAGGCACGTATTAAAACCAGGGTGTGTACAACATATAAAATTACATCGCTGTCTTATAACAAACTACTACATCGTCCTCTCGATCTCTTTTTGTACATACTAAACCATTTAGCTGTATATGCAATTCGATGGTTTCAGACGTGTAATTTGATGCTCATTGTATATTTAATAATCAGCGCGGCGACAGATGTAAATATTACTTGATTGTACTGTTCTCAGGAAGTGTATACGATGTTCCTTTCCAGTTTAGTGCATGACAATGGCCTAGTAGGATTCAGGTTGCAACGTAACAAAATAAAGTCGATAACCGTGTAAAAATAATATAACAATAACATTATAATATTTATATATAGGAATTTTACATGCGATTAAAAATGCTTTATACGCTTTGTACAAAGTAATACAAAATGCAGTTTGAAACTCACAGTTACAACTACTCGTAAACTATTACAAATTACAAGTAAATTATTCGACCCCTTTGTAATTAGTAATGCTCAACCATAAAATATTACTTTTTCTAAACGTGTCTAGTAATTTCAAACTCCCGGGGATAATCGAGATGTATTTAAGACGGCAATTCATCGTACAGGTAAATGCGCGAATCTCGTAAATAGGAATTTCGTGATTCTTGATAGAAATCATCGAATGATTAAATTGACAATAGGCGTCGTGTCTTTGTGTGATCTTACATCTAACAAACACAAACTAGATATTTTATAAATGCAATTTCCGGAGGTTCCGCTCTCTGAAATTTACTAGAGAAATACTGGAACGAAATAGTTGCGAAGTAACAGTGCCCAGTGTCACGCGCGTACTTCGAAATTTTGTCCTCAAAAGATTCTTGTGATTCGGTTGAATGATAACAGCGAACGATCAATGAGCGGTGACGGTATATTTCTATTAAAACCTTGTAGAAAATTATGTTCATGGGTCATACCATAGATACGAAACTTCATTCTTTAGCTTTGGTAACTATGTGTATCGTTTATTTGAAATTACGATTTGGATCAACGCAGTTTTACGAAAATTTATGAAACATTTTGCAAATTGAACATTATTTCCGAGCCTAGTCTATCTTTCAATGTGAGCTGAGTTTTCGCGGCGTATCTCAGACTGAAAATATGTGTCAGCTCCGTGGCTGTGCGACCTAGCACTATGGCCTTGTCAAATAACGTTATTGCTTCTTCTAGATTTCCCCTGTTAACAGAATTTAAATTCACCATTTAAAACAGCAAAGGAATTATGCCTGAAATAAAGGCGTATCGTAGAAGAGCATCCTCGACTCACCTCTGAACTTCAATCGTAGCTAAGGTCTCGTAACCAAAGTCGCACTTATCGTCTAATTCTAACGCTTTGTTGATGTATTCCATAGCTTTCTCCATATCTCCATTCCATTTCAGTTGCAGCAAACCTCTATGTACATAGATCGTAGCATTATTCGGGTCCTTCTCAATCGCTTTAGCAAAGTAGTTGTCTGCCTTCTCAAACTCTTGGGTCTCTGACAATACCTATATTACCGTGGGATATATTAAATTTATCACCACTTTAATGCGCTTTCTAATAAGGCGAAACTTGTTATACATACCTGCGCGTGCAGGATGTAACAGTCGGGGCAATCTGGGAACATTTCAGGAGCCTTTTCAAAGTCTTGTATAGCCTTCGCTACTATTTTCATGTCGCTCTTAATTAGACCGTAATGATAATCCGCGTAGCACTTTTGTACGTACACCACGCCAAACTTCGGATTGAGCTCGACAGCTTTCTTCAAGTCTTCCCTAGCTTCGACTACCTTCTCCATAAGTAAATTGACCTGGAATCGTGCCATGTAGATTTTTATTCCACTTGTTAACAGATCTGTTCGTTACTACTTAGACCAGGCATCGGAATTAAGTGATCTTTTCGGCCGAGTTTCAGAGGCGACGCTTCCTTTCTCCCGCCGCGCGTCTTGGCCCCCGCGGCGGCCAAAGTGCTTGGAGCGCCTCAGGCCCGTACCATATGAACCGCGTGTGGCGCGTTGACAAAACAGAAACGCATCGACAATCGTGCTCTCTGGGCCGATGTGGAAACCTATTGATACAATGTCGCCCTAATACGCCACGCGCGGTTCACGTGGTACGGGCTTGAGGCGCTCCAAGCTCCTTGGCCGCCGCGGGGGCCAAGACGCGCGGCGGCAGAAAGGAGGCGTTGCTTCTGAAAATCGGCCGCCGCGTTCACTTAATTCCGATGCCTGACTTAGACAATGCTACGTATTATTATTACCTGCCCTTTATTCGAATAAATATCACCGCAATCAGGATCGAGCTCGAGAGCCACCTTAAAATCACAGATACTCTTCTCCGGACTTTCTAATTGCATATATAAAGTAGCTCTTTTAATCAAAGCGTTCACTTTTATATTCTTCGGAACGGTCTCGTTATTTATAATAGCTCCAAAGTCCAGGATCGCAGTATCATGCTGCCCTAGTAAGAAGTAAAACGTGCCTCGTAAAAGTAACGCCTCCAATTTATTTGCCACCACGTCTGGCTCTGCGCGATCGATCTCTTCGTTACACAGCGGTATCACATCGTCGTATCTTTCCTCTTTTATGCACTCTAAAACTTTGGCAAAACCCCTAAAGGTCGCACAATCATGAGAATAATAAGAAGCAAAATAGCGTTATAATATAATACGAAATTTTAAAATGCTTACGCAGATATATCGCTGTTGTCGTCATCTCGGAGCATCGAAAAAATCGGATCGTTGTGAAAGCTATTAATATAATTTTTAATAACGTGCTTGCTAGGCATAACGAACTTTTTGTTCGCCAAATGTTCCATCGCGTGTTTCCTCCCTGAAAAGAAATATCAATTTCACGTTCGCTACCATTACTCCCGGTATTCGCTTCGAGGAGCAAAAGGTCACGCGGCTCGTTTACCTAATTGTTTTAAAACCCTGTCTGCCATCATCAATGCCGTCTGGTTAGAAAAGCTCGCCAATATACAAGCGGTGGTGACGTCCTCCAAAGCAGCTTCTAAATCGTTGCAGTGCTCCAACGCACGCGCTCTTCGTAACAACGCTTTTATATACTTTGGCTTCAGTTCCAAGGCTTTCGTACAGTCCCCCTTCACCGCGCTATATTTCTTCTGCAACGCGTAATGCACATTTTCTCGATAGCTCGATCCGGTCGCGTTACGCTCTACGTTTGTGGAATTAACTTTATCGATAGAGATAGCGTTACCAGTTGTTCGTAGGCGGCTGCTCTGTTCTGGTAAAACGTAGCGAGCTCTTCTGTACTTTCCTTAGGGCAAGCTTCGATCGCGTTATTATACTGCGCTATCGCTTCGTCGTACTTTCCCATCTTAAAATGGTCGTTCCCCTCGTTTTTAAACCTGCGCGCCTTCTCCAACGGAGTCTACGATACAACGCACCTCCATTTTAATACACAGTAAAGCTTATCTTACAATGAAATACAATGAAACAGCGTGCAACGACGTTGCTCCGTAATCTGCTACGACTACTCCATCGCAACACCTGAACGATAACGCGGTGCATTAAATACTAGTACATACGTAGCAAATATCTGAAAGTTGGATTTTTAAATACAATGTTATCAGCAGCATAATAAAAGAAATATTTCTAACCTCGAGTTCGGATTTGGCCGCAGCGTTCGGCGGGCACTCGGCATCGATGGAGATCTGTTTGTCAGCGGCCGAGGTGCCATTCTCTTTGGAGCCGCCCTTCGATTTGCCGCGGTTCGACTTGGACGACGGTTTAGAGCTGTTCTTATAGTACATGTAACCGAGGCCCAACGCAACCGGCGCACCAACAGCCAGAGCGAGTTGCCATTTTGGTAGCGGACTAGTACCGGTCACGCTGGCCGCGCCGCTAGCACCCGTCATTTCCCACGAATTCGTCGCTGCCCCTGGGTGTCACGGATCCCCGTGTCTCCTACGTTCCTCCGCGTTCCTCTTCCTTCCCTGTATCTCACCGTCACGAAGGCAGACAGTGACTCAACCACGCCGTGAAGTCGCACGACCATGCGGAAATATCATCGTGATCACTTGCAGACGAGTACCCCGAGGAAGCGAATCGTTTAGTACGAGTTTCCACCGTCCCGCGACACTAGCGCTTCGCTTTATCGACGAACACGAGACGGGCTATTTGCTGGAATAATTCGAACTTAACAGCCGCGTGTACCAAACATTATCTAAACAAAACGATTCTCCCAGAAAGGGAATAAACTGAGGTTCTAATATAGAATCGCATTGTATCAATCTTCGTTTTCATGAGGGTTAAATTGAAAAGTGCAGAGAATGCGCGCCAACTTGCGCCGTGCGCAATATTCGATAACTTACGATCGTATGATACGCACGATATTCGAATATGTACTAATCGGTTGTGTGGCTGGAACGAATCGGGTCGAATGTATGAAACCGCGCTCGCGTTTCGGATTCGAGGAGCGTCGAAGTGATTCGGATAGATTGACGGACGACCCGGGGGCAGATACCACCGATACCGAAGTGACGTCTATTTTAAGTTGTCGGCGCGAATGTATTTATGCATCCCGTTGGCACGGAGGTGTTAATGCGCGGCACGGTCGCGTCACCTGATATTCGCGCCTTTTTTCCCGCGCATGCACGAAACTTTCCCTGAAAGATGGCAACGGTCTGTCAACAGCAGCGGGTCTCTGTTCACGGCAATAAGTATAGATCGTCGGATATCGAAGGGAACGCGAGGCACGACAAGTGCCATGAGAGCGGCGAGACTCGCCGTAGAATGTTAAGAGGCCGTGAACGCGCGTTACGCTGGAGAGAATTCTAACGTTCATGTAACATTTGTCATTTCTCGCACACCTCGATAAGAGTGTGACGTTTACCAAAATGGCACTACAGGAAGACGAAAACACCTGGTGAGCTGATTTTCAAAGTTTCCTCGAGCTCCTTCCGAACTAACGGAACTGTTTATTTAACAGACCCGAATTTCGAATTTCGCCCGTTCTATCTTCTCGCGCTTTCGCTCGCCTCGAATAAAAACGATTAGGCTACTAAAAATAAGCGGATCTGCATATTACTGCGTGCAAAGCCATTCTGTCTCTTTAATGCCTCTCTCGTTCTTGATTAATGGTAATGTGCCACCGACAGTTCCCGCGGCAACTAATTCAGGTCTTTCGAGCTTCGTGCGTTTACGGATGCTCGTTAATTAACTTATGTAAATACAGTATCGGTGAAATTTTTAACGTTGCATAAATTGCATTGAATTAAGGGAGAAATGGTGTAGCGAAGGTGGAACGAGCTACAAATCGATATATTAAGTCCGTTAAATTAATATTACAGAAACCATTGTTAACAATCTATGGCTAAACATTCTTAAATTATTCAGACATCGTCCAGAGACTTCTGTCTAAACAATTCAATATTATTCCCGGAATCAGGGCCGTTCCTGGCGGGGGTGCAGAAGGTGCCCCTGCACCTGGGGGGCCAAACCTAGGGGCGGCCGCAGGCCGTTTATTATATGTAAAATTTTGATTAATAAGAATAATAATCAAAACTTTTTTGCACGATGACTATTTAAAATTATGTGCGTATAGATATAAAAGTAAACACTGCATATTAAATTCTTAATTAAAGAATATTGAATTAATAAGGGCGGCAATATTGTTTTTGCACCTAGGCGGCCAAAACCCAGGAACGGCCCTGCCCGGAATGCTCCTCTATTCCCGTAATATATTTTTACGATAAACGAATTAAATTGAAACGATCTAGGATCCTGGAGCTGGAAGCGGCGCTTCTCGACACCGATGCACCATCCGCGTCCGATATATACGCGATCTGCAAGGGGCAGTCGGTCCCTGTGAATTTGAGGTCAGAAGTATGGCAGGCTTGCTTGGATGTTATCGACCGGGGCAATCAGTTAAGCCATTTCAACGAAGTCTTTGATTTACCGGAGCAAAACGCTATTCGCGACGACTGTCAGCAACTAGTCGGTAAGTTGGGGCGTTACATCCGATTAAAACGGTTTCCGTACGTGTACGGATATTCTTATCTTTACCACCAGAAACTAGTTCGTGCTTATCTCTTGCGGACGCTATGTATTTCAAAATCAAACGCCACGTTACACCTTGAAATATAATACGCAGACAAACACGAAATATCTGTGTATGTTTCGTAACCGTTGTACGATAGAATATGTTAAATCTTTGTTGCAGAGAAATTAGGGAACGACGACGAGGACAAAGTCTCCATCGTCTCTGACTTGGAGTCTATTTTAACGTTTTATTGCAAAAGCAAAGAGAAGCAGTATAAAAGAGAGAACGGGTGGCTGGAGTTACTGGGTCCTTTAATAGCTTTAAAACTTCCACGTAGCGCGACGTATAATTTATTCGAGGCTATAATAGACGTATATATCCCGAGGTACGGTGCTTTATAATTAAAATCGTTTCGGTAGCTTAAGGGGGTATTCTGGTCTGACGATGAGTTGTCGTCGCGTCGTTTCGGAATTTTTTTACAAAGAACCCATAAATACGATTGTTATTTAGTTTTTTGCTACATGCTTATTGATATTTGAACTATCTTTACGAATTTTGTTAATAGGAAAAAATGAAAATCAAACGCAGTTGACTGCTTTAAAGTAATGGTGAAAAAAAAAAACACTGTGACCATGATTAGGCTCGTTCTAGTGATCTGAAACAAAAAATGTAAAGAGATTCTTTATTTGTATGCCTTTGGCTATCGTCCCTACCAGAATGGTATAAAAATATTGAAAATTAAGCAAATGGCGGGGGTTTGAAAATTAAGTTTCGATTCTCGACACATTTTTTCAACTTTAAGTGTCTGTGAAAGTTTAAAAACAAAATATTTTATCATAATTCTGGTAGGGACGATAGCCAAAGGCATACAAATAAAGAATCTCTTTACATTTTTTGTTTCAGATCACTAGAACGAGCCTAATCATGGTCACAGTGTTTTTTTTCACCATTACTTTAAAGCAGTCAACTGCGTTTGATTTTCATTTTTTCCTATTAACAAAATTCGTAAAGATAGTTCAAATATCAATAAGCATGTAGCAAAAAACTAAATAACAATCGTATTTATGGGTTCTTTGTAAAAAAATTCCGAAATGACGCGACGAAAACTCATCGTCAGACCAGAATACCCCCTTAATATCGAAGGCGACTTAACGCAGTTATTTCGTTTGTACGTTTCTAGGGGCGAGACGTACAGTTCTGTATTAAGATTGTTACTGCTTTATCACGAGCCAGAATTATGTTCTTTCCTGGATACGAAGAGAGTATCCCCGGATCAGTATACAAAAGGCTGGGTGTCCACCCTGTTCGCCGGGGTGTGTTCGCTACCAGCAGTTTGTACAATGTGGGATTTATATTTTATGCAAGCTGATCCATTCTTTATGTTATTTCTTTCGCTTATCATGGTAATAAATGCTAGGTAAGAATTATCAAACAAATTTTGCGCGTGCATGTCTCGCTTGCGCGAAGGTGATGCTTTTCTAAAAGTAGTCGTTTCCTTTTTGCAGGGAGCAAATTTTAAGTATGAGGGATAACGATAAGCAAAGTATAATAGACGCGATAGCCGCTATGCCTTGTGCTCTGGAAGCAGAAGACGTAACAGACTTTTGCTCGCTGGCGCAATATTACGCGATGAAGACACCGTCATCTTTTAAACAGGACTTATATCCCGTAATGTTCGGTGACAGCTTCGACGAGAAATATATATCGCACGCTTTATGCCTGCCGGTATCGGCTCAAGAATTAGTCGAGAATTCTATTGAAACTCCGTCCATACCTAATGCCTCCGTTGAATCCGTCAGATTTTTTTTAGTCGACTGCAGACCGGCCGAGCAGTACAATGCGGGGCACCTACCCACCGCGTTCCATCTAGATTGCAATTTGGTACGCCTCCTTTTCTACGTATTTACGTACTCATTATTATATTAAAGCTGGAGGATAACATTTCAGATGCTCCAAGAGCCCGCAGCGTTCGCCACAGCGGTGCAAGGATTGTTGCAGGCACAACGACTCGCACTGGCTGTTGGAGCGCAAGCCGGTGGCGAACACCTTTGCTTCTTAGGAAGTGGCAGGCAAGAAGAAGACCGTTACACGCACATGGTGGTCGCGTCCTTTTTACAGAAACATACCCAATACGTCAGCATGGTTACGGCTGGTTATCAAGGTGGAGAAATATCTGACGTTGTATAAATTTGTACAAGCCGATTGCTTCAATGCCAATTGTTTTATTGCAGCCATACACGAATACTTTGGCGACGAGGTTGTCTCCAGTCTCGTCGATCATAATTCGCAACATTGTTTGGTATGCAGCGCTAACATGTCCGAGGCGAATTCGAACGAGTCGAGCCCCGCCAAAGTTAAGAACAACAACTCCGACTTCCTGGGGAAGTTTAAGAAAGTGAAGGGAAAGTTATTCGATTACATCGTTAATCCATCAGCAAGTGTTCATAGCAACGTGGAGAATAGAAATGGGAAGGACCTGGAGTACGCTAAACGGCAGAGGAAAACGGCCCCCGTATTCAGTATAGACGATGATCAGGATTTGGGTGAGCCTTTCTTTCAATATTCATTAAATTAACGAGGTAGACGTTGGTTGAATAATATATACGATACGTTACGGATTCTAGATATGACAATGACGAATAACGAGAGCGAAGAACCCGTGGAAGTGGTATCTATTCAGCAGTGGATGAAGGATCCAAAGTTATTACATTCCTTTAAGTGTCAAGAAGTGAAAGTAAACGGAGATCTCTGTGATAGGTGTGGTGTTTTAATAAAGTAGAAACTTATCGGGTAAAAGTAAAGGAAAGGTAGAAAATTCTCAGTTAACGTTTGGCGCACGATTCTTTTTCAGCATACTTTTGGTCACCGACACACACCTTATCGTGCTACGGGAGATACCGGAAAGAAAAGGCGCGGCGCACGTGATCGTTAAACGGCCATTAACGAGTATCGTTAAAATAACGTCCAGGAAGCGACACTCGGACCTAATCACGTTCAAATACGGTACAACACAGTACAACGACACAGTCATCTCGGACATGGACAAATTCCTTATTCCCAACGCGGCAGAGGCTACCAAATTGATCACGCACCAGATTCTGAAACAATTGAAAACGTCGGATTAATGTTAAGTTCTATTAGAACACTGTGCACGATTCGTTTATCTATGATTGATGTACAGAGATGATAAAATTCGACTTGCCCTCGAGGAGGTGCCTTCGAGCAAGCGTGGAAATGAGAATTTTTTATTCACTCGATCGATCGTAATGTTCTTAATTAAATGGTACTACAAACACAGCGCGTAACACTAGTAACCGAAAGAAGATAGTCCGTAGAGGAAGGTTTCGAAGCTAATTCGAGCGTTTCGTACGTAGGAACTGATGCATTAATAATAATGGCCAAACACAGTACACAGCTTGGATGTTAAGATTTCTTTTGTGATCCTTACTAAGTCATTAGTTTCGTCGAGTTACATTTGCGCTCGCGGTTTCTCATACACTTCTTACTATCTGGAAAATGTATAATTTCGATGGAGAAGCATTCTTTGCATTTCTTTGCGTAACAATGTGATGTGAACGCTGATTATACCTGTTGTTTATTTCACACACGGCTAAACGGTGGCCTTACTATAAAAAGAATAGGAGAGGTAATGGACTCTGCGAAGTACACACACACAGACACAGACACATATATATATATATATATATATGCGATGGAATGTAATGTGCCATGAGAAAAGGATATTGTTGATCGTGACACGGTACCAACATGTATGAACGTTAATAACTTATCACTTCTTTATTGGGATGCGTAAAACTTCAAACCACACAATGCTAGGACGGCATTTCTACCATTCATCGATACTACGTCTACGTTACCACTTTGTAACGAACTGATAAATTGGTCCTAATGTAATGCGATCCAAGCACTATTACATACGAATGGTTATAATACTTGCATTTTATAGTATATAGTCTTGCAATGTGTGTCTTTATAAAAATATTTACAGAAGGTACAAAAAATACATTGGAAGGTAAATATCATTTCGCAGGCATACCTATTACACTGCCTGACCACGTTTCCAAGAATTTTTAAACTTTACGACTTACGATCTTTCGAAAATATATCTGAAATTCATAAAAGATACCCTTGTCGTTTTCTGAGATATATGGTACATGTTCAAACAATTTAGGGCTATTATTCTTTCTCGATTAAATATACTAGTCTATCAGCACTAATTGGAAAACTGATTTGCGTAACGGATCCTTGTGCACATAGTCGCAACGTTTTGTGATCTGGGACAATGCGCGTGTTTGCAACTATTGTTCGCGTATACACTTTCTTTTCTATGGTTGTACTTTCGTCATTGTGGCATAATGGGAATTATTTATAACGTACATCGGTCTCTATTCTACGTTCGACGTTATAAGAGAATATTACAGAGTCTTACATCTTGTAGATATTACCGGCATTGTTAAATACTTGTAACAATAGTGATCTGTAACATATTTCGAGCTACGTATAACGGATTTTATGTATGATAGGAATTTTCTATTTATGTGCTTCCACGATGGACAAACGACGAGCGTAAACAGTGGGGTAGTTGTTAACTAATGAAACTTATTAGAATTTTAAAACTTATGGCGTACTGTAAAGCACTTAAATACAAATTCTCAGTTGTATGTAAATAAATTTTATGCAATGCATTACGAACGCGTTTGAATAATGTGTATTTTTAACAGATTGTAAAAATGGAGCTTAATTATATCGATTGATATACATTATGGAGAATAACAATATCAATTAAAACTATTTAAAAAGGACGTTCTATTAATGATGTACGTATTGGAATTCTTATTTCCGCGATCCTAAATATTTCCAGTGCAAATATTATTTCGATACTGTTCTCCAAATCTTTGCATTAATATCTTTTTATGAAGAGCAAGTACAGCTGCACAAACATTACTAACATTCCCATTAATTCCTATATTATTTTCAGAAAAAGTTACGGAAACATGCCAAAAGAATGTTGAAGAATGTATATAGATATCAGAGGCGGCGATAGGATGTGCGGAGAAATTTATAATTTAAATGTAAAACCCATTATCCTGACATTCTTAATTCCCAAATAAACGAAAAGCAGCGTTTACCGCGGTGCATGAGGTTTATTGTATCAGTTCGTATCAGTACTATCAGTTCGTATCAGTGGTTCCGGCAGGGAAGCAAGTTGCTTCAAGCAACTGTTCCCGAATCCCGATACCCGTGATATCACGCGTCACGAATGCCTGCGTTAACGTAATAAAATTAAGTACGAGTATAAGCGATGGGGACCATCAATTGGGGAGAGTTATTCCCAGGGAGATGGAGTCCTGTCATTTTTATTTCATACATGGCCCTTTTCGTCAACCAAGGTACACGCGTGTGTGGTTAAGTGCATTTAGTTTTATCCTTCCTTTGCGTAACTGGCTGTCACGTAATTGTCAGACGGGGACGATAAAGAACGATGACGATAATGACGGCGAGAAAGAGCGAGCAGGCAGTTTTTACGTAATTATCGCTAACGAACTGTTTTTAATTTTACCGGTCACAGCTTAATTACAATTCACTGTTACGAACTACTGCCAAGCATTCATTTACCTCTGTTGCTTTTGCATATTCGCGTATTACTTTCCGAACTCGGGTAGCTCACCTTTAACGTGTAATGTTGCAAGATTGTATTTCGCGTCGCAGGTATCATCGTCACTTGGTCTCAGAGGAATGGACACTACGAATACAACATTGTGATGGTGGTGTTAATGACGGAGGTGTTGAAGTTGATTACTTCCACGATTCTATATTGCAGAGAGTAAGATATATATATATATATACATTGTTACGCAGTCGAAGGTCGTGTTTAAGTACTTCAGCTATCTTTTTACTTTTAGCAATAGCATAGCGAGTCTTTGCCAGGAGATAACTGTGAATAAGAAAGGTAAACGAAGCGAATTACTAATGAGAGATTTGTATGCAGATTTAATTAGTAAACGGTATCGACGCTTCGAGTCGACGTCTAAGCTTCGAGGGCTCTCGTTTATCGTCACGATACTCGTAGTAGATTGAGTATAAGATAAGATACACCAGTGGTGTGAAATAATTGATCAGCCCCAAGGTTTGGACAACTATTTCTTCAGCTCGACGTTCCACGAATCGAAAGTTCTGTGAACGTTTTGATTGAATACTTTCCACGAGCTTAAGGGGGTATTCTGGTCTGACGAGGCGTTTTCGTCGCGTTATTTCGGAATTTTTTTACAAAGAACCCATCAATTTTATTATCATTTAGTTTATCGCTACATGTTTATTGATGTTTGAACTATCTTTACAAATTTTGTCAATGGAAAAGAATTAAAATCAAACGCAGTTGACTGTTTTAAAGTAATGGTGAAAAAAAAAACATGGTGTCACGGTGTCCATGATTGGGCTCGTTCTAGTGATCTATAACAGAAGATGAAAAGAGATTCTATATCTGTATGCCTGTGGCTTTCGTCCCTACCAGAATGATAAAAAAATATTGAAAATTAAGCAAACGGCGGCGGTTTGAAAATTAAGTTTCGATTTTCGCACAATTTTTCAACTTTAAAGGTCTGTGGAAGTTTAAAAACAAAATATTTTATCATAATTCTGGTAGGGACGATAGCCACAGGCATACAGATATAGAATCTCTGTTCATTTTTTGTTATAGATCACTAGAACGAGCCCAATCGTGGACACCGTGACACCATGTTTTTTTTTTTCACCATTACTTTAAAACAGTCAACTGCGTTTGATTTTAATTCTTTTCCATTGACAAAATTTGTAAAGATAGTTCAAACATCAATAAACACGTAGCAATAAACTAAATAATAATAAAATTGATGGGTTCTTTGTAAAAAAATTCCGAAATAACGCGACGAAAACGCCTCGTCAGACCAGAATACCCCCTTAAGATATCAATCGTATTTCATATTTATCGCCCAACAAAGTATACCATTCAACGATTTGTATCCTACTTTTAATATGTCGTTTCGATGGTTTTCAAGAACCAACGAATAGTTAGAAAATTTGAAAACGATCGCCAGTGATGGTGAGTTTGGACTAAAAGGCGTAGCCCTCGAAGCGTTAATTAATTTTAAATAGCTATTGTAGATATAGAGATGAAACTAAATATCATTGAGACTAATACTTTTCCATTCCAGTGCTGTTACTGTACATGATACCTTCGTTTCTATATTGTTTATACAATAATCTGGCATTCGTCAACTTGGCTGCATTCGACCCGACAACTTATTACGTCCTATTACAATTTCGCGTCGTTATAACTGGAATCATTTACCAGGTACGTTTATCAGAAATTTTTCTCGTAGCTTGCTCCGCAGTTAGAGGAAGCATTTTATAAATGAAATGAAATATTATTTCCTTTAGGTTGTATTTGACAAGAAACTGTCTCTAAAGCAATGGTTCTCGCTGATATTGTTGACCATTGGGTGTATGATAAAGCATATAGATATAGATTTTAGTGTGAATGTATTTAGTGCCAAAATTAACTTAAACAGTAATATAATTCTCATATTTGTACAGGTGAGTTTAATACGATCAATTGAGGCATTGAGAGCAAAAACGGACTAACTAGAAAAAAAGAAAAAATTTAAAAAAAAATGAAAATACACTGAAAAACGAAAAATAAGTTTTTCCCTTATTTAATCTGTGACTCTCAATTTTTTTCAGTCGACGCCAGATTTACACAGTGCAAATGATGAGGCGCCGACATAAAAAAATGAAGAGTCATAGATTAAATAAGGGACAAACTTAATTTTTTCGCTTTTCAGTGCATTTTTATTTTTTTGAAGTCGGTTTTAATTTTTTTTAAATTTTTCATTCTTTGCTTTTTTTAGTTATTTAAGTTATATAACTACATTTATTTTAAAAAATATGGGCGGGTCTACAAAAGGAGCTGCTCGTAAAAAAAATAACCGTTTGCTAGGAACGGAAGATTCCAATAATGATGAAACCGATTTCTTATTTTTGGTGTAACTTCAGAAGTACGTAACCGATTTTGATAATTCTTTCCCCATGACCTAAGTTGATTGAAGCTAAACTAAATGCAATAAGTTTCGCGAAAATCGGTCCAGTGGTTACGGAGAAATTCGCGGACAAACATGATACATACATACATACACATCGAACGTAGAACCTCTTTCTTCTTTGAAGTCAGTTAAAAATAGGAAACAGTAATTTCTTTGTCCGTTCTTGCTGTCAATGGCTCAATTATACAAGTAATAAGATATAACTGTGTACTAATATCTCAACTTTCAGACAATTTGCTCCTGTTTGGCCGGAGTGTACAACGAATACCTGCTTAAGGAGCAAGGAGCAAATATCAATATTTTTGTACAGAACGTATTTATGTATATCGACAGTATTCTCTGCAACCTCGCAGTTTTCGTCGTATTATATATGTCAGAAAGTAGCGAGTCCGATATGTTTAGAAACGTCGATCCTAGTATATTCCTGCAACCGAAAGTCATTATAATAATGCTGAACAATACAGCGATCGGAATAATCACAAGTTTCTTCTTGAGGAATCTGAATTCAATTCTAAAGACTTTCGCCAGCGCGCTGGAGCTGGTGTTCACTGCGATGCTATGTTGGCTGATATTCAGTATTCCTATTCATATGAATACAGTAATCTCCATTAGTATGGTAAGCTACGCGGTGGTACTGTACTCGCAAAATCCAGTAAAAAACGCCCGTACTAAAGATCACATGATTCTAAAGGCTGAAACTGTTTAGCGGAAGTTAATCGAGCAGATCTCCTCTCGTCTACTCTGTTCGTGATCCTGAAAGTATTTCATCTGATACGAAACTGGTTATTTATGTGCTCATCGAGCTATGCTTTAATTACTGTACAGTTCCTCACATGCTATTCTTTTACGTGCATTCAAATCTAGATAGGTTTGATGAGATAGAGTTAAGGTGAAACATTTATTCTACAGGCGAAACACAAGGAAAATTTGAATCTTAATAATCGCTACTAGCTTGTATATATGGTAATAGGTGTCCTTATATAATATTAGACTGTAAGGCGAAGACTTATGATTGTTGCGTTTTGTAGATTTATGTGCGTTGTTTGAAAGTTACATATGTGCTTTTTAATTCATTGCAAGTGGTACATTGAGGTGTGAGATATGGGGAACGTTTTAGCGTGTTTAATGAGAAGCTTGATAAGTATGAATGTTGCGTGGCACGAGTAAGAGAAAATGTAATCAGGCAATATGCTTATACTTGGACTATTTTCTACTGTACTTTTGAAAAATATACAAGCGATTTCTTTTACGAGGTCCTTGTTTATGTATAAATATACATGTAAATACTAATTCGATTGTTTCTCAATTACTCAAAGGTAATGAATTCACCTTAATCACTGTATTGTAGTAACTAAATAACGATTCAATACGGAAGTTGAATAATTATTACAATCGCTATTATTACTAAAGATATATTCGTACATACGGGTGCACCGTTAGAATAATCAAGCTTCGTAGATATATCAACTTACACGAGAACAAACGTGAAATCCTACAGCTGAAATTTTGCCATTTAATAATTACGAAAAATCAATTCGCACAAATCGCCCGATTTTTTCGGGCAATTAATTGCGATCAATTTAAATAATAAACCGATTAGCCAACGCCATTCAAATTCAAATGAATCCTAGGCAATCTCGATTGGCGGGAGAAATTTGAATCGCCGAAGAACCAAAGAAACGATTTTCAACTACTTTGAAAAGGGCGAACGATCGAAATAACCACAGAATTTATTTATTCTTATCAGCCTCTGCTGTTTCCGCAATTTCGTCGCTGATTACAATATATCTGCCAATGGTCTGACCATTTCCACGGAAGTGGGGGAGGGCGGTCGATACTACTTGCAAACCACCTTGTCTGGTGAACCGACAAGCGGCAGTCACATGTCGGCTGTGGTCGCGTTTGCATAGGTGGTCCGATGTCGTTGTTCGTACTGTCTTGTCGCTGGTCATTGAATGTTGTGTTACTCGAGGCGAAACGAAAAACGTGGACGATACAGTGACTACCGATTTATTTGATAGAGGCCTGTGAAAACTGTGACATGTGTGTTGCCGCCAAGAAGCTGCCACTTGCTGAGAGCATGCACATACGAGTAAGTACGTTATGTAGTTCTACGCACTTTTTATGGTGGCGGTTTGCAATCACACAGTCGCGTTGCAATTTAGAGAAAGATATATTCTATACTTTCTCACTCGCAATAATGTTTCGTGGAGTTATTTGGCAAGTTAAAGTGAGCCGATTTTTCGTGGCCTTTGCTAACCAAAATTGCGTAATCTGTGCGTGATTTAAAGGGAAGCTGGAAACCAGAATTGATTGATATTTATATCGAAAGGTAATAGAGGTTACAATTTGGAATGTTATGGGAGGATATAGTTTTATGTATGGCTTTTTATGATCACGTGACAAATAATTTAAATAGTAGCTGAAAGGGCGCGAAGTGGACAGTAATGGAACTATTCTTCCGATCTTTTATTTTTAACAATCTTTTGTGCTCATTAGTGAATTGGAATCCTGTGGCATTTAAGTTAAATGCCTAAGCTAGGTTCAGATTAGGTATGTTGGGTTTCTAGTCTGATTAAGTGTAACATATTTGAGGGTGGACTCGTTTACCTGCCGTTTGGGTTTTAGGTTCTAGTCAGATTTGCGTTAGAGGTATGGAATGTATTGGAATTGAATTAAGATTGAGACAGATTTGAGTTTAACCCCAGCTCGAACTTAGATCTAATCGAGACCTAGCTCATATCCAATGTGTACCTAAATTTAATGACCCAACTCACACCAAATTGGGACCAAATAATCACCATCCAACTCGCACTCAATTGAAACCTCATTCAGACCTAACCAACACATAATTCAAGTCCAATCTAAAGCTAACATCAACACGTACCGTGTACATATTATTCGCATTTAAAAAATCAAATGCATTACGAAAGCATTTTGCCACAAATCTCCGATATAGTGTGAGCAAGTATTACGACAGCTTGATAGCGTTATGTAACGTAGAACACGAAAGAAAACACAGAATCCAGGAAAATAAAATGTTCGTACTTACTGGACTGTTAAGTTGGATGGAATAGTATTCAGCCGGCGCGGCCTCGTAAGAGGACAACCCCTTGTTTCTGGGCTTCCCCAGACGCACGCACGTTTTCTTCGGATTATGCAATCGCCTTTCGTGTGTACTACTTTTATGCGGGGGTTCGTGTCGCGAGATCCGATGATAAACTTCGCGACTTCGCCTCGATTCCTTCCCACCCTCCTTTTTTCTCTCGTAAAATATTGGCCATTGCGCCAGATAACGGTCTGTTCGCAGCAGTAACGGTCCGAACGAAAATTACACGCCTAAAATTCCCAAGCCCCCTATTAAAGTCCCTTCGCTCTTATAATCCACCAAAGGCGTAAACACGTATACCGAGATCGACTTTAAACACTATTTTCGGATATCTCTGATCCGCGGTCTCGTTCCCTTACAATTAATTGAACGAACCCCCAATTGAAAGCGTGCTCGCGTGATTCACGAAGTATGCGGAACTGTATCGAATTTAAAATGAAGAATTGTGTAAATTCGTATTCCAGAGTGGATTAATTTTATTGGAAAATAAGCGTCGCACAGTTTCTGCCAATTATTGGGCGCTCTTTTAGGAAAAAAGGAGACAAACGTTCAGGCAGGAGACAAGATTCACTTAATATTGAAACACGTTCCGTGACTGCGGTGATTGATTCTCTAAGACCTGTAAGTGAAAGCGGAAGTCGGGTGCGTCAGTCGCTAACCGCTTAAAGTCTTACCAATGTCAATCATCTCGTACATTTGTACGTGGCATGTGCCGGAAGTGAAGAAGGCACCGTTCATCTAATACCGAGAAGTATTAGAATATTAATTCCCAATATGGAACTAGCTTCTCTGCCATGAATAATAAAATACACTTTACCATAAAATACCACCTTCTTCTTTTCCATTCTGCCTCTAAGTTTAAGTTCACATACGGATTAAGTTTGAATTATAATTTCATAAAATGGCCCATACAATTACGTACATAGAAAAAAAATTAACCTTCATTTCCAAGTTAAAAATTACTCTCACGCCAGTTTTTTTTTTTTAACAAATCGAAAATTACGGACCACCAGTTTTGTCACATCCTGTATACCAGGCATCGTTCGAACTATGGCGTTACAGCGTTACGATCCCGATCGTAAATACCTAACGAATCTGTCGATCAGGCCGATCCTCGCGTGACTCGATGAAGGACCAAGAGCCGGGGGGAGGATTCTCGGGGAGGATGGCGAAGGACCCGTGGTTCCCCAGGGACGAGACGTAGGGTGGTGGTATGTCCGAGTGGTTGGAGTTGTCGTCATCCATGACAGGATCGACGGATGCGGGGCCTCGGCAGCCCCAGAAGGACATCTCGCCCGTTCTCGCCCGATCGTCGCCCTTCGACCTGCACTCCGCACCTGAGAGCCCGTCCCGCCGAGGTCATCGTCGGCGACCCCCTCGAAAGATGACATTGACCTCAGCGAACGGGCAACCTATACAGCTCACCCCTCTCTGGGAGCACGTGGTTCGTATAGTGGCTGATCAATCGAAATTACCTCGCACCTAGTCTTCCGCGCCTCCAGCGCTCAACATTTTGGCTTGTCGGTGAAATGGGTAAAACTGACGAATAAGGGAAGATCTTCAACCGGGAAATTAAAAAAAATTAGTAAACTTTGGGGATATGTATAGGATATATAGGTATATATTGCGCAATTTTTTTTTTGCTGCTCCAATTCACTCTAAGGGGGTGAAATTGACCCCTGAGAATTCGGCTATTTTCTGAGTTTCTGTTACAACTCAGGAACTGTAAGAGATAGGAAAAAAGTTTTCGGACAGAAGATGCTTCTTTTAATTGGGGCTATTATTTGATAAAAGTGATACTCGAGTTATAACACAGAATCGGAAATTAGGTGGATTTTCAGCACGACGGATTTAAGGGAAAAAAGTCCCAGGTGGCAAACGTTCTGGGACACCTTGTACACATAACCGAGTTATAATTTACTCAGGTGTGGTATGAAAATTATAGGAAACAAAAGAAATATAGTTTTTGGATAAAATAATAATTTGAAAGGGCAGGGGTCCAGGCGGCAACATCTCATCGGTTACCCGTTAAATCCGCCACTGATTTTCACAGGTCAATTTCACTCCCTTAGACTGAATTTGAGCAGCAAAAAAAATTGTGTAATAAATATCCTCTACATATCCCCAAAGTTTCATAATTTTTTGAATTTCCGGGTTGGAGATCTGCCCTTGCAAGTCCGTATTTCTTAATTCTTACTAAATGCAAATTTAAAGTTCGAGCTATTACAGTAAGTTGGGCCTCCTACCGGGAGATCGAACGTGGGATCGTATTTATAGGTCACGTAAGCGGAATTGAAGCGATAATATCAATCTAGAAAAATTATAAACAAAAAATAAATTAGAAAAAACGTAAATTTCCTAGTCCCTTTTAAACTTCCTTTCGACCACCCCTGTAAATATCCACCAATTCAGCACCTCGCAGCCCCAAGCATTTCGATTTTCTCGGGCAGGTGCGCACTCGAAAATTCCCAATCGAGGTCGACACGCGGCTCACGTTCCTGGAGATAGCCGAGAGACTGCGTGATCCGGAATGGGAGGTGCGTCAGCACGCTCTTCGCGTGCTTGTAGACGTGCTGCCGACTTTGAGCGCCGACGTCGTGGACAAGGTCATGCAACCAGTGGTACCGGAGCTGGTGAATAATTTGGGCCACCCAGCGCCGGCCGTTCGCAAGGGTGCCTTGGACGCCCTGCGGGTTTTTCTCATTCACAGCCGGGACAGGGAGAACACGATCAGGAAGGTAAGGATCCCTTGCTCGAGCACACTTTCGGAATTTTCGTAATCAAAGCAGGAGACATGATTAGACTTCGTAGACCCTTTATTCTCGACACAAGCTTGCCTCGCGACTGCCTTCTTTCACTTTTCTCTGGTCACCCAGCGTCCAGAAAAATAATGTCTTTTACGCGAATGGTCTAAGTTGACCCGTGGTTCATTTATTCGCGAACGTGGGTCCTCGAAGGTAGGATATAAGAGGGCGGCATCGACTTTGGCGGAGTTCGTAGATTCGAGGCCCGTTGCCCGAGGTCCGTTTTTTCCTTGGCTCCTAAAATATATAGGAATTAACAAAGCTGTTCCTAGAGTATTTATTTCATCCCGTCGTGGAGTATCGTAGCCTCCGACTCGTGTTTTCTCAAGTCTTAAGTAAAGCCCAAGCTGTGACGATGATTTGCACATCGTGACCTTGCAGACCCTCCCTCTACCCTGGGCAACACGCATCGATCGTGAAACGCAGCTGCACTGAGTGGTTAACCGGTTAACTGGCACGGTCGTTTTCACTATTCGGGCCCAAACTGGTACCATCGAATAATTAAGTGAATCACACAAAATTTGGTATACAGGGGTTTTTTGAGTCGCTGAACCGATTCCGGGGGTAATTTTTTTCATCTGACACCCCCAACCCCTAAAAAAATAGAATTTAGGGGTGAGTTTGTCAATTCTTTACTAAACCTTTTTTTATTTGTGAAGTTTTCTTGTCTATAATTCGATTGCAGCAGTTACTTTTTTCAATGCCACCCCCAACCCCTGAAAAATAAGGGTTTAGGGGTTTAATTTTTTAGTTTTTTTATTTTCTACGATAAAGTTTCGAATAATTTTATACCTGAATTCTTCATCCATAAATTCCACCGCAAGTGCTTTTTTTTATCCGCGATCCCAAAAACCCCTATATACAATTTTTCTATATCCCGATAGTATTTCAATATTTGGCGGCCATTTTGGTTCGCCATTTTGAGTCTGCCATATTGAATTTTACAATTCCAATGCCAAATTCAGATTCAGCGACCCCAAAAACCCCTATATACAATTTTTCTATATCCCGATAGTATTTTAATATTTGGCGGCCATTTTGGTTCGCCATTTTGAGTCTGCTATATTGAAATTTAAAATTCCAATGCTAAATTCAGATTCAGCGACCCCAAAAACCCCTGTATACAATTTTTCTATATCCCGATAGTATTTTAATATTTGTCAGCCAATTTGGTTCGGCCATTTTGAGTCTGCCATATTGAATTTTACAATTCCGATGCGAAATTCAGATTCAGCGACCCCGAAAACCATTACATACCAAGTTTCATTCAAGTCGATTGAAAAACAAAAAAGTTATTCCATTTGATCATATATGATACATTGCCAGAATTGGCCAGATTTTTGTTTGATCATATATGATATATATCATTGCCAGTTAACCGGTTAAACGTTTCCTTGCAGATTCTTCAGGATGGGTTGAACCGTTCGGAGATCCACGACTCCTTCCAAACGAACGTTACCACGGGAGTGATCCTCAGCGTGCCCTCGCTGCTGTTCCCCTCCTCCAGCAGCCCTTCGCCGGACGTGCGCCTCGTGAAGGACGCGACGGTGGCTCTGGCCTCCCGGTTAGCCCAGGTGCCCCACCAGGAGGCCGTTCTGAAATCGCTGACGAAGATCTGCGACGCGGTGGGCACGGAGGAGTTCGAGAGCTACTTGGAGGACTACGACAATAAGCTGAAGAGGAACATCCAGGTCCTTTCGAAGATTTATAATATAAAGTCTGCTAGGAAGTCTCAGAAGAAAGGGGATGCTAAGAATCTTACCAAGGGCAAGGACTCGGAGCGGAAGTGGGACAGCGACAGCGACACGTCCGGCATCGCGGAGGAGGAGGATGAAGTGAGCAACGCGATGCCCGCGGCCAGGGTGGTACTAGAGACGGAGATCAAGTTCAACGAGGAGACGGCCATCACGATGACCATTCTGGAGGAGAAGGAGGACAGCGAGAAGGAGCAGGACGAGGAAAGCGGGACGGACGTGAGGAACGACGGGGATGGGAAGGAGTCTTCCCCTGATCGAAGGAAGACCCCAAGGAGAGTTCACTTTGGAGGCGAAATAGTCAAACTGAGAACACCAGACAGCGATGAAACGGAGTCTGTGGAGGCTGCCCCGAAGACCAGGATCCCAGTTCCTGTCTCTCCTGCGAGGAAGATGCCTGTCACGAGGACAAGGCCGTCTTCCCAGCCTTGCAGCCCTCGCAGGGAGCTTGGCAAGCTGAGGAGGGCCTCTAGGTCTGTTTCCAGCAGCCCCAAGAGGGAAGTGTACACGCACAACGCGGAGCTGAGCCCCAAGAAGAGTATACTCGCGAGGACAAGTAGTCCTATGCTGGCTAGCAGACCTGTGGAGCAGGTGAAGAGGAGGAAGAGCTCGGGCAAGCTCGAGGACAGGGGGAAGGAGATTTCTAGGAGCGAACAGAGCAGCGAATTGGGTAAGGATGCTGAGAATTCGTTGAGGGGCATTGCTATCGCTGGGAGGACAGAGGAGGTGAAGAAGGAGGATGTTAAGTTGATACAGAATGTTGCAACTTCGGCTTCAAACAATTTCGGCGTGGAGGATAAGAGCTTGAAGACTGCAAAGGAGAACAGAGAGAAAAAGGAGACTCCACTAGAGGCTGCAGCTTCTAAGGTATCTTTGAGAGCAGATACAGCAAGCTCTTCTGATGTTCGAAGCGCAAAGGAAGCGAAGGAAGAAAGGAACCAGTCTAGCCGAGAAAGAACAAGTGGCGCAGAGGTTAGGACTCTGGAGAGTATTCCAAGGAAGATTGTCGAGAAAGAGAATCCACCCGCGGATGATTCTTTGTTTGGCTCACTGGTGAAGAACCACGAGGTCCAGCCACGTCGCGCGATAATTAGTAGCAACGATAAAGAGCGACCTCTCACGAAGGAGTCTAAGGATGCGGAGAACGAAGCTTTGGAAAGGGAGACTGTTAAGCTGAGGAGTTTTGAAACGATGAAGCAGAGCAACGTTGACCGCGAGGCGTTGAGAAATGATGACGGTGAACGATCGTCGAGGGGTGGTCGCGATAAAGCCGGTGTGATCGAGAAAAATGGCAGTGCTGCTCGCGGTGCTGGCGAGGTGGGAATTGTGGAGGAGGAACCGAGCTGGGAGGAATTGGGGCTGGTCGACCAGGAAGTGCTGGAAGATCTGCATAATAAAGTGAGTAATTTGACAAAGCGCCTGGTTAATTGCCTTTTACATTATGTCCCCCGCAATCACGCAAATAACGTCATCCAAGGGGACACAAATATTAGTATATTTGATGCTCGAAGGAATTTAGCTTCGTAGACTGCTCTTGGGCAGTATATCAATTATTGTATATTATCAATTAAATTTGTACTCTAATAAAATTATACCTGTAATAATAAATATTAAAATCATAAAAATTAACCTTTAATTTTCAATTTATTTTTACATAAGTTTTATAAATTTTTTATCTTCCAATTAAATTTTAATATAATCTATCAAATCATTTAATTTACTTGTCCTTAACAACGGGGAGTAAATCAAAACTAATATTAATTATTAAATACGTAGTGAATAGGATCACGAAGGAAGCTCGAGTTACAACAATATCCCTTTCCTAAATATTTTGCTGTTGATTTAATTTTCACGATGCCATGCAGTAATGCAAGTTTGATAGAAGTTACAGGCGAGGCGCAAGTCACATAAGTCACTCGAGGAACATTCGTTATCGAGCGCGTTGGCTTTTTCGTTTACGAACCCTCGTTAATACCACTCGAAGGGGGAGAGCCATCGAGTTTAGGACAGATCGTTCTGATACATTACAGCGAATGTAGGTCAATCGATTTCGTTGGCAAAAGTTCGTCGCGTGGTGTAACGTGATTTAAACGCCATCAATTAGGACGCGTGCTTATCGGCTCGGCTGCTTTCTTTGTTTTTTCTTTGCCGTTAAGCTTTCTGCTAGTTCTCGTGTGGACGTGTTCGACGTTGCCCATAAAAATTTAGGGTCGAGGCAGTGATTAGCCTCCTGTTGAGCGACGGTCGCCTCGATTTCCCTAAAATTCAGCCACCTAGGAGCGACTAGCATACGTAGTCTTTAAGGGTAGTTGCACTGTGGTGCTATAGCTGAGAGTTTGATGGAGATGTTGGCTAATTCAGTCGGCGAAAAGTTCCAATTTATTTTCAGCGTCAGTTATGTATTTTCTGATTAGAACGAACGGTATGGATTTGTATGTGGAGGGTTAACAATAAGATTAGTTTAGAATAGTGGGAATGGATAGATTGTAAGAAGGGTACTTAAAGCTAGAAGATTATTAGGTACTTATTTCGCTGGGGAATTTCAAAGAGAACTCGCATATTCATAGTAAACGTCAGGGGAATAATCGAATAGATGGAAATCTAGCTGGAGTTTTTCATAGAGTTTCTTCACCGTGTCTCTGTTCAGCTGACTGAAATATATCCGCGATGCATTGGAGCGACCACCGCTGTGCCGCCATCTTGGCTTAATTACCTCTTGCAGGCCTAATTTATGGATCGCGTAAATCTGATCCCGCCATAGCGTTTCTACCTACAGAACGAAACGAAGCTACGCGTATTAAAATATCGTATACTGAATGGGAATGGGGGAATATGAGATCTTAGTCGGTATACTTCTTATAATTCGAAAGATTATATATTAGATATCTATTAGATTATTCCGCAGAAAAATATTTCTCGAGCAATATTCTGGATTAATATAAACTCAGCTGTACCTTAATTAAGAAATATTTTAAGAGGAATAGTTAAGAAATAATTGAGAATAATTAAGAAATATTTGAGGAGAAATAGTTAAGAAATAATTAAGAATAATTAAGAAATAGACGAGGCTAGTCCACGAACTCACCTTTGCAACAATATCGTAATCGAGTACGCATGGCGTACAGAAGAGATAGTAAGGCATCCAGTGATCGTCCCCATAGCTGGCCAAATCGGTATGAATCAAGTATTGCACGAACTCGTTGAACGTGGGCTCTATTCCCGCAGGTGCCGGTAGATCCTGTCGCCTGATCACCTGATCCTCCCGTGGACTAGTGAAGTCCTTCCCTAAGAAGTAGCGAGCGGTCAGCTCGACTGAGGAATATCGCGGTCGATATTTTGTCGTGACTCACCACGGTACTTTTGAACGATCTTGGCGCCATATTTCCGATAAAAGTGAAGTGTCCCGTGTTCCCTTCCAGCCTCGGAGTTTTCCAGCTTATCGCGATACGCGCTCAGCAATCGCTCGAATGGGTGCCTTACCACTAGCAGTTTCTTCGTCACTTTTAGTCCCTACATCCGTTTTCCAAGTTATATCTTGTTACGTGATTGTTTTCTAGTTTGCACTAAAGAGCGGAGACCTCTTGCAATCTATTTGGGGAACTCTTGAAATTTAGTTGAAAACTCCTTGAAATCTAGTTGGGGACTCCTTGAAATCTATTTTTCGCCTCCTTGAAATCTAATAGGGGACCCCTTGAAATTTAATTAGAGATCCCTTGAAATCGAATTGAAGACCCCTTGAAATCTAATTAGGGACCCTTTAAAATTTGCTTGAAAACTCCTCGAAATCTAGTGGAGGATCTCTTGAAATTCATCTTGTGACTGCTTGAAATCTATTTGGGGACCCCTTGAAATCTATGTTGGGACCCCTTGAAATCTACTTTGGGACTCCTTGAAATCCATTTGGGACCCCTTGGCGATACATGAACTCCAGGTTCAGTACCCCTATCTCCTTAAGCTCCACTCACCTGCTTCTCCACCTCAATTTATGTCTGGAAACTCCAGTAGTTTGTACACGTGTTCGTTATGTTTTGCTACGGGGGCGGGGGTGTATAGATTGATTTAGCGTTACCTCGTCGGCTTCTGGATATTCAAGTTCCGGTATAACCCTTCTGGCTATGGTCGATATTTGTTCCTTTCCGCTGTTCAGTTCCTCCTCGGGCACGTTCATCAGAAGGCATAAATTGTATATCCACGTCGTGCTGCCCGCTTTGTAAATTGGACAGTACGATAGATTATGCGATCTAGCCGACAGACAATGTTGTAGGAACGCAGCTAATTAAACTATCAACCAGTAGGGTATTAATCAATCTGTATGAACTCTACAATTCTTTAAAACTCTCCGACTACACATTAATTAGAACTAGCAAAGATAAAAAGGAATTCCATTAACCTGCTTATGTAAAAAACTGCGTACTGTGGTGCAGGAGGGTGCTTGAAAGCTGCAGGCTGATCAGGTCCTTTGTACATTCCTAAATTATATCTTCGACACGTATTTTTTATTATAAACAGTCGCTTAGAATTGTCGATTTCTGCTTCGATCTGAAAATGGACATTGAACCAATGCTTCTAGAATCTCCATGCTCCAAAACTATTCTTCTCGGGTTTAGACACTACAATATCAAACTTAGTGATTCCATAGAATCCATAATTTTATTTCTGCTATTATTACCCTTCTTTTAGTTTCATAAGTCAACTAGCACTTAATTAACACTTCCAATCACGTACCATCAGCTTTTTCAAATCGTCCAATTTAGATGCCGGTTTATCCTTATCCCCAACGAGGAGAATGGTCAATTGCACAATGAAAAATATTAATACACAGACGATGGCACACCTGAAAATTTGAGCAACGATTCTTCTGCGACTTGTAAACATAATGGCCACTCACGAAACAGGCACTTAGATTTCTGAGAAAATCGTTTGTCACTCGTTTTACGAACGTTGATTCAGTGAAATATTTTCGTGAAATCAATAATTTAACATTAGAATTAATTGAAAGAGGCTGTATTTGTGCGAAAGAACGATGTGAATATACGTTCTTGCTTCTGGCAAGACACTGACTGACCGGTTTCTCGTCGTATTTCGACAGTGATGGATCTAGAGTGGCCTAAACCTGTGGCAAGAAAGCTGCCTGCTAAAATTTATATTTTAAATTCGTGCCAGCTACTTGATATTCCCTGCCAGATATTTTCTTAGCACACTCAAAGTGCTTTCCTTGAACGACGATATAACGATAAAGTTCTTTGTTATGATTCTCAGTTAGCAGACAGTCGATTCGTGCCGGATATGAGACAGATAAATATTTGCAGTTAAAGGAGGTTCTATAATCGCCACGATAGTGTATTTCTAATATCATCTAGATTAAATTTATCTGACCTTATCGAATGATGCCGCTCCTGGAGACGAGTGGGAGTCCCGAGACGGAAACTTGGAGACTTTGATGCATACTGATTCGGTTAGTCGCTGGTCGAGGAAAAAGTTTCTTACATTTTGATTAGAGGACTTTTCAGTAGATGTATGAGAGTTTAAATGTAGATGATATGGATTTTGTAGTTTGAGGTACTCGGAATTACGAATTGTGGAACGTTCGGTTTGAGATACTTGAAAATCTGAATTCTGGATCTTCTGAGTTCTGAATTCTGAAATCTTGAGTTCGAGAGTCTCTGGACTCTGAATTCTAAAATTTGAGGTATTCTGAATTCTGAAGTCTCGAGTTCGAGATGCTTAGAACTTTGAAATCTCAAACTTGAGGTACTCTAAATTCTGAAATCTCAGGTTCGAAGTGCTCTCAACTCCCATACCTAAAATCTCACCTTCAAGCTACTCCGAATCCCAAACCGAGAAAAGACAGAAGGTCAACCAAATTATGACTACCACAGAAAACCGTGGATCATGTCTTGACCGTGAAACCGTCTTCCTTTCATTCAACAAAAGTTCAAGGCCGCTCTATGCCCCTATGAATGTCGCCATTCGTACCTATGTATACAATAAGAACTGCAAAAGTGAGTGGCATCACTGCTATCGATCCCACGGCTTCTATTAATCTACTTTCTTACACCGAAAGAAATCCTGTGCCCCGTTTCGCACGGGAATAAATGATTCACCGCGTACATATCACTCCTCAACAATTCTCACATCCCTTCGACCTTTTCCACCCAAAAAACAAAATACCTGCACACTATCGAAATAAATCAGTTTTCGCTACTTCCTTACCCATACAGCACACTTGGTTGCTGAAACGTTGCAGAAACCTTGCTGAAAAGTTGCAGTTACGTTGCGGTGCAATGTTGCACAGGGGCGGACATAGGAAGATTTCCGCAACATTTCAGCAATGTTGCGGTGCAATATTACCCTGCAACGTTTCTGAGATTTTTCTGCAACGTTTCTGCAACTTTTCTGCAACGTTTCTGCAACTTTTCAGCAACTTTTCTGCAACGTTTCTGAGATTTTACAGCAACTTTTCTGCAACGTTTCTGCAACTTTTCAGCAACTTTTCTGCAACGTTTCTGCAACTTTTCAGCAACGTTTCTGCAACTTTTCAGCAACTTTTCTGCAACGTTTCCGCAACTTTTCAGCAACTTTTCTGCAACGTTTCTGCAACTTTTCAGCAACGTAATTTGCTGTAGGGGTATCTACTCTCAGAAATTCAGTCCTGCGTATACTGGATGATTAAGTTGCATTTGTATAAATGAATAAATAACTAACACTCCATCAAATCCATACACCCAAACGCACCCCCGAAAAATTCAATTGTAATTAAACTCCACCAACCCCTGCCCCACCCCCTCCGTCCAATATTCCCCATCGTCCCTTTATTCACGAAGAAACACACGTCAACGTGATGTTTTAATCGCTTATTACCTATCGTGCCACCGTGCCCGTCCGTGTACCATTTTTCAGACACCCCGGCTCGAGGGTGCAATGCACGTTGGCCGATTAAGCAGATCGATCACACTCGCAGGAGATATTTCCCCCCCGAGCGATGTTCCTATCTTCGCGGCACTGAAACGGCCGGCTTCAATTATGCATGCATGTTTCGTTTTCCACGTGGCACCGCACGTCGCTCCAATGGCCCCCGCCTGTGTATGCGTGCCGTTGCGATGAATATTCCGCGGATGAAAAACGAGAGAGATTTCCTCGCGCAATATTATGCATCGGGGGGAGCGCGCGGGGTAACAAGAAAATAATTAGCCGCGCGTTGCGTGCCACGTCGGTCCAGTATACCGTCCTTTCTGTGTATATGCAAATCAATCGCGCTCCCAGGCCCGCTTCACTGCAATTTCTGGCTCACGAGGAATCCTCGAAATCACCCCAGATAGCCGCGGCTCGCGTGTGCGTTCGCTGGAAACGTCCCGGACGTTTTAGCGAGATTGAATTGATATTTGGAATGATGGGGCGGTGTCGTTGGGGGAGAAATTTTAAGGGGGAGATTGATATTTAATAGGGGTGCCCGTAAATCGGCTCTCGTAATCTCGGCTACCCGCACACCCCTAATATTTAATACTTTACCGACCGGTGGCGGTTAATGGTAGCCGATTAATAGGCTACCGATCGATAAAGCGTTAACATGTGATGTGGTTTAATTAAATTGGTGGCGTTAGTAGGTTCAGCTGCTTTTAGTTTAATTAGAAACTACTTTGGGGCAGGTATTTGGTGAATTTAGCGGGGGTTGATTGCGAGGAGGGCAAAGGTTTACCGAGCTCCGCGTGATGCTCCTTGGGTTCATTGAAATTATAGGAAGTCGATGATATTGATCACTTCCGTGTAAATAGAGCCGAATCGGAGAGTGAATGCAGATGTTACCAGTGCATTGCATTCAGACTATACAGCTGCAACGATCGATAATGTTCGCTGGTCGACTCCTGATTCTTGACCAACAAACATTACCGCACGAGTTGCGCTTTTTTCCGTATCGAAATTTTATTCGTATCGGAACTTGAGCTTCTTGATTGGTTTAGAGATCTATTCACCCTTATCGATCCTACGATACTTTGAAAATTTAGCATCCCAACATTTTCTTCTGTTACCACCGACCCTTGCAACTTTGAAATATTCATCGTAAGTTCATCGAACTCGCGATCCCATTGCAACCTATTGTGAATTCTAATGGAAGTCGCGAAGTTTGAGCTCGAGAAGTGCAGGGGAGCCGAAAATTGAGCTTCCAACAATCTAAGAATTTTAAAGTTTTGAATTCAAAACATTTCTAAATTTCCCAAAAGGTTTATTTCCAATTAATTTTCATTCGATCACCCTGCAGGAGGACTGGCGAGCCCGCGTGAGAGGTTTGGAGCGAGTGGCATCGGCCCTGCGAACGTCTTCAGCGCTGATCGCGATAGAGCCGCGATTAGGATCTCTTTTGCATGCGGTGTTGGGCTGCGAAAGGAGCTGTCGAGTTGCTGCTGCGGGCCTGGCAGTGGCAAAGGTAATTTGGTGACTCGTGAATTCGCGCCTCTAGATCGATCTCTACTCCAACTTATACCATTGCACTCTACTCTATTCCCTTAGACAGTTTAATGAAATTTCAACATTCGGTTAAAAAAATGTATAATCTTTTTTATGTTGTAATTTTTATTTTTTTTATTCTACTCGGCCCGTGCCTCGCACGAAATAAATGGGCAAAGTGTTAAATTATTCACGTCCGAGGAATAGGAATCAAAGATCTGCAACTCTGATTGAAATCACGTCATAATTGAAGTTTTACAAAGAATATTGCTGCAAGCATAAATCAGATTTTCATCCCCTAAACGAACAGCTCCTTTCCTTAAATTGTATTTAGTATACAATAACAGGCTACCCAGAGATTAAAGCATTCCTGTACAATGGTAATAAATTTCCTGCCCGATGGAAACCTCTCACGCGATCACTCAGTATTGAGGTTTATGACGGTCCAGTTTCATATACGAGAGTGAAAAGCGCGCGATGCTTAGCGAATAAGGAAGAAATACATTGCTGGTGAATTGTACTAGGTAGTGGTGGCTGGCGTAAGCGAGGAGGCTTTGAAGAAGAGACTGCCACAGTTGGCCTGGGGTTTGGCGCGGCAGGGTGGTCCCAGCGCAGCTCAGCTGGCCAGGGTGGCGATGCTGAGGCTCAGACCTGCTCTTCTCTTGGAGCAGCTTCTGCAGCCGCAATGCTTGAACGCTAGGAACGCGAAGGTATTCTTTTCTATTCTCTCAGCGACCCTTATAGTGGTTTCTTCCGAAGCCTTTTCAGACGGGACGTTTCTGTGGCTGGTCACCGGTGCTTTGACCATTTTCACACATTTCTGTACCTTCTTCTTCATTCGCAGTAATTTTATTTGTAATATTGATGAGAGAATAAAATGAAGGTAGATATTCTTCTGTATATGCAGTTGGGTCCAGTTTCCGGCCACGCGTCTGAAATAGGCCCGAGTTACCTTATTATTCATGTTGTTCTCTGTGCCAATTCTCTAATCTCTTTCCTTTTTCCAAACTCGTTCTATCGCAGACGAGAGAAAATACCTTGCAATTGTTAATCTTCTCGTTGGTAACGTTTCCAAGCACGGAATTCAAAGTGGACACCGTGGCCAACAAAGTGGCCAAGATGGTCAGAGACAGACGTCGCAGGGTGCGCCAGGCTGCGCTTGATACTCTGGCTGTTCTGGCGCAAATCTACGAATCCGAGGTACTTTCATTCGAAATCCTTCGATGAATTTCCAGTAGTATGTTAGGGGCGACTGCTCTAAAGCTTAATAACACTTACAGGAAGTCCTAGCTGCTGGGAAACGAGCGTCAGAAGGCCACCACGATGGAGAAGCAATGATATCTGCCATTAGAGCACGCTTGGCTCGAAAGTCCTTGCCTTTGGTCTCCGCTGACGGCCTCGTCATGTATGGCTTACAAATTTCCCCTGCCGTGCAAATAGCCACAGGTGAGCCCAACAGTTTTTACCATTTATACACTGTACTAGCGAAACACTTTCCGTTCTCGTTTTATTTAACATTTAATTTTAAAAGTAACTGTAACGCGCCTTGCGCGTGGTTGTTGGAACCATTCTATAGCCTGTAGGACTCCCATTAAAAGAAAGATCCTTCTGGTGCATGCTTCGTCGAAATCGGTTGCGTAGTTTTTGAGTTTTGCGCTTTCAAACGTACGTGGCACGAACATTTTTATACATACAATAGTATAGATGCTTCACTATCCACAGTAGATACATTGAAACTGTAATTGAAATTGCTGCCAGGTCCTGACGTCGATTGGATCGTGGCAGGAAGTGGCTCTGTATCGCCAGGTATCGGTCGTACCAAGGGACAGATTATAGCGACCAGGTCGGAGAAGGGGCAGCTTGCGAGGTAATATCCTGAATCTTGTGAATGGAGCAGAGCTCTGCCCATTGTTCGCCCGTGACTCTACTGAATTATTGAACGAAATTGCTACAGGAACGAGAATCCATGGATCGAAAGGCCGAACCTCGTCGCGCTTGGAGTGGGTATGCGTCCTAAGATCGATCAACCTGTCGTTTGGCAGATGGTACCAACGCAAAGACAGGTGTGATTACGTCGAAGCTTTTCTTTCAACCACCCTCGATAATAAAAAATCGATTAACTGGTTATCGCACGACCTATGGTGTGTACCCACGTATTTGCTTACAATGTTCACCGTGGGAAATAAGAGGCTTTAAGTCTGTTCGGTGTATTGGAAGACTCATTTGTTTACACTGGGCGAAGCTAAACCTAATTGCAGGAAGCATGAATTGATTAGCCGCATGCGCATTAAAGCCCTCGTTACAAGTACATACAGATGTAACTGGGACTCTGGTGCTCGATTCGAATCGATAGCATTAGTATGCGCCAATCTATATGGCGCCGAATGCAAATAGGTGTTAATAATTTTCATGAGCCCTTTAACGAAACGCGAGCCCAAGCAGCGAAGCTTACAAGCCCGGGTTGACGTTTCCTCGCGTGCCACGAGGTCGACGCTGCTTTTGTAAAGCGCAATCGTATTATATCAGAGCGGTTTTAAGCCGCAAATCACGATCGTACTCTACACCTCCGCGATTTGAATAAGCAGCTGCATGCCGCATAAGTAGCGATACTTCAGAGCTTATCGCCTCGCGATTCATTACATTGTACCAACGGCTTGTAAACAAATAATGGAGGAGCAAAGTGTTTTCCAAACTGTAAATTACGGGTCGCGTGCTCTGTACGATTCGAGTCGTTTACTTCAACGATTAATCGCTCCGCTGTACTCGCCGACGAATTCAAGCGAGTACGCTAAAAGACAGTCGTTTTGTTTTTCTGAATTCTTCCTGGGGGTATCTATGTCGAATACGCGGTATGGGGAAACTCTGTCGAGGTGTCGAGGTATTTTTATTTCATTGACTGGAGAAGAGTTCATCCACCGATGACAATCTTTACCGCGAGCGACGCTCCAGCGAAAAGATGTCCCGTTTAAATTTTGGGCAATTGTTAGATATGTTGAAGGTTAGCGTGTCTCCCACTGTTCTATCAGTGATTGTTATAAATATAACGGAGCCTATATTTGCGCGCTTTAAATGGAGTTCGTGGCGTTTTTAGGATATGCAGTGCGAAGATGAGATGAACCCGCCAGCTAGTCGAGGCGCGAGCGTCGATATCCGCAATGGTAAACTTAATTCTGCTTTCTGGCGTGGGTTAATTAATAATAGGGAGTGTAACATGTTTGTGTGGCGTTTCAGGCGAAGGTTCCACTTCCGGTTTCAATGTAAAGTCGAGGAACCAAGCGAGGATCCCAACGGCCGCGAAGGAATCCACAAACTATCGGAATATCGTCGAAGATAATTTCGAACACAGGGTAGATTTCTCGAAATTTCCTTTTTTTTTCTCCCGCCAGTTATGATAAGCTATAAGTTGCTAAATGTCTCAGGAAATGGGCGGTAAAGTGGAGTCCAGAATCCCGGTGCTGTTCGCTCGGGATCGAGGTCCGAAAACCTCCGAGCAGGATAAATCCACTTTGGAGTCAATTAATGCGAACTCGAGGAGGAGATTCAGGGACGCTACGGAGAACACTAGTCGCTCGAACTTTCAAGAAGAATGCGTTAGGTAATTTTAAGCTTTGGTTCTTATTCTGCAGCAAAGTTTGGTGACAAGGTGAAGATGAGAAGTGTTTGATGGAATGTTCGCAGAAGCAGTGGAACTATGTACCGAAGAAAAAGGAGCCAGCAAGAGAACAGCACGAGTATGCACTACGACACGTACAGGTCGATGAAAAATTCCTCTAACGCGAGTGCAGAGTACAATGTAAGTTTCTAACACAGATGGGCAAAAGTTTTATTTAAATCAAAATGTTCAATAACGGATGAAGGTTAAAAAAAATTATTGTCGAATGTGAATGTTAACTTTATTCGTCAAATAATTTAAAGTGAAAGTAACTAACGACACATGCAACATGCAATTACTAGTTGCTATGTGATTAAGTACGTTCAATGAATATTGCAGGATGTTTTGGAAAGTACGAGCGAAGAGTTCTCAGACGCCGGTGACAGGATTTACCAAAAGTACCCCGAGAAGGACAGATTCTCGAGGAAGCCTGATTCGAGATCGAGATATCGTTCAAATTCCGTTGAAAGTCATCAGACATTGTTACCCAGGAGCAGCCAGCAGCAAACGTTTATCATGCACGACATGTAAGCGTAACTTTGCCGCAGAGAAGCTCGCTCCCTCCTTTTCTCAAACTAGCGTCTATTTCAAAATTCCTCTTTATTCTTGCAGATACAACGCGGCTCCACATCGAGAGGGTCGGTTCGTGGACGAAAATTCCTTTCGACCCCTGCAAACAGCCCCTACATTATTAACGCACGCTTACAATAAGGTCGATTTTAATCAAAGAAGTGAAGAGAATAACGAGAGAAGCATGTCGTCTCGAGTAAGTGTTAATCGCCAATCCTATTAGCCAGAGTATTCAGCGAGAGAGCACAAAGTACTTTACTTGAAAATTGTCACGCGTCAGTGAAACTGTCCGCCTTTCTAATTGAGGAAAATAGTTAAATGGTCCAAGCTTCGTTTCATTGAACCTCGGCAAATATTCTGTGTCGCAGGCAAGGTTCTATCGCAGGACGAAGGACGCGGCTGCGCAGAAAATTAACGACGTCGAGATGATGTCGTCGGACGCGCAGACGAATGAACATTTCCCCGCGATATGCAGCGGTACTCCTTACAGGAGAAGGCTGCGCTCGTTATCCCCGTCGCAGTTGTACCATCGCCAGCAATTCCTTAGAATGGCACCCAATGAAGTGCACGCGATGTCCATGTACGATGTGTAAGTAATATGCCCTTTATCCTTGCGAGTATCTGCTCTTGTTACGCGGGTATGTTTTTAATGAAGCGCACGGGGTCGATGGAAGAATTGTGTCGTCACGGTTAAGACACATCGTGTGCTTCTCCTTATCGATCATGTTCTGAAATACAGTTGGGCATGGAGGTACGTACAGGCATGTGTGGGAGGTAATGTAATGCAGGTGGCTGCAAGTGGCGAGTGGTAATAACGAGTATGGCAGCAGGTACTTGAACGTGACAGCAGGTAGTTGGCAAAAGTACTCGAATATTTATGTATTTACAGTCGAATACTTGGCTAATTGTAAGGAAGAAATGTACGAGACGCTAGTAACTCGAAGTAATTCGAGGAATTCGGATATTTACGAGTAACTCGAAAGTTGGAGATCTGTTCGAATATGTTCGAACATTATAATTTATATCCAACCAGCTCGAAGTCTTACGAAGGCTCGAATATTCAAGCAGCTCGGAAAATTCAAACACTCGACTCATCTCGACCGACCGATCATTATTCGACTTAAAATTCGAATAGTCCAATAAATCGAGTACTCGCACGCACCTAGTACTTGCACATGATGCCAGGTGCCTGCAGGTGACGAGAGGTGTAGTAGCTAGTAGCTAAAAGCTGCGACGGTCCCAAAGCTTTGTGGCCTACAAATCTTACCTGCGCAAAAAATATCAAACCTGAAATCTGGAAACTTTGAGACTCCCGCAGCCCTTACGACCTCGCTATATCCCTTTTAAGTAAAATACTATACATACAAGTGCCATTAAACGTAAGAGATGATTTTATTTAGTTTTGGAAACGACCGCACAAAAATAGAATAGCGATAAACATTACGCAACCATATCTGAAACTTGTCACCAGTATTCCTACGGGTCGTTTTTTTATCTCAAGCTTGGCGACATAACAGTTTTATGTGGGCATTATCGTCACAGTAGTTCAGTGCCTGCCCAGATCTCCAAGTTGGCTCGTTTTCTTCGTCTCCTGGAAATACACACGCCTCTTTGCTTTCGTGCATATGCGCCACAAACTGTTGTTACTTAGTTGTTACGGTACAAGCGGAATCTTTTGCAAGTTTTACAACTACTCAACTGTACAGCTCTGGGAAGGTGACCAATGTCGAGTGTTTGCGCGTATCTACTATGCAAAGTTCGCAAGTACGAAGGAAATGCTTTAACATCTGTTCCGAGCACGTGACAAGTGTATGAACACGTTTCTACGATTATCGGCGATCGTTATGTTGATAGTGTTGAGATGAATCATTGGATTCACTTGGTCGATTGAATGGAACGTGACTCACAACTTTGTCCGTTGAATCATCCTCGAATTGGAGCTGCTTTATCCTTGAATCGTATTTTGAATCTCGAAATTAGAAGGTTCACGGTTCACGAACGTTCATTCATTTTATGTATTAGTAAATTCTTTGAAAGGAGGACAAAGGAATGGTCGAAGAAAGGTACTTATTGTCTGGCCCGAGAAGCGAGCAGCGATAATGCTGTGCACACGTTCCCGATCTCGTTTCACCTCCCTTGATTTACGAACGTCGCGTGAGGAGTAATGCAGAAACGAGACTGCCATCATATTTCGCCGAGCTTTAAGCAACTGCGCCAGCGAATGCTAACTACGTAATAATTCCAAGTAATTATTGAGACGGCCGGGAAAGTCGCATAAACGTTACACTCCGAACTGGCATCTGCATAATTCTACTACTAATTAGCTACCACTAAGGACGCTGCCAATAAACTGCAAATACTTAGGATTTAATCTTGGAGGGAGTCAGTGGCGGATTTAAGAAAAAAGGCCCAGGTGGCAAACGTTCTAAGGGGCCCATCTTTCGGGAAAATGAAGACTTAGTTTACTAAAAACAGGCCAAGTGTAGTAGTACGAAAAAGGGTAGTGTTTGGTTACCTATACCTAATCATGAATTACTTCATTCGTGGTTACATTAATTTCGTTATTCCTTTTTTTTGGGGGGGTGGTAGAGCCCCTTGACCCCCCTCTGAGTGGGCCACTGATTTGCATTGCGCTTTAAAAGAACTTTAATTTCGAAATCAATCATTAATCCCACGACTATCAAAGCATAAAGAAAGATGATTCCATTCACAATTATAGAAGCTCTAATGTCTCATCAAAACCAAGAAAAACCTCACCCGTTTTCCAAACACTGTAATGTTACTCCAAATCGTCCTTTCTCGTTTCGATTTCCAATAAAAAGCCGGCCCCGGGCGGAACGACAGCGCGAATAGAAAAATAGCGACAGTCAATAGCACCTGGACATTCTCGCCTCGAACGCGTTACACCCACGTAAACTTTCCACCCTCCTTCGTGTCCGAGATCTAGAAGGGGGGTAGCTGAAAGGGGGGTCGTAGCACTGGAGGGCGAGGCACGGTCAGTGTATAGCCATTCGATATGGTATCGCGTGGTTACAGGTGAAATGGTAGAAGGGAAAAGAGAGAAAGGGGACGGCGGGAGGAGGAGGAGGCAGGGGGCGGAATTGCCTGGAAGGGGCAGCGGTCAGCGTCGGGACGCGCGGCGTCTACGTGGGGCACAGTCGTGCGTACGTCATTTGTCGCGTCGTTGCAATTACGCTACCCCCTCTGATGCCCCCCTTTGACTTACCACCGCAAGAAAGTGAAAAAGTGATTTTGAGAAAACAATTAATAGAAGAGTGCCATTTTCGCGTTCGTCGCGTCGTTGCAAATAATCTACCCCCTTTCGCTGTCCCCCTGCGATTTTCCATCATAAGAACGCGAAAAGTGGTCGTCGGGAAAAATTAATCAAAGAGCGCCTTTTTCTCATTTGTCGCGTCATTGCAATTAAGCTCCCCCCTTTGACTTTAATAATAATTCTTTTTTCTTTATTGCACTTTACAAAAGAAAACACCGTAAGAATGCGAAGAGTGATGGTCAGAACATATTCATGAAAGGGTACCTACCCTGTGATTTAAACGTGTGCGCATCAATGAAGGTTCCAAGTATTTGATTTACTGAAATCGTTTTTTTTTTTTTTTTTTTTTTTTTTTTTTTTTTTTTGGGATTCTGATTATGTATTCAGTGTCGCGGAATTGCTTTCAATCGGAGTACAGTGACTTGCAAATATGCTTAATTGCTTTTGGGGGCATTTCTGACGGATTGATTCGTGATTGTGGCGAATGAAAGCTTTTGTAAGTGATGGACTTCGTTCCTCGCCTTTGACCTGCGCGCTTCCAGCCGAAGGAAACTGAAAGTTTTCGTACTCCTGTGGTACTTTCTTTGGTGTGAGGGTAAACGACGCGTATTTTAGATTTCTGTGGGAATTATTTTATTGATCTTGTGCACTGTAAGGTAAAGTAGGAAGATAAATGATTTTCCATGGTACCATTTGAAATTTTATACATATACAGTGTTACTACTATTTTTAGGAGCTCTGTGAACTTCTCTTTGCACAAATGTTTGATACTTTAAGTGACAGCTGTTTGGATATGGCAGAAAATGCTCGCAGATGAATAATACAACTTCGCTGCTTCAAATGACAGTAAAGGAAACTAAGGCCAAAGCAAATAGTTACTTTGCGAAGAACGTACCTCCTTGATATTTTTAGACTTTTCAATCGTTAATTTATTGGAAAACTATCTTCTGCTTAAAAGAAAGTTCTGTCACTAAAGAGCATTTCTCTGGTGGGCGGGTGTAAGTCAAATTTTGCCTCAAGCTTGAACAGTTTCTTTTTTGCGAACCGAAGTTTTAAATTAAAGTTTCTTTTAACATATACGTTATCAACCTCCACGTCCAAAATTTAACACCTGACCTTACATAGCACTTTAAATATCCTAAGTCAGTGTTTCCCAATCTTTTTTGAGTCGAGATCCTCTTTTATAATATTCAAATAACACATTAAAAATAGGTATTTCAGAATATAATTCTAACTTAATAATATTAAAAAAAAAAACCCAAATACCGTGGCGATCCACAGTTTGGGAATTCCTATCCTAAATCTCATCCTGTAAAATTAATAATTCTGACTTATACTCATTTGCCCGATCACCAGAGATTTATTAAAAAATGTCACATACTGAAACGTGAAAATATAAAAGTACAGATCGCGTTGAGAAATTTAGAAACCTCTCTCGAAATTATAGTTGCTGAGATGTGCTCGGTTTGATAACAGGTTGTTAATCGATCATTCGTTAACCTCGGCCAGATAAACCTGAAACGCATAACAACCCCTCGAAGTTCGAGGTGGAAATTTAATTTGCATATACGTCTAGACACATTCAGCCACGCGAATTTCGCTTCCAAAACATTTCCTCGATTTCTCCTCTCATAAAAAACGTTTTTAGCAGCTCGTTAAATAAAAGATTCGTGATTTACATTCAATATTAGAAATAATAATTTCGTATACCATTGGAATGAATTACAATGCATTATGAATTTCTCCAATTTCACTTCACCGGCCGTAAACGAAGTTTCTATGTACAATCTTTCGATAAAAGATCTCGCTGTTCTTGAATTTCGTTCTCGGCGATACTATACTAAAACAAAAGCTACGAGACACCCAAGTCTCATTGCCCAGTCGCGTTTTCCTTGCAGATACGCAGCTGCATAATTCATGAGCAATGCTATTTTCATAACACACGAGTAATAATTTGTAAATCCACTGTTCCTCGATAGTACGTAGCTTTAGAAGCGTTCCTCTAAGAATGATAATAATTCCTTTGCAAGCATCGCTAACGCTCGTTAACGAGGGACTCGCGGCAAATGGAGAAAAAACGTGAACAAATGGCAACTTCTATCGCTCGAAAAGTAAGTAGTTTTTGCGAGTTAATTACAAGGAGATGAAAGCAAGCACAGACTTTACCTTTTATACAATGTTTATTACTATCGCGTAGAGTAAAAAAATATTTTTTTTGTCTACATATCTATTTTACAAATGACGCCACACGAGGTTGATTACCAATACAGTGGTTTGGAAAAAGCGTCTTTGGTTCTGCCCTGATATTGAGCTTAAAAATGAAGATACAGCGGTTTCCTTGGAATATGTTTCTCCTAGAACCTGCAATTGCGGTCTGAACCTCGGGAAAGCGAATTGAACCAAAATTATTAAAATAGTGACTAGGAGAAGGCGATTTTTACGATAAATATCGAATTTCGGGATGCACAGATGGCTGTTGCTTTTTATCTCGGCAACTAGAGCTTTTACACTTTAATGTTGAGGTTCAGTACTGAAAGTAGTATTTTTTGAACATGCTGTAAAAATTTCAAGTCGATCCGAAGCACAGTTTTCTCACAATCGGGGCAAAACCACAGAAAAAACGCCCACGCATCAGACGACTGTAAGTATATATATGTCATATATACATGTATATATTATCAAAAAAAAAAATCCTTACAGTTTATAGTATTAATAAACATTACTCAAAAGTACTAGTCACAATTTGCATCCGTTTCCTTGTAATTAATTAACAAAAAATACTTGATTTCTCAAGCGCTTGACTGCCTAGGTAGTTCCCTTAAATCATTTCGCGCTCCCGAGTAGAGAAATCAAGAAGAACCATTGAAATATTCTGAATTTTAAAATCCAACTTCTGTTACAAACACTTTTTAGTAAAATTATCGGAAATGTCATAATTAAAATAAAATGAGAAATAATAATAAATTAGAGAAATCGTACATTGAAGCGATCGCGCTGTATAAGGAGGCCTCAAAATCTTAAGTGCTTAAGGCCTCTAAAGTCTTAATCCAGTCCTGCCCCTATTACCAGGAATAAAAACCAAAAAGAAGAAACCAAGACTTAACAATTGCGAACTTTAAATATTCCATGCTATGAAGCTTACACACAACGTTCCACGCTTTAAATAACTGAATAGTGTCACCGAAAACGTTGACGTGGATCAATTTGAACGCAGAAAATACCAGAAACTTGCATCGATCAGTGTACGACAATAAAGCGTCCATTTAATCGCGATAGAAGTGAGCGTCGAAGAATGAGAGGATATATTGCCGCGGAAATAGCTTCTGTGAGCCGTGCAAATGGTACCGTCGGGCCGAAATCGAGGACTTGCGATCGCGAGCGATGAAGGAGTATCGATTAAGATGATCTTCAAGTACTGTGCCTGGGCGGACGAGGGCAAAGAAGGCGAGAAGGGAGCGGTGGTGAAGGACGGGGATCCAAGCTCGGTCGAGAAGGATCAGAACTTCAACGAGAAGCCTGGAAGTTCGAGAAGAAAAGAGTCGAAGATTACTGATGCTGTTCTTCGTTATTGCCCTTGCGCGTTTCGATGCAGGAAGCCTGTCGACGTTGACAGAGACGACGAGGATTCCGTTTCGACCATCGTCACCACTGCTAACACCACGCCTGTGATCCCTTTGACTTTGAATTCAGCCAGTGATATGATGTAGGTTCTAAGATTTGTGAGAAGGATGGCATTCGAACTTGATTATGCGAGTAATTTATTTTCTCCTTCGAATTTGAATGCAGTGGGCAGATACTGCTGATTAAGGGTGAAGAAATAGAGTACTGGATATAATTATTGCATCATTCTCAAATTTTATTTGGTCAAGATAGTGAGGTACACATTTTTGTAATAAATATATTTTACAATAATATTTTCCTAGTAATTATGATAAGAGAAGGGTAATTGTGATAAATATCTCCAGTACTGTATTTAATAGCAACTGCAGTATTTTGTAGTAAATAAATTTTGCAATAACATTTTCCTAAGTAGTACTTACAATAAGAGAAGTATAAGTGCTAAAGTGTTTTTTCGAGGGGTGCAACAAATATTTCCAGTATTCCTGTATTTAATAACAACTGCAGTAATTTTATTTATCTTTTATAACATACCGGTGTTTTTAAAGCTTCATATACTCTATTGAATGGTTCGGTTATTTGAGCACACAGTTCCCTGATTCTTCTAAGCAGGGAAGCTTGATGGAAAGTGGCATACATTTAGGTATTGTTTATAGAATTTTAAAAGTGTTATACCGAGGATAAGAGCTGTAGGATCGAACACGATCACGAGTTCGCCACACTTGGTATCCTCGACATTCATCTGGCTTATATTTTATGCAGAATAGATGGCCTTATAACCGTGAGGTGTAAATTCTGCTCGTAACGATCAAGTGTTCTGATGTAAAAATATGTGTGACTTCCTTAAAGCGTTAAACAAAACTGACGAGTGTGTATTAATTATTTTTTACTCTGCCTTCTTGCTTCAGAGATAAAGCAGTGAGCGAGGAGGAGTACAACGAAAAGAACAAACACCACTTCCTACCGGAAGAGAGTTACCGAGTGCACTCGCTGAGCTCGGCTGAAACGAGATTCGATGCTGCTTTAGGTACTTAAACGTCAATTTTACTACACGTTACACGTACTTTGCGAAAAATTGAGTTTTGGAAGAAAGGGGACTTCGCAGACTTTTATTCAACTTTTCCCTCTTCCCTTATACCGATCAGCGAGATTTAAAAAAAAAAATGATTAAGAAATATACCCACACGATGTTCACATCGCAGTACTTTCCTTTGCACGAGTCTTTCGTTCACAGAAATTCGTTCACCTCGACAGTGACTCCGTGGCGGTCAGATAATCCTTTTCCACCCTCTAAGGAATTACCACTTACCAGATTCATCTGTGGGTTCATAGACCCACGCTGTGTAGAACGAATTGCGAAATCGTCCAGTTGTTCGTACAACAGAATTTTGATCGTTGAAATGATATAAAATTACCTAAGGGGTTGGCTGGGGCGATCGAAATTACGCGAACTAGAACGCGAGGTTCTTCACCTCGGACGATCGTGTAAAGCTTAGACTCAACACAGGGGTGGAATCAATATTTCGCAGAGGACGTTTAAGCTACCCCTAAACGGCTTGCTTTTAAGCTCGATTCGATCGCGATCTCGAGCTCCGATTCCATTTTCGATATGTCTGACACACTTTTCTTTTTTTAAAGGATAAAATCACATCAGACTTTCTTCATAAAATTACCCCCTCTTTTCCCCTTTTTAAGTAATGCCTGAGATTTTCAAACGGATCGTTAAAAATCTTATAATGTGAATGTCACTGGGTTGTACCCAATGTTAGGCCTCGAGGTTCGTTCCCCGATCATTGACTCAGAATTTTCTTCACCTTACAGCAGACGATCACGAACTTTCGTCGTCAGACCCATTAGAAAATAATTGTCAGCACGGCATCGAGCATGACGTCCGCGACACGCAAGACGATAGCGACAGCAGATCGTCTAGCCCTGATAGACCGAATGTGGACCCCGCGTTCGACGTCATTACTGGCCAGTCGAGTCCTCCTCACCAGGATACAGTAGACTTTGTTGTGAGTACTTGTGCAGAAATGATCATTTTCCTGAATAAAACACTTGCCTCTTCCCATCGCTACAGGAGAAAATTGGATTTTCAGATTTCCCTGAAGCAGACGATCGAGTCACCAGCCGAGCCAGCGGTCGCGTCGATCGAGGACGATGCTTCCAAAGGTTGGAGCAGCGAGGAAGAAGCGAAGTCGAGGGATCAAAGTCGAGCCTCGTCGAGAAACTCAGAACACTCAGAACTTCATGAGGAGAATGCGAACGAGAGTGAGTTCAGCGCTTCCGACGAAATTGCAAGAACCGAGGAGAGAGCGAGTGCAGGAAGAAGATCCGCTGTGTCCGCTGTGTCCGTTCTGACGAACGAAGGGCTGCCAGCATCTGACGACGCCCTGAATTCGGACTCCCCTGAAGTACAGCCATCGCCCTCCAGGAGATCGAGTAGCCCCAAGAAACTGAGCCGATCGCCTAGTCGGAGTTCCATCGAGTTCGAGGCGTTGAAGTCACCGAGGCGCGATTCTCGAGGCAGTTCTCACAAATTGGTTAGTTAATTGTAGAATAAATTAAGTCTGTTTTAAAACATATGTGGGAACTGTTACTTTTTAAACGTAAAATTGTACCGAGTTATTGACACTTTTCAAATTACACGTACCACCTAGGATACTGAGAAGGCTTCCCCTCTTCCATCTAAATTCTTACAAAACTACCTTCAGTAATGGTATCATTATCAATAGACTATGCAAGTCTGCTAACAAAGTTGAACCTCTGGTTGACTTTTTTTCCGGATCCCTATATACGTTCAAGAGCGCAATAGCTAACTTAGTAGACGACCTTTTAGCTACGTAGTATATAAGTTATCAGTAATTAATTCCAAATTATATTACTCATATTTGTACCAAAGGGTATTACCCGTAAATAAATATTATTATTATTATTATTATAAAATAGTGAAAGTCGTACAGACACTAAACCGCAATCTCCTATTCTCGCAGAGCTTCGACCTGGAGAATAAAGAGTCGACGGATTCAAGCGAAGAGAGACCCGCATCTTCCATAGCACACTGTGACAACGACTCCTTCGAGTCGGTTGAGCCAAGCCAGTCTCGCAGAGGATCTAAAACGACAGAATCACCGACGATCATCATTGCCTCCAGGCCTCATTCCAGCGAGGTTCCTGCGTACGTTGAGGATCACGTGGAGACTGTCGCTCAGTCGATTGAAAACGACGATGATAATGGTCACAGAGTTAGTAACAATTGTCGCAGACTTTGAGTAAAAATGATACCTCCGCGTTGCACTTGTGCCTCAGAATTGATTGTAACGTTCCCTTTCAGTTCGTCAGCGAATCTAATGGCAGCAACAATCTAGAAGACGGGCAGAGTAGGGACAGTTCCAGTGAAACGAATACAGAGCCAGCGATCTTGAAAATCGAGGTAATATATTGCATTGAAAAGTGCAGTGTAAATGAGTAAAACAAGTCTTGTAATCGAAATTCCTTGTGTCTCTAAGACTGAACCCGTGGAGCCACCCAGTCTGCCTAAAAGAGCGACGTCGAAAGTGCCTCGGGTCACGAGAAGGCACCGAGGGAACGTGAGCAAAGTAACCCCTGAGAAGCCGGAGAAGCTGAAGCCGATAGTGCAGCAATGTTTCGCTCAACTGGAGAGCAAAGAATGGTAGAACCTCCTCAGCTTCTATCGTACAAAGCTTTTTCATTACACAACCAATTACACCAGAATTCACTTTCAATTATTTATTCAGGGAAATCACTATGAAGGGGTTGAAGACCCTGTCCGAGATTGCGAAGCAACAGCCTGAGTACTTGGACGTTTGCGCGGCGGCCACGATAAGTCGGCTTTTAGGCCAACAAGTGAAAAGTCTTCGATCACAGGTAGCGCGAGCCGCGTGCCTGGCCGCTGGGGACGTCTTCAGCTCGCAAATCCGGGGCATAGACCAGGTGATCCATCAGAAAGATTACCACAAAGTCGAGAACTGCTGCGCGAATACTTTCTACATAAGATCTAATCTTGCTTTGCTGTTCCTGCGTCCATAAATCATTCTTATTTGGTAAAAGCTTCTATTTCCAACAGGATTTCGACGACATAGCTGGGCCACTGCTCCACAGGACAGCTGACACGAACCGATTCCTCAGAGCTGATAGCAACGCTGCCTTGGACCTTATGATCGAGCATCTTCCACCTCATAAAACCATCAGCGTGATTTTTCTTCGTGGTGCTAGGTACACTATCCGACTTATTTAGGCTGAGAATTTAAAAGATATTTACTCCTACACATAGATATATAAATATATAAAGATATATATTCCTATCATTCGTTCAGTCATCAGAATGCTATCGTGAGGGCAGCAACCGCCAGGTTAATGGCTTCCATAGTGGATCAAATAGGGCCAGAGCACACCCTGATATTGCCAAAAGATGTCAGAGAGAAGTTACTCAATACAGGCGCGAGATTGTTGATCGATGGGAACCTGGACTCCAGGTAACGGGTGGAAGGAACGCGACACACCCTCTATTCCTTCCTAACACCAATTTCACTTCATCATAATCTCGCAGGAACCACGCGAAGAGAATGTTCCGATGCCTAGCGGGGTGCGAAGGGTTTCGAAAAGCGCTGACGGATGCTGTGCCAGAGACAACGCTCAGACACATCGACAAGACCTTGAAGACCCTCTAATTAAGTCGATCGCTTCGTTAAACGCCGTCGCGTGTAATTGATGAATATGATACGATCTTCGACTCGCCATCTGGATCTCGTCCATGGCGCGGTCGACGCAATCTTCGTGCACTGAGAGAAATGTTAGAACGATTACGCGAGTCCAGACATTCCCTTCGGGCTAATGTTTGTCTCCGTGCACCGTTTCTTCCCTGAGTTCCCGTCGAGAAGTTCTTCGAAAGAGGAGAGAGAGTAAGGTCCACTCGCCTAGCCGACTGATTCCCTTCGGTAACGTTTTGATACTCTAACGTACGTCCGTGCAATCCTTTTTTATACCGTCGTAGAAGCAGCATACTCGCGAATCGCGCTCGAACGAGAGACACCTATTTGCATAACGTGGATTTTTACGGCTTTACTTTTCGAGATGGGCGCTGCCTCGCGGCGGACTTGTTTCTAGAATTTTTCTGATAAGGATTTGCGGAGGCAAGGTCGAAGAGGGTTCGCAGGGTCCGGCAAAGATTTTTGTAGAGACTCGTTCTTTTTTGGGGAATGCTTTCAGCGAGATTCTGGATATATGAAATTCACATTATGTAAATAATCCTTGCTCGACTACGCAGTATAAAACTTTGCTCCAATAGTGAATACTGAATATAGCGGAATTAGGATACGTGAAGACAATTTTTTTAACTGTGAGAGAAAGGGAAATTTGACGTTACGAGGTGTTTGTATTATCGCTCTCTGATCCAGGTACTGTTCTCGTGTCTTCTGTCGATCGATACCGCTCGTCTGACTTTACTCTAAAATTCGTTGCTGCCGTGACACTTGGTACTTGGATTCGTAGTGCTTCGACCACCGAAGAAATTCTATTACTGTTGAAGAGAAATTTGTACAGAGTTGTTTTTAACAGAGATTCAGGCCAGTGTAAGTTAGACCCTTATGTCGATGGTTTATGATAGTATCACAATGCTCAAATAGTTAGTCTGATGACTTGTTATCGTACTGGCCATTATCGTGTCGTGAGAATAATATTTATCGCGACTTAAGCTTCGCGAGCTTTATCGATCCGATCAACGACGTGCACAAATAATCTACACGATCTTGAAATTTCTAAAGGTTTCGGACACTCGCATGGGTTGGCTCTATTTTATGTCTTTTTCTCATTCGAATAGGTACTTATCTTTATATACAATATTGTTAATAAAATAAAAATGTGATATACAGATATATTAAGCTTTATTGAAGACTTAATCGTAAGATTAGCAGAGAGACAATGATCACAATGAATCTTCGCCTTTCTTTACTTCACCAACTCTTCTACTAGGAGTTGCAGGAAGAAAAGTCTACTCAAATTCTATCAGCGAAAGGACTACATTGCCAACGGCAATGATTCCATTTCGAAGGACTTGAAAATCTTTGCATTTTTCTTAGAATACTTAATATTGTTAAAAAGTTATCTTCTCGGGGAAGAAATTGGCACTCCAGTGTTGCGTTTTTTATTCGTAGAAAATGAAAATTAAGGGCCGCCTGTATACTCAAAAGCAACATGTAAATATATGAACAGCCGTGTACAAATAATCGATAAAGCAACGTGCAAGTTACTCGGAAAGGGTGAATTCGATGCGACTCCATAATTTATAAACTGAGGTGATAATAGAGGGTGGAACGATTCAATGACACTCCCCTATCGTAGTGCAATAAATTATTCGTAATGTTTGTATTTGTATATCGTACATATTTAATTACACATGCGTCGAACACACGTGTACCATTATTTATTAAAGAAATATACGGTGAAGTAATTAAATCAATATCACACTGCGACCGAGCTCCTTATCGAAACGTCTCGATCATTCTATCTCTTTTCTCTTCGTTTATTTCTGTTAAACAATAGAAACATCGAAACGAAGTGATTTTCGCGTTATCAGAATTTTCAGAAAATCTCTTCCCACCGAAATGGAGCTATTGTCGTCGCAGCAGAATTTGGTAGCCGATAAGCAGATCGAAATAACTCTAAACACCATCGAAAATATTGTAAGCGTTCAGTGGGAATTATTGTTATTTAAGGATTTCGTGGGACGGCTTCTAATAACCACGAAGAAAAAGGAATGGTCCTCCTGTTGTATATCAGATTCAATTACGAGACTAACACGTGTCTGAAAATTTTAGATCAGGAAAGAAGACATAAACGTGTCCTTCGTCGTGGAGCACAATGGTACCGTTTTGGGGGAAACTTCCTCCACGTTTGTGAAAGCAAATTGTACCGACGAATTGTCACATTACGACGTCGAATTCGTTGTTTATTTATCAGTCCCCGTGGACGACATAAAGAGCGTTGGTGAAATTGTATCCACCCCGGTATTAAGTAAGATTCTGCTCCTAATATTCCATCGAATTACTCTTGATTTACAATTTCATATATTTGCAGTAAAAGCGCTATACAGTGTAGAAATCGACCTAGAAGACCGCCCTACAGCCTCGGACACTGAACTGAAGAAGAAATCGATATTCACCGCCAAATCTGTATCTCCCTCCACTCCAATGATACTGGGAATCTGTAATCTTGATCTGATGCCAATAATATTAGGTAATTGCACCTTTATATCACAATTTTATTTCCAATTTAATTTCCATTTTTAATTCTCGAATGATGAGATAGAAACAGATTGCGAGCCAAGGAGCTTCTTCTACATTAATATACCGTGGACCCTGCAGTGGTTAATTATTATTAACGATTCTATTTGTTCTCTGTTTTTTCAGGAGAGCCGAATTTTACCGAGAAACTGATACTAGAAATGCCACAGTTCTCCTACGATGGTGCATCCGTTTCCTGGCAGAACCTTCCACTTCTCACGGTCACTGTTTCCCAAGATGACTCCTCTATCTTCGAGACGAACGGAGGTGTAAATTTTGTGAATGTCACCGTGGAAAGCATGTACAATCTCCCAGATTCTATCACACAGAATATGGAGTACACTGTTGGCAGCGTAGTGTACATTGACTCCGAGGTGTCTTCATCTTAAGGAAATCTTTGCATCCAGAATAATTGAGGACCTTGCGGTAACAGGGGTGCAGCTCCATTTTTTACAGTTTTTCAGTTATGGGCCACATTTCCATATAGAACAAATTTTTAATAACCGCAAACAACTGTGGAACCTGCGGTTATTAAAAAAATCATTTTTTTTTATTAGTACGCGTACTAACGACTTTGTTTTAATAGTTATATTAAAAAAAGTTTGGAAATGAGATCTTTTGTACGAAACATGTATTTTCGGTTCAATTTTACTGGGGGATGTAATTTAACATTATTAAGGCGATGCCATCGAAATTTGCTTCAGCGTCAAAAATGGAAATATGCCCTTTTGAAAGTTCATTCCTCATATATAAAAGAAAATTCTATACCGTTTGGTGCACGTTTGATACAAATCCGATAACAAATGAGCGATTTCTTGCAAATTTTGTAATAATGCTCCAGATTTGAAAAATTGGCCAAAAATAGAAATAAAAACTTATCCACTCAATAACTACTACTTATTGCGTGAGAATATATATTTTTCAATTAGTGTTCTCTCTCTAATGTTAAAGCAATAATTTTATAAACAGTTTTTTCTAATTCACTGGAAGTTGGTAAAGGCGGGGCTGCACCCTCTCGCTGCAAGGTCCTCGATTCTATTTCGATCTGTGAACTCTTCTTCCTCGTGCATTTTAAAATGGACCATTGCTCGACCCAGGTCCCTGAAAATGTGTTCTTCCAAAACGGAGCGTGGACGAAGTACCGCGACGTCGAGAGGACGAAACGTTGGAACACTTTGAGCAGCTTGGACAATCGCGCTCGATTGTCGAAATACAAATTGGACTGCGATTACATGGGGCTGAAGAATGAATTTAAAGGGCAGATAGATTTACTGGTACCATTGGCGTCGTTCACTTTATGGAGTATTCTTTTCTAACTACACTGTCTTTTAGAGCAAAGTTTGCGAGGATACACCACGAATCGAGTGGAATGCCGTAAGTCGTTGTATTTTATGGAAGATGGGGATTGAAGCGATGCAGAATCATATTAGGAGGTACGCATATGTATATTGAATAATTATTGCGAAGCAGGAACTGTGTAAACTCTATGAACATGAGTGATTATTTCCAAGGCACAAATATTGGCCCTTTCAATTTATGATGAAGGAAAACGGCCAGGCATCCAAATCCAAGGGCGCTTCCTCGTCCAAGCCACAGCTATATCAGTGCTACGTTGATGTCTCGGAGCTTCTTTTCCCAGGAAGTAAATTGCAGCTTCTTTTAACATTCCGCGAAGCCGTCGATGAAACTTTTATGTTAGAATACGTTCCGCTTCTGCAGGGAAAAGTTGTCGAGTGGTGGGACAGTTGTATACCTACAGTTCGACAGATATGTCTGAGAAGGTTGGACTCGAGAAGAATATCTTCGAGGCAGAGGCGCGGGTAAAAGAAACAAAGGAGAAAGAGAAGAAAACGAGAACGTCCAAAGTAAAGACACGCTGGTTTATGTTAAAATCCTTTCAATAGGCAAAGTAGAATGGCCCCTTAAAGCTACACCTTCCATTACCCAGTACGAAACTTCAGAACGCTGCATCTTTCAACTTTCCTCTAACAATTTGTCAACTTTTAGCAGTCGCAGTCGGTGCAATCTGACAAAGTAGCGGATCCAAGTACGCCAGTGACTTCAAGCAACGGAGAGCCTACCGTTGTCGTAATTGAAATCGAGCTCTACGAACCACTCATCTGTTCCAGGGTCATGGACGACTTCGATGGTTTGTGAGTTCTCCCAGGAATTCTACTACGACATACTCTGAACTCTCTTCCCTTGGTTAATCGTTGCGTAGTAAGAGGAAACGATTCCCCGCAGGATTAACAATCTAATTCCCAAGACGGAGAAGCAACCACCTTACATATATTCTGGGGATGTAGGAGAGGGCCAGTACACGAATTGCATCCAGAAGCTAGCCGAAATTATCACCGAAAGTTATCGAGTATGTCGATAATTGCACACGATTACATTTATTTAAGAGGGTGCTCTAGTGTAACTGCCCGTTTTGCAACGCCACCTTCGGGAATTTATTTAACAAAAACTATAAGTGTATACTGTCTGGCGCTTTGCCTGCATATTAAGGTGTGCTTGAAGTAATACCCGGAATTTTTTTCAGCTTTTTTATCGCATGGTTGAGAACCGGGCAGTTACACTAAAGTACTCCCTTTAGTATCACGAATAACGAGCTCCTAACTTTTCCAAGCTAGAGCTTCCGCGAGGAAAATGATAAGAGTTCGGTGCCTCTAAAGAATGTCGAGAATGGCAACGGCGAGGAGCGTCTGCGGCAAAAGTACTGCTACCATCCTGAATCGGTAAATGAACAGTAGGGGAAAGGTGGGATAGTTGATCACAGTTTTGCTTTTTTATTGAAATAATAATAATGGTTTGCTTTGTTTGTATTTAATTATGTAAGTTGTGATTCTTAGAGTATTCTCAATATACTTTGACAAATTTGAGAGCTGAAAACTAATTTTAATGACAGAATTTCAACATTTTCTGGCAGTGGCGTTATGCACAAGTATCCCCCACTGAAGGGGAGACTTGATCAAACGGTTAGGGAGACTTGATCAGTGAACTTTCAGAGTAAATAACACATTAACTTTCTAAAAAATATTTATTATCTTCGTCAATAACACGAAATAAAGGGAATATCATAAAAAGAAAGTAAACTATAACAAACTTGAAGGAATTACTGAAAAAATGAAACCGAAGAATTAAACTTTATGACATAAAACAACATAAATGCATTCTTAAAAGACATTTCACTTAGATATCATCTGATTAAGATGATGATAAAGAAAAGATTTTCCTTCTCACTTTCTTAGCCGTATTTTTCTGTTTCATTAGCCGTTCTATGGTTCTTTATTGGAGCATTTTCAGCTGTTCAAGTATCCCACCTCACACACTGATCATGTATCCCTCAATGCACTCGATTTGAAAAAGATGAAAAATTAAACTTACCATAAATATTTAGATAAATCAATAAATAGCATTAATTGACTCGAAATTGCCGTTTTTACTTAGTATATTTCAAATCGTTGAAAATGCAACATTTACTCGAAAAGGAGGAAGAACAAGCAGACCGAAATATTTACTTTTTGGCTGCAAATAAGATCGAAGCTTATAACAACATTATTCTATGCTCCCAAAAGAAAACTGCAACGTGAAGTGTTGCGATGATGTAAACATTACCACGCTAGCGTGACAGCAGGCACAAATTGCCAATATATTAAGTAAAAAATTGATTTGATCATGTATCCCCGCTGATCAACTATCCCACCTTTCCCCTACCTTACTTTATGCTACGTTTATCATTGATGGTACTAAACGTGGGTAAAACTTTCAGGACGAGTTGGCGTGTTTTATACAATATCTTTACAGAACTGGAGTGTATTTGTCTTTACGTAGCACTCTCAGAACAAAAGTTACCCTGCTTTTGGATCAAAGGTTCAAAATGCCGTCGAATCTAGTACATTCTGACGAAACACAGGTACTTGTACTGCATATAGGAAGCTAACTTAAGATCCCCATATTATTAAATTTCGGTTTTAAATTTTTAATTAAATTGGCACTACAAAATGGATTAAAAAAAGCAAACCCTTGTCCCCAACCACTTGTCTTCTACCGCCCAATTAAGTAACTTGACCGTTAGAATTTTATTACGTCCGTGTACACGTACCTGGTGGAACAAATGCACTTGGCGATAAATAAAATCGTGGAGGGTCGATACGTAGAGGATCTGCCGACGAGCGTGGACTCTGAATCACTATACTTTTACGCCGAAGAAGCTTACGAGCTTGGAGATTGGGAAAAAGCGAAATATTATTACACAACTGTATGTATTATCTGAGCTGTCGATAGGAAATTAGGGAAATAATTTGTGGAATTTAGAGGACGTATAACTTTCGCAGGTAATAATGGCGAATAAGGAGGATTCAAGACCCTGGACGAAGTACGCGATCTTTCTTAAAAAAACCGGACACCTCCAGCGTGCGATGGAAGCTTGCTTAGAAGCAATCGCGTTAAATAGACGAGACGTAATCGCGTAAATAAGATCCTTCGAAGTCCCCACAAAGGTGCATCTTACGCGTGATCGGAACGTAATGAATTCGAATTATTTCAGATTGTTAATTTATGGAGGAATCCTGTTTGAAATTCGGAAATACAGGGACTCTGAGATATTTCTGAGAGCCATTACCGAGTTGCATCCACGGTTTTTACAGGGTTGGGTTACTCTGCATCTTTTCTATGTGCGAACAGAGTATTACCCAGGTAAGCTTCTTTGGTGATGGGAATTAGGGGGCAGTAGAAACGAACCGTCGCTAAACAGACACTGGTTGCCTTATGCATTGACTATGACTACTCGATTAGTAGAACTTGGTAGTATCGAGACAGACTGTTTCTGCCTGCGTGTGTGCATATCCCAAAAATCAGAGTTGGGCATTACGTACATTGTATTCGAATACAGTAAATACTCGTTAGGAGCCCGTCGAACGGGGCTGGCGGCGGGCTCCTAACGCGACTGGACACTACAGTAAATCCTCGTTTGGAGCCCGTTTTTACCACGCGTTAGGAGCCCGGCGACTATCCCCACCATTTCTTGGAATCCTTCGGAGGAGAGTGAGAAAACCCAATGAGCGAGCGAGAGGAAACGAACGAGTCGACACGAAGTTGCCGTCGGCTTTCGTTTCCTCTCGCTCGCTCATTGGGTTTTCTCACTCGCGCCAGTGGCCGCGCGGAATAGTGTCTAGTCGCGTTAGGGGCCCGCCGCCAGCCCCGTTCGACGGGCTCTTAACGAGTATTTACTGTATTCCGCGCGGCCACTGGCGCGAGTGAGAAAACCCAATGAGCGAGCGAGAGGAAACGAAAGCCGACGGCAACTTCGTGTCGACTCGTTCGTTTCCTCTCGCTCGCTCATTCGGTTTTCTCACTCTCCTCCGAAGGATTCCAAGAAATGGTGGGGATAGTCGCCGGGCTCCTAACGCGTGGTAAAAACGGGCTCCAAACGAGGATTTACTGTAAATATTTATTCGAATAACGCCCAACTCCGCCAAGAAATCTACGATTTGTATATCGCTAGTACTAGCAGAGCTTAACATTCTAGGCATAGATCTCACTCTTCGCATAGCCGAAAAGTGTATGCAGGACAAGAATCAAGAAATAAAGCTTTACGAAGAACCACTTCCTTGGGCCATGGGTCACTGTCCCCGGGATAACATGTACATGATAACAGCGACGTTTCTGTTGAAGTTACACCTCTGCGAGGTACTACGATTTCTAATGTAAATCTTTCAGCACCTTTATGTGTTCACGCCGTCTTCTGCGATTGTAGATAGGTGAACTATAAGTCACTTGAATGTTCCTGTACCTTTGATTTTCAGCTTGCAAACATCGCACTGGCGCAAGAACTGTCCAACTCAACTCGATCGACACATTTTTTATACTACATGGCAGTGGAGCATTATTTGTCTAATAGATTCGAAGACGCTTTGTCTCACTTGGAGGAAGCCCAATGCAATTACGGGATGGTTTGTGTTGACTTTCACAAGTAGATACCTGTATATATTCAAATTTACTTGTTTCTTCGATTAGGATTACTCGATCAGTAGTCTAATGGGTCACTGCTACTTCAAAATAGGCAACAAGAAGGCGATGGAGTGTTACGAATTTGCTCACATGCTTTTCGATAGACCCAACGACTTGCATTTAGTGGAAATGAGGTGACACCGATCACAATGCACTTCTAACTGCAATGAAATGTTCCATCGCAACTTGTAATTATAGATTGGGACATCATTATTACGACACCGAAGACTACGAACGAGCAAAAAGAATGTTCCTAAGCGCGTGCGATAACTCGCCAACTGCAGAGACATGGCTGGGAGCTGGCTTGAGTTACTACGAAGTGAGAGAAATATGTTGTTAAGCACAGCGAAAGGTATCGATCTATCGAAGAAAGTGTTGCGCAACTGCATCTTCTTCTAGCTTAGCGAGTTCGAAGACGCAGAGACAGCTCTGTCTGAAGCGAACAGGCTCGACAATCGCAATCCAGATACATGGGGCTATTTATGTTTGTTGAATGTAACTCTGAGAAGGTACGACGAGTTCTCGCAGTGTTACAGAGAAATGATAAAAGTAAGTCGTACCACGAAACATCTTGTTCTGGAAATGGTAGATGTTAAAGGAATAGCCAGCGCGTCTTTATTAACAACTTTTATTGTTTCTTTTATCCGTCGTATCAGAATAATCTTAAAAATAGAAAACTGTGGCTGCGAATAACGAACTCGATGGAGGCTCTGGATTACGCACCACCAATTTTAGTAACGGAAAGTGATGATCTTATCGAGGCTCATAGCGAACAGATATCCGAGGAACAATTTGAAACCGTTAATGGCACCTAGATAGTAATAAACAAAAAGAAAAGAGAACACGATATCTGTAAAAGAAAGCGGATCATAATGGCACATAATTAACAAACGAAAATAATGCAACGCTATCGGTAGAAAAATTTCAAGTTCCAATAATAACAAACCGATAACTCAAAGAACAACATAACAAAAGAACAACAAAGTACACGTGGAAACATTGTTTGAAGACAAACACGGGTTCGTTTAGATTTCATTGAAAAAGCCTCCGACTTCGATTAACTAATCAATTAATTGCGCTAACACGTGAGCTGCTATCGACGCTAGCAAAGTTCGTAACGATCTTAATGATCAATCTCGTTTCTTTTTGTTCCCGATCAACGGTAAAATCACAGGCAAACAGACCTACAGTTCCTATGGTGGTGCAATTTTAATATTTCAAACCGATCGTTACCTCGCGTCGTAAATAAAAATTAAAACGTTAAGCAAGAAGTTAACAAAAGTATCGTATAATTAAAAAGAATACGAAAACGTGCAATAAATAATCTTTTAGTAAAAAGTTGCAAATAAATACGGTATAATATAGACTATAAAGTAACGTAACATTGCTCCTCGACTAAGATCAAATAAATATAGCGTATCGTTTAGTGTGTTACAGTGTTATGTTAAATACGCGACTATCGTGGATCAACAGTCCCTTGAAATATCAACGTATATCAATTTCTTTTCCTCGAAGGTATTCAAAAGACATACATAGGTATATCGATCTCTAATGTATAGCTAATCTCGCTATAGCCAATTATAAAAATATTATTAGAGTGTGATCTGAATAAATGTCAATACTCTATTGTCGTAGAATTTCATATAAAATATGAGAAGTAGGAGTCTCGGCCTCGTAGCGCTGTAGTTATTTTCAGAGCGCGAATCCTCTGCGATCTTTCATTCCTCCCCAAAAATAGATAAATAAATCCTTCGCGACAGAAATCGTCGTGCTCTTTCGCCGAGGCAGTACATTTATACTGCATTTAAGCAAAGAAGCGTAATTTAAAGTAGCACTAACGGAAAGAGTAATTGAATTAAGATCGCAAAGGATTAATCAAGTAACACCAACATGATTGTGCGCGATTAGTATGACTTAGTTGATGATAATCTCAGAAGCGCTGCTTTAGAAATGTCCTTTAGAAACCATCGACTAAAAGGCTTACAAAACCGGAGACGATATTGCAGAATGCTCGTGAACGTCCACGAAGTGTCGCATTATGTTCCACTTCCAGCCTCGAAGGTTATTTTAGAACAGTAAGAAAATCTGGAAAGCAACAATCTAAGTACTCATAATTGGAAAAGAAATATAACGACGTCCATCGTTGTATGAGGTTGTTTCTAATTATGTATATCGAGATAGCATTTGCAACAGAAGCAAGCGTCAGAAATGTTTCTAATATCAAAAAGTATCAATGTAATATTCGTTCAATGTGTTATCAATAGCTGATACTATTTTTTATTGCGATATACACTGTTCCTCGGTTAAGCTGATAATGTTTCCTTGTGTTTCCCCGATTAAAAGACACCAAAAGCCATGTATATGAATCGGACAAGTTAATTTACAGAATTTAAAGCCAACTTCGTTAAAAGTCCGATTTGCATGGAATTCAGTGTGTTTTAATCGGGAGAACGCTAGGAATCTATTAGTGTCGCTCTCCAATCGACACGATGCAAAATAAAGAATTTGACTTTTGGCCATTAAATGTCCGAGCGGTCCTAGGCACACGGACGATTCGACATCGACGCTCGGCGGTCGGGCACTTAATTCGCAAAATCGAATTCTTTATTTTTCATCGTACCGATATGAAAGAGACCCCCAATAGATTCCTGGCGTTGTCCCGATTAAAACGCTTAAAATTTAAAGCTTAGCTTAGAGCCCGATTACAGCTTAACCGGGATCAACTGTACTACAATCCCTCTTTCGCATCCTTTATCCCAGCGCTGTCCAGCGGTGGGGCCCCTCACGCGCCTGCTTCCTCTTCCAACCGCTCCGTCCCCACATAATATTCGCGACGAATAGTAGTAGTAGCATTGGCTCGCCGTGGCGACGTGTTGTTACTAATAGCGAATTCGGCAGACACGCACTGACTCTGTGCTGGTGCTGCCCCAAGGACAGTACCACCAGGGCACATGGACGTCCGCAGACTTTTTTGCAGGGGACGACGATTGGTTGCTTGTTTGAACCCATTTTGTAGCGCCAATTTAATTGAAAACTTCAAATTAAAATGTAGAAATGTTCAGTTTTTTAGTATAAACTTAATAAAGATTAGTTTTTAAAAATAAACGAGTTTTCTGAAGCCCCCTGTGGACGCCCATGCTAGTGCAGCATGTTCACCGATTACGAGCATCGATTACATGCGACCAATTTCTGTGCAGCATTGAATTAGAGCAGCACTGAGATGAAACTCATCCTATTTCGTTTATCCGAATGCGAATTTTACACTACAACAGGGCAGGTTTTGTTCGTCGAATACGATACAAAAGCTGCGTACTAATGGTGAAACACACCGAATGTGTGGCACCGAAAGAGTTCGCACTCAGTGCGCACTAGATCGAGGCGCCGAATTCGCTATAATACACACGTCATGTGTAGCGTCATAGTCGCCTCTTTAGCGTCGAGCGGTATCCCTGACGACGCGGACGGGAGTGCGAGAGCTCCAAAGGGCTCTTGAGCCCTGGCTTGGACAGCGCTGCTTTATCCCTTCGGTTTTCCCCTTCCTTTTCTTCCTATTCAATTCGCATCCACATTCGCAGAACCATTTTCTTGATTCATTTCGACGCAATTCGCAGCATTCTTTACATCTTTATCGGTATATTGATTGCTTTCGTCTGATTTTGTATTTGAAACCGGTACTTCTGCCTCTACCGACACATTATTGCACACTGATTGATCTTTAACTTCTATCACAGAATGTGTTTCAAGCTTCAACGAAGATACATGATCATCGGCCGTTACTTGTGCACTTCGTTGTGTAGCAAGTTCATCTTTAATATTATCACAGTCATCGTTTACAAACTGCTCTCTATCTTGTTTTGATGATTGTCGATCATCTTGGCGATGAGAAGCTTCTTCTAGCTTAAGGATATCATCGGAAACGTTATTGCTTTCGTTTGGCACAAGTTCCTCCTTAGATTCAGTATAATTCGGAACCGATGCCTCGGAAGACGTGTTAGTAGCTTCTGGCAAGTCTTCCGTCGTATCATTTGCAAGCTCCCGTGGACACTCGTGTTTGTTGTCGAGATTATTTTTATCTGTGTCGTCTTTGGTAACGGGTTCAAGGTTCTCTGGACCTGATAAGCAAGCCGAAGAAGTTACTTCTGCTTTTTCTGCTTCTTTCGGCAATGTTGGTTCATTTGTAATCTCATTCTTCATATTAGCTACTACATTCTCTGTATTAGCTACTACATTCTCTGTATTAGCTACTACATTCTCTGTATTAGCTACTACATTCTCTGTATTAGCTACTACATTCTCTGTATTAGCTACTACATTCTCTGTATTAGTTACTACATTCTCTGTATTAGCTATTACATTCTCTGTATTAGCTACTACATTCTCTGTATTAGCTACTACATTCTCTGTATTAGCTTCCACGTTCTCTGTATTACTTTCCACACTCTCTGCACTAGTTTCCACATTCTCTATTTTAGTTTCTCCACTCTGTGTATTAGTTTCCACATTCTCTATTTTAGTTTCTTCGTTCTGTGTATTAGTTTCAACATTCTCTGCATTAGTTTCCACATTCTCTGTACTAGTTTCCACATTCTGTATTTTAGTTTCTCCACTCTGTGTATTAGTTTCCAAGCTCTCTGCATTAGTTTCCAAACTCTTTGCATCAGTTTCCGCATTCTCTATCTTAGTTTCCACATTCTCTGTATTAGCCTCCACGCTCTCTGCATTAATTTCCACGTTCTCTGTAAGTGTATCTGTCTGGTCAGACAGAGCCGGTTTGGATATCTCGCTATTTTCTGTCACAGCGTTATCTTCAAGTTTCGTTAAACCAAGATTAGAATACTCCTGACTTTCACATGTTTCGGAGGAACTGATGTTCGAGGAATCGTGCTTCGTTGCTTTCACATTTCCCTCCACAGGCCTTGTAGCATAAGACGCTTGAGAATCCTTCTGCGATCTAAACTCGCCATCATGGTGTATCTGAGAATTCATGTCAGCATCTTCTCTCCTTGTCTCTTTCCTCTGATGGTACGGATATTTCGCGTCACCTTCCTTCTTCTTCTGGGAATGTGACCTCTTTATATTAGGAGACTTCTGAGCACTGTAGTAGCTTCCCTTCGACTTATCCTCAAAGGACTTTTGCCGATTGAAAGATTCATCTTCGGTAATCGGAGCTTCGGCATCCGAGTGGCTGTAAGTAACGCGAGTCCTTTGTCGCGGCCCAACTCTCCCGGTCCCAGCTATGCTTGGCGAGTTCACTGCAAATCAAAAGTGGTATCAATCAAGGAAACAAATGCCTTAGTCACTTATAAAACTGATACAGGAAGTACTAGGCAAAATACCTTTAACACTCATCACTGGCCCTTTCGTCACATTGCCCTGATTTACCGTGACCTTGATACTCTTATCAGAAGCAATAACAGTTCTATCCTCGGAAGTTGGAGACATTGGAGCTTTGACTGGCATTGCCGCGTTGTTTCTATGTTGATCGTACGTATTATGCGACCGGTTTTCGTAATTACTGTAAAAGTTCTTTGACGAACCACGATGCATGCCGCGACTTCCACCTCGAATATGATTCACGTGTTCGTTATCTACGATGAAACAACACATTTTATCTCGCTAATTTTTTAACGTATGAGAACGTTTGCGACTGAACATACTATTAGCGTGATATCTCCTGTCGGAGTCTTTGTGATCTTTCTTTGCGAAGTCTACTAATGTGGGCCTCGATGCTTTCTTCATCCCCTCATCTATGATGTGCATCTATAACGTAAAATTCCCATTACTTTGTAGTGGCAGAAATCATCCTTAACGAAAGGATCGTAGCAGTCTCATACATTCCCTCTTTCTCATGACCAATTTCTTATGCTCAGCCATTTAAATTCGAAAGCTATTAGAATTATTGTCACATATATACTTTATCATTATCCCATTCCCTCCGCCAGTTCCCTTCCGCAGTTCTTTGCCTGCTGATGCGATCTTCGTCGATACGATTCCTTTCTGCTCTCCAAGCATCGTACCCTGGTTGAGATTCATCTCTATAGTTCCCCTTATACATTTTGTTATCCTGCATCAAATTCAAGTTCATTACGCTCCGTGAAACTAAACCCGCAGGCGTTAACACGCACTTTAGGTATACTCTCTCTTCCACCGGTCTTCTTCTTGAAACTGCCTCTGGTTACTTTATTGTGAGACCTACTTCCAGCAGCCTCTTTCGTGTACTCCGCGTTTGGTTCTTCTCGTTCTGAGTCCGCCAGAAAATTGTATTTCGGATCTGGTGGCGGACCTTCTCCCTGCGAAGTATCAATTTTCAACTTCCACGTTATTCCAAAGTTCGCGAGGGAAAAGCTGAAAGAATCTTTACTTACTTGAGCAAACGAGTGTACTTTCTTTCCCTCGTTGGGATGAGACGGGGGCGTGTATTCCAGCTTCTCTTTGGCTGGCTTCTGTTTAGCTTTCGGCGGGCTCGAGAACTCTGGTGGCTCCTTCCTCTCTGGCCAATCCGAGGACGGCACCATTTGCACCAAAGCGTTCAGTTTGGCGGCATTTTTTTTGTCTTCTTCTACTTCCTAATAGCAAAAATCATCGGAGACATAAATTACTAGCCCCCGTCATCTAAGCACCAACATCTACGAGTCTCCGTCGCAGCAGAAACTTAAAGGTTTGCTCGCGACTTTTATTACATACGTCGAGCAATTTTGAACCCTTATTTTGATATAATTACAACGTTACGGCAATGCGACACATACGAGAACGATATCCCCAGACTTTATATATTCTTCGATTCGTCGTGATATCTACCTCGTGTCTTCTCCTAATTTCTTCATTCTGTTGCCTAATTTTATTGATTTTCGCTTCCAGTGCGCTAGATGCCATCTGTAAATGTTCACAGAAAACAGCGGTTCAAAATTTATTTCTATATCTAAAAGTTACGGAACAGACGAATGAGATTCGCAGATTTTTCCCTGTAATAAAACAGATTTTACACTTCAGCGGAAAGATTTTATCATTTATTGGTGTCCAAGGAAAATAGAAGAATCCATGCAATATCGCTTAAAAATTCATCGGAAGTCAAGCGAAACAGGGGCATTAGGAATTCAACGTATCAATCGCGATAAGTTGATAGTCTTAAATATTGAAGCAGATATTCGTGTCACGTTCCGCCGTTCCATTTCATAAGGAGTTTCACTTCCGAATGCCTTATACCCCAAATAAATAATACAAACTTATCACACACGATTTATTATTCACGGAGCCAACGTTCGATCAAATATTTCACCTCCTTTATCGAAACGAACGGTACGCGTCCATAAAACGAGCGAAATATCGAGTTGTAGCGAGATTAATCAGCGGCCAAATCTGCCGCATGAAACAAGTATCTGCATCGGCTTCGATGCAATTCTGTTTAGTGGCAAATTAATTCCAACTTCCGGTAAGAAAAGCATGCTACTTATACGAGTTACCGTTTTTACTATAAAAATCGACGTAGCTGTATATAAACGCGTGCAACATGACTAGCAGTCTGTATAAACTATAAATCAAGTATTGTACATTCTTACGAAAGTGCATTCAAGTCGCGAAAAAAACCAAGATGCACGATCGTGTATATAGGTTATATTGCAAGGTATTATTTTGGTCGTTTTCGAAAATACAGGCATTACTGCAAGTGAATCGTTTCGTATAAAGATACAGCGAGTATATTGGGCAGTAATAAGAAACGTACGATTGCGAATAGAAAGCGGACGCTGTCAAGGAGGGAAGAAGTTAGAACATCACCGGCAAACGTTACGTTATTTCAGTGAAAGAACCAGCCAGATATGTCAACACTATCAAACACTACCCTTATTTTTTCTCAAGGGGGACACATTGGCACAACGCGACAGTCACGGATGTTCTCTCTTGTTGCGGATAAGAAAAATTACTGTGACCCAGTGGCTTTCATCGCGCGATTTGTATTTTCCTTTTAAAAAGACTGTTCACGGGCGTAGCTACGTTTAAGGGAACCCTGGGGTTACGAGTCTACTTTATGCAAGATTTTATTTATTAGTAATAACCCTACATAGAGCATAGGTGCCAAATGACCGACGCATATGAAATTTCCAAGTGGCGTAAAACGTGCGATGTATTTTACATATTATCGCAAATTTGTTAATGGTACCGAATGTAGGTGGTTTTTAACCCTCTTGCGACGGCAATCGCACACATTATTTCGAGTTGTTATTTGCAACTATAATAGAATCGCTTCAATTATATATTCTGTTTAAAAAGAATTATCATTATTTCTATTTTCTTATTATCTTATAATCTATTTTATTACTGTAGCAGTGGGCAGCGGCGAATTTTAAGATTTGGCGCCCCTAGGCTAACAAGCTCCTGACGCCCAAAAATATTTTAATTTAAAATATTCGAGACAATTTCAAAATTAATTCAATATGGCAACTCACATATCAATTATTGCTAATTCGCTATATGAAAAAAAAAGCGAATTGCTTTCAAAGTTGTCTCAAGCCTCTGTGTTGAAAACTTTAAACCTTTCGCAATTTCTTTCGCTCAAAATTTTTCGCACCCCAAAATTTTCCGCCCTCCAAATTCGCCGCTTCCCAAAATTTGTCGCTCCCCAAATTTGTCACCCTTGGCTGCGGCCAACTTAGTCTATACACAAATCCGCCCCTGATAGTGAATAACTATGTGTAATAATATGTATTCACTCGTAATATGCAGTGAGCGCTCAGCGGTAGATGACTATAGTCTGCATAATGACTCTAGTAGTCCGCTACGTTAATACAGTAGTTAGTAGCTAATAATAACTTGACATAATTATATTGCGTTCTACAATTATATAGTCACCGATAGTCGCCTTTAAAGTTAAAGCGTCACTACTTGCTACGCCCCTGGTTATACACGATTATTAGTCCGCGTAGAACGGGCGATGAGCACCGCTGTCGCAGAACTCGCAGATCCGTCATGCGCAGAACCCGCGAGTTTCCGTCCTCGACGTTCTGCAACATTCTGCAATGACCAAGAGCGCGACAGTGCGTGCATATCGATGCATTATCGCCGAACGGTCGTGAAACATGGCACAGATATGAGGAACCAACCTTCTGAATCGTCTTCCCGGTCTAGCGCGTATTGCCGTTCGAAGCGTGACGCGGACCGCGGCATGTAACCTCCGACGCAGGGGTTTGGTAAACACCGCGTACGCAGACAGCAGGTGGCTTTGATCAGCGATCGAATGTTTACTAAAAAACTGCGTGTCACTTTGACAACGCCGAGGGAATCGCCGCGCAAAGTGTCCACGGAGCCTCTTTGAAAATGAAAATAGCGAAATCCACCGTCATCCTGCTGCTCTTCGTGCTAATATTGTCGATACTCGTAGCGAACGTCGCCGACCTGATCAATGTCGACACTCACGTGCTGGACGACAGTCTGCCTAGCAGAAACGCCAAGGTCGACTGGTCGCAGCCGAAGCTTTACGACATCGGAACGTCGTTCGACCACTTGGTCTGGTTTTTACAGGTCTGTTAGTCGACGGATCGAATCGCCAGCTGGGGAAGCTCGCGCTATTATACGAATCGCGGTTCGATCGGCTTGCCACCGGTAACGCTCATCCGATGCTTATTACTTTCAGATATCCGACATACATATAAGCATATTCCGAGACCCATTTAGAATAACGCAGTTGAAGGAGTTTTGTAACGTCACCGTGGACACCATTAAACCTCCCGTCGTGCTAGCTTCGGGTAAATCTTCGCTGTTCACTCGCCTCGTTTACGACCCTAATATGTCTGTCCTAACGTAATCTAATCGAATAGGCGATCTTACGGACGCCAAAGCCAGAGACAAAATGGGATCGAAGCAGATATTAGAAGAATGGCAGTACTACAAGCAAGTGTTGGACGACGCGGAAATTAGCAAAAGAACCTTGTGGTTGGACGTGAGAGGCAATCATGGTAATAGCTCCGATTAAACGGTTCAAGCTTTATTTCCTCCAGGCGTACGATCTATGACCTACGTTCGGTACATTTCCAGATAATTTCAACGTAGTCAGTCCGGAGTCGAAGAATAATTATTACTCCAACTACTCTATCCAAGGGAAGAAGCACCCGAGATCTTATATGTACACCATAAACGTCGGCTCCGAACTCTATACGTTTATCGCGATAGACGCTTGCTTGAAGCCCGGTCCGAGAAGGCCGTTCAACTTTATCGGCGTGCTAGACGAACACGAAATTAACAGTATCAACAAATTAGTGAACGAGTCTCGGGAGAACAATGCGGATTTTATTATTTGGTTCGGCCATTATCCCACCTCGTGCATACTGTCGCAATCCAGGACGAGCATCAGGAATATCATAGGTAATAAGTAGCGGACTATGCGCTACGCTAGCGTCGTAATAGGATATCGCTCGTGCTGTAAAAGAAATGCCAGTTTCGAAATATATTTTCAGGTGGAAACAAGGAGAGTATGGTGTACGTCTGCGGGCATTATCATATGCTCGGCGGAGCAGTGCCTAACATGTACACGCTACAGCAAGCAGGGTTTCTTGAATTAGAATTAGCTGACTGGAAGGATAACAGAATGTAAAGTAGAAATGTTTCCTATCGATTATAGGAACTCGATTCTAGTCTGACGTTATATTGATTTGTTGTACCTATTAGCTATCGTCTGGCGGCTATAGACCACGGTCAGTTCTCTTTTATTGATGTGAAGCACGGAGAATGGCCTGTGGTATTGATCACCAATCCGAAGCATGCTTTATATACGATGCCCAGGAGAGAGAACTTATTGTCTGTTGTTAAGTCTACGCATATCAGGTAAACCGTTTCAGTGGAAACATATATCCGTTATTAAACAGATTAACGATCTGTTACTTGTACGACTGTTGCTTCTCATCACGTGTTGCGAAATTTTTTAGAGTACTAGCATTTTCAATATCGCCGATAAAAACCGTCGAAGCTCAACTGGACGATGGTGCGTGGCTCGCCTGTGAACACACGAAGGGACCCCTTTTTACCACAAAGTGGAATTCGACGGAGTACAGCGTGGGGATACACATTATTCGAGTTGAGCTGAAATATATTTATCGTCCCTTGTCAAGCGTCGTATTTTGTCCGAACATTAGTGACCTTCGGAGAGCGATTTTGAAAGATTGTACCTTGCATTGTTGGTAATAAAGATAATTAATTTCAGGTACGAGTCGTTGATACAGATGGCAGAGAGACGATGGTACTTCAGCCATTTGCTCTCGATGGAACTCGCCTGTCGTTCAGTATTCTCCCCAGGCTAATTCTTATGTCTAACGTCAGTAGCATTGTAAGTAACGGAGCATCCAATAACACAGTCCAACAAAATGAAACTTTTTTTCTGTTCCGCAATATCCACTGGGTGATTCTTGTAGAGTTTTTTCGCCCTGAACACGAATCCGCAAACCGTTTGTCCCCATCACCCTCAGTTTTTGAGAAATTCGATTTTGAAAATAACTGCAAATTTTCAACTTTGAACATCTTTTGTGTCGAAACGGTAATAGTTATTCGGTTGCTCGTTGCGTCAAATTATTCTACGAACCCTCCCGAATACAACGATATCAGTTATTATTGCATTATGATCATTTAAATTTGTTTAAACAACGATCAAAGGGAAAATGACACCCGAAATGCACCCTTTTTTTTAAGTTATCTTTCAATTTATTTCCAAAACTGAGGGTCGTAGAAAAAATCTGACTACTCCACGCGATGCAGCAGACATTTTTCCTCTGGAAAGCATCAACAGAAGTGGTAAGTCACGTTTTGTTTTCACGACAGGAGCGAAATAGTTTAGCAAAACGCGCGGTGCCGACAGTGGTACTCAGGCGCGTTAAGCGATTGTGTTGCGCTGAGCGGCAGCGGACTGCGCGCCGCCGTTGACTACCACTGTCGACACCGCGTGTTTTGCCAAACTCTTTTCGCTTCTGTATTGAAAACAAAACGTGACTTATCAGTTTTGTTGATGATTTCCGAAGGAAAAATGTCTGCTGCATCGCGTGGAATGGTCAGATTTTTTCCTAGACCCTTAGTTTTGGAAAGAAATTGAAAGATATCTTCAAAAATGGGTGCATTTCGGGTGTCATTTTCCCTTTGATCGTTGTTTAAACATATTTAAATGATAATAATGCAATAATAACTTATATCGGTGTATTCGGGAGGGTTCACAGAATAATTTGACGGAACAAGCAACCGAATAACTATTACCGTTTCGACACAAAAGATGTTCAAAGTTGAAAATTTGCAGTTTTTTTCGAAATCGATTTTTTCAAAAACTGAGCGTGATAGAGCAATTCTGCTTGCGGATTCGTGTTCAGGGCGAAAAACTCTACAAGAATTACCCAGCGGATATTGCAGACCAAAAATCGTGTTGGACAGTGTAATTACACTTGCGGATAAATCGTTGTACTTATATAGTATTTTGTTTATTCAGTTTCAATTCCTGTTTGGGACAGTGTTGGTCCTGTTAGTAGTCCCATTATGTTTGCTACGCCTTCTTCATATACTGTGCGAGAGTAAGTGAAATATAAATGCATTGTGTTACTTTCCGTTCAAATATAAAAGACTAAGGAAGCGTGTCGAATTATTGTTTCGAGCAGGGAAGCAAATGCATCGACCAAGATTGCGAATAAAATTCTTTCACTCGTGGCTCAGGAAATTGTGGATATTATCCACTGTTGACCGACTGTTCTTTCCGCTAGTATTGTACGCGCTATACTTAACGATTGGTAAGTAATTGTGAATTCTTTGCATTAAAAGTAACGGTACAAACGACACGAACGATTAGAGAAAACTGTTCCCTCTGTGAAATATGTATCTTTAAAGGACCGTGGGCTATCGGCGAAGTGATAGATAATCATACTGGCATAATTTTTGCTTGGGGAATGTTCGTTGGAAATTCTTATCTACCCGGTGCCTTCACTTACGCTTATGGGTTCCTCCAATTATTCTCTTTTCACCTGCCGCTTATGCTAATCTTATCTCACGGAGTGGACAAACGGTAAGTATACATGAATCGAGGACCTCGCAGCAAGAGGGGTGCAGCTCCATCTTTAACAACTTGCAGTAAATTAGACAAAACTGGTTATAAAATTATAGTTTTCACTTAACATTGAAAACTATGTGGCTGTACTTCCGAAAACCCCCATGCTCCAAATTGGACATTATTCAATTTTTATTTAACTGAAAAACTGTAAAAAATGGAGCTGCACCCCCCTTGCTGCAACGTCCTGAATTACTAAACATTTAACGATAAAACAATCGTGAAAGTAACCGATTGAATAGATTACAGAATGTTAACAAGCCTGGTAATAAATCATTATCGAAAGTTTGTTTACTGTGGCATCATTTACCAATAACAACGCTGGTTATAATGCAAACTTGCATGGCATACTTCTTCTGGCTGGCGTATGGAACATTAGCCACGGTGTTGTGCCCATTACGCACCTGGAGCATTTTCTTGGCACTACTGCTATGGTATCAAGTGAACGCGATGCCACAATCATGCCTGAGGTACGTGTCTTATTTATCTGTCCTCTTGTTTCATAGTAATCGTGATGTTTTTTTATCTTGAAGGCTCGCGATGACGATATGGTCCCCTCACGCTTGATTTGTAGAAGGTATAATGATTCACAGTACAGAAACGTAGCACGTTATTACGATTTGTTGTACATAGCTGAAGAATCTTGGCGCTTTTGCGTAAACATCGTTGAATTAGCAAACATGTATAGATATGATAAGCGAGTTAATAGAAGATTTCAATAGTCCGTACTTACTAAATGTGAAGCATTTAATTCATTGCGTGTCAAAGTTAACTATCATACATTTCGCGGATCCGTGCAAGAACGTGAAATTAATTCGAGAACAATACTTCGGTCATTTCTTTTTATGCTTGTCAGAGAAAGCCTAAATCCGAACGAAATTGTTATTTGCAATCACAGTTGGGCATTATTCGAATAAGAATTGCGAATACAATGAAGTTCTTCGATAAGAACGAATCATTTTTTTATCGAATAAAAATTTATTCGAATAACGCTCGACTCTGTTTGCAATTGTACGTTACGATTCAACCAGTTCCTTTAAAATGTGCCACAGGCGAATTTTTTCATTCATGAATTTACGGCGAAGACTGTTTAGATTTGTTGCATAATAGTTAATATCTGTTAGCTAATTTTAGTAATCGATTGAATGGTTAAATGCATTGTTAGCAAGTTTTCAAATTCGTAGCGCAAATATGTACATTATTTATTTATTTACTTACGAGACGAGCGCATTATAAGCACTTTGCTTTAACTATTTTAATATCTTTGAGTTACTAATTTACTGTCTCAAATAGTAATTCTAATGCTTCCGAAATACGTTTCGGTTTTACATGAACGTTGTAAGATAGACTATTTAAGAGGGGATTGTTGAGAAACTGAGACGGAAGTTCTGTGTTATAGGATGCTGTTATGCTTTAGTTAATAATTAAGTTGCTAACTCTATCCATGTGAAACAAGCATTTTCTATGAAATTTACGACAAGCAAGTATTTTCTTTCACATTTTCAGTGATATACGTGTCAAAAACTGAAAGAATGACAATTATCGAAACTTTATTAAAACGATATTAATCTCTATTAATGTTTTTTTTTCCCTTAAAATTTGGTTGTATCTTGGATCCAATTGCATTCTGCATTCGAATTTTCATAAGCTGAGTTTCAACTCTGTGATATTAAGTAAATACAATTATAAATGGAAGCGGCATGGTAGAATGAAGAAATTTAATATCAGATTTAAAGAGTTCCGCCATTGTTTTCGGAAAAGTTTCATCTCGAGGATTGTAAATTACGTTTCTTCTGTGTTGAATGATTGTGGTAGGCAGAGAAAGCGTGCGATTGTAAGCTAGAGATGTTGATATCTTTTCGAAGATACGAACCAGTATTTCCTTAGAACATAGATTTTATTGCTACCGTATATTTTTCTACATACGATTTAAGTGTCACTATTCTTGAACACGATCTCTGAACTGCAAATGTGATCTCAATAAAGCAATGGTTCCCAATCGTTAACAATCACGAACTTCTTCCATGAATATGCCAAAATTCGTAGAAACCAGCAGTCGAACGATTCGCAATTATTGTGACTTTGACGAAAGCAGTGTTAGGTAAAAGAATTTGAGTTTCTCGCGTTTAAAAGTGGAAAGACAGTATTGCTTAATCTTCCTCCGCTACTCTCCTCAAACAAGCTCCGGAAAGCTACCGCATTAAATTAGCGATTATTGGGAATCATGGTGATAGGTTTACTTACAGCATTAAATATTTATATTTAATGTATTTTGTAAAGCACTGCAAGGAATATGGGGGAGTATTATTTTCTGGTGATTAAAGGGTAACGTAGAGTACCGTTCTTCGTTCAGTTGCTTGTGATACAAATATTCTGTATACGTGTAATATATCAATGGGGTATGTGCAAAAGGATAATAACGCATGTGCTGGGTGTGAATGAATGTTGTACGCAACATAAATCATTGCGGATTCGATCTTTTCCATTAGTAATGTGAACTTTTGGTTCTCTGATGTTTGAAAAATGTACTTTACATGAACTTATAAATAAAATATATACAATAATATATAAACAAACACTCGATTATCCAGTTTTTAAGAGTTCTACATAACATGTACAAGAAAAATTTAATCTTTTCTTTTTATAATTAATCCCAATTTACCATTGTCCTGACCCTGTCAAAGAATAGTAATTAGTAACTAATTAATTATAAACGAAATAACTGCGAAGTAGTGAGGAGTAGGGCTGCAACGAATATTCGAATACCAGAGAATTGTTCGAATATTCAAATTATTCGAAGAAACTATTCGTGTTCGAAATTATTCGAATTATTTACAGCTGTAGTCAGGTGCCTATATTTTGAGATGCGATTCTAAAAGTGAAGAAAATAATTGTAGGAAATCGATAATTCATTAATCTTCGAAAGGAGATCAGGTGCAGAAATATACAAATTAGTTTCCTTATTTATTTATTTTATTTACATCATTATAGAGATAACGGACGTGAAAAAATAAAAACTAGAAATAGAAAGGAAGAGGGGGGAGGAAGAAGTAGAATGAGGAATGAGGAAATTAAGACTTTAATGATAAAGGGCTGTGAGATGATAGCGACTATAAAATTAAATATAGGCAATTCACAACGATAATAGGGACGTAGATCATAAGTTTTAAGATGTAATAAGACCTTTAGAACGAAGAGAGAATAAAGTAATAGGTGAGAGTGAGATATACTTACGAAACGGTAAGAGACGATGGAGGTGGAAGAGAGGTGAATGTATGAGAGAGAGAGTATGAATGAGACGGTATGATTAGCGAGAAAAGGGATAAATAAGACTGTAGAGATGTAATGTTCGTTGGGCAATATGAGACGATGTCTCGAAGCGCCGATTCTTATGTAAAATACAAGGAATGAATAAAAAACCTAAACCTAAACCTAACGGACGTGAAAACACGTCAATGTCAGGGTAGAACAATTGCCCTAATTTCTCAAGCCTGGCACCCTGGACGTGTTTTAACGTCCAGTTTAATTCCCGCTCCACCGCTTCGCGCCGCCAGCATTCGAGTTCGCAATTCAATATTTGAAACTCATTTTAAAGCGATAAATAAAGAATTTTATTACTATAAACGGTAGCATTATGACTTACAGTAACTCCAGAATAGGCCTAGATTTCCAAGTGGCAAATAAGCAACTCAACAAACAAACAAACAAATTCGTATGCCATTATATAAATCGAATGGGGCGCTTTAGTTCGCACTTACGCATGAAAGTGCTCGCAAGCCTGGAGACGGTTTTTGGATTCCGGCGTGACAGTTAAACGATTAATGATACATTGTTAAGGAACATTGACTTAAAAAATTGACACTACAGGTGCGTATATAACGCTTCTAATGCTTCCATGCGTGTATACAAGTACCGTAAGTAGTACCGAACTACACGATACGGAGAAGTATCTTTGAGCAGCTCAACGAAACCCCACTTGTTTTGTTACTGTTAATTAATAGTAGCGGAAACTTTCTCGACAGAATTTTCTCTTTAAATCCAGCGAGCACAGCATCTCTAATCTGTCGCGTGCCGTAAAGAGAAGATATGGAGGAAGTAGGGGAGAAGTCTCCTGCTCAGTGGGCAATTGATATTTTCGAGAGCAAGAATTACCAATATGAACGGCGCTTTTATAACAAGTATACTGGAGAGATACTCTGTGGTCTTACCGGTTTAACGTTACCATGGATGAGGAATTATATGTTAAATAGACCCCTTAATGCTGGTAAGTTGATTGAATGAGAAGTACCCTGAAACATGTAATTCTAACCTGCCCGTAGTAGCTCTGTTACGTAATATGCATCTGAGAGCTTCCGACTATAGAAAATGAATTTCTAATGCCGCCATAAATTATGTCGAATGCGGCGATCTTAACTACATCGCAAATTAAAGTGTTAAATTTCTATGGAAATTCCGTACACTCCGTGTTAATCATGCCCGTATGTGTGCATTAATGATTAATGTCTATGTATTTGTCGCTTTCCTTAGGTCTCCAATATCACATTGCATTTGCCATAGTGGGTGTAGCTATTGGCAGAATTCTAACAGTAAAGTCTGATCAGTATTATGCTAAACGAGACGCGATACTGTTAGATTATATTAAGAAATATCCGCAACGCTTCCCCGAACCACGTAAGTCAGACAATTATCTGGGGCTATCCTTTTAACCCTTTCGGTACCAGTGCCGGATATATCCGGCATCCATCTGATGATCGGCATCAACGATAGTTTAAAAAAAAAAAAAAAAAAAAAAAAAAAAAATTAGTCAAAAGCACTTTCGCGGAAATGTACGCCGTACTGAAAGGCTTAACACGTTCGTGTCGCGATAAGCTTCTCGGATTACGTAGTCGACTACGAACGTCTTAAGTTGAAACGTTGTACTGTGCGTCGACAAGAAGACGGTCCTCGGAATGGCACAGTTTGGCTTCCCTTTCGCTCTCTTCGTATTCATTGATGTTGTCGCGCCGGCGGTAGAGTTTCTCCTAACAACATCTCGCAGACGCACAGTATCCATTGCTATCGAGTCGCGCGCAGAGGATTTGTTGCATTTAATGTTTCTGACGTTTCAGGGAATAAAAAGTATGCGGATCTTTTGTTACCATGGACTCCGATACGTTAGGTAATTATAATACCTTTTTAAAATGGAATGATCGATTGTAATAGTGAATATCTAAATAAAATACATAGAATATCATTACATCTTACAAGAATACGCCGTACTCTTATATCGTATTCCTACGTTAAGGGTGTGTTGTACAGGTTTTATTAGTATGTATAATACAACGATCGTGCGTACGAGTATGTATGTACGTACAATACTTACTTACTTCGAATATGCAACACATTTCTATCTAAATTCTTTATACCTGAGAGTACAATGATTTTCATTTCGTGGTTTAGAGTTAAATGGTGGGATATACAATTGTAAAACAGAAACAACAAATTCACTATACACAGGAGTAATATGTAGAATTATATATAACGGAGCTAGCATCACGCGAAGTTCGAAGCGGAACAAAATTAATAGAATACTTCTGTAGTTTGGAGACTTTTAATCCATGACGTAAGCATGCTTTATTTTATAAATATATCTTATTTTTATTAATATCCTTGAAGTTTACAAAATCTTAATTTTTTATTCGTCGCTCTTTTAAGAATTCTTTGATCGTTTCAATCTCTGTCTCTGTTCGCGTTCCAGCGTGCGATTGGATAGAAAACTCTCCGATTCGGTATACGTATTATTCATTCGGGTAACAATAAATGAGAGACGGTTACTCTTCCTAATTATCGTTCTAGCTCGCTTATAAAAGTTTCTATTTCTTCTCAGGATTGTAATTGTCATTGTAGAGGCCGGTTCCTTTCGAATCTCCTAGCCAGGGATATTTATTAGGGCACTCCCTGCATGCTTCTAGATACCTGCGAACATATTTGCAATTATTACCAATCTCCAGCTACGGAAATACAGTTAGACGGGAAAGTTTCCCATATCAACGAATCGTCCACCTAGTTGTAGTGAAATTCGATTCCTGGGTTTTGAAATCCAGAGCGCATTTGTTTGGATTATTACACGGCGGGCCAGGAAGATTCTCTTTCTTCTTACACGACCATCCTTCAAAATTATTCAAAGATTTAACTGGCTTCGGATCAGTGATCCATGTAAGCGCTTGAGTAGCGGTTACAAAGTACACGTCTGGCCTGCAAGTACGCGACATATGTATTCACTTCCTGAATTATTTACGTCGCCTTAATCATTCCGTTGGCGAACAGCTATAACAAAGGTGGAACTCAGTTCCCGCTTACAATGTCACTGCCCAGTCGAGGAACTTCGATAGACCTCGTTCGAGTTCCTTTATTTGGAACCAGTTTGTGTGGAACGGCATCATATACGGTGCTCTGTTTTGTTCATAGTATCGATTAAAATCTTCTTGCAACCACTCGAAGACCTCTTCGGGATCGTGATTGTGAAGCACGCACTGATCCAAGTAAGGACAGTGTCCTCCTTCATAGCTCTCGACGTAATGCGCGTTTAATGGTAATTCCCAGACGCCTGCAAGCGATCGAAACACAACTGGATCTCGAATATCCGCTACGGGTTACATTTACATCTGCAAATACAACTGGTCCACACGTACCTGGGAATGATTTGGTGGGGCACGTGCCCGCTTTACATTCATGGGGGATCTTGTAATCAAGAGTGTAGGGCCAGATTGGTACTTTTAATGGAGAGATTCCAACGCTGCTGTCATATATATACCCAAAGTCTTCCAGTACTTTGTATTGAGTATTCCGTCCAGGTTTCAAATACGGGGCTCTCATACCCACAACTTCGCTGGTTGAGATGTTACTGAAATGCTTGAGTATCTCTCGCATTCCAATCATTTCTCCAACCCACTCTTCGTACCCTTTATCTTCTAATCCCTTTTGCAATCTAATAATCATCGATTAAGAGCGTTCCGTTCAATGATTTCGCGGACTGTTCGCATTTATACTCACGATATAGTTTCAGTAGCCATCTCGTGCCCATCGTGCGCTAAACTCTGAACCATATTGTAATTACAGTACTCGTGCGAGATGAAGAAAGTGCCTTTCAAAGGGCAATTGTTTGGATTCAGCCGGTCGGTGGTAAATATCTTTTGGTAGTGATCGAAATTATTGTGATTTACCGCTCCGTCGAATGTCATTATTATCATCTGGGGTGTCTGTAATCGAAGGCAAGCGTGTACAGAGCGGAGCGAAGATAATTCTCTAGGAAATGCATCGGAGAGTGGTATATACCTCCTCTGGATGAATACCGCCAGGGATTATCGTGCCATCTCTGGAACAGAAGCAGTACGGCAGCTGACAATTCGCGGTGTCGCACTTTTCTGCCAAGTCAGTTGGCGGTTCGGTCACTGGCGGTGGGGCTGAGATTGAGGAACTATAGATTAACGCAGTCAATGGAGTAACGTACGGTCGACGGTGACTTCCAAAGGAAATACTTACTCGTGGCAATGGGTCCGCAGCGGGCCTCATTTTTGAAAGTGCAGAACTTACTGATGTCGTCAAAGTGCAATCCCGACGGACACCTGTTCAGATATGGGTATCCATCGACGCACTGTTGGCATTCAACGGAGAAGCCTTTTAATCGCAAATTGATCTTTAAGATGAATTAGAAAGCAAGGTAATTAATTACCTGATAAAACCTTCTACACGTCGCTGGATCTGCGAAGTTACCATTGCCTTGACCTTCGGGGCACGTGAATTCCTCGTCTTTCTTCTCGTCGTCTTTCTTAGCATTCTTTTGTCCATAAACTGCAAGATCAGTCGCGCGATAAATTTAGGCGCTGACATTTTAACGGCATTGTGGAAAAAGAGAGACAATTAGCTATGAGAAAATAAAATATACACGAGACCATCGACACCTTGGAAGATTAGGATACACGATTCTCGGGGAAAAGGTCAATGTAAAGGCTCTCCTCGAAATACATTAACGTGTTCGTGTATCTATACACGTGCACGTCGAATACTTGATTATTCAGGTCCGACTTTTATTGCATTCTTTCCTTTACCTCCATATATAATACACTGCGGTATGCAAGAATTAATTTTCGATTATTCTAAAGCAACCCAATCTCTAAATAATTCTATGAAAAGGAGGGAATTGAAAGTTCAAAGATTCATATTTCTTGCATTGTTCTCTTAAAGGAACTTTCTCGTACGAAAGTTTTTGCGTGGGTGTATTAAAAGGTATTAGATCCCAACGATTATGAATAACTTCTATTGAATTCTTTACGTAACGAAACGCATAATTCGATGTCGAGGTAACTGAAAAGAATTCCATTCATATACGAAATGAAATAAAACAGTAACGCGGTGCACGCGGGAAGCTGGAAATGCTTATAGAAAATGTCTGAGAGAAATTCCAAGGGTATCATAGGAAAGACGGTCGAGAAAGCGAGGAACGTGGTAGTAAGAATTCCAACGTCCAGAGGAGACGCATTATAGCTACGTAAGCGTAGAGATTCGAGCATTCTGGTTTATTTATTCCCGTCTGATCGGATACATTCGATACCCCTTACGGCGCAAAGAAACCTTTTCTTAAATAAAATTCTCGATGCGTCGATCTTCAATTTTGCCCGTGCAAATAGTAGTCTGACAAAATCGATACAGGTGCCATTTCGAAATATAATGAAACAGTAGATATCAGTAGTCGTTGCTACAAAAATATCCACAGTTTGCTATAAGGCATGGATGGGAATGCCACCCATATGTTGAGTATAGATCACTCGGGCCAAGATCAAGGATCAGCATTGACTCGCACCACAGCGCCAACATTCAGATATGGAAGCAATTATTTCGCGGATCACGAAATTCCTCGATCGATCATTACCCTGCATGAATGTAAAATATATTTCCTCTGTAATTAATGAACGAATGAATAATTCTCGTCACTTAATGGACCAAACTTAACATATTTTCTTTTTAGAAGCGTTGGGAATGTAATAATCTCTGTTGAACGTTGGCTCACTGCGGATTACTGAACAAGAAAATAATCTGAGCTATGCAGACTGTAAAGTGTGAGGTATATATCTTCGGTATCATGGCTTTTATTTGTCCTTCGACTCCTTCGAGTCGATGCGCCGTTATTACAAGCGACGCGACGTTCTCGAAACACTGGCTGTTGGTAACCACGAGGGGAATTCATTATTGCGGGGGTTACTTTTTATTCCGAGCGTGCGCCGAAAGGGCGTCCTCTGACGCAATCGTATCCCTACCGTTTCGAGGTGTGGTTTCTTTTTAGAAACTTATCGCGCATTCATTATGTTCTTGTGTCCACTTGTATCCCCTGCTCTTATCGATTTCTATTTCAGGATTCCTTTATACTTGTAACACGGCTATTACTCAGAATCTTAATTCTGTTAGAAAGTTCTTAATCCTTTAATGCATCAAAGATTACAACTAAATTCAGTACGCAGAAGAATGAGAATATTAATAAACTGAAGAATCGCGAAGCTTTACAGAATAGTTATATAAATCGGAAAATGAATGAGCGTTTAATTCAAGGTAGAGAGCGATTCGACTCAAACGCGTTGGATTCTTCTGTGGATGGGCTACCAGGAGAAAGTAAGTATCTCAGGAAGATACTTCCCTGAGATCTTATAATAGTCGAGCGTGACACAAGTAATAAACTTATACCGTAACACAGATGACGAAAAGAAGTATATAATAAAATCGCATACACGAGCTGTACATTACGAGCGAATTAATAGAAACGATAGCGATGGAAGAAAAGTCGCGATGGAGTTAATAAAGCAAGGCTCGCGCGCATGAATGCCGAAAAGATCGGTTTAGCGGCAAAGTGGAAAGTGAAGGTACCGCTCTGGCAATGACGTTGTGGTAAATCGTTCAGGTGCAACATTTCCATCGGCCGTGTACCATACACGCACACGCTTTTACCCTGAATTCAGATCCGTGTGTAGCGTGCGACGGCTGCCATATACGTGTAAGCGACGAAAACTTATGTAAACACCGGTGAAACCGCCAGGGAACCTAATTTAACGACGCTCCAGCGCGTCGGTGCGCTGCTTCCTCCCAACATCTCGCTTTTATCCGTGTCAACTTTATTTACAAGACGGGGGGGCCTCTTTCACGACACACGGCGAGAACTTTCCAAGTGTCGTGGAAGTGATCCTCTACGAATCTGTGTCAATATACTCGCGTACGTGCTTACGGCAATTTATATACGGAGAGAATTTTAACGATTTAAGATCTCCTTTAGGAACTTTAGAACAAGCTTCTCGGCTTGGGGATCTTTAGGTGGCTCAGAATGTCACAAGATTTCCTTTCTGCGGCAATTTCACGAGACAACGAATTGCAAATTAGGGTACATAAGAGAATGGGTTGCAGAAGGTCGTTCCTTCTTGCTTAGCACCTACGTTATCCCGCTCTGTGGCGGTGATTCGATCAATCACTTAATCCAACAAAGTAACTGCAGTTTAATAATTTAAATTGGAAATAAAGATTCCTGATATCGCGCATCGCGGTAAGAGCAACTCTTCAGTTGAAACTCTTAGGATGGAGATCTTGATGCGAGGTAACGAGTTTCTTTGTACAGATCGATATAGAAAATGGCACCGCGTTGTAACTCATTCAGGAGTCCATAATTAATCTGAAAGCGATTTGCAGGCGTGTCGTCCTACCTGATACGATCAAGACGGCGCAAAGAAGCAAGAGTCCCCTCCGTGGTGCCATCGTCGAGCAGCCGTGATAGAAACGTGGCCGAAGTCCTTTTCCCCGCGTCTACCTTGAACTATTTCACGGCACTACGAATACGAATGGATTGTGTTATTTTTTATGTTGCACCGGGAGGCTTGTCATCGGCGATGCCACTGGTCGAGCCAACTCTCGCAGCACTGGTGACTGGCTCGAGGAGGGTCCTCGACTTCTGGCCATGGCTACAGGAGTCGGGAACCGGACGGTAGGAACCGTTCTTAGCTCATTGGCTGACCACTTTCTACCACCGTCTCGGCCGTCGAGAAATCTGCGCTTTTATTTGCGTTAGGAGAGGCCACCGGTTCCGTGTCCAATCGGAGGGTGGCTGTTATTTACACTTGGTGAAATGTTTTTTCAGTTTTTCGGAGTTTTTTCGAAAACCGTTCGTCGCACGAGAAAATATAACACAATATAAAATATGCTCCTTGTCTGGGTCAACAACTTTTATTTGACATGTTTTGTCATGTAATCAATAACTTAGAGGATAATTAAATAAAATCGACTTTGTGCGCTTCTGAGTAATTATTTAAGGGGGGTCACTCAAGTGAAAATGAACTACCAGTTATTTTACAGATAAAAATTTGAAAATATGTATTTCCATATTATTTTTTACGCTGAAATGAATTATGTAAGAATTAATACAGTGACATTTTTTTTTTCAAAAATTTAAAAAAAAAAATTTCGTAAAAATTATTCGATTTTAAAATCCATACCCTTATCTCTGTAGTATTGTATACAAAGACTGCAGAAAAAAAATTCAGCTCGAAAACTTCATTTTTGTCCGAGTTATAAAGTTTTTATGTTTTGGCGTAGTAACTAAAACGCTCCTGCTCCGTACGTTGGACCTTCTTCTTCTTGCAATGCCTGTTCTCTTCGTGATTGTGCAGTTCGTATCATTTTTCTTGCACGTTTGTATCTTTCCGAGGCCTTCTGTTTATACCTGCGTACTCGTTCTGGCAAAAGATTATGGAGAGCTTTTACCGATTTGGTAAAACAGGAGCGTACGAAAGGCATTACTTTAGGGGGTAAAGGGCAGGGTACCCTGAAAGAAGTTACAATTAGAAAATTGGCAGATTATTATAAAAAAGCTATATTACGAAATAAAAACAATATTACAGCTACGAAAGCTGCCATATACGCGACGATATACCACGCAGTTTCGACGGATACGAAACCACAACATTATAAATGTCCATCGGGTGAAGAATCATGGTGTTTCTACCAATCAGCAATTGCGAAAGGAAGAAAACCTGGTTCTCATGCTAAGAAAATAGGAACACCTATCAGAGAAAAATTTCTGGACAAAATATTACCAATTTATAATAGACTAAGCGATGAAAAACTGCTCCGTCGTTGTGCACAATGCCTTACGCAAAATTCTAATGAAAGTTTGCATAGCATGATATGGCGTAAGTGCCCAAAGGATATTTTTCCTTCCAAATATCTTGTTGAAGCTGCAGTCGCAGAAGCTGTTACTGAATATAATGAAGGATGGACGAAAACAATATTACATGCATTCAAGGACAACCAAATGCAAATGAGCGAACAGTCATTGAAAATTGTTCAAAACCGTCACAAAGAACGAGTACGCAGGTATAAACAGAAACCCTCAGAAAGATACAAACGAAGAGAACAGGCATTGCAAGAAGAGGAGGGTCCAACGTACGGAGCAGGAGCGTTTTAGTTACTACGCCAAAACATAAAAACTTTATAACTCGGACAAAAATGAAGTTTTCGAGCTGAATTTTTTCTGCAGTCTTTGTATACAATACTACAGAGATAAGGGTATGGATTTTAAAATCGAATAATTTTTTCGAAATTTTTTTTTTAAATTTTTTGAAAAAAAATGTCACTGTATTAATTCTTACATAATTCATTTCAGCGTAAAAAATAATATGGAAATACATATTTTCAAATTTTTATCTGTAAAATAACTGGTAGATCATTTTCACTTTGAGTGACCCCCCTTAAGTGTTCAAGGGCCCAGGGGCTCAAACTTTGCGCAGATGTTTTTTTAATTGGAACTATTCGGGCGGGGGCGGGGGGGGGGGGGGGGATGTCGCGAAGAAAATTCAAAAGTCGAAAAAAAGAGCCACCAGGATCGCGATCTTTGCGAAAAGGATAAATGGAAAATATACGAGTAAATTATTGTTTTCTATATTTACATGAATAGGCAGAAAAAATAGTACAAAATAGTAAATGGATACGATTATTTGGTAATGATAAGTATAAATAGGATATGTGAGAAGCTTCACAACTCGATCTTAGTCATCTGAGGCCCCCTCTTCCGCTTCTCCTTCCTCTTCGCCTTCTTTGTCTTCGCCTCGTCTTGGTCTCTCTGTCGAGGATCAACAGGCCGCCAGTAGGGATTGAAATATCCCGGCTCGCGTTCCTTCATATTCAGTTCTTGAGCCAGCAAATCGAGCATAGTGTTCGTTTCCTTGTCCAAAAAGTGGCTCGATCGATTTGTGAAGTCTATGGTCCAGTTTATCATTGTATACCACTTGCGTTGTGATTTCAGTATACGATGGGCCACGTGAGGAAAGTGGAGGACAATGTCGCCGAACAAGGCTGTGTTTTCTAACACAGTGGATATTGCTGCGAATAATACACACTTTACAATAAAGAATGGATTTAAAACGATTTTAAAAATCTCGAGGAGATTCTTAAAAGATTACCGCTCTGAACAGTGACGTTCTGTGGCAAGGATCTATCGTCTGGATCAAAGCCCGCGGCCTCGATCAACGATTTACTCGCCTCGATCACGCCCATCATCTTATCGCCGAGAACCGTTATCATTTTGTATAGACGTTCGTAGTTATCTATCTTCTTGAGGTGCCTCACAGCTACTGCGTGCTCTTTGCGTTGAACACTAAATGATTTTCTAACTAGGATGATTATAGTTAAGGAGCATTCATCAGTTTGCGTTTAAAACTACTCGAATAATAAAGCTACCTCTGCTTTATCAACTCTTAAACCTCATATAATACATCGTACAATTAAGTTTAGCTTTTAACAGCTTTGGTAGCCATGCAGATTTGCAAAGAAATGAAACTGCTAATTAGGAAAGGATAACAAGGGTGATAAATTCCCTTCTAACATTTGTGTTCGTATTGTTTTAGACAACGCGACCTTAGAAGAAGTATCTACACCTTATATCTCCAACGGATACACAAATCCTCGTAGACCTTAATTTCGGATGGGCCACTTTTTCGCGGCTCCCCGCTGATTCGCCCTTCCGTTGCCGAAGTGTTCACCTGTTGCGCATGCGCAGTGCATGTCAACACCGACACGACTGCAATGTAAACGAATACGCGTGGCATCTCGCCGGACCGAAAAGCCCTCGAATTACAAAGTAGCACACCGGCAAGCAATAATCGTACGCCAAGGTAACGAATGCCCGTTGAATGTCAGATGTCCTTACATCCCCTCGCGAAAGATTCTCGCAATTTCAAGCGGCATTTAATCGACGAAGTCAAGCCGCAAGTTTCAATCGCGACACTGCCGCCATCTACCAATTCCCGTGTAACGTCGGATGTGTCAACTTGCGCGACGATTCGCTTGAAAATAATTTATAAAACACTTAGCATTAGTTCGTAATTATGCGACAGTTACGAGCATGTAAATCGTGACGCTCGCGTGCGCTGTTAGATTTTTTTCTATTCACGTTTGCGAGTAGCGTTAAACCGTGGCAGCTTATGCGCGCGTGGACCAGTAGCGTTTCACCGAACCTATGACACGAACGTGTTTAATGGAAAAGATTTTATTAATGCTACGTACATATGGCAGTGATCCGATTTGATATGACAATACACACTCGCCCGTCAGCTAAGTTACATGTCTAATCTCTTTGTAATTAGAGTCTAGCACTGGCGACAAACATGGCAGCAGCGGATGATACAAAGCTCGACGTAAGTGTGCAATTTTACAAGCGGTCTTGCATGTTTTGTTCGCTGCGCATTTTTTAGCTACGAGTCTCGCGGAGAAGTACGTTAAATTTTCTTTGGGAATCGTTCGACGATCTTAATTAAAAATTTCTGTTTTAAGTTCAAAGTCACGATGGAGTACGCCGATCCTCAGAATGTCGAGGGTGAGATGACAGTAGGAGCTAAGAGGAAATCGAACCTGGGGGAACCTGAATTTAATACTTTAGACGAACCAATCAGAGATACGATCGTAAGTTTGTATAAAATAGTGTCTAACGTATCGGCCGAGAAAGGCGATTAGGTTCGTCTCGATCGAAACACTTGGTTTTACATTAGTAATGTTTCTCGCAGCTCAGGGATGTTCGAGCAGTGGGCAAGAAGTTTTTTCACGTTTTATATCCCAAAGAGAAGAAAAGTTTGTTGAAGGAATGTAAGGGAATATGCAACGAGATTTACTTTACATTAGGGTGGGCCGAAAAAATCAAATTTTCGAAACTCGAAACAGCCCAGTGCGGAAAAGTTGCGTCTGGGGAAGACAAATGGAGGCAAAAAGATTTTATTGAAATCGGTCAATATTTGACCGGGCCCAAACGGGTTCGAAGTTTTTAATTTTTTACCAAGTTTGACGACTTCTGTATATCTTCATAAAATTTGCATATTTCACTGTTGAGCATTAGAAAATATTATTTAAGCACACAAACACGAGAAATAGTGTTTTATATATTGTCGCGAACCGAAGTATCTATGTATTTCTATTTTTAGACGTAACGCGGTTTTAGCGAAAAAGGAACGTATTTCATTCATTCAACAGCCATTTTGATCTGTAACATTCAACAGCCATTTCTTATAGATCTTTTTGCGCTGAACACGAATCCGGAAACCGTTTGTCGCCATCACCCACTGTTTTCGAGAAATTCAATTTTGAACAAAATTGCAAATTTTCAACTTTGAACATGTTTTGAGGTCAAACAGTAATAGTTATTCGGTTGCTTGTTCCGCCAAAGTATTCTACGAACCCTCGCGAACACAGCGATATAAGTTATTATTGAATCATAAACATTTAAATATGTTTAAATAACGTTTAAAGGGAAAAGGACACCGGAAATGCACCAATTTTTGCAGATATCTTCCTATACATTTAAAAAACTAAGGGTCTAGGAGAAAATCTGACTACTCCACGCGATGCAGGAGACATTTTTCCCCCGGAAACGATCAACAGAAGTGGTTAGACACGTTTTGTTTTCAATACAGAAGCCAAAAGCGGCGGGCATACACACTGCCGCACAGCGACAGAATCGCTTAAACGCACGCGACTACCACTGTCGGCGCCGCACGTTTTGCCAAACTCTTTCGCTACGGTATTGAAAACAAAACGTGACTTACCACTTTTGTTGGTGTCTTTCGGAGGAAAAATGTCTGCTGCATCGCGTGGAGTAGTCAGATTTTCTCCTAGGCCCTTACTTTTGGATATAAATTGAAAGATATCTGTAAAAATGGGTGCATTTCGGGTGTTCTTTTACCATTTGATCGTTGTTTAAATATATTTAAATGTTAATAATGCAATAATAACTTATATCGTTGTATTCGCGAGGGTTCATAGAATAATTTGACGGAACAAGCAACCGAATAACTATTACTGTTTGAGCTCAAAACATGTTCAAAGTTGAAAACCTGCAATTTTTTTCAAAATTGAATTTCTCGAAAACAGTGGGTGATGGCGACAAACGGTTTGCGGATTCGTGTTCAGCGCAAAAAGATCTATAAGAAATGGCTGTTGAATGTTACAGATAAAAATGGCTGTTGAATGAATGAAATACGTTCCTTTTTCACTAAAACCGCGTTACGTCTAAAAATAGAAACACATAGATACTTCGTTTCGCGACAATATATAAAACACTATTTCTCGTGTATGTGTGCTTAAATAATATTTTCTAATGCTCAACAGTGAAATATGCAAATTTTATGAAAATATACAGAAGTCGTCAAACTTGGTCAAAAATTAAAAACTTCGACCCCGTTTGGGCCCGGTCAAATCTTGACCGATTTCGAAAAAATTTTTTTGCCTCCATTTGTCTTCCCCAGACGTAACTTTTCCGCACTAGGCTGTTTCGAGTTTCGAAAATTTGATTTTTTCGGCCCACCCTACTTTACATATGGTTTCGTATGTACCGTTAGCTTCTAAAGAAAGAAACTGTTTTCAATTTCAGGGGACCTTTGGGGACCGTTAGTACTGTGCACGTTCATGGCTATGTAAGTTGGGCGATTGTAAGATTGAAATTTTTTCAAGCACCGTCCGTATAATTACAGCGACAAATTTTATTGTTTCAGAATATTACAAGGTTCTTCTGACACAGCAGATAATTCAAATGACGGGGGACCAGAGTTCGCAGAGGTTTTTGTGATCGTATGGATCGGATCTATGGTCGTTACGTTGAATTCGAAATTGTTGGGTGGCAACATGTAAGTAATTCCAGTCGCTTAAGAGAAAACATAAGCGCAGTGCTGTAACGAACATTCTTAACATAATTCGATGAGTTGCAGATCCTTCTTCCAAAGTATTTGCGTCTTGGGATACTGTTTGCTGCCAACCGCCATTGCTCTAATTTTATGTAGAATCATATTGATAGTAGAACAGACTACTTTCTTATTTAGCTTAAGGTTCGTCATCTCCATGATTGGATTCGCATGGGCAACGTACGGTTAGTATAATTTTATTCCACTATCATAGACTTGGAACCCTCGTGTACCGACGCGAACTATTCCGTTTCAGCATCAATGGCATTTCTTGGCGACAGTCAACCCGTGGGGAGGAAGGCTCTAGCGGTATATCCAATATTTTTATTCTATTTTGTAATTTCCTGGCTGGTTATATCTCACACTACGTAAAATAAACTATAAATCATTTACAATAATAAGACTGTACATTGTTCCGTATTTGTGCACAAAGTAAATGGGGAGTCGAAGCTCGTGCGAAATGTAGCTTGCATCGCACTTCGATGTTCTCGAAATCGAAGTGTATCCGTCGTGTTAAATTCTCTCTAGATAAAACTTATCGTCATAGACGCATACATTATTTACTCTGTACGCTTTAGCGAATCACCAGTTTGTATGTCAATTATAATGACCTATATACAAAATATATCGATATAAGGTGTAAAATGATGAATAATACTTAAGTAAATTATTGTGGCATTGTTATATATTTATATGTTTCGTTGATGTAGAAAATTGCTTAATCTTCCGTATTTCCATAGTTTAATGGGTCGCAGTGATTATTATCAACTGACTTCGACAAACTCACATTCCTATTAAAAATGTTCGTTTTATTTGTCAATCATCGCGATGATTTTACATGAGTAAAGAAAAGTGAAACAGCGTAGAGTCACGCGATTTGTACTTTTTCCACATATGTATTGTGTACATACTGTTATCTGTAAAGTTAGAACGAGACATTAAATAAAAGGGTGTAGCCGGATAAGCATAGTGAAAAGTGCCCCCAAACCAAATTGAACTTTGTTTGCGGCAATCGATAGGTTCCTCTAAGAAAACTATTTCTGCCAAGTTTCAACCCGATACCCCTACTACTAGGGTAGTTACAGGGTGAAACGTAATTTACAGTTTAAGCTCCATTACTTTTGATCTATTGAATAGAAACTTATACGAAAAATCAGAGGCATTCTGCCCATTGATACACGTGTCTGTGAATTTTTTCAGAATTTTCAGTGGCAAAACCGAATTTTAAAAAATTCAAAAAGATTAAAAATTACGATTTCAAAGTCAAAACTTCAAATTACAACTTTTATATTTTTACAGTTTTGGCGTCTTTGTGTGGTCATTAATGTCTAATTTTTTTCAGATTTTTCGAAAGGGTGGAACGCAGTCGCAAAAATAAAAAACTGATATTTCTTACCTTCCCGTACGCAAAGTTGTGGCATGCTCGTACGACGAATATATTTTGTTCATTAAACGGGTGTTATATGCAATACTAAATACTTTCACATGTTTTAAATGAGTCAATGCAATTAATCTGATAGCATTTTACCGTTGATAAGGGTGAAGTTTTGCCTAATTGCGTGTATAAGTGATGTCAGTATGTACAAGTCTCTCCACGACCGTTCTTGGTAGTTTCTTGATCTTGAATTCTACACCTAAAGGTGGAATCAGACGGCGCGTGAATCGGCGAGCTTGCTCGGCTCGGCAAGTCGGTTTGGCGAGCCCGACTCGCGATCCATGACCAATCAGACGGCGCGTGGCTTGGCGAGCTGGCTCGGCTCGTCTAGCTCGGCAAGCCAGCTTGGCGAGCCCGATTCGGCGATTCATGACCGATCAGACGGCGCGTGGATCGGCGAGCTGGCCCGGCTCGTCTAGCTCGGCAAGCCCGACTCGGCGATTCATGACCGATCAGACGGCGCGTGGATCGGCGAGCTGGCTCGGCTCGTCTAGCTCGGCAAGTCAGCTTGGCGAGCCCGACTCGGCGATCCATGACCGATCAGACGGCGCGTGGATCAGCGATTCACGCGCAAAGATCGCCGATTCACGCGCCGTCTGATTCCACCTTTACACGACTAATATTCGACTTAACAGTGTTTATTTGTCTATCCGACATATTGTATATGGACACTATTTTATATTATATTATATTAATTTGTTATATAGTATATTATATTATATTATTTATATATTATATATTATAGTAATTATGTTGAATTTCTGAATTACACCAGTTTGTAGATTCCTTTTACATGTAATCACAAATGTTTACAAAATCACTCACACTCAGAAAAAATGTAAAATCAGTGCGTAAACGATAAGTAAATGTTTTCAATAAATGTATAATTTTATAATGTTCCAACAACAACTGGTGTAATTCAGAAATTTAACATAATTACTATAATATATAATATATAAATAATATAATATAATATACTATATAACAAATTAATATAATATAATATAAAATAGTGTCCATATACAATATGTCGGATAGACAAATAAACACTGTTAAGTCGAATATTAGTCGTGTTAGGTGTAGAATTCAAGAAACTACCAAGAACGGTCGTGGAGAGACTTGTACATACTGACATCACTTATACACGCAATTAGGCAAAACTTCACCCTTATCCACGGTAAAATGCTATCAGATTAATTGCATTGACTCATTTAAAACATGTGAAAGTATTTAGAATTGCATATAACACCCGTTTAATGAACAAAATATATTCGTCGTACGAGCATGCCACAACTTTGCGTACGGGAAGGTAAGAAATATCAGTTTTTGATTTTTGCGACTGCGTTCCACCCTTTCGAAAAATCTGAAAAAAATTAGACATTAATGACCACACAAAGACGCCAAAACTGTAAAAAATATAAAAGTTGTAATTTGAAGTTTTGACTTTGAAATCGTAATTTTTAATCTTTTTGAATTTTTTAAAATTCGGTTTTGCCACTGAAAATTCTGAAAAAATTCACAGACACGTGTATCAATGGGCAGAATGCCTCTGATTTTTCGTATAAGTTTCTATTCAATAGATCAAAAGTAATGGAGCTTAAACTGTAAATTACGTTTCACCCTGTAACTACCCTAGTAGTAGGGGTATCGGGTTGAAACTTGGCAGAAATAGTTTTCTTAGAGGAACCTATCGATTGCCGCAAACAAAGTTCAATTTGGTTTGGGGGCACTTTTCACTATGCTTATCCGGCTACACCCTTAGTCATTTTGTATTATATGGACAAGTTCTTGTCGTTTCGTCCGAAAGGTTACATATATGAAAAGTATCTTTCTAATTTCTTGAAGAGAATCTTGCTGTCGCAGTGACCAGAGTAGGCGCTTAAAGATTTTTTTACCGCAGTGTAGCTTGTCTGAAGATCCCCCACCTGCGAAATTGGCGATAATAACAGTGCGATATTAGAGATAGAATGCATCGTACGTAATGTGCTACCTCGTACGCTAAGTACGCGCTGTTGAAGTGAGGTTCGTAAATGAAATTAGCAATATTGGCGGCAGCGTGGAAATAGGTTCGCGCTGCTGTTAAATTCCCATTTCGTATTTGTATGACTCCCAGATTGTTGTATGCTAAGGCGTGCCTGTTGTCGCTTACGATAGCCAATTTTAAACATTCCGCTGCCATTGTTACGTCGCCCACGGTCTGAAATCATTTTTTAATAGAAACTTCATCGAGAAACTAGATTGCTGTCGATGATATACGTACAAGAGCGATGTGAGAAACGTTGTACCACACGTCTGCTATATTTTCATCCGTGGAAAGATTCAATGCTCTCTCGAAGCACGATATAACATGGTCGTATTGTTGAGCATAGAAACAGCACAGTCCAAGATTATTGAACAGTTCCACATTGTATACGCCCATTTGTAGCAATCGTCTGTTTAAGCAAACAAGGAAGTCTCGGGCTTCGGATTATTCTGAAATATATTTAGATCCGTGTTTACCTGTAGTAGCGTAGAGCCAGTTCTGGTTGGTCGTTATAGAAGTGATGCATCCCGATGCTGGCTATTGCCTCGGTCTGCGAAGCATCCTCTTGCGCAACGATTTTATAATATTTCAATGACATGGTTGTGTTATTGAGGCCGTCGAATATACGTCCCATTTCAGTGAGGATGTTCACATCGTTAGAGAAATACTCGAGACCTCTTTTGCACGCGTCCAAAGCAGCCAACGGTTGATCCAGCCTAATGTAAACTCTGACCAGCCTTAAGATCGTTTCGATAGTTCTGCAATCCTTCAACGCTGACTTAAACTGCTGCTCCGCGTCTCTGATTAATCCTAAACTGTAATAACATTTACCCAGCTGCACTTTCCACCACCAGTCTTTGTACTGACACACCTGCGTTGCTTGAACTGCCAGATCTAATGCCTATGTTACACGGTATCGTGATACTTAATATCTAACAACAGTTTCTACGAAATTCTTGAACGTGACGTAGCTTCGTAGTCTGCGCATACTTACATATCTTACGTCGTGTTCGTGATAGTATATATATTCGAATAGTGGTTTCGCAATGCTAGGCTGACCAGCATACTTAGAGATATTTAAACGCGACAGCTGTATAAAAGGTCCTCCAGGCTCCGTCAACATAGACGCTGTACCCAATCTACGAATTATAGATACGTACGCATAGAAGAAAGTCAACGGTGAACTTCGATCTAAAATCCAAGGGTGTACCTAACGCTGCGACCGGAGCTTGCAGTGATTGGCCTGGCGGTCATAGCGGTTCTGGGTGTTCTTAAGGTTTGTTCAACCGTTTGGGACATTGCTGATTGAGTAGCTGGTCGTACAACTCCTGTGAGTGGCCTACCTTTAAAATCAATACCGCTCTTTAAATTTGAACTAGTATTACAATTTCATAGCTGTCCCCTTGAAGTCGAAATGCACCTGATTGCGTCTTAGGTCGTAAGTATTGCCCTACGTGAGAAGTACCAGGGTTTTTTAACGACGTTCCTGGTCTAGGCATAGAGGATATCGTGTAACTGTCCAGTAAACTCTCAGCGATCCCTTCTTCTTCCCCTTCTATGTCATCTACGTATACTTGCAACGTTAAGGCACGCATTTTTAACACCCAAACAGCCTGCGGCGAAGAATATTACGCTTTAGTCAGGAACATATCGACATAAGTCCACGAGGAACTTGCTCCTACCTGATCTAATGGATTCTTTCTTAATAGATCCGAACATATTGTTGCACATTCTTCATACTTCCCTCTACTGAACAAACTTAGAGCTTTAAACAACTCCATTATGGGATGAAAGGCTTGGCAGGATTTGATTGCAAATGCTCATTGAATTGTAACAGGTGAAATTCTTTCACAGTTCATACTATTGTACATGCCTATACTATACACCTAAGTATCTAGTAGATAAACGAATTTCCCATGCAGCAAGGTATTGATTACTTTGCTTATAACCCTGCCTGCATAGACCAAGGCTGAATCCATGAATATTTGTTTCGTATTTTTTCTTTCCAAGAGAATAATAAATGAATAAGTTAATTGACGAGTTATCGATAACATTTCAGGGCTTTAAGCGAACCATGTTATACGAGGTTCGTCTATTAAAAACATATATACCAAATCTTGGAAACAAGAAAGCCATCTTTTGTAATAATCAATTCCGTTTTAAATAACAAAGCACTATCGTGTAATCTTCATCGATCTTATTTTGTATGAGAAAATTTGGGAAATATTATCAAAGTATTCTACTATGGTACATTTCTACTTATCTTTCATGTTACTTTTATAATTAATACTACAGTCTACTATCGCAAATAATGGAAATTCTGGACATTAATGACACCAGGTCGGTGAAATAGCACATATTCAGAATGGAAGCACAGTTTGTATTATGTATGCGTATATATTCATATTTCTCTTTTAGCGTCCAACAAGCTTTTGACGATTTCTTCAACGAGAAGAGTGTAATAGAGCAATGCCCAGAAGAATACTTGATCCGTCTCCACGAAGCCTTTTTGGTACGTTAAGAGAGATCCGACAGTTTATCAACTGATTCTTACAGAATTCTTTACAGAAATTAATTTACAGATTTCAGTGAACGAAGAAATGAACATTTCTCAGTTATACGATGCTTTCGAAAATATATTACGTATTAAAATGCCAAAGGCTGAATTTGACGTCTTGTTTAAGAAAGTAAGTAGAAAAAGGAATCGTTACTTGGTATCATATTCTTTGCTATTTACAGATGAACTTGAAAAGAGATGGAAATATCACTTGGAACGAATTCGTCTCTTATTTGTTAGTGGAGTCTCAACGGAAAGACACTGCCCTGCAATGGCAGATACTGAAACTTCCGATAACAGGCATACCTGAACTTATCAAATCGCACCATCGCACACCTATACACAAAATTGCCTATTGCCCCGAAGTTCTGCCCGTATAAACACAGATATATTTAACGCACTAATAACTTCGGCTCCAAATTCTTCTTCAAAACATCTTGCCTCTGTCTGCAGGATAGAACTGTAGGTTTTCAGAGAGGGTGCTACTTAACGGTCACTAAAGAAGGAATTATAAATTACTGGTCGCTAGACTTAGAATACGAGCGAACTGTACAATCTGTGAATCGTTAGTATTCCAACTCCTATTAAGGACGTAACGTGCCCATATCTTTCTTGCGAGCTTCCCTCGTTTTTATCTTTACAGCGTACTTGAGAGTACAACAAACTTCGATCACTGACATGATCGTAATGCCTGACGTGCAGATAGTATGTACCAGTTCCACCGAGTGCGACTTGAGATTCTATGACACCGTGGCGAAGAAGTTTGATCTTCGAGTGCTGGTTCGTTGCGCTTTCAGCGGACGCTGAATAGTTGAATAAACGATGCTTGGTTTGCGCTTCAGATCTCAGGCATAGAGAGCGCAGTTACCTGCATGAGTTATTACTTCAGTACGAACATTAAAGAGGACTCGTACATTGTACTGGGAGATATGAGAGGATCGGTTAAAATTATATCTTTCAATTCCATCGACAGAGGACCCTTCAAGCAAGAGCCTAAACGCGACACATCGTTTATTCGTTACGAGTCTGTTCTCAAGGTGAATAATTTATATCTCCTTTTCGCGTAATTCCTGTAACTAAAGATATTCCGTTACAGGGTGGACTGCAAGGACTAAAAATTGCAGAATATAAGAGCGTCCATACAGACTGGGTAAAGCAAGTAGCTTACTACAACAGCCTGAGGTCTTTCGTGTCTAGTAGCAGGTGCAGCGATTGTTCCCTCTTAGTCAGCGACCTAACAACATCGAGGATTCAGTACAAGTTTAAAGTGAACATGGGCGTATCTTGTTTCACTCTTTGCGAAGGTGCGTTTAAAGGTGGAATCTGACGGCACGTGGATCGGCGAGCCGGCTCGGCTCGCCCAGGCTCGCCCAGGCTGGCGAATTGGCGATCCATGACGTTCTCACGGCGCGTGGATCGGCGAGTCGGCTCGGCTCGCCCAGGCTCGCCTAGGCTCGGCCCGGCTCGCGTGTCGGTGAGCCATGAGTGTTCTCACGGCGCGTGGATCGGCTCGGCTCGCCCAGGCCCGCGAGTCGGCGAGCCATGAGCGTTCTCACGGCACATGGATCGGCGAGTCGGCTCGGCTCGCCCAGGCTCGCCCGGGCTCGCGAATCAGCTATCCATGATCGTTCTCACAGCACGCGACTCGGCGAGCATGAGCGTTCTCACGGCGCGTGGATCGGCTCGGCTCGCCCAAGCTCGCCCAGGCTCGCGAGTTGGCGAGCCATGAGTGTTCTCACGGCACGTGGATCGACGAGTCGGCTCGGCTCGCCCAGGCTCGCCCGGGCTCGCGAATCAGCTATCCATGAGCGTTCTCACGGCACGTGGATCGGCGAGTCGGCTCGGCTCGCCCAGGCTCGCCCGGGCTCGCGAATCAGCTATCCATGAGCGTTCTCACGGCACGTGGATCGGCGAGTCGGCTCGGCTCGCCTAGGCTCGGCCAGGCTCGCGATTCGGCGAGCCATGAGCGTTCTCACGGCGCGTGGGCTCGGCGAGTCTCGTGCCAAGCTCGCCGATCCACGGTCCGTCAGATTCCACCTTAATAGAGTAGATGCCTATTTTCATATTAGCCAACATATTTTTATTACTCTCCTTTAAATACAAATGCGCAGAGAGCCAAATACTAGTAACTGGCGGACCAGATTGCATAGTCCGAGTGTGGAATCCTTTTGTGACAAGGCGAGCGAGTAACACGTTCCAAGGACATCACACACCTATAAGTGCTTTAGTAACTCAGAATTCTGGCAAGCGTGTGTACTCTCTATCGAAAGACAGATGCATCAAAGTGTGGGACGTATTAGCTCAATCTTGCATTCAGGTTTCAGTAACAATTTTAACCAGGCGTACAGACATATTCCTCTGAACATCGCTCTAAAGCTTTGGGAATTACTAACAGCGATGTAAACCGAATGATTATTTTCTATCGCATAGACGTACAATGGCCTTCCCACCGAATTAGGTGAACAAACAGCGATAACCATAGTTTACAATAGGCTAAACCATAAGATGATTATTGCCAGTGCAATAATTGCGATAATCGTTTGTGATCCTGTGGTCAACGAAGAAACATCCGATGGTTATACGCACACGAAACCTGTCAGTTGCGTTCTATACAATCATCTTTACAAAGTGGTACTCCTTTGTGTATTTTATAATAGATATAATTCAGATTATGAAGCAGCGCTCCGCAACCCGTTTGCCACGAGACGATGATAAGGGGGAATCCTATTTTTTGGGCTAAAAACAGCAAAATTTGGGATTTTTTTGTAAGAAATTAGCGATTCGATTCATCTGAAATTTCGACTATGTTTAATGTATCTTTGAAGAATTTGCGGTTTTCTTTTTATTAATTTTTAATAAAAATTTCAGATGAACCGAACCGCTAGTTTCTTTAAAAAAAATTCCCCAATTTGCTATGTGTTTAGTCCAAAAAATAGAATTCCCACAGATCTTTTTTGAGCTAAGTTTTTCGTAAATAAATGTAATTTCTGTGTATACACTTTGTAACTTCTATATGTTTTATATTTTCTTGCTTGTGGTGTATCGCAGAATTCGGAGAAGGGCTTAGGTGTGCCAAGGGTGAGAAAAGCTTGCGGAGCACTGTCGTAAAGCATCTTGTTAAATTATTTATGCGTTTAGATAGTTTCTACTGGAACGGATTCTTGTATAATCGTTTGGGACCCGTGGCTTGGAACTCGTTTATATTTAGTAACGCATGCACACAGCCAATTCTTGTACGGACAGTATAATGATATCGAGATTACCGCAGCTTGCTTCGACGAGTCTGAGCAGTTGCTAGCTACGGGTGCTCGTGATGGGACACTGAAGATCTGGAATTTTAATACGGGCACTTGCCTGCGAAACATGGCAGTTGAATATCAATGGTACATCTCCGTTCTATAGTAAAGCTTCGTTACATTGGCGCATCAGTTCAAAATGGCAATAATCCAGCTGATCCTCCCTTCAAATATTTAAATGCAGTGAAATCACAAGCTTAGCTTGGCTGGAAAATCGAATTCTGTGCAGTGCCTGGAATCGCCAAGTCATAGAATTTGCAACTTCCGATACAAATATATATAAGAAAAGTTGGGGAGTAAGGCACACGGATGATATTCTTTGCTCAGCGGCCTGGTTTCCCCAGGTCCTGGCGACAGCATCTTACGATGGGGAAATAATACTCTGGAGATTAGAAACAGGTCAACCGTTTCGGAAATATAAAGTAAATGATCCAACGTCAAGGTGAGATATACAAAATACGAAGAATGTAATGTACTCTAGGGTGGCTCTTATTTACTCTTGGTAAAAAATTTTTTCAATATTTTCTTCGGGGCACCCTCCAGAATAGTTCCAAATAATTAAAAAAAAATCTGTGTAAAGTTTCAGCTCGATCGGATAACGGGAAAGGGTGACCCTGGGCCGTTAAACGTTTAAATCATTATTTAACAGCTCGCGAAGTCGATTTTATATAACGTCTTCCAAGTTATTGATTAAATCAAAAAATATGTCAAACAAAAGTTGTAGATCCGGACAAGGAGCATCTTTTTTGGTGTATTACTATTTTCCGTGCGACAAACGGTTTTCGAAAAAAATCAGAAAAACTGAAAAAAAAACTTTTTTTTTCAAATTTTGAAAGTTTAAATGCTTCTAGAACGCTTCTTATTTATGAAGGTGAACAAAAAAATGGAATTTTTATTTTCGAGGACTATTTTTTAAACATTTAAGGGGGGGCATATACCGAAATATGCAAACAAGATAAAAAAAAAAATTTCTTCTTATTTTCAGTGTTTGATATGTGATGAATGTTTCCTGAAAAGTTGGGGTCGAAATTCGCAAAAAATATCGGAGATATAGACGTCAGAAGTGAGGTATTCAAATGCATTTTTCTGGATATCATGATTTTCTAGCATGTTACTCACGATTACTCGAATACTATTCAACCGATTTACTTCAAATTTTGCATGGCTATATGAAACACTGTTACTCAGTTTTGTGACGGCGTGGATATTTTATCTTGTACATAAAAGACGAAAACATTTGATTCATAGTTTCTTTTTTATTGCCTAAAAAGTGCAAGATTTCATGTCTGATTTTTTTTCAAATTTTGAAAATTTTGAACATTTCTTATTTATGAAGACTGAAAGAAATGTGTATTTTTCATTTTCAACCCTAAAGGTTAATGCTGTTACGTCTCTGCCACCAATGACCATACTTGAATTCTAATGCGTATATCTCCGATATTTTTGCGAATTTCGACCCAAACTTTTCAGGAAACATTCATCACATATCAAACACTGAAAATAAGAAGAAATTTTTTTTTTATCTTATTTGCATATTTCGGTATATGCCCCCCCCCTTAAATGTTTAAAAAATAGTCCTCGAAAATAAAAATTCCATTTTTTTTGTTCACCTTCATAAATAAAAAGCGTTCTAGAAGCATTTAAACTTTCAAAATTTGAAAAAAAAAAGTTTTTTTTTAGTTTTTCGGATTTTTTTCGAAAACCGTTTATCGCACGAAAAATAGTAATACACCAAAAAAGATGCTCCTGGTCCGGAACTACAACTTTTGTTTGGCATATTTTTTTATTTAATCAATAACTTGGAAGACGTTATATAAAATCGACTTCGCGAGCTGTTAAATAATGATTTAAATGTTTAACGGCCCAGGGGCACTCTTTCCCGTTATCCGATCGAGCTGAAACTTTACACAGATTTTTTTTAATTATTTCGAAAAAAATCGAAAATAAGAGCCACCCTAATGTAAACTTTCACTATCCCTTTACGTCTCGTTACGCAGATTCAGCGTAAGATACGAAACGAATACTAAAGCTCATGAACCAAAGAAACCTAAAGAAGTTGTGAAAGAGCAATTCACGTTCAAAAAGAGGTAACGATACCTTTTACGCTCTGTAGTTAGAAGAATCTAAAGTTGATGAACTATAGACACGTGTATAATATCTTATGCGTTGCAGATATACCGCAGCTTCTAAACACCAGGAATCAGCGTTAAACATTGTACGCATCATCGCTGTTCGAGCTATGATATTTTTAAGCGCACGACCAGTTGGGCCCCGTGTTGGGACGTTATTGGTGTCCCTAGACTCTGGTTTAATACAAGTGTGGACTCACCACGCTGCCGGTGGATTTTTAGAGGCTTTCTCAGTGATTCATACAGTAGGTGACTGCGCGTTATCATTAGCAACCGATCGGGATAATCATTTCCTTGTGACTGGTAAGAAAAGGATCTGTATACTTAATTTTCACGCTAAGGTTTATTCACTGTAAATTCAGTAACATTATACATCTATAATGCTAACTTTTCGTAACTGTAGAAAAAGTGATGTACAATCGTAATCGCTTTAAAGTATAAAGCGAAACTTGACTTGTCAAGATTACAGATTCTTAGATTCTAAAAGTTTGCGTAGTAATTCAGTAAATTCGTTTAGGGCATAACGCAGGATACATAAAAGTTTGGCATCTTGTGAATTATTTGGTGCCAGATCCCCCCGAGGTAAGCATGCCTCTTCTACGATTAGAGTTTCCATTTCTATGGAAAGATAAAATTGACGGAAGGGCCAAAAGAGCAGTGCGAGACCAAGCCCTGCCACTTTTACTTTCATCTGTACGGGGACACATGAATTCTGTCACGTCTATTCAACTAATTCCTGATGCGCGTATTGTGGTCAGGTAATTAGAGCTTAATTTCGTTCATATTCATAGCACAATTATGGATATAAAAATTATAGTACTTCTTTGAGAAATTATTTGTTTAAGGGGTAATGCCACGACGATAGGCCAAAAATGGTAGGATTACTTTAGAGATCTGGGTTAAGTACATATCATATGGATCTTTTTTTATACATATAAGAACCTCTTATGATACATTTTTAATAAAGTTCATAAATTTCTTTAAAATCACCGCCAAAGCTATCCTACTATTTTTGGCCTATCATCGTGGCGTTACCCTTAAATGACTTTCAAGTGATGCTTTAGTATAAACCTTATGCTTCCAGAAGATAATATTGCTCTTTTATTATTTTCAAGCGGAAGTACAGACCACACAGTACGTTTATGGACACTGGGGGGACGTTACATATCAACCTTTGGAACAATGAAACCGTGGTCACCAATTCTACCTACGATCCCAGCGTACACGTACTTCAGAGACTACAGATATCCGCTGGATGTTAAGAGATTCGCAAGTTCCACTACTATGAAAGTAACCGAGTTCTCTTTATTCGACAATATTGCATTCCCGATACGCAAGTTGCTCACCAAGCCCTCGTACAAAGGTTCTTGACGGGGGAATAAAAAAAGCAACATCGGAACCTAAGAGCCATATTCCAGACTTTATGGAATCTCTTACGAAAGCTCAACGTCCCGTGATAGATGGAAAAAGGCTGACTATTTCTGTAATGGATAAATCAGTTCTACTGATTGTCATGGATCGTCCGATACTGGACAGTTCCTTACCATACGTAAGTATACTGTAATATAATTCTGCCAGAAGCGATTCATTAAAAGCTATTGAAGTGGTGAATATACTTTAATAAAAGCAACGTTACAGATACCTATATACACGCACTTAAAACTAAGGCCTTTGAAAGTGGTTCAGACGCCAAAGTTACCATCGCTTCTCCTCAAGCAGAGAGAATTGATGTAAGGTCATTCAAATTGTATTTGTCGAATTGATATAAATATGCACCTATGTATCTTTATTATTATTCCTAACTTACATAAAAGCACGCATGCACAAAGTTATTTATAATCATTTTTCCAGGAAGAAACGCAAGGATTAATAACATCGCTGCGTACGATTAAAGAGAGCAGACGCGAAGGAGAAGCTATGAAAGATCTCAACATAAAAGATGCTTCGTTAACTTCGTCCACCGATTGCTTAAGAAGCGACGTATAAAATAAACGAGGCAGATCGAACTGAATAAAGTCTATTTTTAAAAAATGTCGTACCTAATTAATTGGTATTAATTACACGACAATCCCGATTTCTTTCTCAGTGACTTCCGTGTAATACGAACGACACACAAATAAGAAGAGCGGTGGTAAAATGGTAGGCACTGGATCGAAATGGTAAAATATAGCACATAATCGTGGAATACCTCAGGACAACAGTCTTATGTTCGTTAATATAAATGTTAAACCGGGTACTTGAACGCTACCATGATATAATCATCGATCCTATATCACATACAATTACATACGGCGTATTACAAACACTTTCATTATTAAGGCACAACGTGGAATTAACAACACTGCATTAACAAACTCTGTACCTTTTATTCCGCATCCATCATGGAATAACGCGGCGGCGTTTTCCAGATCGCGCTGGACGTACGTTTCAGTCTACTTCTGTCTATACCTTGGAACAATTGGGCCAAGTCTGGCGTGCACTTCCTGGTGTCGAAGAACAGGAAGACAACCTTCTCCGGAATGTACCGTTGCATCGCGAGTTGAGCTTTGCGCACTTGCGCTGAAATCGATAGAAATTCTCAACGATCTTGCATAAAGAACGGAATGTTGTTAACATAAAGAAATATAAGTGAGGTATGCTTACGTTGCGCCCAGTGTGGAATTACATGCTTTGGCCTGGATTCGTCGTCCGAGTCTTCGTCGTCGGGTTCACTGTCCAAAATGTAATTCGTCGGTCCCTGATGTTTCATCCCATGCTTCGCCTAAAATATTCAGTTAATATGCACGAATTTCACTTGGAAAGAACATTTAGGAGGGTATATAAACTTACGTGTGCCGCGAGCATCTGATTCTTAAGTCTAGACGATTCAGCAGCGGCCTGCTGCTGAGCTCTCGTTTCAGCTTCTCTCCGTTTCTCAGCTTCCTGTTCCCGACGTCTTTGCTCGGCTAACAAACGCTCCGCTTCTTCTTGCTCTTGCAAGCGCTGTAAACGTATGTGTTCCTCGTGCCTCCTCTTCTCTTCTTTCTCCTGCCATTTAGTAAAGACACGCGACGGTCAGACAAGGCGAAGTTTACATTACTCTTACAGCTGTTAATCGCGTACCTGAGCTCGTTGCAACTGAGCCATACGTTTCTTCTCCATTTCCTCCCGCTGCTTCTCTTGTATTTGTTGCGCCAAACGTGCCCTCTCCTCCCTCTCCCTCTCAGCCTTCTGTCGTTTCTCCAACTCTTGCTTCTCTTTAGCTTCCCTCGCCAACTTATTCTTCAATTCTTTCTCTTGTCTTTTCCTTCGCGCGCAACATACATTTTTTAATAGCATTTAGATACCCCTAGTCTAGAATTAAGTCAGTGATCGTCTTACCTCCTTTTCTCCTCCGTTTGCTGCCTCAGGGCGTCCTCCCGCTTCTTTTTCGCGTCCTCGTCATGCATTTTACGCTTCTTCTCCTCCAATCTCTCTATCGAGTTACGTTTGTTCACGGATTTCGGAGGTTGAAGGAAAGAATCCATCGATGTGATAATATTCCCGCGAGCTGCGCTTAAAGCCTTGGCGTGCTGAAGTGAAACCAGCAAACGTTAACATAAAAGCAAATCTAGATAACACAACATCGAAGCAATTGAATTCTTACGTTCGGGTTAACGTGATTGTTCGACGGAGTGTGTGGAATGCGACTAACAGGCATCGGCAACTGAATTTTCGATCTACCCAGCGGAGTCGTTTTCTGCTGTTTCTGCTGCATCTTCTCCAGAGTGACTACCGCTCTGTTGTATTTCGGTATTGCTTGCATCTTGTTCTAAAAAGAAATTGAACCTAACATCAGTTTAATTCTTTAGCGCTATTCCGAGGCAAGAACATTTCGATTACCTCTTTGCTTTCATCGGTATCCTTAGCATGCTTCGCTAACGAGATCTTCTTAGCTTTAGCCAGCGACTTCCGCGCCAATTTATGAGCGACTGTTTTCTCCGTGATCTTTGCTATTTCGGTCTCGGCTTGCGCGGCGGCTATAGCCCGCGTCTTTGTTCTGGTGATTCTAGTCGGTGCGTCCGTCTCAACGGCAGCTTTCGGACTGTTCATACCTACTTGCTCGAACGCTTCGACCCTCTTCTTCACAGATTCCTTAGCATAAGGGCTGAACAGAGCGTTCGATTTGTATCCGTTTCTAATCTCTTGGAGCTTCGTGATCGCGTTCACCTCCTTCAAAGCTGCCTTCGCAGGAGGCGTATTGAGAACTTCATCCTCGCTCGACGACGAGGATTTCAAGACTTGCTTCTGTCGTTTCCTAGTTTGCCGGGGTTTCTTTATCTCCGGTGACGATTCGTCCTCTGTAATCAACTCGTCGAACTCTTTGTTCACCATTGCCTCCTTCAGCAGTTCCATCCTGTCCTGCAGGGATCTCGAAGACGCTCTGGGCGATTTAGGCCTCGCTTGAGCTGCTTTCGATTCACCGTCTTTCTCTAAACTGTTCCCAAGCTTCTTCTTAATCGTTACGGTTTCGTTCAGCTTTATTGCAGACAGAGGCTCCAAGACTACCGTCGCATTCATTATTCTGCGCGTAGAGAGAGTGGAGTTTAAATTCATCGTAGAGTTCATAATAGGCATAGGCTTCTCGATAGCATCCTCGTACATCGAAGGCTCTTCGAGTTCGTCGTTCTTAGGCGCTATGACTGTATCATCGATGACTTTGGATGGCTTGGTACTTAAATTAGGACCCCGCGACAGAGTTCTCTTTCTATTGGAGCTCCGTGTACTCATGGAAGAGTATTTCGATGTTTCGTTCGTTTCTTGATGCGTTACATTCGATTGTACAGAGACATCGTACTGTGAATTTGTGTCTAACGTTTTCTTCGCATTGCTTCCTCTCGAAATGCTCCCTTCCGTTTTGCTGTGCTTCGCAGGCCCTCGAGCTTTATCCTCGTCCGAGCTACTCCTTGCAGATTTTTTCCTCTTAGTTTGGCTCCCATGTTTCTTCTAAAAATTCAGAAAATTCAGTAAGCGATACAAGCATATATAGCATATCACATAATTATAAAGACAAGATACTAACTTTTACCTTTCTACTGCCATCATTGTAATCCGATGGTCTCCGTAGTTTCGTACTAAGTGATATCGATAGCTGGTTTCTCATATTATCTACCGCTTTCTTCGAAGCTTTCCTTTTCGATCTACCAATGGTCGTTTCCCCGGTGCTGGTGCTGGTTTTTCTTGTCTCGTCCATACTATCTTTCTTTTTCACTTTAACGTCCACCGCAATAGTGTCCGACAGTGTGTTATCGATATCGATAACATCGTCTTCCGGGATCGTTTCAATGCGCTGCACTCCCCTTTTCCTTGATATCTTTGGCGTCTTCGTGATCAGAGGACCGGACGTAGATTGTGGTATTTGAGCGAGTAGAGCGTGGAAATAATCTAAGGTATCCTCTAGATTCTCGTTAATGGACTTCTTAACTTCTGTACAACGAGCGTAGATGTCCGAGATGTCCTTGGTGATCATCGCCCTAATTCTGTCCTTCGATTGAGTACTCATATTTGAAACCTGAAAGCAGGCTGCGTCCTTTAATGCACGTACACATATATTTCTTCGATAAACTATGACGCGAGCTTACAATGAAAATATACATCGACCGAACACCAACCGAACACTAATTACAATTGATATCACAAACAGAATGCAGTCTCATCGCATATATGCTTTTCGCAGACTGTTCTTATCATTCTTTTATTGCGTTCGTAACAATATTTTGTACGAAAGTAACGTCGACTTAATTGTCACACGTATGCATGCCTGAGAATGCTAAGAGGCAAGTATCGAAGTACGTTAATGGGAAACAATGTGCAAAGGGAATGAATTATGCACTTATTTGCCAAAGAAATTCCCGTACCTTCTATAGTTCCAAGAGAGAAATAAATTGTCGATGCACAGTTCCTACTGCGATATTAATATCTGCCGATGACACGATACGCGAAGGAAAGGAAAACTTTAACGACAATCTCCATTTCGTGCCGCGAGCGGGACAATACAAGTTTTGCTCCTCGGGTGTATAACGACTTTTTGGTTTAATTTGAATGTTAGTTTCGAGCGCCCTCTACTCTCCCGGGCGCGCCATTTTTCTCTATATAGAGAGGTTCACAAGTTTTAAATTGCTTTCCGCTGCTTTCCCATTGGTCCGGGGAAGAGTTCTGTCGCTTACGAGTTGTGACTTTGTGAGCATGTTGGACGATCTGCTGTCTCATATGTTACGAGTTGTAACAGGGATGTTGAAGTTAGGATGTTGGTGCGGATGCGGAAACTGATGCGGATGCGGATGCGGATGCGGATGGGGATGAGTTCGCTGCCCGTGGAGCGCTAATGCGCTCTGCTCACGCTCGCCTCTCACTGCAACTCTCCAACTTCTTCCAGTGTTAATTAGGTTTAAATAAATTGACTCAGACTCGTTCGTGTTGTAACTTGGTTTAGTATTTCTAAGATAAATTGCACGTCTAATAGCTTTGGTCGTTGATCAACGAATGAACGAACAAAGATGCCGTCGTTCAGGATTGAAAAGTGTACATGTTTTTGTTAATAAAGTTATCCAATTAAAATGACAGTTTCTTAATTGATTATCTAACAAATCATTTGATTGGTTCCCTGTTCATTAAGAACGACCCTAGTAGCATTTATTTGCTGGGAGTTTGTTGGGCCAATGACGTGTTATCCGTTGGCCAACTGTTGAAGTGTCGCGCCATTTTTAAATGGGCCAACGATTGTAACCAACGCAGGCCCAACTGAAGGTTTCTTTCCATAGGCCCAACAGTTTCTTTCCAAAAGACGTCTTAAAAACGTTCAGAAGGCGTCTTGAAGAACTTCAAAAGACGTTGTAAACGTCTTTTTCAGGTCTGATTTAAGAAAAAAAAAATTTGCGGTGAGGAGAATCGAACTGAAACTTCCCAGTTGCGAAGCAACCGTTATTCGCACTTACCCAATACATTTCCTTGTAAATACTTCTAATTTCTCATTACATAACTAGTATTAATTGTTTATAAAAACTGCACAGTGACGCGAAATATTCTACAAAATATCATCATTCGACCTTTAGACTCATTCCTTAAAATTTCACATTCGTCTCAAGACAGACGTCCGCATTACGTATTTACAAATAAGAAAAGAAAAATCACAATTTGGAATATAATAACAGGTTTTTGGATGTTGCAAATTTTCTGACGTTTGTAAGACAACATTTAATCATCGTTGTAAACTTTTTGTTAATTAACCAACCATAATAATTGTAGGCCCAACATTGAATAGTCGTAGGCAAACTGTCGTAATTTTTTGTTAATTAACCAACCATAATAATTACAGGCCCAACATTGAATATTAGTTGGCAAACTGTCGTAACTTTTTGTTAATTAACCAACCATAATAATTGTAGGCCCAACATTGAATATTCGTTGGCAAACTGCCGTAAGTTTTTTGCCGTAGGCCCTATGTTGGGAATTTGTAGGAAAAACTCTAACTATATCCCAACTAATTCCCAACTGTTGGCTACCGTTGGCCAACCAGAAATGCTACTAGGGGAGCGTTTTACATGATATCCGTGATTTAATAACGAAGCAACCGAAACCAATATTTAATCAATACCATTAACGAGCGTCTCTACGTAGTATTCCTTGGAATGCTTTGTTCATAATTTCAGTTACTTCGTTTAACATTTAAATTTGGCGCATCTAAACTTGACCATGCAGAGCCATCTAACGTTAGACTATACTACTCATGTGTTACCACATGAGATCGTAACACATAAATTCGTGAATTAAGTCTGTTTACAAGGCTGCTAAGCTTGCGCGCGAAACGAAGGGAAATTAAAGCCGCCTGGCATAAACGAGAGGGGTTAGCGCCGTGGACTTCTCACCAAGCGAGGGATCACCAATCGATTTCAGTCCAATAACAATCGATGGCTGACAGAGAGAGAGAGAGAGCGAGGGAGAGAGGGAGAGAGAGAGAGAGAGAGAGAGAGAGAGTGCGTGGATCTTTGTTGTTAAATTTCCCAGGGCCCGATTTAGCACTTCCGCCGCTCTGGGCAAAAATGATTTCTACCATCCTTTATATTTAATTATAATTAATTATTTTAAAATATAATTTTTGACAGTGACTGAAATTTTTTGTAGATATTTGTTGAATAACTAAAGCCTTTTGTTTTATAAAAAATTTAATGTTCATAAATTACCAATTTATTTCCAATGGAATATTTCTGAACACTTTTATTGTTACTTGAAATCAGGGGCGGATTTGTATATAGGTTAAGTAGGCTGCAGGGCGGGAAAATTTTCGGGGTGGCAAATTTTGGGCGAAGGAAATTGAAAAAGGTTTATTCACAGAGGCCTGAGACAACTATAAACAATTCACTTTTTTCACCTAGCAAATTAGCAATAACTCATAAAATTGTCTCGGCTCTTTCAAATTCCGATATTTGATGATATTTCGCGGAAAGGACGGCAGACGCTCAGGGCCGTCCGGAGGGGGGGGGGGCAAAAGGGGGCAGTTGCCCCCCCCTGGCTTTTGAGTAAAAATTGCTTATTTTTACAGTGATCAACATTACGTCACATAGACCTAAGTATATACACTCGAAAAGGAATCTTTATATTTTCACTAGTGCTAGATGCCAGCCATAAAGTTTGTCATAATAAAGAGTTTAATTTTGTTTTTTCATTACATATTCTTCTTTATCGACACCCCAAAGTTCTTTATCGACACCCCAAAGTTCTTTATCGACACCCCAAAGTTGCCCCCCCTGGAAAAAAGTCTACGGACGCCCCTGCAGACGCTTGTTAGCCTAGGGGCGCTAATTTCAAAATTCACCCCTGCTTAACATCTTTCTTCCTCGACAAATAGAAATGTAACAGAATATAGGGTATGAGTGATTTATTTACTTATTAATTTAAACGGGACTAGCCCTTGGTATACAAATTGTACAGTATAATTATTATACGAGGCATTTTCTATATACAAAGTTACGTCGATATAACAGGTCTCAGTTTATCGGCGAGGGGGAATTTTACGCACAGCAGTTTGAAAGGACGCTAGTGACTTATTAAAGAAATCTACATTCAGAAGTGTAGTAATGAACACGAAATGATGGATACAACGAGTTCAGTTTGTAATCAATGCGCTGCTCCTTTTACTTTAAGAATGTATACAGTTTATTGTTTTTAATTGCACGTTGAAGAAGATTAGAATTGTTTGTAGATATTTGTAATCGTATAAGATTAAACTCCTCTGTGTTACGGGTATTTATTGACACAGTATACAATGTAGGAATATTAACATTTTATTTACTTTATTTACTTAGAGTTTAACTTTTATAAATATTGGTATCATTGTAAATATCTCCAAATAGCGAATGCTACGAGTAACTTCTAGGCTGTGTTCCGATTCACGCATAATGCAGCATAATGCGCAGTATGCGTGAATCGGAACACGGCCCTAATCTGTAGGACAACTTTGCAACAGCTATTGGGTTACATTTTGATTTCAGTTAATGTTCTAAAAGGAGTTGGCATATCCTCCCAAAGTACAAATAAGATATTGATATAAGTATCGAAGAAGTAATAGAACTTGTATTTAGAATCTTTGTTTAGTTTATGAGTGCATTTAAAGTTATCTCGAATGGTGTAAAGGTGAAGATAAAAGAATAAATATTTATAGTGTACCCTAATTATCTAATAGATGCAGATGCAATGTATTTAAAAAATTGGATGATGAAGATTATATAGTGTGTAAATAGCAGGGACTTAATACCGGTATAATGCTCATACCGGTATTTCGCCAATACAGCTATACCGAAACCGATATCATACCGAAACAGATAAATACCGAAACCGATATCACACCGAAAAAGATAAATACCGAAAACAATCGGTTTTCGGAATTACCGGTAACCGAAATAAACACCGGTATTTTTTCGGTATTCTTCTCGGTGAACACCGAAACCTATATACCATGTTACTGAAAAGAATACCGAAAAAATACCGGTATTTATTTCGGTTACCGGTAACCTTTTGTTTTCGGTATTTATCTATTTCGGTATAATATCGGTTTCGGTATAGCTGTATTGGCGAAATACCGGTATGAGCGTTATACCGGTATTAAGTCTCAGACGAAGATACAACCGAAAAATACCGGTATAATACCGGTATTTTACGTACCGGTAGGAGTCCCTGGTAAATAGTAATTAAATGCATTTCATAAACATGAGCATAAGGCTTTTCCTATATTTCTCGTAAAAAATTTACTTTGATAGCAGTAAAGTTCATTAGAATTTCTGTTTTTAACCATTTTTATCACTCGATTAATTATCACATTAATTTTTATTAAAATTTCGTAACAGAATACTAATGCATTTCTTCCAATTGCACTTACGTTTCTCCGACTCAACTTTTAAAGAAAAATATCGCACGTACCTGCGATCTTGAGACGTATCGCAATTTCATTGCGATAAATCACAAATGTAACGTTAAACGTTTAAAGTGCGTACACGTACGCACGTAACTCAAACAAAACTGACATTAAATATATAGAGCTTGAATATACGTTTAACTTATAATAAATATGTAACTTTCAGAACGCCAGCGCTCTTATGAACAAATTTTGTTCGATATTCCTATATTTAGTAATTCAAGTTCAGAGAGTTCTTCTATTGCTTTCGAATTTATAAATTATTATAATCTACATATATTACAATTTCCATTTCCATAACAAAAATATAATTGGATCTCTATTCTCAAGTGTTCGTATCTTCATTTTGAACGTTACTCTTTGTTTCGTTTAATCCTGACTCGCCCATAGCGTTTCCCGGTAAATCATTGTTGCTTTGGCTATAGACTTGTAGCACTTCTTGCTCGAAAGCCAAATCCAATAAAATATCAATGCCCTTGATTCCTGTTTTCGTGTACTTCTCAAAGATGGTTTTAGACACTTCCCACAAGTCTCGATTCTCTTTCAGCACGTGAACGAGCGGTTGTACCACCGGGAATAATGCAGAAAGATTACTAAACAAACGAAACGAGGCGAAGAATAATAAACGAAACATAATCTAATTATTCGTGTCTTCGCGGAGAATTGATTTCGTGTGTACGAAATTGAAGAATACTTTTATCAATGTACTTACACGAAGAGTGGAAGCACTATATTTGTGATAAATTGAACTTGAAGGTCCGGTATAGATGCCCGCTCTCTGTCCATCATTTCAATAGGAGAACTACCCATACTTTTTTCCAAGTCCCCTTGTGAGAAGAATTCATCATAAATTTGTTCCTAATATAAGGATGCAATAAACATGCAATGTAATACATCGAAGTGTTAAAGCCTAAACTTGCTACACTGCATTCCATATTAGAGCATACCGACGCCCCTACCGTTTTGCGACCGATCTGCGCAGCTCCCACGAATCTGACGCATGCGATTGGTCGTAGCACTTTCGCTGCCGGTTTACTACCAATCAGCAGTGTACCCCTGCGCGAAACCAGTATGCTCTAATGTCGAACGCAGTTTAGTTATCTAATCTACCCCTATTTAAAGATTCACTCACTGCAGTCTTTTTGGAAACTTTCCACGGTTTAGTTTGATCGCTAAGATCGCAACACGTCATAAGCATATCGAAGAAGAGCTTCCGCTGTTTCGAGTCGTCCTTATCGTACTTATTTCTAATTATCTCCGTCTGGCTTTCGACAGTGCGGAAATGCGAAGCTAAATCAGTCGCAAGTATATTGCTTCTTAATAGGTCCAACGCCTCGCTGTACTCCTCGCTATTAAAATTCTCAAATATATTGCAATCTTCTGTATTTAAAATACACATGGTCTGTGCCAGATGGTGTCTCTGTCGAATAACAGGAAAGTAGATTGTTACGTCGTAAAGTTCCCTCGCAGAATTCGTATTTCCCAAGCTGTTAGCTCACCTCCATCACAGACCCGTCCGAACTGTAAAGGCTTGCCAGCACTGTGCTGCATTTAGTTTGAAAGGAATTATTGGTACCTCTGTGATCGATATCATGGCACAGACAAGACACCAGAAACACTAAAGCCTGCAAATGCGTCATATAATTCTCCGTGATAAGTTGCAAATTCTTCATCAGCAAGTACGCGAAGTGTGCCACAGAGAATGCGTGCACCCAGTTATGATAAGGCGCGTCTCTGTATCCTTTCTTAACGTACAGTATAAACCTGCGAGATTCTTGTGTATTAATCCTCTCTCCAGCAGTTAATCGTGTAATTCTTTACGCGCGTGGAAAGCTTCGTTACCTAGCTAGAGTCGACAATTTCATTTTCCAATGTTTAATAAGGCCTAAGTCATTGAACATTTTTATCGTGTAACAGGGCATATGTTTGTAAGGTACATTTCTAGGAGTGAATTGGAATTTATTAAAATCTTTTATATTGTGCTCGTCCTTGCAATTCAGTAGCGCTTGAACAACGTCTTCTTCTACCTGTAATCGTAAACATTTGTTTAGAGGCAGCCCGTTACAATTACCATTCGTTAGACTCTGACGAGGTTCTACCTTCATGTGATACATCATCACTTCGTTACTGAGTTTGTTCCTCGCTTGAGCATCTTGCATCTTTTTGTAAACGATACTATGCATTATAGAAATTCCACAGTAGATACTAAATGCGGTTGCAACTTCCTCGTCGAACACATCGAAGTATAGTCCGTCTTTCTTGTTACAGAGCTGTGCCACTCCTGCAATTTCAGGCAACTACGGTATTACTTCTATTTTACTCCCTCGGATCGCCAACGATTAATTAACCTTCGCTTACCAACAATCCCATTTTCGTCCCTGATTGGGAAACATAAAATATTTCTAGTCCTAAAGCCCGTAACTTCGTCTATTCCGCGATAGAAAAGAGGATGTTCATACGCGTTTCTAATATTAAGCAAATTACCCGTGGTCGCGACGTGACCTGCTATACCTTGTCCTATCGGTATTCTCATTTCCTTCACAGACTAGAAACAATCAGCCCTTTAACTTTATTTACGAAGCGCGAAGCTTCGGCTGCGAACCTTCAACTCACTTCTTTCATGGCAATACCATCGAACACTTTAGCGACTAGATCTTGCTGATCAGGGTCCAATAGGAATAACGAACATCTCTCGGCGTTTGTTAGCTTCCTAACTTCGGCCATTATTTCCCGCAAGAGATCAGGAAAGTCCCCTGATTTGCAAACATTTAAATTTAGCGATACAGGTATTATAGTAATTACTTAATGGATAAATGATATTACCTAAGTGCGTAAAAAGTTTCCTAGAAATAGCGAGTAAATTTTGACACTGGCGTTTCAGTCGAGTCTCCTCGTAGCAAGTAAACGAGTTGAGGAGAAATCCTAGGCAGAATCTATGTCGGAGAAAAAATTCCTAATTACGTCCGAAGGATATTTCAAATAGCGAGCGACTGCTTTTTTTTAAAAATCCCGTATCCTTTGAAAACCTAACTTCTTTCGAGGAAAAGGCAATTTACCTAAAACACTCTTGAACAATTTCTGTACACTTGTACGTAGTTTCATTTTCATTGTCATTGTTCACCAAAGAGACTACCAGAGCTATGTGGTTCCGCTTAGGATGTTGTACGGGGATCGTCAGAAATGAATTCGACGTTGGGCATATCGATCGAAGATGACGCGATAACTCTTCGTCGAGCGTCGCGATATCCATGACAATTGGCTCCTCGTTCTGTACAGTTGTGTATAAAACATTATTCGATACCTGCAAGAAAAGGTATTTTTAAATACGCGAGCTTGGCGAACATGATATTTCCTCTTTACCTAGTAGAGTATCGTCGTAAACATTCTCCGTACGTATAATTTATCTTATCACGAGAGCGAATTTTTAATCGATCCGACCCTTCCATACAGATCGAAAGAAACTTTGTGAATCAATAAGCCTAACATCGATCGTGGAAAGTATGAACAATGATAAGCGCTATCGCGCGCAAGCTTCTATCGGCTCGTACGAAAAGTTTTACAACGTTATATCAATAATGCCTTTACGTATGGCTTCTTTCACGTGAGTTTCTAAGTATTCTCTTTGAGGATTAGACACCCTTGAGCAGAGTTTACTTTCAATGTGGGACAATCCGTTGCGCTTAGGAAACTAATTCCATCAACTTTTCCACACTACTCCGTAAACGTTAATTCGCGGAAACTCATGGAAGCAGTTACGGCAATCTAACACCGAGAAAATAAATAGCGCGGCATCGTACGATTCTTACTTACTGGAAATCTCAATTCCCTGTCTAAAATTTTCTCCCCTATCACGTGTATCACCATCTCCTCAGAGTTTATCAAAATTGGTACAAGGAATGACACCTTTGCATTTGTTGCTGTCTGTATCTATAACATTAAAAGCGCGTAATTATGGTCAATAATTTTACGAAAAAAAAAGCGTATGTCAGTGTTACATAATAACATATTCTCGCATAAAAATAAACAATGCCTCAATCACGAGTCCCCGGAGCAATAAAAAAGAAAAGCGTCAAACGGTGGCCTGTACACCAGCAGCGTCGACCGTTAAAGATATACAATAACTAAAGGTGGAGAATAATTTATTATAAACATTTCCCAGATCTCCGTCCCACAAGTAATTTTTCCCGCCCAACGCGTGCTCGTAAAAAAGATTCATGCTGCGAAGGGTTAAGGATTAAGTACCATCGATAGCCAGTCGCGACGTTTTCAAAAGGGAAGCGTGCGTGCCGCGAAAAATCGTACGCACGAAGAGAGAGAGAGAGAGAGAGAGAGAGAGAGAGAGAGAGAGAGAGAGAGAGAGAGAGAGAGGAGAGAGAGAGAGAGAGAGGGAGAGAGAGAGAGAGAGAGAGAGAGAGAGAGAGAGAGAGAGAGGGGAAAAGGAAAAAGGAAAAAGGAAAGAAATACAACACCAGCGTTACTCACGTATTTGTTTAACTTTTGCTGCACCTGGGGATAGGAGAGGTCGCAGAGTTGCTCGAGAAGCAGAAGGATTTGTTCGGCGTTTGGCACGTTCGGATCAAGGGAACTCATTCTCGCTGGTTCCGCTGCACTTTTTGAATGGCAATCGTTACGGGCACGCGTATCTCCGTACTATTGCGATGTATTGCTCGCGCTCGCCCTGAATCGCATCTTTCACGACACTGCACCGCGGACCAATTGTCTGCGAAAATGACGTGCGATAACTTCAAAACGCACGAGAAACAAGCGAGTCGGTCATCGCGAGGATTTAAATCGGCTGTCAAAGCGCGGAATGGGCGTGCGGATGCGAAGTATCGCTGCAAACCTCTGCAGAGGTCTGCATCATGCACAATTGCTCGATCATGAATAAACAAGTGACGTGCGCAGCGCGAGCCTTACTTACCGCTTACTTACGTTGTTAAGTTTTACGATCGGGCTCGGCCGAGTGTTATTTTAAATGCCACGCGAAAACGCGGCGATCGAATAAAGTTTCGTCTAATATTTAATTGATGGGAAAATGATAGGAGGATATATTATATATCGGTTTATACTTTTCAAACGGCGAGCGAAGTGTTATATTTTTAAATTCGAAGCATTAGAGACATTCGAAATGGCTTGTAAATTATAATGCTTTGCGAATATATCGTAAATGTTTTTATTGGCGGTTATTCAATCGACTTACGATTGTATAAGTTATTCTTGGGTATTATCTTTCGAGTATGAGTATTTGTACGCACGAATTGTCTGCGTAATGTTGGTAACACTTTTGAATAGTGTTTGCAGTTGATGCGAACGCTTTTTTGTTCAACGGAGGGTGCAATAATTAGCGGCGTTGTTCGTGAAAAGTAATGAACAATAATGTTCTTGTATGACGGGGGAAGAACAATTGTTTTGGGGGAAGAATGTGCTGCAACAGGTAGATTAACTTGACGAAGGCTGTTGCAATGCTACTGTAATATCTTGGTTATATTATGGGCATTTCGATGTAACACACTTTTCAGCTCTTAGTCTTGATTGTACATTAAAGAGTAATCTTAGAATAAATTCTGCGCGCACATATTGGTATTATTATAATTATCGTTTAAGCATGTACGTTAGAATAAGATTTATCTGAAGAATAATATAAGAGAACGTTTTTATAACCTCTATGAAAATGAGTGCCGCGGATGATTTTAACGTAGCTGCCAGATATAGAACGGTCCGCAAGCATTTAGATAGCTTAGGATACAAACACGCGCTTACTTTGGACGCGCTACCTTTGATAGAAAAATTATTGGCCGATCTTATCCAGACGACAGAGAGTTTGAAACATTTTAAGAGCATCGCGCAAGAAAATATCGAGGTACGTGTGCCGACGATTCAAAACTTTCACGTCGCATCGTCGTTTGTACTTTTGTGACACCCTTTGCGCGAAGCAATTAATGTATCATCAGAATTTTAATAATTCACGAATGAAATGTTATTTTTATCGAATAAATAATCGCGCAGGTTTCTCTGTAATTGTTTATCTCTGACGAACATATAGGCACATTCTCAATTGCAATTGGCGGTTGATCCGTACAAATGCGATAATGCGAGGCTGGTACAAGAATGCAACCAGCTTCACTCGGATTCGATAAAGTCGAAGGAAAACCACCAGAAGCAAATCAAGGACCTTAAGAAGGACGTGTGTAAATTGGAGCGTGAATGTAACGATCTCCAGCTGGTGTCTTCGCGTAATTTACATAGAATCAAGGAACTGGAAACCGAATCTTCTAAGAAGTCGAAAAGGATTTTGGAGCTGCAGGGGAAGTGCTTGAAACCAACTATCAGCAACGTTGGATTAGGTTCGTTCGCTTGTTCTTTCGTAGAATCATAATCGTCGAGGTATCAAACGTGTGTTTTTAGTAAATAAACTTAACCATTAACGAATGATACGTATTAATCTTAACCAAGCGAATGTTTTTAATAGAGGTTTGTACGATTCGAAACGTCACGTTTCTTCTTATTCCTGCAGCTTCTAAAAAACGTCCTTGTTATCCGCTTCGAAGGCCGATCATAGAAAGCGAACCGTTGCCGAAAGCGGGGACCAAAAGCAGTCTGTTGCCAAATTTAAGCGTAGCGGAGCCGAAGGTCGTCGATTTGTTAAGCATGGCTGATCACAAATTGAATTGTTTGAACCACGAGGTAACAAAATTAAAGGGGGAACTCGCGATACAAACTGACAATGCGCAAATCCTAAAGAGTCAGGTACATCAACGTCGATTACATCCGCATGCGTTTTGGGTGCTCTTGGTTGTATTTTGAAAGCGCTGTTTTACAGCGTGCATTCGCTTGTAATAGAAAGTCGTGCTACATTTATGTACGAGTAAAAAGAAAACTGTGCGAACGGAGATATGTTATGGAAATATGTTTATAGCTGGCTACTAAGGAGAAAGAAATTATACGTTTGAAAAAGATGTTAGAAGGAGGTAGACCGTATTCGGCTGTTTCTAAAGATTGTGCTTGTAAAAAGACGGAGAGCAATCTCGTAATGTTAAACGACAATGCCGACGCTAATGGATCGAAGATTCTTCAACAAGAGAAGCTAGAATTAGAGCAGAAGTTAAAAGGTAAGGGATACAGAGATGGGGTGTTTATATATGCGAGTATATGTATATTTTGGGGTTTGTACAGAAGCATTAAATAAGCAACACGATGCCATGTCTCAGGCGCTTAAACTGGCCGATCGAAACGAGGAATTGGAGAAAGAATTAAGGGACATAGATCACATAGCGTTGGCAGTAGAGGCCGATTGCAATTCAGCGGTCAAAGAAAACAATAAAAGGGTCTCTAAGCTTCAGGTACTAATATTGGAAGTTGACCACGTGAAAGTGTCTTTGGAAAGAATTAAATATTTATGACGCTTACTTTTATTCAGCAAAAGTTAGAAGATGTAATGACGCAGGTGCATGTGTTAGAAGGTGAATTAATTGTTGAGCGTAGAGAGGTGCAAGAATTGCGAGCGGATCTTGAAGCTTGTAGGCTGGAGAAGCGCAACATTCAATGCAACTTGGAGTTTACTTTAGACGAGAAAAAGCAGATGACCGATAGGATAAATGAACTAACAGTAATCGGTGCGTAGAATTCCTATTAGCTTCTTATAATTCCTAAGCAATCGAGTGTCCCTCTTTTGTATCTGCTACATGATTTTCATACGACTTTACAGAGAGAAATTTAAATGATGAAATAGAAAGGTTGGCAAGAGAAAACGAGAAGCAGAGGCAAGATGTTATTCAGTTACAGTATAGCAATAAATCGTTGAAGGAAGAGATGCAAAGGAAGGAAATGTTACAAGACAATGGCGCAGCTAGCTTGAATGGGTGTAGAGAAAAGGGGAGGAAGAATGATTGCAATAGAGGTAATATAATAAATCATTGGAAAAAGATGGTAGGGAATTAATTTAGGATTCGTTATCAGGGCGGAATGGAACAGAAGTCCAAGACGTACGTAAAGAGAAACCTGTTCAAAGCCTGAATGGTATTGGATACGAATGTATACTAAAACAATTGGACGAGAAGGAAACTCAAATAAACAATGTACGTAGCTTAACATTACTTCTTGAAAATACTTATTACGTAGAAAACGGTTCGAATATGTTACCTGAAATCTATTCCAGTTAGAACACGCAGTTGACCAATTGAGGAGAGAACGGGATTTCTACAAGAATGAGTATAACAATGTAAAGGAGTATCACAGTAAAGCGATCGAGAAAGATCATGTAAGATATATAGACCTCTCTTTGGAAAGCATGAGACTATTAGAACGTTTGTAGTTACTTCTCTTCTTGTTATTGAACGTAGGTAGATCTATGGTCACGAATTCGAGAATTAAAATGTCAATTGGGCGAAAGAGAGATGGCATTGGACGAGGTACAACGACAAAAGAACGAACTGTTACACGAGAAGATGAATTTAGAAGCACGGATGCAGAGTTGCAAAAATGACCACAGAACGTCTCATCGGCCATGTAACGTGTGTAAGCGTGGTACTTCGTGCAGTTGCTCTCCTTCTAGTAAAACCAAAGTAAGAATTGATCATGATTTTCTATAAACTCCCGAATTAAACTTATGAAAGTGTGATTCGTTAGGGAATCATTGATCGTCTGGAGCATGAACGGGACATTGCACGAGCTGACGTTGAACGTTTAATAGAGGAACGCGATGCCCTGCGTGAGAGATTAAAGGTACATAGTGAAATTTACAACGAAGAATGTATAATACTTTTGTATCTAGTTTACCATTAATTACTATGAATTGGCATTAGATGGCTGCGGAGGCACATACATCCGAGCAGCGCCGCCTGAGAGAAAATTTAAACGAGGTGGAAACTCGGCTGAGCCAGATAGAGAAGGAGCGTCAAGATCTTTTACTTACGCAAGGAGCGCGGAGAGCAACAATCAGTGGATTGGAGGATCAGTTACAAGACTTGAGAGACGAGTTGAAGCGGACCAAGCAGGAATTAGGGACTCAACGCACACAGTACTTTCAACTTCGGTATCTATTTCGTTTATTTACAAAACTAAACAAATAGATGAAGTACCCGCGAGTCCATTTACTAGTTATTTATGAGAAAGCTTGGAACATTTTCTCACTTTCATTTGTATTTATATCCGAAAGTTATTTGAAGCTTAAATAACTCTGGGCGAGCCTCGAGCGCCTTTGATCGAAGCCGCCCGGCTTCTCGAGCCGAGCGACCACATTGTATCGTTCACCCGTCTAAACTGCAGCGTGGAGTTGCTCGGCGATGTGTCATCGATTATACAGAAACGGAATTTCTTTATTTTTCATCGTATCGATATGAAAGTGACACCGATGGATTCCTTGCATTCTCCCGATTAAATTGACCAAAAATTATTTGAATCGGACTACTTTTAACGAAACGGGCTTTCAATCCTGCAAATTAATTTTATGCGTAATATCGTTAATTCTGGCTCAAATTGTGTCAGGTTTGGTATCATTTTCATCGGGAAAACACAAGGTGTCACTTTCGTGCAGACCCGACGACAAATGCGGAATATCAGATTTTTCTAATTATAGAATATAATTTTTTATTTTAATTATACCCATCTCTGTCTTAAGTGATGTATGATGTATTTAGGGCACTACAAGATCAGACCGACCAGGCTCTGGGAGACGCGCAGAATCAATTAACGCAATCAGAGTCTGAATTGAACAAGGCATTGGATCGCAATAGAGCGATGGAGCGACAGCAGCTGCAGCTTGAAAGCCGAATCCATGAATTGCAACAAGAAATTTGTAATGTCAAAGCGAATATGACGCACCTGGATCGCGAAAAAGATCAATTGCTGGTAAGTGACGTGCGATTCTTAAGAAGGGTAGGTGTGTAATAAATCTATTGTATGGAGTAATCTTGTGGCAGATGGTGTTGGATGAGAAGACGGAAAGAATAGCCGGCTTGGAGAGAGAACTGATGCTGAAAGAGCAACAGGTAATGGGGAGCGAGCAACAGATTCTAGATCTACAGCACAAAAATGAGTGAGTACCCTTTATTTGTACAAGATCCAGGGTGTTCTAGAAAATCCTGGTACTTATCACGGAGATTGATTACGTTCCAAAAGTATCGCTATAAATTACGTATATTTACAAAATGATCGTCGAGTACCAAATATGGTCAAATCTTTGCGATTACAAGAGAGGAGGTGAATTTACATAATAGCATTTCAAATGTCTGGTAAATGGCAGGGCCCGATCCAACTCCTCCGCCACTCTGGGCAAAAATTAATTATAAATAATTATTTTAAAATATAACTTCAATTTTTTGTAGGTATTTGTTGAATAACAAAAGCCTTACCTACTTTTTTATCGCTTTTTCCTAAAGTTTTACTTTTCTATTGGTATCTATTGATTTCAATTTTCTCTTTCTACCAAATTTGCCGCCCCCGAATTTTTCGCTTTGGACAATTGCCCTGCTTGCGCCCCCCCCCTCCCCCCAAAAAAGATTTAAATCGGGCCCCGGTAAATGGTGAATCGAAATGACGAGAATTCTCATAGCGCTAATTAAATAAATAGGAATTATTATTATGAAACTGAGACGAAGATAAAACTATTTTACGCACAATATTTGTACAATACTATTTACACGCATTGCGCAATCGCACAAGTAGTTCATCTTATCACTAGCGCGCGCGAGGGCGCCCAGTCTTAAAAATTCACAGACTTCGCGTTCTCATTGAGAAACTTCGCTAAGCTCACTGCGGGTGGCTGGCACCCACCCGGCGAAAGTAGATTGTTACTTTCTAGCTCAGAGATTTCCGAGCTTTCGTTGATTCTCTTGTACCCAGGCCTGCATTCGCACCTAGCTCTTGGCTCCGATTCCTCGCTCTTCCATAAAGTTGGTTTCGGCATCCTCCTCGCCACCAACCACTCTCCAGCTGTGCACGGGCCCTGGGTGTACAGCTTGTAACAGGTTCTGTTTATCACCACCATCCCTGGCGTAGACTCACAACTGTCGTTGCTGTCGTCAGAGCACTTGTCGGAGTCCCTCGGCGCACTGGTGCATCCGCACACGCCGTTGTAACTAATCCCATCGACGGACGGCCGCACATTGTAATCGTATAAAACAATTTGCCCACTAGGGCACGGTCCTCTGGTTCCTATTTTATAACACGTCTTCTCTTGAGCGAAGTACAATCGGCCACGCTTGCAGGGTACGGGAATGCAAGTGGTCGAGTTCATCAACATGTGGCCGTATTCGCAAGGTCCCCTGGTGTAGAGTCTATAGCAGAATCCGTTCTCATAGAGCACGTGACCTGGCTTGCACGCGCACTTGGCTCGAACCACATCCTCGTTGCCCATAGTATTCGTTATCACGAAGTTGTGTCCTTGCGGGCATGGGTCGAGTCCACCTGCAGGCACAAATAGGTCATTAACATTACGGTCATTACAGAATTAGGAAAGGAAGTGGCTTATTGTATTTCGTGTCAGCTTACCTAACTGGTAACACATCCCAGTGGGTTCGTGGTAGTGAGGTAGTTTAGAATGGCAACCACATACGCCACCCGGTAGATATAATTCTCCAGGCTCTGTACATGGACCTTTAGTGTAATGCTCGTGGCACCCTCCTACACTTCCCGGCCAGTGATACCTTCCAAGTTCACCAGTTGTGGAGCAGGAGCACGCTGCCAAGCCATCTTCATCTACAGCGAGGAGCTCACCTTTGGGACACGGTCCCTTGCTGAACTTTGGGTAGCATTTGCCATCCCTGGGCCAGTACACTTCTCCCCTTTCTGGACACGACTCTGGGTCACGGCAGACGCCCCATCTTTATTTAAAATTGCAAGATCAAATATTAGCTAGCACTGTAACTTGCACTGCTCTTAAATCTAACTGTTAGATTCATTAGACACAGCTGCTTCGTTCTACCTAGACTTGCCAGAGGTCTCTGGCACTGGCGCGAAGTACTGCCCCCTCGGGCAGGACGCTCTCGTGTATATCAAATGGCACAGAGCGTCCCTAGGTGACTGAGCAGTCCCAGGCGGACACCTACACTCTGCCACAGTCCCGCCGCCACCCGCTGCTGGGCCCAGCTCCATCGTCTCTGGACACGGCGCGCCGATCTGCTCAAACGAATCGATTAACAGCCACAGGCAGTTTGCATCGCGAAAGAAAGGAGACACTGAAAGACTCTTTCTAAGTCTGATCTATTAAGCGGACGCCGTGGTCTCTGGAAAGAGAAATGCAGCACCTGCCTGGAATATTTTGTAACACTTTCCATCGGCCGGCCAAAATAACAATTGCCAACCACGTGGCTGGGCAGCGCAGGGATTGCTCGACGGGTTTGCCCACGGTGGAGGCATGATCGCCGATCTCACGCGAACCGATGCTATCCAAACGACGATCAGCAGATTCCTCAAGGCGCTGGAATATTGAACAGATTTACGGTTACTTGTCGCTGAGCATGGAAGTATGGTCTGCGTAGTATCGACAGCTAAACACTCTTATTTTTAGCTGACAATGCCCGCCGACGCTGAAGCAGAAGGAACATACATTGAGAAATGTTTAACATTCCTCTTGGAAACAGGGAAACAGCGATCGAGGTAGAAAATGCTGTCGCGTGTTGGCCCGTCCGTATGTCAAGATCGAGGGTACCGCGGCAGGGGAAGAGCAAAAGCACGACAGAAATAAAATGACCATACTTTCACTGTTTCACTATGGCAATGGCATTGTCCCTGGTCTTAAGATGACGACATGCATGTGGAATAAGAATACCGTCCTGTACGGACGACCGTACGAGCTGCAAACTGAAAGCAAAAACACTTTTCTCTTTTTTTTTCTCGCCCGTCGACATTGAGCATCGCAAACGAGGGGGCGAGTTTAAGCAGTATCCGGTGGCTTCTGCAGAGACAGTGCATGAGAATGATGCATTCTCGAGTGCAGCGTGTTTGAACCATTGAAAGTGTATGGAAATCTTTGTTTGGGTAAGAGAACGTGGCCATTTCTTTATAGAGATTTCTGAAAGCTCGTAGAGGTACATATAGGATCGGTACTCTTCTTCTCTGCAGCTCTCAAGAATTTAAGCTGTTTAGAGTAATTCAAGGCGTCTTCCTTCAAAAATCGAGGAAGTAATCGCGAGGAAGCTTGCCAGTTAAATTCTAACAGTTGCTAGACAAGTTTTCTTTCACGACTTTCCATTGCACCGGCAGAACGTGTTCCGCGGATCGCGCAGTATCGTTTTATTAATTACTCCTCGTGGCTCTGGCAAGGTTGCCTTCTAATTATAATAATTCCCGCCGAATAAATCGCCACTTAAACTGCCATTCATTAAGGAGAGTATACCGGTATACTTTATTTATTCACTACATTCGTGCAGATAAACAGCTGCTTGCGACAGTTTTCATAATCACAAGATTCTTCTTCTATTCTTTATTCCACATTCCAGTGATTTCCAGTAAGTAAAATTTCCAGACGAATGCCTTTCTTCTATATTTAGCACACTGAGCAGTATTTTACCTCATTTGGTATAGGTATATTGCATAATTTAGTACAGAGTTGCAAGATTTTCAAGGTATAGGTTGCATAAAATGAATTCATATTCTCTCTGTTCATTGAAAAAGGAATCGCTGTCTCGCTTTCAATGGAATCATTAAGAAAAGTCGCACGGTCGCTGCGGAACTACCGTGCACGTTGCGGAATGTCACGCTTCCCTTTCCGGTGCAATTATTGCTCTTCTTTATTAGACCAGTGCAACGAGTTTGCGCAAAAGAAACAGTAGAAATAAAATATCAGTATACTAGGTAGGTCACATGACTCGATCATCTTCATCTATTTCCCTTATCGTATAAAAATAGGTATTTCAGAATATAATTCTAATTTTTCTTAATAATTAATAATATTTTTATTTTTACTTATTTTACTTTTTTTTTATTTACTCAATTACTTAGAATTTCTAAATTCTAATTTTACTTAATACTTAATATTAATAAAAAAAAAGTCAAAACCGTGGCGACCCCCAAAAAAACACTTCGCGACCCACCGGTTGGAAATCACTGATCTATTTCCAATATTAGTGGATCAACTGGCACTCTTTTTATTTTGGATAATTTATCTTAAGGAAGTTTATGTACTGACTTTCTTTCCCCTAATTGAAACCCATACCTTCGCAATCATCATTAAATTACAAACGAGCAGAAATGAAAAACGAGCGAGCCTTCCAGCGTTTCCTAAAACATTCTACAGAAGCCACCGCACTCTATATCCCTTATATAAACTTTATGCCGGCGCGATATCATAATTTTGCCCGCGATTATTATCGATAATATGAAAGTTGCCCTCGTGAATCGCAAGAGGAACCTGTTTCTTCTTCCCGGTTAACCGCTCCGCCGCGATTTTACGCGGCGTGTAAACGAAAAGTAAAAGTGCTTCTCTCAGGAACTCGCGCTACTCGCGGCGTTATCATCCCCGCGACGTGGCGTTCGTTAATTAATTGCTCGTTGCGGCGACGGTCTAATTACCGGTTGCCTACGAAGACGAACGGGGGTGCGTTGCATCAGGACTTTCATGTTCCCCGCATTTCAATTTGCAAAACGAGTATAAGGCAATTTTTGGTCAAAGCTTAAACTGTTTCTTTTTTGTTCTTTTTTTGCGAACGGAAGTTAAAAATAAAAGTTTCTTTTAACGTATGAAGGGTAAGAGGGAAAACAAGGAATGTCACAACAGAGCTTTATGGAGAAAATACTTTCGTCCACCAGTAACGAAACAAGTTTCAATGAATTTAATTTTCTTAAATAATTTCTTGTTTTACCTTGACGCCAGAAACTTGTGCTTAGAGTGGGGACATTTTGGTGCGAAGGCAGGGCACATTTTGTTGCATTGCAGAGTGACCATTTCCTGCCTTTAATCAGTATACCAAATCTTTAACGTTATCGTATGGGTTCATTTGAACTTTATAACACTTTGTGATGCGACAGTTCCGCAGTCTCAGTTGCCACCAACAAAACATGCTGTAAGACGCAAAATCGCGGCAAAAGGACATTCCCAGTTTTCCCCCTTAAATATTCTAAGCGTACTTCCTGTAAAACTAATAATTCTGACTTATACCCGTTTGCCCGCGCAGAGAGAAATTAAATCAGTTTATCAGGTTGGCTTTTTAATACATTTCTGAATAAACAATTGAGCACCGGGGACGTGTAACTATGGTGAGCGAAGTTTGCAATAATGCCGGCAGTATTCGGTACAAAATTTTTAGTACAGGTGTTCGGGCCACCCTTTGTCCCTTCTACGCCGTGATAATCGCGCGAGTCGAGGAAGTATAGTCGAGGGAGTGATTTAGTGGCGTGGTTTAGTAGCGGTCATGAATCCTTTGAAGGGTTGCCCGCGTTGCTGCTCGGATCGCGGCGATGACAGACGGTATAGGTACGATTCCTCTTTCATTTATTTCTCAGTGAGCGTGCTATTGCCCCGTAGCAATCTATATCTATTGGATTCAGAAGCCTATCAGTCCATTAGCGGTAAAACCGAGATTTACGCTGTTTGTCCTCTGCAGTGGTGCACTCAGGATTTAATCAGAGTTGAACAAATAAAAATATTTTTAATCTAAATTCAATAAAATTTATTTAAAGAATAAAATCCAGTTTTCTCTTTACAAAGCCCCTTCTTTGAGTGCGCCACTGGTCCTCTGAATAATTTTGCCTAGTAGTTCCGTGATCAATATAAGTACCGCCATTTATTGCTTACGTATGAAAGTAGTGACTTAATTGATTTATCAACTGAAAGTTTTAACAATAAAGAGGATTTTGAACTACGTAACTCATCCTCGGGGAAACTTGAACTTACGCTGATTGGCTTCTGAACCCTCTATATATATATAAGCCAATCAGATATATATATATCTATTAAGTATTTCATTTAACTCGATCATTCCAAAATAATTTACAACCAAAAGAAGCTATATAATATTTACTCTGTCTCGCGTCACGTTTTTCAATTTATTCTACTTACGTTCGCAAACCTATAAATAATTGAGTATCATAGGCGATCGCTAGATATTCGATAGATTAGATTTAAAATTCGGTTTAAATTTAAAAAACGTCCGCAGCATCCCCCGTTTACGCGCCCTCCATCCCCCCTCCTTCAACAACATCCCGTCCCAGCATTTGCATACCACCTTTTCGTCCAGACTCCCTTTTTACCAGTCGTTACGCAACGCCGTCCGTAATGCGCGATAAAAATCAAAAAAGCGTTATGTCAGTGCCGTATTATTACGGAGCGGACGTTTCATGGGGCCGGCGGCTTCCTGAAGCGCTTCAGCTTGTAATCACGCGACACGCTTCGTATCCTGCACGCGCTCGAGTAAAGGATCAGCGTAATTGTTTAACTAGCCGTACTTTCATTGCCAACACGCGCTTTCTCCCCTGTTCGCGCTATGCAAAGCGTAATGATCAGTTGTCGTTCGCCCCTCGTTACACTGAACGTGCTCGTTCAGCCACTACGAGGATTCTTTACGAGTAATCAACCGCTTGATTACAATGAACGCGTGCTTGCGGAGAACGCGCGGCGCGTTGTTTTTATATTTGAATTATTTTGACGCGATTCTTGAATGAAAAGGAAAGAATACTTTTGGGATTCGACTTACAATGGGGTTCTCATTGTGATTTCTAAATTCGAGTGTGTGCACCGTTTCCGAGTTATCACATCACAGACGCGCTGGTACGCTTTTCACCGTGTCCTTTTATCGCGACCGTTTGGCATCCTGGGGACCGACCACGAGACCCCGATGACCGATGGTGTCGACTCGAGCACCGCGGCGAGACTGAACATTCCACATCGAATCGCCTCCTCGGCTTCGCGCTCTTACCTAACTTCCCCGTGACAAGAACCGAATCTCCTAGTGCACGCCTACCGCTGGCTTCTTTCGGTGGCTTGGATTGCCCTGACGAATCTGATGAGAAATCGGGAAAATCAACTGCGCAATTCCTCGGAATTTCGTATCTTGCAGCCACCTGTATAGAATCCTTTCTGCACTCATAACTGTGGATTACTAATCAGCTGCAAACTACTCCCCAGATCAGAATATTCTTTGAACCAGAAGGGTATAGGATACAGATGGGCAAAATTTTTATTTTAATAAAAATCTCGAATAACGAATAAAAGTTAAAAAAATTATTATCGAATGAAAAAATTAACTTTATTCGTCAAATAATCTAAAGTTAAAGTCAATTTTATTTGATCCGTTATTTAAATAATTTTTTTATTTAGTTAAGGCTCAACTCTGGTATAGGAGCAGCAAATTTTACTCAACTCGTTTGAGATACGACTTACAAGGGAAGTACGGTTACCCGGGAATAGGAAAACACTCATTAATCTTTAAGGGATGTTTTCACCCTGAAGAACCGAAACTGGGCAGAAACGAAAAATTGTGCAGTTTATATTCCAACTGCATGTTGCAAACAGCTATGCCCTTTTCAAAATTCTTAGAAACAATGTCCTGTTCTGTATGCATTCCCTAAAACGACTTCTCTGACAAAAAGATCCCTTTGAAAGCAACAACCGTTGACGCAGGATACCGCGTATCCGGCTGCATATCTCGGGACCGTTGAATCCGCGATAGCTTCGCCAAGAGAAGGAGCAATATCGTGCGTGGGCTTTCGTAACGTTCGACGTATGTACAATAGAGAATGAAATCATGCCACAACGTTTCCCAATCCTATTGGAATCCGCTCGATCCTGGTCTAGCAGCGACCAAGCCGTGGGCGAATCTTTGAGAAACGAATGGAACATGCTGTTCCAATGGCGAACTTGCGAAACTGCAATTTTTGCGAATCCGAGGTAAATGCGTGATTTTATTCGCTTTGCGATTATCTACTTTGCGATGAATATTCAAATTTTGGCCGAAAGAAATTGAAGAAGGTTTAAGCACAGAGGCTTGAGGCAACTTTAGAAACAATTCCCTTTTTTTTCACGTAGCAAGTTAGCGACAACTCATAATTAATTTTAAAATTTTCTCAACTATCTCAGATTAAATATCTTTCGAATGTTTCACGGAAAGGGTGACATACGCTTGTTAGTCTCCCAAACCCGCCCCTGAACAACGTCTGTGTTGAATATTGAACCATTAGGTACTTCATTCTTCCATCACAGCAAATTACTATTTTCAAAATGGCCCCGTGGAAAGGAGACCACTTAAACCAGTTTCAAAAGTGCCCAGCTCTAATAGCGATTTCTGTTTCGAGCGGCATTTACATAATCCCCGTGCGCGCGTTGCAATAATCCCCTGGATCGCGGATCCCCTTGAAAATCCCCAGTTGCGAAATGTTTCGCGCAATCGCGCGGGACTTTCATCGCCGCCCGACCTCCGAAAGGTCGCTATCCGGTGGACGAGCGACCTTTCGAAAAGGAGCATCGAGTTGTTAGCGGCCGACTCGGTTGTTACGAGGTGTTGCATAATTCGAAACCAACGAGGAGCCAGCCTCCAGAGCGGGCCCATTAACAGCAAGCGCATAATCGTCTTCTGTCGCTCCTTGCGCGGAAGCGCCGTTACATCAGAGCAGAGTTGTCTTCGAAACAGAACCAGGACCCTTAACCTCTTAGCTACGGCTGGACTATCCGCGGAACTGTATCTCTGTACGGCAATGTTCGACGCGGACAGCGCGTAAACAATGTACATAGCACCGTTTAGAAAGATTACACTCGCGAATACCAATATAGTGGCGTACCGTTTTGAAAGATGAAATACGCGAAAGCCACTATACTGGCGTACAGTGAAAGAAAACATATGAAAACAATCAGTTAATTCAAACGGTGAGCGAGTGAGCTACTAGAGTGAGCCACTAAACTTGATTCCACATTAGAGCATACAGATTTCGCGCAGGCACGACCCTCAGGCGACGTTGCTACGCCGCCTCCCCACTTAACCGCCTATGTTTTTCTCCGTCGCACGGCCTTCTCTACTCTCTCTGTTCACTTTTCGTGCGGGGCTGTTTACGTTGACAACGGTCAGATCCCGCGTTTGGGATGTACCAGTTATTCCTTGGAAATTACCACGACCAATCGCATGCGGTTCAAACCGTGGGTAGTAGTGGGAGCTGCGCAGATCGGTCGCAAATCGGTAGGGGCGTCGGGATGCCCTAATGTGGAATGCAGTGTAGAGTGAGTCACTAGAGTGAGCTACTAGAGTGAGCCACTATAGTGGCGTGTCGTTCAGAAAGATGCATCCGCGAAAGCCACTATAGTGGAGTGTCGTTCAGAAAGATGATATCCGCGAAAGCCACTATAGTGGAGTGTCGTTCAGAAAGATGACATCCGCGAAAGCCGCTATAGTGGAGTGTCGTGCCTAAGAGGTTAAGGGAGGAATTCGTATGAAAAGTTGTGTTTTTTCAAATTGTGAGGATACTTTTTTATACTTATGAAAAATATAAAAAACCATCACTTACAAAAAAATATATATAATATTAATATTAAATATGTACAATACATTATAATATTAATATATTATTCTCCCCTTAAGGGCACACTGTCGATCAGTGGTATCAGAGTGAATAGTCTGTTTGTTTCAGTGCCAATAACTGATGTGAGTAACAAGTGTGAATTGCTGCATTCCGAAACAGGGAAATAATATTTTTTTAATTTTTTGCCACCGACAGTGATGGAACTGAACCGTTAGGAACTGATATGTGTGCATAGACCTCTAACCATCGGACGGCGGAAGTTCCAACTTCCCACACTGATCTCTCGAGACGGAACCGGGTTCTAACCCACAGTAAAATTTCTAAGTAGATATAGACACCAGGGAAAATTGAGTGCATTCAAGTAAACATATTTGTGACGAACAAATGTACGATTAATTGATAAAATTGTAGCATTTACAACTAACGGCAACGGAATACGGGTCAAAGTTGACCCACTGCATGAAACCTGGCATTTAGGTGGAGATTTGTAATGATAACAGCGGTGCCTCTCGGTTTCAAGCAGATCACGTAATCTGTAACTTCTTGACAAATAACTCCAGCGTGCAATCAACCAAGCTGGCTAGTCGTCTCTGCTTAACAGATAAAAAGGCTATAAAATCGTGATGGCAGTCGAAGAAAGTATTTCTCCCTTTTACCTTTCGGCACAGAGGCTCGGAAGCAGGCACAGCTGGAGTGCTCAAGTACCCAGATGTGACGGGACAGTCCTGATCCTGAGAAGTTCTGGTCGCCACATGGCCTAGAATAAATAATAATACACTTCCGCGCAGTCGGATTTTTTCTCCACGGCCCGCTCTTTGTCACGAAAAGTGTCCCCCATTTAGAATACATCGGACCCTCGGAGGAATCTTGCATCTTGAGGCAAGGGACTGTGAAAGATCACACCGGTTGCCTTCTGTCTCACGTGCATTTCGAAGAACCGTGCAATGCCCTTTACCAGTAACGGTAAAAGTGAGCGGCAGCTCTAAAAAGGGCGTTCGTTTTGACATCGGGGGATCGTGTGGATAGAATTCCGGCGGCGGGGCTGATCGGTATAGGTGCGCGTGTTTGCCTGCGTGTGTTTAGGGCGATGCACTCTGTCGGGTGAAGGATTTCGTGAACCTGGGGCTCCTGCCTCGCCGGCGCTCCTGTCCCCCTTTGTTCAGTCAACAGATAGGGTAAATCCGGGAGACGCGGTCGAGCAGGAGAGTTGGTCGTGTCGCTATATTTCAGAGTCTATACGTAAAAATGCATTAAAGTGCAGACCAATTACTTCTCTAGAAGCCAAATAGTTGAATGAATAGCGTTATTTCGCTTCCTTCTGTGTTTTTCTGGATTTATTGGCTATAAAAGGTAAATTGATGTTACATTTAACCTCTTTTGTCAAACAGCGGTTGTACAGAATCGTATTTAAAATATACTTCTAAGTTTATTTTCCTTTAATGTTTGGAATAATAAGATAGTAGAGATATTGAGGGACAATGCAGCCAAAGTATTCGGCCATATTAACTCTTCCTTTCAAAGCTAACGAGAAGACCATGTCTCGCTGCAGAAAGGTGAGATGGTCGAGTTATGATTTTTTTATTATTTTTGTTTATTTTTTTATTTTTTATTATTATTTTATTATTATTTTTGTTTATTTAGTTTATTTATTCACTTTTGTATTCATTTGCCTTGCTAATCGCCAGTAGGTAATTCACTTTTTCTTTGATGTGTTCTTTACTTGTTTAGCGTAAACAAATTAAATATCAATGAATCCGTAGTTGTATTCACTCATAAATAATTTTGCTTTATCCTTTGTTAATTTTCCATGAATAATTATGTGAGTAGTCTCTGCCAACGACGAAAACCACTTCTCCCGGCACCTCGGGAGAGATGGTCAGATGTCATGACTTCAGTTTTCAACCCGATTTACAGTAAATATTGTCTTAAAGCAAATATCGACCAGTTTTTCTGAATCGGCATAAAATTCTGAACATATTAGGTTTGTTCTGATAAAATAAGTAATATCTATATTAGTTTTAATAGCCATTTTATATTATTTCGACCGCGTCTCCCGGATTTACCATATATTCGATCGTTCGCTTGAAATTTATTGCCAAGCTACTATCGATGCCCTTTAAATTAACTTTATGCAGTTTCTGCAGCCTCTTCAGCTATTTGAATAAACGTAAAAGACGCTGTCCTTGATATTATATCATTCTATCTAAAACACACTTGTAATAGAGGGACATTCAAGGCTTCGTTCCTGGAAAGATGTAATTAAAGATTGGGACAATTTCTAGTATCGTTCTCCCTCGATGACGCAGCCGCCTTTCGTTCAAGGACCAAAGATCGTTGGCGGTAACAGTTCTCGTAGCTCGTAAGTCCAGTTCCCTGAAAGGAATTCGAAATCCTCGAGAGGCTCGGGCGACCGATTGCAGTTGGGGAATCTCGAACGCGTAATAGAAAATTCCATGCCCACGCGATTGGCGTTACCTATCGCGACGGTGACTGTTCGGGGACATTTTTCAGGATGAGAACGAAAGTACACGCGTCTTGCTCAATGGCGATGGCTAACGGGACGAAACGCACGTACGATGACCTTCGTTGTTACACTGGAACCTTGAATTTAAGTCGAGGCGGATCTTCGATCTTCTTTGCTTCGTCCTTTTCGTTTTAATTAAGTTAGCATTGCGTAAGTTGGAACTGGGAACTACGCAACCAGAGGCAAGTGGTACCATTACGAAAAGGAAGCCTCCTTTGTTTTATTTTTCTACTTCCTTCTTTTTCTTTTTTATTTTCTTCTTTTTTATTTTTCATTATTTTTTATTTTTCTTGTTCTTTCATTTTATTTTTATTTTTCTTTCTTCCATTTTTTTATTTCCACTACATCAGCAATCAGAATCGAAGAGTCCTCGTAGAAAACACTGCTTAAGTGGCAAAATTTCTCCCTGCTAATGGCACTTCCATCGAAGTGACCTCCTATCCCTCACCTAAGGTCGATTGACCAGTGTCTTCTTAATCTTCGCTAGTTCTGTGGCTGTAGTAAGCGCTTGACACGAGTGGGTTAGCGTGTGTTTCCAATTTGTCGCGGTGTAAGCCGCCTCTGGTCCCTCTGCTCCTCTTTCTCTTCCACTCAACAAGATCCATTAGTCCTCTCGATTTCTAATGCTGAAAAATGGCGAGTCGCGAACATTAGCTTGCAAATATGTAACCAAAAGGTTACGCAATGCCACGAAGAAAATACGAAGAAAAAGTGTCGCCGCTTTCGTATTTCGTAGAAAGCGCCCTACGTCTTCCGCGCTTATCAAATTGAATTATAATCAGACGTAAACAGCTCCCGATGCCTCGCCTCGTCCATTTCGTCGAGGTCGATCGGTAAGAGCCCGCTCCAAGTTTTTCTTCCCTCGGCGCGCCTTTAAACGCACACGCGAATCGAACCTTACCATCCTCGATCCGGGATTATGAAAGTTCCTTACCGCGGGGGAAAATGAGCAAACTCTTACGGTAATTAAACGAGAGGGAAATGGATACCCAGTGTACTTCCGCGATCGTTTCATCGGCGAGCGTGACACATATGAGAACTTACATTTACAGGAAAGCTGTAAGTTAGCTTTTTCTCTTATTCACTTTAATTCTTTTCCCTAATAGCATTTACGGCTGGCCCGCAATATCCCCAAGTTGGAAATTAATTGGCCATCATAATGCCACCAATAAAATGCTACTAGGGTTATGTCCTGTTTCTCAGTTTAGTCGCAAGTTCACCGTCGACCCTTGCGTTATGTAGGGTAGAAGCCCCAATTACTGACGCATTAAGGACTGACTCTAATATTATTACATAGTATCTGTATTTATTGACTAAAAGTATAAGTTTTTTATTTTTTTTATTATGGTTTAATATGTTTACTTCATGAAAAACATTTTGTGGGTCTTAGAATTTCTATTTTTATATATAAATTCATTAATCTAAAAAACATATTTCTAGATCTATTACTGACACCTCTAAAACGTGTGTGACTGAATTACTGACACCCCAATTACTGCCAGCTAACCTAATACTGTTTACTACTCATTTTACGGTTATGTCGTCTCATGTACATGAGCAACCACGGCTATGACAGTAATACCAAAATGCTTGAAACGCTTGTACCAATCACTATCACCCATATATTAATTAAAAAGGCTTAATTAATCGTTATATTACGATCGTTGTGACTTTCTATGATACTTATATTGTACTAAAAAATTATTGTTTATTATGTAAGTAATTTAAACATAGTAATTATAGCCCTTTCTTTAGTGCCCTGTTTTCTCTTTCACTAGTAAGGAAGTAGCCATTTCCACTGTTGTCATCAAATTAAAATTTTGTATCGTCTTATAGAAATTAATGAAAAAAAAAATATTAAGTGGTGCATTTTCTAACGTATAGATTATAGGTTGAATTACATAATTCTTTTTTTGTATGACTTTACAACGTTTATTTATTCGTTATTTTCAGTAAAATAGCTTAAGGTGACAGTAATTGGGTAGGTGTCAGTAATTGGGGGTTCTACCCTATCTACTGTAAATTCCCTCGGCGAAACGTCCACGTGAATACAACAGAAATTCACAGTTTCAGTATTTTGTTACGTAGCATTTTATTATCAGCATGATCATCGCGCAACGACAATGCGCGCATAGCAGTTTAGACATTAATAGAGTACTCCGCCCAACCCAAATACTCCGCTTTCTATGATACCTTTCCTCTCACTCTGACACGCAGTAAGTTCACTTTCCTTGTATACCTAACCTGTGCATGTCAAATACCATAGAAAGAGAGAATGGGATAGGATTAGCGATAGAGGGGATTCACGTAAGTGCTTGGGCCTGTGTTTACTGCTACACGTACGCGCATGCGCTTTCCATTCGCGCGTGCATTAGATTCTTGCGTTCGAATCTTCCGCGTCTCGTAGTACAAGGGGAAACGTCAGGTTGATGGTACGTGACAGCTCGATTAGGTTAACAGCCCACTTGAACTCGTAATTATCGAGCAAGATAGTTAGTTTAATTCGGGGGATATGAAAGTTTCGTGATAACGGGCTCGGGACGTGTTTATAAGGCAAGTATACACGGAATAGGTTTCATAATGATTTCGACCAATTTCGCGATGGTGTCGAGGTTATTTTCACTTTCGTGCGAGGGAAAAGAGGATACTGGACGGGCACGGAGCAGCGGAGGAAGCTGCTGATGTCGAGGAAGGACGTCGAGATGAGAGAAAGTTGTCTGCTCGGTGTACAGGTCGCTTGGAATTTTTTCCTTTTCGATGCTCGGCGACTATGCGTCCGAGCGTCAACTCGGTTACGTAATGCGCAGACGCGTAATCGAGACGCGGGTAGGCGGTGCTCAATCATGCAGCGGGAGAACGCTGTGTAGCTTCCAGTTGAATATCGTCGACAATTGAGGGCTCGGATGCAATAAGGGAACTAGCGCTCGAAAATGGGAAAAATTATTGCCCAAACGCTATGAAATATTGGAAAATTAAATGTTGTTAAACTGTATTTTAAAAAATATAGTGTTGCAAAGCTCGTCACGACACACATTTTTTCTATTCACAGTTTGATTATCGAATCATTACTATTCGAGCTAAAAATTATAAACGAAAAAATTTTCATCGTTCAAAATCATTATTTCTTTAAACATAAATTGCGATAACTTGAGTAAATATTAAGGGATCGTTATGAGACATGAAACATAAAACTCAGAAAACTCTAGCGAAGCCGTAAAATGTATGCACAAAACCCTTATGTTAACAAATGTAATAATATTTCATTACAAGGTAATACTGGATATAACCCATGTTTTTCAACGTTCGCCGTTAAAAAGTATCGAGGCAATTTTGAGGTACATATAACTTGCAGCGACAAAGTATTTCCTTAATATACAAGGAAGATTTTCACCAATTTTCACACTGATTAATAAATAATTGTAGAAGATATGACGATATATATAAATCTCCCGCGCCACCAATAGTCAACAGCCGCGTGTAATGGGCTATTTAGCAGTCTTAGCATTCGCGTTGACAATTGGCGCCGTGGGAGAATTATATATATCGTCATAACTTCTACAATTATTTATTAATCAGTGTGAAAATTGGTGGAAATCTTCCTTGTATATTAAGGAAAAACTTTGTCGCTGCAAGTAATAATTTTTAGCTCGAATAGTAATGATTCGATAAACAAACTGTGAATAGAAAAAATGTGTGCCGTGACGAGCTTTACAACACTATATTTTTTAAAATACAGTTTAACAACATTTAATTTTCCAATATTTCATAGCGTTTGGACAATAATTTTTCCCATTTTCGAGCGCTAGTCCCCTTATTGCATCCGAGCCCTCAATTACCGTCTCCGTTGAGTTCATTTAAATCCTCTTCGGTATTATAAGTACTTTTCGGATTAAGTTTCTTAATTTCGATCGTGGAAATAAACTTATGTTATTAAGCATGCATCAACGTTGCGATTTTCGTGTATGCGGGGTTACCAAGTTTCAACCCTCATACTTTTGACAAGGGTCGATCCTGAACCCGGAAATTCAAAAAATTATGAAACTTTGTAAATATGTAGGGGATGTCCTCCTGAGTACAACGCAATTTTGTTTGCTGCCCAAATTCACTCCAAGAGGGTGCGATTGACCCATGAAAATCCGTTTCTTTTTTTCCGATTTTGTGTTATAACTCACGAACCGTAAGAACTGTAGGGACTAAAAATTACCAAATGATAGTCCTAATTAAAAGAAGTAACTTTTTCTTGAACACTTTTTCTCCATCTCCTACAGTTCGCGAGTAACAATACAAAATAAAAAAAAATTCGACCAAATAAAGGCCCATATCAAAGTTTAGCTTGCTGGATCTAAAATTTAGAATTTCGCCCTGCACCTGCAAGAGAAGCGCATTTTTCGAGTTTCACAGTTCTTGCAGCTGCAAGAGAAGTTAAATTCCGCTTTACAACTTTATTCTGCATTATATTCCTTTGCAAATTTGTCTGGTTTCGTGTGAGTTGTGTGTCGTGTAGTGTAGTGTTTTCTGGGATGTGTTGTGTGAGGTGTATTGTGATCTGCGGTGTTTGTTGTGTTTGCGAAGTGTGACGCGTGGTGTGTGATATCTGACGTGTAATATATGTGTGAAGAAAATAATAAATTATATCAACAAGAAGAAATGAATCTCGCTAACCCTAGTAGCATTTTTGGTTGGCATACAGTTGGGCCACGCACATAATATTAATTGGCCAACAGTTAGATTTGGCACTTTTTTTTCAGGTTGGGCCAGCAACAGATGGCCAAGGTAGGCTCTCCTACTTGTTGCCCAACCATTTATAGGGCCTACCGTACTATATGTAATAGTAATCCAACGGTAGGCAAACCGTTGGATTTTGAATTATACTTATTATTTATAGGTAACGGGAAAATGTTAGAATTTCAACTGGCGAAATTAAAAAGTTAGGTGGACTCATTTTAAACTAGTTCTCTTCGTATATGCTCTAAGATCCAGTATAACCGTAGCCTTAAACAATGTACAAAATGACGGACGGGACCATTTCGCTCGCGAGGCGGCTTGCGTCCTGTGACTGTGGACGTGAACTGTTCCACTCAACCCTCTCTTCCCCCAGACAGTCTTCATAAAAAGTGTAGCCAATGTGAGTTCAAAATTCTTTCAATTACTTTGGGATATGATTTTATTTTCATCCGAACCTATATATTTGTTTTTATTATCTTTAACTAAATGTATTTCCGTAGGGCATTATTAGTTGGCCCAGAATTGGTTATTCGTAGACAAATCACCACAGTTGGCCCAATAGACGGGGTTTGTAGGCGAAACTACTAACCACCTCCCAATTGATTCCCAACCGTAGGCAAATTGTCGGGATGCAAATGTAACAGTCAACGGTTGGGCCCTGTAAAGAAGGTTTGTAGGCGAAACTACCAACCACCTCCCAACCAGGGACTTAATACCGGTATAATGCTCATACCGGTATTTCGCCAATACAGCTATACCGAAACCGATATCATACCGAAAAAGATAAATACCGAAACCGATATCATACCGAAAAAGATAAATACCGAAAACAATCGGTTTTCGGAATTACCGGTAACCGAAATAAATACCGGTATTTTTTCGGTACTCTTCTCGGTGAACACCGAAACCTACCATGTTACTGAAAAGAATACCGAAAAAATACCGGTATTTATTTCGGTTACCGGTAACCTTTTGTTTTCGGTATTTATCTATTTCGGTATGATATCGGTTTCGGTATAGCGAAATACCGGTATGAGCGTTATACCGGTATTGAGTCTCAGACGAAGATACAACCGAAAAATACCGGTATAATACCGGTATTTTACGTACCGGTAGGAGTCCCTGCTCCCAACTGATTCCCAACTGTTGGCTACCGTTGGCCAACAAAAATGCTACTAGGGAAACTCCGCCCGCTTTCCCGCTTCTCTCTTGCTCAATCCTGCCAAATTTGCTCGCGAAAACTACACACGATCCGTGTCTCTGGCCTTTTCGTATTCAGCGTTTAGTTCCTAATAAAGTCGTTTTCGAGTCTACGTGACCGCCAAGCGTAAACGCAATCTGTCCACGTTAATGCGTTGCTGAGAAGGGATTAAGCAACTCCGGCACGATAGGCGCCCAATTCGTTGCTGCCCTTGTCCCCTTTCGAGAACGCCGCTTGCGCCACGAGGGATGCGCGTGCGATTCGAATAATCGAGCAGACGTCGGATTAAATATTAATATCACGATGTAGCCTTCATCGTGTTAAGCGCAACGAAAACAGTCATCGCGTGTGTAACTTTTAGAAGTGACTTATCAAATAAAAATATAATGACAATTCCACGCAATTGATTTTCAAACGAAGATTACTTTACATGTAGGGGAGACCGGGGATAGTTTGGACAATTTTTGATTAATAGTCTTTAGCGGGCCTGTAAGATGCCTTACGGCTATAAATTGTCCACCATTCGATAGCTCAGAATGTGCGCTATTCATTTGAACCTGAGAAACGGGCCTTACATTCCCTAGTATTACTTTGAGATGAAAAAAGTTCAGAGATGCATATTGTCCAAAGTATCCCCATTGGTGGGGTTACATTGGACATAGCACGGGGATAGTTTGGACAGATGGAAAGAAATGATAATGAATAATCCAATGAATATATAATTTATTTAAAATGACAAATAGCCTGTTGGGCCATTAAGGAGCCCGACCTCCATGGTGTTTTCCAGAGCCGCGCGAAAGGGGAACTCGAAGTCAATGATACCGCGGATGTACATCGGATAAGAAAAACTGTATGAGTGTGCGGTGCAAGCTTGTATTCATAGGCTGAAATAACTGGCCTCTTGGGCCAGTGGCAGCACTGGTGCCCCTAAGAATCCCAGCCTATCCTACGTGTTATCTGTCCAATGTAACCCCTCATATCATATCAAAACAAAATTATTCGTGCCTCTCCTCAAAAAGGATACTTTGATTTTTGCATAGCATTACTTTATTCTAAACACATTCAGCAATGCCTAAAAAAAGTTACAATAAAATTTTTCCATAATGAAGTATCCGAATCACAACAAAAAGTAGATAAAAATATTATACAGTAACACACAAGAATTGAAAAGTGTGACATACCTTGTCATTCGTGAATGCAACACGCCATATTGAATATCAGTTGATTTGGTGTGCATATAGGCACAAACTACAAAAAAAAATTGCAATCATCATGACACTATGGAGGCAATTTTCAAACTGTCCAATGTATCCCCGTGTCCAAACTATCCCCGGTCTCTCCTATTGTAAATACATAATGTAACAGCCCCGAAGACGGCGCTTTGTAAAAAGAAAAGAAAACTGGATTTTATTCTTTAAATAAACTTTGAAAGAATTTTATTAGATTTTATTTGAAATTTTTAAGATTTTTTATTGAATTTGCATTAAAAATGTTTTTCTCACTTCAACTCGGCTCCCCCCAGGATTAATAAATCTTTAGTGCGCCATTGCACTAATCTATATTCCCTAAAACACAGACTCGAAGCGCCTGTAGGTGAGCAACCACCTTACAGCGGTGCACGTCGGGTTGTCTACTACCGCATACGTATCCCTTTTAACGTCAAACGAGCAGAGATTTAAAAAATGGAGTAAAAGGACTTTCAAGTTTTTCAAATACGAAAGAAAAAGTTGTTAAAATCAGGATGTTTAATTAAAACAATTTTTCAATTATAATTCCAAATCTTGGGGTACCATTAACCCATCGTTGACACACCTCTCTTTTCGATCAACTTTGACATACCTGGGTGGCTCACACCCAGAACAATTTTTGAACGACTGCCATTCTCATCTGAAGAATCCAATCGTTATGGAAAAAATCATGGGTCAATTTCAAGGTGTCTAAAATGTATTCTAATAGTTTTTTATTGAAATTTTATCACAGTTTTTGTAAAAAAAATTCTAGATTACCATGTGTCGAGAAAACACGAAGAAAATCTTCAATAAATTGTAACTTTTACAAATTCAAATATTAGAAGCTAAAAATCTACAGAGCTATTATCCAGATATAATATTTGGAAAAAAAAATTGTTTGTTAGTCGGCTTTGGAAAAAAGGTATTTATTTTGCATATAAAAGGCACAGAGTGTCGAAATCAGCTTATGGGTGGTTCCCACCCAGAGTGTCAACGAAGGGTTAATATTACCGTTGCTGCTATTATTTAAATTGCATTATTATTATTGCTATTCTCTTTTTGGAATTGCAGAATATGCGTGAACCAGAGCGCAGACCACGAGAGGCAGCTAAGATCGATGCAGCTGGAGCTGGAGAATCTCCAGCGGCAATTGCAAACGGCGACTTACGATCGAGAGAATGCCATTCAGGAGAACCGAAGGGTTCAAGACGACTTAGCTGCGGTCACTTGCGAAATGAGGAACATGCAGCGCGAATGGGAGGCTTGCCGCGCCGAGTCTTTTGATCTGAAGAAGCAACTGCAAACTTACGTCTGCGAGGTGCGCCGGGCCGAAGAGCTTCTCAATAGAAAGGTATTCTCTGTCACGTGTATTGCCTACAGTTCATTTGTTTCATTAGAAATCCAAACTTCCAAAATCATTCAACACTAGCTGACCCGTTACCCGGTTTCACCCGAGAATTATTTATGATGTCTCCCAAATAAAAAAGCCTTAAAAAAATAGCCTATAATCTAATCTAGGACGTGTGTAATTTATACTGAAAATCGCATTGAAATCCGTTCAGTTTTATATATTAGTAGGTATTACAATTAATAATTATATTTGCAGGACAACGAAAGGACGGAAATGCTGAATCACTTCAGAAGCTTGAGCCTGGAGGCGACGGTTCTGGAGAACAACAACCACAGCTTGGAGTCAGAAGCGGCTGAAGCGAGGGGAGCACTGCAGTCAGCCAGGGATCGGTTATTAGATATGGAGCGACAGTTGGCTGATAAGGATTGCTTGATAAGGGGCTACGAAACGCAGGTGCTAAATATTGTTACACATTTTATAATAGAATTCTTGTTCAACTATGCTGGTAGAAAATGTAGTAAAGGTGTTGGAACGAAGTTACGAATTTATCGAAGGAATATGTGGAATCTTACGTAGATTTTAATTCTCAGATCTGCGAGTTGACACAAAATGTTGCCAGCATGGAGTCGCAGGTGCGCCAGCAGGGAGACCAAAGACACAAGACAGAATCCGACTTAACTGCTGTCAGAGATCTCTGTGTACAATTGGATCAGCAAAAAGACACGCTTATGCAACAGCTGGATGATAAGGATACGTGTAAGACGCAGGTGAATAATCTTGCAGCGTTAAAGACACGTTACTTATCAACGAGAGCAAAGGCGACTTGAAATGCGCGAGCTACTTGTGTAGAACTATGAAAGGAGGTAATTCGTGTTTAATTGTTTTCAGTACGACATGAAAATCGCCAAATTGAAAGCGGAGCAGGCTATAATTCAAGATCAAATGAACAGAGATCGCGCGATGGTTGAGAAGCTCGAAATGCTTTTGGACCAAGCCAGGCAGGAGTCGCTGACTACGCAGACAAATAATCAGGAGCTGCAGAACGAGGTGTGCAGATTGAAGCAGAAAATGTCCGAGCTCCAAAATAAACTGTAGGGTGTCGTTGTCCAATTATTGTAGAATTTCTTCCCACAAATTTGAGGAGACAGTTTCACTTTTTACTCGACGTTACAGATGCTCGGAGACGGCGAAGCTCCGGCAATACCAGACTCAAGCTGCTGAGTACTGTAAGCAGATTAGCGAGCTCCGCAGACAAGTGACGAACGAGAGGTTCGATCGCGCAAGAAAGGACGAAGAAGGTCGCAGGTATATTTCATAAAACTGTTCACTGTTTACTGTCCGGAAATCCTGGGAACCGAAGTTCGGAACGGTGTTAATTCGAGGCAGCTTGCTTGATTATGCATGGTGTGTTTCTTTTAGACAGTCAGAAGGTCCTCCCGATTCGTTTATGCAAACTCCAGTTTCACTTCCTAATAACCAAGCTTCCAGTGAGTCCAATGATGCCACGCACAGGTAGAAAATTGCTCCGTAATATAATAATAGTATCAACTGCAGAGGTGGATCTGTCTTCTCCATTATACTAATGAAAATTTCTAGCTTTTTACCTCTCGATTATTCCCTTTTTATCTCGTTCTACGCAGAGCCTCCGTGAACTTTTGCGGGGCCGAGTTCCAAAATTGTGCGGGGTCAGAAAAAGCACATTTGTATATACTTCTAAGTTTTATAACAATAATAAATGTCTATGCACAGGGCTTCGCAAATTTTACGACGAGCTTATACGATGATATTTATTATTATAAAATTGAGAAGTATATAAATGCATTTTTTTGGCCCCGAAAAAGTTCTCGCCCTGCCCTGATCGTAATCTAGTTGAGAACTCTCGATAGTTTATTAACTATGCCTTGAAAAGACTAACTTACTTTCCACCTCTGCATCCATCCACGCTTCGCAATTAACGAAAGAAATTACACCTGCCAGGCAGGTAGACTGGCTGAAGAAACCTTACACCGCGATTCCCAACTACTCCCGTGTATTTAGTCCTGCTCGATTAACAAACGAGAGACACTCCTTTCCCTTGGATTGCAAGTGTCTGCCATCGAGAAACGCTTCGCAGACCGCGCCCTCGATCAGACTGCCACTTGTTTCTACTGTCTTGAATAACAAAGTGGATGCTTCAAAGCAGAGCGATTCTCAGAACAGCGATGGTCATTCGAAGCCTTTGTAATTTAATAAACTGTTTTGTACATTGCCGTGTAGCTGTTGATGTGATGGTTTTGATACGTAGTCTTTTCGCAGAAAATAAATCTTAACGTAACACTGTTATGAAACTTAAATTAAATTCTGTGGTAATTTAGCGGTAGAGCGATAACTTATAGCCTGTATTTAATTTCTATGCGATTGAGATGCTTTTTTTTTTTATTTGCAGGTCTTTGAATTCGACACCCGACAGTTTTAACATAGACTTAAATGTGGTTATATGAAATATAATGGCTTAACATGCTCTGGTCGATAGGTATTTGCAGAATGAGAGAACTGGAGAGTGCGGTGTCGTCGGCGGAATGAAAACAGTGAATAGTTTTCCTATGTCGCGCTCGGGATACTTGAGCGAAGATCATTGCAGATGTGGTAAATACCTGAAGGAAGTCCAGCGTGATTGCCCCTGTATTAACATAACATTACATTCAGACTGCAAGACGCGGTCAAATCAATATCTGCAGAAAGATATCACTCTGAATGAGGGCAAAGCAGTGCTGAGGAACACTGAAGATTTAAGTAGAACCTATTCTGTTTCACCTAACAGGAGATACGATCGCACTGGCCTTAATATAGAAGATCATTCACATCTATCGCAATCGTTTGGAACACAGTACGAAAGAAAGTACGATAGGAGTAACGAAGAATCAGTCTTTAATAACATTTCGCGAATTCCATATACGAGTACTTCGCTACCGCCTTACCATCCCATTCGTACAAATGAAGTGCCGAACGTGGATAAAGCTTTGGCTGATCCAGTTAAAAAGAGATTAACGTATTCCAAGGATAATGAAGAAAATCTGAGTCAAGCGATGTCGTTGCGGAAGGAAACAAGTATCGGTACAGGCATGCGTCAGAATGAAAACCCTATGGGAGCTTATAAAGAATTATCCGCGAAGACTCTTTCTATGGCAAAATTAGTAAACAGTATCGAAGTCGTAAGCGAAAGTAAAGAAGCCTCTACGAGATTCAAAACAGAGTTACCGCCTAAACTGGACAAAGCTGGCGAAGCTAGAGAAGACTCTTCAGTAGCGCAACGAAGAGGTTTGAAGGCAAGTTTAAGAGCAGCGATTGAAATGAAAAAAGGTCCCGTTACGTTTACGGAGACCGACTTCAAATTGAACACTACAAATACATCGCCAAACTCTGAAGTTAGAATGGAAAGTCTACCGCAGTCTGCAAGTTACAGGCCACTCAACGAGTACTCTCGAATCGGTTTTCTAAGATCGACTTATATTAATAATTGGATCGAGTGCAAACAGTTTGGAAACACTGTGTGCACTAACCAATTGTCCCATATTCGTGCGAAGTGCGTCTCTGATAAAATGGCTACTAATACAATCGGTGACTCCGTTCACTGTTCTGCGTTAAATATCGGGCGAGATAAAATTAAGGATATAAAATTTACCGGTACTGCTACGGCAGATAGTTATTCAGAAGCTCGGAAGGATTTCCATTGTAGCAAGACGGAAGCGAGACCTGCGTGTACAGTAGATACTACTTTGGATACGCTGCAAAATATTCTAGAGAGGACGAAGAGATTGAATGATAAAACCGTAATGCAACACGGTCTTCAACACGACCAGTGTCGGAATGTAAAATGTCAAAATACAGATTGCGGTTACAGAAATGCAAAGACTGGAGGAACAGTCTTAGATTGTAATAATTCCCTCGTGTCGGAAGAGTTGGTGAGAATGTTAATCGAAATCAAGGAGCATACCAGAACTCTGGAAGAACAGCTAATGATCATGAACAGGAACATAAGGATTAAGAGAAAAGCAAACGAGAAGCTCATCACCTCTGCGTCTCCTGAAAGAGGCCATAGTAAGCAACAAAGAGATATAATTACACAGGAGCCGGAGAAGGAAAACGTCTGTATACAAGGGCCTAGTCAGGACGATATCAATTACATAAAATGTGTACAGGATACGCCTGCGAAATCTGAAAGCAACTCTGATTCGCGAGAAATTAAAAACCGAGACACGGCTCCTCAGAAGAGCGACAAGAAACGGGTGTACATAAAGGAGGTTGCGGAAGAGAGTAAGAATTATAAAGAACAGTTTGTCGATTCCGATGCCAAAAGTAGCACTGATACGAAGTCACAAATTCCTCATAGATGCTTAAAGTACTCTAATATTAATAATTTAAGTAGAATATCAAACCAGTGTGCAGGGTCTACGTCATCCTTTACTTTTAATCATTCGAATCCCAGAGCAGTAGCTGCGTCAACGCCTAAAAGGGTAAACTTGCCAAGAGAGAAAGAAACTCTTCGTTGCATGCCGTGTTGTAAAGAGAGCCACTGTCTGTCCGATGGAAATTTGCAATTGAAAGCTACGAAAACTCAGCTAAACGAATTAATATGTTGTCCTTTAAGGAAGAAGGAAGATACAGTTAATTTAACGAGTGCGAGCGATAAGGGGGAATGCTCAACCTCTCAAGAGAAAACTATCGTTACGCTGCTCCTGACGAGAGGTGTAAATAACACACATTTAAAGTCAAAGCACAAAAAATTGGAGTTCACGAACTTCAGACCGAAATGCATTATTGATACGTGTACGTGTGATCAGGAATCGGTGAAATGTAGATCGTCGAGGCGTAAAGTGCAGATACCCACTGTGTTCAAGCAATTGAAATCTGTAACGTGTAAAGTAGAGAGATACGGCGAGTCCGACAAAGATAGTCGTGACGAGTCTACAAAGCAGGCGACGAAAGGTCGCGAAGTATCAGATTTATTGGTGACTGTTTGCACGCAGTCGTCCAATTTTTATATCACAACCGCCACCTCGATTTCTTGTGTTACGTTTAACAATAGAGAGGATTTAGAAAATTACAGCGAAGGAATGAGGCCAGGAGCCTGTATATTGAGTTAGAGTAAAAATTGTAAGGTTCTAGCTTTTAAGTAAAGTGTTTCTATAAGTAACGAAGTCTAGTTATCTTTGGGCGAAGCCTGAGTACAACTGTGAGTCCTAGTTTGGTAAATTTATGGGGCACAATATTAATTGAAAGAAATGAGAGAGTTTATATATTATCGTACCAAGAGTTGGCATTTAATAGTTCAAAATGCAACTATAAAATCCTTAATGATGTGTGACGTTTTTTTGGACACAGCCTTGCGATAGAATACTCGGAATTGTAAATCTTAAACTGACAAATTGTAAGACTGTATTTAAAACGAATTGTTATTGTATTGTACGCGTGACTGATATTGTAAGAGAATACCATATTTTATTGTGTTACTTTTATATTCCTACTGCTGAATTAATAAAGACGTGATTTGGTTACATGACGAAAATAAATCTGTGTTCGATCTAAATTATGTAGGTACCTGTTTTCAAATTTCCTGCGAACAACCCCGAAGGATTACTTTATACCCTGGCACATTGCAAACCCCGAGAGCTTAAACTGAGAAGCATTACCGATCGGCTGAATCTGTTCAGGTACACCGAGATTACTCGCTTCGACATTAAACGCACACAGAAGAATAAATGTGTCCAATCGATTCTTGCATGTTCAGTTTTAATAGCTCTCCTTCGTATTTAGTAATTTATTATATCATTCTTTTATTCCTTTACACATACGTTTATGATCTCGATGATCGTACGAAACGTTGAACATGTAAACTAGGTAATTACAAATAATAAAAATAAAAAGCCTCTCGTAAGATTTCTCTTCGTCCTAAACGTTCAGCTATTCGATTTGATTTATGTATATATGTATACTTGTAATATGTATTTTATATATACATGTATATGTGTGTATAATTTATATATAAAATACATAATAGAGGCTCGCACGAGTTTCATCGTGTTTTACAAGTTTAACGATGCTTGTTTATAGATTCTTCGTTACAATAATCGGTACCAGCCAGTTTCTTTTTCTCTTTCTCACTCTCACTCTCTCCCTTTCTCTCTCGCTCTCACTCTTTCTCTCAACGTCCGCTGCGCGTAATCGGTTCGATTAATTACAAAAAAGACTCATTACCTTGCAACTCCTACGTCTTGTCATTAATCCTATTATAATACAGAACTTTCTCACTTTCCTTCGCCCAGACGTTTTAATCTTACACCCTTTAAGAAAATTTATACAGAGCTCGTTTAACATCGTGAACGAAATACAGGCATTATGTACAAATATTTATAATTACATATTTATATATATAGTTTTTTTCCCTTTTACTTTTATTTAATATGATCGTCTTAACCGTAAACTTGCGACCCTCGCCCGAGTACCTTGGTAGCTCGACGAACGACACCTATTATTATAAATGCAAAATCATCCTTGCGAAATATAATCCGTGACGTTCGAGACAAACGTAAAGATCGTTCCGAGGAACGAGGAACAAAATGGGACAATTCACGCGAATTCACAACGAATCCGAACGACCACAAACCACAAGAAAGAAAGAAAGAAACAGGAGAATTTGGTCGATTTTTTTCTCTCATTCACCCAACTTCGCGGAACAACCGAAATTACCATTTCAAGGTAGACTTGCTTCCTCAAATCTTCGCCTCCCTTTTATACATCAACATAAAAATCTCTTGGCTACGAGAATTGGCGTTTTCGAAAATATTCAGATTCCCGTTTTGTTCGCTTCGTTAGAAACGTCATCGTCCAGGGGAGAAAAGAATCTCGAAGCGAATGATTGTTCGAACGTTGCCTTTCGAATCTCTTAAATAAACACGAAGATCGCCTGTGGCTAGCATGTGCCGCTGTGACTAACTTGTTCTGTTATCAGTAGTTCTATAACTGTGATTTTCGGTATTGATATCCAATCCATGGGCTGGTCAGAGGAGGTTTGTATCGTAAAGTGAAGTTAATGAACGTTGAAATGAAATATAACTGGAAACGGTTTCACAGCTGGAGAAGTGCGTCCTATCGTTTCCCTCCCTCTTTCTGAAAATTTCAAATACACTGGCTTGAACGACGTTTAGGCCCTTCCTGATTCTAAGTAAGAGGTATACTTACGCCTGCGTGTTTACAATAGACAGCTCGCAAGCGAGATAATTACGTCAACCGACTCGATCGAACCGAAGTGCAGTTTCGTGGATGATTCCTGTCGTTTTCTCTGGCTTTTACTACTGAACGCAGAACGGCTTGGTTTATACAAGTTGCCTCGAAACTGAGTGGAAACTCAAGTGTACAACAGAGACCGTGAAAATAAACGCAAAGGGTCTTAATAAATATAAATGGCACGGAATAATCTTCATAAGTTTTCAGTGAAAAGATATTTCTAAGCTTCGTAATACACTCGAAACGGAGACCAATGTTTATCGAAACCTTTTCATTTATTAACGTGACTTTCATTGAGCAGTTGAGTCCCTATATGTTAGTTCCCAGGCAGCCTGTAGAGTGCGGACGACAAAGTAAATCGGGGAAACGATCCGTTCGGAGCAACGCGAGACGGTAATGTATGTCGAAAAAGGTATAAAAGGTTTTCTCTACACGAGTATCTGATAAGTCACTGAAGAGTCGAAGAACCACAGCTAGGTGTGCTTTTCCCTTGAGCTAAAACTGATCTAAAAGCAGAAGAGTCACTTATGTTAGATTCACGACGGATTCTCGGCCGGTATATGCCAATGACGTACATTCATTAAACTCTATGTGCGATGCCTTATTACCAACGTTCCGACCGTAAGAATTATTACTCGATAATAAAAACAAAGAGAGACGATAATGTATATATAGCCATGTAATTGCAATATGCAATTATAAGCAAATGATAAAGTCCTAACAAATACATTTCATAAAAAGGTTTCTTTACAATCTAGGTTTTCTTGGTGACTTATGAAAAACATACAATAATAATAATATTAATAATAATTAATAATAATAATATAATATAATAATCATATAATATTGATTGTAATTAACTATAACGTCCATAAAGTATTTTTTCTTCGCCCCCATTTTTTTTTTGTACACGATTACTAAAAACATTTCTTCCGCTTCTTGTTGAGAAAATAAATATTAATATTAAATTTGAAATATCTCGTTTTTTGTTTCTTCCTTCTTCATGTCATCCGTTTCATTTTCTTTTCATCTTTTTTTATCACTGATCTCTGCACCACTTCAACTACTACTGTCTTTCGTTCGTGTTTTACTAGTTTACAGTACATTATATTATAGTCTAAGTCGGCAAATCGGCTTGCCTAGTAAGTTTATAGGCCTCTTTTAATAATATATGGAACATTGCCGTATCTCCTCTTCCTTAGTACATCACCCCTCTCTCGCTCTCTCTCTCTCTCTCTCTCTCTCTCTCTCTCTCTCTCGCTCTCTCTCTCTCTCTCTCTCGCTCACTTGACCATTCCCGTTCTCTTTTAGTTAACACAGAAGAGCACACTTTTCGCAAATGAATTGCAAATCTCGTACCTTACATTCATTTGTATATATATATATATAGACTTCTCTGCCCCACCCCCCTCTCACTTTTACACTAGAATTCAAAATGAACAGGTTGATCGGTGCTCACACGACACATCAAAGAGCTTTCATTTAGAGGCCCGATTCAAGAGGTCACCTATGGCTACTGCTGCTTTGATCGTTCATATCGTACAGAACTTGTGCGATTGTTCTCGATGATTCGACATTACTTAATGCCACACCTGCCAAGTGCGGTTCGTATGCTCTAAGATGCCTGGAAAGAAAGAAGATGCGTATGTGAATATCAAATCGCTTTTATATGGTCGAATAAAATGATAAAGTAAGTACGATAAAGGAGGATTTTCGCTAAACTGCGAAGGGTTTAAAATGCATTCCAATCGGGGCCGACGTGAACTTTTTCTAAATTTTATAATAATAAACATCTATGCACAGGGCCCCGAAAAAATTTGCGATGAGCTTTTCGTAGAATCGCGGGGCCTTTTAAAAAAATTTCATAATTATAAATATCTAATTTTATAATTATAGACTTATCAGAGTCAGTTGATAAGTAGTTTAAAACAAGATTTTACCTTCTGCCATGCGTTGAATATATGACTAGGTTTCTGAGAATAAGAGCTGCTGTCAAGCGAATACTTTTAGTCACTGGACCTTCGTTGTCGTCCTGTTGAGAAAGTGTAAAGAACTTTAGATCTCGAGGCATCGAAATGTAGATCACGTATTAAGATAAAATGTATAAAGTCAACTAGTCACACTTCTGATTAACACTAGGAACAAATGTAATTTATACACAAATGTGGCTATTATTTAATGGTACTCGAATTAATTAGTTGCAGATAGCATTGAACATTAGTAAACTATAGCTGTGAAAACAAAATGGAAACACTGATTTAGACGGTAATGTCGTGTACAAATAGATTATATGATTCAGTACAGAAAGTATTGACTTTCCATACTTATACGTCGATGCGATAAGCATCAAGAAACTTACTTAAAGCTATAATATACTGAATTTATACATTTCTAATGGTGATAATAGAAAACAATTCGTCGTAAAACAAATCAATTATACAGCATGCTACGGGAAGATGGAAAGAAAAATACTTTCGCTCGAAATCGCATCTTAAGGTGAGAATTACAGAATACAACAGAGAACGATATTTCACAATTGTCATTATCACCTATCTTATTTACAAGGCAAACGTATTATCGCAATAACAGTTATAAACTGATATAATTACGTGACCATAAACCAATGCTAACAATCTAACGCCCTAAAATGCTTCCCTCGGATCATTCCGGGCATCGCACAAAATATACAAATTCTTATATTCAGTTGTAAGCATAAATGCGGGTCCGTTTGATCCCTGAGTGAAACGCTCAACTGAGAAATTGACGTCTCGAATGACACTCCTATCTCGTAAGCACAACAAATACACTACAAGTTATGCTGCTTAAGAGTAAAACATTATACCAACACCCTGTCCATTGTGAACACTTCAACTGCGTAATGAACACATAAAATTACAGCTGCGCTAGCTACGAAATGAGAATAAAATGAACTCCATGCCAAAAATATACGTAATAATCAGAAACACAAAGATTAAGAATTGAATGAGTTAAAAAAAAAAAGTAAAAAAAAAATAAAAAACAGAACCAGCACGGTGCGAAAACAAAAAGGAAATAAAGCGCAAAAAAAAGGTAGGCGGCAGGAACAGCGCACAGGGGCTGTGGCTGTGTGAAAATCAATGAATCCTTTTTTGTTCAACTTTCAACACGTTTTTTACCTGTTCTGGTGGAGGATTTTGCCCAGGTCTGGGGGAAGAAGAGCTTGAGGTGGCTGCAGCGGGCTTGGTCGGCCTTTGCTGCTTCGCCAAGAGAATAAGAAATTTCATTACATTAACAAAACTCGATTAACTTCAAGAGCCATTGGGGGGACTATAAAGGATTCTCCAAAACTATATCGACGCAGATTACAGATACACCCTCTATCTCTCGCGCCATTCGTACGCTGTCTCGTGTACTATATTCAGCTTATGTTATCACCATAACAGAGAAGTGCTTTGTGTCCCTTCTTGTCAAATTTACCGCTCAGCTTACTGTGTACGGTTAAACTAAGTACGCGATCGGTATGAAAGCACTACTAACCATCAGCTCCTTCGGATTCACGAACTCCAGAGCGTGCCGCTTGATGGCATGGAATGCTGCGTTCGGCGCATATCCAGGGTGGTGAGGAGCTGGCGGCGTCAGCGTGGAAACCTCCGTCTTCCCGGTTACCGTTAACTGTTTCCTTCTCATCGACATGGTCTGTGGAACGTTCAATGGTCAGTTAAACCCTCCGACTACCAACGCATCGAACAAGTAACATCCTACTTACTTCCGCGTTACAATGCCTATCGTACAAATGCGTCATTAGGGAGAACCTACGCCTTTTCAAGGCGTCGCAACTCGCCCAAAGGCACAAGATCTCTTCCCCGCCGGTCGGGCAATGCGCCTCGCACACGTGGAGGTAAACCTCGTGCGGCGTTTTGAATTGCCTGTGGAAGTACCAGCAGAATTTAAACGTCGCTTCTTTCCTCCTCGGTCTTAAATCTAAATCGAACCCGCTTACCTCAAGCATCCCCGCCATTCGCACAGGTAGGCATTGGGATCGATCTTTATCGTGATAGTTTTGTTCTCCGGTGGATTCTGACTCGTAGACGGCTTGGATTCTGGGTCCGTGGAGGTGGAGGAACTGACAGTCTTTATAAGCTTCGCCGGCTGTTTGGCGGCCAGGCCGTGGGTCGCGGCCGCTTGGTGGGGCGTGGTGGGTCTGGTTGGCGGCGGGGTGGACGCCGGGGTGGGCGTGACCACCCTCGACGGCACGCTCGTCGACACCGGCGTCTGCTGGGCCATCGCGGGGATCGTCACTGTCACTGTGTTTGGATTCGTTTGCGCTACCGAACTGTTCACTATTATGGAAGTTTGCGGGATTGTGCCTGACGTCGGGACGAGCGGCGGGGGTATGTTGCCGAGGGCGGGGCTCTGCAGGATGGGGCGCGAAACTTGCGTAACGACCACTTGCTGTCCCTGAGGCGTGACCGCCACCATTTTCTGCTGGGTCGGCTGGGCAGCAGCTTGAGGCTGCAGGATAATGATGGTCTTCGCGCCCGTTCCCTGTTGCTGGGTCGTCTGCGCCACGAGAACCGTCTGCGCCTGGCCCTGCACCAGCGTCGTCTGCGGCTGAGCGAGAACGTAATTCTGACCGGGAACGCCGCCAGAGACGACGTACTGTAATTGACCGCCAGCTCCCTGCTGTAATAAAACCTGCGGCTGGGGCTGCGCTTGCCTCCCTTTCACCGACGCAGCTGGTATAATCACTTGATTGTTCGGCTGGATCGTCTGTTGCACTACTATCTGCCTGGGAGCCGTGACGATCAGTTGCTGCTGCTGCTGCAATTGCTGTTGCTGCTGTAATTGCTGTTGTTGTTGCTGCTGCAATTGCTGTTGCAATTGTTGCTGTTGAAGCTTCTGCTGTTGTAACTGCTGTTGCTGCTGCTGCTGCTGCTGCTGCTGCTGTAATTGTTGTTGTTGCTGCAATTGCTGCTGCGATTGTTGCGCCTGTGACTGCTGCTGATTGATTTGATTGACGAATATGTGGGGCTCCTGCTTTATCGCCGGAAGAGAAGGAGGCTGTTCCTTAATATTTACATTAACGTTCTCGTCAAGATCGATTTCGTCCTCTATACAATCCGCAGCCAGGGCAGCGTAAAGGTTCGCAGCGGTAGACGAGACGGTCGCCTTTTCACTGTCCTTATCATCGTCTTGTTCCTCAGACTTAATACTCGAGACTGTGGATTCGGCGGTCGTGGAGTCGACAGCAGGATCCGGCGACATCGTTCCGTTTGAATACTTCACTTTCTTCACGTCCATCTCATCCGCGTCGCTGGCCGCTCTTTTTATCCCCCTAGGTGCCTCGATCAGGGTGTCCTCGGACACTTCGGTCTTCATTACGTTACCCTCCTCTACTTCTACTTTTAGCTTAATGTCGCTAGGAGATTCTTTTAGTACTTTCTTAATGTGGTTCTCCACTAGGTCCATCCCTTTCTCGTTGATCGAATTCTTCCCTAGAACGCCGTTCAGGATGGGCTCCTTCTCGACCTTCCTCTCCAACAGATCCGCCAGCATCATACTCTGCAGAGGTTTCTCTTTACAAGTCACGCTGGACGAGTCCTTCGAGGAACCGTCGTCCTGCGCGTCGATGTCCATGTTGCTCGGCGCGCCGTTCAAGAGGATTCCCTCGAAACTGGTTAGGGAGTTGTCTTCCTCGACACCGACGCCGGAACAATCCCTACTACCGCCTATGCCACTGCTGGAGGCTAGAGAGTTGTTGGTAGAGTCGGAGTCCTCGGCGATCGACGTGCAAGTGGAGCGTTGATTCGTCTTGTTCATGCTAGTTGCGATTGTGGTTGGAGGCCGGCACAGTTTTATGGTTGACGATATGTGATTTTCCGTCGAGTTCAAGACAGCGGTGGAAGAGGTTGTCGATATTGCGATTTGGTTGACGTTTTCATTATCATTTACTTCAGTCTGAAAGACAAGAATCTTATTTGACAACTATGGAGCAAGTTTTGGAATAGCTTTCGTTGAGGAGAATATACCATACCTTGTCACAGTTGTTAGTCATAACAAACTTGGCTCCGTTAAGCCTTTGTATCTTTTTGGCAGGAATGGGTGTAATAGCTGGCTTTTGTTTCGAGTTGACAGGTGTCTTTGGGAGTATTGTTGATGTAGTGATTGTGGTCGCAGGAGCTTGTGATATATTAGTTAATTGTTGCTGCAGTAACCTCTGCTGCTGTTGGCGTTGCGCAACCTATGAAATTAGGAGCATTTAGATCGCGTAATAGATTCGTTGGTATTTCCGAGAATCTCTATTTGTACTTTATATTTCCTTAACTAGTATCGGGGGAAAATAATTTCAATCTTGAAAACACCATGCTTTTGTTAGTACAATACAAAATATTATTATCTTCAATTGAAAACTAATAATTTTGTTAAATATTACTTTAAAACTTCCAGGTGTAAGGTGAACAATCAACACGAGTGAAACGATCGAAGATAGTTTCACGCAAATTCGCGTTCCAAGATCAAAAATCATATTACTAAAAGCGGAGATGATCCGTGTCTCCTCGAAACGCAAACTCAAAATCCAAATTCGACAAAACATACACTCGCAAGATACTTTCAAGTGAGATCTTAGCCTGTAAAATATTTCTCTCGCAATAAACTATTGCCCCTTGTATCAATATATCTGAGAGTTGGGCATTATTCGAATAACTTTTTATTCGGATAAATTTTTATTCGAATAATGCCCAACTGTGATATATCTCACTGCCTTAAACAAATAACTTATTTTAAACTAACATTCCCCAAATGAAGCAAAAACATGCTTCGCTTCATAAGATCCCCATACGAGGAAACTATTTCCCCAATTGTCCTACAATCTACGAGTTCTTTTCAACCTCGATTCTTTCGTAATGCAGTATTCAGAGAATTAATTTATCACGAGAAACTCGTTTCACTAGACAAGATCACCATCAAATACATTATACGAAACTCAGCAACCTACGGAACAAAAACGGAAAAGAAAGGTACTACACTTTTCATTGTTAATGTACAACAATGATACCTGGTTGCTGGTTATTAGCTGGTTGGCACTGATGCTGGATGCGATGCTAGCAGTAGTGTTTGTTACACAGGCAGTAGGGGTAGACACACAAGTCGCAGCAGTACTGGGCATGCAGTCGCTGCTGACCGTTACCTTAGTAGCCAGGAGGCTTTTTATTATGGAACTGGATGTAGTACCACTTCGATTATCTTCCTTTGCAACTACCTGGATAATCTGTGACTGCTGCTGCGGTTGCGACCCGCTGGACAGCAGCGCCTGACTCAGATGCGGATGCGATACTGACACCTAGTCAACAGTAGTTGTCATAACGTAAATACGATATCATCACAGTGCATTGCGTGGCAATAAAAATATTATTAAGTGAGAGTATTTATTTACGTTCAAATCAGAATTACAAAGATGTATATACAAGTGCCTACATACAGTTTCATAGATTCGTTTCAATGTCTGACAAAATGAGATGCTTGCTCTTTGAGTATGCCTTACCGCGAATTAATGACTCATTCAAACGTATTGAACGCTCTTTGATACTGACCGTGAGAGGTTCCTCAAAGTTCGGAAAAGAAATTTCGGCAAATCCATACTTATAATATGATGAGACGTAAGTAAGACTGATTAATTGACTCTGTGTCTCGTGAAATCGATAATATAATAGCTAAACACTCTTTCGTAGTGGCATCGTATTTATTATTAAGCATGATATGAACACTTGTTATAAGAATATAAGATAGTAAGAGTACCATTACACTATGATACGAATTACAACTGCTTGAAAGAGATCTCGACCGAGATGTAGACATTTGGGAAATGCAGAATCTACTTTAATCATGCAGTAAACACGACTTTCCAGCGTCGATCGATTATTGATAAAAAAAAATACAAAGGATAGAACTGTAAGCTTCGGTACACATAAAGATGAATCGTATCAAGCAAATCGTTCGAACCTCGAAACACAAAATAACGTTCAATGGAGATAAAATATAGTGTTTGAAGTAAATCTGCCTGTGTTATAAAATCTGAATGCGTATAATCAGATCGTTTTCATATCACACACAGTACTTGCTAACCATTTGAGCTTAAATCAATATCCCTAGTTTATAAACTTTTATAAATCTGTTCATGTAACCGTATATTTCCAAGTACAGTTGAGTCCTGCTCGTTCGTAACTTATATAAATATAAATTAGATAAATTCCATGGTACTGTGCCTACGTCGCGCAGCTTCCAATAGATTTGAAAGCGAAGTTTCGACGAGCCGGACTTCACTGTGCATAGTTTCTACTTATCCGCATGCATATGTGTAGCGATGGGATATACATAGGATTGAAGGCATGCAAAGTATGTAATTCTGTTAAGGAAAGCCCATATTATAATAGCGTCGTGAAACCATAACCAAAATAAGAGTCAAGGTCATGAGTGGTAGAGAGAGAATGGTAGAAAGCTAGGACTCGGACCCACCTGACTTTTAGAATCAACCTTCGTGACTGGATTTTGGGATTGAGTCGAGGTGTTCGAAGTACTGGAGGGTGGCTTTGGCGGGGCAGACAATTGGGCTTTCAGGATGGGTGACGCCGGGGTGGGAGTTTTCGGAGGCCCAGATGCAGGATTGTCTAGGGCCGTGCTATCAGGAGCAGGACTTATACTCTTGATTGTACGCTGTTGTACGGGAAGCACCTTTACTGGAGTTGTGTTGACTGCTGGAATTGGAGCTGTGTTAGTCCCAACCGCAGTTTGGCTCGGATAAGTTACTTGGGGAGGTGTGGCCCGTACTCGGATTCCATCGTAATACTGAGCGCTACTTGTTTCGCCTTTCAATGGGTTTGGTCCGACGCTACCACCAAATACGGATCTGCAACAGAGATTAATTCGCGGCGATAAGTAGATGTTGAAAAGCCAACGCGATCCGTGCGATTTCCGGGGGACTTGACTTGATAGCTACCTAACGCATCTTGGAAAGTGAAGCGGAGCGATCACGCCCCTTCTGCCGATCTTGGTGCAGCAGCCGAGGTACTTCTTGTACAACTCTTCCTGCTCTATGCGCACACCTGGCGCGGGCTCGAAGGTAGCTCTCAACCAACCCAGGGCGAACTGCTCGTTCTCTTGTATGATTTGCTGATGCGCGTGTTGCTGTTGAAGCGAATTGTTCGTCTCCACTGCTTCTGAACGCACATTAAAGCAGACCAATGTCACGCGCGTCGTTCAAACGTTGTGGTAAGCGGAATAAAAGGCGCTCCGTTTTTAAACTATCGATTGCTTGCTTACTGTGCGTTGCAGATTTTGTTACAGTCGCAGCTGGAGTCGTTGGCCGCGAAGGCGCCGGGCTAACGGGAGCTGGCGTTGCAGTGATTATAGCTGGAGTAGGCGGCACCGACGAGGTCACTGTCGCCGCTGGAACGGCAGCGGTGACCGGCGTGCTCTGAGGAGTGTTTGGCGGCACCGCTACGGTGGACACTGTCTCGATCACTCTCATCAGAATGCAAGCTTTCGGTCCATAACTCTGCGCTTCTACAGTAACAAGGGCAACTAACGTGTCGATAGCCCCGCGTACCCGCGCGACGCTAGTACATGGCCTTTCACCCAGAGAAGTCAAAGCATATAAACATTCCAAGGTATACACTAAAAGAGCTATGTCGTTCAGAGCTAAAAACCTGTAAATAAATACAAATTCATGTATGACGTACTCTCTCTCCCTGTATTCTGCGATTCGCATTGAAACTAAAATAGTACTAATAATGGAATTAAATTTCCTTTAAAAGCGAGAAGTCAATACGCCGAAGGTTATTACAGAATATTCACCTGCATATGAGTTCGTACACATTGTCCTCTAACCCGAACGTAACAATCTCCTCGTTGCTGTCTTGCTGGCTGATTTTATTAAGCACTTCCAAACAGGAGATGACGATAAACCTGTCCTGGGACTCGATTCCCCTCGCCACGCATGATAATACAACATCTGTTATCCTCTCGCCAGCCTCTTTCAAGATAACTTCATTCGCTATGTTCCCTAGTATGTCGAAGCCAAGCTGGTGCAGGTTACTCCACCTCGCTCTGACACACAGCAGTACGAATCTCAAGAAACACCTATTCCTCCCCAGTACAGCAGCATTCTCCGGGGTGAAACTTAGATTCCGTAGTATGGATGCTATCTGCAGCACACGTTGACCATATGGGTCCTGAGTCCCCAGCGTTCGCCCGACACAGAACAAGTCCCTGTCCTCCTCCTCAAACTTTATCGAGTTCTGGTTCTGGTCTTTCAAGTTTTCATCCTGAAGCGATCCCATCGGATCCAATCGTGGGCAATCTGGGAGCACCTGCAAGTACAACGAGACAAATTTCTTCCACCAGCTCGTACACAAAACTCTACGATCGTCTAAGAAGCACTTCGCTTGCACAGTACGTCAAGAGGATTGAGTGCAAGAAATTTTAAACTTGATCTTAGACTATATCAGCCCGCTGTAACTGCTTTTAGTTAGAACATCGAAGGATAAAGTTAAGTGCACCCTTGATATTAGCGAAGATACATTAAATACATTAACCGATTAAACTAGTACTCTATCTATCGAACCTACTTAACTTCACTCTACGCTTGAAAGGACCCTACGAAGGAGTGTTAATTTAAACTTGGCAATGTACAAGTACGATAGCCTCCACTTAAAAGCATTCTACTATTCTGACACTTCAGCGGAGCCCCAAGAAAGCAAGCAGCTTTGAATTTTCAAAACTTGATCCCATCGGAGCCTGAATATTCCAGCATTCACTGACCAGGGAAGATCCCGAAGCCGGAAATTCAAAAAATTTCCTAGAGGGATTTCCTCCTGATCACAACGCAATTTTTCTTTGCTGGTCAAATTCACTCGAAGGGGGTGAAATCAACCCTTGAAAATTCGGCTATTTCTCAATTTTGTGTTATAACTCGCGAACTGTAAGACATAGGAAAAAGTATCAAGACAAAAAGATACTTCTTTTAATTAGATCTATGATTTGGTAAAAATAAATATTTTACAGTTCACGAGTTATAACAGAAAATCGGGAAATAAAAATAATAGAATTTGAAATTTGAGCAGCAAAGAAAAATTGCGTTGTAACCAGGAGGAAATCCCCCACATATTCAGAAAGTTTCAGAATTTTTTGAATTTCCGGGTTCGGTATGTTCCCTTGTGAGACCGTTCGGGCCCAAGTTAAGTTTCCTTTCTAAGCCGCATCCGCTGAGTGATGTACTCGATTATTTCGCCTTACCCCGTCGACGTCCATCGACGTGGAGGCCTCATCGTTCTCCGTCGACGCGGCGCTTTTGTTCTGCTTCTCCTTCTCCAAGATTTTCCGCCTGGAAAAGGTATGCGGCCTGCCGGTCGGCTTCTTCATGAACGTCCTCTCGTTCGTGAGATCGATCACGTCCTGAGAGTCGAGGACGTCCGACCAGAAGGAGTTGATGGAGTAATTCCTTACGCGGGAGTAGACCTCGATGAAGAGCTGCCGCGTGCCCGGCGAGTCGAACACGCCGGCGTGGGCCAGGAGTATGTTCACCAGCCGCGGGTACTTGTCCAGGCGCAATATGTGCTTGCCCTCGTTCGACAGCAGCGTGCAAACGTTGATGGCGAAGTCCTGCTCGTTTGGAAGCGGCGAGAGGAGAGACAGTGCGAGCTTATCGTAATTGGATGGCTTGTAGAGGTCCGACGAGAGGCCGTTGTAATCACGAAGAGATTCTGCAAGAAAGAGGAAGCCAGGATTAACGTACCACCCGCAACGTGGATCTGAAAGTCAGAGAACTCGTGAGAGATCGAGATGCTTTCTTATCGGTCGTGATAAGTGTTCGGTGGCTCTAAGAGCGCTATAAAAATGCTAACGATTCGCCGCGAAAGGTCATGGTTGGTCGGTGCCACGGGAAAGAAAGGCCTCCACGTGACGATACTGGGGAGGGGTCGCTATTGGTGGGCTGAACGTGGCACAGTAGTCTTTTAAAGTGTCGTGGATAATTAATTGAGGGCATGTCTACTTGGAGGCACAATCTGGAGGAGGATTAGAAGGGCTGGAGAAGGTTGCAGACAGTGGCGGATTTAAGGGGAAAGGCCCAGGTGGTAAACGTTCCGAGGGGCCCATTTGTTTCGGGCGAATGAAAAGGCAGTTTACTAAAAACAGGAAAAATATAAGTAGTGTTTGGATAAAATCATAATTTTGTTTGAAGATCGCCCGTTAAATCCGTTACTGGTTGCAGAAATGCAAAAGATTGACTTCCCTACTCTGATCTTCCTTTGCACTGTTTCATAAGAAATGGACCTGGTCCGAAGATCGGTAATTTATTTAATAGAATTCAGGACAAGTGGTGTCTTCGTTTGTATCGTGTACGTAGAAGCTTAATAAATATCGAATACCGTGTATAAATATGCGTGGAGTATTTAACATGCAAATAATCCTTCGATGAAGAGAAGAAGAATGGAAGATACAGCAGCGGCGACCGACGACGCTCCGTGCAACTGGTGTGATCGACAAATCACGAGTGGAAGTAGGTTGTACTCGGTCAGGGTCAGATTTCTACGGAGCAATGAAAATACCTCGATCGAGCGGAAAGCGCTCGAGCAATTTTAACCGAGCAAATCGTACCGATCTCCTGCGGATAATTGGCACAAATTTTTTTATTCTTAATTGACGAAGTATCTTCAGATATGCCTATGTTGCAATTCAAACTAACAATAAGTACCAGAAAAGGAAGATTTTTCTAATACCATCACATCGTGAATGAATTTTCGTTTCAGAGAAGTTTATAAATCGGCAGAAGGTGGTATAAAACCGCTGACATAGTTTGTCCATTGCGCGTGTTTCGTATATAAGGTAAATGTCCCAGTCCTTAAACATGGCCCAATAATTAAAAATTGAGAAGAAATTTTATTAATAATAATAGTTTTACTAATTTGCAACGTTTAAACTGTTCGAAATATAATTGCAAAATGTATTAGCTTTATATAGATACAATTATAAGCTTACATAACTGAATAGTTATATCATACAAAAATATTATTGTACAGTAAAGCTTCAACAGTTTCAATCTCGCTTCTTACTTAATGGGCTCAAGCAAGCGAGAGAATATTTTTGTTAAGGTTGTAATTAATTATTATTTTATAATTTTTGAAATTATACAGTTGTTTTGGATTTATTATACATTGAGGAATTTAAAATTAATTGGATCTTTTAATAATTTTTTGTTTTTAATATTGAAATTGTTGCGTTTATCCACTAGTACACGGTAACATGACACGTACCAATCATTAAACGTGTGTTCAATGGTTGTTTAACCGCGATGTTACAGACGTCAGTGTTCAGTAGTTATAAAATTATAAATATTTATTGTACCAAAGTAAGTATTTTTTGTATTCTATATATTTACGTTAATAATAACTAGACAAAAATATAATACTGTTTAAGAATTATTAGGATAATTAATCTTATACTCGTTATAATATTAACATAACCTAAACTTTTATAATATACTTTTAATCATTTTTTAACTTTTTCAGACATAAAGTCATGCCGAAGGTAAAAAAGATAAAGAAGAAGAACTACAGTCAGTTGATTTCTTTTCATTAACTGATAGAAATAGTTAAATTAAATACATATTCAATAATTGGGACACTGTTAATTAATGACTGGGACACGCTATGAATTTTATTTAATTACTGGGCCATATGAACAGTTTCATGTTTTAATTAATTTAAAACTTTTGCTTTAACAAATGTAGATTCTTGTTACGTTATGTGAAAGTAGAAATTTTACGCTTTCGAATAATTATATTTAGTTATAATTTTATACTATTTAAATATAAAAAAAATTGCAATCATCTCAACTGCTTCCTTAACTGTTTTGCCATTGGGACATTTACCTTACATGGACTTTGGATACGAAACGAATTCTCATCGAGCCCAACGGTGCGCGGGGCCTCTCGAAACATTTCGAAGAGACTGGAAAAGAGCGCGGATTACCGCCTGCGGAGAAGCAATGTTAACGCGAATCGCGGTAATCTTTTTCAGCCGCAAAACCGCGATCAATATCGCGTCCCGGGAGAAATGTTACTCTTTGGCGGAAACGACGGAATCCAGGGAGCCCGGAGGATGGAACCCCGCGAGGAAAGGTGCAAAAAAGAAGAGGCAGAAAAAACACAGGAGAAAGGGATCGGTAATAAAATTACCGCTGGTCAGCGACGTCCAGTCTCGCTATCCTCTAAAAGAAATTGCCTGCTGCGCGCGAAGCAGAGGGAAAGGAAATATGTACGATGCTTTGAAGATAGGGAAAACTAGATTCGAATTTTAATTACCATAAACAGTAACCGTTACATTATCCGCGCCCTGTGTGCCGCTGTGACGCAGCTAGGGAAGCATTTCGCACATTCCCCGCCGCCGATAACACAGCGAGAATACGACCCACCGTCATTCGTTGTCTCTTTTCCCGCGCGTCCTGTCAATGCACTCGCGTGCAAATGAACGGCCTTACAAGTGAGGCCGATAAGTGATATAGGGGTAATTTAACCTCCATTGTGCCTCGTCGCTGGCAAACAGCAGGGAACGCAGAGAAAAACCGAGTGGATCTACGTTCCAAAACACAATTTATATCTTTAGCTTCTGACATTACGGACCAATCAATCAGCAATTCCAAATTCAAGCCCCTGACTATATGTATCTCGGCAAGAGTATATCCCATTAAAATATAAATTTCCTAGGTTAAAGTCGATCCTACCGATCCGATACTTCTCTGACAGGAAGCTAATGAATCTACACATTAAACCGAGAATAACGGTAAGCCAGACGCGTCGTAAGTAACGCGTTAGAAAAGCCCAGGGGAAGTACGAAATTCGTTGGAGGTTAAGGCTTGTCGCTCGGCGAGAGCGCGATGCGTAAGACGGAGAGGGGGCGTTGCGCACGCGACGGCGCTAATTGGCGTTAAAGGATGACAAACGCTGTAACGAGCTACGCCGCGGTGGCATGTGCAGTGGGAGAGAGCATCCGTGTATATCGATAGCACGCGGTCTAAACGTCACCAATCGCCGTAGTGGCGGTTCTCCTGGATGACGGCAGGATTCAGGCGACGCAGCAACTGTCCGAGGGGAAGTGAAAGGGTAACGAGGGTGAGAGAGAGAGAGAGAGAGAGAGAGAGAGAGAGAGAGAGAGAGAGAGAGAGAAGGCGCACGCATAGCGGACAGAAACGGAGAAAGAGAGGGGGACGGGAATCGGGAGTTACGAAGCACCACGCATGCGCGGAGAAACGCTGTGTTACGCCGGGGAGAGGATCGAGGACTCACGGAACACCTATCCCCGCAAACGCTTATTGATTGTGACTCTCGCATCGTGCCTCCCACTCTTATCTATGCGACCCTCTCTTCTCCACCTTGCCCCTCCACACCGTTAATTCTCTGTTTACTTTCCGTCTCTGTCCCTCGCTCCTCCCTGGACCCTTTCGCGTTCGGTTTTCGTTTTTTCGGTAACACGCAGTCTCGACAGCGATAAGTAGACCAATGTACACGTTTTCTTCGACGAATCAATTCTCCGTGTTTCAAATATGACCGCTATTTCGCTGGGAATATTCGAGCGATGAGCTCGGAATGACTGAGCCGCGGAAGAAGCGGAAACAAACGTCCAGAGCGCGGATGAAGCCCAGCGGCGTCCAAGCACCATTCAATGATTACGCGCCGCGAATGCTTAACAACGGTTTAGCGCGCGCGTCACGCGACTTCGACGCCTCGATATAACGTTACGCATGAACGCGCGGACGCCCGCGCGCATGCAAAGCGAGACAAAGCAGGATTTTGTTGTGCACAGACACACGCGCGCTTCTTAAACGCGGTGGCATCGATTTTGCGGTGTACGCCCATCATTCCATCACCGCAAATGACACGCTGATGGCAGACGATTTCAGAGCGCCGGGCGCTGTCGCTGATCCTTCCTCGCGGCTCTTACAGAGAAACCAGACAATTCGATTAAATTACGTTAACGCGGTAAAAATCGTCCAGTGATCTATAATGAAAATCCGAGGACCCCTTGAAAGATTCCCCTAAAAAAAATTCGGTCGCCTCGGAATTACATACGTTTACCGACCGTTCGCGAGTTTCGGTTGCAGGTCCCCGCAAGTTACCGACCGTTCGGCAACCGTTTTTTCCCCGTTCAAGCCCGTATCGTTAAAAAGCGCGTGAGTTTAAAGGAGAGAGCATAGGGCCGCCGAGTAGCGTGAAAAAGAGTCGGGGGAGTGGGGAGAGCTCGCAATTCGGCACGGCGCGGCGAAGCTGCGATAGTCAATCATGCGCATGCGCACGAAATATAGACCCGCGTTCCGACAGTCGGAGCGCGACTACGGAGGTGTATGCGCGGTTCTATGTGTGTCATGATTATTGCCCATTAAATTATCTCGCGCGCAACGTGCGCGCTCTACTCTCACTCCTGACGGGCGATCACGCGAGCGTATGCGTGCCGTGCAGGAGGACACACGTACTGCGTGCACGTATATATAGCAACGCCAGCCGCTTGTATAACTATATATATAGACGCCGCGCACGCCTGTATCGTGTACACACGTACAGGCGTTTATTCCCAGCCAGACTGGCTCTCTATCTCTATATCCCTCTCTCGCCCGACAACAGCTCCACAGAAGCACGTCAATAACCCGTTGCCGCCTCGACATGCTGCATATAGCGCGTTTATAGCGCGCCCAGCTACGCGCACATGTGCTCTGAGCGCGCGCAACACACTTCTCGCCCGATGATGCTGTTTTTACGGAACGAGTTTCGGGGGCTTTCACCTGTTTCCACGGCGCCTCGATTCTCGAGCGAGCCCTCGCGCGCCTCGCAGACGCACTTCAGCTTCTTGCCGCATTTAACTCGCCGCTATCTCTTCCCCTCTTACTTTTTTCCAACACCCAACACCCCCCGTACTTTCTGCGATCTTCTTCCTTTCATTACGCGTCTCTTTCGCGGGGTTTCTCGGGCGACAGTGTCACTTGGCGGAAGGCACATAAATCGCCGCCCGAAGAGTTACGGGGAAACGTGAAACGATAATGGTACACGGGCACAACACGCGGCTTCGCTGGCAACTAATTGGGGCGGGATGTAATTATACGGGCAAGTATATATTTCTTCGCGCGAACTAGGAATCTGTAATTGAATACCGCGCGCGGCAATCGGATGTTCCGGAGATTAGAGGTAATTATAGAAAGGGTGGCTCGAGGTGGGCGGCGCGGGGCGAAGGTGATTGCGCTTGGAAAGTTGATTGAAAAATTGTTTTACGAGAATTGGCCCAGTAACGGAGGAGGTGGAGTTGACTCGTCGGGAAGTTTAATTGCGCGCTCCTACGAGGCATGTGTCTGGAAGCGCGAGTGTAGGTCTGGTCACTCAATGCGAGGTTATTGCGGTCCAGGAGAATTGCCCGCGCTTTTCCAAACTTGACTTTATTAATAACAAAGCCTGGCATAAAAAAAAGCTTCGTTGAGGGTTGTATACATAACAATCACCGAGGGTAGGGCCAGATTAAGACCGTCTGAGGCCCTAAGCACTTAAATGATTTTAAGACCCCGTTATACAGGGTGATCACTTCAACGCAATGTACGATTTCTCAGGCATTGCGGGTAATTTAACTTAGCGGCGCACCCAGAGAGGGGTGGGGGCCAAGGGGCACTGGCACCCCCCGAAGAAGAAGCTTTGTAAAAAGAAAACTGGATTTTATTCTTTAAATCAATTGTTATAGTCACCTAATGAATTTTATTGAAATTGCATTAAATAAAATTTTCTTAACAATATTTTTGTCCGTTCAACTCAGCTCTCCACAAGGGAGTGGTATAACTAAAAAGTAAGATTGCTTAATCCAGCACTGACTGAGGGAGCGATGAAACGAAAGAAAGAGAAATGGAATTTTCCCTCGGTGACCTTGACCCTTGCTTGGCGGATGCAAGGTCCATTTAGGTCCCACCCTAACTATCAAACTACACGTGTTACTGGTCATTAGTATTATTCCCTGAAACAGATGAGTACTTCAGACAAGATGAAAACCCGATTTAATTATCTGCAGGGAAAGCCAGGTCGCCCTAAATATGTTTCTGGATGGTGTTACACGGTTAGAATATTGCCCGGGCCCATTTTTGTCAATGGGAAATGTTTTATCGCGGGCAGGCCACACAGATAAAGCTCCTACTAACGGAAATTGCTAACACAGCGAATTATTGAACCGTGGCACACGCACACGAGCACGGTTGCGCGTGTGCATGTGACCGCGGGACAGAGGCAGAAAAATCGAGGGACAATGCAATGGTGGAAAACGCATTTGAAAGTCGGTGGAGCGTACGGACGTGCATGCGAAATGCGCTGCGACGAGAGCACACGCCGACGCGTACACGCTGGCGAAATACACTTTATCGAGGGCGATCGTAAATTCAGTGGGCCTCGCTTCAGAAACCGCTGCGGGTTTCGCGTGACAAAAATACAATTGCAAACCGCTGTGACGTTCGACCGTCGAAACCAAACCAATTGGCCACTCGAGATTCGCGAGTTCTGTCCCTCTGGCACAAAGGGTGGAGCGAGAAACGAGAGGCGAGGTGGTAAGGGGTAGCTAAGTGACGCGGTGGGCGTGGCTAGAGGGGATAGGAGGGGGAAAGTGAGCGCATGGTGGGGGAATAGGTACTCTATACTCTTCGGAGCCAATTTATTTTGATCCTACTGTAGGTATAATTAAAATATCGGGTGAAGTCGATTATATTGGTGACGAAATTTAAGGGGAGAACCTGGTTTAGAAGGCTGAAAAAGGTGGTTTTCGAGAATATTTTAACATAGAAATATAAAGTCGATCTCTCCAAAACTTTAGGGGTATTTTAATGCATATTTATACAATACAAGAAAATTTGAATGGAAAATTTTTAAGTCCGAAATTTAAGAAATTGATTAATCATTTATGCCCTTCGCCACTGGGAAAAATGGAACCTTTATTTTTTGCCCAAAATAAACAAACCGAGCTTTTTCTTAGTTTTCATGAACTAAATGAACTATCGATGAACTAAAAAATTAAGAAAAGAGTAAAATTGACAAAATTGTGGGACTTTAGAGGGAAAGGAAATATTTCGAATTTTATTCTGAAACTTTAGGAATATATAGTCTAATAGTATTACTATGGATTAAAGCAAAAAAAATCGAAAAGTGGGGAAACCATGTTCTCCCCTTAAAACGACCCTTTTCCGTACCCTATTGTTTATGACCTGTGGAAGGTTCATAAACGTTATTTAAGGCGATAAGCCTGAAGAGCTTGGCTCCAGTGGAGGTGGTGAGATTGAATGATTACCTGCGACATTGTGTTGATGATGATTATAAGTAAGAGGAACGGAGTGTAATGCCCTGGCAGACCACTTTCTGTGTCTGGAGTCCTCGTCATCGTCGTCGGCTTGCTGGCCATCCTCCCCCAGGAAATGTACCTTTTCGTACCTGTCCAGATACCTGCAACAGAACCAATGACGACTGAGTGCCGAGAAACTCTCCTGCTCGTCGGGAATTAAAACTCCCGCGCTTCCTCCGCGGAATGCGAGGAGCGGAAACGTTTCAGAGGTGAAAAAGCCGATTGCTTTCGAAGACAATCGCTGCTCTGTCCCCGACTTTACAAATATAAAAGAGAGCCGAGCCCCGCCGCTGAATACAAATGCACGCGGTCCTCTGTTCCCTTAACGAATGGTAATAGCTGAAGAAAATATGACCGGAACGCGTTGCCTCTGACAACGTCCATTACGCTCTCGCCTTTTCACGCGTTTCACCGAGACGTTCGCTCCTTTGTCCGCTGAAACCTTTTTTGGACGCGGAATATCCCTGAAACTCGCGTCGAGAGACGATCCTTCGGCCGGGGATCTTGCCACCCTTTGGGTTCTAGAAAATAATTATTCGTCATTCGTTCGTTAACCGTTAAGTTAACTTTACTCGACACATGACGAATAATTTTTTTAACTTTTATTTGTTATTTGAAATTTTACTTGAATAAAAATTTTACCCATTTCTGCCAGAGTTGGGCATTATCTAAATAAAAAATAAAAAATTAAATAACGGGTAATTATTTAGAAGTTTTCCGTCCTCACCGGAGGGCATTCCATAGAGGTCCCCATGCACCTACTCGTCACTCTACTTTTCTCTTTTGTTTTTGTTTTTATTGTAATCTATTGTTATTGTTATTATCCCTTCTTATTGTGCTTAATGGGCTTGTCCCGTAAATAAAATTATTATTATTATTATTATTTCAATGATTTTTGGATATGTTGTCAGGGACACGATTCTGAACAACTTTTTCCTATATACATGTTACCGCCGCTCGACCCTCGTTTCCGAGATATTCGCGAAAAACTGCTGCTACTACTGTAATGTATTCTGCCGTATATCTACCTACAGTACGCGTCCGTGGCAGCGTGTGCACCAGCATGGGACAAAACAAATGACGAAGCTGACCCTTGTTTCCGAGATATTTGCGAAAAACTTCTTTTGACTTATTCGAACGCAACGAATTTCACTTACCAACTTGTCCCGGGTATTAGTATTGGTTGGGGCTAGATCAGTGCGGTGGGCGCGCGCTCGCTCGCGGGCGCGTAAAGCATGGTAGCGAACCAATGTGAGTCAGGGTGTTGACGGGCATCCGCAAGTTTCCGGTTCAAATCTCTAAACTCACATCAGTTCGCTATCGTGCTTTACGCGCCCCCGCGCTGATCTAGCCCCAACCAATACTAATACCCGGGACAAGTTGGAAAGTGATTAAAATTGTCCTTTCATTTATCACCAAACTTGTTGACAGATCAGAGATTGGTTAACTGGAACCTTTTAGTTTACCCGGTATATACGTTGCCTGTCGGTCACCGCGACGACGCACATGCAAAAACAGTAGATGAGCGGCGGTCTCGTGCTGACGGACACGCTGCCGCATCATGCACGTATGGGTCGAATTCAACGCACTGGTAGCAACAGTTCTTTGCGAATATCTCGGAAACTACTGCCGTGCGGCGGTAACATGTATAGGGAAAAGTTGTTCAGAATCATGATCTTGATAACATATACAAAAATCATTGAAATCGGCGAGGACGGAAAACTTCTAAATAATTACCCAAAATTTTTATTCAAATATATTTTTACACGGTTCTAGATCCCTCGGAAAACCTAACACCAGGAAATTGTGCTTACAGAAGATGAAAGATTTGAACGTTTTCGTTTACCATTACAAGCCGATTAAAACAAGCAGATTTGTAGGAGGAAATTTAAACTGCAATTTGCCGCAATCCCTCATCCATTCTTCTTATTTTTCACCTGAAATGTTGGTGGAAAATGGCGCGGGAAGCGTTTATGATACTTCATCTTCGGAATACTAAGCAGGAGGAGTGTCCGTGTGGAGTTGTATAACACCTCGTCCATTAGAAACTCAGATCTGTATCTTTCACTTTGCTAATGCCTCAAGGAGGGTGATACATAAATTTGCAACTTTTTGCATTCATAAAAGAGCGCAGCTACCGTGTACGCGTTTCATTTCCTCCCTGCGCAGCAGTCTTGATAAATACATAGCAGCGTATAATAACTCCCCACAGATGGTCCCTCTCGAGGCCGCTATATTCCAAACCATCAAACAGAGTCCTCCCCGAAAGAAGCCAAAGTTACAAAGCCTCCACTGTGCTGCGCGTCCACCTACGAGGCTGAACGTCATCTGCCACCCGATCCCCGATCCCCGATCCCCGAGCTAGAGAGCGACGAAAAACGCGCGGCGGCGCGAGGATCGGCGCGTGCCAATCGCCGTATGAAGCCGCGGTGTAACTAAAGTTCGCGACGGCCGCGGGAGATCGACCGAGCGACCGACTGAACGTCGAGAGTACGTCGAACTCGTGACTAAACACGCGCGCGAATGGGGTAGCTGTGGACACAGAGAGATAGAGAGGGGGAGGGAGAGGGGGGAGAGAGAGAGAGAGAGAGAGAGAGAGAGACGAGGCTCGCGCAAGAATAAGAGGCGATGGGGAGGGGAGAGACGGCGATGATGGATGATGATGATAATATTAATAAGTGGAAAAGAGAGGGTGATAGGGAAGCGAGGATGGAAGGGAGGAGGAGAGGTGGAGAGGGAGAGAGCGAGAGCGAGGGAGAGAGTCGTGGGTGGGCGAAAGAAAGTGGTGGGGGTAGGTGTAGTGGATCCATTCATGCACCAACGTAGAGTACGGAAGGTGCAGGCGTTGGAGCACCCAGCCAGAGCCTGATTGGCCGTTGCTGGGTGCAGACTGAGCACAGACACTTTGACTGCTACTCTGTGGCTGCCGGTGGCCGGTGCACGCTGCTGACTACACCGTATAGATCGGGAGTAGGAAGAGGAGCCTAGGCTACCTAGCGCGTGCCGGTAACTGTAGGGTCCGGCCGAGTCACGTGTCCCCGGCTATGAATGAACCAGCCCCGCTTCGCTTTCGAATTTCGCGGCCGCCGCTGCTCCCCACCCGCGGAGGGGGGAGGGGGGGGGGGCGCATCTTGGGCAATTGACGGGTCTGCGGGCAGGTCTCGGGGACGTAACACTTTTGCTGCGGTAGCTGGAAGAGGCGTAGAGGGTCGCACAGTAGGGGTGGAGGGTTAAGTGAACGTGTTTCCACTGGTTTGTATAAATAAATTCATGGGAACGCGAGAAGATAACGGCCCGGAATTTTAGTCAAAGCTGGCGCATCAGCTGGTGCATCAGCTGGTGCCCTGATTGGTGGTTTCTTGGACGACATGTGTAGGTATACCTTTTTCAGCTACTGTACGCCATGTGAGTTGTCTAGGGCGTGGCAAGCAAGGCAGAGTTACTTTTTTCTAATTCAATAGACGTAATAATATAGTAGTGCACTTGGTGTTCTATGACAGTGGTTCCCAACCCGTGGGTCGTGAAGTTTTTTCTGGGGGTCACGTTTTTTTGTTTTCTTTTTAATATTATCAAGTTAGAATTATATTCTGAAATACCTATTTTTAATGGTTTTTTCTTTACCTTACCTTATACGGGGGGGGGGGGGCAGGTTAATTGAATATTATAAAAGGCGATCGCGACTCAAAAGAGGTTGGGAAACACTGTTCTATGGTATGATTGGAATATTAATCAAGGTTCATTGGCAGTGATCGCGCTGTCAATACTGTAACGGTAGAGAGACAAGGAAGTTTCTGAGAGTTCAGAAATGTATTTGCTAGGGGTACAGAGTTCTACGCGTGGTCAGAGGTGGAATTCGTGGTATTTTGAGCCCGTAAGGAATATTATACTTCGAATTTTCTATAAACCGATCAGATTTTTCTATCGCGGATAAAGGATGAGACTCCGACGCGATAATCTAAAGGTCAAGCTTTAATGATTTCCAATCAGAGCCTCTAAGTAGAGCAAACCCACCGCGAAATGATTCCTTTCAACTGCAAGAAGCCTACTAGAATATCTGGAATCTAGAATAATCCTGGGAAGGATTCTACCGGAATCAAGCCTTAACATTGCGCGTGCAGCGAAGCTTCCTGAAGAATTATAAAGATAAGAGGAAGAAGTTGTTGGAACAGCAGGAGTCATGTTCTATGTATATCGATGAATCTCGTGGTGGGTGTCGAGGACGTGCTATGTTTACGAATGCTAAATTAACCGCGTCGACGCCTAACGTCTTCAAGTGTCGGTCTCTGTTTTATCTCTTTTTTCCCCCGGTTCGCCTGCAGCGAATCACTCGGACACTGTGGGCTTCATCGTTTAGGATTAATTAGCTCTGTGTGCTGGCTCTCTGGGAAGGATAACGGAGAAACCGAACCCCTTTGCTAAGTGCTTATTCACACAGAAAAATAAGTCGTGACCGATGGCGACGGAAGGTGAGGCAAGAACCCTGGAAATTCCAGTTTCGATCGCGAGCTACTTGAGTGACGTTCCGCTTATGTAATTATTCACTTTAGATAGCATCATTTCCCAGAGTGTTCTCGGAAATCGTACGTACTTACATTGCTATACCTGATCTTTTCCTCTGAATCATACATAACAAAAAAAAAAACATACCAATCCCGTGCACTTGGGTGACTCAACTTCGTATATGCAAATACGCTGTGCTTAATGCACTTGTTCGATTAAAATATTGGTAACCCTTTATCATCAGCCACTGCAGCATGTATATGACTCACTACTTCGATTCGTTATCGCGTATACATGTACAAGAATATCAACCCCAAATTTATTCCCAAAACCCTATTCAGAAATTTCACAGATATCGAACGGTAATTGGAAATTTCACTGCAAAAAGGTGGAACCATGAAACTGCGAGGTACTTTCCACTATACCAAATATATGCTGCACCAAATAATATAAGGGGCAGAAAAATGATAGGAGATGGAACTACCCTACCTTCAGTCACCAGCTGAACTCTGATCGAACACAGCAGGACTTATATAGAACTCTTATAGAATTCTTATAGAACTCTCACATAACTCTCATAGAACTCTCGTAGGACATTGGTATAATTCTCATAAAGCTCTCATACAACTCTAATAGAACTCTCACAGGACTCTCCTAGAACGTTCACACAACACACCACAAGCAGAACACAGGGGAAACACGAAGAGAGTCACACACGAAGGACGCGGAGAGGGATTGACCGCGTCCTTGTTTGCAAGCGGCGCACGATGGTATATGAAACAAGGTTGCACAGAGCTGAACCGTCGCGAGAGAGAGAGGGGGAGAGGGAGAGGGAGAGGACAGCGACTCAGGAACCACGTGGGCACGTCAGCGAGGCCAGAGCATGAATGAACCGAGGAACGTACGTACTATACGATACGGAAAATGGTGGCGGTGGTGGGGGATAGAGGTAGCAGTGCCGATACGCGGTGGTGGCCACGCGGTAAAACGTCGCTGGCTCTCCTACTCTTGCAGACGCTCGCGGACTGCCAGACATAATGGAACATCCGTGTGCTATGAGAACGAAGGGGAGGTGCCCCCCCTCTCTCTCTCTCTCACTCTCTTCCCATACGAGAAAGTTTGTCACGAAAACCTCTTTATCTCTTAAGACCATTCTCGATCGCACGTACATTCTCGCGTTAATCTATTTAATTTGAGGAGCAAGATTAGTCATCGCCGAACATAATGCCAAGAAAAATTAATAAACGAGGCATTGAGAGTAAAAACGGACTAACCCACATTTTTTTTACGAAACTGAGTTAGTAGCAATAATGTATTCCAACAGGCTCTACTAATCATATAAAATGCCGTCTTTGCTCCCAATGCGTCAATTAATAAATGTAAAGTAAAACTAAATTCTTACGCTCACGCAACGTGGAGCGAAGTCGTGAATTCATACGAGATATGCGTGGAGCGGGGCAGACTACTATGAAAGAAAATTTAATAAACGAGGCATTGAGAGTAAAAACGGACTAACCCACATTTTTTTTACGAAACTGATTTAGTAGCAATAATGTATTCCAATAGGCTCTACTAATCATATAAAATGCCGTCTTTGCTCCCAATGCGTCAATTAATAAAAGAGGACCACGCATGCATAAGCGAGTCTCGTAAGGTAGGTTTCCCTATACCCGACTGGACGCCACGTCAAGAATTTCGAAGTCGATTTTCTCGCAAATGAAGCGCGATAGCAAAAAATTGTATTCCCCTTTTCCAGACTTATTTACTTGTTGCAAGTCGACAAGAATGAGTAAGTTTTTTTGATACCGCGCTTCATTTTCGAAAAGATCGACTTTGAAATTGTTGTCGTTGCGCCCCAATCGCGTATAGGAAAACCTACCTTAAAGAAAATCGCAGGCGATTTGGGCGTAAGTGGAATTCGCCCCAAGTAATCTCGAAGGTAACTTGAAAGCAGCTGACCCTACTGAACACAAGCTTGAAGTCAGTATACTTGAATTCAAGCGGCTTGAAGTCAAGTAACTTGGCTGATGTGAACGAGGCTTTAGGCGATGCGAGAGCGCGCCAGTCGCGAATTCACCTGCTACTTGAACGGCGCGCAACGCCGTCGCCGCCGCTTACTAAAATAAGGTGATCGATGGGAGTAGCCCGTCTCAGATACTCACCTAAGGTAAATTTGTTTAAGGCCAACCCCGCTGTTGACGCAGCCGCTTGGTAGATGGAATTGTTCGCATAGCGATGCCCACTCGTTCCTGGTATTAACCTGAAACGTGAATGCCACACAATATTAATATCTTCCGCCGCATATATCCGGAGACTCGAAGAGGCGCGTAAAAGTAGACATTTGCATAATTCGAATATCGCGGAAGTGACAGCAGCGACACGATACCGTGGAGAGACTTTCTCACACTCCGCGTTTCAACGAATATTCCATAACGAGGCTCGTTTTACGGCTGGTCGAGGGATTTACATAGATACTTATAACTTGCATTATTTATAGGCGAGTGGCCGTTTGGACAGCGGCGAAGAGGCGCGATACGCGCGAGTATCGAAATAAATTTTCCCCAAGGAATTCTCATTTTTTTTTTTTTTTCTTCTCTCCGCTTGATTTTACGCAGCAATGACGAAGTCTTGCCTACGGAACGCGACGTTTTAGTAGTCCTCTGAGATCAAGGATTAATGGCCCCTACGTAAGGCTATATTTTTACCGAATATCAATTGCCAATGGTCGATACAGCGACGAAATGATATCTCTAGTATCATAAATTAATTTGCATCGGTTTCAAGTCTTCCCTTAGGTACCAGTTCTCCCATATTTTCAGCGTAATAAAGAATAATAATAAATCTACTAATAATACTAATACTAGTAATAACGCTAATAATAATATTAATAATAAATGTATGAATTGCACCCCTCCAGAAAAGGGCACGGAAGGTAGCCGGCGAAGGCTGCGGGTGAGGATTACGACACGCTTGTGGCGCGCGCGTATCGCCAAATGATCCGGCCATAACGCGCGCAGTCTCGAATATACACACCGAGAAACGATCGCAGGGGAGGGGAAGTATTCGAGGCGCGGTGGCTCGTTTACGACTCGGCGCACGGCCAACGGGGTTTACGGTTCCGTTCGCGATAGAACCAGCCGCGGAGAACCCGAACGCGCCGCCGATAGATCCACCTCTCTTTTTCGCGGCGAGAGAGAAGCACATCGGCGGGAGATGAATACACGCCGACGTGAGCCGAGGATGGGTCGGCATCGCGCGCGCTTCCAAGGGAATTCCTGGTAGCCGGGGATACACGGAGATAAAACGCTCCGGCGGGATATAAATTTCCTCGCGGCGCTGAAAAAATAACCGACGACTCGTGTTACGCGCGCACATGTGCCGCGCGCTGACACAGCCAAGGGAGGGGCGGCAGTGGGGATAGGGGCAGCGCGGCGCTCGTGAATGTGTTGTCGCGCGTGTGAACAGCACTCGCGCGAATTGTGACGCGCGTATGCGCGCAGTGTTATGAATAGAAGCGGTGGTTGAAAGAAGGCTTAAATCTTTTTGATGCAAGTATCTTATCTTTGTCGCTGTTGATACGTTAAACTTCCTTTTGACCGCCGCTGGTATATTGTGACGGGTATGATTTATGCGAGACCATTATGAATGAAAGATGCTTGTTAAGGGGGGAACCTGGTGTAGCGGATCGAAGAAATCGATTTTTTTTTCTTTTGCATAAATCAATAGTTGAACATCACAATAATATGTTCCCTAAGCTCAAAGCGAAATTCGAAAAATTAAAGCGGATATGGCCGGTTTTGCTACGGAGCGCCAGGTTGCCACAAAACTTTAAATGCGTTTTTCTCGAAACCACAGTTTTACAATCTGCGGGCAATGTAACTCCAAAAATATTCAACCAATCGACTTGGCCTTGTACACGGATATTTGTGAACATTTTCTTCATAGGGCTACGTTCTTAGTATAATGATATTGTTTAAATAAATAACTTTTTTTTACACATTTAAGGCAAAATTTCGTTGGAAAAAGTGAATTTTTTTTTCGAGAGGCCGCCATTTGTTCAATTTTGCATCTTTTAAGTTATGAATTTATACGATCTGTGCGTACACTCGTAAACTAAACGAAAATTGTTCGATTTTTAGTTTTAGATGAAACCAAAAGACGCTACGTTGCCCGCAGTGCAACAATTGCGTCGCCAACGGACTGGGCATAAGCCCTTATAACTTTGTTATTTACCGCTCATTTTTAATAAAAATTTTTTTTTATCTTCCATAACCTGATAATACAATATCCTGAAAGTTTCAGAAAGATCGATTAAATACTTTCTTTAAAAAAAATTCCCGAAAAATGCCTCGATTTCCAGCTAGTTACACCAGGTTCCTCCCTTAAGTATTTCCCTTCACCCAAAACTTTATCGCCCATAATTGTGGAAGGGTGATGCCCCACACCGCGAGCCCTTTGTAAATGAATCGACCACATATATCGCGATAGCGTTCGCGAATCTGCAGTTCCAGCTAGCGGCTGAAACGTTATTCCGCGTGGAACGGTATCTGGTTACAAAACGTATCGCGTCGACGAACACTTAGCACTAACGCTTATCGCGTGAACTTTTCTGCCGTTTGATCCTGAGAAAGTTTCGCTCGCATGAGCCACTTCTCCGTTTAAACTCGCCGGTATAAAACCTGCGAAACTTCTACGGTAGTAGAAGACTCACTCGAATCCAAATAACTATTTTGCACTACTATAGTGTATTCAACAAGTTCCCGGGTCAAACCACAATCAAGTGATTAAGAAGAATGTGAGAAGGAAGACACAGCTTTGAGACCCAACATACCCTGTATGAAGCCAAAACAAAGCATATGAAAGATATTATGTAACCATTCCCCCTTAACCTCTACCAACTATGTATTTACATACATACTATTTCCACGCACAGCGGCGCACAGTGGGACGGATCGACATTTAAGTAGGCATTCACTTCATTTTTTACATTTTTCATCATTTTGTGATTACTAGCTTTAGATTACAGAATTTAGATAATGATTTTATAAAAAAAAAATTTTTTTTTTTATTTTTTGTGAAAATAGCCACATTCATCTGGATTAGCCAGGCATAGTGAGCTGGGGTATATTTCGTGACACCAGAGTTTACCGCTGGAAAATTTTTAGGCGATAGACAAACACACAATTAAGATTTCTTGTTACAATTTTCGTATTTTTTTTAAATTAAAACAATTGTTCGAATTTGTTCGTAAATTCAAGCATACCTCTTAATTCTGGATAGACTTCAATTTCACAAAATTCAATTTTTATATCCGTCCGCATCCGACCCTTTGAAAAATTGATATTTTTTTGCACAAAAGCAGGTGCAAGTCTGGAAAAATGTACTATTTTGCTTCAATTTATTATTTTCATGGTTAGCCATGAATTAATATTTTATGTACAGTTGGAGGCATGTAATACTATCCATACAATTCAACGTACTGTCTTGCCAAGTTCATTGCAAACTCTCCAAATTTTTGTTTATTAATCGCATGTTAACAACGTGATAGATGCAAGGGATTTCAGCTATTGGCTGGCAAACGATAGTCAATTGTTGAATTCAGGAGCGGATTGTCATGGGTCATTATTAGAACTTGCTTGCTTCCTTTTTATTTGTTTCCCCAAAAGTCGATTCCAATCACTCTCTGATTACATGATTCATTCTTATTTATCTAGCGTTTCATTCATACTTTTGCACGTTTCACACCTCTGTGTGCTTCACTTCCACCATATATTACTTATATTTGAAAATTACTCAATTAGATTATTTTGAAGTTAAAAACATTCATTTTGCACCATTATTATTGAAAATAATAAATTGAAGTAAAATAGTACATTTTTCCAGACTTGCACCTGCTTTTGTGCAAAAAAATATCAATTTTTCAAAGGATCGGATGCGGACGGATATAAAAATTGAATTTTGTGAAATTGAAGTCTATCCAGAATTAAGAGGTATGCTTGAATTTACGAACAAATTCGAACAATTGTTTTAATTTAAAAAAATACGAAAATTGTAACAAGAAATCTTAATTGTGTGTTTGTCTATCGCCTAAAAAATTTCCAGCGGTAAACTCTGGGGTCACGAAATGTACCCCAACTCACTATGCCTGGCTAATCCAGATGAATGTGGCTATTTTCACAAAAAAAAAAAAAAAAAAAATTTTTATAAAATCATTATCTAAATTCTGTAATCTAAAGCTAGTAATCACAAAATAATGAAAAATGTAAAAAATGAAGTGAATGCCTACTTAAATGTCGATTCGTCCCACTGTGCGGCGCACTGCCGAAATGTCGAGGTTAAGTTTCCAGGGAGCAGTTGCGTGGCGGTGCGGCAGGCGTCGCACTTGGGGCCTCTCCCTAATGCATCGGCCGCCGTATTAATTATTCGATGGAAATAAAATTGAATGGGCCGGCGAGCGCGCGGATGCCATGTGCCGAGCAATGGCCCGGAGGCGTAATGAAATATCGTGTCCGGGGGCTCCCCCGCTATTGGACGGCGCGTTCGTGGCGGACGCAAGAAAGGAGCGGGGGAACGAGTCGTGAAATCGACGACGGACGGACATACTGGGTCAGTGCTCTCTGGATCCGCGCCCGTTTCTTTGCTATTCTCGTCGCCGCGACGCTCAAACCTTATGAATCGAGAATGTGGCGCCCCGCCGTGGACGACCTCGCGACACCTCATCGGCCTCGTCAAAACTGCTCGAAGAATGCGCCTTCGCGCAATAAAGAAACGTACTTACCCTTTTGATAGAGCGTTACAGGATCGCGCAATTGCAATACTTTTTCTTCAGGGGAATGGATTAATCTTTTCTGGATGGAACTTTATGTTCCCGAAATGTTGCCCCCGATTTTTTTAAGGGGTAACTATTGCTGCAAGGAGTTAGTACTTTGGTGGAGGGAATTAGCGTCGTTGACACCTCGCGGACCACCTTCACATTGGCGTAGCCTTTTTTTCTTCCGAAATTCAGTTTCGAGCTTGAAGTTTTATGACTGAATAGGGCAGTGGATATGTACTTCTATTTCACTCAATGGTGTAAACTGAGTGTTTTGAAGAGGGTGTACACTTGGTCGCTGATAAGGGGTAGATATATCGCCATCTGTCGTTTGCGTTCAAATTGCCATTAAGAGGGGGTTACATTATCTTCCGCAAATATATGAAAACCGTGGATCTGCACCTTTGCTTTGTTTTATGGTGTTGGAAGAGCTTTCGATAATTTCTATTTAAAAATAAAATCTTCATATATTAACGCGAGTAAGTAAGAGCGGCGCGTGTTAATTGTCCAATTTAAACAGTTTGAAGGGACAAATCTATAATGAGACAAAAATATCGTGTCGGACGTGAGACAAGTGTTTTATTATTTTTCAAATTATTTTGTCATTAGTTTCATGACACAAGTTTTAGGATATATTTTTAAAAAAATCTCATCTCTCGTGACTATTTCCATTATTTACATTTAGTTGTTGCCAGGGGCGGATTCGGAGACTTAGCGCCACTAGGCTAACAAGTGTCTGCCGCCTTTTCCGCGAAATATCCTGAAATATTTTAATTTAAAAGATTCGGGACAACTTGAAAATGTATTCAATATGGCAACTCACATGTGAGTTATTGCTAATTCGCTGTATGAAAGACAAGTGAATTGTTTTCGAAGTTCTCTCAAGACTCTGTGTTCAAAATTTGTCACTGCCCAAAATTTGATGGTCCCTCAAATTTGCCGCCCCCAAAATTTGGTACTCAAAATTTATCACTCCTCAAAATTTTCCGCCCTAGGCTGCAGCGCCTCCTTAGCCTACACACAAATCCGCCGCTGGTTGTTGCTAAAATTCTTGTCTGATGATAGAAAAGTCTCAACTAAAATCTCATCATGGATGCGCACCTTTAGAGACTCAAAGCGCTGAGATTATATCGAACGGAGAGGCTCGACATCAGTTCCCCAGTTCTAAATTATCTGGACCACGGATTGTGAAAATTGGCGCGACATTTAACGCGCGAAAAGCTGAAATTAATAGGGCGGCTCTTACGTAAGCAGCCTTAAATCATCGGTATCGGTCGACGCGACTTTTCCGTCGCGGACCGTACACAGAGCCACGCGGATCCGACGCCTGTTTATACAGTCGTGCATCAAAATTTTCCTCAATCAAGAGTCTCGCATAATCCACCGTATCAAAAAGTAAACAATGTTCCCGACACCTCCCGAAGATTAAATCCACTTTTACAGTGAACTTTCAGCAACACTTGGCTCACCGAGCACTGCATCGCGCGCTTTCCCGCGTCCGAAAAAAAGGAGAAAAAGCGCGTAATAAATCTCTACGCTCGATTCCCATGCGAGCAATAAAGAAACCTCCGTAACAGGCCGGCTAAACTGCAATTACGCGTTTAAGCGTGGCATCAAGCACCCGTGAAGTAGTAATGATACAATGTATACCGCCTCAAATTGTTGTTAAACGTTTAAATTGTTGTAAATTATCCACCGCGTGTGCTGATTACGCGTTTCGCGCTTTTAGAGATTGTAACACGTGGACGCTTATAGCACGCCCCGTTATTGGGCAGGGTTGGTATTCTTCGCGGGAAGACCAGCAGTAACTATGTTTAAAATCGTGAAAGATAATCATGAAAGGTGTCTGGAGCAAAAGATAACGGAATTAAAAAAAAGAAGACAGTCGATGCAAATATGGGGGACGCGTTACGGTTTACCTGATCCCTTATCGGGCATTCTACGCACGCTGCCGTGGATCGAGCCGTTTATCTGGCACAAATACTCAGAGATACGAGGGATTTAGCGCGACACTGCGCTACGGAGCTGTTTTTCTCAAAGAGCTACCTCAACTTCGATAACCCCTTAATTAGTAGCACCCGATTGATCTCTGGGCAATCAGTACAAGATTGGTGTCCGATAAACAAGAAAACCGAGGCGAATACACTTCGCAACACCATAGAACAGAGATAGTATTTTATTTATTAAATCTAATCTTATAAAATTACAATTTAATTTAATTGATTTTTTTTAAGTAGCGGTTACCCGATTAAATAAAAATTTCGCGGCACCGGTTGAAGAACACTGCCTTGGAATGTGATTGGTTAAGACTGCCGAATACTCGCACGCAACAGTCCCCGAGAATTTCAAACCGCAGCAGCGACTCGTTTGATTAGGAGAAGCCGTAAGAAAGGAAGTTGCACAGAGGAACCACTCAACCGGTTGCAACAAAGGAGCCAGCGAGTAATTGAGTGCAAGCTGCAGCAGCTTTTTGCCCGATCGGGAGGATTTCCTTTCGCAGGCAAGGAAATCGCAGCGAAGAATTCCTGCCCGAGCACAACGGGAGGACCGAGTGGAACTTCGAACCGTAGCAACTTTTCTGTCCGGTAAGAATGGCCACCAGAGGAGGGCCATGGTAACGGAGAAGCAGCGGCAAATGCACGAGTCTCTTGATACCACCTTGCAACTTCCCATTGAATAAAGTAATCCCTACACCCGAGGCCAAACTACAAAGTAGAAAGCCAACAGTCCTGATTAAATCGAAGGGGCACAGGCCCCACGGCATCGCGAGTCGCCAACTGCGTACAAAAACCGATCACTTAAGGTCCGTTTGCACGTGACATTTACGGTCATGACTTATACTGTCGCGTGAAAACGTACCCTTATCCCTGCCCCGACGGAAGAACCTCTCCCCCCTGGCCCCCTGCCCCGCAGGAGGAAGAAGCTGTCGCTCTCGAGGAAGAAGGGAACTCGACGCGGCGACCGGTCGCTATCGGTCACGTACCGCTGAAACGCGCACACGCGATACGATTTACCGTCGCCGCCGATTAGGTAGAGCAGACCGGCGCGGGTGACGGGGAGGCGGGGCAGGTATGGGCACAAGCGCGCGCGCGCGGGGAGAATCTCCGTGTCTCGCTTGTAATCGCGCGACTTTGCTTGACCTTGACAGTATGAACCGCAACGCGCACGCGCGGGGACGTTCTTCGAGAGCGTCGAACGTAGTATCCCCCACGTGTTCGTTCGGCTACGGCCGAGGGACTACATGATGAAAGTGTCTTTGCCGCCACGTGCTCGTTGGGGTAGGACATGGTCTCTCTTATACACTCTCTCCCCCCGCCCCCGGCCGTCGCGGTTTGCGCTGCAACGCCCGCCCGGCCTCCCCGCGCGCCGGCAACTTCTGGCCTATGCGACTGGCTCGCCCGGCGGCTGGGTCCGCGCGCACCGCCTTCCGTTTCCTTCTGCCTTCTGCCTTCTGTCTCGCGTCACGCTTTTTCGTATTTCGGGCAATCTCGCGCGCCGAGCCGAGCCGCGTCGCGACGTCACGCGACGCCTCTGCCCGCTCGCCGTGCGACAGAGACTTCTCGGAGGTATCTCGCGAGGCGTCACGAGCTTCTGTTGGGGTGACGTCACGGCTGTCCATCAACGCGATCCTTGGTTAGGTGGATTTTAATGATTCCCATAGGTGGTGTCGAGTTTCCACTGTATGGCGATCAGAGGAACGGGGTTTGGTTACTTGAGTTGCGGAGATTCTGTAGGCTACAGTGATGAGCCACCTTTGGCCCGTAGTGGACCAAAACTACGCGGGTGCAATATTAACCTCTTAGGCACGACACTCCACTATAGTGGCTTTCGCGGATGTCATCTTTCTGAACGACACGCCACTATAGTGGCTCACTCTAGTAGCTCACTCTAGTGGCTCCAGGGTTGCCAGATCAGGCCTGATTGTTTGCCGGAGATTTAAATTTCGTCGAGTGGGGGGGGGGGGGGGGGGGTGAGAGCAAATAAGCGGCCAATAGAAAAACAGGCATCTAAAATTCATTATAATAATTACTTATAATAAAGGAGTGATCATAATAATAGTAATAAAAGTATTATGAATATTTATTCGAATTCATTACAGATTTTAATAGTTTTTTATTTTTTGAAATGCGTTCAAAAAATGTTTGACAATTATATTTCAAATTGGATTTTATTATAAGTTCTGCTTTCACTAAATCGACATTCATTCTGCTCCTGTTATCTGTCCAGGTCTGATACATAAGAGAAAAGATTCTTTCGACATTGGCCGAACTGACAGAAATAGAGAGAATCGGTTGCACTATATTAAATAAAAAACGCTAATTCCGATAGATGGTATGCTGCTACATACTCTCTATTCTGCCGGAGATTTTTATTGTGCCTGCCTGAGGCCGGAGACAACGGTTTAAAACCTGAGACTCCGGCTGAATGCCGGAGATCTGGCAACCCTGAGTGGCTCACTCTACACTGCATTCCACATTAGGGCATCCCGATGCCCCTACCGATTTGCGACCGATCTGCGCAGCTCCCACTACTAGCCACGGTTTGAACCGCATGCGATTGGTCGTGGTAATTTCCAAGGAATAACTGGTACATCCCAAACGCCGGATCTGACCGTTGTCAACGTGAACAGCCCCGCACGAAAAGTGAACAGAGAGAGTAGAGAAGGCCGTGCGACGGAGAAAAACATAGGCGGTTAAGTGGGGAGGCGGCGTAGCAACGTCGCCTGAGGGTCGTGCCTGCGCGAAATCTGTATGCTCTAATGTGGAATCAAGTGTAGTGGCTCACTCTAGTAGCTCACTCGCTCACCGTTTGAATTAACTGATTGTTTTCATATGTTTTCTTTCACTGTACGCCAGTATAGTGGCTTTCGCGTATTTCATCTTTCAAAACGGTACGCCACTATAGGGTAGATGTACCATTTGTGGCCACTGTCTTATTTATTCCGATATATTAAGTATTCTTAGTTTACTTTCATTACAATGAATGAAGCTGTCTAAGGGTGGGTTATGTTGGCACCATTTCTACTACTTTCTACTGTTTTGTTGTCCCGTTTTATTTAATAATCATACGTGAATGTGCAAATCTTTGATAACTTTCCACATCCTTGCAAATGGTGCTTAGCATACGACTGATAAGAAAACAATTAGTTACTGTATTTAAGAAGAGTATGGATGAAGTTTTATACATATTTATATTAAAAAACAAATATTTTTGAGATTTAAAAAAGAATTTCAACGATACAACCTAAACTCTAGTGGAATTAGGCACTGACCAAAAATGGTACATCGAAAATGGAATTGTACCATTCGTGGCCACGTAATGGCCATAAACAGTCCACGGTACAACCATTTTTGGTCAGTAGGCATTCTCATTAGCAACTTATCGTACGATACCTAATTATTGTAAAATTATTATACAATAGTTAGCGAAAAAATTCTTCTAAAGTCGAAGATTTTTACGATTCGTGAAAAGTCATTCGATGATGTCTTCAACGAAATTCTTTTATGGCCCGAAAAGCAAATCATAAAGCGAAAGCGGAAAGCAGTTGAACATTTACCTGCTGTAATAACATCAGACAAATGGATGGAGATCATGTTGGCCAAAAAAAAAAGAAAAGGAGAACAAAGAAGAGGAGAGAAAGATTAATAAAGAAAAAAGACTAACAAAAATAGAAGAAAATAAAAAGATTAAAGCCATAAAGTTCGAAGAAAGGAATAAGAAAAAAAAACAGAAAACGCAAAACCTGTCGCTACCAAAAGAAAAAGTAAAAAGGATATTGGCAGTTAATATTATTTTTGTGCAGCAAGTATTGTATTATTTGTTCAGTAGTGAACATTTGTAATAAATTAAAAACTACAATTCTTACTGTGGGTCTTTCGTATTATCAATTCTATAAGTGGCCACAAATGGAAAGCCGGCTGGCCAAAAATGGTACTTTAGTGACCACAAATGGTGCAAAACAGTCTGGCACGATAATATAATGATTTTTTAAATAATTACGTTTAAAACATTGTTCAACGTAGAATATTTTAATTATCTGTATATTTTGGATTACACTTATATATTCTTTACTTTTGTGTACGTATTCTTTTGTAAGTTATGTATCTGCGAGTGGTACGGAAATCCTTCAAGTGGCCACAAATGGTACATCTACCCTATTGGTATTCGCGAGTGTAATCTTTTTAAACGGTGCTACAGTAGCGGACAAAAAAGTTACCACTTTTTCGAACCACCCTACTTCTATTACTTTTCAATATCAACTCAAAACTGCAGTATGTGCCTAATATACATATTCTGAAAGAGAATTAAAAGCTGTATAAAACCCAGTGACCGTTGAATTTATTTAACTAACAAACAAAAACCCTACATAACATCAACCAAGACAACACACTTTTAAAGCCGACCGAAATTTACCACTTTTGAACATTATTAAAAAAAATATAATATTTTGTGGGGGGCACCTTTTGCTTTTAGGACAACCTAAAAAGTTACTATACGTGGTAATTTCTTTGTCGGCCCCAAAAATGTGTTACCCCGTTCAATGTCATATAACACTTTTGTTTGTCTGTTGAATAAATTCAACTTTAACTGGGTTTTTGTACAGCTTTAAATTCTCCATTAGAATATACATATTAAACATACCACAGTCCCAAATGTATGCCAAAAAATAACAAAAATAGAACAAATCGAAAAAGTGTTACCTTTTTTGTCCGCTAGTGTACATTGTTTACGCGCTGTCCGCGTCGAACATTGCCGTACAGAGATACAGTTCCGCGGATAGTCCAGCCGTAGCTAAGAGGTTAACGAGCCGAAACCCTCGTCATTTACCGGAGGTGTTGTTCCGCCTTGACAAAACAGTCGCGAAAAATCCCTGAATAGGTATAAATATAGTCACTCCTGGAACTGCCGCTCGCACCTATGCACCGGTCCTCGGTGGTATTATTATTCCTGCTGCGTGAAACTGTGCCGAGGAATTCGCCAGTCGAATTACACAGAGCTCTCCCATCGCGGTATTATGTGATCGTACCTCGTCGTACCGCGTCACGTGTAATCGTAACTATTTTTACGTGGAACATTATGCTCCCGCCGCGGCACGACCAGTCGAGCGCGAATAAACCTTCAGCTGGAACTCTGTATTGTAACAATGGGCAGGTTAATTACGATCGATGAAATAAATTCATTCGCCCGATCGTACCGTTCAGCACCGGGGAATTTTATTATTACGCACGGGTAACTGCTGCATGGCGAATGCAGGGCCGGGGTACATTAATCGCGCGTGTGATACCGGAGTAATATTCTAACGTGCACTGATTATGCGCCAGTTAATCGCGAATTGTAAACTAAATAAACAACATTTATAGCGAGTAAAATGTTTAATAGGATTCTCGTGGTCATATTAACCGGCGCTCCGACGTGCGCAATACGTGGCCTAAAGACACATGTACCCACATTTCAAAGTGTGAGACGTGTGGTATTAAAAAAATTGCTAAACAACGCTTAATTAAAATGCGATATCTACTTGCAAGGCACCCGGGCCCCGGACAGTACAGAGGCCCCAGAAATGGGGAAAAATGAAGAAAAGAGAGAAACAATGAGAACGAAAATTTGTTATTTGATTAAAATTAAGAAAAAAGAAATTAGAACATAATTTCTAATATAATAATATAATAGTATGGAAATAAAAAAGTCATATGTTTAAATATGTCAATGTTTATTTCTTTTATTTCTTATTTCATTTCTTTATTTTTGTTATTATTATCCGTTTCTTCGTGATTTCATTCTGTGAAAAGAGATTAAGCTTTTTTACCGTTCAGAAATTGTTTGGGGCCCCAAAATATTTCTTGCACCCGGGCCCCTTTATAGAGAAGACCGGCTCCTGCCAATACCCAACGTAGGAAATACTTCCTATACTTCCTACACTAAGTGAATACACGAATGAAAGATCGACCAATCGCTAAATCAAGATTTGAAACCCAACCCCTCATTATTGAACTTCACGCGTTCGACAAATTTAACAGAGATGGTACCTCTATATTCCCATTTTTCCTTATTCTGCTTCTACTACGCAACATGGTACACGGAACACGGAACCAGTAATCCCCACGCAGAGCTCACCCGACGTTATTTCTCAATCTCTCCGGAGGCCGGGCGCCCGGCCGGAATTACGAGCAGGCCGCCGCATTTATCTCTCATCGACTATTAAGTAAAACCAGTATCTAGCGTACCTCGTACCTCGGCGCAGGAACCAGTGGCGGGCGCATTCGAAAGTGGCTAGTAGCGGAGTCCGCACACGCCGCGAAAGAAGATAAATCTTTCCGCCGACGGTTCGGCTGGCACGAGTGTTGCGGATACGCGCCGAACGATATTGATGACGTTACGGACAGCATGCATCAGCGATATTGATGGGGAGGCAATTTTCGCGAAGGTGATCACTGGATTGGCGAGATCCTTTTTCCGCGGCCTTCCGATCGATTTAGGGTAATTACAACTCCGCGGGGTACGTATGTTGCCTCCGCGCCCGTTATGAATCATGATAACGAATACCGGGGAGTGGAGGAATCGCAGATGCCCGTGATTAATTACTCGTTCATTACGGAGCTGTTCTTTCGAGCAATACCCATGCAGGTCTCTACGTCGTGCACTCGCGATGCGTCGCGATTAAGGCTGTCGATCGGCTGAGCGGCGTCGTCGCGAGTTGTATAGGATTGATGATTGACGATGCAAATGGCAAGCGTCGTCGAACGTTCTCGATTTAACCCTTGTATAACAAATGCGGGGCCATTTTGATTCGATTCTGACAAAGTCGATTACGATTTTACATCTATGTCGGCAATGATAGAAAATATAGTATAAGATGCTGAAATTGCAGTAACATTATTTGTAAAAATCGTAGATACAGGAGATACACCTATTTTATTTATCAAATACATAAATAATTTTTTGTTATGTATTCCTTTATTCCTTATTTATGTGCAATTATATATATATATACTAGATTTTTTTTATAAATTTATAAATTTTTTTAGTTTTTTTTTTGTGAAAATAGTCACATTCATCTGGTTTAGCAAGGAATAACGAGCTGAGGTACATTTCGTGATCCCAGAAACGTTTACCGTTCGAAAGTTTTTAGTCGACAGACAAACACGCAAGCATATAAACTGTGTGTTTTATAGTATAAATTGCATTTATATTTTTAGTTAATCAATTCACTTTATATTCAATTCCTTCTTGTGCTATTGGTCAAAATGGCCCTGTATTCGTCTCACGCGACCATGTCCACCATTATTCTTGCGAGGGTTAATCAACCGGACGACGGAATACCGTCGGCAACACCTGCCAATCGCGATCGGCGATCTACGGGCGCAGAGACGATACACGGATCGTTATTGCCCCAGCAGTTATTACGGATTCCACCGGCGACCATCCAAAATAAACACGGAGAAGGGAGCCAAATGCCCCGTTCCCAGAATACCGGCCAGCGACGGCCGTTTTGATCAGCTCCCCCCGCGGCTTTCCAATTAACCTGATCGTCGCTTTACTTTGAATCGCACCGAGCGAAGCCTCAATGATAAATTTATTTTACAATGGCCCGCGATCATTGCTAAGCACCTCAGAATAATCGGAGCAATCCCAGTCCCCACGCTGCCGCGTTATCGCTCCACGCCTCCTGTGCCCAAACAATCCTCGATAACACCTTGCCGTATCCCACGAGCCAGACAGCCAACATTGATTAACAGAGCTCGTGATCGCGGTGTAACCTACATACATGTTGCGAGGCGATAGAAAACTCGTTAACTCAGTGTTTCCCAACCCTTTTTTGAGTCGCGATCCCCGTTTATAATATTAAAATAACCTTCCCCCCCCCTCGTGTAAGGTACGGTGAATTTAATAAGTTAAAGAAAAGACATTAGGCATTTCCTAATCAGGTACATGCGTATTTCAGAATATAATTCTAATTTAATAATATAAATAAAAAATAATAAAACAAAATATAAAATATAAAGATATAAAAAATAATATAAATAATAAAAAAAAAATCGTGGCGACCACCCAAAAAACATTTTGCTACCGACTTGGGAGTCCCACACCGGATGAAACACTGCGTTAACTCAAACCACGAAATTAAAGTGACTCCTCTTAATGATTAATTCTACGATCAACCCTCTAGTATAGGTACACGAAAAACTTGAATCAGTGCATCCTGGATAACCCAATCTTACAATTCGGAACGTACGTCGGTGCATCCCCAACATATTCACCACCAGCCACTGGTTGCACCCTACCAGCGCTATTATCTCTCGCAAAAATGTCCCCTAGGCGGGCGAGCTACCCAAGGAGCCAGCCCGGGGTCCTCGCAAAGAGCCGCCGCCGCGAAGACCGCGCGACGGTGTCGCGAAGAGGCCTCTGCTCGAGATCCGCGCGAGGTTAGACTATGAGCGCGTCGCGTCGCCTCGCGGCGGCCCTGCGGAGGCAGAAAAGCGACTTGGATCGCGGAGAGTGCCCCACCATCACGTGGACTCGCAGGCCCACGACTGACAGTTCCCAGTCAGCTGATCGTCCACCAGGGGGGTGAGGGGGGCAGAGCAGCAGCAGCAGCAGCAGTACCAGCAGCAGCACGAGGTGGAGGTGGCGGAGGAGGATGAGGAGGAGGGGGGCCGGGGTAGAAGAAGGGAAGGAGGGCGGAGGGGTTGGCGACGCGCAGTCTGCCGTCGTCGTTGGGATCAGCTGATCGGTGGAGGTGTGCTGGTGACTGACTGACTGTGAACTCTGAATGAACGAACGCGGATGAAGAAGTCTTCGCGTGCGTACACACGTACAGGGAGAGCTCTCGTTCGCTCGCCCACGGGGGAGGGGGAGAGACACTGAGAGAGAGAACGCGCGTATGCGCGCGTGCCTGCCTAACTATGCGCCAGGGCACTCGCGAGGGAGCGAACGAGCGTTTAGTATCAACGGAAGTGGCCCAGGATCAGGTCCATCGTGGCCACGCGAACAATCGATCCGGGAAGGGGGGGGGGGGCACGCTCTGGACCCGGTCCTGGACACCTGGCTCCTTCGGGGATGCCAGGAGCCATCGGGCGATCGGCGCGATCGGCTCGATCGAGGCATCTCTGACCGCTACAGCAAGGGGAGCGACTCTAGTACCGTCTCGAGTACTTGTCAAGTCCTTGCTCATCTAGATCTTTGTAGCAGTGGCGACTGAGAATGCTGGATTGGATGAGTAGGGCGGATTGATTGGCCGATGACAGAGGCTGTCGCTTTCTACTGGTATATTCATTTAGCTGGATCCTTTTAACCCTTAACCGGTGACGTTTCCTATAGGGTAAATCCGGGAGACGCGGTCGAGCCGGAGAGTTGGTCGTGTCGCTATATTTCAGAGTCTATACGTAAAAATGCATTAAAGTGCAGACCAATTACTTCTCTAGAAGCCAAATAGCTGAATGAATAGCGTTATTTTGCTTCCTTCTGTGGTTTTCTGGATTTATAGGCTATAAAAGGTAAACTGATGTTACATTTAACCTCTTTTGTCAAACAGCGGTTGTACAGAATCGTATTTAAAATATACTTCTAAGTTTATTTTCCTTTAATGTTTGGAATAATAAGATAGTAGAGACATTGAGGGACAATGCAGCCAAAGTATTTGGCCATATTAACTCTTCCTCTCAAAGCTAACGAGAAGACCATGTCTCGCTGCAAAAAGGTGAGATGGTCGAGTTATGATTTTTTTATTATTTTTGTTTATTTTTTTATTTTTTATTATTATTTTATTATTATTTTTGTTTATTTAGTTTATTTATTCACTTTTGTATTCATTTGCCTTGCTAATCGCCAGTAGGTAATTCACTTTTTTTTTTATGTGCTCTTTACTTGTTTACCGTAAACAAATTAAATATCAATGAATCCGTAGTTGTATTCACTCATAAATAATTTTGCTTTATCCTTTGTTAATTTTCCATGAATAATTATGTGAGTGGTCTCTGCCAACGACGAAAACCATTTCTCCCGGCACCTCGGGTGAGGTGGTCAGATGTCATGACTTCAGTTTTCAACCCGATTTACAGTAAATATTGTCTTAAAGCAAATATCGACCAGTTTTTCTGAATCGGCATAAAACTCTGAACATATTAGGTTTGTTCTGATAAAATAAGTAATATCTATATTAGTTTTAATAGCCATTTTATATTAGGTCGACCGCGTGTCCCGGATTTACCCTATCTTCCTTCTTTCGACCTTGCTTTACAATATGTCGTGTCGCGAAGACAACTTCCAGTGGTTTTGAACGAAACATGCAAAAGTAGCTTTTTAAATATGTAATAACTCAATTATATGTAAAAAAATAGATTTAGGCTTGACAATGGCAAAGTATTAAAGAGGAGTGACGCCACGTCACCGTTTATGTTACAAAGTGGAACGTCCCCGGTTAAGGGTTAAAGTTCATGGTTGAAACGGGTAAAATTGTTGGGGAAAGATCTGCGTCGCACTGCAAATGCGCAGAATTGGAACTTTGTTTCTAAAGAATCTGGCCACGGAAGTTGGAAACGCAACTGTGAGTTCTGCACCGAGCCACGAGTCGCGTTTACTTTCTTCTAGCGCGCAGTTTCACCCAGTGGAGGGAAAGAGATGGGATATTCTTCAGAATGGCCCCCTCGATCGAATTTTTTATTAATATTTAGGAAACTAATAAATAGCCAAAGCTACAATTTTAAATTTAGGGTCCGCACACACCCTTCGCGACAAACCTGCTGCCGGTCGGCCACTGGGGCCATTCCTAAGTACAGCCAAAAGATGTCCGAAAAGGCCAATTCGCAGTTGCGTAATGTGGCACTAACGACCACGTGACAGGTACCTCAGCCACGGCGACCAGAAGACAGGGTTTATGTTAAACGCAGAGTACCATCGGCGAGATCAAAGTCGAAGTTTCACGGAAGCTCCTAGAAGAGAGTCTGCGAAACGTCGTAACTCGCGCGGGCGAGATGAAAGGCTACAGAAACGGCAGATATTTCTGTCCGCTGGTCGAGGTTCAACTCCACCAGCATCGGTTAAATATTAACACGTTGTCGTCTGTTTTCGAGCGTCATCATCAATAAACTCGGCGTCCGCGCGTCCGCGGAACGTCGCGACCTATCGCCAACCGTCGGAGCACGAGGACTGCACGCCTGTTTCTAGGACGAGAACCGAAAACCCCTTTTTCGTTCGGCAATTCCGGCGACGTTCGCTCGTAATTGCTATTAATTAACCGCAGCCGTGTCCTTTCGCTACCGCACAGTCGCTCGATTGACTGTCTAATCTAATGGATGCGTGGAGCATTCGGTTTCACGGTAGCAAGAGCCTGACGACCGTACGCGTAATAAGCGTGCATGTAATCGTCGACAATTGAATACGCGATACGCGCGGTCGAGGGGGCTTGCAATCTATGATGGAAGGAACAGGCGCTCCTTGTTCTGCCGGAGACGATTGTGACGCTGTGATGGACCAACTATACGGCCAGTAGTGGGTGGAAGAAACACGGCGAGGTTGTGAAAGAGGGTACTTGAAGATAATAATAATCTCTGTAGTTTGAAGTATCAGGGAATTAAACACCTAGGTTCAATTAGGTAACTATTATTATTAATCGCTAATTGACTTCTAAGCGATGTTATCAAATAATTACCGCTGGAATTTTTCCTTCCGTGAAACCTGTCGCTAGTGTGCTACTTATTGGCCACACGGTATATCAAGCGAATACACGTTCGCTGTTAAACAGTGACGTACAGTATTTCAGATCTTCTGTCAACAAGATCCGCGAAGTTTGCGCAAGAATTGTTTACGCGACCTGCGATGAAATTTACCTATGTTCACATGTAACCGCCGCTATCTAACGTTTCAGCTTCCTTTCAGCGGCGTTTGTTGAAGTTTCAGCCTCGCCAATGTGACATCTGTGAACACATGCGGGTGCCACGTTGTGCGGCTGGCCGTCGTAAGCCAAACAATGGCCACACTCTTTTCTGTCTCCACGCTAACTCGTTACATAAGATAAACTAATCTACAAGAGTCACCGTGTGACGACTTCGCCGATGAGATATCGCGGCTACCAGACCGAATTTATTACGGAGACCGCCCACGATGCATGCCTGTCGGAAGTTCCCCTTGCCGTGAAATGAATGCGGAATTGTGTCGCTCGGTGTTGTAGGAATTGGAATATGAAATATCTCGTTTAAAATTGGTAATATTGATTGTTGCCTTGAAAATAGTATGGAATACTCGATTCGATTATGGAGGGAGTACCTGAAGAGTGCCCACAAAATACTCGAAGAGTACTCCCGTCGAGTACTCGAAGAATTCTACCGCGCGAAATCCGCACACATTCACATTACACACTTTGCAAATGAATTGAAATTGGTTCAGTGGAGGAACGGCTGAGGGAAAGGTGCAGTGACCTCCAGCGATGGCTCGTGCTCGAATGATGGCCTACCGACTGCCACCGTCGGCCAAGGCCATTAATGCCGATGCGATTTGCACGCTGAGGAAATACGCGCGGAGCGCGGAGAAATAGTCACGAGCCGTGTTTGTCTTTTGCCACTTCGTATAACGAACCCGCCTCTCCGAAAGTAACGCGAGACTCTCGCGCGCGCGTTCACGAGATTAGGATAACGTGCTCTGTGCTCGCACCTCGCTGGGCGAATAACGTAACGGCTACTTTCTATTAACGTAACTGGAAAGTTTTGAGTTTCTTCGGAAATGCCTATGAATTTGAATTTGAAACTCCATGACCGTGTATCGAGAGAATGTTTGGCGACTACTAAGCGCGTTGAAGAAGAAAGCGGATTTCGAGTCAGCTAAGGTGACACTACCAAGAATTTTATAACGTGCCAACTTAGCCCAGCTTATTTCTCGTACCATGTCCGAATATATAGACAGAAGGAACTGTGCTCTTACGAGTTTCCCTTGCCTCATTATCGTGCACGCAATAGCGACGTTAGAAATAAAGTTACAATGCAATCACCTGTTCATATTCCTCGACCCTGTTCGATAATACACGGATCCGCTATTTAAAGCACGGAAACGACATTCGTACGTGCGAATTTTATTTCTGACTCGTTTAATTCCAACTCGGCAATTGACCGTGTCCGATCCCCGAGCACTTCTTAATCGCCCTCGAGCAATTCAATTTACTTGGACACTTATCTTTACTCGTTCGGTTCAATTTATATTCCGCGTAAGGCCAGCTCGGAACACCTAACATGCACGGTATACGCGTTAAGTACACATTACTCCTAAGAATTGACGAGAAACGGCGCGGAAGATGAGGGAGGCAGCAGCGACGCATTCGAAATGCTGGCGGAACGTTTTCGCGTCGCAGAGGAACGATCGACGAGTTTCGAATCGAGGCGATATGCTTTCCTTTGGCTGTCCTTTATCTGTCTCACTTCTTCCTCGACTAACGGTGAGCCCATCTTACGACGGCGGAACGTATACCTCAGGCTATCTCTATTTAATCTCGTCGAGGCGACGTTGCCGTCCCGCCGCCGCCGCGAGCCGTGCTCTCGGAAGTGGTCTGCCCTCGACTGGCAGAATGGCAACGTCGCGGCACGGCACCTCTCCTCGCGCGGTGTCTCCCTCCCACTGATGTACGCCTCGCTTGCGGCCTCTCTGTCTTTCTCTCTGCGGTGCACGAGCTGCGTTACTTGGTACCTCGACCGCGCGGCCTCACACGCGACATTCGCGAAGGAGGTAGTAGGTGTCGTTACCTACGATTGAGGGACGAGCAAAAAGAGGAATGCTTCCAGTACGAAAGGCGGATCGAGGCAATACTGCCCGTCCAGCGGCGATCTGATGTTCGAGAGCCTTTGAAACGAGGTTATGAGCTCCGACGACAATGTCGTTTGGTTTGCTCGGTTTGTTTCACGTGTTACTTAGATCCTGGAATCGCTAATCACGCGACGTACGTCTTGCTACAGATATATTTCAGTGATTGTATTAATATATTTATATCCATTGTATTCAATATTCTAAGCATTTCGTTAGGTAGAGCACAGACGGCTTCAAACGTACTGCAACGCCATATGCGCATGACTATCACATACCACGGCGTTTCTCTTTAATGCGGCATACACGAAACGTAAATAGTACGCTATAATATCGCATTGTTCTACCACCGAACGATATTTACTCGCGAGCGTTCGTAGATCCACGAAAGGCACCCGCCAAAACAGGAAATACAGAAGAACATCGCTTGGACGTCACATCAGTACGTTTCCAATAAATTCCATCCTCATGGAAATGGGAAATTATGCTTTATCCTCTAATCAAGTAAGCACACCAGTTCCATAAACCTGTTTTCCAATAAAACATTGTCCAAGAACCGTCGCCCATATAGATCATAAAAAACGATCCGCAAAATTCTTACCACCTCATTCCTCCCAACAATTTCCTTGGAAATTTCGTGGAGAAGTCACAGAATAAGCTAAGCTGAGCGAAAGAATAGGCAGAGGAGGGAGAGGGGATAACTATTTTTTCCCCCCGCAGCGGGAGAAAGAATTTCCAAGTGAAAAGTGCTTCGCCAATTTGGAGACGGGGGTGCGCGTCGTTGAAGCGCGTGCGTGGGACAGTCACAAGGAGGCAGGCGGGCAGGCAGGCAGCAGGCAAGAAAGCAAACGAGCCAGCCAGCAAGCGACCAACCAACCAGGCATCTCTCAGTCTCTTCGGTGTCCCCGGGTGCACATGTGTGCAGGGCATGAGGTCGCTCTCCTCGTCGTTCGATGTGTGAGAGCCTGGCTGCCCTCTCCCCCGCACACTGGCGTAGCGGCGTTGCCAAGTGTCGGGCGGTTGGGCGGGCGGCGATGCCGGTATGCGTGTGGCGGGGCGCGGCGTTGCCATATCGACCGTGCCTCATCACCGGGGAGCGAACGAGCGAGCAAGCAAGCCTCCCCGCGCCACCTCTGCCCCCGTAACACTGCTCCATCTCTTGCCCTATCCTTCTCTTTTTTTCATTTCCTGCCTCTCTTTCCTCTATTCCCGCCCATCTCTCTCCCTCGGCACTTTTTCTCGGATCCTCTTCCCCTTTTCGTTCCGTTCGGCTCCTTTCCCTTCGTCCTCGCCGTCCTCCGCGGTGCATCCAGGACGCTTCTAGCCCCGTCCCTCTCTCAACCGCGCGTTCCGGCTACTTCGAAACGATGCAAGGCGCCGCGGCACCTGACTGACTCAGCATTACCGACTTCGTCGCGGATTCCTCGCACGCTACACGCACCGCGTATAGCGAGCAGACCAATGCCAGACTACGGTGCGTGCCCATTCGAACGATCTTCGCGCGGCAGTCGCGCCCTTGAACAAGCCGGACACTTGCACGAACCGTACCGCCGCGCTTTCTCTCTATCTCGCGCTGCCCTCCGCGCCACGCGATCTCTCGGTCCATCCTACCGAGACTTTCTTGTTACCGGCAATCTTTGTTACATCTCTGAACGAGGAAAAGTACATAGTAACGTACCGAGGAACGTACGTGGAATAAATATGTCACAATAGAAGATACCATTGAAGACCAACAGTAGCCGTTTCACGTGGTAGCCAAAAGAGAAATTAATAGGTCCAACACGTCCGTGCGCATGGATCGACGCCTCTTGTACCCATCCCCTATTACTTTAGTTGAAAGACAAAAGCAGGTGAGGAGTCGTGCGTTGCCACCCGATTTTCTTACGGCCCTCGAGCCAAGATTCCTGCATTTGTTAGATTAGCCTCTCCTCCGTCTACCCCCCTTGCCCCTCACACTTCTTGACAGAACCGGTAGGAACGCGGGGACGGTTCCACCACTGGTTCTTTGACGAGACATTACCCCACGAGACGACGCGACACTACACCGTTCATTTTCCGCGCGGTTTACGCCAATGTTTTCAACTGGTTGGCGACTCGGGTCTACCCCGACGCGATTCAACGACTCTACGCGGCGCTCGCTGTCACACAATCTCGCGAATTCGGTGAAAATGTACGCGGAAAGTAATCAATCTCCTCGCCTATTAGGTGCCTCGAAATTTCTCGCCTGTTATATCGGCGCTGGCGAGGCGAAGATGAATTGTTAAGTGGATTAATTTTCTACTAGCTGGCGGTCGGTCTCGAAATCCGAGCCCAAGATAAAATATTTAGATTAGCGGCGAACTATGCAAGACTGACGAACTCCGCACGCCTCGGTATGCCACGGTGAACCGACATGCGAGCCGACGAATCGTACACCTCGAATATTTCTGTACTCTTCGCTACCTCTACGAGTGCATGACCCTGCACACTTGCACCGAACGTCATTCTTTTAATGCGGAATTAATAACACCATCTGTGCCGCAGAAAAATGCCCCTGCACTTATATTGTCACATTAATTCGTCATATCGAACTAATTTATACGAATTTTGCGAGAGTTCGTATCATCGGATTTATCGGTCCAAACAAGATTTATTATTTTGCAGGAAGTACGCATAGAGCTCGCACCTGACTTTGACATTTACCGTTTCCATCCGCTCAACCGGGTATTAATAGCGTTACGTGTTTCAAATCTGACGGAGATATGTATTTTTGTTACTGAATTAATAAAATGGATGTGCAATTTGAAGTGTTTTATTCATTATGGGAAGGGGGTTTTTTAGTTATCATTACAACGAACGGGGCGGGCTTTAATAATACTTAATAAAGCTTTTAGCAGTGGGCTATAAATTATGTACAATGAAAAGTATATACTCGATGAAAGTACTGAATTTATCACGGAGAGAGAATATCTAAGTGATTATTAATAAGTGGGAAGCTTCTCGAGCGGAAATGGAATCGACAAGTTACAGCTCTATGTCCGTTGCATTTAGTAGACCGCTTTTAACTGCCTGTCAGTGGCTTTATAAATTAGAAAACTGATCGAATATATCAGCATCAGTCTATAGAAGAGCCCAGAGCTCGAGAATCATTAGAATTTATTTAGTTTCTTGCGGCCGCGCGCTTCGAGCCTCCAGATCGGTATCTACAGAAGGGGAGCGTGTTCCGAGTGATCCAATCGTTTTTACATCGCCGTAAGAATATCCCTGCATCGACTCTCGCTAATAATTTCCACCTCTCCACTTTCACTTTACCACGAGACTATTCTCCCAAGTGGGAGATAATTTTTTCTCAACTTTGCATCTGGTAAAATGGCGCGGCTGAGAAGTAGGTAATAGACTTCTCAACGCCGGAAGCGTTTTACACTTCGTGACATGTCTTAATGACTTCACTTCACCCCGCGAAGTCACGAAGATTTTAATGAACATTTAATAACTCTACCAAATGGAAATACTAATCAAAAGATTTCACTTTACCAACGACGAAAATACGTGGCAAGATTCGTCTCGAAACGATCAATCGAAAACAATGTAATCTAATGTGCCTTTGTTCCCAAGAAAATCAGCTCGAAACATTTTTTCCAATTACTATTCCCAGTAATCCCTCAAGTATCAAAATAACCAATTCAACATCAACTTACGCTTCTCCGCGAGCACAAAACCTGCAGCTTCGTACACTTCGCGCATAAACACGGCGAGAGCCCCGCAGGGAGACCCCCCGAGCCCAGGATCCGAGTCGCGCAAGCGCGCGCCACGCGCCCATTCAAACTCGATTCTCTAAAAAAAAACGGGGGCTGCTGCTTGGATAGTTCGCTCTACATTTTCAACTTATCGTTCGCAGTGGAAATCGACGAGCCATCGTGCGAGTTCGCGGAGTGTCAATCGTGAAACTAAAGGATTGACTTTCTCCTCAGGGCCAGGCTCTTGGCAACGAGTCGACGCGACGGCCGGCCGGCGGCGGAAAAAAAGGGTGACGTCAACTTCTTCGAATCGAGAGAACCGCACACTCCGCGATGCATTCTGAGCGTAGTCGCGACTCGACCGCAGGTTATATAGTCTAGCGGAGCTTCGATCACACTTGTTGAGGGGAAGCCCTCGTGAACAGCCACTACCTCCCTCCACCTCCTTCTCGCGCCTGCTATTATCTCTGGCTCCCTCTCTCTCTCTCTCTCTCTCTCTCTCTTTCCCTTCGCGTCTTCTCTTTCGCTCCCACCCTATCACCCTTGCCTGTCCCCCTCTTCCCACACGCCCCGCGATTCCCGCGCGCACCTTCGTCCCACCTTCGGTTCATGATCTATCTCCCCCACCCCGGGGACCGCAACGGGGGGGGGGGGGGGGGAAACAGTGGTTCTGCAAATGACCCTGACCTTGCCGGCCAACTTCCGTATTGTCTCGATGCTCTCGAATTTTGGCCGATTCTGACGTTTTCCGAAAGACACGCCCCCCAAGGTTCTCCGGACCGGGCAACGCCGCGCGAACTCGCGTGACTAGCGCGCGCGTTCCTCGATGACACATCCAGCCGGCGATTAATTGGACGAGAATCGTGGCCTAGATTGGGATTTATGGTGGCCGGCGACCAGACTCGATTCTGGCAAGCCCGGGGCGATATGTACGTTTTTGTGGGTGGTTCATGGAGAACCGAGGCGCAGGGTGTCTATTATAGATCAATTGTGGAAACAAAGGATTAACCTTCATATCGCGTGCGACCTGTTTTTTTAGAAGTTCTGTGGGAAGGGTTACTCGCATATAAATTTGTGGTGACTGTTTCCTTCAAGTAAATCAACCCTTCGCTGCATTCTGTTGCAAATATGCAACATATCATTTCTTTATAATTATTTTGTTGTAGGATACATATCCTAGTTTCTAAATTTTACGTGGATCGCGCTGAACTTTGTAATTCCACGTTTTTTAAGTTACCAAAATCGTAGTGGCGGAAAAAGTGGAAAACTCATTCCGACAACACACATTTTCTTTATTATTTTCCCTTATGATTGTCACCTCTACGAGTCGAAAAATGTATTTTTTTTTTTTCAAAATCGAAGAAGTTATGCAACGAAAGGTTTCTGAATATTTATGAGGGCTGCCTATAAATTATCCTTCGAGGCAGTCCTCTTCGTATTAAAAAGTTTAATTAGTTGAGTAAAAACAAGCTCGAAAACTAGGCAAAAATTGGCTGGGACTCGGAAGCGACGGGAAGCCCCTGTCATAAATATTCCACGGTTTCGCGACTGCCTTGGAAATTCACCATGGCCCCCACTTTGGGAGCCACTGCTATGGATTATATATACGTCTCTCTCAAGGGGGTTATACCCTTGACGATAACTTCGAACGATGAACGCCCAGGCTACTTGCCTCTATATGTGGCCGCACTTTTTCCACGGCGTTCGTCACGAGTTGAAAGAAGAGATTTCAAGCATAAAGAGGGACAGGCCCAGACATCTCGTTGCGCGGAATGCGTGGCTCTATAGAGTCCGACTTTCTGGGAAGGCGACATTGGCGCAAGTATTCTTAACGGACAAAAGGCAACCGAAAATGGCCACAACGTAGGTATTCCGATTTATTCGGTTCCAATTGATTAGTGGAATCTTGATTTACGTCATCTGCGGACCCATACACTTTAATCGAACCTCTAATTTCACTTAAAAGAAGACCATGCTTCAAGTGACGCTATTGATATGGAGAGTATTCTTTTGTTTCTTAAGTCTAACGTTCTGAGAGGTTTAATAATTATGTAAGAATGTTTAGAACTCGCAGCGGATCTTCTTCCATACAGTCTGGACTTTTGAGTAAAACCAACTGAAATAGAATATTGACGGTTGATAAATGAAGCTGGTACGAGATGCGACGAGAAAGATGGGGCGAAAAGCTCCGCGTTTTACCGCAGCGTTACCGCGAGAAGTGCATACGAGACGTGTGTGTGAACATGAGTACATACACGTATAGTCGAATCCGTCGTTCGGTTCTTAAGAAAACACAGACCAATGGTTCTTAGCCTAGGGAAATAATCATGACAGAAAACTTCTGTTTAATTTACTTAAAGTTTATGCATATATACCACCAACATGTTCGGCAAAGTACCCAAATTTTTACGTGGCCCTCTAAAGGTTAACAGAATCCGTTTATGGAAAAATATCGAAGGTTCAATTGAAAGACTACATCTCTGCTGCGGTTGTAAAAAAAAAGCATGTGGCTAGACGAAAAAAAGTCATCCTTGGTTTCTTCGCCACTGTCGTGCGCGCGCGGCAACATTGTAGCCAATTCGAACAGAAAAATCATGTCCCCCAATAAATTACCGTAAACGGGCGAGTGAGTCAAAATGCCTCGGCTTTAAATGCTGAAATATAACTTAGACGTGTTTCGCATACTATGGAAACGTAACTCTTGGGTATGACGTAAACGGCTAGCAACAAAGCCGAACCTAATCGAATCTATCCTGCGATGCTTCAATATTAATTTCTCATTAATCATGCATTCGAGCAGGTACTCGTTATTTATCAATATCCCTGGAAAATATGATTCCTTCCACTTGATATACCTCGCCAGTGCCATCGACTGTAATTTTTGTATTGGAAATTTCATTAATTCGATTCAACTTTGAAAAAACACTCGGCGGTATTTTGCTCGAGCCTCGTGCTTCGGGGTTTCCACAAGAATCCATCGACCGCGATACTGATCGCGTGCGTATCGATATATACGAATAATGACAGGCGTGAAAATGACTGTTGGTAAACGCGATGGCTCGCGGGCGCATTGTGTAACGGCCGCTGGTCGAAATAGAAGCATGATCGTTCCTTTTTCTTTGGCGCGCGCGGGAAAGATGATTCCCAGCGGTCGGTGATAACAAGCTCGACCGATCGATTCCTCGCGCGTGCGATTCTTCGAGACTCGGCCGCTCCGCGGAACAATCGTTTTCCCGCGTTACCGCGGAGTTTGTCGCATACCTCGATTCTTAATCACGCGCGGCGCATAAAGCGTACTGGGTGTCCCGTGACCACGCAGCAGGTCTTCCTAGAAAGTTGGTTTTCAAAATTATAATCACTCCGCAATGATTTACAAGTGTCTTCCCTAATTATTTAAGTAGAAGATGGAATATCTAAATTGCGAATTGAGACAATCTTGTGGTACACGATCGCGTTATGACAGAGATTAATTTTTCGAGCAGCTAATATAGACACACTTGTTTCGACCCCAGTCGCCCGCTATTTTTATCTTAACCCGAAGAATGCCTGCGAAAATATCGGCTTAAAAAAATAGAACAAGAATTTTGATGTCGATACCATGATTAAAACGTGCTATATAATATTAGTTGTTATCCTTGGAAATTTGTTTGCTAATTGGCTATAAAAATGGTCTTCGAAAAATATGTTCAAAATACTTGGAGTTGGTTGAGGAGACAAATGCATTTAGGTGATGAGAGAAGTCTAAAGTTCTCGAGATGATCGAATAACACTGTGCGTGTTGAAACACCTCGACAGTTAACTTTACTTCATTATGCGAGCCGAATGCACCGGTAACACATGAAACGCACGCGAGAGTATAAACAGTCGATGCAAGGGTACTAAAGCCACGTTCATACGTCGCGCTAACGATGCACGGAGAGACAAATTACACAGACAACGCGATACCTCTTGATTTTTCGCTCGTTACTTCCGCTAGGAGATCACATTGCCCGAAAGTGCACCGCGAACAACGCGCGAATACTTGTCCCTTCGTGGAGAAAAGAAACGCGATGCAGAAAATTGAACCAAATCGACTCACCTTTATCCATCCACCATGGGCAGTAACGACTACGTACAGCAAGTACAGATCTATATCTTTCCCGTTGACTTTTGGGCTTTTCTTGAACGGAGTCCTGAAAAAAAAAAAAAACATCAATTGTAAGGACCACGTTAAAAGAGATTTACAATGGGATTGTAATTACCAGAATTGAAGAAAGGGGTAAAAGTGGAGGTACTGAATAACGTTCAAATGTTTTTCGCACAATAATGTTATCATAAAATTAATATTTCATGTTTCAATGAATGGCTGCTAAATATTTAATAACCTCGAGAAAGACTTGCGGACAATAACGGCGCGGAATGAATTAAGAATTCTCGAGCACGGATGAAAACGAACAAGTTGAATGTTTTTTAATCCGCGCAAATTGAACGTACCCATTTTCGGTTGCAACAGTATCTTGCCGAGCACAGTCAAGAACGCTTTGTTTCCGTTTCCGAATCAAGTAAAACACGCGAACAATGACGTAATAAACGACAGCGTCTCCGCGTGAAACGATCTTCGTTTACTCGATCGTTCGAACGTTCTTAAAAATACTCATCGCCGATTGAGAAGAAAGATGGAAAAAGGCGGGCAGAGAGATTTACAATGATCGAGAAGAGACGCGTGAATCGTTAGAGAAAAAAAATCAGCAAGTTCATCGTAATATGGTGGTGTCTCGTTCGTACGCGTCACATAACCTCAAATCGCAATTAAGATACGCGTCTGGACGATCGTCGACAAAGAAAACACGGGACACGCGTAAACAAATCGCTGGCACAAAGGCGAGAGAGCCTCTGGAAAACTTGAAAGCCGAGCGAACATAACCTCAAACCTCTGTGCCCACGCATTCCAGGCAGTAACGCCAGACCCGATTTACTTTGCAACATCGAGGCGACGATAGAGCTCGAGATAAACGAAACGAGAGGCGTGGAATGGAGATCGAAACGATAAGAAGTAGCGGTGAATAAAGAAATAATTGTGAAACTATCGAGTCAGGATGGTGCAGGGAGTAATGGAGAAATTGGTCTTACCCTCTGGTCTCATGAAAGTGACGGAGGTCCTTCATGAAGTTTTCCCTCTCCCTCTCGTAGGTGACGGGGTCCTTGTTGAGGATCTTGGCCATATTCGCGAGCGGTAGAGTGCGTGGGCGTGCTAATCGGGGTGTGCTCTGGGTTTACAGGGCACGACGCAGGGGCAGCGGGCAGAAAAATAGTCGCGGCAGCACATGGGCGCTCATGAGAGCACATTTACGCGAGAAGCGTGCTGGTGCTACGAGACAGTAGATGATGAAGGAGGATAGCAGCGGACGAGGACGAGGACGACCGCGGGTCGACACGGGGTCGCGACCCGCTCCCGACATCGGGTCGTCTTGTCCTGGCCCCGAAGTGTGCCTGGGGCCGGTGGCCTCTGTGTCGCGCGCGCCAAACGATACGGCGGCTTGGTTGGCTTTTCCCTGTCTGGCTGTCGTGCCGTGCCGTCCCGTGCCGTACAGCACAGTACACACCGCCACCCCGGGGGACACGATCCGGCGGCGGGCGCACCGATCTACAACACGCACGAGTACTCGGGCACAGAAGTCGTCTGGCGGTGCGTGTGTCCCTCGCTCTCACGGCGCGGCCGAGTTTACTCGCCACGCGTGGGGAAAAATCCGAATCTCCTCCCGGGTATAGCACACACTGAGTATAGCAGCAGCAGCAGAGTTCCACACACCAGTAGTCACTGACTAGCGATCGACCGCGAACAGAGCGAACCGCGTTACACGGGCACACGGGCACACGGGCACACGGGGGGGCCGCAACGCGACTTTCCTCGCGGGCCCGCGGATCGATTCACCTGTCACTTGTCAACGAAACGCTCGGCTCTCAGGCCTCCGGGATACGTTGCGCCACGCACACGTATTACCAACGATAGAACCGCCAACCGTACCCGTGGGGCGACCAATTTCCACCGCGCGGTCCTTACGCGGAGCGGACGCGGCTTACAGACCGACTCACGAGAGCGCGTTTCCCTTAGAGCGAACGCTTGACGTGCGCCCGTATATCAAAATGGCGTCTCCTCCTGCCTGGCATCCATTGGCGAAGCCACGGCCAATTTCCCGTGTACGCGCTACGATAGCTCTACGAGCAGCGCCGAGCCTGCACACACCGTCGCGACACCGTTTCCGCTATGCACACAACCTCTCCGTACCGCGCGCGGCACACCCTTACGCACACTCTCTCTACGTCATTTTACGAGCGACACCGCGTTGCCCCGACTTACACCACGGCCTGGCCCTCGGCTTTTTTACCCTCGCTCTACCGTACAAACAAAATCCCGGGTCGCGCAGTATTTTTACTTTCGAAACGGTTGTGGACCCCCCTCGCCAGTGGCGCACCGTTTGTTTGAATTGATCGTAAGCTTCGCCGATAGAGGCGCGACATACTCTGCCGCACCGTGGCGACATCTGTCGGCTCTAACCCCCCGTTACCCTCCATCGCAATGCGCATGCCCAATTTAGGGTAGCTTTACACTGCTCCTTTGTAAACGCATCCTCACAAATACACCTTTTTTCCTTTCAATTCTGCTCAACATTTTTCACCGAACTTCATTCTTCTTTCTTGCGTCGTACGTTGGACACTAAACGATACATTTTAATCTGTGCTTTGTTAGGCCGGTATTTTCAATCGTTGCTTATTCTTAAGCAAATGCTTAAGCATGCTGCATCCTTTATTAGCTACTAGGTTAGTAGAGGATGCCGCATGCTTAAGCATTTGCTTAAGAATAAGTAGCGACTGAAAATACCGCCCTTAAAGTATATCTCACAAATTTAGCATTTTTAGTTGTGTGTTTCGCCACTGAAGTACTTTAAGAAAGTTACACCTAATTTCAGTGTTTCTTAGAGAGCTGTATGAAGTAGTTACCACAACAGTGGGAAAGCGATGAATTCTAATGTCATTTATAAAGTTTACGGTAGGAACCTTTGTTACCATTATAACCTGTTTTACGAGGTTTTACGATCACGAAGAAGACAGGGTCGCCATGATGTCCCATCGTTTGACCAATACACAAGCTGAAAATTCACTAATAATCAGTCTGTTATCCTCGTGAACTTCAAATACTTCTATGTACACTAACAAACGGACAACAATCCATGTATGATCACTGTAAAGAATGTGCCTACAATAAACATATCAGATTTCGAATATAAACGTATATCTGAAACCAACAGAAGGCTACTTTCTATGAGCACGACGAAAAATCAATGTTTCGCCATAGAAACGCTTGCACGTCCTATCACTTTTTGCAGATACAGATAACCGATGAATGCATATTTACATTTATTCTTGATAATACACTGTCGATAAGATATTTTTACCTTTATATTCACTCTTGTATTCATAATGCATCTCTGACCTACTCCTGTTTACTTTCCTCATTCGATTAGACCATCTCCGCGCACCGTAATCAACGTGACAGTGGTGCAGTTTAATTTCGGTTCTTTAATTACTTCGCTCAAGAAATGACGTACAAGCGTAAGAAGTATCACAGGGGCGATACTCACTTAAAAAAGGGTTGGCGCACGAAAAGAAGAACAAAAGATTTGGACGAGGTGAAACGATACTTCATAACCCTCATTTGCGAGCAATCGTGTCACGTGGTTGACAATTCGCGATAGGCAATTATTATGTGATACTTTTTATTTTAGATCGACGAGGATTTGAAAAGTAAGAATGTGAAAGGATTGCTAAATCAAGAAGTGGATTTCGATAAACCTGGAACGGGCCAATATTACTGTGTACATTGCGCGTAAGTATTCGCGTTGCGATGTGTTGCGTACAGCGACTTAACCTGTATTTTAAATTATCCACTCAAACGTTTTACAAGGGAACCGCATTGTTGCACTGATTTTGAAGCAACTTTATATATCGATAGAGAGCCGAAGAATATTCCGATCTTATTTAATCGTTCGTAGTTTACGAAATATTTAATAATAAATATCACGTGTCGGCTGCTAGCGTGCCGACACGGTCATTAACTCAAGTATCGTTAAATCGTTGCGCAACTCTGCAATGTGCTTCCTCCGTCACATCTTTCATTCTCTATGCATTTATTCTTCATACTTCGAAAGTTTTAAGTTTCGATCGAGCAAATTGAAAAAATTGTCCTTTTCTGCAGGAGGCATTTTATCAACAACACCGCTTTGCACGATCATTTCGCTACCAAAGTTCATAAGCGCAGGCTAAAAGCTCTCGAGCTAGAACCATATACCGCGGAGGAATCGGAGAGAGCTTCCGGAAAAGGGAGTTACGTTGGCCCACAGAAGCGTAAAATTGAAACACTAACTCGTGACGATTTCAAAATGGACACAGAGTCGGAATTTGCGTCGCGAGCCAAAGTAGCAAAGATCAGTGCGTAGACACGAACGTGTGTAAAATGCAGCGTATGTCTCTGATTTAAGAAATCGTTTGTACACTGCGAAGAAAATTATAAAGTCCAGTCCCGAGTGGTCTGTTATTGAAGCGCAATGGCGAATTATTTACGACACTTTGCGCGAACATGCATGGTTCGCAAGGTTTCGAAGCACAGCATTCTCAAGCGTACTAGTGGGCCATTGAAATGCGTCAGACGACACACATCCGTGTTATATATCTCAGGCAGAAGGGGCATGGAAGTCTTCTCGTACCTATCTCCATATTTAGATTTCGACAATAAATTGCAAGACGTTGACAAGCTACAGAAAGAGTTGGCATCTCGTGGACTGGACGTGGATGCCGGGGAACTTAAGAGGATGTGGGAATTCTATAAGTCTGTAAATGCAGACAACGATAAGTTAGAACTGAGAAACACAGAGTTGACGAGCCAAATGAGACAATTTTACCAGAAGGAGACATTGACCGAAGAAGAGGAGCAGCAGTTCGCTAAACTGAAGCTTCGATCTAAAGCATTGAAGCAGGATTTGAAAGGGGTGAAAAATGCCCTGTGGGATTTAAGCGAATCTGTCATAGAGAAATTGTTGAAGCTACCGAACGAAGTGGATCGGAAGACGCCGTTCCAGTCTCCCGTAGTGGTGAAACGATCTGGCGAGTTAAATCAATCCTCCGGTGTCAGGAAGAATCACATTGAGATCGGGAAGACTCTTGGTTTGCTGGAATACAGAAACCCCATGCAATATTACCTGTGCAACGACGCCGCCCTGTTCGAGCTTGGCGTATTGAACTACGCGGGGGAGGTATTCAGCGCAGACGACATGATCAGAGTAACGGGCTCTGACTTCAGCCGCAGCTTAGTGGTGGAAGGCTCCGGGTTGAATCACGAGGATCCAACGGACGCTTTTATAATCAACAATCACAGCGATGTGGAGGACAGTTCCCCGAATCGTATGCATCTCGTGGGAGGAGCGAGCTTAATATCATTCTTAGCTATGCACGCGAAGCAATTAATAAATCCGAAGCACTTTCCGGTGAGATACTTTTCTACTGGGAGACAGTACACCCCGTTTCCACCTGGCTCCACACAGATCGGCTTGTTCACTGTCTGCCAGACCTCTGCCGTGCATGCTTTCGTATTGGTGAAAGATACGAACAGCCCAGAGTATCGTATGCAGTTGGAGAGGCTATTGAACACTGTTTCCGAATTGTACGACAATTTATGTAACCATTACCAAATCGTGATGAGACCAGCTACAGAGCTGCGACCTTGGGAAACAATGCGCCTGTCCTTCGAAATATGGTCCTCGTTCTCGAAACAGTACATAGAAGTTGGACATATTTCTCTGTGCGGAGACTATTTCAGCAAGAGATTGCGGATCGCTTATCAGACAGACACTGGCAGAGACTTCCCTTCCGTGATATCCGGCACTGTGCTCTCAGTCCCACGTCTCTTAGGATGCTTGCTCGAACAGAATCCGGATAAGTTCATTATTCCATCGAAAATCGCGCAGCACATGCCTGCAGACTACGCTGTGTTTTGAGACTAGGAAATTTAATTCTTAAATATCACGTCCTTGTACATATGTAACGGCACGAACTCACGGTGTCCTCGCGTCTTGTTTTATTACCTCTGGTAGTATTTATATTTGTAGAATTGTATGTACATATTTTTGTACAATAAATAATAGTGGGAATGTAAAGAAGCGTGAAGTCATTTTTGCAGTGTTATCACATCGGACCACCAAAATTTTGTCTCGCACGACCGTGAATTTATATTTTTAATAGAATGGAAGAGTTTCGAGTTTTGTACGTTCCTTTGTTTTGCATAGATTTTGTTAATGTTGATGGATATTAGTGGTGCAGAAGTCTCGTCGAGAATTTCAATCCACCATTCGCCATGGGTTTACAGTTCGGCGAGTTACCAGTTCGAATACGAAGAGTCGTGTATTACACCTTGACTGCAATGGAACAGAAATTTTGGGTAAAATCGGTATCGCACGGAATACCGAATCTCTTCCGACGAGCCAGACAGGCTCTCCCAACCATGGCTCCAGGTCTCTGAAATTATATTTCCCCTTTCAATGCATCTTCTTTTGCATTTCTTCGTGTTTTTTATCTATATAAATTAATATTTTAATCTTCCATTCGAATTCAATGCACAGGTATAATAATGACGGTGGGTACAATGGCATGGAGCACAGCGGCGAATAGGAAATCAAAAAGGAAGGACCCAAAGTTATACGAGAACGACACCTAAACAAACCACTTCAAGAACTTAGAATGGATAACTCTTTGATTCAATAATTCCGCAATAACTCTTTCCTTCGCTCGCACTGTTATAAAAATTGTATTCTAGTAAACTGAAGTCTAGTACTCTCGAAGATTTCTTTTATATTAGTAGGGTATCAATTTTATTTCAAATTCATTATAAGCAAAATGAGTGACTCTGAGGCATCGCTAGTAGTCCAGGGCGCAGATCAGAGCTACGCCCCTCTTGATCCAATGGGACTGAGGCTTTACACTAGGAATCTCCATTGGCAAAACAAAATTGGTCGAGTGTCCAGTGGTGCTAAGCGTGCCTGCTCGAGTGATCGTTTTATAAACGGGGCAGATGTAAATTCCCATTGGCTCTCGATGGTTCACCTCTGGCAATAGCAGAATCGGCGGCATATCTGCGAAAAGAGTGTATAAAGTCCTATTCCACGTCGCGTTACACTTTGAGTAATGCGCGGAAGAGTGTCTGCGCTTCTGTTTCAAATTTTCTCGGACAGATAGCTATATTTACTAGTGTACAGCTCTTTTGGTAGGGACTCGTTCAGATTGTTCCCGTCCCATCGACACCCCTCAAGGAACAGACCATAAATAACGCAACCATCCATCGGCCTGCGCTTTGGCATCGAGCTTAATACCTATAACGTTAAAAATAGCCATGCATTTGTCTGTTTTTCTACGGAGATCTATCGTTCTCGCACAGGGTGGTCCAAAGAGCTTGGTCAACACTTTGGACGCCACATCTGTGTACCAAAACAACACTCTGTAGTCAGTTGCTATTATATAGCTTGAGATCTGAGGGTATCGAATTTTTATTCAATTGGAGCAGTACTTTAAAGCTGAAAGCAATCGTGTCGATAGAGACGACGTGCTTCCGCGCGAAATTCTGCAGAGTTCCAGTTAGAAATGCTTGCGGGAAGTAGAAGCCGGAGATCCAGAAGGCCGCTGGTATACCGCGGTCCTCCCAGGACCTCAGGAACGCGATCCTCTCCTTCAAGTCGAGGAACCAGGCTCCTGTGTTTTTAATTTACAGAATCACTGTGACATATCGACGTAAGGATCATCGAATAATTAACACGGGGGTGATTCAGAATCTTAGGTATCAGCCATGGGGGACCGTAGACGTAGACCGTGACGGTAAAGAAAACCCATTAAACCCATTTCGTAACGCCAATTTCATTAAAAATTTAAAAATTACATTAAAAATGCGAATGTTTTTAAATTTTTAATGAATATTTAGTGAATATTTTAACTTAATCAAGATTACTTTTTAAAAATAAATTTTCTCAAACCGGAGATGGCAACTGGACGCTCATGATATCAGCTTAGAGATTTAAATTCGAATAGTATTTTCGTATGCTGCAGTTCAGCGGCGCACCCTGGGGGGGGGGGGGTGTTCAAGGAGTCCTGGCATCCCCCAAAGGAAAAGGAAGAAGGAGATTAATGTGAAAAGAAAAGAAAACTGGATTTTATTCTTTAAATCAGTGATTCCCAACCGGTGGGTCGCGAAGTGTTTTCTGGGGGGCCGCCACGTTTTTTTTTTTTTAATTTTTCTTTAATATTATTAAGTTAGAATTATATTCTGAAATACCTATTTTTAATGTGTTTTCGTTACTTTATTAAATTTACCTTAAAAAGCGGATCGCGACTCAAAACGGCTTTATAATCACCTAATGAATTTTATTGAATTTGCATTGAAAATATTTTTATCCCTTCAGCTGGGCTCCCCCAAGATTAAATTCTAGTAATAATTCGGAAGCCACGGTTCTGAATCACCTTGTACACTTCAACAGTTTTAACGTCAAATAGACGAGCTACTCGAGTTCGATTAAAAGCAAACAAGGGCGGCAAAGTTACCGAGCGGCTTCAACGAAGGGTAGCCCCGGTCCTGCCAAAGTTTCGGGATTCTATTGTTGTACAGACTGTTGGACACAGTTTCCAGTTGCTCGGACATCACCACCAGCCCCTTCAAGGCGTTCAAGAGGTCCTGCAGTGTTCCCTTTATCACATTCAACAGCCCGTTATAGCGTATTGCCTCCTGCAGCAACACGGTGTTGAAAGACTCCTCGTACAAGACTGGATACCTGAATCGTCCCAACTGCTTTCACACTATTCATCGACTACAGCTTCCACGTGGGTTCGTTAACGCCCATGGAAATCTGAATGTTCCCAGACTCGGCCAGGATTAAGCCATCAGGGGTTAAACTGTCACAGTACCTTAATTGCAGGACCGCTAAGTTGAATGTCTGTGGCATGGTGGATATCATGTCCTCGGCTAATTGGGTCGTGACCTCTTCGACACTGGAAGCCGCAGCGCCGACTTCCCGGGGCTGAAGTGCGAGAAGGGTCTCGATGCAGGCGTAGGTCTCCCCCTGCGCGCAGCTTATGTCTGCATTCGGGTGCATCCCGAACATCGAGGGATTGTCGTTCAAGGGTAACGTGTTCATGTACATGACGTACTCTCCGAACGTCGCAGCCTCTGACAACTATCGCGCAAACAAGAAGATGGAATTTACGAGGGGTCTGCGTTCGACGCTCTGAAAATGTGGAAAATTGGGGGGAATTTTTTAAAAGACAAGTATTGGGTATTAGAATTTCAAACATTGTACGTTTAGTACTTGACATTCGAGGAATAATAATAATTTTGTTCGAAGTTACAGTGTTAGTAGTAAGAGGGGTTTGAAAAAATGTTTGTTGCTGGGGAACATGGAAAAATAAGAAAATTTCAGTACATTCTTCGAATGCCAATTAATAAAAATACAGAGTTTGGAATTATAATACTCGATACTTTTCTTTGAAAAAATTCCAACAGAGTTGCCTTATTTATACAGCGTCGAAGTAGGAAAATAGGGAACTTAGGACCCACGAATATTCTTAGACTATAATCTAGTATTTGTCGAGACGATTTTTCGATTAGTGTCTTGTTTTGTTTTTTATTAACAAAAGGAGAAAGACTTAGGTCGAAAATCACATGCTCGAGTAGATGCCATTTTTAAATAAATAACATTTTTTAATATCGGCGCCGACGAGTACTAGATTATAGTCTTAAGAATATTCCTGCAAAATTTGATTCAAATCGGTCCACTAATCTCTGAGATATTTTGCTATATCATGCTATGGCACTATTTCTTAAAATATCAAATTTTTTTTTGAAAAGAATACTACTTAATTTATACTCAACAAGGTGTATATCTTGATTTTTAAATATGTCGTTTCTTTATATGAAAAAAAAAATAAAAAATGCCCCTATTTTCCGACCTCTCAAGGGTATGTAACCCCTTAAAGCAGGCCTGCCCCATCGGGTGCAAATACCTCCTGAAGTTCTGGCACCCGGGCAACAGCCGAGCGCGGGACTGGTTACGTTGCTAACCACAGCATGGGTTGCGGGAGAACTGCATGAGTGTGCGGCCGTCCATGCAGGCTCGTACCACCATGCAGTTCTCTCCCAAATGTCGCAACGGGTAGCAATGGAACAGTCCCGCGCTCGGCTGTTACCCGGGTCCCAGAAATTCAGGAGGTATTTGCACCCGATGGGGCAGCCTGCCTTAAGGGGGAACACCACTGTGACGGCCGGAAAAATGAGCCCATTTGTAAGATTTTTTTAAGGAATAACTTACAGTTTTATTATAAAATTGTTATTACCTATCTTTAGAACAATGTCTTAAGAGACTATAAAAAAAAGTAATAGAAAAACATGCATAGATTTCCATATACAGTTAATCTCCTACACCCCTCACAAGAAAAACATAGGTCGCTTATCGAAACGATATCTCTGGAACGGCAACTCTGAAATCAAATTTTTTTTTTAATATAATCGGTATGAGTGTAGTTTCCGTTGTGCGTACCGATTTTTTGATCGAAAACATATTTTTTGAAATACGCTCGAAAAACTATTAATTTTTTTGCCGATTTTCGAAACTTTTTCTTCCCAAGCGCACCATTTTTACAAAAAATAATTTTTTTTAAAAATCGGTACGCACAACGAAAACTACACACATACCGATTATATTAAAAAAAAAAATTTGATTTCAGAGTTGCCGTTCCAGAGATATCGTTTCGATAAGCGACCTATGTTTTTCTTGTGAGGGGTGTAGGAGATTAACTGTATATGGAAATCTATGCATGTTTTTCTATTACTTTTTTTTTATAGTCTCTTAAGACATTGTTCTAAAGATAGGTAATAACAATTTTATAATAAAACTGTAAGTTATTCCTTAAAAAAATCTTAAAAATGGGCTCATTTTTCCGGCCGTCACAGTGGTGTTCCCCCTTAAGGGGGGAGACCACTGTAACGGCCCGAAATGTAAGGGTCTTTTCGGGAATTTATTTAAACCAAACAACGCAAGTAAATCAATGTATTGCTCAGTATAGTTAATAGTGTACATATCGAAGGGTAAGATAAATTTTTTTCAATCAAATTCATAAATCCGTTTCCTGTATACTCTTCGTCAAAATTTGCACTGCGGCAAAAACATCCTAGTCGCGTTGACAGTGCCCAGGCCATATGGTTAATCCGAATTCAAAAACACAATAATATTTAGAAACTAGAAGCCTGCCTCTATTACGTGACGATCAAAAAAAGTCAAAATTGTAAAAAATTACAAAATGGCAGACCATTGAAAAAAAAATCATGTTTTCGGGGTACAAAATTAGGGAAATGTTAATAAAAAAAATAGAAGCAGGTCGAAAATTGAAAAAAACTGATCGTCACGTAATAGCGACGGGTTTTCTGTACAATAAATGTCCTTGATCATGTTAATTGGACGTATAGTTTTCTCTGTAGACTGTCAACGCGTTTGAAAAATGTCATTCTGAGAAAAACGCGTTCAATGTTCCGCGCGGCTCAGTCGCGCGTTTGACACCACTTCACAAAAAATATCGTATCTCCGTCAATTTTGCGAATTTCTTTATAAAATTTGGAGAGAGCATTGTTGAAACCTACGTCTTTCAGAAAATGTAAAAAAGAAAAAATCGATTTATCAGATTTTTTACAGTGGTCTCCCCCCTTAAAGGAACAGAGGGGTCGAAGTGGAGACATCGAAAGATGTTGCACAGATTAGATGTACATAATCCTTTGTCTCTGTACTTGATAGTAATGTCCATCTTCGTCGAACTTATGGGACGACGAAAGAATCTCCGGTCTGTAAAAGTCCTCAAGGATGGTTAACACGCATCGACGATCCCAGTCGTCTGTTATTCGCCCGCCATAGTTGATGTGGCCCGCTGTGTATATGAGCACCTTCGGGATCGAACATTAGCATTGTATTTTCATGTTAGGAAGGGACTGTGAATTCAATGCATCTCGGAGGGAAGCTGACTTTAAATGGAACGGTGTCGTATTCCAGGAGGAACATGTGCAGCTGCGATATGCATATTCTCAGGTCGCCGTCGGTGAACTCGTAGGGGATATTGAAACCAAGGGGGCCGAATTTCCTTCGTTCGAGGAGGACCGAGTGGAACAGACACAGGGAAAATACGAGCCACTTGAATTGCTCGACCTTTTCATGTTCGGACTGGAGGAAGCTCTGCATCTCGATCACTTGCGTCAAATATGCGCGGGACATGTTTGCCTGGGAATAAGGAAGGTGGTATTTTTTCGTCAGTAGACGGTTGAGGATAGTTTAACGGGTGTTCCTAGTGCGGCGGCTAAAAAAAACTTAATTTTTCTGGAATTAATAAAAGAAACATGTAGATATTGCACGTTTGTAGGTTTATTCTATGTCCCTTTGAGTATAAACAAAATTTTGTAAGTAAAAATATTTATTTATAGTGGAATAGGAGCATCGTGAAGAGAATAAAAAAAATGTTATAGTCTCGTGCAAAGTGATACGTGCAATATTTGTTCCATTTTTTAATTCCCGAAAAATTGAGTTATTTCAGCCGTCACACTAGGAACACCCCTTAAGTAACAAACGCGGCGAAACACAAAGTCTAGGTATAATATAGGTGGAATTGAAATATATTTACCCTTATGCCTCTTGGAGGCTCGACCGTCATTTTGCTGCTGTTTTGAAGAATGCTGACAGGGAAGGCTGGAGAGGGTGCCGAAGTCAGCCACAAGCGGAAATCGCGATGACTTTTTCCTCTGGACAAAAGTTCCACCAGCGTGTCCAGGTCTGGCATCCAACTTGGCGCCAAATGGCAATTCTACGAAAGTTTATTTTGCTAAAATAATTATACCTCTCAGCACCTATTTTATTACCATCTAAATACCATCCAAAGTTCATTTCATTTGGATACATGCCTGAAATCAATTTACTTGCTACTACAACATCCTAAAGAGACACAAATCTGTACAATGAATCAAAAGGAAACTTTAACATCCTAGATGGTCTATAAAGAAAAGTGTCCCCGGGTAAAAGAAACTGTTAATTTAAAAGAGTCGAGAGAATTTTAAAATTAATTCAATATGACAACTCACATATGAGTTACTGCTAATTTCTTAGATGAAAAAAAAAAGTGAATTATTATTAAAGTTGTCTGAAACCTCTATGTTTAAACCTTTTCCAATTTCTTTCGCCCAAAATTTGCCAACCTGAACATTTTCCGCCCCAGCTTTAATTCGCCCATATGCAAATCCACCCCCGACCGAAAAGTATTTCTACACTGCTTCCCCATCTCGAAGTTCCAGAAGCATCTCCGTTTATCCGAGCAACTGGAAAATTCCATCGAAAATGGAATGAAAACCAACTGCAATTTCGTTACCTGTAATTATTCACGAACAGACAATGGAGTCGAAAGTTATCGGTCGAATACACGCTGCCTTTGCGCGCATCCCTGTTTCACTGGCCAGAGAAATGTTCATTACGTATTCATTGTGTCGTTAGACCGTGGAAAGACAAACGAACAAGGGTAGACAAAGGGAATGCACGGGAATTGAGTAAGTAATTGTGGCGAACAGCGCGAACAAACAAGGAACATCAATTTCTTATTTAACGCGACCGGCTCTTGTCATCTCCGTAAAAATACGCTTCTTTGCCTCTTTGTTTCGTTATCAAGTGCCACGAGCTCCATTCCCTGATACGATAAATCATTTCTCTGCTCGGCGCCCCCCCCCCCCCCCTCCTCTCCTCTTTACATATATTCCGCAGATAAAGGAGATAGCTCTTTTTCTCTGTCCCTTCTTTTATCGCCTTAGAAAGGACCCGTAGGATATTCGCTCCTTTCCTTTCTCTTTTTAAACGAGGATATTCGTTTGATCGACGACCGCGATATTTCGCTGCTATAAGGCGCAACAAATCTTCCCCTTCAGCCGGGGATCGTTTAGCAATTTGCCTGGACATTCGGCGTTATAATGATTGATACTTCCGCCTACCGAATGTCCTGCGATACTTCTGTCATGCAACTCTGGATATGAGTCTCGAAGTTCCTATTAGGTCGGTGGAAAAGTTTGTTCGCTTTATTGGACCACAGTATTTATCTTTGTTAAAAGTAAAAATGTGTCACGTGTCACGTGACATACTAGTCAAAGTATTTTACTATTTCCCATGGCTATCTATCAGCTTTTGCCACTTTTCTGGTACAAGTACAAGTAGGTTTACATTAGAGTGGCTCTTATTTTCGACTTATCAATTATCTTCTCGGCACATATCTTTACTTCACTAAAATTTTAATTCTACTTTTTTAACATATATGTATTTTGTGAAAATTTTATTTATTTCTTATAAAAATTAAGCGATAGCCTTATAGCTGTGCGTGGGCCCCCTTTGCCTCCTGGCCACCAATATTTTTAGACCCACTTCGCCGCTGCTTGCTAATCTCAAAAAGCTCTATATACCTATAGGAAAACTATGCTGCATTTCGAGACGTTGCATCGTGTTATCTCTTAGAATCACTTCCCGAGCAAAAGATTCTTCTCACCTGGAAGAAGCACCAGTAGCCATTGTCAGCGGACAGCCGCATCATGGCTTCTGCTCTTGGCCCCTGACCCTGTCCGAGCGATATCGAGCGCAATTTCGCTCCCATCTTCAACCTATCCGCGAATTTGTACAGCTCGGCCGCAGGGTCCGTGCCTGTGGATAAGATGAAGACGATCGGCGTGGTCGGCGATGATTCATTGTAAACCGCCGACAACTCGGTGGTTTGGGGCTCGACGAACTCCCGACCCAAATTCTTCGCCAGGAAGAGCTGCATCGCGTTCGTCACTTTGTCTGGTCGGAGACACTTCAGGACTAGCATCTTCTGAAAGTCGTCCAACTTACTTTGCCATGGCTCGGGGAAGGGGGCCCTTGAACGAAAAGGGACTTTAATAAAATAAGAATTTGGGAAATTTTAGAGAGAAACTAGGATAAATTTTGGGGATTTCACCCGGTATAAGAATTCGTAAGAATTTATATTCCAACCCCATCTCCCCGTCCCCAACGTAATATTTTTTACATTGCATTTTACATGTTCCTAAAATTCTTTCAAAGGTTTATGTAATTCATATAACTCGGTTTCGGGAAATTTAAACTAAAATTACTTTTCTGCTACGTTAATGATAGAATTTTTATTTATTAAAAATTAGGGTAAAAAATATTATGTAGGATCCCCCCTCAAAAGCCTTACGTAATTTAAGGACGACCCCTAAGAGTGTGGCACATTTCAGAATTGTTCAAAGTGCAAGATACGAATGTTGAATGCAGAGGATTTGAAACGAAGCCGCGACGATTGCAAGGGGCGGTTCGATTTAATAATTCACCCCGTCTACATCTTCTTACCCTCCGTTCAAGCGCGAATAAATTACAGCGATCGAAAAGATAAAGCGCACGTTAAATCTCACTCACACATGCGCCTCTTGAGCGTCGAACACCAGCTTAAATTGGGCCAGAGTTTGCGTGAAGGACTCGGCGAACTTGTCGAACTTCGGAAGGTTCTGGAGCGCTTGAAGTTCTTTCCAGCAGCGCGGCGTAATCCAATCCGGGGCCGGATTCGGCCCCTCCTACGGCGACAGAGAAGGCTTTATGCGTCCGCGTAATCCTCGAAATCCATTTCGCACCTGCCACCCTTTATCTATTTCGCAAATCGAGGATCTTTGCCACTGTCTAACCGCGAAAGGCTTTCCCTGTTCCCTTTTATTTCCAATCCGTTTGATCCTTCGCGGCTGGCATTGCTGCTGCGCCGAGATTTATTCGCAGGATCTCTCTGCGAAATTCATTATCGTACCTCTCGCCTTCTAAACAGACCACTGAGGATCAAACGATGGAGAAAATTCTCTACCACACCGCTTCAGCTTTCACCGCTGGAATATTTATTCCCACCAGCCTCGCTTTGAAACGTTCGTTGCACGAGTAGCCTGCTCGTTCTGCGCGATTACGTTATTTGATTAGGATTTTTTTTTAGATTTATTCGTAGTGTTGTCTTTTGTTAAAAATATTTGTTCCTGTACTCCTACTCGTATGTCACGGGGACATTTCTGAGAGCTCTTTCACCCACGCACGTTTAAGATCAAATTTCTCTCGAACGAGATGCAGAAATCGTGCTCTACAGAGGTTCAGCTTTTATGGAAGTAGATTTCAGTTGTATCTCTGTGTTCAGTGACAATGGGTGAACGGTTCGATGAATGCTTTATGGATCTTACTTCGTATGGCTCCGGGCCCGCTAAGAAGTGCCTCCACTCCGTTGCGTCGATTAAGTTGTCTCTCATTCGTATCCGCGCGCAGACGAGAAACGCGAAATGCAATTTGTGCCTCTCGAACAGGCTGCGGCAAACGTTCGTGAAGAGGGCGAACGTGAACTTCTTGTTGATGCCGTCCACGCGTTTCTCGATGTCGTCTGAAAATTCATTTTTTATCGCATCACAGAATTTTCTTGTTGTCCTACTCTTCAACTACTTCATTTTTTTTTTAACTTGTTCCTACCCTCAACTCGCCAACTACTTGATTTTTCAACTTATCCCTATTCCGGACTCTTTAACTCCTCAATTTTTTCCCTATTTTTCAACTTATCCCGACCATCTACTTTTCAACTCCGAAATATTTTCTTATTTTTCAACTTGTCCTCACCCTTTACTCTCCAACTTCTCAATTTTTCAACTTATCCCTACCATATACTTTTCAACTCCTCAATTTTTCCCTGTTTTTCAACTTACCCCTACCCTCTACTCTCCAACTCCTCAATTTCCACCTATTTATCAACTCATTCCTACTACACACATCCCCCCCTTTCTTCTTCCTCCCCCACTTTCCAGCATCCTTACCCCTCTTTCATCCCACTCCTCTAACCCCGCGTCGGAGTTTCCCTATGCCCCGTAATTCCCTCTACGATCTTTCTCCCTCTCTCCGTTACTCCACCGCCCCAAAGCAGTAATTAACTGGTAACAAAGGATGCGTTGCACTGACCGCTCTTGTCCGTCGCGATTATGCTATTGTTGAAGATCTCGACGAACCATTCCAGAGAGTACTGGTACATCGTGTCGACGTATTGCAGGTCGGAGAGGCAGAAGAAAAGTATTTGCGCCCGGACTGCCACTGGGATGTACAGGGACCTGGTTATTTCGATGTCCGCCTGGGTGATCGCGGCTTCCTCCATTTTTATCTGCGATGCAAGCGATAAACTGTGTGCGAGGTGAACCGAGAACCACTCGCCAGTGAATTGGGGATCTTGAATCCCTTAATCGAGGAACATATTCCTTCTAACAATCATTTTAGATGTACTGAAAATGTGTTCCTAAATCATTTTATTTCATCACTGACGAAACGATTTACATGGGATATTCCAGATATGTATATTCTTTTGCAATTCAGTGTTAAGGCGCACCTTGATTTCCTCGCTCTTAACTTTCGATGCTTCCAAGGTCAGGATCAGATCCATGTCGTCCACGGCCGAGCCCTCAGATACCGATAATCTGTAGAGGATTCTGTCTTCAATTTCCATTAATTCCCTTCTCATCTCAGAATTCGATATAATTAGAGCGTTTCTTGCTTGCTCGAGGTCGGGTCGCTCTTGAATGGCGACCAACGAGAGCATCTGGTCTTCTAAGCCACTGTTATAGCCCAATAAAGCACAATGTTAATAAATATAGTGTCTCTCAACATTTACAGCAAAAGGTACATCAAGAAATATTAACACAAATGCACACAACTAATCAGCAAACTCGAGGAGAAACTTACGATACAATAGGAAATAAAGATTCTCACGAATCACAAGTCTATTTTATTACATAATAATACTAATATACGTCTTTGTTACATCATTTTAGTTACAAATTATACTGGCGAATGGGCGAGGCTCCTGTACTACCTAGACCTAACCCAATGAGACGTATAAAACAGTAAAGAAAGTAGAAGGGCAGGGAAGAAGAAAGGAAGTGTGACGTCCCACTATTTTTCGCGCGTTTCTATTCCAAAAATCCATTAGCAAACCTCAAAATCACTCCACCAAAGTCCCTCAAACTCAACTCTTACCCCATCTCCCCAATCGCTGATCACCTTGATGTTGTACCTTAGCGGTCACCACCACAAGATGACCTACAAAACTCCACCTCGATGATGTATCTTAGAGATCCCCATCACGAGATGATCGTTACAAAACTCCTTCGCCTATTCGCCATATGAGGCACGAATCCTTCCCTTTAAAATGAATTCAAACAAGTCCCTCGTTACAAAAACCCTCTTAAATCGAGACCACGTCTCGATCCCCTCTTTACGACTCACAGAGTCCAAGCCACTCTAACCCCTTTCCTATAAAACACCCAAAGTCCATTCGACGAGTTGAGTATCTCCTTCCGCAGTCATAAGAACCCCAGAAATGTTACCGCGACACAAATTTACAAACGTGATCAACACGTGATCATAATTGCGACGCATATTTGGCGTACGTGACATAAATACGTCTATTAATAACCACACCGTTTACAAAAACCCCAGAAATCTACTGCGTCTTGTTTCCGAAATGTGTCAAGGTCTTTACCGCGCGTACCCCCGCAGTACTCCTGTAAAATCATATAAATACGAAGGATCGAGAGGCCAGGACGCTCTTTCGTCAATAGAAAGTTATCTCAGACAGAACTCATATAAAGTGTATTTCAAACAGTGTTAAAAGATTCAAATCAGTGAACTACGACGATTACTGTAAGTCCTTTTATTATCTAATATTATAGTGCATATTATCCTCATACTATATCATTTCATATATCTAGGGTTATCGCATATATATATATATATATATATATATCACGTATTATTAATTCTATTGCTTTCATATGATTTCGCTAATGCTTATTATATATATATACCTTGTCTTATAACCGCTTATTGCGACCATATTTCTTTATTTTATTAACGATCACTATTAAAAGTATACTATTTCTATGACTATATATATATCACGTATTATTAATTCTATTACTTTCATACTATTTCGTTAATGCTTAATATATATATATATCTCTCGTCATAAATGTCACCACATATTATAAATGTTATGTGTAAATACTAAAAACACCACGCATAATAACCGCTTAAACAAAGTAAATAAACCGCTTTGTTTAAAATCTCGCTTTGAATTATTGTGTGCATCCTTTGGTTACAAAGATCCCAAACAAACAGGCTGCCGCAACAGCCGATTTCTATTCGCGAACGCGAGACGCTTACTCTGTTTACAAACATACTATTGCATGAGCTGTGCAATCTACGGAAATACTAAGCGTAGTTTCTTGTATACAAATGCAACGGTAAATTCTATTACCAAAATCAAAACAAATACAAGGTACTCTAACGGGTGTTTCCCGGGTATATATTCGCCTTTTAAAAACCTTCCCTGGTCGATTAGAGTGTTGGATTAAAGATTCGCGCCTGATCACCTCCAGAAATTCGAAGTGTGACGGATTTAATATTCGCGTCTAAGTTCCTTCAAACCCTCAGTGTGACGGATTTAATATTCGCGCCTGGTCTTCCTCTCAAACCCTCAGTGTGACGGATTTAATATTCGCGCCTAAGTTCCTTCAAACCCTCAGTGTGACGGATTTAATATTCGCGCCTGATCTTCCTCTCAAACCCACAGTGTGACGGATTTAATATTCGCGCCTAAGTTCCTCTCAAACCCTCAGTGTGACGGATTTAATATTCGCGCCTAAGTTCCTCCCTCAAAACCCTCAGTGTGACGGATTTAATATTCGCGCCTAAGTTCCTCTCAAACCCTCAGTGTGACGGATTTAATATTCGCGTCAGGTCTTCCTCTCAAACCCTCAGTGTGACGGATTTAATATTCGCGTCAGGTCTTCCTCTCAAACCCTCAGTGTGACGGATTTAATATTCGCGTCTAAGTTCCTTCAAACCCTCAGTGTGACGGATTTAATATTCGCGCCTGGTCTTCCTCTCAAACCCACAGTGTGACGGATTTAATATTCGCGCCTAAGTTCCTCTCAAACCCTCAGTGTGACGGATTTAATATTCGCGCCTAAGTTCCTCCCTCAAAACCCTCAGTGTGACGGATTTAATATTCGCGTCTAAGTTCCTTCAAACCCTCAGTGTGACGGATTTAATATTCGCGCCTGGTCTTCCTCTCAAACCCACAGTGTGACGGATTTAATATTCGCGCCTAAGTTCCTCTCAAACCCTCAGTGTGACGGATTTAATATTCGCGCCTAAGTTCCTCCCTCAAAACCCTCAGTGTGACGGATTTAATATTCGCGCCTAAGTTCCTCTCAAACCCTCAGTGTGACGGATTTAATATTCGCGCCTGGTCTTCCTCTCAAACCCTCAGTGTGACGGATTTAATATTCGCGCCTAAGTTCCTTCAAACCCTCAGTGCGACGGATTTAATATTCGCGCCTGGTCTTCCTCTCAAACCCACAGTGTGACGGATTTAATATTCGCGCCTAAGTTCCTCTCAAACCCTCAGTGTGACGGATTTAATATTCGCGCCTAAGTTCCTCCCTCAAAACCCTCAGTGTGACGGATTTAATATTCGCGCCTAAGTTCCTCTCAAACCCTCAGTGTGACGGATTTAATATTCGCGTCAGGTCTTCCTCTCAAACCCTCAGTGTGACGGATTTAATATTCGCGCCTAAGTTCCTTCAAACCCTCAGTGTGACGGATTTAATATTCGCGCCTGGTCTTCCTCTCAAACCCACAGTGTGACGGATTTAATATTCGCGCCTAAGTTCCTCTCAAACCCTCAGTGTGACGGATTTAATATTCGCGCCTAAGTTCCTCCCTCAAAACCCTCAGTGTGACGGATTTAATATTCGCGCCTAAGTTCCTCTCAAACCCTCAGTGTGACGGATTTAATATTCGCGCCTGGTCTTCCTCTCAAACCCTCAGTGTGACGGATTTAATATTCGCGCCTAAGTTCCTTCAAACCCTCAGTGCGACGGATTTAATATTCGCGCCTGGTCTTCCTCTCAAACCCACAGTGTGACGGATTTAATATTCGCGCCTAAGTTCCTCTCAAACCCTCAGTGTGACGGATTTAATATTCGCGCCTAAGTTCCTCCCTCAAAACCCTCAGTGTGACGGATTTAATATTCGCGCCTAAGTTCCTCTCAAACCCTCAGTGTGACGGATTTAATATTCGCGCCTGGTCTTTCTCTCAAACCCTCAGTGTGACGGATTTAATATTCGCGCCTAAGTTCCTCTCAAACCCTGAGTGTGACGGATTTAATATTCGCGCTTGGTCTTCCTCTCAAACCCTGAGTGTGACGGATTTAATATTCGCGCCTGGTCCTCCCTCAAAACCCTCAGAGTGACGGATTTAATATTCGCGCCTGAGTTCCCTCAAAATCCCCAGAGTGCTGGATTTTAGATTCGCGCCTGGTCTTCTCCTTCCCCATAGTCATCGTTCCTAAAGACCTCACCCGGGACGTGACAGAAGTGTTAAGGAAATCGCGAGAGGATGAAAGAGGGAACTCTATGTTCAAAGGAACTAAACGACGACAGAGAAAATATTGTTATTGTTATTGTTATTTTTATTGTTATTGTTATTATTATTGTTATTGTTATTGTTATTGTTATTGTTATTGTTATTGTTATTGTTATTGTTATTGTTATTGTTATTGTTATTGTTATTGTTATTGTTATTGTTTCTCATAGAAAATAAATGATATAATACATATAGATGAGTAATAGTAAAAGTAAATCTAGATATCCTACCCTTTGAATGATTAATCTACGAAAGATACGATAGAAAGAAGTTCATCCCACCCAAGAATGTGTACAACTTACGTGACAGTTAGAGCAAAGTTGACCAGTAGTATTTTCACGGTCACTTCCGGCGTGTAGTGAGGATTGGCGAGTCTGGTGGTGAGAAAAAGACGAAATTCGGGATTGTAGGGGATGATGTTCTCCCCGACCTTGACGCACCATACTCCGCCATGTTCGAACAACGATCTCATAAGTATCGGATCCAAGCCAGCCTCCAGCTCCAGTGCGACATTCTCTATGAGGCAGGCTCTGCCGAACCGAACGCAGGTTTCGAGCACACGAAGGATATCTTTGTCCGACATCTTCACGATGGAAATCCCGTTGTCCTTGTACTATTTTCCACCAAAGCATCCACGAAATGTTATTTTACTCTAATAGTACCTATACTTAGTCAGTGGCGAACTGGGTCTAAAAATATTGGTTGCCAGGAGACAAAGGCGACCCACCCACAACTACAACGCTGTCATTTAATTTTTATAAGAAATAAATAAAATTTCCAAATAATACATAAGTGGCGAAAAAGTACAATTAAAATTTCTCTAAAACAGATGTATACTTTTTAGTAATTACAGTGTTTAATCCTTTAGCGCCGGATGTATAATATGATACTGTTACGTGCGGGCGTTGATTTTATTATGACCGAGCGGATTCGTTTAATTACTTCCACGTAACGCTTAACGAATTTTGATAGATTTTAATAATTTTGACATAATCAGGTTGTTATGCAAAAATCAGGATTGTTTTGGGATACGTATTTGCTGCAACCAATACAGGTTGACCCGTCGGGGATGTGGTACTTTGGTATAGATAGGTTCGAACAGAATGAGCCGATATTTAAGTAAATATTACCATGTATTACAAAATAAACGAAAAATAGGAAATGTTTAAAGGTGATACAAAAAGTGGAGATTTACATGGATTTTGCGATATTAAATACGATGTAAACGGTATTCCGAAGATTACAATTTGGTGGACAATAGTCAACGGTTAAACGAAGGTCCACTCGTTAGACGATAATTGATTGAGGGGAAACCCCAGAACTAACGCAATGGTTGGATCAATTATCGAGTGGAATTTGAATTCGAAACAGTTTTCTACTATACATAAATAGCCCGAAGGAAAATCCAATTTCAGACAGGGTGCATAAATTACAATGTCAATTTTAATATTGTACGATAAGTCACTCACCAATTCGGTACGAACAGATAGTTAAAGTTTATAACGGCTTACTCTCAGCTAACATATTTTCAGCTTATTTATATATTTTGTGTATATTCTTTGAACTAATTAAAAAATTTAGCAAAATGGAAGCTACTAACGCTAATGCGTCTGCAAACGCGTCATCCGCGAATTTATCAGTAACGAACGCGATGATGACGTCTATGGCGGAATGCTTTGCTTTACAGCACGGGACGCTGAATATTCCTTTCTTTAACGGGAAAAATATACCTTTGAAAGATTTCTTACAAGATGTGCAAAACGGTGCCGTTTTCGTACCGCCTGCGTCGGAAGGACCATTCGTTAAAGCAGTCCTAGGAAAATTACAAAGAGCTGCACGCGATAGTACTTTTGGAAAAACCTTTAATACTGTAAATGAATTAATTAAACATTTGAAAGCTAGATTCGCTCCCGGGAAAAATTATCCATATTACCATCATGAAATTGAAAGTATCCGTATGCATAGAAACGAAACTGTGAATGATTTCCACGATCGCCTTAATATCTTGGTTAGCGGGGCGCGTCTTGCGTTAAGAGGACTCGTACGGCGCGGACGCAGATAAGATGTTGCGCCCGATTAAGGGGGGTCACTCAAGTGAAAATGAACTACCAGTAATTTTACAGATAAAAATTTGAAAATATTTATATCCATATTATTTTTTACGCTGAAATGAATTATGTAAGAATTAATACAGTGACATTTTTTTTTCAAAAATTTAAAAAAAAAATTTCGAAAAAATTATTCGATTGTAAAATCCATACCCTTGTTTCTGTAGAATTGTATACAAAGACTGCAAAAAAAATTTCAGCTCGAAAACTTCATTTTTGTCGGAGTTATAAAGTTTTTTGTTTTGGCGCAGTGACTAAAACGCTCCTGCTTTGTACGTTGGACCGACCAAAATGAACTACCAGTTATTTTACAGATAAAAATTTGAAAATATGTATATCCATATGATTTTTTACGCTGAAATGAATTATGTAAGAGTTAATAAAGTGACAATTTTTTTTTAAATTTAAAAAAAAAATTTCGAAAAAATTATTCGATTGTAAAATCCATACCCCTATCTCTGTAGTATTGTATGCCAAGCCTGCAAAAAAAATTTCAGCTTGAAAACTTCATTTTTGTCCGAATTATAAAGTTTTTATGTTTTGGGATAGTAACTAAAACGCTCCTGCTCCGGACGTTGGACCTTTCTCTTCTTGCAATGCCTGTTCTCTTCGTGATTGTGCAGTTCGTATCATTTTTCTTGCACGTTTGTATCTTTCTGAGGCTTTCTGTTTATACCTTTCAGGGTACCCTGCCCTTTACCCCCTAAAGTAATACCTTTCGTACGCTCCTGTTTTACCAAATCGGTCAAAGCTCTCCATAATCTTTTGCCAACATGGTTCACACACTCTTTTTTTTTTTTTCGATTTATAACTTTATAACTCGGACAAAAATGAAGTTTTCGAGCTGAAAATTTTTCTGCAGTCTTTGTATACAATACTACAGAGATAAGGGTATGGATTTTAAAATCGAATAATTTTTTCGAATTTTTTTTTTAAATTTTTGAAAAAAAATGTCACTGTATTAATTCATACATAATTCATTTCAGCGTAAAAAATAATATGGAAATACATCTTTTCAAATTTTTATCTGTAAAATAACTGGTAGTTCATTTTGGTCGGTCCAACGTACGAAGCAGGAGCGTTTTAGTTACTGCGCCAAAACAAAAAACTTTATAACTCCGACAAAAATGAAGTTTTCGAGCTGAATTTTTTTTTGCAGTCTTTGTATACAATTCTACAGAAATAAGGGTATGGATTTTATAATCGCATAATTTTTTCGAATTTTTTTTTTCAAATTTTTGAAAAAAAAAAATGTCACTGTATTAATTCTTACATAATTCATTTCAGCGTAAAACATAATATGGATATAAATATTTTCAAATTTTTATCTGTAAAATTACTGGTAGTTCATTTACACTTGAGTGACCCCCCTTAAAGAATGCGCGTTAGAAGCATTTATTCGGGGCTTGCCTGACGAGATTGCCAGGGCAGTAGACGCGCGTGATCCAAAAACTCTAGAAGACGCGTTAAAACATGCGACGCGAATGAGGTCTGGAGTAATACCGACTGGAGATCCAAACAGATTGTTTCTTTCAAGACAGGATGACTCGCGTTTAAATCCCCGTTCAGATTCCCCTGTTCAAAGTAATTCACGTCAAAGCTTATTCACTTATCGCGATTCGCGAAATCAAAATTTTGCTGACTCTCGGTCGCGAAGCCCGAGTCCAAACGCGACTGGAAACTCAGATTATTCAAAGTTTCCAACAGGTATTCTTAAACCACCGCGAAGTAACACGGAATCGACTAGATATCCAGAACATGGGTACCCTGCTTATTCCCCGTACGACTACATGCCTTACCCACCTTTTTATCAAATGCCTTATCCACCGTATTATCCATCGTATCCACAGGATCCGCGTTTTCCGTCAAATTCGCCGTACGCACAAACTCCGACGGCTCCACAATTGGCACGGAGCATGAGTCCAATTCCCCAGGCGACGCAAGTCGCACCCCATAATTCAAATTTCCAACCTAGTTTCCCAAATTCGAATTCCTATTCGCGGAATTCCGTGGGATTTCGCGAGTCCACGCCGTACTCGCCGAATCAAAACCGACCATATTCGCCGAATCAAAATTCGTCCGAAGCACGTAATAATTCGGATTTAAACTCCCGTGCAACTCCTCGAACAGACGCGACGACGAGTTACCAAAATCCCGAGCGTCGCCCGTCGAACAATCAAAACTCAGAGCGTCGTCCGACGGTAAGATTTCTGGAAAAGGATCATCAGTATTAAATTTGGGTTGTAACGACGAATCGCCTGATGCAAAATTAACCCTTCAGCCAGATAAATGCGAATTTCTGAGGACCGAAGTCACATATCTAGGCCATATTATTAGTCGTTCTGGAGTAAGACCAGATCCAAAGAAAATAACTGCAGTAAAACATTTTCCCCGTCCTAAAAATCAAAAGAATATACGACAATTTCTTGGACTCGCCGGTTATTATCGCCGATTCATCAGGGACTTTGTAGCCAAAGCCAAGCCTCTTACAGAATTATTACAAAACAACGCTAAATTTGTATGGGGGAGAGAACATAAAAAGAGTTTCAAAATCCTACGTAAAGCGCTGTGCAAGAGCCCCATACTGCAATATCCCGATTTCGGTAAGCCATTCGCATTAACTTCTGATGCATCTGATTACGCAATAGGCGGCGTACTTAGTCAAAATGTGCACGGACACGATTTGCCGGTAGCTTACCTTTCTAGAAATTAAATGAATCCGCTCGGTCATAATAAAATCAACGCCCGCACGTAACAATACCTTCCCGGTACGAAGGAATTTTCTCTTTGAAAGTGGAACAAATTCGCTGTTTGCACCAGATTAGTACATACATGTTTAGAGGAGTTTTATCCATTGAAGAAGAATGGGCCTACCTGAACCCTGTATTCATCTGTTTTGTGCATTTTAACCTCTGAAAGAAAAATAAAAATTCAGACCATTTTTAACGATATAAAAAGGGACCTTTTTTCCTTTAACGGGATTTAGGTGCCGGCGCTAAAGGGTCAAGGGGGTCCACTTTATCAGAGGCCCATATGGCCCACTTGTCATCGGACAACACGACACCCTGGCCAGTCCGCCACGGAGTATACATACTTGCAACCGATACAAGTCTCAAGCTGCAGCTGTAACATTTAATCAAAATTAATGGACAATAATTCGAGACCGCTGAAAAGCAGTTTAATAAGCAGCCCCCGACGATAAATTTTCCACGGTGCACCCTCGTGTTCATTTCATAACCGTCAGATACCCTTTTCATGCGCGTCACGTTCTTTATACTCCTTTCACGTCTCTTTCTTTTATCCGCGCGCTTCCTATTTTCCCTTTAACGGTTTAATTACGGGGGTGTTGGGCGGAGAACGACGCTAAACGCGCTTTAAATCACGAAGGCCTTGCGCGAGATATATCGACGGTAATTTTCGCCCGGCCGCACGGTCTCAGGTGGACCTCATCGTGCAAAACACCGCTAACACCCGTTGTCGCCGTGAATCAGTTGCCTTCTACGCGCAACGCTTCAATTAAATGGAAATATTCTCAATCTGCATTCCCTTATATCATCCCAACAACACGAATTGTACGAAGTCTACGAAGTAATGAACTGTTTCAAACATTCCCCTCGCCGATTTTTCCATTTCTATATTCTTCACCTTTAAACCTTCAAATCTCTCGATATTTCATCCCCTTAAATTCAAATGCACAGTCTGACGCGCACCTGCAGTTTCCCAACCAGTGATCGCAGTATCTCGCACAATATCCGACGGTCTATTTAAATCGAAGTCTGTTTTCGCCTCGCCAACAGTTTCCACGCTTTCCGCTAAGCGAGTTTAAAGTGGCTCTCGAGTAAGAGGATTCGTTTTGAGACGGGCACGTTTATGAAGTACGCAAATAATATCGCCGTCGTGTGTCCTGAGAATTTAGAATGGCACCGTGACACGATTCGCAGGATCGTTTAAGGGGTAAAGAGGTACTTTGTATTGTACCCCTTAACTAAATTTTGGATTATCTGAAAGAAAAAAAAAACAAATTGTCTATTAAGTATAATACAATGCCTAAGCATTAACGGGGCCGTTTTTTTTATATTTTGAAAATTCGCTGAGTCGATTTTCGACACTTTGAAACACTTTCGAAAGTGTTTTGATCGGCATTTTTCTGCATTATACTTAATAGACAAATTTGTTTTTTTTTTGTTTCAGATAATCCAAAGTTACGCTCCGTAAAAAGGAGTAAAAATAAGTAAAAAGAAGAACGTCAGGTCGGAGCCACCTCGTGACATATATCTATATATATATTCTTAACTTCTATAATTGATTTTAATGCTTTACAATATGGTAAAATGAAGTGCCAAACCGCAATTTAAATTTCTCTATAATTTGCATCAGCAGGAGCGTATTCGTTCCTCTACTAACCATCGAACGTATCCACTTGTTGGCCTGCCCTTGGGGATCGATAAAAAGTGGCCAGCGTTTCGAATGCATCGCCAGCACAGCGTTCTCCACGGACAGCGAATCCCTGGGCAAGCCCTCGATCTGCCATTTCCTTATCTCCACCTGATCGCCCAGGGTGGAGACCGGGTCGCTGCCAGGTGTGTGGGGCACACCTTCGCCGAGCACCTTTTTCCAGGACGACAGCAGAGTGGCTCGGTACTTGTCGGTGAAGGGTGTCAAGTAGGCTATCGCTCCTGTCAAACAAGCGTTCCGTTTGTGAGTATAAAAGCGCGGAAATTCTTGTTTCTCAGAAACGTGGAAGGAAAGTTTTATGCTGTGTCTAGATGTTGAGTAGTAGTGTGAGATTACTATCGGTTAAAGTAAGTCGCAAAAAATCTGAGATAAAGTTTGAACATGTTAGTATATATATGTTCATCGTGGAAAATTAACATTTAAAGTATCATCATGTTTAAAAAAAAATTTGAACGAAACAGAGTTCCAGAAATAATTTTCTTGCTTAAGAAATTATAACTTCTGTAATTTTTAATATTTTTAGCTAAAAATTTAAGGGTACACTCTTGAGATGTGCTACTTTAATAAAAAAAACAAATAAATAAAAAAAATTTAATACATTAAATTCATTTCACTCGGGAAGCGTCTCTTCCTGTAGAGGATACTTGAAATTACTACTAGTATCATTTTCAATGATGCCTCAAAGATATTTTACGTCAAAGTCAAATTTTGAGTCATTTTGGTCCAGTGTGATAACCGAGGGTTAAACCAAATTCCAGAAAAGAGAGAACTAAATTCCAAATTCATTCTAATTGACATCAAACTCAAAATGTTTTATATATATTTATCAGGTGAGAGGATCCCCCATGAATCCCACCCGTGTCATAGAATCTCCCGATCTCCAAATCTCCAAATCGGTCATTCCCCCAGTGCCATGCACAGCAGTTTTTGCAGCCCCTCGAAAAGTCGTAACCACTCGTCTCCCCTTCCCGAGACACTTGTACCGAAGGAGGAAGAGGCATTCGTACCGGAAGCGAGGAGAATATCGCCGACGGCATTCTTCAAGGACTTATTTAAGTCAGCGACGGTCGACAGCCAGCGTATCTGTTCCCCGGCCAAGCCAGCGACCAGCCTGACAGCTCTCGCCATTCTATCCTCGCAAAGCTGCTTTTCCTTCTCCAGTTCCGCCTTTTTCTCTTCCTCCACGCGTAGGTACCCACGCAGCGTCTCGATACCCTCCTCCACCTCCTTCAGCCTTTCTATGGCGGCCATCAAGGTCCTCTCCGTTTCCAACAGCGCCTCCTCGGCCATGGCCAACGCCTCCATCTTCGGTTTCACTTTCAGATTGACAAAGTAGTAGTTGTACATTGCGTGGGCCCACAGGCACAGCGAGTAGCAAGCCTTCGAGACGTATTCGATCTGAAAGGACGTTCCCAGTGAGTGCACCGAACCTTTTGCCTTACAACTTTGCCACGCATCGATGCTGGTCTGCAGTATATTGGTTCCGAAACCATTCATCTTTCGACTAGTCTGAGAATTTAGACTTCTTCCAGTGGTATTTACAGTTCAATGGAACTTATGTGTGTGGGGCATGGATGGAGTGCGAAATTATACTTGCGCAGGAAATGGGAAGTAAAAGTGTGTGGAAAAGGCCACTCGTAGGTGATATTTATTTCTTTATTTATTAGCGGAATAACAACCCTTTGGTGCGTTTTAATAATATGAAGAGGCATAATATAGAAAACGGACAAATGAAATAAAATAAAATAAAATAAAGTAATAAATACCAAGGAAGAGAAGAGAAATGAAGAGGTTGCTACCCCCAAATTAACTTTCTCGCCTCAGGCTGCAGCCTACTTACATAGCCTATATACATACAAATCCACCCCTGGGAAAGATGATGACACAGATCTGATGGGTCTAGGACTGAAAAAAAAATTATTTTTCAACCCCTTCGCGGACTACTTCCGTGTCAGTTAAAGACGAGCAAGTAGTAAAGCCACGTGCATGGTCAGACGCGCTTAAGTGGTCCCAGAACGATTGCCACCCGGGCGTTCTTCCCTAACCCTTCCACGACCACCTCAGTATCTGGTACGAACCCCAAGTTTTCCACTGGTCGCCCGCCTCCGTATCTCGTACGGAGTAATGGTTAAATTCCGACACCGTTAATCGCTACAAAGTTACGCGTTGGAAAGCAAACCTTGTCCGGCTGGAAGTCAGGGTTCTCGATGTAGACCTTCAGCTTGTTGATCATCTCCTCCGTGAGACTCTCCTTGTCGTAATTCTCCATCGTGTATAAAAAGTGGCCTGGATCCGCGAGCATTTGGCTACCGGGCCCCCAATAATCTAGCTTCGGCTCTTCGCCAAATTGCTTGCTGTCTACCTACACCGAAAGCGGACACGGGTAGATAGTATTTCGCGTGCAATTTGGCAGACAAAGGGAAAAGGAATGCAAAATATATCGAATGAAACGCTCCACGTCCGGCTGCAACGAATTGACAAAGCCTTTCAATTATTGCTCTGTTACTGCGATGTAATGGAATCCGAAGCTGCGAAACAAGCTTGTTTATAAAACAATCAAGCGCTTATTCGATGCTCTGTTACTTAGAGCATAAATTTCTTCAATTGCAGCTTCTCTACTTGCTTAAACGCTCCGCAGGCTATTTCATTAAGTGGATTATAGCTTGCAGTGGCTGTACACCTAGCTAAAAAATCTGGCTCAACTTCACAGTATTAGCATCTGTTTCGCGAATACTTTTGCAATGTGGGTAGGCTTATCAACAGTGTAGCGTCTTGTGTTAATAGTTATTAGAGTTTCCTAGAGTATTTTTATAAAATAATAATTGAGTTTATTGTAACTAAATGAATATTAAAAAATGGCACTATAACAGCCAAAACAGTATTGCAGTACTGTATCCTCGCCTTTACTCTAGATTTACTTTTACTATTACTATTTACTTATTTACTATCAATAATAAAGACCTAGTAATAATAATATTTCGTAGCTTGGTTTAGAAGAGAAACTAAGAAATCTACAAAAATTGCGAAGGTGTTCACGATGCAGATGCCAAACATGCAAATTTGAGAACCTCGCCGATTTGTGGGTTTTTTTAGCAGAGTATACTTAAGAAAGCTTGAATACAGTGCTCTAGGTGTAAACGGAAGTAAGAAACGCTCCGCTTGGGAATACAAAGTGTTCTTTCATCGATGCGCCATTTGCAGAGGGGCGCGTTGCCGAGTGTTAACTTTTAAAAAGTCATTTACCACGCAGGCGAGCATCACCTGCGTTTTTCAAAGCTGAAACCGTGCTTCGCCAGTGGCATAACTCGAGTTTCATCGATCGCCCAAGTCCCTCCTCAACGTCCCTTTTACCGGAGCAACTAAAATCCTGGCAATTCCGACGTCTCTACTCGCGACGAAGCTAATTCCCACGAATTAACGTAATTTCCATTTTGAAATGCCACGATCGATAATACTCCCCGAAATAGATTTAGCAGGACATTTTTCTCTGTGTACACTTCGGAATTTTAACATTCTGTTTCCCCCTCATTTGTATTTATTTACTAGCGCTGCTGCTAAATTGCCTCTCGAATGTTTCATTCTCTATTGACACGGCTATTTTATTGATTACTGTGCAGTAAATCCTCAACCTTATTTGACTCGCGATCCCCTTTTTTATTATTCAAATATCCTGCGACCCCGCTCCTCCATATAGGGTGAGGTAAATTTAATAAGGTAAAGGAAACACACTAAAAATAGGTATTTTAGAATATAATTCTAACTTAATAATATTAAAAAACAAACCCGTGGCGACCCCCCAGAAAACACTTCGCGAACCACAGGTTGGGAACCACTGCTCTATGCGCTACAAGCTCCCGTGGAATTATTAAACATTTTCAACAAACCTTGACCGGCTTCACGTTGTTTATAATACAAATTGCTTCTATGACCAGTAGCACGCCAACTGGGGGCCTCCTCATCGCTCTCACTTCGGTGATGTCGTTCCTGTTGAGGCCCCGTAAACTTTTCTCCGCGGCGATCAACATAGGACGCGCGAGGCCTGTAGTAAATGGGAGATATCGATTCAACCGTTAACAGTATCCGCAACTATGCGCAGTGATTGTATAACATTCATCACGTTCATCGAAAATTCGGAAGAAAACGAAATTGTACGTTGTACGTGACTTTTACGGGTCAGAAATTCAGTAGATCGACAAAATATCGATATTCAGAGTAGTATTGGTATATGTGCCAATAGTGAGGTTTCTGAGTGGAACATAGGAGATAATGTCTTTGGTCCCAACCACGCAGGATTGACAGTTATTTATTTATTCGTATATATGGGAAAACCCTTTGGTACACGGAGAATAGAGAACAGCAGTAGAGGACTAATACATACAGGATGAGTCACCTATCATTTAAACCTAGAATATCTCATGATGCGATAAAATGTCTAAGAAAAAAAATATTTGCTTCGGAGGGACATTTATTGTGATGGAGAAGATTTATTTCTCAAGGTCATATTTTCCGAAATTTCATGGTAATCGACGTTTTGTTAAATGGTATGACGTGTTTTCATTAGTCTAACGTTATAGCTAATAAAAAGAGAAATTCAAGCATGTGTAATACGTTGACCTTCAAATGACCTTCCACCCCACTAATTGCTCCTCTAACGCAAACGTATTTTTCCTTAGACGTTTTCTCGTATCATTAAAAAAATTTTAGGAAATATTTTGGGTTTAAGGCAGGATACCACCTTCGCACTTAAAAAAAATTGAAAATTTTTTTTGTTCTCAAAGTACTCTTTCAAGTGTATAGAATCGAAATTCATTCATTAGAAAGGTGGCCGGAACCTTTTTCTTGTGTAAAAACCGGATTGGAACAGATATATAAATCTATATAAAACTTTAAACGTGTTTTTCTCGAAACGATGTTTTCCAAATCGGCGTGTCAGATTACTCCTATAATTTTCATCCGATTGACTTGAAACTTTGCACAATTCTTCCCCGTGGTGTAATCTAACGATGTACGTAGGACTTTTGCTGTAGCGTTGTTATTTTTCTTTTGGTGCGCAATTTTATAAACTTCTTTAAACTTTTTTACCCTAAAAATTGACCTTTTTTTTTCAAATGGCCGCCATTTTCTTAAAAATCGAAATTTCGTAAAATCCCTACGTACAGCATTAAAAAATATTGTTGCCAATAGGAACATTCTTTGGTTTTTTTTCTAAGAGCCACGTACAAAGCGGAATTTGACACGCCGTCTAACGATGTTCCTCCAAAGGAGTGTATTTTGGCGCCACCTACAAGAGATTATTTTTCACTTTTTCAGTTTCAAAAAATGTGTAATTACAGATTAAAGTTACATTAATGAATGACTGAAACCGATTTTGTTTCTGCGCATTCTTTGTATGCAAAAAAAATTCATGAAAAACGCCTCCAAAATCGCAGTCAAAGGTGGTATCCTGCCTTAAATGTTAGGGGACAAATAAAGGAACAAAATAAAGGAAAAGAAATAATACCTAGATAGAAACTGAGAAAAAAATGCAATGAACAAGAGAATTGTTTACCGCCTTCGTCACTGGGTGCTTAAAAGAATATACTGAGCGGCAACAGAAATAAACTAAATTCACAGCAGTTATCAACACAGTTGTTCGTGCCAAAGGTAGTACTAGCAAATTAACTGAGTCATTGTGGAACAAGTACGTAAAAAAAAAGCGTACTCAAGTCTGCTTCAGCGTCGTCCCTGATCATCTGATTCTCCGCTTTCATTTTCGTCGCTATATCTTCCTGTTCCTTGGCCTTTGCCCTCGTCTCCTCTGCTTCCACCTGTCCAAGATAGTCAAGCTTTTAGTTCCCATCCGCACAAAAGGTCGCCGAGAGGCGTGCAATTCTCTAGGCGACTCGATAACAACAGTAAGACCAGTGAATGGAACTCGACTCCTCCGAGGTGTGCCTTGAAGAGACGACTTTAGAAGCATCTCGCCTACAACAAAGCTCGACGCCCCTTTGGCGATACTAACCGTGTCGTGGGTGATCCTCTCGATCATCTCAGCAGTCGCCTCTGCTGCCGCTATCAACTTAGGTTGCATGTCCGCTAGTAATTTCTGCATGTCCTTCACCTCCACTTCCGCACTCGCGAGCTTGTCCAGACCTGTGGGGAGGTTCAATGGAAATCACGGTGAAAGAAAATGAAAGGAAACTTTCAAAGTGGAGAGTGTTATGGGTGCATCCTCGTGTGATTCCATAAAAAATTTAGGATTTTACGATTAAAATTTAAAATTTAGGCTTCTTGCAATTTAAAATTTTGTTGTTCCTTTTACTCGATGTAGTCTTGAATGAATAACAGGGGTGGAAACTGTTCACTTTTATAAATAAAAGTTCATTATCTATCATTTCTTTTCTGTTTTAAGTTAACTTTGTATATTAACACAATTGATTAATAAAAGTTTTGGATCTATAAATTAACACCAAAAAGACTTTTTACCCTATATGTTACAGTTTTCTTTAAAAAAAAGCCTAAATTTTGGAAGGGATTACACGACAATGTACCTTTAAATCACTCGAAAAAGCAAGATTTGCCTCCCCGCATCGTAAATTCATAAAGTCACAAGGTATCCCGGAATAATAACATATATGAAGATTCACGAGAATCTTCTTCACTCTTCCCGCCATTTTTACCCTCTATCCGCCACATTACGAGCGACTACGCAACCGTCTATTCCAACCGAGCCTCGAATTGCGGGGATTAATTAATTCGCGTAAGCAGATTACACGGTATAGGGAAATTGATAATTTCCATCGATTATACGCATATGAAGACTGAATTACGCTCGCGCACTAATTTATGCGGGCTGCAATTACGTGTCTACTCGCTTGTCGCCCCTATTCCCGTTTTAAACAACCTTGCCGTTTAACTTGATTAAAAATTCATCAAGAAACATAGGCGAAATCACATGGAAATGTATGGAGATCCAGGAACAGCAGAGGTTCCTCGGAGATCCCGCCTGGGCGATTAAAAATCAAAGTGCCAGCTGACGAGGGTGGGGCGAGAAAACAAAGAAGTCTCGTCTCCCCCCCCCCCCTGGGCTTCGTTAATTAACCATATCAAGCCGGTTCCGGCCACGCAAAGGGGATGGAAAGCGTTCAATTTATCGATCCAGCTTTTTCGGCACCGCTCCCTTCGTCTTCCCGGCTGGAATTAAATAATGTTTACACGGCCAGGCCCTGTGGGTCCAACTGAGGGAACCTGACGTCTCGACGTAATTTCATTCCGTCCTTTCAACGTAACAAAGAGATTTTAGGAGGGAATCGAGCATTTTGGGAATGGACGTTTCTCTGCAAATAGACAGCCAGTGTTTTCGATCGGAGATCCACTATTTTTAACATTTTATATTTATATAATTGGTAGCTTAAACAAAGGTACCTTTGCTTCTGTAATAAAAGAATTTTATTGAGGACCTTGCAGCAGGAGGGGTGCAGCTCCAGCTTCACTAACTTCGAGTAAATTATAAAAATCTGTTTATAAAATTATTGCTTTGAATTATTGTATTAAAAAGATAACACGAATTGAAAAATATATATTTTCACAGAATAAGTAGTAGTTATTGAGTTGATAAGTTATTATGTCTATTATTGGCAAAAAAATATTCTATAATGCTTAATATTAATATTAATATTAATATTAATATTTTTATTTATTTGCAATTAATCGCTCATTTGTTATCGGATATTATACGTCATAACTCAAAGACTGTAAAAAATGGTCCTGCCCCCTCTCGCTGCAAGGTCCTCGAGTGAGTGACAAGTTAGCTCGAAGAAAAAAAATTAGGCTTTAATGGGATAACGAGTTGAGAAAGAAAAGATGGAAGTTTGAAGAGTGTCAGGGAGCAGGCGAACTTTGGGCAGAATTTATGCACTGCATTGATTAAGTAACACTATAAATACGTGCAGTCGGTGTATTCCCGTCGATCGTTATTTAATTCTCGTCGCTTTTAAACGTCACGACACGTCCCACGAACGTCACTGTCAGTGCTGCAGAGTAGACGAAAAATCGATAGTCTAAGGTTGTCGCGTACCACGAGCTTCCAACAGACGGGCCTTGCTTAATTTATTAGCTGCAAAATTACCCAACACCTGGGGTCCTTTACCTTTGACCCCATGGATCTTTGCAGCGATCCTTTATCATCTCTTTCCAACTAAGCATCGGAAAACGAATCCACATAATGTGCTGGCCATTCTTCGACTTGCTTCGAAGGGACGTTGCTGTGTGAACAGCTTGTGCGCTATTGTCTCGCGGGATGGAAGCCTGCGGTGATTGCTTTTCACTGCGCCTTAAGCAACCCATCGTGACTGAATCCCTTTTTTCTATTCAGATTCAGCACTTGGGAAAATTGCAGAAACGCCTTAATGGCCAACCGCTTGACGGGGGCGAGGAGGTGAAGAGGGACGTCGGAATCTGGTCGACGAAGTCGAAGGGCAGATCTTTCGTGGTTGACTCGAGAAGTTCTTTTAGAGATTGTTGATTTAACTTAGAGTTGCGGGGTTGGACGCATTGATGGCGTAGTGCTAAAATATTGTATGTCTACTTTTAGCGTTTTCGAGATTCAGGGACATGCAACGAAGAAAGATATTATTTTTGACAAATTTATGAAGCAGATATAAATGTGATTTTTATACAGCTTAAAGAAACAGTCAAGAACTATTTGTTGCATATAAAAACTCAAAGTTCAGAAAAGGCTGACATAGAATAGCTGTACACTAAGCGACATTATTTACCAGTGACATTATTTATTATTTGATTAGGTTATTTAGTTTCTATTATGCGATACTATTTCCGAGGGGCGATCTGGGATTAATAGGTTCACTGTAGTTGGTTAATTCGTTGAAGACGATCCCCTTTTTGGAAAATGGGGGTGTCCTACGTGGCACACGATCCGCGCTGATGGCACTACATAATGCCTCTGCATACACCGACCTGATCGAAAACTGGGTGGCGAGAAAATTGCACTTAATTCGAAGGCTCTCGAGATTTCACGGTCACCTTCAGCGTTTTCGACGAAGATCGATTTCTAAGTACTACATTGGAGCGGCGAGGACCATTTGCGCTTATTTTTTCGCAAAAACCGCAGTGTGGGCGATTTCTAAATTATTTATTTATTTACTTTTTGTATATCATTAAAATGCACTTCATTTTATTGTGGTTACACGAGAATCCGCCCTAGTTACTTTTATATCAGTATTTTTAATATCATCTAATCCAAAGAAACGGTAATTCTGATTCAAAATTTTGGCGCGATGGGATTTGCTTGTTTGGGCTATTAGGCGCTTTTTCTTTTACGAGTTTGTGCCATAAGCGTCTGAAAACTGGCCACACTCTGCCATTGTGATCCTGTAACGATTTCTTAATATTCAGAAGAAAAGAATTTCTTTCACAAATATTGAATGTTGAAAACCTTGAGTAAAATAATAATGGACACTGCTGAACGCTATTTAACTTTCCGCTAACGTGGAAAATTATTCGAATTGAGATTAAAAAGGAACTACACACCTTCCGTTTTAAGCCACACAGACTTTCTCCTCAAAGAACTGTAAAAGAACTATGGTAAACTCGATTTACTCTCACGAACCTGTAGTTAGGCGCTCCGCTGCCGCCTGTAACTCTCGTTTCTTTATTGCCAGAAGATCGCCGTAACTGGATAGCAGCTCCAGGTACGATGTTGGCGTAACGTAATTATGTCGATCTAATTCCTGCGCGACAAAACTATGTATTAATACACCAGCGTATTTCTCCGAAGTGGGACGCTTGCTAATAAGCTTCCAACAAGCGCCAAGAAGCTTATTAAAGTACAAGGGCCTCAGAGTCTTATAGAAAAGTTTTAAGCCTTCCCCACCGATTCGATTATTCAAGCAAATCTGCAGAAAATTTCGAGCAGGAAATTGCAAGGGCCGAGCGTTAAAACTCATTTTTCCGCGGATCTCGCCTCGGGCGACGAAAGGTCATTTCGATTTACTGCGTTATTTATTTTTCCCCCGTAATTACTTCTCACCTACGAAGCCCTTTCGCGATCGTATTTTTACATGGACTTTGTTTGTAAATTCCTGCAGGCACTTGACAGTTTGCAGTGTATCTGCATGTGGGAATTAAAAACTGCTTATGCAAAATTCCCAGGGAATGCTCCGCGAAGGGGAGGCTTGTGCACGCACGCGCTTAATCTCGGCAATCCAGAGTAGCAGCGTTAACGTCGCGTTCCAGTTCCAAGCCACCCGGGGGCTACCTAATTGAAATTCTCTCGGTGAATCGAATTTTACAATGATTATGGTGCGTAAAGTATTGTTTTAATAACTACAATGGATCTTACGTGCTGCCGCGTTGGACTATCCCCGTGGCTCGCAACAAAAGACTCCCTCGCGTTGTTCTGTTATTCGAGAGGAGAACTATAGGGCATAGAGATATTCTCGCGGAAATAATTGAAACAAATATTCGCAGGCCTGTTTCCTACTGTATTAACGAAACACCCTGTACGTTTCGCTCAGAGGCACTGAAGTTTCAGCACGAAGAGGAAGTTTGGCGACGAATTTGCGAAGCTAAAAGTAGGGTTGCCAATGAAGGAGGAAGATTTTTGTCGGAATCACTGTCACCAAAATAGTTCCAAACTTCACGCTTCACGCTTCACGCTTCACGCTTCACGCTTCACGCTTCACGCTTCACGCTTCACGCTTCACGCTTCACGCTTCACGCTTCACGCTTCACGCTTCACGCTTCACGCTTCACGCTTCACGCTTCACGCTTCACGCTTCACGCTTCACGCTTCACGCTTCACGCTTCACGCTTCACGCTTCACGCTTCACGCTTCACGCTTCACGCTTCACGCTTCACGCTTCACGCTTCACGCTTAACGCTTCACGCTTAACGCTTAACGCTTCACGCTTCACGCTTAACGCTTAACGCTTCACGCTTAACGCTTAACGCTTAACGCTTAACGCTTAACGCTTCACGCTTAACGCTTCACGCTTCACGCTTCACGCTTCACGCTTAACGCTTCACGCTTAACGCTTCACGCTTAACGCTTCACGCTTCACGCTTCACGCTTCACGCTTCACGCTTCACGCTTCACGCTTCACGCTTCACGCTTCACGCTTCACGCTTCACGCTTCACGCTTCACGCTTCACGCTTCACGCTTCACGCTTCACGCTTCACGCTTCACGCTTCACGCTTCACGCTTCACGCTTCACGCTTCACGCTTCACGCTTCACGCTTCACGCTTCACGCTTCACGCTTCACGCTTCACGCTTCACGCTTCACGCTTCACGCTTCACGCTTCACGCTTCACGCTTCACGCTTCACGCTTCACGCTTCACGCTTCACGCTTCACGCTTCACGCTTCACGCTTCACGCTTCACGCTTCACGCTTCACGCTTCACGCTTCACGCTTCACGCTTCACGCTTCACGCTTCACGCTTCACGCTTCACACTTCAAAATTTCCAATGAAACTTGCATTCTAAATAACCGTCCACGGGACAAATTTTCCTACAAATCTGCTCCATTCTGCACCTACTAACAGCACACTCCGTACATTTCACAGTGAAACTTAGTGGCGACGAGTTTGCGTAGGTCCAACGAAGGACTTCGTTTGATCAAGCCCGGATTCGTTCCGCTTTTAAATTAACGGTAGCCCCTTGGCTTCCCTTGGCTTCCGTCGCCTTTATGCGACTCCATTTTCACAGCAGAAGCTCCGCGGCAGATGCTTTCCCCGTAATACGGTAATAATTACTTTAACGGTTGTCAATAAAGGGGAAGTAGCGCCCGACCCCCTCTTCCTTTAGTCGCGCGTGTTTGCCCTGTCGCGGAAATGAGATTCCATCGCACCTGGCATAAGCAGAGAATGGACTCTCCTTCTCACCTTCAAGTAATGATCGCTGGCCTCCGTCACGCTGGAATGCATGTACTGGCACAACCTGACGATCGATCGCAGCACGTCCTCGGTGATGGCTTCGTCGTTGATGTCGATGAGGAACTGCGTCGCGACGCTCTGAAAAAACGCGGGAAAACGGTGGGTCGTGGATAAGAGGCGATCAAGTTCCTCGCGACTTCGGTGCGCTACTTGGAGTAGGTACACTCCGAACGTGGATTAAGAGGGAATTCTCGTGTAACTGATATTTACGAACTTTTTTGAAGAAACTAGTGATAATAGTGGATTAAACTCTTTTGGGATGTAAGGAGGCATCTTTAAACTGGCCGAAAGTTTTTTTTATATGTGGATCCTTCTAATTATTTATTAATTATTGTGGAATCTTGTTAACCTCTTCGTCATCTGATTGCAAAAAGAAGAAAATTTTCTTAAAGTTAGATAGTTTACGCTGGGACTGGGGATAAGCATGAAATTTTAATTTTAGTTTTTATTTATAATACTTTTTTCATCGAAGTAAAGTAAATTTATCTAAGGAAAAAGTTACTTTTCCTTTCAAACGCTATACGTTTTTAAATTTTTCTTGAGAAATTTTTTTTATTAAACTTTAAGAAATTTTTTTCCTTTTCGCAATCAGATGACTGTGGCAGGTGCTACGCGTCACGCTAACGGGAGTTACATCGTCGAGGAGGTCAACAATATTCTACAATAATTAATAAATGCTAAGAAGAATCGACATAAAAAAATTCTGCAAGTTTAAAGATGCCTCCTTACATCCCCAAAAAGTGTCATCCAATATTAACGCTAGTCTTTTCCAAAAAAATTCATAAACATCAGTTACTTTTGGGTCTGTTACACGAGAGTCACCCCAACACGATTCACGTGACTCTACCTGGCAGGTTTTAAAGAGCGGTGTTGTTTTAGCAAATGCGAGTGCCACCCACGTTTCTACGTCACAGAACCATATTTTTTCCGTTTGAAGCTCGAAATACGGAAAATGCAAGGATTGCAGTTTAACGTTACAGGATTCTAGTAAGAGACCGCCGCGCATAACAGAAGCTGGGATATGCTTTCGGTAATTCGAATCTACGGTCTTGGAACTGTAGTAGCATTCACCTTCCACGCTCGCGTTTCGTATTACGTGGAGAGTTTCTAGCAGCTTGTAATACAGAACACAGTGGTGGCGGTTGGAGCGCGCTAATGGAACGCTACGCGTGTTAGGATTGATAGGATATCGAATGGGTGGCGATTAACGGATGCAGTCGAGCGTTAGCCTCCGTTCGCGATTAAATGTAGGTTTCGCGCAGCGTTATTCCGTCACGCGTGTACACGTAATGTATAATGCGTTAGCGGGCCATTTGGGGTGGCGCGTTACAGTTACGAACCTGGAGGGCTGCTTCCGGCCACGGGCAAAACCAATCGATCGTGCAGCAATTCACCAAAGCGGGAAACTGTCTGATGCGTGCTCGGAAAACCTCTCCTATGGGGCTGCGGGTTAAAAGAAATGTTATGTGACGAAATTAGGTCGTGTCGCGCCGGTCAGAGGCTAATTCGATTGCCGGGCCTAACTAAGAGGGAAGCTGGGAAGCTGGCCGCCTTTGTTAATCGCTTGATGGCGGTGCTCGTCAAGTTACACGCTTACGTTGCAATATTAACGCATCTGTAATGTCTCGGGATGTAGGGAACACGGGTCTCTGACTTTTCACCAGCTCGCGGGCCTAATTAGTTTTACCGATGCTACGAGGAAGCTAAATAGGTGTACGTGGTAGTTGATGGAGGACAGAAACGAGCAGTGCGCATCCAGTTTCCTACCACAATTGCCCTAATCGCGTAGATGCGTATGAAGAAGCTTAAAAGATTCCAGTGTATACCAGGGACTCATTCGATCAAACTTTTAGACATTACAGTGCGTGTTATAAATTTACTAATCCCATAAAATTGGAATAATCTGATGTTTTTGAAGTACATTACGCTATAATATTTTTTTCTATTGGTAAATAGGGTCATAAAAAGAAATATTAAAAAATATTCCCACGAATTTATGGAACTTAGTACATTAAATTAAAAATATAACAAAAATGCTATTTAATTATGGTTTCATAAATATACCAACTGCAACAAAAACTCATTTTATTGTAATTGTTACGTACGCATAAAAATATTTTAATAATTCATTTCACTCCCCCCTCTACGAATTAGGTAAAAAAACTCGATTCTCCGTACTGGAAATGAGATTTTTTATTAGTTAAAATTTAGGTAAAATTAGTTAGTATTTTTATTATTAAATATTTTTATCCGTACGTAACAATTAAAATAAATTTGGTTGGTATAGTTACGATACACACTGTACAATTAACGTGACAGTGTCCCAGCATCTTTGAAACTGTATCAGAGTCATTATACTCCGATGGAGTCAACTTTTCTGCAGTGTTAGAAAGTTTCCGTCACTGGAGGCTCGTAGACGTGAGACATTCCACTGTCGAAGCCCGAAAGCAGGCAATTCGAAGTGAACGCCCCTGGGAACATTGCGCGACAGAAGGGAAGACGATCCTGAATCGGTGATACCCTAGAAGCGGTAGTTTGTCTCGGGGGAGCAATCGATGACTGCCACGCGTCACGTCGTAAATCACAATTTCCTCCAGTCTATTTACATTTTACCCCAAAGTAACGATAAATCCCCATTCACCCAAGGTCGCGCGAATCTCGTGAAAATGGAAATCCCTTTGATCGACGCGAAGACTCCCTTCGTATACCTATACAGAACTTTCTGGCACACCCATCAAAAAGACCCAAAACTTAAGGAGTTACATACGTTTAGCCGCGGATAAAATGAATGATTTGCGGAATTTTTTTTACGGGTTTGATTGACAAAAATAAAGCAAAATATTTATTACACATGATTAGAATTACAATTTTTTAATTTAAAAAAAAATAAACGATTTAGGTATGTCACATTAAAGTTAAATGAATTTTTATCATGCAGAACTTTGCTTCGTATCGAGCATAAAAAATCAATTAAACAAAATATAAAAAGATGGCTCGTCAGCCCATAATGGCACCATTATTTTCCAAGAACATCATTTTATTTTTCAGATCCATCTATGTTTAAAGGATATGTCATGCTGACCATTTTTTCTGCAGTGGTTTAAAGAACCACAAAAATCATAAATAATTTAATAGAAAAATTATTGTAAATCAATTTTCTCGTGCACTATATGGTCTGATAAATCATGTATAATAAGTATTTTGTTTTATTCATTTGAATAAAACCCCAAAAAAGATTTAGGGGTTCCCTAACCCCTATTAACAAGAAGTAAAAATGACAGGGGCCTGAAAATATCGAATCTCTTTATCAATCTCCCCGCGCAATTGATTCCGTGCATTTCCCTCACTCGCACCTGCACACCCATACTCTCGTTAATCCAGTTTATTCCACGTGTAGTCCCTTGTCCATTCCTTGCCAGCAACGTGGAGCCTCCGGCCTTTAGAAAAGGAAGACATCAAATCTGCCTCCTAGCTGTGGGTGTCCCAGGCAATCTTCTGAAATCTCACCAATTTTCCAGGAAGAAGCCATTCGAGAAACGAACAGCTCATCGCTGCGAGTCGTTCCACACCTACGCTCTACTTCCGACATGCATCACACCCGGCACACTTCCACACACGCACACAGCAAGCCCAGAACGAAACGCTCGCGTTATTAGGCGTCGTTAGTCCCGTATTATGTGCCCCGCGTCTCAGCTGTCGCGGAATCGACGGGCGTTCCTCGGCACGGTCCGAACAAGGAAGAAGTAGGATTACCTCATGGTGATGACGACATGCAAATTGTTCCGAACCGTCCTCACGTAGGCGGAGAACAGGTTGCTCCTATTGATCTGCAGGCCTGCTTCTTGCACAGCCCCGCGCATCGATTGGTATATCTTCTCCATCTCCTCCATCTGGTAGATGTTCGGCACGTCGCCGTTATTCAAAATGCTGTTCAGATCCTCCAGCATGCCGTCGTCCTTTATCTGGCAAAGGGAAACCCGACCTTTGATCGCGGAATCGTGGAGTGGGCGTCGGGTTTCCGCCGCAGACGTTCTTGCGCGATGCAATGGGTGAAACAGTTGAGACCACCCCGTCTCTTGTCACTGTTTTTGAGTGGGTGTGGTGGTTCCAAGCGGCTCACCCTGTACACGATTTCACGTGTCTATCGCGAGCGGAAGCATGGGAGGGTGGAGGAAAAGGAATCAGGGCCAAGAATACACTTGCTCCACATTGTGGGTGTATCGAGAGCGATGGTAGGGGTGAAGCAGGAAGTCAGCGGTCCTGGACGATTCCTTTCAACTCTCTCTAACCCCTTGTCGTACTTTGACGAGTCCGACTTGTGAGGAAGATTTCCGGCTAAACATGATCGTCACAAGTCAGACTCGTGGAATTGAGTTCCAGCCAAACATTAATGTCACTATACTGACAAGGAGAGGTTCTTATCCGCCTCCGATTGCTCTGGTTTTTGGATTTGTTTTAGATGACCGAAAAATAAGAAATAGGTGTTTGTTTATTTTGGCCTGACTCGCGGCGTCAAGTTCCGGCCATATATATTAGGCACCAGGTATTTATGTGGTGGAGATAACGGCTAAAACCTAAACAAACGGTTTGGCTCGGATTTTACCGAGCTAATTGGTACGGCAAAGGGTTAATCTGCTGAAGATCGCGATTTATATTCTAATATTTGCTAACACGAAGCTGGGAGCTTGGCATCTTCGATGCTGCATTGTGATAAGAATGCAAATCTGGGAATATTCTACGATCTACCCAGCCGTTAATCAAGCTGCACTCATATCCCTGCGCTCTCATTGTCCTCGATTATTTGCATAAAGCACGCCTACAGCTGAGGCTACAGAATTGCCACGCTGGTAGCGAGTAAAGTTCATTTCGGCTTGAAGCGAGTCGAGTAACAGGTTTGCGTGCAGCTATGTTGCAGGTAGAACAGAATTGGCGGTGAATTGGATATGGAAATATCCTTATACCTGCGTGTCGGAGAACAGAAAGACGGAAAACTGACTCTGCACGCCTGCTTTCATCATGCAGCCTTTAATGTCGTCGTGCCAGTCGCTGACGGTGTAAGCGCCGCTCAACTCTATTTGAAAGCAATTGTAATCTTGCATGTGGGCTGAGAGTCTTGTTAAGCTTTGTCTACCTGAAGTGCAACAGAGTTAATGATTATAATGACGTGGGACATAGCGTGTTTGAAAATTCCTTGTACCACCAGCACGCTTTTTGTCGTTCCTACCAATGGCAACGTTATTATTGACCTTACTACTGCAGCTACATATTACCACTAGTAGTGCTCTCGTAGTACACTCAGGCCGGCGGAACCCATTATGCAAGTTATGCGCCGCATAAGGGCGCCAACCGAAGGGGACGATAAAAAACTATATCGCACGCTTAATAATAGAGGAATCCAACGTCCACATAAACAAAATATAAATGCAATTCTTATTTTTGTACTCCGTAAGGTAAAAGTACCAATAACTGGACACATAAGGATATCAAAGTAGTATATCTTAAAAATGGACTAAAAATAAATGTTCTTTTTAACAAAAGTGTCAATATTCAGATAAATGTTACTTCTTTCTATCAAGTGAGCTACTAAAAACTTGTTTTCAGTGCGTTATTTTAATTAAATTGAGTAAAAACACAAGTAGTTACGTGTACCAATACATGGACAATAGAATTCTGATTTGTCCCAGCGTCCCATTTTTGGTGTCCCAATACCTGGTCAATGGGGAAGATGACGGAAAGCTCGGCGCAGAGGGCGCCACTAGTGTTTGCGTGAATGGTTTGCGCGCGAATTTTTCATTTATGGAATTTTAGGTTATGTTGAAAATGTAGCATGCAATTGACTAAATATATGACTTGAAAATAAAGAACTGTTAATTTATGTACAGTATAATTGTACTTACAGTTTTGATGTACAAAATTTTGAGAAAACACAGACAGTTTACCGGTTGGACAATTAGGTCAGGTATTGGGATTTCCCATAAGCGTTCAAAATGCTGACAGACCGACCAACTGGACGGCTGGTCAGTTATTGGGACAACGTGCAGGGGACAAGATTACTATGTACCGGTACATGAACACGTATATTTTTTAATTAAAATCAACATTAACCGATCAATGTTTTGTTTTGTATGTAACAAGAAACTTCTTAAGATTCTGTACATACGTTTTTTTCTCAGAAAAACGTTATATAACGATTATTATCACCTTAACAACTAACTGTATTTTTCTTAAGAATTACTTAAGAAATCGACGCAGAATTCAAGTGCATGCACCTCCGATATTTAAAGACTGTTTTATATATTAAACTTTACATCTAGGATTTTCTTAATTTTTTATATAAGAGATCAAGTTGCAAAATAACATATATTCCCAACAATATTGTTCTAAACTTTCTATGAAGCTTAGTAAAAATATAAATGTCATTGGTGTCCAGGTATTGGGACGTGTCCAGGTATTAGTACGTTTACCTTAAACGCAAAACTTATTAAATAGAAAGCAGGTGAAAAAAATTTGGGGCCGCCAAAAATTTTCTTGCGCGAGGTCGCGATCCATCCTCGCGCCGCGGCCGCTGCACTCACAATGAGTTTAGTACTGGTAACAGTAGCCACAGTAGTAGGACCAATAATAACTCCGACATTGGTAGGAACAACATAAAGTGTGCTACTGGCAATACCAATTCTTGAGGAAACTATAGCTACTGTGACATTATTGATTTCTCTTCTGGCTCCCTCTCGAGAGATTCAAAATCAGTGCATATCGATGATTCACTTTTTGTGAAATTTGAGTTTTTACATGCAAAAAATAGTTTTTGACTGTTCCTTTATGCTGTGTAAAAATCACATTTATATCTACTTCATAAATTTGTCAAAAATTATATTGTATGCCCCTGAATCTTACGTGCCATTGCATGTTTAAACCAGTTTTTCCCGAAAACACTAAAAGTGGACAATATTTCTGACCTAAACCATCAATATGTTACCCGCGCACTGCGTAACGTACACGATAGTTTGCGTTGTTTCTCGTGCACTATCTTTACCTTTCTCTTTTGCATTCCCTAACAGCTCCTTGCCCGTGTACGTATCGAATAAAACAATAAATAAACACCGCCCCCCCTTGCAGACACACACAAGGCTGAAACAACAAAAGACTTTTTTGCATCACCTGATCCTCCCACGCCCAGGAGCAGAGCGTTCCCGCGGGGCTGCCGCAAGATACGATTGATCCTGCAGATATGATCGATCGCGTCCTGAAAAAGCACCAGCTTCACGGGGGCCGTCGTCGACTCGTTGTAATCCTCCAGAAACTCGTCCAGCACGTTCTCCATCTAGCAGGGTACCAACAACATCACGTCAGAGCCGCGAGATACTGGGGGCGAATTCTACTCCGCCGCGAAACGTCTTCGGCGATATTATTTCCAGCCCGCCGCGGCGGGCACCGGCGCCGCGTTCCCCCGTGTTTAAAGATAGACAGGAATTCTTGAAAATAGCGTCGTATAAATAGCGAAGGGACCAAAGTGGAAAGTAGATACGCGCCTTCTTCAGGTCGGTTATTTGTTCGTACTCCTTGCTGACCCCGCAAAAGTCGCCGTAGAACAGTACCGTGTCGCCGATCACTTGCTCGGGGTCGCACTCGAAATTTTCCATCAGAATACTACGCAAGAGATTGTCGAACCACGTTCGATCGCCGTCGTCCACCAAACGGTCGCTGAAGACTCGCAGGTTCTCGTGGTACCAGAGCAACAATAATTTCTCTCGTACCTAGGAAGTATTGTAGGTAAGAAAAAGTGGGTCAGAGAATTTTAAAAGATTGGCAGATCGATACTTCGTTATGGGTTCAGGTATGAGCTCTTCAGGTGCCAAAGAGATCGACTCTGGAAAATAAGGAGTAGAGGAAATTGATAAGTTAAACATTGATTAGATGTTTTTGAAGATATTAGAATAATTGAATTAAGAAGTGGGATATTATATGGGTTAAATTGATTAATTAAAGTTGGGGGTGAATTTGTACCAATTTCAATTCTTGAGGTGATAGATCTATGAAAGAGTGTTAAAAAAATGCGACAAAAAATATTTCTGAAATAACAGATAAAAGTATTGTTATTTTTCTTATTTTTGTTACTGTAAGGGAACGAAGCCATTGAAATCTGCTGTCCCAGTTTAAATTTAAGGGGCCCAGTGGAAAATGGGCCCATGCCACTCAGCTCCTTGGAGACACGAGACCTGAAATTGGATAATACTTGACATTTGCCATCTACTTCAAGTGCCATTTACAATAATTACAATTTTCTACCGCATTTCCTTTGATAGCAATTTTTCCTTCAACTTGCTTTCCTCTAAAATCTTAAAACGATGACACGTGCCTGTTTTCCACTGGGCCCCTCGTGTTTAAATACTAAGATTGAGAAACTTGCAGAAAGTGGAGTCGATCGGTTTGGCTTCCGAGAGGCTCACATGTCCCTCATCTGCTTCATCTCTAATATAAACTTTCATCTATTCGCGTGTGCCTGCACGAACCTCGATCTTCTTCGGGTTCATCATCAGCATTCCTTGGAACACTTTGCTCAGATCACGCAGGTTGAACGTGTAGTGGGATCTATCTGGGGTCGGGAGCAATTCGTTGCATATCGTGGTGAATAAATTCAGCGTGGTATTTATGAAACCGTCCAGCATGTGCCCGAAGCTCGGAGTCTCGGATAGCCAGGAGTTCAAGATTGTGCCGAAGATGTGTTTCTAACGAAAACGGTAAATGGTACCCATTAATTCTAAAAATTTAAATGATTCGAAGCACATTAAGCGCAGCGTCTACAGGCTATAATACATACTTAATATAATCTGCGATCTAAAAACAAAATGAAGAGTATGCGAAAGTGTATAAACTAACAACAAACAGAAACGACGAAGTTAGTTACAAGGGAATTTTCGGTTTCCCGAACACTCCGATTTTTTTGAAACTGTGCAGGTTTAAGTATCCGGCAATTCCACGTTTGTGCCCATTCTCGGTTCTTCAGGGTGAAAACACACCTTAAAGATTAACGTGTGATTTTCTACATTCCCGTATATCTTGAAGTCTATAAGATAGTAGATATAAGAAAATTATTACAGTGACAAGTTAACGGTTTTTTATGTCTTATAAAGCTGTATTATGAATTTTTTAAAAATTTGTCGTTTAAATAAAAAAACATTCCCCACTACAAATTTTAAACAATTCGATTACACAGTTTTTTAGGGCATAAAAAGCCGTTAAATTTCATAATTTTTTTATAAAGATACGTTAACCTTTAACGTGTGTTTTCACCCTGAAGAACCGAAAATGGGCAGAAACGAAAAATTGCCGGATACTTCTATCGAGGTCCTCTACAATCCTGCACAGTTTCAATAAAATACAACTCCAACTTTGACAAAGCTATGCGTTCAGTCCAGTTCCCCAAACCCTACGGCTGGTAGAGTGTTCTACACCCGACTCTCGTTTCCCACGCTATGACAATCGTCTCAGTTACATCAGCTGATGGTTTGTTGCCTGACACCGCAACGCGAGTAGATAGCTGTTTGTTTGCAGCTCAGAGCCCATCACGGTAGAAGAGACACAGATTTACTGTAAAGGTTGATTGCCCGGAAGCGCCTCAGCATCCTAATTTCAAGTATATACTCATCAATTCCATCACACAGTTAAACACGTATTTAGAGTTCCGAAGCACGGCGTACACAGTTTCGCGCTCTCATAAAAAACAGAGTAAATTTCCATATCTGACGCTCGCATTCTGGAACTTTTTCCAGGTTCCTCGCGCCAAGGTAAAAGCGCCCTTGTCATTGTAATTTCTCCACGAGCGAGGAAAATTTCCTCTGAACAACCACGCCGCGCATATACAGGGTGTGTCGAAGGAAAACTCACGTGCCTCCTAGTTCCTCGGAGGAATTAACAAGAGGGAAAGGAGGTTCTTACAGGATCTTTGCTTGCCATCAATTTAATAGCAAAACCTCTTTACTAGATCACCTTCCAAACCTCGAATCTAGTCACCTCTATACCACGGAATTCGTCCAGACATGCGCACTGGAGACCTCCCCACTGCTTTGAGCTCACTTCCACGTTGCATCGCGCCTGAACCGGACCTTAATCAACTCTCCGAACATTCGTTTTCCTCCCCAGACACCCTGTACACCCGTGAATCATCCCAGATCCGACACACGACCACGAACATACGTTTTCCAGGGCTAAAGCGACACCCGCCCTGCGGTCGACCTTGTCCAGCCTGTCGAAAGCGCGCGAGGGAAAAGAGATTCCTGGCGCGGCCGGTCGGTACATAGGGGGTATAGTTATGGCCGCTCATTATTGGCCGAGCAGGTGATTAAGATAAATTATGGCGGGCACCGGGCACCGGGCACCGGGCACCGGGCACGATTTACGAGACCTAATTGCAGCGAGGGAGAGGGAGGGCAAACAGAGGTCTGGAGCGCACACACGGTGCTTCCGTCTCTCTTTCACGAGCTCCAATTATTCCTCGTGGGCGTGGAACGACGACTGGCTGGAATAAAACTGGTCGATCGAGGGGGGCAGAAAGGGGACGCGTATGATTCGCGTATCGGAATTTGCCCAAATCGACCGACGTCCAATAAAGCGACGAAGAACCGCGACTCCTCTCCTTTGCCTCTTGTGCTACCCTCCACTGGTCGGAACGACGACCAGAATACACCGGGGCATCCAGAATTCATGGATCTCTGCTTCAGAGCAATGATTAATGGTGAAATCCTATTTTTTGAGCTAAAAGCATAGCAAAGTTTGGGAATTTTTTTTTTAAGAAAGTTGCGATTCGATTTATCTGAAATTTAGACCATGTTTCTATGCATCTTTGAAGAAGTTGCAGTTTTTTTTTTATTAATTTTGAATAAGGTATGTAGGAGTTATATATTGGAGAACCAACACGCTACGCAAAAGTCGCCGTTCGATGGTGTCCATGATATATATCTTCCAGGTAAACTGAAGTAGAAAAATGAAACGGCGTTTTACTTTATACTTATGTAGCTTCAGTTTGACGAGCCAGAATAAAAGAAAAACATTTATTGAGGGAGTGGTGAGTTATCAAACCGAAAAGTCTGAAGGTTTAATTTTTGCTATCCAATCTTGCACCAATTTTCTTACGTAACAAAAGAAGTATATAACTTACCGGTATTCTGGTTCGTCAAACTGAAGCTACATATGTATAGAGTAAATCGCCGTTTCATTTTTCTGTTTCAGTTTACGTCGGAAATAAATATCATGGACACCATCGAACGACGAATTTTGCGCAGTGTGTTGGTTCTCCTATATATAACTCCTATATTCCTTATTGAAAATTAATAAAAAAAAAACTGAAATAAATTTCAGATGAATCGAAACAGAACTTTCTTAAAAAAAAAAAAATTCCCAAACTTTGCTATGTTTTTAGCCCAGAAAATAGCATTCCCCTCTAAACTGAAATCGAGCAGTGGACACTGTCACTAGCCAGAGGAGTCGTGAAAGCGTCACGCGACCACTGCAAAGTCGTTTGCCCCGACACGTGCGCGGGAGATGCAACTGACACGAGATTGCCGTCGATTCACCGAGTCCTTCTATTCACTTCCTCTGTTAAACACAGGGGAATTAAGTTTTAACGTCTCGGCAAGATGGCCGCCAGTGAAAGGGGCGCGAGTTTATCTCCACCCAGCAGCCACAAATGTCTAGACGCGCGAGATTCGGCCGGGTCGTAAAAAAATAATAAACTTCGCGCCCTACACTCGGCGAAGGGATATTTTCGCGCTTTACTGCCAGCACGGTCGTGAATCTATCCAAACGGTACGCCCTCGGGCTCGTTCTTCCCGTTGAAAAGTGGCGACTGTAAATGGCCCGGGTAGACCGGGCCGCCACGAAAATCCACCGCCACACGCGACCCGCAAAGTCAATTTTAGACCCGACAGGTGGGGACGAGAGTTGGGAGTGTCAAAGTTTGAGAGAATTTGAGCAGCGGCTGCCAAGGGCCAAGCTTTGACGTGGCCCACGAGACGAAGATGAATTATTCCCTTCCTCTGATTCTTTTTTACCCACTTGCCACTTAATGGCTTCCTGCACCCCTTACAAAAAATTGCCGAAGAAAAGCTTAATTTCTGCCGATACTCACCACCTCCCCCTAATTTAATACATAGTCGCTGGAGGAACTGTCTCAGGATTACCTTGGCGTCGTCCTCCATTTCCGGGAATGCAATGAAATGGAAATGTCGCAACAGTCTGGCAGTTATTGGATTCCTTCCGCCTCCCGGTGGCCCCATCGCCCCCACGAAATTCACGTCCTCGATCCGTTTGAACAACCCGATCTCCTTCAGATCGTACCACCCTGAAAGGTGCGTCGTCCGCGTCTTTAATCGCCAGCTACGAGGTCGCGTATCATCCTACGCGGTCCACGGTTCTAATCTAATATCCACTTTCGCCGGCGAACAAGCGCAAGAACTTATCGGTTCTGGGAACTTGTTGACGCAAAGTGTAATGCAATACTAGAGCGTGGGTTCTATTTTACGGGGCGTTGTATGAAATCTATCGGCGGATGTAACTCGAGGATAGATTCAGCGCGCCAGGTTGGGAATAAAGGAGGAGATATCTTTTACAGGTATTTTTAGAGCCTCGGTAGCTTTGAATAGACGTCCGATTGATATGATTTATTCCACTTGGATGCTTCTGGATTTTTAAGGGTTCTGGAGGTCTGAGGGGTGTTCTACAGTGGCTGGTAGAAATTTGGGGGCACTTTTAGCTCTGCTCTGGGTGTCATGGGATTGAGGGGTATTTGTGAGCTTGAGGTTTCAAAGAATTAATCTTTTTATCTATAGGTCGACGGTATAATATCTTAAGAATGTTCAGTTAAAATTTCATAAAGAAATTGGAAATATTTTCGAAGTTATATCGTTGAGAAGCAAAGCAGATAAAATGCTTCAGGCGGTTTTCTCGAAACACATTGCACGACGCAAAACCTAACATTATTTTTTTTATGACACTATAAAAATGGGAAATTATAGTGTGAGCATAGATTAATAAAATGTAAAAAGTTTCATCAAGATATCTTATACGGTTACTGAGAAAAAAAATTCCTAAAAATTGTATCATTTTTAGGCGCCGAAGCCGCGAATACCCCTGAATGAAGCTTCGAAAGGGAATGGTGACCATCCGAAGGTTAAGTCTATGTTACTTCAATGGGATTTAATCTGAAAGGGATGTACTTACCCCGGAAATCCATAAACTGACGAATCAATTCAATGGGAGGCTGAGCTCCGTAAGTATCGAGGGCGGGCATGTTCAAGTCATCGACGAAGAACACTTGCTTCCTTAAAAGAGGCGGCCCGTAGACGTCCGAGCGTCTCTTGGTCAACCTTTCATCGATGAGATCCTGTACACAGAAGATAGGATCGACTTAAGTGGACTGATTCCATCCTTAGTTTCGATGAATAGATGCCAGGGCGTACCTGGGTCTGCCTGGCAGTGGTCCGGGCGGAGAAGGTGATGAAATCGCAGATGAACTTTTTGGGCATGTGCGCGGACAGTTTCGCAGTGACGGTCAGGGTCTTCCCACTTCCGGTGGGACCGACGCAGAGGACGTTCGTGTCGTTGATTAATAGATAGCCCATCAGGGTCGCGCTCCTCACGCTGTCCATCGTTGGTATTTCGATATCTGCGCCAATCATAGATTCCTTTGGTTATGATCGTTATTGTTAGTCGAGTTTCTCGTGTATCTTGCGAGAAAGTAAGTCCTCGATCACTTCCACCGCATATGCAGGGCGTACTAGAATTACTTGAATATTTCTGGAACCGTGGAAGTAAGAGAAAAAGTTTCTAATAGAAGGTGTTTGGTATGAAAGGGGCCATAGTATGGTCATAACGATTTTCTCTACGATTTCAGAGATATTCAAGGTGGGAATTCTCATATTAAATATTAAATATTAAATGTCATATATTATAATAATAAACACCTCGATTTCTCTTCTCTTATATTCAGTTCAATTAATCCCTGCATCGTGCGTCTGCAATCTACTAATCCCATCCACAGTTACATGGACAAATACACACCCTATCTTCGTATACCCAGCGCACAGATTATATCGAGCCGCGAAGCGATTATTCGGTCAAAGTTATGAATAGCTTCGAGCGTGTTTAAGCTACAACGCAATATTTACCAGCGTATCTCATCTCCGCCGTTATGGTGATGGACGGAATATCGTCTAGCCATTTGTACCACCTAGGTGGAATCGGGTCCTGGCTGTCGATCGAGTCGGTGAAGCCACCATCGTGCAGCCTATCGAGCAACGAGAAGCAAAATTGTTAGGGAAAAATGGTCCTGGCCGTCGAGGCATACTTCCCTCGCTCGATCACCTGTAATCGAACACTAAACCGTCCTCAGGGAAAGGTAATTGGTGCTTCTGATCCTTTTGCACCTCTCTGATCCACCCGCTGAACATTCTTCGACTCTTGTAGTCGCTGGTCGCTCCTAGGCTCCAAACAGCTGCGAAACCAGCCCACGGCGACAGCAAGTCAGCTGGAATGATACAAGAATCGTGGAGAATTCTCGAGGAAACAGAGGAACAGTGGTTTAGACCTGTGGCCACCGTGAAACTTATAATTAACAAACCACATCGGAGTGAAGGGTAGTGCAGTCGTGTAGGTATCTAGGTACAGGCAGGTCTCGATTAGTGCGATGTTCGATTTAGTACGTATAAAGAAATGATATCAGGTCGTAGGTATATGCGAATAAAACATCAGTTTAATGCGAGCTTCGCGAGACTTCTTACATTCGGTACAACTGTGGAAACAATTAGTGTTTTGTGACTTGGATAAAGTACTGCGGATTTATCATCACAGACACGTGTAGATACCCCCTCGGCATAACCCTTGGGGTACGGGGTATTGAATTGTACATATTTTTATTTGGGGTAGTAACACCTCTGTCTGTACATATTCTCGTTAACTATTTATTTATTTATTTATTATCTAGTCCGTTATTTATTTAATTATTTATTTAGTTATATACGAAAGGTGGAGGCGTGAGCCACGGAGTTAGTAGTGTCCACTATACTCTCGTGGAAGGAATTGTACATAATTTAACAGTATATAGTAGGCATACCAACAGCTATATACTGGCCGGAGGAGTAAGCAGACAAGCTGCATGGTGGTACCTCTCTCCCCCCCTGCCAGTCAGGAATCTACGGCGAAGTATTCGCGATAGTACCAATGTAGGTACGGGGACCGAAATGAGGAGAACGCTAAGAGGGGGTTTTTAGTGGGTAAACCATGTAATTGGGAGCCCCACATAACCCCAGCATCAATTGCTTGGGGTATGCGTAAGGCATTTTCCCCCTCTATATAAAAAAAAAAAAAAAGACACGAAGATATGAAGAAGCAGAAAAAATTGCAATCAACAGTGATAAAATATTTTGAAGAATAATAAACATGTTTGCGGCATTTAATTTAATAAAATCCGTATGAAAAGGTATATTTAAAATGTTTTATTGTATATTTTCTTTAAATTACGACCAATTCCTGTATTTCAAGTATTCGAGTAGTGCGAATTCGAATAACGCGATCCATTTCTGTTATTTATTACTCACACTAATCGAGACCTACCTGTATTAAGAGATTGCTCATTTTTCACTACAGTAATATTGAATAATATGAAATGATCTAATAGTTCCATGTGAGAACAGAATTATGGAACTGTGCATGGAACCGACTGTCTTTCAACGCCACAGGCCTTGGACCACGCATCGATGAGCCTCTAATGCCAAAATTATACCGAGTTTGGATCGGATGTAGTACGAGGTATGAAGTTAGAAAGGGATTATAAATCGTTGTACCTACGTGATTGATGCAGGAAATTTGTTTGCCACTGCATCGATGCCAACGGATTGGCGAACGAGGGGCTGTTTGTTAAATAGCATTCTCGGAATAAGCCGGTGAATAGCCGACAATAACGGAATTAGGGTAATATTCCCGCCCACAATCAGGCAGTACGTTAATCGAATTTTGATTCAATTATTCCCTGGTTGCTATGACGAAGGAATTTAATTAACTTACGACAGGCTTCTATCGAAACTGATTTTCCTTCGATTTTACTTAGGGGTGTATGAGTTTCAATGAGTTTCAATGTACTGAAATTCTTCCAAAGAATCTCAACACTTTTCCGCAACAGCACGCTAAAGCCACTGATGTGTTTGATTCTTTGAACGAATATTACGCTTGTTTGTGTGTTAATCCTCCCTCTGTCGTTAACTAATATCCCCGAGGAACTTGTTGCTCAATTAGCAGCAGAGAAATCACGTGGGTGGGAAAGTAATCACTGTAATCGCTCTAAATCGTAGCTAAACCAAAGTGGACATTGACAAACGACACATCGTGGAGGCAGAAGTAAACATCACTAATCACCGGCAACTATTAATTAACTCGCTTGGATTCCGAGAATATATATAGAACAATAATAAACGCTATTGAAGAGCTGTATCACCTCGATCTGTATATGTATATGGATGAAAAATCACGAATTGTCTCTTACATGTTTACATTTGAAACTTTCATTCCACTATCGCGCAGTGCTCCGCACCCGGTGCGCTACGGGGCGATGCAATATGCAATGCCTCTAAGAAGAGAAAAAGCACAAGTTTTTTTGAACACAGCTTTTAAATTCTAGTTTTAATAAAAAATAATAAGCAGTCGTGCTTGAAGCGTCTTGACCAAGAACTTGGAGTTGTTCTGTCAAATATCGAGCCGAATATAAAACTTCTGATCGTGATAGCGGCGATAGCGACACTCATAAGGATTAGAAAAACGTTTGGTTAATTTTTCTTCTGCCCAATAGGAAAGCCGCCAGCCTTGGGACAAGACCTCAAGAATGCTGATAACTCTGAAAGTTGCAAAGATTTTAAATCACCCTTCATAATTTTAAACAGCCAAAAGATGAATAAATCTGTATACAAAGCACCAATACCGTATCTTTTTCCGTCGCGCAGAAAAAAAATCCCCCCCGAAACCCCGAGCTATTATCCATGTCCATAAAAAGGAAAGAAAGGCCAAGCACCTCTACTATCACAATAATTGTCGCGCTCACGGCGATCCTGCAGTTCGGCAGAAAAACATCGCGTTAACTCGAGGCTCGTTTGTTCGCTGGTCACGTAAACGGCCCTGCGCGAGATTTTCCCCGCGGTTGTTCCTCCTATTGCCGTTTTTATTTCCCACGACTGGTGGGGGATTTAAAGGTCACCGAATCCGTCTGGATAGTGAGACCAAAGAGCTCCGCGGAGACTCTTAGTCGTTTAGCCCGAGCACCGCCATCTCTCCCAACTCAAGTAATTACGCGCGAGGTAGAGCCAGGGAGCCGCGTTTTTCTGATTAAACGAATGTATGAATGCTGCAAAGTGCAAAGTCGAAGAGTATGAAATGGATGCACTGGGCTAGCGCGTCTTTTCTCTTCGCGATGGTAGCTCGTATTTCATATAGCACTATTAATCATCGCGGCGGGATAACGTGTGTAACGTTGCATTTGAACGTTAGCCCAGGCGAAAAGGAATAAAGTATGCTGGAACGTCGGTTTTTCCACCTTTCGAGAGGGATTATCTTTCTTATCGTGCGTTTTACTCTTCTGGAATTCTGACACGTTTGCATTACTTACATTCTTCCCCCCTGTGCAGATGGAACTCGGAACTTTAATTATAAACGTCAGAGGGAAGTTGGCTACGTTCTTCCTCTCTTTGTTTACGGATTAAGTTCTACGTAGACACATCAGTTCCGTAAAAAAATATCGTTTCACTCTCAGTTACTGGTAGCGAACCACGCGGAACTGATATGTGTGCGTAGACCTTTGAAAGGAATTTAATCCCCCGTGGAAAGAGCGCTTGGATTTGGAATTTCAATTTGGGTGACAGGAGTCAGAGGTTGGGCATTATTGGAATAAATTTTTATTGGAATAATCTCGAATAAGATTTGCGAATAAAAGTTGTTGGAAATTTTATTAAAAATTTATTCGAATAATGCCCATCTCTGGCAGAGGCGTGTCCACGAGGATATTGGCGAAAGTTGTTTACAAAGGAAACAGGATTTTACGATTACAAATGCCACTTACGAATGAGCTCTCGAAAGGGCGCGGCAGGTGGAGGCCTCCCGTCTCGACCAGCCATGGGACCGATTCGAAAGTTCATCAGGTTTATGTACGATTGCACTATTCCAGCATCCACTGTGCTCACAATTTCCCGCAAGCTGCTGCGCAGAATCTTCAGGCCTGGGAGCAAGTAGTGACCCGTCAGCCGAGTTATTTCGCCCACGTGTTCGCTCATGTTCTGTAATTAATTAATTGCAAGCCATCAAAGCGTCGGCTTACTCCGAAACTTGTAGAAACGTAGAATGCTGCACAAATTGAAGTCAATGAAGTCTCTCTCTTCATCTAAAAAAGCTTTATGAATTAATTATAATGAAATACCTTTCCCTTTAGGAAATCAATGAAATTCGTTTGTATTATAAAACCTGTAGCACGAGTAATGCTATGGAATAATGATAAAGCAACAGTAATTAAAAGTTCCGGGAGCAGTGTGCTATTTGTCGAATTTCGAGTGGAGAGTTATCTATTCTCTTCGTCCAGCTTTTTGTATCCCTGCGAATTTGTCAGACCGCGCGGAAGTCTAATTAGCAGGAGGTAGGTAATCTATAATGTACTCACCGCGGGCAGAGATTTCAGCCAGCAGTTAATAAGCGGTTCGAGACCAAGAGCCGCTGGTTCCATGTAAACCATACCGCACCTGTGGGAAGAGATTAAATACAATTTGTGTGATACCCTCTCGTCAATAGGCCGCGGTGCAAGCTCCTTGACCATTGTACGCAAATGTTTATTGGTAGATTTACCACTAGTAACTTGGTTCCTACACTATATACAGTTCACAGTCTTTAATCATTTACAATGCAGAATGATCTGGAATAAAGTATTATACAGAGTTGGACATTAACAATTGGACATCCCTTAAATAATGGATCGAATAAAAGTTATTCGAGTAATAAAGTTAATTTTTTTATTCGTCGGGCGTTTCAACTTGGCCGTCGCATAAAAATATCAACTTTAACTTTAACTTTAACTTTAACTTTAACTTTAACTTTAACTTTAACTTTAACTTTAACTTTAACTTTAACTTTAACTTTAACTTTAACTTTAACTTTAACTTTAACTTTAACTTTAACTTTAACTTTAACTTTAACTTTAACTTTAACTTTAACTTTAACTTTAACTTTAACTTTAACTTTAACTTTAACTTGACCTTAACTTTAACTTTATTCGACATTATTCGAAATTTTATTTAAATAAAAATATTGCCCATCTCTGACTACATATTATCCAACTAAATATTCATGGTACATATATTTAATTATTTATTCTATTTCTACTAGTTCCTACTAGTTTTCTTTTTCTTTTTTTTGTTTCTATTGTTTATTTGTCTCTACGTTAACTAATTCTATATTTGTACCATTTTGCTTGTTTTCTCTTTTATTTGTATTCCAATAGGGCCTGTATTCCAATAGCTAGGTACATATATCGAATAAATGAATAAATGAATGAAACATTGGAATTTTAATTTTTTGTCCCTTATTTTTCTCCTACAATCGATTTATCTTCTTTTCGTGTAATACTTTGGAAGTGTATCAGGGTAGTCGAACGTTGCGAATTTTTTCATCACATCGATGGAATCTCGAGGAAGAAGTTCAGGAGGTATGTATATACATGAGGTTTCGGTGTAAGGCGACTCACGCCGCATCGTGGCACTCATTTATTACTGGCCGATGTGCTTTCTCATTCCTGCCCTTACCCGTTCCCCACAGGGCTTCATTTTTTATTTATAGCGAACGGTGATTGATGGGAACGGTGGTTTGACGGGAATCGATTACACCGAAACTCACACTTGTTTTGTGTCTGGCTTTGACTCCAAATAATGGCCACCTCCCGTGTCCCAGACGTGAAAAGAGATTGGAAAAACAGGAGGGAACGTAGGTTGGAGAACGTTTCGTAGAGAAACGCTTTTCGAAATCCCCACCGTCGAATATTCATGCAATTTCCAACCAGGGGGGGAAATTCTGTGATTAGAAATACGGTTGGACTGTTTACAGTGATCGATTCGAAACGAATCGAGGTATTTCAGTCGATCTTCATTTTGCAAAACGAAATTAGAGGATTTCGAACGTTTCGAAAGGTTCGCATCGATGGATAATTTTAGAATTCCGTAAATGAGAGTTTTAGGTTGAAGAACTTTGCTTAATTTACTCAACTTTCTCAGTACTCAACCCCTACTCAACTCCCCTTTCAGTACTTAACAGATTCATTTTCTAGTACTCAACTCTCAGTTGATTCTTTTTGCAGTACTCAACATTAACTTCCTTCTTTTGCCAGCACTCAACTTCCACTTCATTCTTTTTCCCAGCGCTCAACTATAGTTCATTCCTTTTCCAGTACTCGACTTTAGTTCATTCTTTATCCAGTCCTTAACTCTACAAGCAGTGGCCATCACCCAAGTCCTACTGTATCACTACCTTCGAAATGGCAATATTCCAAATTTAAAATTACCTCGACACAGTGGCAGGCGAGGCAACCCTCAAGTCAGCGACCTCGAACATCATCGTCATCGTCGGCAGAATCGTCATCATCTCGCCAGACGACAGGCAGAGTTTCTTATTGTCGTCCAGCACAGTGTTCATGTTCTCGATCCAAAGAGCGTCCACCGGCCCGTCGAATATGTACCAGCGCCTGTTCTTATCCGGCGCAGCAATTCCAGCCCTCAATAGCGTCGCGAAGATACCATCGGTCCTGAACACCCGAATCACACAATACCATGATTAATTACACCCAATTACACGACCCACTCTGCGCTCGCCGAACAGAAATAAACGTTTCATGCACGGTATTTCAGTTTCCCACAACTCGCCCCCTCACACCTCTGCCTATCTCACAGTAATTCATTTCCACCCATTACTTCCCCGAACAAAAACAGCCATGCGTCATAAAATCGCGCGGTTGGTTTCGGGAAATCAGCGCTTTCAACCGCGAGCCCAGAAATTCGATTACAGCAACGTCCCCGTGATGGATAGCGTGAAAACCGACAAGGCCAGCCAAATTACGCGGTTTCATGGAGAAAAAATAGAGAGAGTGACGAATATGGAAAACAGAGTGGTAACCCACTTCTTTTTATTCACGCAGGATTTTGACAGAGAAACAGGATTTTAGGACGCGATAGTTCACTACTTTTTTCCCGTTTCGATCACGCGAGGTGCCAGCTCCCAGCAAATCTGCTTGTCGCGTGTTTATTTACCAGAGTAACAACGACACCTGACCGTTTTCCCTCGCCCCTTTCATTTCCGACATGGAAATATCAATTGTACAGCGAATACATAAATGCAGAGGGAGAGGGGCAGGGAACAAAACGCGGATCGGCTTAAAAGCTCTCGAGGGTCCAGTTTCGTTTTGCATACGGAGAAATCGCTTACCATTCGCGCGTGTTCAGGTCGTACTCGCCGTAGAGCTGGCCCATCGTGATCGATTTCGGATTCATCACGTACGTGACCACCGGGGCGAACGGTCTACCACTTGGCTGGAGCTGTCCTCTTAATTTCGTGCTCGCATCTTTCAGCACCTGGTAGCACTGTTCAAAACAATACGGACTTTCAGAGGATTTGACGCGGGGATTTTTTTTCTTTACCAATATCTCTGTAAATTTTTAGACCTTCGTAATATTAAAATTTAAAAATTCTGGTGAGCTTTAACAAAAAAATCGCTTCTTTCCACAACTATTTTTTCAACTAGGCAAATTTCATCGTACCAAAATTTACATTTCTAGAATAAGATTATTACAGCACGATTGCTCATCAAATATGAAAATGGTAACTCAAATGGCGCTGGGGTGCATTGAACCCCGTTAAGCATCCTCGAGTAAAAGTTGGTTGAAAAAATTGCCATTCCTATTCCAAATTGTTTTCCATCAGTCTTGAAATCGACTGTCCCTGCCCCAGCTATGAAATCAAATTTGCCAAAGCCTGGCGGGAGGAATGTATTCCAAGATCTATTATTCATAGATCTCATAAATTGTTTTGACACGAAGCTGACCCCCGTCGAAGTGTTTGGCGAAGAATCGACCGGGCGACGTGTTTGCACGGTTCGTCGCGATAACGCATGAAAATGGGATGGGATTACGGAAAGGAGCTGATGTAAGGGGATAGCCAAACAAGAGGAAGGTCGAGGAACGTGGAAAAATCACGCGAATTAAGAGGATAGGAGGGGCCCCAGCCCCGAGGGCGAGAAACCCATCACGGAGAGGTGGATCCTCCCGATCGTTATTGAAATCCAACGATAATAGCACGATCAGAGGAATTGTGTTCGCGAGGACTTCGCGATGCCACGGCATCGTACTTTCGCGGGGATCGTGTCCATTATTCATCGCGTCGGCTCCTCGCCACCTCGTCACGTATTTTTCACCGATAGAGTCGACCTTCGCGTCTTACTCCGCGTTGACGAGAAAAGAATCGTCCTGAAGGGGAACTGAATATCCACGGGAGCCTGGCAGCAGTTGGAAAGGGTCGAAAACATCGTTCCTGAAAGTGGCTTCAATGAAAATATTCTATTCGACGGCCAAGTGTGTGAAGGCCAAGTTGCAGGAAATTTGCATCAACATCCAGAAGGACTTAATGAAATCTTCAAGGAGGACAACCTTCCCCTCGACTGTCTTACAGCTTTCGATTAATGCAGTGTCTCAGAAATGGAAATTCGAACTTTACTGGGTAGATCTCTTCAGGGCCGCGCGGGATAGGATAAGGAAAAATTATTTTTGCCATTATTTCTTCCTGTACGTACACATAATTTAAAAGTATTTACTCCTTTCGGCGCACTGGTTCGGTCAGTTGATTTAACGTTCGAAAGATTTTTAAACCAGTTGTTATTATGGGACGTGTTATTGTTGAACGATATAAAACCATTATGGTCGTTGCTAAAACTATTGTTTCTGACTTCTAGCAAATTGTTGAATTTTTGTATACATTTATTTTTCTGGATTTTAAATAATCTATTGTATTTTTTTTCTTCAAAAGAGCAATATTTTTCAAAAATGTGTGATGGGAGACTGAATCTAATTTCTTCATTTAATTGTGTTATTTTATTGATGATTGACTTCTGTATATTATGTGTGTCTTTTATGGCAATGCTCAGTAATTTACGTGAATATTTGTTTTTTAGATTCAACAGTTTGCTAGAGGCTGAGGTCGAAGACATAAATATGCTTGAATTGTTAATGATATTATTTGAAATGAATCTCGATATTACGTTCATTGCTCGGCATTTTAATAAAAAAAGTTTCCTATTACTTATCTTGATAAGATGAATTCTTTGGTTAGAAAGGTCCTTGGGATTTCTCATAGTGTCTGGTCCAAACTTTCTTGACATTGATTTAAAGAAACTTTCCTTTGTTGTGGATTGTGATTTTTTAACGATTTCGCCTTCCATTTTAAATAAAGTAGTTGAGCTATCGACCGTATTTTTAGAATAAACAAAAAGTGGTTTCGGCGCACTGGTTCGGTCAGTTGACCGTAAAAATACGGTCGATAGCTCAACTACTTTATTTACTCCTTTATTATTTTTAATGTTATTTCTACTTATTTATAATTATTTTTTGCTTGTTTCCGTGTGTAAGTAAAAATACAGGTAATCTCGATAAAAGTTAATATTACCTGATTGTGTCCGTATTATAGGTACTTGATAGGAAATATTATTACAAGCATATATTTAGCATAAATATGTACAAACTTATGCAATAACGCTGCCCTAGAATCAGGGATTCTCAAAAGACCCGTTTAATAAAAGTTACAAACATTCTCTTTTTGTCTTCAATAACAGGGGTGCGTCACGCAAAAAGCACAGAATACCACTGACGTGACTTATGATATTTATAAACAATATACCTCGGCGCCTCAAAAGAACCGCCTAACAAAAATGAAATAATTCTTCTATGCCCCTATGCCTCATAGGCTGCTTAATGCATCCCGCCGGCCCTGGCCCTGCTCGTCATGATAACGAAGAGAAATAATAAGCAAGTATTTTAAGGGATTCTTGAGTTTCATAAGCTGTTTCTAATATTCCTTTGTCGACTTTTAGGGGAATGAAATAAGCTTCCATAAATTGACCATTCTTTGTAAAGGTAACAATAATTCCAGAGCAGTCTTCTATTTAAAGTTTCCCCGGGGAAGAGATGGGAATTTCTCGTTTCGTTAAGCGGAGGAAACTGTCTGGAACGCAAGCATTCGACCGAGCGATTCGGTTAAAATCATCAGGGTAACCAATGAAGCGAAACGGTTTTAATATCGCTAGAGCAATAGCGTTGTTTTGAAAGGCGAGCGTTCCATCTGCGTGCCATTGGTAAGTAGGTAGGTGTTTCATTATACGTCGACTCGTTCCACTCGCAGTGGAGTATGTCGCGGAAGCTTGCTCGTGCGAAACGTGAATGGAGGAAAGGGAAAATGTAGGTCTCGTTGCGCCACATGCGAAACACGTAATCCCTGTTACCATGCTTGCAAGTAATCGCAGAGGGAGGATTTAAGTAACAGCAAACTTTGGCTCTGCGCCCGGAGCTCCCTCAATTACCTTCTAATTCGATCCAATTTTCAGACTTTATCTCCCGATTTCCTTTCTTACCAATTCAATTATTATTTCACATTCTATTGTTGTATAAAAATGGCACCCCGCAAATCAGTTACAGCTTGTTTACCAACAACGGTTATTGAAGGAATTAATGAGTTAATTATTGAAACACAATGTTAAGGGTGTAATTATTTAAATATCATAGATGTTTAATAGACCAGCGAGGCTCCCCTGTGCTACTTGTGCCACGTGTCCGCGATTCTTGGTCTTTTTCCAACCGCCTGCCGTGAATAAATAAAATCGAGTTCGCGCACGTGGGCGTCGTTAAGCCGGACAGGAGGCATTAGGAAAAGGGAGCGCGTTAAAGGAAGCGTTTCGTCGACGTGGGTCCTTGAAAAATTTCCATGCCCGTTGGCATTTAACGTCGCGACGGGAAGCAGGATTGTTAGCCGCTACCATTTTGTTTTCCGCTACGCGGAATAATCGCGCGACTCGGGAGGTAATCCACACCGGCCCCTTTATTAATTCTGATTTAGATAAATCGTCCGAGGGAGGCTGGCTTGGAAGCTGTTTCCCCGTAGCTTCATTTCTTCCGTATTACGATGCTGAAAGCCTCAGGAACAGCCGCATTGATGCAGTTGGTCTTGATAGATGGGGCGTGGGCACCACATAGCGACCGTAAACTCTGATTTTCGAAGAAATTTACGCGTGGAATTCTTTGCCCGCTGGATCAACACGTTTGACACCGTGTGTTATAGCACATAACACTTTTAGCCCTTGCGATAGATAGGATACATGGTCGCGAGACTTATAAGTTTGTATTTTATGTTGATAAAACAAAGTGTAATGAAATGTTGACGTCAGCTCGCGATTCCTAAATTATTCACGTTTGACATAATAGACTGTTCTTCTTTCATCGAGATGTACCTAAGTTACTTTTACCATAAAAGTGGCGAAAGGTTATAGATAGCCAAGGAAAATACTTTGATTAAAAAAGTAGATATGTATCGGTGTTTTTACCTTTAACCGTTCGTGGTCACACCTTATAATCAGAAACTGGTCACATGGGATTCAGTGCACCCCAGCGTCATTTTGAAGTTGCCATTACTTTTCAGTGATAATTGTACTAATAGTCTTTTTCTAGAAATATAAATTTTGATATGATGAAATTTGTAGTTCAAGAAGAGCGATTTTCCACGGTTTTAAAGACGGTCGTAAAGACGCGACTTTTGAACTCGAAAATTGCTCTTGGGGTGCGATACACCCCGCGATGACCACGAAGTGTTAATAAAGACTTTGGTTCAATAAAACAAACGAACCTTTGCACTCAGCTCATACTACTTAAAAGAAGAACAAAGTCTTCCGAGACTTCCTTATATAATTATTATCATTATTATTGTCATCACGATTTTCTTATTCACAGTACATAGGAGACCAGCGAAGCTGAGAGTGGATAACTAAATAGCCATATTTCAAGCCACTGTTCACAAAAAAACAGCTGATTACCGAAGCCCCTCTTCCAGAATCCATTTATCCCCATCACCCCTTACATTTTGAACCCCAATTCCTCCCCAAAAAACCTCCCTACCAACTACAGATCAAGCCACAACCCCTTCAAGGCTTCTTTCACATCCACGCTCCCTTAAATGAGCAACTAAAACAACTCCCCTAATAAAATACCAAAACAGAATCTCAAAGGAAATACCCCAAGCTCGAGAGAGGACCGTGGACCCTACGTGGGTGGGAGATGCATGAATGAGCGAGGCGTCGACGCCGGCGTCGTCGAGCCGACGGTATTTCCAAAGCGCATGCGACGGACTTGACCGGCGGCAAACGCGTCGAAACGGCGGATCGCGCCTCCAGTTGATCCGACGTCGTTTACTCGTCGCGCGACGCTCCGATTCCGCACTCGACGAGCCCCCCTTTATTCCGCTTCCTGAACGAACCAGGGAAACCCCGTGATCCAGAATCCTCTAAAAATCACGCAGCCTCCTCAATTCCCTTTCGTCGAAATGGCAAAAGACAAAGAATCTTCCCCGTGAAACCAATCATCCGTAAGAATTATAGCGACTATAAGTGTCTCCGGGGATCGAGGATCCGTGTCGAATTGTCGATCGACCGGGACGTCGCTACTCCTTGAATCAGTAATCGAAGTGATAGTGCGAGTAGACCGAAAAAAAGTAAAGTGGGACTAAGAGTTTTCTATCCTCGTTGGTATCGTTAGTATAGACTGCGGAGGGCCAAGGGCCCATTCTGTGCGCGGTGAAAGTACCCGAAGGTTCGACGAGAAGTGAGCGCGAGTGAGCGCGACCGAAGAGGGAACACGCGCGATCGAGAGGAGGCGCGGAGGAGCCTCGCGTGTCGTTGAACCCGCGGCACACATCGCCGTACCGTATTTTCGACCTTGCTCCCGGTTTCTCGGGAGGAGGATTTATGGATCGTCGCCGGTGGATCGTCCAAGGCCGAGGATGAGCATTCCCCGCGAGTCGAACCTCGAGAAACACGAGTGCTCCGATTAATCTCGTCGACAGCATGGGCGTACCCACGCGCCAGATTCCTCGCTGCGGACCGAAGCGCGCCTTACCTCGCCGTCTCGTACACAAATAAAAAAGAAGCCTGTGACTCAAGGCCCGACAGCCAGTAAACGAAAGCATCCGGCGGTTCAGAAAATTCGAATATTAAAGGGGATTCACTGAAAGCCAAAGCGCGCATGAGAGTTCGGCCATTCTAACGTGTGCCGCGAAATTCGCGTGACGCCTTTAGAAAAGGTGGCAGCTGGAAAAATAGAAACGCGAAGGGACAAGCGGGTTTTCGAGCGGCGCCAACGATAACAGAGGAACTTTAAAAGTACAGACTCCGCGTGGCGCTCCGCGACTAGTCTCTGTTCGATGCGTTGAAGTTTCCGCGACGGATGCCGCGCGTGGGCTGCCTCCGCGTCTGGGCCAGCCGCTCCAACGTCGACGTCTGACACAATAAAGATTACGGTGTTATTCAGCCGGCGGAGGAAGCATTCCCCCGGAGAGAACGCAAAGAAATCTCCAAGTTGCCGGACGAACCGAAGCCTTGGCAAGTTTCTTCTGGATAATCACGGTCTTTTAACGGCGATTTTACCGTATACACGCGAGGAGTGGAACGGAAGAGGGCACGCAGGCTCTCGGGTCTTCGAGTTTGTTTGCGCAGCGGGATTGCGGGCCAACTCGATGGAAAATTGAGCAAACAGTCCGCGTCGCAGCGCTCGATAGGAAGACAGTTTCCAAGGAAAAGGGCTTTCCAATTTTCCACGCGATCGATACCGAGCACCCGAGTACGGCAAATTATTCCAAAGCAAGGTCACGTTGAGGGGAAGTGGAGGAAGATTAGAAGAAGCTCGAGGAAATGGTTCCATTCGCTGGTCTGTCCTGGCCTTCGAGTTTACATTTGAACTGGAAGAGCGGTAGATCGATATCTGGCAACCGAAGGTACACATTGCCGAAGTAGAAAACGGTGTACAAAGGGAGCCGAGAGCTACAGGTTGTGATTGAGTGGGACGCTTAACATATTTTCAGAGTCTGTGGGATTCAACAGGCTGGAGAGTGGCTTTGCTAATTCCACGACTTCTTCGATTCCTGCGGCTGAAGGCTCGTCCCGCTGCGCACAAAGGAGCTGAAAGTGACTCGAGGACACGAGATTGCACTAGTGTGTCTGTGGAGAAGCGGTGTCTAAGGAAAAGGGTTTTGACGTCAGTGCGAAGAGTATTGTTTAAAATGTGTGTGATCGGGTAGAAGCCAATTGGAGAGCTTCTCGGAGCCAAGACTCCCAGAGAGGAACAGCTTCCGATCAAGATCCACGCCAATTTTGCGCGACCTTCGAGTTTCTCTTCCGACCGAACAAATACATCGATAAATCGCGGCTATTTGTTGCTCTTCAGTTTGGAGGTATAGATCCCCGTGGTTTTACGAGTCGAGTAACCTCGGGGCTCCTCTCTCGAGCGTAAAATCGTGTAAAAAACGGACGTGGGAAGGACCTTGAGTGGTGTTGGTTACGTGGACGTTTCTACGAATTCATTGACTCCGAAGAACTCTGAGAAGAAAATTATAAAAATTAATAAGACTCTTTAATGAACTTCTATATACCTCTTCAAGCTTCGTCAAGATTAGTTCTTCTTCGCCTAGAAAGAACTTGAATGAACTCGAGATGCAGGATACCGAAGAATCATGCGTCTACGCAAAAAGGATTCCTTAGAATGTCTCCGGACCCTGAAGCACGAATCGTGCGTGTCACCAGGGAGCATCGACTCATCTAAGCAACCGAGACGTTGGGAACGGTTCCACTGGAAAAGGGCGCGAGCATTCCTCGAGGGCATTATTAATTAGCGCGGTGAAGTTAGTTTAATCGAGAATTCTATGCCACCGTCAGCTACGTGTCCCAGCGAGCCGAAACTTCTAAACGACCAGGTAGGGTACGTGTGCGCCCGCCGTGAATCACGCTGCCCTTATTTATCATATCCTCGTTATTACCTCGGGGCTGCCCATTAACGTCATATTTCCAAGCTGTCAGCTGGAATTACCTAACCAACGTTTGTTCCGCCCATGGCGGCTGACGGGGGAGCTAGTTCTCCAAATCGCATGGGAATATCGGTGATTTGAACGCGCTGGAGGGAATTTCGTTGCTCACAGCTGAGAAATAAAAGCCCCCAAGGGGTCCTGTACTCAAAAGGATCGAGCACAGAAAGCTACAATAGTTGTACAACTTACAAGTTGGATCTTCTTCCAAAGTTGGAGTACTTTGAAAAAGGGATATTAAGGCACCGCGAGAATGTTCTCGATCACGTCAACGTTCAACCTGAACGCCGGGTGCGCTCGGGATTCTCTATCAATGGAGATAATTCCCTCTCGATTGAGGCGATCGGTGTCCCCCACGATGCTGGCCAACCTGAGCCACTACGGGTACAGGAACCGCAGCTACGAGCCAGGCTTAGACCTCGAGGACAAGCCCCCGGAGGATTGCCACTCTCTGTACTTCCTCCTCGACTTCTTCCACCAGTACTACATCCCCTTCATCATCCTCCTGGGCCTGGTAGGCAACCTGCTCTCCTGCATAGTGTTCCTGAACACTCATCTGAGGATACGCAGCTCCAGCTACTACCTGGCTGCTCTAGCCACCGCTGACTTCGGTTTCCTGGTAACTCTGCTGCTGGTCTGGCTCAACAACACTCTAGGTTGGAAGGTGTTCAACAAGGATGGCTGGTGCGAGACTCTGGTGTACGTGAGCGCGGTGTGCAGCTCGCTGAGCGTGTGGCTGATCGTCGCCTTCACCGTAGAGAGGTTCATAGCTGTCCAGTACCCTCTTCACCGGCCGCACATATGCACCATCGCCAGGGCCAAAGCGATAGTGCTCGTGCTGGTGATCCTGGCGCTGGCTAGTCACTCCTACTCCTTCGTCACCGCTGGCGTGGTACTCAACAGAGACGGCGAGGAGTACTGCGACCTCAAGGTCGAGTACCTGGAGACGATGAAGATCATCAGCATCATAGACAGCATCGCCAGCCTCATCGCACCGCTGGTGCTCATCATAGTGATGAACACCATGATCATGAGGAATCTCCTGAGGTTCAGCAGGCGGTTCAAGCAGACCTCCACCGCGTCCACCTACTGCCCAAGCAGGGAACAATCGGACATCAACTTGAATCAGATCCCGGTGAGTCGAGAATTGGATTTTCGTTTCTTTAGGTTGGTTTCTGGGGGTGGGAAGTGTACTATGTGGGGTCTGGGGAAACTTATTTAAGTGGTAGAGATGAGGATGAGCTTCCTTTAGCCGAATTGAGGCAGAATATTTGACTTTTCGATTTTTTTTATATGAAGATTCTAGGGTTTCTGAAGGGAACGACAGGTTTTGTGCTTAAAGTTGCGAAGGAGCATCGTGCTCTTTTTCCCTTCGAAATTTGTAGGTGCGTTGCTTCAAGTGCAAACAAGGAAGCGACCCCTCCGTCCGCGACCATTCCCTCCGAATGCTTCACTTCTTTCGGCCCTGTCGATGGAAGAAGGGGCCTCTGTAGCTGAGTAATCTGTTTTTGCTCGGTTCGCCCAAGTATTTCGAGCGGCTTCGGATGAATCAGCGAGCAAAAAACTCCGTTCGTTCGGCTAAAAGATCGACAGCTAATGGACGTCGCTATTTTGAAATGCATAGTGTTCCTTGGCCTCTGTCTCTGCTCTATAGTACCGTGGACCTCTATTTTTCTTACCGACCAAAGAAAACACGGTGAAATGCACGCGGAAATACGCCTGAACCGGGTCGACTTCTTTCTCCGATAGGAACTCAGCATTAAACATCTCGCGTGTGAATTATAATATTCTTGCTGAATTTCCGGCTATGGTTCCTCTTCTGTCGCGATTCTGAACTACTTCATTATTTACCTACGCGCCTTCGCTATACCTTTTATGGAGCTTAAGTTTAAAAACATCGCTATCCATCGCGAATAATAAATTAGTGGAGAATAAGATACAAGATTAAAGGGTTCTTATACTTTTATCGGCCGAAAAATTGAGCTATTTTTAAAGATTTTTTCTCAGTAAATACAACATATAATGAAATAAATCTTTTTGGTATTTGTTACGAGTATACCTTTTACTTTTAGGTGCCATATTGACGCTATTGAAACAAATTAAAAAAGTATTTTCAATTTTTTTGCATAATATAAGGGTAGCTTAATAAATTAAAAAAAGATTTATTTTATTATATGTTGCATTTATTGATAAAAAAATCTTTCGGTGTCGGTGAGTATAAAAGTGGTGTAATCAAAAATCTAAAAAAATTGAATTCATCACTCACTTTGTGTTACATCACCTCACATAAAAAAATAAGTGATAAATTTAATTTTTTTAAATTTTGTACCTCTACAGCACTTTCATAATCACCGGCACATTATTGAAACGATCGCTAGGGAAATTCAAATTTCATGGACCAATTGGAGGAACTGATATCTCTGATTAACTGGCTAACTGATCCCTCCTCGTAATCACGGTCGACCAAATATCCCTTTAATTCTGGAAACCGCGGGTGTCCCGCGTTTCTACAGTCGCGATACGTAAATAAGGAAGTGGTGGAGGCATTCTGGTCACGCGAGTGGATGGCTCGCGTGCGTGGATCAACGTTCATCAACAATTCTGAAAATAGTTCACCCGTCCTTGCGTTTCGTGACAGCTGCTTCACCGAAAAACACCGTACACGGCGTACACCATACGAATGCCGAATCGAGGAAGCGCTCGGTCACGTCCCATGCGCGTCTTTGACGTCCGTCAAAGAGACACCCGTCGACCTGGGGGTTAATTTACAGATTCCTTCGTCGAATTATTTCGTGAGGGCATTGGGGCCGATAATGGAGCAAGGGGTGAGCGACGGGGAATTTATCAACGCGGAACTGTGATGCATTTAAAGGGCCACGATATCGATTCCGAACACAGGGAGAATTCGCGGAACAACCTATTACTTTTCTAGATTGATTAACCCTCTACCGACATTTCTAGGACAGTAGTATAACTTAAAAATTGCACATAAATTGACGGGAGCATTTCAATTTCATTTCATAAACATTTATGATTATCGATGAATATGGAACTTTTATGAAGTACCGTGTGTAATATAAAACACAGATAATAAATTGATATGTTACTGTAAAGTGTTATAGAGGGCTACTGTGACGGCTGAAAAAAACTTAATTTTTCGGGAATTTAAAAAAGGAACAAGTATTCCATGCTTGTAGCTTTATTCTATAACCTTTCAAGAGTATAAACAGAATTTTTACAAGTACAAATGTTCATTTATAGCGGAATAGGAGCATCGTGACGAGAACGAAATACTTCCGGATGCCAATTTTTTTTTATAGGCTTAGAAGTTCATGGAGAAAAGCTACAAACGTGCAAAATGACACGTACGATACTTGTTTCTTTTTTCACTCCCGAAATAATAAGTTTTGAAGGGAAGACCCCTTAAGCTGATGTTCTTTTTAGCCAGTGTGCCTGCTAAACGAATGTACACCTCGTGGTTCACCGTGTGCAGTTGATCGAAAAAGCACGTAGCAGTACGTGATCCGAGGAGTGATTTACGATACTGGCTGATCGATGGGGAAGTAGTAACAGTAATTTCCGCGGTAAATAATAGAGCACAGTAGTATATGGTTGGACAAGAAAGTTGTGGCTCCCGAAAATTTTGCTGAATAATAGAGGACAGTAGCGCGTGACTCGAACGTTGAATACCGCACTCGGCGTACCGAAGTTCCTCTCCGATTGATAAACACAGTAGATATGAGGCATTCAGAGCAAAAGCGGACTAAGCCATATTTCTTGCGAAATTGACTTAGTAGCAATAATGTATTCTAATAGGCTGTACCTACTAATCGTATAAAATAGGAAAAATTACCTTTTTTCCCTTCAATTTTTCATTTCAATGCCTGAATTACGTACAGACTATAAAGCAATACAAAGCACCTCTCAATGGAAGCTAACGAAATGTTAGCCAGCGTCACAATTATGTCCGTAATATCAATTATAAAGCATGGACAAAGGACGAACGAAAAGTGAGTCGGTGGACGAAACAGGATATGTCAATTCGACGAATGATAAACGAAATATGTACTGCCAATTAACTTCCATTGCATCGTTTAGATTTATAAGAAATAGAACGACGAGTGACAAAGGTCTGAGTCCACGGGACTCCATTCGGCCCGCATTTATATTTCATTGACTCGCCGCTTACAATCTGTGTGCACGTTGCTGTTGGGTAGACCGTGGTTACCGCGAACGAGGTTTCTCAGCTATTTTCGAGCGCCGTATAAATATCTCCAGCTTATGTAACCGTCACCATTCATCTTTATAGATTCGAAGCCTGAAACCTTCCCCCGCGAATCGATCTTTTCGCAGTGGCGCGTCAAACCGCGCAATTTCCCTCTTCCTTAAACGACCCCTCCCCAATTTTGTTCTGACATCAAGGAAACGTATCGATAACACTCGGCCACGTAATTGACACTTGGTAATTGGATCATTAGATAATATGTCCCACAAGTCACCCTTCAGTATTGCGCGATGTTAATTACATATCTAATTATCAGAGTCATTGTTGGCAATATTGTGACTTTTCTGCGATGAAGGGGTGGGATATACCGCGCCAGATCGTGATCCGTCGGTGGAAATTATTGTAAAATTATGCTGGATACAGGATTACCTATTAATTTACTTACAAGGGAAGTTAGGCAAGCCGGAAATTCAGAAAATTATGCAGCTTTGTGTGTAAATAGAGTAGTTCATGCGTAAAACAATCCTTTTTTTTTGTTGGTGCCGTAGTGCCGGTTTAGGGGGTGAAATCACCCCTTGAAAGAATGCAGAATACTCATTTTCGTGGAATATCTCGAGAACGGTGAGAGATATTGGAAAGAAGTTTAAACAAAAGTTGCATCTTTTTCTTATATCTACAAAACCGAGTAAGAGTAATTCTCGAATTAAGGATCTGCGTGGATCTGTGGGGTGACTTGAAAAGTTTGGATTTTCCGGTAATTCTTTTTACACAATTTTGTAGACATAAAAAGCAGATGCAACTTTTGTTTAAACTTCTTTTCGATATCTCTCACCGTTCTCGAGATATTCCACGAAAATGAGTATTCTGCATTTTTTTAAGGGGTGATTCCACCCCCTAAACCGCAATATGGCACCATCAAAAACTAGGATTGTCTTACGCGTGAACTACTTTACTTACACGCAAAGTTGCATATTTTTCTGAATTTGCGGCTTGCCTAACTTCCCTTGTTAGAATAGAATTGTGTCCTGTGAGGGAGATTGATACGTTCGGGCTCGTCATTCGATCCACTGCCGGAGATAGAATTAAAGTTTTCGGTAAAAAGTGTTTGGAAGTGAATATCGGAGATGTTTCGAGCAAAGAAGACTTCTATATTGTCAAAGTGGTGAAAGATTGTATCCTAGGAGCAGCTTTCTTAAAAAGGCATCGTTGTAGCATCGATTTTTTTCGACGCGTGCTGTGTCTTCCAGAAATCTATTTTCGAAAAGAAGAAAGAAGAGGAAGTAGGCGTTCCGCAACATCTGGAAGAACTGTTCGCACGCTGTTATTTGACACGTTTATTCTTTGAATTCCAGGATGTCTTCGCTAAGGATTTAAGCGAAATCGGGAAATGCGACAATGGCCAATGAGGAGGCACCTCATCGGCGCAACGATGTAGTGGTGGTGAAAAGGAAGGTTGAAGCTCTTATTTGCTACCTTCTATTTTCTCGCTGTTACCTTTTCCCTGTTTACTACCCCATCTTGTATCTAAATCTTTCTACCCTACCTTTGGACTTCTCCATCTCTATTTCTATTTTAATCTACCTGTTCTCCCGCATCCCTTATCCCCATTCTTCTCTCCTTCCCCCACCTTTCCAGCCCCTTCATCTACCCTTCTGCCGTTCCAGTGTCGTCCGAAATGTCCCTTATTTTCTCCCCTATTACTCTTCCGTCCCCTGAATCTCCACACCTACCCAATACATGCTCCCACGTTCTCTCTTCCCTCTCACACACCCTGCACTTTCTTGTCCCTCCCTCTTCCCTATAACACCCCCATTTCGTTTGCCAGTTTAAACCTTGCCATCCTTATCATTCTTCTCTTTCAGGTATCTCAGCAGTCCCACGGTTGCTACCTCTCTATATCATCGGTTAAATCTTGCTTTCCATTTCCCACTTGCTCGTTCATATGCCTTCCTTCTTCTCTATCTTCATAAAGTCTCCTCCTCTTTTTCCCATTCTGACTCTGCCTCCCTCCTCCCTTCTTTTAATATTTTATAATATAGGTAATATTAATGACGATCTTTTAATATTATATAATTTAATATTAAAAGAGACTGGCGCCTCAATCTCTGTCGGGCCACATTTTAAAACCTTACTCCTCAGAAACAACCATATAAAAAACAGCCTACTTAGTTATAGTTGCGAAATAAAATACTTCTTTTTAAATATTCAATTTATAATATTATAAAGCTGAAGAATTTGTGATCCCTCCCACCTCCATTTGAAGTGCATCGTTATTTCCTTAAAATATAAAACCAACAGACACTGCGGTATTACATAAAATTGGTACCACCAACGAGGCAAAAAACTGTTGGGCTAATTTTATTCCTTATAGGTACTATATCTACATATTTCACACAACTGTAGAACTGTCTCCAAAAGTACAAACGCGTCCCCGATTATATTACTATCACTCTCCCATTCTGTCAATCCTCGATCTATAGGATACCAATTTTAAACCACCAATTAAGGTTTAAACATCCTTTTAACCACCACTGCAAAATGGTTGATTCGTTAAGTGCCGTTCCTTTTAGCCTCTCTATCCACTTATCAAGTGGAACGAGTAGAACTAAACGGAAACTCCATCCTGCTTTTCAAGGTTTCCTCATCGTTACTTCTTTCCACCCCGTGCCACCCCTCGCTACTTCCTCCCGTGCTCTGATCCTCAGGTTTCGTGACTTACTTATCGAAGGGGGCCGTCAGCCGTCGGTTTCCATCCCGAATCGTTTTGTCTTCGGTCAACGATACCGCGAATCGATAGTGGGCGTACACGCGGAGGCGGAAACAGTCCCGAATGAATCGCAAAACCGTTCCGTGCCACGCTGCCGTGTACAGTGATAAATGGCGATAATATGCCTGTCTCCATTCTGTTCCACGACAAACGTCCACACGGACGTGTACGTACTCGGTAAACATTTATCAGAGCCTCGCTCGATAGGTTTGACAAATCAACGAAACACCGCTACACGTTAATTAGACACATTGCACAAATACACGGGAAATGAAAAGATACACTTTTCGCAATAATTATTATCCTACTTATATCCACGCACGTGAAACGTTATTCGGCGAGACAAGCTCCTAAATTCGAAGTGACATTCGTGTAGCTGGTTCCAAGTGGGCGAACTTTTCCGCGGATCGTTGAAAGAGAACTTCTTGCCTGGTTTCCTACCAGAGTAAACATTTCTTCACTTTCCAGAAAATATCGACGCGAAAGAAGGCCAGAAGTAGTAACGGGATGAAGTAAGGTAAATGTCCCAATACCTGGACATTTAAGGTACGGCGTACACACATTTGAGAATCTTTCAGTTATACAAATTGATTTATATAAAAACGATTTTGCAATTACATGGGGCATCGTGTGTACTTTATCATTAAAAAAAAAAACACATATTGTAGGAGTGAATAATTTTGTGAAATATTGAAAATTCATAGACCTTAGTATGTCCCGGCGTCCCGATTTTACTGTCCCATTTCATGGACACATAATGAAACATCAGCAATTTGGATGTTTTCTAGAGAAATTAAATAAAAAAAACAACACAATAGTTTTTTCTTTTTGCATATTTCTTCTGTATAAGTAATTTATTCAAATCAGTAAACAAACTTGAGTAAAAAGAATCTGTTATTGAATGACTAATTTTAAGGTTTTGTGTATTCGTGTGGAGCATCGACTGCTTAGCAAATCAGATAAATCCAATACTAAAATGCTGTAAACCGGACAGTTCAAGAGAATAAATTGTTTTTTACGAAAGTGTTACAAATATACCAAATATATATATATATATATATATATGAATATATTTTACTAAATATTTGAATAATTGAATAAAATAGTTCTTTTTGGATAAAGGGAATATTAAATGTACTAATCAGTATTATTTGCACCAGTGTCCAGCTACTGGGACGTGTCCACGTATTGGGTCTTTTACCTTATATTGGAAGTGGGTAGGTTCGAATCTGTGTTGAACCTTGGTGAGATAGCTTCGAACTCTCTATAAGTACTTTGAGAAATGTAATCGGTACTTTCGAGTATAATCTAACCCTGATCAAGTGGATTCGAAGCTTTTATGATTCACAGATTACCTACGACAGTTTCTATTTACACTTACAGTATCGAACTCGAGAGTCTTTCAGGGTTCGAATACCTATAAATTTTACGAGATTCCATTCTTTCAAACGTCAAAGTACTTAAGTAGGGGCTCTTTTTCTGAGGTTTGAAAACAGTTTGTAAAACTCAAGTGCTTTGGGAGTACATAGAATGAAACGTCACCTCGTCTTACTTAAATAATATTTGAAACCCGTGAAGTGAGACTTTTGTATTGGAATTGACACGGATTCGTGAGTACACGATAATCTCAGGCTCGTGTGCCCTCAACCTAAGTAACTAGCAACGTTCCCGCAGTTTACAGCAGGTACTACTTTCTTTTCCGCCTTATCTGAATCACTGCCCAGGATTACCATTATTTATGAACCTACGATTAGCTATCTCGTGCAGATAAGAGATGAAGCTTCTTTTTAGAAATGGTGACATTGACATGTTAACAGACAACAGACAACAGACTCAATTTTCTTCCTTCTCCCCCCAAGATCAGGGAACATTTTCATGTCATCGCGCGTTGCATAACGCACTTGTCATTCCTGATAAGTTCCTCCTCCCCTCGAGATCAGGGAACTTTTTCATGTCATCGCACGTTGCATAACGCGCTTATAATTCCTGATAGTCGCAGTGCCTCGTCGAGCCGTACTAGCGGGCACCTCAGGATGCAACTTTGCGCGCACCGTTGCGGCGCAGAAGACGGCGATCGCTCCTGAAAAGTAGGCGTGAATTTGACTTCGCCTCTAATTTAACTAGATCCATGGGAGCGCGCCGGTTCGCTCTGAATTACAACGTGTTCAAGGAGAAGTGGAAAATCTCCGCGTGGTGTGCCTGCGAGCGACGGAAGCATATAATTGGAACAGAGCACGGTGCAACTGTATCGCTGTGTCATAGCTATGTCCCTTTTTTTCGAGAAATCGACGCGCCTATCCGTCGCAATTAGAACACGATGCAGGTAATGTTCTCTCGCAGGTCATCTTTCTCCCTCCGTATTCAAAGAAGATTAATGGAAAAGATGAAGGATTCATTCATTAGTTCTATTATTTTTGAACTGGCATTTCTCTTCTTTCACACTGTTTCTTTGCTAACTTTATTAACTGCATCTATATTGTTGTAAAGAAGAAACTTGCAAAGAGTTTCAAAATTTTCCAAAAAGAGATAATTCGTATAAAGTACTGATTAATCGATCATAGATCCGGGTACACGCAATCGCTTGAACTTTGGCTTCTAAATTCGTATTGGGCTGCGACTCGGTCCACTCGGATGGCTGTGTAATGCCGCTGCAACTATTCAGCGCTTTCAAGTAGATACATATCGATGAAGTACAATTACGATCCGCCACAAGTGCTACCATCAATTTCATCTATACTATTAGAAATGGAAATGCTATTGGAAATATCCGGGAAGAAACAGACAGATATACAATACTCCACTTTACGTTATCAAACAAGATACCAATATCCAGCATTCATTAAATGCAATCTGCACTACCGCCGCCGAGGTCGACTGCTTCTCAATACTTTATTGCGTGACACAGGCGTCTGAAGTCGCATATTCACGGAGCCCGACGTATCTACTGACAACTTTATAATAACAGCCTGTTGTTGAAACTGCTCGTTGTTGTCACATGTTATCCGTCCCCATTTATTGCGCATTGTCTTGCATACACTTCCGAGGACATACCGTCGTCCACTTCAGTCACGACGGAGTAGCAGTCTCTGCTCGGTCAACAGGAGAAGTCCCCTCCAAAGTTCATCTTTTAAATCCATCGCCATGGACCTGTTCACGGGAGGTCTGCTCGCTGCGATCGCAGTCCTCCTCCTCTGTTACTTGCTCTGGCATCCACTGGGCTACTTCAAGAAACTGGGCATCCCCCATGAACCAGCGATTCCGATTCTGGGCAACATGGCGCCGATCATGTTCCAGCGGAACTCCATCGCGGAGGAGCTTGAGCGAGTGTACCGCCGCTACCCGGAGGCTAGATACTTCGGATTCTATAACTTCAGCATGCCGGTGATCGTGATTCGCGACCCGGAACTGATCACAGCTATCGCTGTCAAGCACTTCGACCAGTTCCCCGACCACCAGGGTTTCGTGGACGAGGAGCTAGACCCTCTGATGGGGGGCAACCTGTTCTCCCTCCGCGGTGACCGTTGGCGGGAGATGCGCAGGCTGCTCAGCCCAGCCTTCACCTCCAGCAAGATGAAGACCATGTTCACCCTGATGTGTGACTGCGCGGTGAGCTTCGCCGATTGCATCGCGATGGAGTCGAAGAGAGGAAAGGTGTACGATTTGAAGGATATCTTCGGACGGTACGCGACTGATATCGTCGCCACGTGCAGCTTTGGGATCTCTGTGGACTCTATGAACAACCCGGACAACGAGTTCTATAGGTTTGCAAAGGAGACGATGAATTTTTTGTCTGGTTTGTCCATCAAGTTCTTGATGGGCAAGAACTTCCCGACACTGTTCAAGCTGCTGGGCGTCAGGTTCTTCAGCGACAAGGCTCACAAATACTTCCTGCGCATTGTTACCGAGACGGTTAGGATGAGGGAAGAGAAGGTAGGCAGTTCTGTGCTACACGCTGTCCTGACATCCCATTCATGCTTTGTGCAATTGTGATCGTTGATATTTCTCATGTCATTCATTTGCGAGAAGGTTTAAGGGGATTGGAGTCAAGGAAACGCTAGAGACTTGATAGTAGAACGTCCTTGCCTGTATTAGGTCGGTGCAAAAGGTTTATTGTATCTCTTTTAAAGAAGGTTGAAAAAGCAATTCCAGTCATTTTTTCATACTCCAAGTACCTACTGCCCTGTAGCTTAGATATGATTTTTGTATCTGGAATTAAGTTTTCCAAACCCTTTTTTATACACCTTTAAATTTTTAGAACAGTGTTTCCCAACCTGTATGTCGCGAAGTATTTTCTGGCGACTTTTAGTTGGCGATTCTTAGCACTTATTTATTTTAATTATTAAGTTAGAATTACATGCTGAAATACCTATTTGGTTTCTTGACCTTATTAAATTTACCTTACCTTGTACGAGGGGGGGGGGGGATTATAAGGGTCAATTCAGATGAGCGATGCGGCGTCGTGCGACGGTCGTACGATATGACAATACTGCCGCAAAGAATTGCGACGCGTGTGAATCTCTCTATACATATACATATATGTAATGTACTGGTGCGAAATCGCAACGACGCCGCATCGCTCGTTTGAATTGACTCTTTAAGCGGATCGCGACTAAAAACAGGTTGGGAAACACTGATGTGGAATTTATGAACACCGAACAGCATTTTTACTGAATCTTCTGCTAGAGAATTTCTTGTGATGTAACAATTGATACTCAGTGGACTGTCAATCCTGAAGCATAGGAGAGTATGGCGCGTGTCGAAGTATTTCAATCTTAAACCCTAAACTTTATGATGTATCATTCGCGTTATATTTGATTATACATTATCGTATAGATCAAATCTTTTCGTATTGGTTACTCTGCAACCAATTGCAGGAACTATCCGTAATAACTGTTTAAATTTCTGAATAATCTTCTCATCTTATTATTTTCGGCACCTAGTTAGTTTTAGTTGCAAATGAAAGCGCCTTACGATCTATATTCGATCTCCCACACCAACAACTCTAGTAAATCATGTATAAGATCACCACCAGTCAAGCCTAAACTCATCATCATCTATCATCCCAGCATTATCACGTCACTCAGCTCCAACAGTCGAAACTGCTAACCGCTTGGAAAAGATACCCACGACACATTACACTCCAAACTCTAATCCCCGTAATATTCCATCCAGTTCACGTTCTCCCCAAGCAATGCCCCACACGCAATCGCTGGCTTCCCTTTCAATCCTGGCAGTCGGCCAGACGAATTCGAAGGGACTCACGAAAATCTGCCCTCAAACAGTTCGTAATGTATCCATAAACAGGGCATCCATCGTCCCGACATGATCCAACTGATGATGGAGGCGCGGGACAAAGACGGCGGAGGGCTTTCCATCGAAGAAATGACCAATCAGGCGTTCATCTTTTTCTTTGCCGGCTTCGAAACCACCTCGAGCTTCCTCTGCTTCGCTGCTCACGAGATCGCAGTGAACCCCGAAGTGAAAGCGAAGCTACGGGCGGAAATCGATGAGGTTGGTCGAAAAACAAACGGAAACCCCAGCTACGAAGCCATCAGGGACATGCGATACATGGACGCTGTGTTGAACGAGACGCTCAGGCTCTATTCCTTGGTCTCGTTCCTGGATCGTGTCTGCGTAAAAGAGTTCCAGCTTCCCCCAGCGACGCCTAACTCGAAGCCTGTCACCATCAAACCAGGCGGAGTCGTGTGGTTCCTTCCGTTCGCGCTTCAACGCGACCCCGCTCTCTACCCCGAGCCGATGAAGTTCAAGCCTGAACGATTCTTCGACGGGGATATTTGCCCGCCCAATTACGTGCCCTTTGGCGTAGGACCTAGGGTCTGCATCGGGAACAGATTCGCTCTGATGGAGTCGAAGGTCGTGCTGTTTCATCTGCTGTGGCGCTGCGACGTGGAGCCCAGCGCTGACACCCTTGTTCCGATGAAGCTCAATAAGAAGAGCTTTGTGCTGGCAGCCGAGAATGGTTTCAGGTTGAACTTCCGCACTAGAGAGCAGGGGAGAGTAGTATTGTGAAAGTATGTTAGTCCATCGACTGTGCTTGGAGAACACTCTGGCGGTGTGTAAAATAGTCCCCCTGGAGATGCAAGCTGCAAATGTTGTACCAGTTCTTGGATTGCTGAGTCTTGACTGCCGAAGGTGGTATCGGCTTCAGTTGCTTGTCAAATTTTTCTGTTTGTTTTACCAAGTTATGTGTAACTTTCAAGTATACTTGTGAGCATTTGTGAGCGACGTATGCTCGAGAAAAACCTTTCCTGTTAAATCAGAGAACTCGACGATGGAGCGCATCGGGAGTGGACGTTGATAGAGAAAAAAAATATTGTGTTTTGTATTTGTTACTTTGTTTTTATTTGTTCCCTGTCCTCCTCTACTGATCCTCAAACATCAATGAGCTTGATGTTCTAAAGAAGAGCAGCGTAGTTACAGATTTAAGCCGATGTACAGTTGCTTTTGCATCTTCCTAGCTTCCAAATACGGAATTCGATTCTGTCGTGATGTTAGATTGGTGAGGTGGGAATGTATTAACGATAAGAGACTACGGAATTTTAGGCAGATAAAAGGCGATATGATTTCAGCGCCGCATGCACAGAAGATAACAATTGATTAAAGCAATGTCACCTCATTTAAACTATAAGATCATTAAGGTTTCTCTAGATAATAACGTTTACACGATTTAAATATACATCACCCGATTCGTTATTTCGCGCAGCGTCTTGTATCGCTAACTGTGGGATAAGAACCATTTATCAAAACCGATTCGTATCGTACATCACTTATACCGACGACTTTGCTATCATCGCGTTCAGTTACGGACGGAGCAGCAGTCTTTATTCGTTTTGGTAAATCCACTTGAAGCCGTCGACACCAAGGATCCAGCTACATCCATCTATATGGACCTGTTCACGGGAGCTCTGATCGCTGTGATAGTAATCCTCCTCCTCTATTACTTGCTATGGCATCCACTGACCTACTTCAACAACCTGGGCGTCCCCCATGTGCCGGCGATTCCGATTCTGGGCAACATGGCGCCGATCATATTCCAGCGAATCTCCATCGCGGAGGAGCTCCAGCGAGCGTACAACCGCTACCCAGACGCCAGATACTTCGGATTCTATAACTTTAGCACGCCGGTAATCATTCTCCGGGACCCAGAACTGCTTACAATGATCGGAGTGAAGAACTTCGACCATTTTTGCGACCATCGCGGTTTCGCGGACGAGGACGTGGACCCTGTGATGGGGGGTAACTTGTTCTCCCTCCGTGGTGACCGTTGGAGGAATATGAGGAGGGTGCTCAGCCCTGCTTTCACAGGTAGCAAGATGAAGACCATGTTCACCCTGATGTGTGACTGCGCGGTGAGCTTCGCCGATTATATCGCGATGGAGTCAAAGGGGGGAAAGGTGTACGAAATGAAGAATATATTCACTCGATACACGACCGACATCGTGGCCACGTGCTGCTATGGGCTGTCTGTGGATTCCATGAAGAACCCGAACAACGACTTCTACAGGTTCGGCAGGAAGACAACGAATTTCTTGTCTGGTTTGTCCATCAAGTTCTTGATGGGCAAGAACTTCCCGACACTGTTCAAGCTGCTGGGCGTCAGATTCTTCAGCGACGAGGCTCACAAGTACTTCCTGCGGATCGTCACTGATACGGTTAGGATGAGGGAAGAGAAGGTAGGTAGTTATATGCTACACACTGTTCTGTGTAGAGTAACCTATCCACACGTTCCCATTCATGCTTTGTGCACCTTGTGATCGTTGGTAATTTCTTTGGCATTAATTTCTGAGAAGATCTGGGTGGATTGGGATCAAGGAAACGCTAGATTCTAGCGGCTAGAGACTTCATAGAGCGTTCTTGATTGTAGTAGGTTGGTGCAAAAGATTTGTCGTGTTTCTTAAAGGAGGTTGAAAATGGAATTCCAGTAATTGTTTGATACTCAAGGTACTGCCCTGTAGCTCAGATGTGGTTTCTATATTCGGAAATGAAATTTCCAGACCCTTTTTTATAGAACTTCAATCTTCTAGAATTTATGAACCCCACAACAGCATTTTCACTGAATCTCTGTTACAGAATTTCTTGTGCTGTAAAAAGTGATCGATATGTTTAAATATCTGACAGTCACAATCTCTCGCAGGCGGCTAGAGATTAGAAGAGTATGGCGCGTGTCGAAATATCTCAATCTTAAACTCTGAACTTAGTGATAAATATACATATTATTCGCGTTACAATATTTGTTTAAACATTATCTTATAGAAGAAGTCTTTTTGTATTGCTGAATAATTGTATAAATTTGTGAATAATCTTCCCATGTTTTTACTTTCGTGTAGCTACTAAGTTTTAGTTGCAAATAGACGCGTCTTATGATGTATATTCAGTCTCCCTCACCAACAACTCTAATAAATCACGTATAAGCATGTAGGCGATCTCCGTTTAGTTGGGAAATTGCCTATCGTGCAGGTTTGAGCAGATAAGTAGCGCTCCGTTAGTTTGGGTGTAGTAAGTTACTTGGGGAAGAAGAGTTGTCGTCGGGTCTGGGTAGCTAAGTGGTTAAACCAGTCGCCCGGCAAGCGAGAGATCCCGGGTTCGATTCCCGGTCCAGGCACCCGATCGGCCGACTCTTTTTCTCCTACATATAAGATCACCACTAGTCAAGCCTAAACTCATCATCATCTATCATCTCAATATTATCACGTCATTCCGCTCCAACAGTCGAAACTGCTAACCGTTTGAAAAAGATACTCACCACACATCACATTCCAAACTCCAAACACAAATCCCTTTAGTATTCCATTCTCCACAATTGTTTTCCCCAAGCAATGCCTACCCGTTTAATCCTGGCAGTCGGCCAGACGAAATCGAAGGGACCCACGAAAATCAGCCGCAATGTATCCAAATACAGGGCATCCATCGTCCCGACATGATCCAACTGATGATGGAGACGCACGGCAACGATGGCGGAGGGATCTCCATCGAAGAAATGACCAACCAGGCGTTCGTCTTCTTCTTCGCCGGCGTCCAAACTGCCTCGAGCTTCCTGTGCTTCGCTGCTCACGAGATCGCAGTGAACCCCGAAGTCAAAGCGAAAGTACGTGCGGAAATCGAGGAGCTTGGTCGAAAAACAAACGGCAACCCCACTTACGAAGACATCAGGGACATGCGATACATGAACGCTGTGTTGCAAGAGTCGCTGAGGCTCTATTCCCTAGCGTTCATGGATCGAATCTGCGTGGAGGAGTTCCAGCTTCCACCAGCGACGCCTGGCTCGAAGCCCGTCACGATCAAACCAGGCGGAGTCGTTTGGTTCCTTCCCTTCTCGTTTCACCGCGACAGCGCGCACTTCCCTGACCCGATGAAATTCAAGCCTGAACGATTCTTGAACGGGGAGGTCTCCCAGACCACCTACGTGCCCTTTGGCGTGGGACCAAGGTTATGCATCGGGAACAGATTCGCTCTTATGGAGGCGAAGGTCTTGATGTTTCATCTGCTGTGGCGCTGCGACTTGGAGCCCAGCGCTGACACCCTCGTTCCGATGAAGCTAAATAGGAAGAGCTTCGTGCTGGCAGCGGAGAATGGTTTCTGGTTGAACCTCCGCACCAGGGAGCAGGAGAAAGTGGTATCGTGAAAGTATGGGCCGCCGCGGATGCTGTTGGTCCATCAACTGTGCTTGGAAAACACTCAGGTGGTGTGTACCCTTGGGAATGCAAACTCTCTCAAGTCCTCCATTGCTCGTATAATTTTCCCGTGTTTAATCTACCAAGTTATATGTAACTTTCAAGTATGCTTTTGTGCATTTGTGAGGAACGTATCCTCGAGAATAACGTTTTCTGTTAACTGAGAGAACTCCATGATGGAGTGGAATCGAGAGTGGGCTATCGATAATAGAGATAGAAAATAAAGTGTTCGTTACTTTCTTTTTATTTGTTCACTGTCCCCCTCTACCTTTCCCCAAACATCAAGGATTTTTATGATGTAAGGAAGTGTACCTACTAACTATATGAGATTTCAGAATTTTTGGAGAATAAAAGGGGACGCCATATCAAGGTCGTACGGAACGAAGATAAAAATAGGTTAAAGCAATTCCTATTTTCAGATTCCCCTTAATAATTTGAGACAGTAGGTATAATGACGAGGATGCTAATCTAAGCCACACCGTTTCTTAAGGGAATATTCTCGTATAATCCCTTAAAAAATAGTTTTTCTTTACGTTCTGTTTTAAAGAAACCTGGAACGCATAGGGTGAAAAGTCTTTTTGGAATATGTTTATACATATTTTGAGATGACAAAACAAATTTTATTGGTTCTATTCCGATTATGGTCTTAAAAATTACGTCTATGACGGTGATAAAAAGACAATACATGATATTCCAAGATAGGCTAATGTGAAAGAAAAAATCGACAGTTTTTCTTGAAATAAGACTGTGGTTGTCGTATGAATCGATGTCGACGTTTGATACATGTTTTAGCTTACATGTAGTAAGCCACCTTGCACCCGTCACAATTTCTCCCCATTTCACAGTGGTCTGGAAAGCAGCGTTTTGTGGTCAAAAGTCAATTTTTCAACTTCAATGTTTACAGAAATTTTTTTTTTCTATGTATTGATAACCCCCGAAACCTTCAAACTCCAATCATATTATATATTTCAGGCAATTCTATAATCAGATATAATGTTATAAAGTGTAAATCATGAAATTTTAAGTGAAACTAATTGTTGTAATTACTCATTATAGAACATCAAAATACGTGTTTATATCATACAGTTACATAGGTAAGGAAGTATATTTCAGTTATTTATATGTGTCATAGGCATTTTTTAGTCCATGAACAAATAGTGCAATGTTTGTATGAATTTAAACTTTGAGAAGGCTTATAAAAAAATGATTAAGTGAAATTAACATCGGACTTTTTTTACATGATAGCTTAAACAATTGTTAACAAGAGCATGTTAATTTCAAGTGCAACCTCCTGCAACTTTCAATTTTATGCAGACTTTTAGAAATGACGCTCGAGGTGTTTGGGCGTCCCGTACGCGTGTATTTTTAATGTTTTATTTTTTTTAAGTCAAAGATAATGTTAGAGCTGAATCTTTTTTCTCTTTTTTCTCTAGTACGGCTATGATTTTTAATTTTGACTATAAAATACTGCTTTCCAGACCACAATGCGCGCCATATTGAATCCGCCATTTTGAATTTTTAATTTTTGGTGCCAAATTCGTTATCAGCGACCTCAAAAACCCTTAATCACAAAGTTTCAGAAAGATCAGAATTTTGACCACAAAACGCCGCTTTCCAGACCACTGTGCATTTATACGATAAAGCCATTAAGATTTCTCTAAATAATAATGTCAAGACGATTTAAATATACATCCCTCGATTCGTTATGGCACACAGCGTCTCTTATTGATAACTGTGGAATAGGAGTCATTTATCAATGCTGAGTGCTGGCGTCACAGGTCATATGACCATCTTATACACTATGCAACAATTATACGACGGATCTTCCTACCATCTCGTTCAGTTACGGACGAGCAGCAGTCGCTATTTGTTCTCGTAAATACACTTCAAGACCAGAAGCCTGTCGACGTCAAACATCCAGTTACATCTATATCCATGGACCTGTTCACGGGAGCTCTGATCGCTGTGATCGCGATCCTGCTCCTCTATTACTTACTATGGGGTCGAATGACCTACTTCAAGGATCTGGGGATCCCCCATGAGCCACCGATTCCAATCCTTGGAAACATGGCGCCGATCATGTTCCAGCGAAACTCCATCGCGGAGGAGCTCCAGCGAGTGTACAACCTCTACCCAAAACACAGATACTTCGGATTCTACAACTTCGACACGCCGGTGATCGTGATTCGCGACCCGGAACTGATCACAGCTATCGCTGTGAAGCACTTCGACCAGTTCACCGACCACCGCGGCTTCGTCGACGAGGATCTCGACCCCTTGATGGGGAAAAATCTGTTTAGCCTTCGCGGAGACCGTTGGCGGGAGATGAGGAGGCTGCTGAGCCCAGCCTTCACCTCCAGCAAGATGAAGACTATGTTCACACTGATGTGTGATTGCGCGGAGAACTTCGCTGATTATATCACGATGGAGTCGAAGGGGGGAAAGGTGTACGATTTGAAGAGTATATTCGGTCGGTACACGACCGACGTAATCGCCTCGTGTAGCTTCGGGTTCTCTGTGGACTCTATGAAGAACCCGAACAACGAGTTCTATACGTTTGCTAAGGAGTCGATGAATTTCATGTCTGGTTTGTCCATCAAGTTCATGATGGGTAAGAACTTCCCGACCATTTCCAAGCTTTTTGGAATAAGATTGTTCAGTGATAAGGCTCGCAGGTACTTTCGGGGCATCGTCGCTGATGCGGTTAGAACGAGGGAGGAGAAGGTAGGTGCTTGGGCAGTGGTAGATGTCTTAGATTCAACTTAGATTTGATATTGCGAATTAGCTCTGCACGATTCACTCTTCCTTCCGATTGCTTTAAAAAAGTATACCATATTTCTTTTTCCGAAACGTGGATTTAATAATGGCCCAGTTGTTTGTTGTCCCGCGAAGGTCCTCCGCGTGTGCGGTGTATCAAATATTTCCAAAACTATTTGTCCGATTTATTTCAAACTTGGTACACATAGTCTTAACGGTATTATCTAAAACAGGGTTGACTAACTGGTGACTCACGAGCCACCGGGGGCTCCTCCGCCTTGCTGCTACGCTGACCGGCCCCCTCCATACCGACCAAACTCTGACGATCGCAGTGGATTCTTCTTTCTTGCCTTCTCTTTTCGACTGTGATCGTCAGTGTCTGGTAGGAATGGAGGGGGGCCGTCCAGCGTGACAGCCAGGCGGAGGTGCCCCCGGTGGCCCGTGAGCCACCAGTTAGTCAACCCTGATCTAAAATATAGCATATGGGTTTGAAAAGAAAAAATTTATTATACAAATGAGAGCAAGGGGAAATTTTTTATCTAACAAGGCGAACTTAAAACATTTATTATGTACGAATGGGTTATCGCACAAAAAAATGATATGCTACATTTTAGATAATGATACACACATTAAGAATATGAGTACCAAGTTTGGAATAAATCGGAAAAACAGTGTTGGAGATATTTGGTACACCGTTCAGGCGGAGGAGCTTCGCGGGACAACAAATAACTCGGCCATTTTCTAATTTTTTTGTATAGTATTTATACAATATATGCACTAATGCATGCTCTACACATAAGAAGTAAAGAAATCATTTTCAACCTCATAGTGTCTAAAAAAAAATCATCTAGTTCCGTGCGTCTTAGGGTAGCGTGCCGTAACCCCTTAAACCACGAGATCTTGTTTACCTGTCACCGTTCCCAGTTTAAACGTCCCCTTCACCACTTCTCATGCAAATTGCACACCTCCAGCCTTTTAAAGGCGTTCTCACGTATATCAGTCCCGTAACGGTTCATTGCCATCAGTGTCAATGGTCTCCTTGCTTCAGTATCCAATGATCGTTTCTATCACGGACAAGTGTGAACTATTCCATTCGAAACACGCGAGAACGATACGTTTTACCACTCAGACTGACGGCTTTGATACGCGTGCATTGCATCCTTGCATCTTAATCCAGTCAGTAAACGCTCACACTGTTTCAACCGTGCCACAACAGCGCATCTATCGTCCCGACATGATCCAACTGATGATGGAGGCGCGGGACAAAAATGACGTAGGACTGACCATCGACGAAATGACCTACCAGGCGTTCGTCTTCTTCTTGGCCGGGTACGACACGACCTCCAGCTTCCTCTGCTTCGCTGCTCATCAAATCGGCGTGATGCCTGAAGTTCAAGCGAAACTGCGGGCGGAAATCGAGGAGGTCGTTCGGAAAACGGACGGAAAGCCCACTTACGAATCCATCAAAGACATGCGATACATGGACGCTGTGTTGAGCGAGACGCTGAGGCTCTATTCCGTGGTCTGGTTTCTGGATCGTGTTTGCGTGAAAGAGTTCCAGCTTCCACCAGCGACATCTGACTCGAAGCCCGTCACGATCCAACCGGGCGGAGTCGTCTGGTTCCTTCCGTTCGCGCTCCAACGCGATCCCGCGCTCTACTCCGAGCCGATGAAGTTCAAGCCTGAACGATTCTTGGACGAGGATATTTCTGCCCCCAACTACGTGCCCTTTGGCGTGGGACCAAGGAGCTGCATCGGGAACAGATTCGCTCTGATGGAGTCGAAGGTCGTGCTGTTTCATCTGTTGTGGCGCTGCGACGTGGAGCCCAGCGCTGACACCGTCGTTCCGATGAAGCTCAATAAGAAGAACATCGTGCTGGCAGCGGAGAATGGTTTCTGGTTGAACTTCCGCACCAGGCAGCAGGAGAAAGTGGTATCGTGAATGTATGGTCGCCGCGGATGCTGCTGGTCCATGGACTGTGCTTGAAAAACGCTCTTTCAAGTCCTCTGATGCTTGTAAAATTTTCCTATGTTTGTTCTACAGCGTTATATGTAACATTCAAGTATGCTTGTGTGCATATGTGAGGAACGTATGATTGAGAAAAACGTTTTGTGTTAATTCAGATAACTCGATGATGGAGTGCAGCGTTGAGAGTCGACGTTGATAGAGAAATAATTTACAGTCTTTTGTATTTGTTACTTTGCTTTTAATTCCTCACTGTCCTCTTCTACCTGTCCTGAAACATTGACGATTTTGATAGTATCAGGAAGAGCAGCGTGGTTAGATATTAAAGCAGGAGTACAGGTGCTTCCTCATCTTCTAAATCTTCCAGCTTGCAAAGAAGGAATTCGACGCTGTTGCGATGTTAGGTTCACGAAATGGGAATGTACTAACGATAAGGGACTTCGGAATTTTTGGAAGATAAAAGGCGATGCCATATCAAGGTCGTATGTAAAGAAGATAAAAATTGGTTGAAGAAATTCCTATTCTCAGATTCTCCTGAATAATTTGGGTCTTTAAAAAAAAGATTTGCTTTAAAGAAAACTGCAGCACATAAGGCAAAAAGTCTTTTTGGAATTTATTTCTACATATTTGACGATTACAAAAAAACCACAGTGGTTTTTTGCGATGTAATCTTGAATAATCTGACAATGATAAGAACACGATACATGATATTTCAAGATTATACCTTCATTTCACGCAACGTCTCGAATCGCTAACTGTGGAATAAAAATCATTTATCACAGCCGATTGATAGCATCCCAGGCCACAAGGTCATCCTATATTTCGCGCTATACAGCAGTTATACCACCGATCTTGTTACCATCTCGTTCAGTTACGGATGAGCAGCACTCTCTATTCGTTCTCCTAAATCTCCATCAAGATCAGAAGCAGTCGACGGCAAACATCCAGCTACATCCGTCTCCATGGACCTGTTCACGGCAGCTCTGATCGCTCTCATAGCCATCCTCCTCTTCTATTACTTTCTATGGAGCCGAATGACCTACTTCAAGGATCTGGGTATCCCCCATGAGCCGCCGATTCCAATCCTTGGAAACATGGCGCCGATCATGTTCCAGCGAAACTCCATCGCGGAGGAGCTCCAGCGAGTGTACAACCGCTACCCAGAGGCGAGGTACTGCGGATTCTACCAGTTCGACACGCCCGTGATCGTACTTCGGGACCCAGAACTGGTCTCATCCATCGCTGTCAAGCACTTCGACCAGTTCACCGACCATCGCGGCTTCGTTGACGAGGATCTCGACCCCTTGATGGGGAAGAATCTGTTTAGCCTCCGCGGTGACCGTTGGCGGGAGATGAGGAAGCTGCTGAGCCCAGCCTTCACCTCCAGCAAGATGAAGACCATGTTCTCCTTGATGTGTGACTGCGCGGAGAACTTCGCCAATCATATCGCGATGGAGTCGAAGCGGGGAAAGGTGTACGATCTGAAGGCTATATACGGTCGGTACACGACCGATGTGATCGCCTCATGCAGTTTTGGGCTCTCTGTGGACTCTATGAAGAACCCGAATAACGAGTTCTATAGGTTTGCTAAGGAGACGATGAATTTCATGTCTGGTCTGTCCATCAAGTTCTTGATGGGTAACAATTTCCCGACCATTTCCAAGCTTTTTGGAATAAGATTGTTCAGTGATAAGGCTCGGAGGTACTTCAAGGGCATCGTCGCTGATACGGTTAAGATGAGGGAGGAGAAGGTAGGCAGTGTTAGATGTCTCAGAGTCAACTTGCATTTTTAATATTGGTAATTTGCTATGCACGATTCACGCTACCTTCAGATTGCTTTCGAAGAGAATACCATAGTTCTTTTCCCGAAATGATGATTTAAAACACGAGATCTTATTTGTCTCACCGTTCATAGTTTAAATGTCCTCTTCATCACTACTGTAACCCTCCACTAAAACTTATTCTGATTCAGAGCGATGCAATTCACGCAAATTGCACGCTTCATCCGCCTTTAAATGCCTACGCACGCATATCAGTCCCGTAGCGGTTCAGTGCCATCAGTGTCAATTGTCATCTTGTCTCAGTATCACATGATTGTAACTATCACGGACATGACGATACTTTTTACCACTCCCACTGATGGTTCTGATACGCGTGTATATGTAGACCTTAAAGCCGGGAATCTACCTTAGAAGCTATGCTATGCCATGCTACGTTTTAAAAAAATTAGCTACAATACATTCTTATGGAACCGATTCCCGGTTTAATCTTGCCAGTCTGCCCTCACAGCGTTTCCACTGTCCCAAAACAGGGTATCTATCGTCCCGACATGATCCAACTGATGATGGAGTCGCGGGACAAAGATGCCGGAGGACTGACCATCGACGAAATGACCTACCAGGCGTTCATCTTCCTCTTGGGTGGGTACGACACGACCTCCACCTTCCTCTGCTTTGTTGCTCATCAAATCGGCGTGACGCCTGAAGTTCAGGCGAAACTGCGGGCCGAAATCGAGGGGGTAGTTCAGAAAACGGACGGAAGGCCCACTTATGAAGCCATCAAAGACATGCGATACATGGACGTTGTGTTGAACGAGACGCTGAGGCTCTATTCCATAGCTTCGTTCCTGGATCGTGTCTGCGTGAAAGAGTTCCAGCTTCCACCAGCGACGCCCGACTCGAAGCCCGTCACGATCCAACCGGGCGGAGTCGTCTGGTTCCTTCCGTTCGCGCTCCAACGCGATCCCGCGCTCTACCCCGAGCCGATGAAGTTCAAGCCTGAACGATTCTTGGACGAGGATATTTCTGCCCCCAACTACGTGCCCTTTGGTCTGGGACCAAGGTCATGCATCGGGAACAGATTCGCCCTGATGGAGTCGAAGATCATGCTGTTTCATTTGCTGTGGCGCTGCGACTTGGAGCCCAGCGCTGACACCCCCGTTCCGTTGAAGCTCAATAAGAAGACCTTCGTGCCGGCAGCGGAGAATGGTTTCTGGATGAACTTCCGCACTAGGGAGCAGGAGAAAGTGGTATCGTGAAAGTATGGGCCGCTGCGGATGCTGTTGGTCCATCCACTGTGCTTGGAAAACAATCTGGCGATTTATAAAAATGGTACCCTTGGGGATGCAAGCTCTCCCAATTCTTCAGTTTCTTGTAAAATTTTCCTGCGTTTGTTCTACCTCGTTATAAGTATGTAACATTCAAGTATGCTTGTGTGCATTTGTGAGGAACGTATGATTGAGAAAAACGTTTTGTGTTAATTCAGAGAACTCCATTATGGACTGCATCGTTGAGAGTGGAAGTTGATAGAGAAAGAAATTAAAGTGTTTTGTGTTTGTTGCTTTGTTTTTATTTTCTTTTTATTTCCTCACTGGACTCTTCTACCTTTCCGGAAACATCGACGATTTTCATGATCCAAGGAACAGCAGCGTAATTATAGATTTAAGCAGGTGTACATATGCTTTTGCATCTTTCAGCCTTCCAATTTGGGATGACGGGATTCGACTGTGTCGCGATGTTCGGTACATGAGATGGCAATATACTAACGATAAGAGATTTTCGAATTTTTGTAGGATAAAAGGGGATGCCTTGCGAAGGTCGTACGGAACGAAGATGAAAATTGGTTAAAGCAATTCCTATTCTCAGAATTTCCTTAAAAATTTGGCACTTGTAAGTATAGTGTCGAGGATGCCAATATATGCGACTCATTTTGTTAAACCGCCCTGTACTCTTCACAATTTCGTTTCATATCTTATACCATAAAGCAGACAGTGTATCGTATGTTTGTGTGTTTGTCTGTCGCCTAATAACTTTCGAACGGTAAACTCTGGGGTCACAAAATGTACCTCAGCTCATTATGCCTGGCTAAACCAGATAAATGTGACTATTTTCACAAAAAAAAAAACTAAAAAAAATTTTTCTTTGATAAAATCAGAATCTAAATTTCGGGCAAAGCCGAGTAGTAAAGCTAGTACCCTATAAGACTGTTATGATTGCACTAAACGATAGCGATTAAAGTGACAACACGATTTAAATATAGCTCACCCGAGTCGTTATTAACGCAGCGTCTCGTATCGCTAACTGTGGAGTACCATTTATCAACGCCGATTGATAGTGTCACAGTTTGCAAGACCATCCTATAATGCGCACTACACAGCAGTTATACAGATGATTTTGCTATCATCTAGTTCAGTTAAAGACGAGCAGCAGTCGCTATTGGTTCTCGTAAATACACTTCAAGACCAGAAGCCTGTCGACGTCAAACATCCAGCTACTCCAGGTCTCCATGGACCTGTTCATGGGAGCTCTGATCGCTGTGATCGCGATCCTCTTCTATTACTTTCTATGGGGTCGAGGGACCTATTTCAAGGAACTGGGAATCCCCCATGAGCCACCGATTCCGATCCTAGGAAACGTAGCGCCCGTCGTGTTCCGTCAATCCTCCATGGCCGAACACCTTCAGCGAGCTTACAACCTCTACCCAGAACACAGATACTTCGGATTCTACAACTTCGAGACTCCGGTGATCGTGATTCGCGACCCAGAACTGATCAATGCCATCGCTGTGAAGCACTTCGACCAGTTCACCGACCACCGCGGCTTCGCCGACGAGGATCTTGACCCCTTGATGGGGAAAAATTTGTTTAGCCTTCGCGGAGACCGTTGGCGGGATATGAGGAGGCTGCTGAGCCCATCTTTTACGTCCAGTAAGATGAAGACCATGTTCACCCTGATGAGTGACTGCGCGGTCAACTTCGCCGATTATATCGCGATGGAGTCGAAGAGGGGAAAGGTTTACGATATGAAAGCTATATTCGGTCGATATGCGACCGATGTAATCGCCTCGTGTAGCTTTGGGATCTCTGTGGATTCTATGGAAAATCCGAACAACGAGTTCTACGTATTCGCAAAGGAGACGATGAATTTCATGTCTGGTTCGTCGTACAAGTTCTTGATAGGCAACAACTTCCCGACTATTTCCAAGCTTTTGCGAATAAGATTGCTCAGCGATGAGGCTCGCATGTACTTTCGGGGTATCGTCGCTGATACGGTTAAGATGAGGGAGGAGAAGGTAGGCAGTGTTAGATCCCGTAAATTCAAGTTATTCTATTTGAAATTGCTAATTGGCTGTGCATGATTCAAGTTATCTTCAGATTGCTTTCCGAAAGAATACCATAGTTCGTTTTCCGAAATGATGATACATACAAAACACGAGACCTTATTTCTGTCACCGTTCGTTTTCTGATCCATGGCGATGCTTCTCACGCAAATTGTACGCGTCTTCCGCTTTAAATGCCTACGCCACACATATCAGTCCCGTCAGTGTCGATGATCTCGATGTCACAGTATTACATAATTGTAACTGTCACGGACAAGCGTGACCTATTCCATTGCGTTGAGACGGAATAATTAGACATCAGTTCAGTTCAGATCGCGGGTTCCATGGAATTTCCAGATAACATTCTTAATTGCTAAACTTATTTCTCAGTTTCCGCATCTAAAACCTCTGAAAGTGTTTGTCTATGAAAAAAACAGTAAATCTTGGTGGCGTAATACAAGAGATAATTAACATATACGTACACTGAAACGTGTAGACATTCGTATCAGTTGCACAGTCGAGATACCGACGTTTCAAACATTAATACAGACGACCATATCAGCTGATACCGCTATACATATACATGGATACCGATATAGTTAAATACACGTTGAGATTTGTATCGCCATACTAATACTTGCAACACGTATCGATACAGATCTCAACGTCTGTAGCGCTTTTTACGGACAACTGTGAAATATTCCATTCGAAAACACGAATTCTGTTAAAAATGGAATTATATATCTTATGAAATGTTACCATAGCAGCCCCTTCCCCGAATACCTCTTCTTCATAGTTACAGCATTTGCGGTACCAGAAATATCTCAGAGATTACTGGACCGATTTGAATAAAATTTTGCACGAATGTTCTTAAGACTACAGGTAATCTAGTACTTTTTACCACTCACCCGACGGCTCCAATACGTGCGCATATACCTTAATCCTATCAGTCTACCCTAGGCATCTGCCCTTACACCGTTTCAATTGTTCCAAAACAGGGCATCTATCGTCCCGACATGATTCAACTGATGATGGAGGCGCGGGACAAAAATAACGAACAACTGACCATCGACGAAATGACCAACCAGGCGTTCGTCTTCTTCTTGGCCGGGTACGACACGACCTCCAGCTTCCTCTGCTTCGTAGCTTATCAAATCGGCGTGATGCCTGAAGTTCAAGCGAAACTCCGGGCGGAAATCGAGGAGGTCGTTCGGAAAACAGACGGAAAGCCCACTTACGAAGCCATCAAAGACATGCAATACATGGGGGCCGTGTTGAACGAGACACTGAGGCTCTACTCCATAGCTTCGTTCCTGGATCGTGTTTGCGTGAGAGAGTTCCAGCTTCCACCAGCGGCGCCTGGCATGAAGCCTGTCACCATCAAACCAGGCGGAAATGTCTGGTACCTTCCTTTCGCGCTGCAACGCGACGCCGCGCACTTCCCTGACCCGCTCAAGTTTAAGCCTGAACGATTCTTGAACGGGGAAGTTTCCCAGTCTACCTACGTGCCCTTTGGCGTGGGACCCAGAATGTGCATCGGGAACAGATTCGCCTTGATGGAGTCCAAGGTCGTGATGTTTTATCTGCTTTGGCGCTGCGACTTGGAGCCCTGCGCTGATACTCCGATTCCGATGAAGTTCAGCAAGGTGGGCCCCGCGCTCGGCGCGGATACCGGGTTCAAGTTGAACATTCGCGTCAGGGAGCAGGTTAAGTAGTGCCGTGAGAATATTTGGGGCATCAAGTGTGGCGTTGCCGATGGTCCATCGATGTTATATTGAAAATGCTCGGGTTGTTGTGCTTGAATGAATTTCTGAAGGATGAGTGCTTGGTATGCATGGGTGCTGTGTAGGCAGAAGAATTTGTAGCAATCGAGGAAAATGTATGATGGAGTGGATCAGAAGTGCGCATTCGGAAAATGAGACTCAACCTTGTCATCTCTGTACATAGAAGGAGAGAATAAAGCGTATTGTGTTTGCTATTTTACTAATTCTCGGACACGAGATTTTATTTGAATTAATTCACTCTCCTCTACCTTTTCCCAAGTAATTATACTCGTGTTAACATTTCTGTGACGATAAATGTGACGATCGGACTTCGTGGGGTGGGAATGTACTAATTGTAAGAGACGTCGATATTTTTGGAGGATAAAAGGTGATGCCATGTCAAGGTCGTATGCAAAGAAGATAAAAATTGGTTAAAGCAATTTCCTTTGTTAGAAATTCCTTAAAAATTTGAGACTTTTACGAGTACTGTAGGAAAAAGGCTTCGTAATTTCTATATGTTGGGGACCCACGGAGAAAGAGGGGCCTCGGGCGATGGGACTCGAACCCACGATCTACTGGTCCCCTGCGCAACTGGCCGGCCGCCTTACCAGTGTCGCCATTGTTTTTTTTTTATATAAAAGTTCGTTTATTGGGCGAACATATACATTCAAAAAATTAGAGGCACCAAAAACACATGAAGAATTGCCAGTCATTCAGTGGGACAGAGTTAAACCGGGGGGGGGAGGGGGGGGGGGTTGCCCGACCACAGGAACCACCCCCGGCTGCTCGGCCCAAAATAACAGGGCCGTATGTTTGTATTACACAAAAACTCCCGGCTCCGCCTTAATACTATACGATACAGATATGCATAGGAAACCTTATGACTAATCAGGTAGCTGGATGCTAATCACTAACGAGGGGAGGCCGCGAATGGGACGAGCGATTTTTTAACGAAACCGGGCAGAAAATGTTGAGGCCGATGTGTATAAACAAAATCCAGAATATTAGCTGTGAATGGCCGGCCATTTTTATAAAAAAATGGCTTTAAACAGTAAAATTATGAAGTCGTCGAATCAAAAATTGCATTTTCTGGTTAAATTATTGATACTATGACAATAACACATAAGACTTTTGTATTCCTTTCATCAAGATCTACCATTTAATGAAGTATAAAATCGATTCGACGACTTCATAATTTTACTGTTCATAATTTTTTATAAAAATGGCCGGCCATTCACAGCTAATATTCTGGAATTTGTTTATACACATCGGCCTCAACATTTTCTGCGCGGTTTCGTTAAAAAATCGCTCGTACCATTCGCGGCCTCCCCTCGTAAGTGGCCCCACAGCGAGGGACGTAAGCGTGGGGAAAAGACTCCTTGCTACCAGTGTCGCCAAAGCTGACCCCTCGAGGGCTCATATTCCGAGCTCCCTCTTATGTAGGTTTTGGGTCCTACAGTACAGTGGCGAGGATGCCAATCTAAGCGACCCAGTTTCTTAAAGCGCCCTGTACTTATCACAATTCCGTGTCACTTAAACGATAAGACCACCAACATTTCCCTAAACGGTAGCAATTAAACTCTCATCCGATTTACACATAGCTCACTCGAGTTGTTACTTCACACAGCGTATCATATCGCGGACTGTGGAATAAGTACTATTTATCAAAGCAAATTGATATCGTCACAGGTCACATGATCATCCTATACTGTGCACTATGCGACTGTATTATACGGACGATTCTGCTATCATCTAGTTCAGTTAAAGATGAGCAGCAGTCTCTATTCGTTCTCTTAAATCCCCTTCAAGACCAGGAGCCGTCGACGCCAAACATCCAGTTACATCCATCTCCATGGACCTGTTCACGGGAGCTCTGATCGCTGTAATCGCGATCCTGCTCTTCTATTACTTTCGATGGGGTCGAATGACGTACTTCAAGGATCTGGGGATTCCCCATGAACAACCGATTCCGATCTTAGGAAACGTGGCGCCCCTCGTGTTCCGTCAAATCTCCATGGCCGAACACCTTCAGCGAGCATACAACCTCTACCCAGAACACAGATACTTCGGATTCTACAACTTCGACACGCCGGTGATCGTGATTCGCGACCCAGAACTGATCACAGCCATCGCTGTCAAGCACTTCGACCAGTTCACCGACCACCGCGGCTTCGTCGACGAGGAGCTTGACCCCTTGATGGGGAAGAATCTGTTTAGCCTCCGCGGGGACCGTTGGCGGGAGATGAGGAAGGTGCTGAGCCCAGCCTTCACTTCCAGCAAGATGAGGACCATGTTCACCCTGATGTGTGACTGCGCAGTGAACTTCGCCGATTATATCGCGATGCAGTCAAAGAGGGGAAAGGTTCACGATCTGAAGGATATATTCGGTCGATATACGACCGATGTGATCGCCTCGTGTGCCTTTGGGATCTCTGTGGATTCTATGAAAAATCCGAACAACGAGTTCTACGTATTCGCAAAGGAGACGGTGGATTTCACGTCTAATTTGTCGATCAAGTTCTTGATGGGTAAGAACTTCCCGACCATTTCCAAGCTTTTTGGAATAAGATTGTTCGGCGATAAGGCTCGCAGGTACTTCCGGGGCATTGTCGCTGATACGGTTCGGATGAGAGAGAAGGTAGGCAGCGTCTGATTCAAGTTATATTTGACAGGTATTGTTAATTAGCTATGCACGATTCACACTAAGGTCGGGGCCAGATATATTGGCCGGTGAATTCGTGTTCGCGAGCAGCGATTCAGGAGAAATCAACCACCACCGTATGACGATCGTGGATTTGTCAGTTGGAGTTGCATGGCCCCCGAAGGGTATGGAGGGGTAACGGGAACGCTGCTCGGCTCCGCCTGAACCTAGCTGTTTGGCTGTTATTTATTCTTAGCGTAATAGTTGTGTGCGTTACGAAGCTACGCGTAGACCAATACGAGATGAAACTATCGAGAAGGAATCAATGTTCGGACCAATAAAGCTCCTGAATTTTTTCGGGGCTAACGCACACCCATTCTGATGTGTGTATTTCTACGCTGACAGCTCGGTTTGACCTACACGCCAGAAGCTTGGCACTATCCCCACCACTTCTGGCTCACTCTTGTTCTGTGAAGGCGAGAGCGAGATGGAACGAGAGCGAGTCAGAAAACGTTGAGAAAAGGAGCACCGAGGCAGGCAAACGGTATGGTGGGAGAATACCCCTCACGAAACTCACCGGCCAATATATCTGGCCCCGACCTTAGTGTTTATGCAAAACCTGACTTTAGGAAAAACCGATTTTCAAATTCCAATATTCCAAAAAATCGGTTGAACCGGTTTTCGAATAATTACAAAAAACTTAAATTGTTTTGGTTATTACTAACAAAAAACAGAATAATAACAAGCAATAACATATAAACTAATAAATTTCCTATTTCTGCTTGTGATTAAACTCAAGTGAACGGAGCTTTCGCAACACGTTGTATAATGCGCAGACTAAGGTTGAGCTCACAAGGGAAGTTAGGCAACCCGGATATTCAGAAAGTTATGCAACTTTGCGGGCAAGTAGAGTAGTTCATGCGTAAGACAAATCTATATTTTGTTGGAGCCATAGATCGGTTTTGGAACGTGCAAATGCAACTTGAAAGTGCTGATTTATTTTCGTGGAATATCTTGAGAACGGTAAGAGATATCGAAAAGATGTTTCAACAAAAGTTGCATATCGGAGAAATCCATACTTCTCAAATTACCCCCAACGCCAATCCTTAATTCGATAAAGTTACTTCGAACCGTAACAACCATCCGACGACCGCTCTGAAACAACGGGAACGATACTTCTTACCATTCACACTGACCGCTCCGATACATGTCCATAGACCTTAAAGCTGGATTCTCACTAGCCGTCTGGCCGGCGGCTAGTGAGAATCCAGCTTAATCCTGTCAGTCTACCCTCACACAGTTTCAACTCTTCGAAAACAGGGCATCTATCGTCCCGACATGATCCAACTGATGATGGAGTCGCGGAACAAAGATGACGGAGGACTGACCATCGACGAAATGACCTACCAGGCGTTCATCTTCCTCTTGGGTGGGTACGACACGACCTCCAACTTCCTCTGCTTCGCTGCTCATCAAATCGGCGTGATGCCTAAAGTTCAGGCGAAACTGCGGGCGGAAATCGAGGAGGTCGTTCAGAAAACGGACGGAAAGCCTACTTATGAAGCCATCAAAGACATGCGATACATGGACGCTGTGTTGAACGAGACGCTGAGGCTCTACGCCATAGCTTCGTTCCTGGATCGTGTCTGCGTGAAAGAGTTCCAGCTTCCACCAGCGGCGCCCGACGCGAAGCCCGTCACGATCAAACCGGGCGGAATTGTGTGGTTCCTTCCCTTCGCTCTTCAACGCGACCCCGCGCACTTCCCTGACCCGCTCAAGTTTAAGCCTGAACGATTCTTGAACGGAGAAGTTTCCCAGCCCACCTTCGTGCCCTTTGGTCTGGGCCCAAGGGTTTGCATAGGGAACAGATTCGCCTTGATGGAGTCCAAGGTCGTGCTGTTTTATCTGCTGTGGCGCTGCGATTTGGAGCCCTGCGCTGATACCCCGGTACCGATAAGGTTCAGCAGGAAGAACCTCGGGCTGAGCTCGGATAGTGGGTTCAAGTTGAACATTCGCGTCAGGGAGCAGGCTAAAGTAGTGCCGTGAGAATATTTGGGGCATCAAATATGGCGTGGCCGACGGTCCATCGATGGTATTTTGAAAATGCTCGGGTTCTTGTGCTTGAATGGATTTGTGAAGCATGGGTGCTGTGTAAGCAGAAGAATTTGTAGCAATCGAGGAAAATGCATAATGGAGTGGATCAGAAGTACGCAATCGGAAGACGAGACACAAGCTTGTGATCTCTATATAGTATAGAAGGAGAGAATAAAGAGTATTGTGTTTGTTAATTTACTAGTTCTCGGACACGCGATTTTATTTGAATTAATTCACCCACCTCTACCTTCTTCCAATCGAGTATATACTTGTTAATATTCATATTTCATCAAAGAAGGAAGGATGCAGGAGTTTTTAGCAAAGATGGAACTCGACTGTTCGAAATGTTAGATTAATTGGGGTGGGAATGTACTAATTGTAAGACACGTCGGAATTTTTAGTTAAATGACAAGATCCTACAGAAATTTTTTGATATAGTAGCTCCTACTTTCTTAATGTCCCAAAAAAACCTGACATAATCCTTCGCCTACATATTTTGCAAAGCCATCAAAATGCATCCCATGCAAATTGCACGCTTTCCCTGTAATCCTGGCAGTCTGCCTAGCAAATCTGAGGGGATCAATGTAAACCAGCTCTCACGTGGTTTCAATTGTGCCCGAAAGCAGGGTATCCACCCATACAGCACACTCCATTGCAGGAACGTTGCAGGAAGGTTCCCTGAGCGTTGCCGTGCAATGTTCCACAGGGGCGGACATAGAAAGGTTCCTGCAACGTTCCAGCAATGTTGCTGGAACGTTCCGGTACTGCACCGGAACCTTCCTGCAATGGAGTGTGCTGTATGGGCACTGTCCCGACATGATCCAACTCACGTTGGCGCGAGACGAATATAGTGGAGGACTTTCAATTGAAGAAATGATTACGCAAGTGATCCTCTGATTATAGACGAACATTATATTTTCTCGTCGCATTGGGTCCACAGAGTAGGGGGTCTGAAGATGGCAGAGTTTTAATAAAATAAAGTGCAATGGAAGTATGTCCAAGTCTTCGAGTATCCTAGCTGCTTCTGCTTCCAATTTCTAGATTCCTCGTTTCGCAAAATGAGCTCCGTTCACGTTCTCTGTCCACAAGCTACCGTAACCATTATAAACTTTGGAACATAACATGTTTACAGTACGAAAGAAAAATGGAGCACCGAGATCGAGTAAGTAGAACAGGAAGTTTCATCCATCGAGTGCTCCATGTATATTCGCTTCGTCCACATTTTTCCCGTTTCATAATTCAAGATCCTCTACATTGTGGCCATAGGATATCCCCACGAGGAGTCGCGACGATTTTAAAAACTCATCCGAACTAAAATGGGCGGACAAGCAGGAGAAACGTTTACACCAGATACCTTGAACCAGTGTTTCTCAGCCTGTTTTCAATCGCGATCCTATTTTATAATACTCAAGTAAATTTATTAACCATCTAGGTACGGGGATGTTTTAAACTTAACGTAGAATTTTTTTGAGCGTTAAAATAGTCTATTTTATACTTCGGATTTGGAAGCTACTCGTTAATTTTTTTATTTTTTTTTAAATTTTTTTTTTAATTTGTTTATAACAAAAAAAAGTTTAATTTCGGGTTCTGATGGTACAACAGTTTCTTCTCTGCCTACTAAAGGTCACTATACCTATCAAATCTCGATCTTATTGATGGAACGTAAATAAAAATGTGTTAATCTGAATGGGACTCAGGAGTCCCACTCGTCCCTAGAGGGTTAAGTTAAAGATAATTCATTAAAAATAGATATTTCAGAATATAATTCTAACTTAAGAATTCGATAAAATAAAGACGGTAGTTCTGAATGGCCCCAGTGGTCGATCGACACGAGGTTTGAGGGGAAGGGTGGGGAGAGTGTGTAGTCCGAGATGTTAAAAAAAATTATTGGTGATTTTTTTACAAACTTTACAGTACACAACGGTACAGTACGGTAAACAGCTGTTGTGTACTATATTTATGATTTCATTGATCCTAATTTCAATTGGGTCCTCTTATCCCAAAGACATTCGCGCCGCTCTCTGCAGGAACAAGTACTTTCTGTCCATCTTTTTTATCCCGGAAATAGTCGCAGAACCCAACAGCGTTTTAATCCCTTCACTGAGCAGATGCTGTGCTTTCATCTTCACGGGGAAACGACAGCTTAAGCCGCGTAATCTCGTTCGTCCTTGCGCAATGCGAGGCAAACAGAGCGACAGGGGCAAGTGGAGGAATGTAATTGGTTTTTGTATCGGGTTATGACATGGATTATTTGATTCCAGTGACGTTCTAAGGAAAAGGGAAGAGTAAATACGAGTTTCACATCGATACGTTGAAATCCTCGTACTCGGTGTACAAAGAATATTAGAAAGAACCTATTCGATATTTTGCAACACGATGCAATTCATATGGATGATGCAATGCTCGATTTCTTTACGAAATATTTCTGATATATCACATGAGCTGTTCAAACCAAGATAGGGTAGATGTACCGTGTGTGGCCACTGCACTGTTTTTGGCCATGCGCATAATTATCTTATTTTTAAATTGCTTGCAGACCATTAAGGTAAATGTACCAATAACTAGCCGTTTAAGGAAACGGTGACAAAGTATAATGAATATTGTGTATAAAATTAACAATTTAAGTGAAACTTTTTTTCATTCATAAAGATTTTGTTGTTTCTCATCAGTACTCACATAACAAAATTTTGTTTTTTTACATATTTAACGTAAAATAAACAAGAATATTTGTACGTGTAAATGTACCAATATATAGCCAACCTCACGCGATTGACCTAGCGGCCCGATTTTCATGTCCCAGTACCTAGCCATAGGGTTTATAATCGTGTAAAAATTATTTTAAAAACTGATTCTTTGCCTTAAATTGAAAAATCTGTTAAGGAAAATTAAGAAGTATAGAAATATAAAATTATTGTATAAATAACCATAATAAACAGATTAGAAAATAAATGCAAAAAACAATAAGTTTACTTACACTATCAATAGAAGTTTGTGGTTATTTTATATAAGAGTCAAAACAACCACCAAATTCATTAAACTGTACATATACATAAACTTTAATAAACTTAAATTAAATGCTATCATTATTATCTAGAAAAATAATGTTTATATTATGATTTATGATCAAAATACTTACCGGCTTTATTCCAAATATCGAGTCAGAAATTCACACTTTTTTCGTAATTTTGCTCTGGCGATGCCGATTAACATTTGCAACTCACTTCACCCGATTTATTGAACACGTGGTTAGTTACTGGGCTAACAAGATTTGTTTGCACCGATAAATAGCCATGTAAATATTTAAATAAAAAATAGTTTTCATATTCAAATTTTTTCTTTCTATGTGTTACAAATATTTTCAAGATTCTAAAACCCTTTTTTCTATCTAAAAAACTATTATCCTATAATAATTATGCTCTTAACAAGAAGCACGCTCTTCTTAGCCATATCATAACGAATGTCTGAAAACGCGTCATATATCTGGCCTCGAGAGTATAAATGGTATTTCTAAATATCTAGACAAAAAAACAAGACGATATAACTTCAGATATTAAACCGAACAATTAAATAATGAAAATTACACCAAATATGTATTTTATCTAACGTGCATAGTTTAACAATTATTAATATTTCAACAGATGGCTAGGTACTGGTGCATGGCTCGTTATTGGTACATTTACCTTACTATGTGGAGAATTTCACATCATAATTATTTTGTTTAGTATAAGGTAAATGTACCAATAACGAGCCGTTTAAGGAAACGGCGACAAAGTATAATGAATATTGTGTATAAAATTAACAATTTAAGTGAAACTTTTTTTCTTTCAAAAGATTTTGTTGTTTCTCATCAGTACTCACATAACAAAATTTTGTTTTTTTATATATTTAACGTAAAATAAACAAGAATATTTGTACGTATAAATGTACCAATATATAGCCAACCTCACGCGATTGACCTAGCGGCCCGATTTTCATGTCCCAGTACCTAGCCATAGGTTTTATAATCGTGTAAAAATTATTTTAAAAACTGATTCTTTGTCTTAAATTGAAAAATCTGTTAAGGAAAATTAAGAAGTACAGAAATATAAAATTATTGTATAAATAACCATAATAAACAGATTAGAAAATAAATGCAAAAAACAATAAGTTTAGTTACACTATCAATAAAAGTTTGTGGTTATTTTATATAAGACTCAAAACAACCAAAAAATTCATTAAACTGTACATATACATAAACTTTAATAAACTTAAATTAAATGCTATCATTATTATCTAGAAAAATAATGTTTATATTATGATTTATGATCAAAATACTTACCGGCTTTATTCCAAATATCGAGTCAGAAATTCACACTTTTTTCGTAATTTTGCTCTGGCGATGCCGATTAACATTTGCAACTCACTTCACCCGATTTATTGAACACGTGGTTAGTTACTGGGCTAACAAGATTTGTTTGCACCGATAAATAGCCATGTAAATATTCAAATAAAAAATAGTTTTCATATTCAAATTTTTTCTTTCTATGTGTTACAAATATTTTCAAGATTCTAAAACCCTTTTTTCTATCTAAAAAAACTATTATCCTATAATAATTATGCTCTTAACAAGAAGGACGCTCTTCTTAGCCATATCATAACGAATGTCTGAAAACGCGTCATATATCTGGCCTCGAGACTATAAATGGTATTTCTAAATATGTAGACAAAAAAACAAGACGATATAACTTCAGATATTAAACCGAACAATTAAATAATGCAAATTACACCAAATATGTATTTTATCTTACGTGCATAGTTTAACAATTATTAATATTTCAACAGATGGCTAGGTACTGGTACATGGCTCGTTATTGGTACATTTACCTTACCGCCAGAAATATAAGGTTACATTTATTGCTTACACGGAAAAATATTATATTTTTTAAGAAGTGGCCAAAACTGGTACAATACCTTAAAGTGGCCACAAATGGTGCATCTACCCTACCCACTGTAAATACTCAACGAGAGACTTTGTCACAAGCTGTTCGCGAGAGAAGAACGTCAATCTTCGTAACAAAGGCTGCCCATGCTTCCGAAAGAAGTAATTTAACTTCATTTCAAAGGATGTTGAAAGCAACCTATCAGAGAACTTTCAAAATGAACTGCTTTCATTTACCTATATCACTCATTGTCAGCCAATACACCGCGAACATCCTCCACTGTTTATCATTATTATCCCTGAAATTCTTTCTTCACTTTCTTAAAATATATTTCGCAGAATATATTGCGTCCTAGCATACGAAATTTCGAAAAATCTACAAATTTATTTCTAACTCTATAGACACTCAATAATTCATTGGTCCATCTGCACCACTTCAGAGGTTTCGTTTCCCATCTGCCTCATCTTCAATTTGCAATACGACCGCTCGTCCAATTCATTAATTCGAGTATGAAAGATCGAGCCACACACAATGCCAGTCTTTCATAAACAAAGTACTGTTACACAACTATTTCTTCTCTCTATATTTATGACTAGGCAACTTTGTTCTCTTCGGTATACAGTATAATAATAGGTAAACGAGTTTCCCTCGATTTATGGTGCGATGATGGAAGACTCGAGGCCCAGAGTGACGGGGTTCCAGAGGCGTCATGGTAGTACATGGAATATTTCAATAGATCAGCGACGTTTCGTCCGAATTAAGATCGATGACGGCAGTAATGATTCGTCCGTGGAGACGCGTGACATTACGCGTGTAAATGATCGATATGCTGTCATCGCACAGGGCAATCCACGAAAAATGGCCCATATAGAATAAAAGTGAAAGCCACGCTGCAGAAACGATTGACTGGAGCTGGCTCGTTTGTGTACCGTAACTTCTGTCCAATTAAATTCTGAATTCGAATAAATTGCATCCCAGTAGCCTCTGTCCAATTAAAATTTACATTTCGTTAAATCCTTACGGAGCAGCCTCCGCGCAGTTAAATATTTAACTGCAGTAAATTTAGTTTACACGAATATTCACAGCTGCGGAATAACAAATGTCAACGGAAAAAGGAAAACGATCAGGAAAAACGGTTCCCATTGTTTTACTGCCCCGTTGGATCGGCGGGCAGCAGCAATTTCGTAACATTGTGCAAGATGACGATCCCTCTAATCAACCACGCGAGTATCAATTACAATCTCTTGGTGAGGCTAAGTATTACTCATCACGTTTTTCATTACGCAAGATTTACGTTCAAATGTGTAATGTCGATTGTCGATGACTTTCAATACAGTCGATACGAGACGTCCAGAACTTGACAACGATACGATAACACTGTTCAATAGTCATCTGGAGTTGTGACATTTAATAGACGCTCCTTTTAACTCGATTATCAAAAAAATTCAAAGTTTCAGGTTTGAACATTTTTTGTGTTTAAACAGTAATAGTTACTCGGGTGCTTGTTACGGTAAATTATTCTATGGACCCTCCCGAATAAAATGATATAAAATATTATTGCATTATGAACATTTAAATATGTTTAAGGGACTACTTAAGGGGGGTCACTCAAGTGAAAATGAACTACCAGTAATTTTACAGATAAAAATTTGAAAATATTTATATCCATATTATTTTTTACGCTGAAATGAATTATGTAAGAATTAATACAGTGACATTTTTTTTCAAAAATTAAAAAAAAAAATTTCGAAAAAATTATTCGATTGTAAAATCCATACCCCTATCTCTGTAATATTGTATGCCAAGCCTGCAAAAAAAATTCAGGTCGAAAACTTCATTTTTGTCCGAATTATAAAGTTTTTATGTTTTGGGATAGTAACTAAAACGCTCCTGCTCCGGACGTTGGACCATTCTCTTCTTGCAATGCCTGTTCTCTTCGTGATTGTGCAGTTCGTATCATTTTTCTTGCACGTTTGTATCTTTCTGAGGCTTTCTGTTTATACCTTTCAGGGTACCCTGCCCTTTACCCCCTAAAGTAATATCTTTCGTACGCTCCTGTTTTACCAAATCGGTCAAAGCTCTCCATAATCTTTTGCCAACGTGGTTCACTCACTCTTTTTTTTTCGATTTATAACTTTATAACTCGGACAAAAATGAAGTTTTCGAGCTGAAATTTTTTCTGCAGTCTTTGTATACAATTCTACAGAAATAAGGGTATGGATTTTACAATCGAATAATTTTTTCGAAATTTTTTTTTAAATTTTTGAAAAAAAAAATGTCACTGTATTAATTCTTACACAATTCATTTCAGCGTAAATAATAATATGGATATAAATATTTTCAAATTTTTATCTGTAAAATTACTGGTAGTTCATTTTCACTTGAGTGACCCCCCTTAAGCAGTCAAATCGCTCGAAGAATAAGTATTTTTTTGCGAATTAATTACAAGGAAATGAATATAAGTTGTGACTAGGACTTTTGGGTAATGTTTATTAATACTATGAACTCTAGAGATATATACATATGTCAGCGCCACCGTCGTCCGATGTGTAGGTGTCTTTTCTGTGGTTTTGCCCTGATCTTGCGAAAACCGAGGTTCGGATCAACTTGAAATTTTTACAGCACGTTCAAAACATATTTCTTCCTGAACTGAACCTCAATATTAAAGTGTAAAAACTACCCCATAAAAAACTTCAAAAAAAGTAAAAAAATTACGCCAAGTACACGAAATCAAATAAATCACAAAAAATAGATGATAATTACAAAATAAAAAAAGTTGTGAAATCAAAATGCGCTGCAAGTACATAAAGGTGCTTTCCCGCAGCGTGCAAAGGTGACACGGTGTAACGCAATGTAAGATTCGGTGCTTTCCAACTGCGCTTAATAATATTAAGCAGATATATTTTTATAGAAATAAATATTTCAATACCAATAAATATTTTATTCAAAATACTTGGCGCTGCTCACCGAAATGGTGTTGTTAAACTGAATACATATGTATAAACTGCATTAATCTTTTTCTTTCTTTCTTGTGCGTGCATTCGTGAATGTGTGTATGTGTGCTTGTGCATATGCTACGTATGATATTAGAATTAAATATATGTAGAATAAATCGTGAGTTATTGTAAATTATTAATTTACTATTAATAAGACAATTAACATTTTTTCGGTTTCGCAGCGCCAAGTATTTTGAATAAAATATTTATTGGTATTGAAATATTTATTTCTATAAAAATATATCTGCTTAATATTATTAAGCGCAGTTGGAAAGCACCGAATCTTACATTGCGTTACACCGTGTCACCTTTGCACGCTGCGGGAAAGCACCTTTATGTACTTGCAGCGCATTTTGATTTCACAACTTTTTTTATTTTGTAATTATCATCTATTTTTTGTGATTTATTTGATTTCGTGTACTTGGCGTAATTTTTTTACTTTTTTTGAAGTTTTTTATGGGGATATCACTTCTTTTTACAAAAATAATTTTGCATAGGGAATGACTTCAGATAATTTTTAATATATATTATATTATATTCTATTTTTGTGATTTATTTGATTTCATGTACTTGGCGTAATTTTTTTTACTTTTTTGAAGTTTTTATGGGGATAAGGTTTACATAAAAACCCTAAATTAAAAATAATTTGCTGGTATAAAAACAAAATCCCCATAAAAATTCTATTAAAAAATTTTGGCGACTTACCTTGTTAATTGAGACAATAATTCAGTGTCTTGTGTGGATTGTGGTGTAAAAACTCGTGACATTTCAGAAAATTTTGACAACTTTCCTTATTTGACACTCGCCAGGTTTATAACCTGTCTGTAAGCTGTCAAAATTTGGAGTAGATTGCACAGTGAAGATAGCGTTTGACGAACGAAACATGTGTTAGTTTCTGTTGGCTGAAGGTGTGCGTGTAACGCATATACGTATTATGTTGACGAAATTTTGGCCTGGAGAAGAAAATCTTACCGTTTCTGACAGATCCATGAGACGATATTATGAGATCTCTGTTATGCGTGGACAGATTTTATTGAAATTTGGTCTTATTCGAAAGCTTATATGCGGTTTGCATAAGAAAAATGCCTTTAAATTTAGAAAATATTGCAGGCGTCATGAGATATTAATGAAATAAGTTTCAGGTTAGGTTGGAATAGCCCGGCGACGAGTAAATGATAGCGGTAGCGACAGTCGACATATACAGGGTGTCTTTCCTGTACTTGGCGTCGAGACGCTACCGCGTCTCTAGATAATCTCCGAGATAAAACAAAAGAGATATCTGTGGACTCCGAAAATCGACATTTATCGTACGAATCGCCTTCTCCTAGTCGCTATTTTAGTAGTTTTGGTTCAATTCGGTTTTCGGAGGTTCTCTCCGAAGTTACAGGATTTGAGAGAAACATATTCCAAGGAAACCGTTGTATCTTTATTTTTAAACTCAATATCAGGGCAAAACCAAAGACACTTTTTCTAAACCACTATACATAATCAAGCCCATGTGACGCCATTTGTAGAATAGATATGTAGACAAAAGAAATCTTTTTTTCTCTACGTGATAGTAGTAAACACTGTATAAAAGGATAAGTCTGTGCTTGCTTTCATCTGCTTGTAATTAATTCGGAAAACATACTTGATTTTCGAGCGAACAGCAAACGGTGGTGTCTCAATAATAGAAAGCAACGTCTACTGCCGTTCGTTATTCCCCTGTGCAGGCCTTTCCTAATTCATCCGTTTCCTCCGTCAATGCTCCCACGGTTCCATCCAGGATCGCGGACGCGTGCTGGCTTCGTATTGCGCTCCGTACAATGCTCCGCTACTCTTCTGGTTAAATAGTCTCGCGAGAACCTCTGCACTCGACTCGTGCTCACGATTTTTCTATGCCTTTCCTCGTCGACCCCGATTCAAGGGCTCCCCTCCACGCAGGACCGTGACCCGAAAAGAAGATGGGGGTCGATGATGCACCGCTCTTATCTGCCGAATCACCGGGATGGAAGTGTTTGAGGACTCGTCGAATTCCGTTTCGTTCGTTCTTCTCTACAGCTTCGAGGCTCGTCCCCGTTTCGCGGCCCGCGTCTTTGAATTATTCATGCCGCTTCGACCTTAAACACCCTCCCCTCGATGGCGTTTTTTCCATCCAAGTGCCGAGAAGTGCTTATCGTCGGCTCCAGTGGTCAACGACTTGTGAAGAACTCTTACAAGAGCGTTTAAAGTTTGAAGTTTGAATGTGTGATCGGGGACAGGGATAAGGGATAAGATCTGATGGATTGGGGGTTGTGAAATAGAGCAGTGACATTAGCATAAGTAAAGCCTATTTAGTATTAACTTTGTTACGCTGGCGTTAAACTTTCTACTGACCAACGGTGTAGGGTGACTGTACCTAATATCGCCAGTGTTCCTAATATCGCCACTCGCTATATCTCGCAAAGTAAGCTCTAAAATTTATCGGTTATGCACTGAATTAGTACCTAAACATATGTAGGAAGACATACTGTAATTGCAGCATCATGTGATCAACAACTACAGAAAGGGACGGATTTTAGAGAATCTTAATAGTGTAAAAATTTATTGGACTATCACAATTTTACGTCACATTCGGAGAAGGTAACTCTAATAAATCTGTGAATGCAAGAATATCTACTAGAAATACCTAATTAATGATGTACTTAAGAAATGAAATCGATTCAAATATTTTTCGTAATGAAAATAGCGTTTTTCTTTTAGCAGTATGCGTGTTCTCAATACCGCCTACCGGAGAACAATGGTTTCGATGTAATGCTTGTTACAGGTGAGGTCACGAAATGTGCGGAGCAACCGAAATAAACTTTATTTGTCCAATATGTACATCGGAACGTAAAAAGTACAATATTTTAAAAATCTATATTTTCAAATTTCTATATTATTCTAATAAAAATGAAATCAAAGATGGATAAAAAGACATTTATAGAGCAAGAAATAATAAAAGCACATGTGAAAATGACTTTCAAAACTCATATATACATGAATTAATCAATATTTCTTGAGTAGGCGATATTAGGTACACTTTTTTCAGGACCCGATTGTTGCATGTCTTACGTTTCTTGAGTCCTAATTAACAATTTGTAGGTTTCAACAATTCTAACATATGCTACACGAAAGATGAATAATTTCTCTTTACTCTGAAACGAACTGCATGGAAAAATATCAATTATTATTCAATTGGCAGTTATTTAACTTTTGCCTGGCGATATTAGATACAGTCACCCTATACTTTACAGTGCGGGCCTGTGCTAACATTATTAGAGTACTCTCGATTCTGACCAAGCAGCCCTTGCACTCCCAAGGACAGCTACAGAATAATCTAGCATCCTTCCTTAATAACCTTGCACCCTGTTTTGTAAGCAGTACCTCCACGTCGACCTCCAATCTCCCAAGATATACATATATCTCTGCTTCCTGCCAAAATGTCAGGAGACTTCCTGGGCATCCAAGTGTCCACATCTGCGTGTCATTTGCGGGGGGTGCAACATCACCGAGGAACATCCACCGTGGTTATTCCTCAACCCTTTGTTACCGCGAACGCAAATAATTTAGACAGCAAAGAATATATCTACATATTTCTTAGGTAGCTTCTTTCGATTCAATTACGCCGTGAAAGGGTTAACAGGGTTACGACGTCAGGATTAACAGATCCATCAGTGAAATTGTCAACGATGAGCAGTATCATTGATGCTGATAGCGTGTAACAGTTTAGTGCATTCGCTAGCCAGTGCTGCTGACAATACTGATAACGTCGCTAATACTGTCGATAAGGTTATACATTATCTTCGCAACGAATTAACGGGTAGTCGATGATATTGTGCAGTATCATCGATAACGAAATACTTATATTACATATGTCAGGTGTAGGGAGATGTCTATTTTAACTACATCTACTTGTACTCTTCCCAGAAACGTGGCACGAGCTCATAGATACTTAAGGAAAATACTTTGAATAAAAAAGTATGTATCACATTTTTAATTTTAATAAAGAATTTGGTTCGAACGTTTCCACCGACCTAACATATAATTTTCCAGCCATATCGCGCAATACGAGAAAACTCGTCCGTAATCCTCCCCCGCGTGATAAACGATGGGTATCCGTCGTGCGTGGTGCTATCGATTTCTGATTAAAGATGTTATCAAGTTGAACAGGGGCGCGAGACAGCCGTGACACAGGAAACGCCATTCAAAATAGGCTCATTCATATTTCGAGCTAGATGCATTCTCGCAGGAATTATCCAAGCTTCTCGGAATCGCGGGAGGCGGACAACTCAATTACGAGATTGGACTTTGAAAACATCCTACGTGCATAAATAATGTGCAACGCCGTCTACTTAGTAACGAAACGTGAATGACAAAAAATACCTCTTTCCGTTTTAAGCTTTCTGATTACGAATTCATTTCTTACACCTGTTCATCAGCTCGTTTCGAAGATGACCATTCGCGTAATAACATCCACGTTGCAAAGCAACATTTCCCAGCGAATCACGCTACTCGAGGAATCCGGGATTGCAAACGATTTGTCCACTTCAAAGGGAAACCACAAATGCCAGGTCTTTCCTTCATCTTCAACTCATTAAAGCCCGTCACAGACACCCGCCGACGAGCTGCAGCAACCTATATCCGCACCCTTGTTGCACGGTGTTCCCGTTGATCAAAAGCAACGGTCGCTACGTTTCTTTTATTTATTTAACGAAGAAGCTCCGCGAGGGAAAGCAGGCTACCCTTTCCGTTCTTCTCGGTTTCCTTTCATTTTCTCCCTGCCTGATAACATAGCTCACGATATCATTTTCCCTTATTCAAGGCGCAAATAACTCCCCCAGTTGTTTCCTCGAACGGCCTTGTTGCTTTGTGGCCATCAGTGAGCGAGTCTCGCTGAGTTTATGAGCTTCCCACTACTTGGAACTTCCCCGAGGCCCGCTGCGCCGTGGAAAAGTAAGAATAAAGATTGGCACACTGTTCTCTGGACTATTGCGCCTCTGGTTCTCGCGCAATTCGTCCCTGCGAACTGCGATCAGCGGAGGTTGACGTTGATTCACGCGGAAAGCAATCTATGAAATGCAGCCTGCAGCCTGCAGCCAGTTTCACCTTTAAAGGCTTCCACCAATATACACGATCCTCATTTTGCGGGCCCAGCTGCGAGTAATGGGATGCATTATGCACGAGTTTCTATGAAACAAGTTGGAGCTGTGCGAAAAAGGGAGTCATGTGCAAACAACGCTTTATTGGACACGAGTTTTCGCCGGGTGATGGGTGTTTGCGAATGGCCCCCGTAGCAGACGGTTGCTGGAAGATTGGAGGGATTCGTGTGCGAATTTGTCTTCGAGATAAACAGTCATTAGCCCCTGTAAGCTGTCAGCTTCTTCACGAGCCGAGATTACTTGCAATTTGAAGGGAAGTGTTTGTCAAGCTCCTTTAGAGAAGATTCCCGACGTTTAAGGTTCACGTAAAAAGGTTTTGCCCGCATGATTCTGGCATTTAATAAATTCCTTTTAATTACGTGCTGTTTCTAAGTCAGAATTCGCTCAAAGGGAGCACCAAGGGCAATAAGAAATAAAACGTGGAAGAAGTAATTAAGGGTCTCATTACGAACGAGCATCGTTTGGTACCTAATTCATTTCTAAACCAAGAAAGAAGATTGATCATGGAAGCAATACGATATCGTATTTAACTGTATCAATACCGACGAAGATGACACTCAAAGATCCCGAGGACGCGATATCGTGGCTGAAAAATGATTGGCACCCAGGGTGCCGCCATTACAGCGTGTTCCCTTGAATCGCCACAAGTATTGTGTAATTCAATTATCCGATACACCGTAACTGCCCTTAGGTCGCGTTCCCACTTGCGCGAATTGCGCTTCAATTACTCAAACTTCCTCAAACAAATTTTGAAGAAATTACAAAACGAGTGGTGATAGACTTCCACTCGTGTTTTGTCGAGTGAAATTCACATGTTCCAATGGGAGGCGATTTAGATAGAGGGGAAAAGTATTTTACCTGTCGACACGCATCGCGACCTTTCCACGGCGAAATTTAATTAAACTGCAACCGTGTGATCGAATGCAACCACTCATGCAGTTATATCAGCCATCGACGTGTGAATCGATTCACGGCGAAACGATGCCGTCAACTTTCTCCTTTGTTTGACGCGCGAGCATTATTAATTCGAGAGCATGGCTCGAAAATTCGGGGGTATTTCAGGGTATTTCCCGTCGTTTCTAATTCGTTTTAGTATCTGAAATACGAGCGACGTTATTCGAGCGACGCGACATTATCGAGAGCTGGAATTATTGTGGAAATTATGTTCGAGGGGAACTGGAGCGTGGGGTGGCAATCGCAATAACGCGAATCAAGTTCGTTTATAGGCTGATTTATGGCCCTGCCTTGTGACTTTCTCAAGATAGTCGTTATCAAGGCGAGATTAATATTTTGCATATTGGATATTTAGAAATAACGTGAAAGTTATCCGAAGTGGATCGAAATGGCAAATATGGAACTTTTCCTACATTATCTACGGATTTTACAAACGAAAGGTTGCTACATATTGAGAGAATTACGATGCCAGGATTCTACTCCATCGTTTTCCATTTCATTCCACTTCCCGGCAAAAAGGAGACATAACCCGCGCCACTGGCGTGGCTGGTACTGTATAATAAACAGGCACGGGTATAATCCCATATGATCCCGATGCTATGGGCCTGATAAGCTCATAACATCCTCATACACAACCCTCTTCTGTCACGTATGAAACACCTCTGTCCCTTCCTCGCTGCCCCTCTTAATGATGTGATGAACGAGACACCTAAATAGTTCTCTGCTCAATGGACCCCTAAATATCTCTGCTATTCAAACATTTACAGAATTCTGGTTCTCAAAAAATAAATTACCACGAAATTGGGCAAAGCTGATTAAACATCAAACCCCTATATCGATGGCTTAGTGCACGCAATTTGTATGTCCCCTTTTAGTGTTTCCAGAAAAACTTGAATTTATGTACATGCAATGAAGAAAAATGTTATTTTTCACAATTTTATGAAGAAGATATAAATGTGATTTTTATATAGCATAAAGGAACAGTTAGGAACTATTTGTTGCATATAAAAACTGAAATTTCACAAAAACGGGGCATACAATATTTGAGGCATTGGGAAACCCAAGTAGGGTTTTATTGTAAGTTTCAACAGCATTTTGTTTTGTAGACGTTGATGCCAGCGTAGACATAACTTTTAGCATCTGATACTACTCGAAATGTTTCCTAATGAAGACATATGTAATTAATTTCCCATGTAATTTTAATAAGTGTTACACACAGATGTCACCACAATATTTCAATGCCACAAGTGATTTTGTTATACCATATGGTTTTAAATAGAAAAGAATGAACTTTTCCTGTTTTATATGATTACTACAGCCCATTGGAATATATTACTGCTACTAACTCAGTTTCGCAGAAAATGTGGGTTGTCCGTTTTTGTTCTGAATGCCTCATTTCTGCACTAAGCCATCGATATACTACCATTACAGACTCCACTGAGTCCGAAATTCGAGCACGTAGAATTATTCTACCATCAACGCTCGGCCAATGATATTTGCCAATAAGCTCGCCGGGTAATTCCCAAAACATATTCTGCACTTGAAACTTGAAGTAGTCCTACAGCTGTGAGTAACGAATGGCTGCATGTTTCCGCTTCAATTTGCAGAGTGCCAGCAGCAGCAACAACGGCGCTGGCGGCATCAATCTGGGACCAGTGGTCGGAGGTCGCAGGCCACCCTCCCAGCAATCTTTTCACTCGTCGAAGAACAGCCATTCCCATCACTCTCGCCATCAGAGTACTTCTGCACCGCCATCCACGCCACGGAACGCCTCCCAACAGCCCGAAATAGCGGCTCGCTGTATACGTAAGTACAGAATCCTCGCCGCAGCTTCTCCCCTTGGAGTAATCTCGCCCCATAACTTTCACTCGACCCGACGCCTCGATGATCCGGCGGTACCGTTCCACCTATCCCTTTCTCGCGCCTTCAACGCGTCAGACGCTTTTGACGATGATTCACGCGCTGTTCTACGTCTTCCCTTGGTGGGACCAGGTATGGTGGTAGGGAAACCAAATGCTTCTGGGTTTCATTTAAGTGAATTCACGTGTCGTCAAGTTTTGGCTCCAAGTTTCTTTTTATTCGCGTGTATTCTGATTTGTAACAGAAATCTTTTCGAGTAGAATATTGTCATGAGGTGAATTAAAGTGGGACCACGCAGCTTCACTTTATGTCACTTTATTGCAACAATGAAGCTTAACCCTTCGTGGTCACACCTCCTTATAATCATACGTTGGTCACACGGGGTTCATTGTACCCCAGCGTCATTTTTTAGTTACCATTTTCGTATTTTTGAATCTTTTAACTTTTCAGTGATAATTGTACATTCGTAATACTCATACAATCATGCTCTAATAGTATTTTTCTAGAAATGTAAGTTTCGACAAGATGAAATTTATATTTAAAGAAATAGTTGTGGAAAGAAGCGATTTTTTCCGTTAAAATTCACCAAATTTTTAAATTTTAATAGTAAGGTCTGAAAATTTACAGAAATATTGGCAAAGACATATACTTCAGGAAGAAAATTAGTTTAGTGCTGGGCGTGGCGAAAAAGGTATTTATTCTGAGATAAGAAGTGTTCTATGTTCAGCAGAAATGAAATCGAAAATTGGCATATAAGTATGGTTATTTATTTGCTAGAAATAAAATAAAAAAAACCTCTTTGGCAGGGTTTTACGGTGTATTGTATTAATACTATGTCCAAAACAAAAAGATAATAATAAAACTTTGCGCATCCGACTCCGTAGATTATATGGCATCTGCACGACTGCACATAACACATAATATATATCACTGAATAAATCCTTTAAAAAATCGCAGGGTTTAGAAACTTTTACCCACATTTAATAAAATCTGCTGAATCCAAAGAACTAAAAAAAAAACTTCAAAATTTTTGCACCGAATCACACTTTGGTCACATCAGGTAGTGATCCTCTAGGCAGTGATCGGACAAACCGCAGCCATTTTGGGGCAAAACCGGAAATAACATAACCTAAACATTCATTAAATCGTCTGCTTTCCAAGCTGCTTGTTTATCTATCTCTTTCTATTCGTATTTCTGTCTCTTTCTTTCTTACAGTTTCTTTCTCTGTCTACTTCCGCTTTAGACACAAATCGCAGCAACCAATCAGCGACGATATGCGTTTGTCCGATCACTGCCTAGAGGATCACTAACATCAGGGTTCGCTACACCCCACTATTTTTCAAACGGTTGTTTGAGGTATACAAATGCGATAGCGAATTTTCTAAAGCGTTGAATGCTGTAGTAAGGTCTCTCAGCTAACGGTAGATGGCGCACTAAGTCACATTTCGAATTCGTAAAGGCGCGATATTAGAACTCAAAACTTGGCTGGGGTACAATACACCCCGTGTGACCACGAAGGGTTAAGGATCCTCAGACACTCTGCTGCATATTCAAAATAACGACTGCTCGTATTAATGGGGTTTTTGGAACCAATCTTCCTCCTGTTTTGGGTCTTTTTACTTATATGTGTCCATTTTTGTGGTGGGGTACAGGGTGACGTCTCTGCGTTGTAGTCATAAGCAAGTGTAAATAATTTGTCACCGAGCAACTCATTGCAAATATAAATAAACAATTCGTAACAATAGCTAGGAGTGAAGGTAGAAATATTCGATTTTGTATCCAACGGTGGCAGTGCATTCCGTGCTGAATGTTCACCTAGATGTCTGAATTCGTCTGTGAATCTCTTACTTTTCCGCAGCCTTGTACCTTAACAATTCGAAACGGTCGAGGGACTGGTGGGCTTACAAGCTCTTAGAACCTCTTAGAAAGGCACGAGTTCCCTCGATCGATGGGACGTTTCGATACCTCCGGTAGGCCTAGGAGCTGATGGAGCTGTCAGTGGTGAATCCAGACGCCGCGCAAAAAATGGCCCAGTACTTGGCAGGGCTTCTATATTCGACAGTTGAGAAACGACACACACTTGCGGGAAGTAAACTCGGAAGGAAGAGCCCGAGATACGCTATAGCTCCAGCAGTCATACTATTTCTTCTTCCCTTTATTTGCGACTCGACCCATCGGCTTCAATCGAAAGTTTCCTAACGCTCGTACTCCGCAGCAAAGTCGTACATTCCAAGGACATTCATCTCAATTCCCAGAGAATTTAATTAAATTTCGGCGAACTCGACGTTTCGCGTCTCCTGAAAGGGATTAGGTTAGGGGTGCTAATTTCCATGCAGGGAGCCGCAAAAAACGCTCGATTCCACCCTCCCAGGACTGGTCTCGATGCGGCATCCAACTTTTCCAGCCGCTGACGAGTCTGCTTAAATTACCAGCTCTCCGATTTCACGTTCGTCCCGAAGTTGGTGAGCGCGCCCGCGGCTGGCACGAAAAACAGGACGTTAAGGGCGAAGTTAAATTAGCTGGGATGACGCCACCCCCCGCAAATTCGACCGAACGAGCACCTCCTTTTATTCCCCCACTTCTGTTTCTGTTTCGCAGATATCAGGTCGTCCTCGAGGAATATCGTGTCGACGAGAAACCAGCAGAGCATCACGAAAATGCTGCTTCTGATAAGCAGCGTCTTCATTCTCCTCAACTTACCCAGGTAAGTGATATCGCGTTCAAGAAACTTTCCACAGCTTCGATTGAAATTAAGTTAGGGGGAAATTATGAAGAATATTAGAATGTTTCACAAAAAGATTGAAAATTGGTATATTGTACTTAATAGCTTGAATGCTGAACTTTATATTTAAATGCGAAGTTCGTAGGGCGATGGTACCTAATATTGCATAGCAAAAGTTAAATGGCTGTGAATTGAATAATAATTGATATTTTTGTGTGTAAATTTTTTCAAAGTAAAGAGAAATTATTCGTGTTTCGTGTAGCATAAGTTAGAATCGTTGAAACCTACGAATTTTTAATCAGGACTCAAAAAATTAAGTGTATTTTAATATCGTCTACTCAAGAAATATTGATTAATTCATGTATATGAGTTTTTAAATTTATTTTCACATGTGTTTTTATTATTTCATACTACACTGCATTTCACATTAGAGCATACCAATTTCGCGCAGGTACGACCCTAGGAGGCGTTGCTACGCCCGACTCCCCACTTAACCGCCTATGTTTTTCTCCGTCGCACGGCCCTCTACTCTCTCTGTTAACTTTTCGTGCGGGACTGTTTACATTGACAACGGTCAGGTCCCGCGTTTGGGATGTACCAGTTATTCCTTGGAAATTACCACGACCAATCGCATGCTGCTCAAACCGTGGGTAGTAGTGGGAGCTGCGCAGATCGGTCGCAAATCGGTAGGGGCGTCGGAATGCTCTTATATGAAATGCAGTGTATATAACTGTTTCTTGATCAATTCTTTGATTAGGATTAGGTTTAAGAAAATGTTTTATTATAAAAATATAGAAATAGGATTTTTAAAATATTTTATTCTTTTCGTTCGGATTTGCGATATTAGGAATGTAGGCGGTAGGTACCTTCACCCTATGCATTAAGATCCTGACACAAAGGGAGCAAAGAAGTTAAAGCTAGCGATAGTGATATAATATTTTTCATTCTATTCGCGAGCAATTAGGAACAAGTAGGATAAGTAAGCAATAAAGCTGGCGTGTCTGACTACTGGTAATCTGTACTACTCGGCCCCTTTGTTTCCCTACACGCTACCCTGTACTCCTTCCAAGGCTTCCTGAATTAATCCGGAACTCTCTATAATCCCATTTAATTCCCTTTTCCACCAGAAAATTCCATTCACTCGTACAACACCATCACAAAGCCGCAGCTTCCCAACAGTCACGCATTCCCAGAAATCTACCACACCCTACCCCTGTTGTTCACCACTCGCCACATTTCCTCAAATAAATCCAGCAGAGGGAACGCGAAAAAGTTCGCACTTTTGCCACGTCAGTCGGTAAAGCTCGAATTTTCCGGCGGTAATAAATCGGCATCCCTATCTCGGTTACCAGCCGAGCATCCCCTAGAAGCACGATTAAACCAAAAGCATCGCGCTTGCCCCCCATAAAGTGCAGAGCCCGGTGCAGCGTGATGAGTCGCCGCGTTAACGATCACATCGATCATCAGTGGTGAGAAAGCAAACTCTTGTTTTCCAGCTACGTGATCCGACTGTGCGTCTTCTTCTTCACCCTGGCACGCAAGAACACGCCCGACCTGCTCTGGTGCCTGCAGCAGTTCTTCATGCTCCTCTACTACACCAACTTCAGCATCAACTTCTTGCTGTACGCCATGTGCGGGATCACGTTCCGCAGCTGCCTGCAGCAGCTGCTGCGCAAGGTGCTGAAGAGCATGACCAGGTACCACTGCAACCCGCAGCGGTACATATAGGTGTTGCTGCGGCCATTCCGCGGCGCGGACCGCGCGGATTCGGTGGACCTGTGATTAAACGCGACATTCCACGTGTCGGACGGCGCTGGTGGCGAGGAGACCTCGCTCTGCCACGTAAATCCGTGGCCACCGAGCGTCCACCCTCGTGGATTCCATCAGCGGGAGAGCGCCTCGTTGGACGACAGATTGCTAGCGACCGCGTCACGTTCGACTCGTTTGTAACGCCTCACCGCGACTCACCGGCGAAAGTCCCCAAGGGGACGTGACACTCGCGGCTGATTTACCTGGCCTTTGTGATCGGCTCCACGCAACCGAAGAGAATGCTCGGAGGTTTAATTCAATCACTGCACAGATCGTGGATCGAACGGCTTCGAGGAGACTGGTGATTGAAGATGAAGGTTTGATGCACAATTACTACGAAGGGTGTGTGGATGCCGAGTGAATGTTGAATGGATCGATTGATCGGGGTGCGATCGGCGGATAATGGTCACGGCTTTAAGGGTCTTGTACTTCAGGATACAATTCGCAGAGGATGTTGTAAGGGACCTGGACTCTAAATAATTGTAGAGTCGTTAAAGGAAACTCCTTTAGAATTTAGACTACCGTGACCATTGCTTCCTTTATCCCCTCTACTCACTTCGCTGTAATTATTCGGTTGGTGCGTATTAAATTACCGATCGCGGATGGGGTAAAAGTTCCCTTGTTCATGGTGGGGATACAATGGTAATTACGATTTGAGAAATCTCACAGAGACTCAATGAAATAAAATAACGGCAATTTGATATACGCCAATCTTATTTGATACCTCAAGCCATAGGTCAGCTAAGAACAATAATTATAGAATATCATTGCATGTTGAAAAGGAGATGGGTGTTTGTAATTTTAAAAGAATTGAGGGTATCTGCAGAAGTCTCAATATAAATGTATATTTCGAAACTCACGTGTTAGAATATAAGGCTTCGAGCATTGCACGGGGTGTCGATTGACTTGTCTAACCGTCACTTAATATCTAAGCACCTTGCGAACGAGGATAGAGGAGCGATCGTAGAATACAGTTCCAATCACGCCTCGGCCACAGTTCGATCGTAGTTGATCTACCATTCGGCGGCTCGAATAGGGTCGAGAAACCAGATTGGAAATCTTCCTCGAGGCGATGCTTCATTTCCTACACAATTTCTCGCCTTACGTTCGCCGCACCTGACATTGTGACATTCGCGACAGAAATTCAACTAAACACAGACATTTCCATGCAAAACGTCCTCGTATTTTATTCGTTATCACCATTCTTTTGTTTGACACTTCGAATTCAATTTTTCACTCGAATGGAACGCGTAAAGACTAAATACCTAGATTGATTGTGTTCGAATGCATCTAGTCCTACACTGGATCTTCTTCCCTGCTATTTAGAGCAAGCTTCTTTAGCTAAATTCCACTTGTAGGTTCTATCTTTCTCATAAATATTAATTCAGAATAATCAACAGTATTAGTTAAATTACCCCATGGGGGGTAAATCGTCCTTAAATTACGTAAGGCTTTTTTGCTGGAGTGAGTCGCGAATTTCTCACGTTTTCTTAGAAAGGAGGCAGAGAAAGTCAGGTAGCGCCTTAAGTAATATTTTTTAACCTAATTTTCCAGATGAGTAGCCTAAAAACAATGCGGAACCGAGTTAAATGAATTATACAAACCTTTACAAGAATTTTAATAACTGAAAAAATGTAATGTAAAAAATATTACGTTAGGAAGAGGAGTGGGGTGGAATATAAAATCTCACGAATTTTTATACTGGGAACGGGAGGGGGTAAGAAATCGCGAAAATTACCCTTACGTAATTTAAGGATGGCCCCTAAGACGCGCAAGAGTCGTCGCTTTTCGGTCCAAACACATCCCACGAGTATACGAAAAAGCGAGTTGTTCTATCTGACGAAGTGTTCCCGTTATCGCTGCCTCCATCCCTTATCAGATCGCTTTATCTCCCTTCTGTTCCTCTCAGACATCGTGCAACTACAATTTTCACGGAAAAGGTGGCTGAATCGAGGGTTACAGCGTGGGTGGCTGCCATTTTAGTATCAGATTGGAGGGAGAGGGTGCCTCGAAGGGGCACCTTATACAGGGTGGTCAACGAACGCTGGCAAGCTATATTTCAGCTGGTTCTGATAGTTTAATAAAGAAAATATTTCAAACAAAATTTCATCAAATGAAGAATTTGTTCTTGCAAGTTGATTCGAATCTGATTAGATTCTGGGCTGAGAAAAGTAACGCTTCAGAGGTCGGGGATTAAGAGTACACCCTCATAATTGAACTACTTAGGGATACTGTCCAGGCACGGCTCGACCCTTTTTTGCGCCCTAGAGGAACTTGCCAGATTGTGCCCTTCATTTATACTTAATACATTTATTTGAGCCTTTTCGTCACCTTACTCTGAATTTTTATTCGTAGCATAAAACATTTATAGTACAACTTGTAATATTTCATTTCAAACTTTATTTAAAAAAAAATGCCCACAATGAAATGACCATTTTGCGCTCCTTGTCAACTCTACGCCCTAGGCAGCTGCCTAATTTTGCCTAAAAGGACGAACCGAGCCTGGAGATGTCGAATTTTTTGCGTAGAACGACGCAATTTATTAAATTTAACCCCTCGAGCAACCTCTTCGGTTTCCCTCTGTTTCTTATCGAACGAGGAAGAATCTCGCTGACGCTTATAGCAGTCAGCAGAACGCGTTTCAATTTGTAAAGCCTCGACTCTCATGGGAAAAACTCAATGATAGATCGGAATGTTATTGGAAATTCTGTCCAGGTGATTTGTCGGATATCGAGTGACCCGAGTGTTTTCATACAAAAGATTTGTCAACGCTACGTTTCTATGAGCTGAGAAGCTACTATACGACTTCTATTCAATTAATGAATCTACCTCTAGAGACAATCCACACCTAAAAACTGGTTCCAAGTGCTACGTAGTTCCAAGTAACCTCCACTAATGTGCCATTTTCTTCCAACACAAGCATCGTATTTTTCACAGAGATGATTGAAAAAAATTGCTCCGGGCCACGTGCTTCTAAGAATAGAGGGAGCATTTCCTTGAGCGCATCCATCGCGATTAATCGAGTGACAGAGGCACGCGCGCGGATAGTCCCGATGCACCCTTGATCTCCATCGAACTGTAAAACGGACAAATCCCTCTGAGACAGATACGGATTCCAACGCCAACCAGTCCGCTTACTAAAGTTGTTTGAATTGTTATTAAGTAGATCGCGTTGAATAATCGGATATTCGCACGGTCGATCTAGGAGAGTCTCAGCTTGGAATATTGGGAAATTAATAGAAAAGGATATTCTATTAAGTGTGTTGCAATACACAGGGAACCGGAAACTTTTGTGTAGAGTTAGCTGCAGAAGCCACGGTAGTTTAAACTGGTGCAGGAGATTCGAATTGTAAATCTAGGATTGGTGGACCCGCTTAGCCAAAGTTCAAACTCCAAATAGAATATTTATTAGGAGAGAAGCTAAAACGGTAGGTGCTCTGGAAGAAAGGATAAAGTTTACATTTTTGAAAGAGGATCGAAGGTGATTAATATTTAAGGGACCTATAGTACAGGTTTAGTGATGGTTTTTTAAAATAAATTCGAGTAATGTGTGGCGGAATGTGATAATTAATGGAAACCGACCTCTGACCCCGTTAAACGGGGCGAAATTACTGCGGTAGGTGCTTGAGAGACATAGGATTAGTAGATCGATAACCTGCCACGTAATTGTTGATGAAGTCTATTATCTGTAATGAATATTAGAGGCACAATATCTCGTTTAATATCCGTGGATCTTATCGGCGTTACCCAGCGCGTTATCGCCCCGGGGGGAGAGATAATAAACAATTGTTTAAAGATAAAGCCGATGGAGCTGCTGGGTCGATGAAGAAATGCACGGCTGCCAATACCCGATGAATTGGAATCGACGGAGGGCGAAGGAAAATTCGTGTCAAGGATAGTGGCGGGCACTGAGTTGATGATAAGAACAGTTTTTCGCGATTCTAAAGCTTATTTTCACAGAACTTGAACTTTCCTCTGTGTGTGTTCTAGTTTGCAGACTTAGTCGAGGTGACTCGAAAATTCTCATTAGAACTTGGAAGACTTGGAAAATTCGAAAAGATTTGAGATTATGAAATCTGTGAACGCTCCTAGGGGTGAGAACATCCCCCTCAAAGAAATTGTGTTTTTATTATCAGATATATCTGCGAAACCGTAAGTTTAATTTAAAGTTTTATGGTTTTTGGTATCCTATAAAATGGCGATAAAGAATTTTCGAAGAAAATTAATTATTTCATCTCCGCCGCCCTTCTTTCTGCAAAGTTTCAAAAGTTTTTTATATTTCACGTTGCCGAGCATCCCTTGTCAGTTTAGCGAACACAGAACTGCAATAAAACGACAAGTTTGTAGGGTTGGAAGCTGAAGCTGAAGTATGAGACATTTTTTCAGAATTCCGACCCGTCGAGATACCCCTTGTGTATCCTTTTTCTTCCTCTTAGGAGAACGTTTAAGGGACACCCGCAAGATTTAACGTCTTGGGAATGTTTGCTCCACTTCCTGGTAGAAAAAGTTTAAAAAATTCTGACACCTGTCCCAGGGATCCATGGGGGTAGAATAAACTTCAAATTTACGACGATCCTCCGCGGGACGTGGCAATTTGATCGTGATATATTACCCAGAATAAAATGTTCCATAAAACCACAGAGGATTCTCTCTTCGAGTAACGTCTCCTGCTTCGTTCAATAAATCGAGGCGCCAATGAATTTCATTCAGTGAATCTTTCAATAGATAATTCCGCGAGACTTATATTCTCTGCGAAACTCGCGTCCACTATTTCTCAGTTAATCCACTTCGCGCTCATTTATCTTTTGTTACCTCTGCACTTAATCTATGAAAAATTCTTCAGTTTCAATTGAAAAAGTTCTGGGTGTTTTTTGACCCAAGCTAAGGGTCAAGAGAAAACTTCAGTTATCGATAATATGAATTCTGCCGTGTGGATGGTTCTGAGAAAAATGGCTTTTAGTATTTTGTGTTATGCTATCGGTATTTTATATAAATCGGATTGGGTTAAATATTAATTCTAGATAAAAAGGTATCTAAATAAAATTAAAAACACTAACTGTAAAATTAGCAGTAATTACCCCTTTTATTAATAATATTTGCAGTTACTGCTGTTTCATTTGACAACCAAGCATCGATTCCATATACTTCGGAAATATAAACTGTTACATCCTCAGTTTCAATGCAGATACAGCTTTCTTTTTTAATATACATATAGATACAGTATCTTTGTGCTACCTGACTTGATTTAAGGGGAGAAGACCGTATAAATCGAACGAAAAATAGAAACAAAAATTTTTCCATAAATCGCTTGTAAAACATTTTAAAAATATTTCGTCAAAGTTATAGGCCGAAATTCAACTCCGTATCGATACTATAGCCTGGCGAGTCAGCGCACCTCCGACCGCCGAGCATACCTAAAACGCATTTTAAAAGCATTTTTCTCGAAACCACGTTTGCAAAATTGGCGCCGAGGATAACTCAAAAACTATTTGACCAATCAACTTCAAATTTTGCACACTTTTAGTTTATAATATTCCACAGAATATGAACCGCAAGGTTTAACCAAATTACTAGTTTTAACCACTGTTTTTAAACAAATAAAACGCGAATTTTTGCGAAATTCTTGGAAGTTCCGCTATTTTTAAAATACGCAATTTTCTTACACCATTTGTGGTTCATGTCCTTGCAATTGGCACATAAATTTAAAAAAAAATTATTGGTCTGTTTCACATAATTACCCGAGACGCTACAACCGGCGCCGCTCTGCATCTCGATAAAAAACATATTTCAGATACTGCTCTATTTCTTTTGTATTTATTATAATTTTACTGTTATAAAAAAATTTTTTACTTGTCACAATGTTAAATAAAGTACCCTTAATGTTCCGAAAGGATTGATACCTTCTCTCCTTAAGCGAGAGTTGCAGAGACGCCCTATTGAATTAACACAGCAGAATTGATTTAACAAACAGAGCACCTAAAGTAAATATAGTAGGACAGTTACTAAGGGTCCAAAAGGACCCAACTCCTCTGCAATCTCTTCGAACAGTTCGCCGATCGAGAGTTAAGCACATCTCCCTAATGGAACAAGCACAGTATCAGTGACTCAACAGAAGTTCGACAAGTCTAGCTAGGATGTTAGGGAAAGCAGGAGGAATAAGTAATAGCCCAAGTCTTCGAGCCCTTAAATACCTGTCTAACTAGTCAGTTCTAGTCATCATTTACCTCGCTGCGCATCCCCGTGGCTCTTGTAAATTGACTGCTCAAGCTAAATCGACTTCCTTCAACCCCCCCCCCCCCCCCCCAATCTCACAGCCACCCCGTGTGCAGCTCTACCACGCGATGTGCACTTGAAGCTCCACAAACATATATCAATTCCACCAGGGTTCAGTGATATCACTCTCAGTGGGAAAAAATTAAAAAATATCGTTTCCCTGCTTTGGAATGCAGCAGTTCGCACTTGTTACTCAGTTAAGCCGGGAATCCATCTGAAAGCTAAGCTATGCTAGGCTAAGTTTGAAAAAATTAGCTCCAATATATCCTTATTTCCGTTTCCACCAAAACCTAAGCTAAGCTAAGCTATGTTTTTTCCGAAGCTATGCCCTGCTACGTTTGCAAAAAGTCGCTCGCGAGGGAATCTCGTGCTACGTCGAGCCAACTTAGCTTCCGAAGAAACATAGCACAGCTTAGCTCAGTTTTTGGTCGAAACGGTTCCATAAGGATGTATTGAAGCTAATTTTTTGAAAACTTACAATTAACATAGCTTAGCTTAGTTTCCAGGCGGATCCCCGGCTTTATTGTCACTGAAACAAAGAAACCATTCGCACCGAACTGCCACAGAGTGTGCATAGACCTTAATTCCTCTCTGGAACGCGTTAGCTCCCTAAAACGAAATGGCCAACGAGGATCAGCTGACGAGACCGTTGCCATTACGCAACATTGACTTAAAGAACTTGTGGCTGCTTGTGGATACAAACTCGCGAAGTAGATCCAAGATGATCGATCCCAACTTGGAAAGTGCACTCGGTCGAAAGGTGCAAACAGAGGCTGCGAACTTTATCCAAGTTTCCTCGTCTTAAAAATGAATGAACGAGCCAGGCTACCCGCTGCCAACGTCAATATTTCAATTGGCAGTTTCTTCCTCGTGAAAACCTTGTTCGTTATGGCTGATTTACATTGTTCGCTGAACAGTCTTCGCTTTCCTCAACGTTTCTGCTAATTGACCTGTCTACTGGTAGTAATACACACTGGAGGAATATTTAGTTTGCTCGAAATCTGATACGACGAGAGCGGGTTTGGTGGAAAGGTACATGGGTGAGGCTTTCGTGGTCTCGTGGATGGATTTTGAGGAGTTTGAAATCTTGACGATGGATGTTGGAGGATCTTGTGGGTTGTTCAGCTTCTGAAGCACTTTTAAATCTGAGAGATAGGATTTTAGGGATTCTCATGATCTTGACCTTAATGTCAAAAATGATGTTTCAAGGTTCTAAGATGTTTCCAATGGAGTTTAAGATTCTAGAGTCTTTGAAGTCGGAGTGGAGGTAGTTTCACGACGTCGGAAACTGAAATTACAACTCAAAACTTCCTTCGTCATAAACACATATACATATCCCTCACTGCTTCTGGTAATTTTACCCTGAATCTCCTAAACATTTCCTCCTATGAAGCTAAACTTAAATTCGCTACTGAAAATTTAGAAGCTGCACCAGTGAGGACGTAGCTAAATATTTTTGCCCCAAATATTGAAAGTTATCAGTGCATCTCAACATGTTTTCATCTCCACACCAGGGAACACTTGAAAAATATTTGTGGCTAGAAAAAATACAGCACTATGCATAATACTACATAGGTACTTTAAATTTAATCCAAGACTGTAAATGGAAGAACAGAAGGGGAACAAGAAATTCAGCCAAGCATATCATGCTTCGGTTCGTTCGACGAGGTTCAAAATATTCCGAGTTCCAAGCGGATCTGGGGATCTTCGCGGCTGTCGAGGGCTTTGCGTCTTCCCGACTTTCTCGAACCTCGGAAACGATCAGAATCTGCGAAAGCCTTCGGGAGCTCCGAACAATGCTCGCGACGTCTTAGAACTTGTGGCTAACAATAAGTACGTTCTAGAGAGGTCTCGACTTACGGGCTTCCAGTTCGCGCGAGTATAAGCAAATGGCTCGACTGTCGTCGATGGCTGCTCGAGCCATCTCCATTCCTGTGCACGCGACCACATGCGCGAAGCAGAGATGGGCAACATTTTTATTTAAATAAAAATTTCGAATAACGAATAAAAGTTAATAAAGTTAAACCGGGTTAACTTCATTCGACGCATGATGAATAATTTTTCTAACTTTTATTCGTTATTCGAAATTTTTACTAAATAAAACTTTTGCCCATCTCTGGCGCGAAGCAACGCGTTTAACGTTAAGAATTAAATGTATAATCCATGTGACTATACGAGAATATACATGCATAGCGTACACACTGTAAATGTAGTCGATGTCGAGCAGTTTTTGTGTACGATGAAGCTACTGTAAATGCGTAATAATTAATAAGCGACATGTGTATGCGTACAGTATATTTCGATCCGCAATGTCTCAACGTTTATAGTTGCGAAACGTCGATGTATATACACGTGATTTGTAGTGTTACGTGCGTGTGTAATATAGAACTCACGACTCTTATTGATTAATGATAATTGATGTCTGCAATCTACCTATTTTTCCCAGGCACCGATATGTCGTATGTAAATATGAGCACGAACACGAGCACGAAGTAACGTCTAATTAGGTGTAAGAATGTAACTTATGTCGGATCTCAGTAATGTTAATAATCGTTCTGTTCGGTGCAATTCTTGGTCATTGAGGTATTTAATTTTATATTGTATTTGGTTTGTTAAGTTTATGAATTAGTTTCTTAAATGTGGCAATTAGAGAAAGATAGAAAGTGGTTTGCGGAGATGTCTGATTTAAGGGGAATAGTCAGTTATTGGTCAGACCACCGCTTATTTTTGAGGTACAACGATCTGATACCTACACTGTCAGTGGCGCACTCAGGATTTAATTTTGGGGGGAGCCGAGTTGGGATAAAAATATTTTTAATGCAAATTCAGTAAAATTCATTAGGTGATTATAAAAATTTATTTACAGAATAAATTCAGTTTTCTTTTCTTCTTATGAAGCCCCTTCTTTGGGGGGTGCCAGGGCCCCTTGGCCTCCCTCTGGGTGCGCCACTGTACTGCACACAGTCGATTCTGTTATTCTCTATTCTCAATTAATTCTAAAACTTGACCAATTTCACATGATCCTTGAGCTGCACCGAACAGCGTATTAAGGTGACATCGTTGTACAAAATACGTAAATTTTTATTACCCTTGCTACGGAGAGGTTCGAGCTGGAAGTTAGAATGGAGATTCAAGGACACATTTTACAATCGATATTGTTTAACGAACCCTTAACAGCTTTCCGGGAGCCCACACCCCACGATAGGAGATACTGAACGTGTACGTAATAAAACTCAGAAACTGTAATTATTATAGTTTACTACTCCGAATAAAAAGTCGAACAGTGTTAACATTGGGCCACTTCAACATCCCTCCCCCTCTATCTAATTATATGTAGGCATGCCAAGCAACAGTGAGGTCTCCAAAGAAGAAGATAGAAAGCACATCGAATTCTAGTTTCGAGGTTTGCCAGATTATCTAGTCTCGGGGCTCCATTTCCTTTTTTATCTCCTCACCAAGGACATTAATTTATTGGGACATTAGGGGCATCGAAATATGTAAAATTTTTAGGTTTATTAGAGGAAGTGCAGTATATTTGGAATACCAGTTTGTTTAAGACGAATAAAAAATTACGACAGAGGATGGGATCAAATTAAACTACATAATATCATAGGGAAACTAATAAACTTTCATATTTCTGAGTGTCAGTAAAAATAAAAAACAAAAAGTAACTGAAATTTTGGTTTGAATGAAAAATGACAAGAAGTATCGATTTCGTTAAGGTGCAGGTAATTTGGAATACCGGTATTCCAATTTACCTTCACTTTATAAACTTAAACAAAACATATAGATATTTTGAGGAGATATGTATACCAGAATATTTATAAAAATGCTAAGAACGGTTACATACTGCACTCGCTCTTGGTTCACACGTTTCTACCAATCTTGAAGATGTAGATGTCTATAAGACATTATTTACACAAATGCTCCTAAAAGGTTATACAGGTGACAGATGAAACTGACGCGGTGGTATCCATTACGCGTGAAACAAAAGCATCGGTAGGCTTTGGAATATTCCAAATTACCTTCACCTTCGGTATTCCGAATTAACCACATGGCATCGAAACCGAAAATTTCATGTCACACTTTGTATTCTCGAAATTATCGCAAAACTGGCACGGAACCATAGAAGGAACATGCAAATGAGTCGATTAAGTGTTTAACACTAAAGTTTTGACATATTTTAACCATGATTGGAACGATTGAATACGCGCTGAAAAAGTTTTGCAGATTGACGTTTTCTTCCTCTGCAGATTAAGTCGAAAATGTAAAAATTGCGGTTCATCCACAAATGTCATTAGTTAAGAGGTCATTAGCCCCTATGATCTACGGTGTTACAAATTAAATAGCGTTAGTAGTTTATTAGATACTTCGGTATTCCAAATTACCAACAGTATTCCAAATATGCTGCACTTCCTCTACGGTTATAGGCCGAAAGCTGTGATTTCCACCACCTTTGCCTGTTCGTCGCTCATAGCTACGTTAACCGATTTCGATAAAATTTTCAGCATATATACAACTTACTTAAATCTACAAACGGGATTTTTAAATTTTCATTACAAGCTCGGATAAAAAAGTTGAAAAAGCGACCTTCACTATTTTCTTCGCTATTCCGACCAGTTGCATTTTTTTCAAAATGACGAACCACGCTAACTAGTAAAGCTTGTAGCTTCTAAAAGAAACTCCAGTTCTTTGGACCAATTTTTAAAAAAAGTTATGCTGTTTTAAAAGATGTCCCAATGCTTTCGTCCGACAGTGTAGATTGGGGACTGTCCAGGATAGACCAGTGATACATAATATACGAAGCCTAGTATTAACTTTGTTATGCAGACACGTAAAAAGATGAGTTTTAGACTGTCTTTGGCCCATCCCTGTAAATCGTGGAAAGGTCTGTCTTAGAGATTGAGGTTCGATGTTAGCGTATAAACGAGGGGGATGAAGAAGAGACTCCTGAGCACCCTATCCGTGGAAGATCGTCCCCCGCTGTCGCTGCGAGGATCAGTCTGACAATACCATTTGTATAAAGCACGCTGTCGCTAAGCAAATAGCCTGCAAGGAGACTGCGTGGGATCGAATAAATGCGAAAAGGTATTTGGTATATTCGGAGGATCCCTATTTGAATACGTGGGGGAAGGGTAGGTGAACGACCTATCTGCTGATTACGTCGGGAAACTTTCGTATAGTACCAACGAGTCTGGCTTTTCGTTCCTTTGAAACTGGGATTTTTGTACGCAGACTTGTGGGGGAGAAAGAAATTTCGTGAAGCATAGAATAGGTATGGAAACGATTTGTCTTGGGTTTAAAGACTCAATTTCGAATTGGGCAAGTTGCTCTGGCTTTCTAAGTAGATTAGGGTGCAAAAGTGGGGTCTACGATATTTCTCATATTTATTGAAAATAACTTTACTCTTCTTTTCTTGAAATGTGATGTCAAAACTTATCTCCCGTACCACCCTTCCCTTTTTCAATAGGATCTAGGCTCAAAAACAGCTATCAAAGCTGAACATCGTCTTCCTACATTTGCATTATTATGATTTTCTGTTTCTCTTTCTTCTTATGATTCTCTGTTTCCTTTTCTTCTGATGCGACTCTAATAACAAATAGTAATAACTGGAAGATATCCACGAATCACAACATTCCATCGCGCCACAGGGTTTCCAAAGTTCATTAGGATTGATTCGTTGCCGAAGTTTCAAGCGGGAAGGGACAATCGAGGGTCGAAGTTGAGCGACCACCGATAACCTCCAGCTTTATGGTCTTATCGGACAGTGAGGAAGTCGAACACAGTTTCCACATTTGCCGAGAAAACAGCGTCAGAGGAAGCAATTCTGCCGAGGAATACAGCAAAAGTTCTGCTATACACAGAAGGGGAAACGGAGGGCCAACTCGGAGGAACACAATGTCTTACAGATGCGATTAATGCGGAAGAGGCATTCCGGGGGCATCGAATCAACCCCTGTAGCCATTTCTGGAACTCTTCTGACATTGATATGCATGTAACAATGCGGAAGAAAGGAAGAAGGATTGTTTCCTTCGGATATCAGCTTGTAAAGAGAGAACGGAGGTCAAACAATCCACCCAGATAATTGAAACAATTCTTGCTTACAAAAAAAGCAATAAATAAGCATGCAGTAACGATGGTCGTAGATAAAAGAAATTCTGTGATATCACAAGTTTTTCGACTATTCGTGAAAATAAAGCAACGAGACTACAGACGAGTCATATCGATGAATCGAAAGAATGGTTTCCCTCGCCTTATAGACTTTCAGAATACGTGTGACAGGAAAGGAAGCTGCTCGCTGCTCGTTATTACAGTAGTTAGACACTGCAGTTCGACGAGCGAAGCCTTTTAACTCCGCAATAAATTGCTGTCGACTGCAATACTAAAAATAACGCATAGCACCTGTTTCAAATTAAAAAGAAAAGAGGGAATTGGTTGTCCAGCCATACGATAAATGGTTAGAAAGCTCTCGGAATGTTTCAATAATAACACTGTCCAATAGCCATTTGGATCTGTACCATTCAATAGCCGTTTCTTATAGATTTTTGTGCGCTGAAAACGAATCCGCAAACCGTTAAAAAAATGCAATCCATTCTTGGAGGAAAAATGTCTGTTGCATCGCGTGAAGTAGTCAGATTTTCTCCCAGACCCTCAGTTCTTGAAATATATAGAAAGATATCTGCGAAAATTGGTGCATTTCGGGTGTCCTTTTCCCTTTGATCGTTGTTTAAACATATTTAAATGTTTATAGTCCAATAATAACTTACATCGTTGTCTTCGCGAGAGTTCATAGAATAATTTGACGGAACGAGCAACCGAATAACTATTACTGGTTGAACACAAAGGATGTTTAAAGTTGAAAATTTGCAAATTTTTTTCAAAATCGAATTTCTCGAAAACTGAGGGTGATGGCGACAAACGGTTTGCGAATTTGTTTTCAGCGCACAAAAATCTATAAGAAGCGGTAATGTTACAGATCAGAAAAAAAGTTAAATTTTGTTGGACAGTGTAATTGCATGTAGGTACACGTAAATACAGTGCTGGACAAAATTGAAGGATCACTATAATTTTCCGAAAATTTTCATCATTTTCAAATGTCTGTGAGATAATGCGAAGAAATATTTAAAGAAAGCATTTTAACGTCAGATGTTCCTAGTTTTCGAGTCCTTGATTCAAATTTTTTTTTTCATCCATTATAATAGTGTTACGAAGTATTACAAAAATTTCTGTCTAATTTTGTTTAGGTAAATTCAATGGAGGGCTCTTGGCAAATGTTTGCACCGAAAAATTTGAAATTTCATTTTCTGCGCTTCATCTTGACGAAACAGTATCATAATTGATGAAAAAAATTGAAACTAAAACTATTTACATATTTTAAATTCTAAGTATAATGCACTACTCGGCCGCGATAATTATAAACATTATTAAACTCAGTATAAATAAAAAAAAAATTGTGTTGTAAAATTAGTCCTTTCGCAAAAAAGTTTACTGAATTATAGGTAGAAACCGATCTGGCTCACCCCGAGCTGAACTCAAATCGTGTAAGATCTTAAATGTCGAACAGATTTAAAATTTAAACTCCTGCATTTAAATTAGGTATATCTTAATTCGACATCGAGTTCATATTCATCTTTATAAATACGATCTCTCCAAAGATGTTATCCCTAAGGTACTTTTATCTAACAATTTTTAATAAAACTAGAAACTAGAACTACTTTCTAAAACTAGAAACTTCAGGCGTTAAAATGCCTTGTTTAAATATTTTTTCCACCATTCCTCGCGGAGATAGGCATTTGAAAATGACCGAAATTTTCGGGGAATTATAGCCACCCTTTAAAATCATAAGCGAGAATTTCGGAAATTTCAAGGATAAGAAATTAATTTTAACGAAATCGGAAGAACTCTCCGCGGCACCCCGATGATGCTGATAGAAAGGCCTCGTTGAAACGCGAACAAGTAGCCAAGATGAATAGAAGGGTGTCATATAACGCGTGAGCTTTTCAATTAGGCGGGATCCGGTGATCGAGGATCCTTACACTCGAGTTAATTCAAGTGGACGGCCCGAGTTTTAGAAAACCACTCACCTTCGTCTTCCCGGACCCGGTTGGACCTACTAGCATTAATCCGTGTCGCACAATTGTCGTCTCGTACAGCTGTATAACTTTCTTCACGAACTCTGCAATCAAAGGGACGAAATTTAACCGAGTGCCTCGCCTCCCAGCCTTCCCTACACCCCGAAGGAGAGTTTATCTCACGAGATCGAAGTATTATTCAGGCTGCTCCGCCGTCGCGTCGAGCCAAATGCCTTTGTTATTTTTGTTTTCGACAAGCAAGGGAGCCCGAAAGGAAGCTTGAATAATTTAAAGCAGTGAATCGATGGCTCGTGGCACGCAGGGTGTCCCTTCGCAATCGCAACTTCTAAATAAGTATTCCATTATCTAATCACTACGAAGTCGTGAGAAACCTCAGGGACCGGTCCCATCGCTGCGCTTAAGGGCTTCGATTAACGAGCTCGATTATTCAGGGTCTCGGAAAGGCTGCTGTTGGACATTAATCGAAGCTTAAGCTCAAGTGTCGTATGAAAACTCGTGATTTAATAAACGACAGCAGTTTCGGATGGAACGGGGGGATATCGAACGGGAAAGTAGAGCGAGGGCTCGCTACAGCCTCGAAAAATTCATTTCGATGGAAAATATAGTTTTTCAGAAAAAGGGTATAAGCCAGGCAATTCGCGATAGGTATACACATCACTATTCGTTAAAGTAATTTCGTCCGCACGGGTGGAAAACGAATTTGTCGAACAAAAGGGGAGTTCGACTTTCAGGGACGGAAGTCGACCAATAACGGAATAAAAGTCACCTGCTATCGTGTCAATTTAAACCTTTCGATCGTTACGCGTATCTCTAATCAATTGGAGATTGCACGGCTCGATGATGCTGCTCGGAATAGAGTCTACGCGAACCAAGCCGCGTTTAATTCGCTTTTAATGTAGGTACGTGGATAGCTGTTTTACGGAAACACGGGTACTTGGGGAGTGTGTAATGACACCTATACGTTTCGCGCGCGGAAATAAACGGTCTCCCGTTATTTATTCAGCGGAATGCATAAACTACGCCTGCACAGGATCATCTCCTTTCCCAGGTGATTAATTCGACGGGGAAAGCTTCGCAATACAGATGCGCACGAGTTATTCAGTGGCGCGACAGTAATACTTTAATTAGAACGTATATTCCCAATCAACCTGATTCCTCTAGTTATAAATCCTACGTTACATGATCCTTCAATTAGCTATTCTGGTTTCCGAATACACTGCGAAATAATTTCACAAACATTGACTTCGACTTCTGCTACTAAGTAATTAAATTTCATATTTCACTTCAGCTGCAATTGTGAATAAATTCTCAATGAACTCAATCGAGTCGATTCGGTCCAATTTAATTCACTTCCAGTTTGATCACTGTAGTTGTTTAGAACGATTAATACTTTGGCAGAGGGATCGTGTTTAATTTGTTTGTTATATAGAGCCATCGAGTTCACTGAAATCGCAGTTTTACAGCTCTCAAGAACGCAGATGCGTCAGAGTTTGTTTGAATTAATTTTACGACACTTCGCTGGGAGATGCAATAAAAATTCATACCCTCAATATCCTCCAGGCCCATCTTTAGGATCGTTGCACGAATCTCTGCCTCCAAGATCCCGTAGTCCACCTTCTTCTCCTGGAGACGCGGGAAAAGGTCAGACGCGATGCCTGATCGAGAAAGCAGACCATAATTGGAAGGTGAATAACGTTCTTTGCTTGAACATGGTGTTTCGTGACTTATAGCACGACTGATAAGCTGGTAACTTTATGTCAAGAAATAGGTTGCGAAGTTGGAGTGACGTTCTTGTATACAGCAACTTCGAAGGCTTGTATATTAAACTTCTTTTCACAAAGTATCGACTGCACTTCGCTGGTGACTTCAAGTTTTCTTCCCTAATTATACTTATTCGTAAAGTTCTGGGATACTCTGTGCAAATGATACACGCGAGAAGCGTCGTCGATGCGTCACTTGGGCTGAGTTGTGCAGAAACCTACCAATCCCATAATTCTGTGATCTTTATTCTGTACAAAATTAACAACCCATCAAACAACTCTTACATTATTCAATTATTAATTATTAAAACTACCAAGCCATGGTTCCATATTAGGCTTAAAAAACAAAAACTACAGAAGATTTAAAGTAATATGAATTATACTACCAAGCCATTAAATAACCCATTAAAGAACATTGTAAAATAATAACAAAAAATAAACTATACGGAATAGAAATAAAGCTACTTCTCTTTAATAGTTATAATCATCAAACCAACTTTTACTCAATTTCACATGATTCAGGGTTGGTAGCTTTCCGCTTAACTTACAATTAGCCAAATTATCCTACGTGAAAGTTTTTACTCTACCCAGACACGGAGAGATGCATGTAAACGGAAGAAACAATGAATAGAGCAGTATTAATATTTTTGGTGAATGAGTGCAACGGATGGAATTAGGTAGGAGCAACTAACCGTTGAAGAGAGTCAAGTCATCTTTCAGAAACTTCGGAACGTTTACGTCTCTGAGCGCGCGTAAACAGATCTGCTGTTCGTTCAGATCCTTCTGTTCCCTTTTTAAATTCCCCGCTACGGCGATGACCGTCTTCACCGCCCGCATTCCGAAGTCGTAATGATCCTGTACAAAAATAGATCGGCGTCGAAGAAGACGTAAATCCCGGATTGTTTGTATGAACGGTAACTCGAATCGAGGGTACGGAATGGCACGAGAAATGTTGCGTCCGAAGTTCAATATACAAGAGGCTGAATTAATCGAATGAGGGTACCGACGCGACGGGGGAGAAGGAAAATGGTAGCGAAAGGGGCACAAGCGACAGGAAAGCAGTGCGACCTAGATACACCGCTGTTCATAAGAATTGGTGACACCTGCTGCATTTGCAGAAAATGTGATACTTGGTACAGATTGAATATTTAATTTAAAATATGAAAGGTGAGGGGGAAAAATAGCTTTATCGGGGAAAATTAAGTTTTAATATAATTTTCTTCTGAAATAATTTCTTCTTCCACCTTGAGGACAGAAGCTTATGCTTAGGCAAGAAATGGGGGCATTCCGTATTTATGTCCCAGAGCAGAGTGGACATTCCCTGTTTTTAACCAGTATACCAATTTTTAACGTTGTCTTACAGGGGTCTTTGAACTTTATAACGCTTTGTGATTCTGTAGTCCTAGTTGCCATCACCAAAATATGCTCTAAATCGCGAAGTCACGAAAACTGGACATTCCTAGTTTTTCCCCTTGCCCTTTATAAAGTTCTTAAATAAATTTGAAAAGTTTTCACAATTGTTCCACCCAGGATAGGTGTCCTACATAATACTTATAAACGGCAGTGTATCTACTCAAAAGTGCTCGAAGTAGTATGACCCAGATATGCGTTCAAAAGTGCTTAAAAATAGAACTTGGCACTAATTGGAAGTTTTCGCTAGAAAAAATACTAAGAAAGCTTGGGGCCCAGGAGGGACTTGGGATCTAGAATCACTCTTACCTGTGAACTTAATTGTTCCGAGCTCAATTTGAACGTTGTCGTGATCTTCCCTGCCAAGGGCTTCGCGTCGGAAAAGCCATAAGAGAACAGTGAAATTTCAGCGATCAGAGCGTAATCCGGCACCATCATGGCGACGGGACGGAACAGAGCCTTCAAATTGTCTGGCAATTCTGTGCGACCAGCGTAACCGGGGTTCATGGTGATGAACACCGCGTAAGATGACTTTAACACGATTTCATCTCCCTCGAAAATGAACCTGCAGATTTTATATCACAGAATTTCTGACTCGAAATCATAGCAGCCTGAAGTTTCTACGAGGTCAATTAGAATTAATTGGACTTTTATTCTTCCCAGATTTATAGTATTTCATTGCGAGCTTTCTGTGGTAAAATCTCACAATTTGCACCTTCCTTTCAACGAAACTTTGAAATATGCTGTACTACTTTGAATATGTTTCAGCACTCACCTGTCAAGCCTCATCTCCTGTGCCTGCTGGATGGTCATGATCTGCTGGGCGATCACGGACAGCACTTCGATGTCTATTCTATTGAATTCGTCGAAGCCCGCCCACGCACCTGCACTAAAATCCCCAGGCAATAGAAAATCGGCAACCGCATATTCCACGCTAATTGTAAATAAATCATACGGTACCTACACGAACCCACTGTTCCCACGATTAATTAGGATTCAGAGATTTAATACTCGCCATTGGAGCGAAAGATAATTAGCGAAACGTAGGTGCGCCGGAATAATATTAAAATCGTAACTGGAATCGGTAATGGGCATAAATGCAGCCTAATGGCTTCGATTTAATTACAAGGGAATCAGAGATTTACGATTGGAAGGAATAAACCGATCGCAGGAAATCGGATCGTCTAAGAATTTCCAGATTTAATTTAGCACAGTGTTTCCCAACCTTTTTTCAGTCGCGACCCTCTTTTATAATATTCAAATAACCTGCTACCTCCCCATATAAGATAAGGTAAATTTAATAGGTAAAGAAAACACATTAAAAATAGGTATTTCAGAATATAATTCTAACATAATGACATTAAGAAAAAACCACAAAACCATGGCGACGCTTCGGAAAACATGTCGCGACTGATCATTGATTTAGCATTTATTTGGGGAGAGAAGAGTTACCTGGCGAGGCCTTTGAAGAACTTGCCCATCGACATGAAGTCCAGTTGATCCGAGCAATTGAACACGACGCACTGCCTGGCGAACGCTTTCGCGAGATCCTTGACTGTTTCCGTTTTGCCAGTTCCGGCTGGACCAGCGGGTGCACCGCCGAAACCCAAATGGAGAGCGCCAGTGAGAGTTAGATAGCATCGATCGGTTAACGGGGTGATGACCAACCTTCCAGTGTTCCCCAGGTACTCGTATCTTCAACAACGCCACGAACACAACCGGTATTATCATCTACGCGAAGATAACGATACACTGTAGCAGTGTTTCCCAACATTCTTTGACTTTCGACCCCCTTTTGAATACTCAAATAACCTACGACCCCCGGTATACGGTACGGTAAATTTAATAAGGTAAAGAAATCACATTAAAAATAGGCATTTCAGAATGTAATTTCAACTTAATAATTAAATAAAATAAATAAGTGCTAAAAATCGCCAACTAAAAATAACCGTGGCGACCCTCCAGAAAACACTTCCATAGGTTGGGAATCACTGCACTAGAGCGCAGATAGCAGCCATTGGATATTTGGCAAAGCAACCCTGTGTAAAAATATTTTCCAAACTGATGTAGGTAGGTAAAGAAAGCTTCAGCTGTACTTTCAGTAACTTTCGCAAGTTATACTGTCAATTATTAGTATATGGAATACATATATTCGATATTGCAACAGAAATATTATCGTACGCATGTAACATGAAAATAAATATTCTTTTCGTATCTTTCTCTCGTTATAAAAATTCCCTGCTCCAGCCTCTGTAATTGTTAACGGTCCAGCGTACAAAAATTCAGAAAATTTGAACGAGTTACCCGTATTGGAATTCCGCGTTCACAGCGCGCACTTTAAGATCGGTATCATCCACCCAGTAATATCGGATCTGCGATATCCAATCGAAGTCATTAACGTTCGCCACCTTGCCCTGAAGCAGCGTGTACTGAACGTCCCTGGCGTGCACTTCAATCGTAATTACAGCCTCTAGCATCAGCCTCTGGATCTCGGTTTGGGGGCCGCGCACCAACTCTCGAAGATCGTCGAGCTACGCGTGAAATCTTTTTAGAATCTGATAAACGATCCAACCAACCACGATTCATCTACTTATAATGAAATAGGTGGCCTTCATCTATAAATTTTGATAAATTAATAAGCTCAAATCCCTTCAAAGCCTTAAGGGGTCATTCCGGTTAGCGCGCCGATAAATTCAGCGATATTCAGGAATGTATTGTGACGAAAATAATTGTAGAAATGGAATAAAACTTTTTTCTATTTATTAAACTACATTTCTACAGTAAATAAAAAATATAAAAGTAATAAAATTATTGCTTTTCAAATGCTTTTAAAAGCAGTGTTGATGACATGTTTAAAAATTCATGCCTCGCTCGTGAAGGCGATTTCAGCTGTTAGACTTATCTGAACCCAAAAATCCGAACAGATTCTTGATCAGTATGTCTGTCGCTATCACTCGGGCTATAATTCGTGATTTATCTTAAAAATTAGCAAAATGGCGGGCAAAATGCAAGAAAAATGTTTTCTCGACTTTTTTCTTTTGCTATTTTCGATTTTAAACGTAGGTTAGACTCAATGATAATACTTGGTTGTAGTCCCTGCGCGAGTCACAGGTGTGCAGAATAAGCAGTAAAATTTATAAAGCAGTCGATGCGATAGATTTTGAGATTTTATCTTCACGATGTGGATAAATGACGTTTCGAGAAAAACGCGTTCAAAGTTTTCATCTATAGAAGCCGAGCTTCTACGCTCCCTACAAAATGCCTCATGTAGAAGCTAAAATAATCGGAATTTTTCCATAAAAATTTAACAATACATTCTTGAGGATATGTACTTTCGAAAAATGTTTAAAAAATCGTTTTTTTTTCGACCCGTCCAACCGGAATGACATTATAATCACAAATTGGTCCCATAGGGTTCACTATAACCCAGCATCATTGTTAAGTTACAATTTTCGTATTTTTGAATCTTTTAACTTTTCAGTGATAATTGAACATCATTCTTCTTCTAGAAATGTAGGTAAATTTAAATACGATGAAATCTGTAAGTAGTTGAAAAAATAGTTGCGGAAAAAAGTGTACTTTTTCTGTTAAAATTCACCAAACCTTTAAATTTTAATATTAATGTCTAAAAAAATTCAGAAATATTAGCAAAGAAAAAAAATTACCTGAGGTGCAATACACCCCGTGTGACCACGAAGGATTAATAACTCCTGACTAAAAAAGTATAAGTAATATTTTCAAATCCTTTCCCCGGTTGTGCGGCAATTAATTCGCTTCGCAACTTCATTCAAACAGCGAAGATTACAAACGTAACGAATACCTACAGAAACTTTTCACCTTCCACGCCAAAGAAGCTTAAGATTACTCTGTTCCATATCCCCGACTCATACGAAGCTTCCACCAGACAACTCTCTATAGAATTGCAGTATCCTTTTCCCACATCCATCTCAGAATTCCACCACCCAACGCTGCAAAGAGAAGGTGAAATCTGTGCACCTGTCCCAGCAGCTCCTTGTAATAATCAGCAAGGGTGTCGGTCCGGATCCCATGCTCGACGTGTGCAGTCCAATAAGTCTGGCCACAGCACAGCGTCACCTGTCCCGGCCACATGTAGACCCATTCTTTCCTCGGGATCGAATCGATCACCGCTAGAGCATCTCGGATTATCTCCCTGATAGTGTTGCACATCACCCTCTCCAAATCACCCAGCCAATACTCCACGCTCCTCTCGGGGTACATGGGCGGGCGGAGTATCACCTCCTCCCCCTCCGCGGAGAACATCCTCGTGATCTGCAGGTCACTCTCGAACCTCACCTCTTGTATATTCTCGAAGCACTTGTGGAGGTGAGGCTGCACCGCTTGGACGTTCCTCGTCTGCGCCAGGATTTCGAGGAGCTCGTCGTCGCTGAGGAAGTAGAACCGAGGGAACGCCTTCCGCTTTATTTCCAGATAGTTCGCCAGGCCCTTCTGCACCACTTCTAGCAGGCTCTGGCACTCCAGCAGGCTCTCCAGTAGGGTCTTGTCCGGGCATATTTTCATGATCTGTGATTGCGAGAGGAACAAGCGGAGCGTCAGAGGCTGGGAGGAATGGGGATTCGAGGGAGGAAGGGTTCGGGTATGGGGATTTCCTTTATTTTGCAATGCCGAGGGAACGTTGCAATACTTTTGATACAGATTATAGTTGGAAGCCTCAAATAGGGCAAGTCCGGGAGTGTTGGACCACTTTTTCCAATAGAAATCGTAGCATTGTTGTTTTTCTGATTTTTGTTGTTTTGGGCAAATTAAAGCAATGCCCAAGTAATGTAGAGTATAGATAAGTTATACTTTGCGATAAATTAAAATATTTGTTTCATTTTCAAAGAAAAACATTGACATTGCAACTGACCGGTCTCAGCCACTATGGGCTAAGCTAACCCGGACTTACCCTGCCAGAAATACAATCTATGAAACAGCAAAGTGATAAGTACATAAGGATTTTCCAGGGCATTATTCATGATCCTTCTCCAATTCCGTTCCATGGCGTTGTACTTCCTCGTCTCCATTGGCAACTGCGTGCTGATGTCTTCAGAAGTGAAAATAGGCTCCAAGTACATCCAGTCCCTGGATACAATCAATATTTTCATGATAAACGCATACTTGGCTACAATTCTGCATCCTACCTCTGCACTTCCATCCAAAGAAGCAGTACTTCTTCAGTCAAATCCAGCTTGAACTCCCATTCGTTGATCTGGTCCTCGAAGGCAGTCTTCAGTGGGCTGAAGCCGAGCTGCTGGACACTCAGAATGTGATTCTCCAGGAGCATCATCGTCTCCTCTGCTACCTTTATAATGTACGTGCCTGGAAATAAAGATGAGGTAGGTAGTTTGTTTTATTCCAGACCAGAGTTGGGCATCAACCAATTAAAAAATTATTTAAATACCGTATCGAATAAAATCCGGGTTAACTTTATTCGACACATGACGAATAATTCTTTTAACTTTTATTCGTTACTCGAAATTTCTATTTAAACGAACATTTTAAGCCTACTCGGATTCTGACCACCGAAGCGTTACAGTAAAAAAGAAAACGGTGTAGATCCTGTATACAGAATAAATAAATAGGAGACCCACCAGTGGTCTTATATGGAAGTACTTCCATGACGATCGGCCCCCACTCTTCAATCATTTTATTCAGCGTCCTCTCCGTTGCGTATTCCTTGGCGGCCGTGTCGGCGACTGTTTTCACCAGTTCCTCGAACTGCTCGATACCGAGCACTAACAAAGTCTTGAACGTCATCGCAGGCGTAAGAGACATTTGTATCCCAGTCTGCGCGCTCAATACTTCGAAGTGACGGTCTTTCATCCCCGGATTACGGAGCGACTGTATCAAGCCCACGTACGGCCTGAATTGGTCTATTTGGTCCCTTATTGTAGTCGCTATCGATTGCACCTCTGCACGGTGAAGAGTAATTGATGAGAGCGTTCACCTCTCAATCAACCGCGAATAGATTCATCGAATTGTCAAGTTACTCGGCTGCTCCACGAACGTCCTCATGCTTCGAGTCATCACTCTGTACATGTCCATCACGAGGGTCTCCACTTGAGTGCCGTCTATGTTCATCAGGGGATTATCCATCCATATCTCGTACCACTTGAGCCAATCTAAGGATTATAACAAACCAAGTCCCGTGGAAGCTGTCGTCTAATTCGCGGGGAAGAAATTGTGTGGACAGGACTTTCAGCAGAAAAGAAATTAAACCCTTGGAATTGCACCCCCGCAAAGGGAATTGTATAGATAGGACTTTGAACAGAACTGGATGCACTGAGAAAAGAAATTGAATCCTTGGTTTCCAAGAACTTTCTTAGACTCTGTTGGGTTTGAAGAAAAGTTAAATTTTCTAGAAAAAGTCAGCTCCTCGGGCGGTGCTGACTGTGTTAAATTGTGCTGGAAAGTGGTATCTGCGGTGCAAGTTTCTACAGAGAATGGGACAGAACGAAGCTTCTGAATGGGGATTACGCGGCGAGTTTAACATTTTGTTGCTTGCCTGAGGCGGTGACCCAGAGGCTCCTGTAGGGCTCGAACTCCCTTATGAGCCTGTGCAAATGCTCCCACGGCACCACTTTCATGCCAAACAACTTTTGCCGCTCGTTGAGCAGTAATCCTGTTTCCCTGCACTCCATCATCGCTTTCCACACCCGCTTCACGTCCAACGCGGTCTCGTGTACATGCGCGAATTCCGTTTGCTGCGCTATGTTGTTGACGTTGCTCACTAGGGTGTCTATCCTCTCCAGTAGAAGCACCTCGTCCTGCACCTGGATCTTGTAGAACTTCTCCTGCTCCTCCTCGAACCGTGCGTTGGTCTCCTTGATCTACCATTTATTATGTCCTTGTAAACACAGGCTGCTAAATACGCCTGTTACAAACATATATTTAGGACAAATGAACTATCCCACGTTCTTTGCGACATTCAGTTAGTAGCAGTAATTTATTCCAATAGGCTGTACTAAATTTTTTTTTCAATTTAAAACCATATGGCGTAACAAAATCACTAATTGTGGCATTGAAATATTGTGGTGACATCTGTGTGCAACACTTATTAAAATTAAATGGAAAATTAATTATGTCTTCATTAGGAAAATTGTGACTGCACTGGCAACAAAGCCTGCAAAACAAAATGCTGCTGAAACCCTATTTTTTCTTGATCTCAATGCCTCAAATAACAAATGCAATCTCTTTCTCTCAAACTACATATATTGAATCAGGAACCCCCATAAGGAAGAGTCCGGAATAAGAGACCTCGGAGGATCGACTTTGGTGGAGTTGGTAAGGCGATTGCCCAGTACGCAGAGGATCCGCAAGATCGTGGATCGAGTCCCATGGCCCCGAGGCACATTTTTCCGTGGCTCCCGATCACATAAGAATTCCAAAACCTATTCCTAGTATACCTACACATATTTCCACTGTTTCTAGTAGCCTACATAGATGCAAGGGGCCTTAAACAAAGCATAGAAGAAAAGGAGCCTCGAGAAAGCAAAAAAACAGCACGCAGTAGACCTTTCACCTCCATTTCTATCCGAAGAGGAGACCCAATAGCTTCCCACTTGGCCTCAAAGTCCTCGTCGGAGATGTTCCACCAGAAGCCGTCTAGCACGTCGAAGTCCAGCTTCAGGACCTCCATCTGGTCCTCCAGGTGCCTCACGCGAAGCGGTATGGTCTCCATCCAGTCGCGTATCTCAAAGATGTGCTCGATGCTCTGCGGCGTCTCCCTCAATTTCACCCTTATCTCCGTGTATTCCTCCAGGATAGCATCCACGTCCGTCCGCAGCTTCTCCGTGAGCATGGCCAGCAACCCAGTAGCCGATTCCTGGCGTTTATGCGTGAGGAAATCCTTCAGCGGTTTCACGCAAACATTGAACGCGCCGATGTAGATGTGGTCGGGCAACGTGGCTTTCAGATTCTCCTTCATCGCGAACTGAAGGGCCACTTCTTCCTTCACCTCCGCCGTGGTCAGCTCTTCCTGCTTGCACTCCCTGAACACCGGCACGGAATTTAATTTCCCCCGACTGCCGGTCGAGAACGCAATGCTTCAAGCACCATCAAGCACGGAATACTTGCAGGTGCGATATTTTATTCATGAATCGGCCGAGAACGCGTTTAATTCCCTTCTAACCCCACCGCACCCGAATGCACAAGTATTCGCCTCAAGCTTTTCGCGCGGTAGAACCAAGAGAAATTGAACCGAGGGCAAGGCTGGCCACTTACTCCACGTATTTCGCCACGTCCAGATTGAAGATGTCCAGATATTTGTGATACTCCTTCGCGTACGCTTTCAAAGGTATCACTGACTTCTCGTAAGCTACTCTTAGGCGATCTCGGACCTGGCACACCTTCTCCTCCAGAAGCCCGACCGAGCTCAGATACAGATCCGCTGGGAACTTGAGCGCCGGGAGTAGAAAGGGGTGTACCTGTCTGACTTGGTGGCAGGCGGCGATGGCGTTGTCGTATAACGTGATAATGGCTTCCTTCGCGTGGAACGGCATTAAACGATGGAGCAATCATTTACGATATTTTATCGATCAATTCGAACTCGAGTTCTTCGGTAATACCGGGGAGTTTGTGTGGAGGACATTTTGAGGGTCATTTTTTGAGGATTAAAATTGTTATGACAAGTTTGACAAAATAAGTAAGATACTGTTATTATTGACAATACGAGTGTGAATGTGTTTAACGATTTCTCTACTACACTTCTCGGCTGACAACCGATTTTTAGGCTACCCATCGATGAACGCTGGCCTATTAATCGGCTGCCGGTGAGTAGTGTTAAGTAACGGATCAGTGAACGTTGTACTAGATGAAATCTCGTTTCGAATGGGGGTGATTCGATTTCACAGCGAGCGTGGGGGCGAAGAGGACGGTCAGCGGATCGACTTACGGTGAACTCGGCGGGATTCGTTGAATAGTACGCCTCCGTGTCGTTCATTTGAATGTCCACGAAGAAGATGGGATTACTGGCAGTCCGGAATCGACTGTCGATGAGATTTTCGCCCCAGATAAAGGACTCGTCCACGTTTAAAACGCACAGCGTCGGAGCTTCCAAGCTGTCTCCGTAGGTCGCGACCGAATGCTCCACGAGATTCCGAAGGGCGTTCTACACGGATCAGAGGAAAAGTAACGCGAATGCTTCGAGAACTCCTGCCAAGTGCAGAGTGATTTCTAAAGGCCTCGCTGACACGATCGACGTTTCGAAGCTACATTTTCCAGAAATTCTGAATTCTACCTACATTCTGAAAGTCACCTTGCCTTATAATATTAAAACATGAACTTTCAAGTAGAATTCAAATAGAAATTCACTCCTTTATTCCACTCTAAATAAATAAACGCGTCGCGACTAAACGCCACGAGAAAAACATATTTTTCTGGACACACGTTATTATTGGATGCGTTTATTATCCATCCGTGGCGTCAATTCTGCAGGACTGGAAATGAGCTTTTTCATAGAAACAGTAAACTGGAGCTTAATTGCGTAGGAAGTGAAACACCGGGGCGTTCATACGTCTCAATAGTTGGTTAATTTTTTTAACAACCATCGTGCACCTGCATGCGGAGAGTGGTGAGGTCCATGAAACGCTTGAGCTTCATCACGTCGTACACGTGGTGGATCCTCTGCTCGAGATTGAACCATCCCTTGCCAATGTCCCTCAGGCACATCCTCACCGACTGCGTGATTTTTTCCAGCCACGGCTCCCTCAGGTACTTCACCACCGCCACGGAGGCTTGCACCTGCTGCTCCTCGAACTCGTGCAGCCTCGCCTGTTTCCCGTGATGCACGGAGAACAGATTCATATTCGACACGTGGATGCACTCCGCCACGACGCACACCATCGCGTCGTAAACTTCATACAGGACGTACAGCGTTATCCAGTGAGTGAACTTCATGGTATCCTGGAAGCGACGACACCGCTTGAGTTCCGACCGGTGGATCATTAAAGGGGATATTAATTATTAGGTGGCTGGAGGGAATGCTCCGAGGGATTGCAACCCGAAACGGATTCAGTCTGTGTTTGGTGGGATCCGAAGGGGATTATTTATTATAAAATTCTGGAAAGTGGGGCATACGTTATTGAATAAAATGGTAATTCCCTGCGATTTCGCTAGGAACTTTCTGAACAACCCGACGTAATTAGAACAGTGAACATTAATTCCCTTATTTCCATTAAGGTTAAGCTGACAAATAAATGCCCAGTTTTTAATTATTGGTGCACGAACCGCGACGCTCCTCGCGAAACTAAGACGTACGATTCGTCTCAATATTCGTCTTCCTGAACGTCAAGCTCGACATGCATCCTCGAGGCTATCCCCCATCGAGTTTACGCTGAGGGTGGCGTGGACGATCAACGAAGTGATCCAGCGATTTTTACGAGACGTTATCCAGAGAATTAAGTACCTCGAAGTTCTCCATACATGTGTCCACTTTCCCTTTCTCCGGTACCTTCATCTGCTCCTCGGAAGGTATCCACGTGACGAATTCGAACATTTCAGGATTTCGCTGTATCATCTGCCTCCACATAAGGTCGCACATGGTGCGCCGATAATCCAGGGATATTTCCTCCATCAACTAGCAACACGAATTGAGAAAAGCTAACAACGCGGCGGTCTATGGTTCCCTTTCAAACCGAAGAGAAAGGAAGTCGATACAGAAAAAAAAATAGCTTAATGAGGATCGGTTTCCCGTAACATGAGCTTCCCCTGGGGGCCTTCTTGTAATTTGGTGCGCAAGTGTGCGACGTGTATCAGAAAATCATTAAAACGCGACAGCATGGCAGCGGAGGATTGCACAAAGTGGCTTTGCCAGAAAATCAGTATTTTCGAAATCTATGTATATCTAGAAACTATAGATACCGTATAGTATCGACAGGGCAGGTTTGGAGATTCGGTGCCCCTAGGGCCTAGGCTAACAAGAGTCTGTCGCCCTTTGCGCGAAGTATCAACAAATATTTAAATTTAAGAGTTCAGAGAATTTCAAAATTAATTCAATATGATAACTCACGTATGAGTTATTGCTAATTTGCTAGATGAAAGAAAAGTGAATTGTGTTTAAAGTTGTCTCAAGCCTCTGTGTTTAAACCTTTTTCAATTTCATTTGCCCCAAATTTGCAGCGTATTTGCAGCTTAAATTACGCGAGGCTTTTTGGGGGCACTTACGTAATTTAAGAACGACCCCTAGGCTACAGCCGACTTACAATTAGCTTATATCGACAATACAAATCCGCGTCTGACAAGGGAAGTTTGGCAACCCGGAAATTCAGAAAATTATGAAACTCGGGGTACAAGTAGAGTAGTTCATCCGTAACGCAACTCTATTTTTTGTTGGTGCCATAATGCAATTTTTGGGGAAATCACCCCTTGAAGAAAATGCAGAATTTTCTTTTCCGTGGAATATCTCGGGAAGGGTGAGAGATATCGAAAAGAAGTTTAAACAAAAATTGCACCCTTTTTTTATATCTACAAAACCGCGTAAAAGTAATTATGGAATTAAGGATTGGTGGTGGGGGTAACTTGAAGAATATGGATTTTTCGAAAATTATCTTTATGCAATTTTGTAGATACAAAAGTAAGATGCAACATTTGTTTATACTATTTTTCGATATCTCTCACCGCTCTCGAGATATTCCACGGAAAAGAAATTTCTGTATTTTTTTCAAGGGGTGATTTCACCCCCAAAAATTGCAGTATGGCACCAACAAAAAATAGAGTTGCGTTACGGATGAACTACTCTACTTGCACATCGTGTTTCATAATTTTCTGAATTTCCGGGTTGCCAACCTTCCCTTGTGAGTGTCAACGTATCTAAGTACAGATCTGAACGAATATGGAGATTCATGTAGACAAGCTTCTACTCAGTACTCACTGCCAATATCCTCTTCTCCTTATACCTCCCGCTAATCTGTTTCGTGAGTACATGTATGATAGCCTGCTTCTTCTGCTCGCTCAGACTCCGCATGCCATCCAATTGCATGCAGTCCAGATAGAAATTGTATCTACAGAGGGGCCATTTACATCTTGAAATACGAATGGAAGCAAATTTGGAAGTCAAAATTCCTACAGTGTATCCAGTAAATTGCAACACTATTGGCACACAAGATGCAAAGAGTAGCTTGAAACATTTTCACGAGAAATGATTTTCTTGGTCTACCGTGCAATTTACTCAGGGCCCGATCTAGCTCTTTCGCCGCTCCAGGTAAAAATGATTTCTGCCGCCCTTTATATTTAAATATAAATAATCAGTTTAAAATATAATTTTTGACATTGAGCGAATTTTTTTGTAAAGATCTTTACATGGGTGATTTGAAAACAATTTATAAGTGTGCTACTAAATTCACACACGCGTTACCTATTTTTTTACCCTTTGTTTAAAAAACTTTTACTTTTTTATTGAGTCTTATTGATTCTTGGGCCCCCTAGATCAGGCCCTGAATTTATTGTACACCTCGCAGAAGTGTCTTAGCAATTTCGTAGAAGAGTTATAACAACTTTATAGAAGCCTCCGCTATTCGCCTCCGCTCCAAGGTCGCTGCCATCCTCTTGGCGAAGACTCTCGGGTCCTCCGCGTAGAATCGGATGTAGATCCTCGGAATGAAGTACTTCCGTTTCCGACCGTCGAGCGTGAGCACGGTCCATAATTTCCTCCTGTCGTCGTAATCGGTCACAGCGGCGTTGTGCCACGCGAACAAGTTCGAGAGCTTCACGCGGAACCTCTCGGCCTCTTGTCGAAATCTCGGCACGAATACCGTAGCTGGCAACGGATACTGCACGCCATCGATAATGCCCAGATTTATCCAGTCCTCCGTGGTTCTGTTATGCGAGCACGGAAAAGAAGATACGCCTACCGTTATAACGCTGCCGCATTCTCGGGATGTGTAATACAACCGGCGCGGGGATGAAGGGAAGCTGTCGCGCGAGCTTATTGCAGAACACGGCACAGTTACGCTGTTACTCAACTTTTTAATTCGCGTGTAAAAGTGGCTGGGATGGCTGGTTTACACACACAAATACGGATATGTATATTGTAACACGTTAAATTCTTTTTATCATTTATATTTTATCGGATATCGAATGACACACGAATCCTTGATTTCGAGAAATAAACGCTTCAAGCTCGATAGTCGATAAGAGGAACGAGATCGCAAAGGTGAGTCTTTTAATTTAATTTCGACTTGCCTTAATTATTTACAGAGGTCGGGGAGCAAATTCTGGAATGTGTGACGTGCCCCGGGTTTCGTCAGACCAATGATGTAGGAAATCAGGTGGGTAGTGGCGGATTTAAAGGAAAAGGCCATGGTGGCAAACGTTCTGAGGGGCCCATTTTCGGGAGAATGAAGAGGTACTTTACTAAGTACAGGCTAAGTATAGTAGCGCAGAAAAAACATATAGGGTTTGGGAAAAATCATAATTTTTCTTTTGAAGGTGGGGCCCTAGGCTTCTAGGAAGGGCCCAGGCGGCACTCGCTCATCGGCCGCCCGTTAAATCCGCCACTGCACATGGAAATAATAATGCTTCGCTATTTCGCTACTGAAGGCCACACTCTTTTGTTCTTTTACAAACACCAGGTGTACGACAACCCTCTACTCCAAAAATGATTCGAAGCACACAGAACAATTTCCACTCGCTCGCGTACCTACAGTCGTACTCCTCATCGTCAAAAATCTCCAACGGCAGGGTGCGCGTTGTGCTAAACAGTCCGTATATTTCTTCGCGTGCGAGCATTGGCAGGATCGCAGCTGGAGGCAGGATATCCTCCGACAAAATCCCTTCGTCAGCCAAAAGGTCCTCGATTTTTAAATTTCTGTAAAGCCTGCGCCTCCTTTCCATCTCGACGTTCCGCGGCAATCGCTTCGGTTCCACGTTCCTCTCCATTTGCACTTTGGGGGCGAACGTTTCCGCAGGGAACGTCTTGTACGAGAAAAATTCATTCAGCGATTTGTAAGCGAGACGGAAGGTGGATGAGAGAATGGAACTGATACTCTGATGGGAATTCTGAGGATGCTCACTACGCAAGTACATTCTGTTATAATGTAAAGAATCCCCTCCCTCCGCCCTCGTTGGAAACTTGCTAATATTCTCCCGAAGGAGTTTATTAACGTATGATCCAAATATGCTGTCTAATCATTTTCCCAGAAACATACATTATGCTACGCACTCATCAAGCCTCGAGCGGTAAACTCGATTTATCGAAGTATTTTGATAATATGAACTTCAAAGCCATCAATGTTGTTCGTTCAAAGCCATTTTAATTCCCTTTCTTCGAAGCTACTTTAAGCGAATAACATAGTAAATAATGTAATTACTCTCTCCGCGTGAAGGAAAAGTTTTGACATACAGAAGCTTGTTGTACAGCGACGAGCATTTGCGTTCATAAACCTTTTCAACCATCAAAGAACTAAACGAATCTGTAAAATAAGCTTCTCAGAAAATAATTATTGTAACCGTAATTAGGGTTTATACAAAAATCGACTTTTGAAAAAACCGGTTTTCGAATTTTCAAAAAAAATATATCTTCAAAATAGATAATAAATATCTGTATTTATTTTAAAAACCTTCAGTTTATTTAATATTTATGGTATTACAAAAATACAACAAAATAAATTATACTCTATCTATACAAAACCTTATTTGGTTTAAATAAAAAAAAATTAAACTAACTAAAATCCGTATAAATCTATAAAAAAATAACCCAATAAAATACACTGCATACAAAACCAAATGAAAAAAATAACTAAAATCCATACAAAATTTGAATTATAAATCTTTATTTAATTTAGTATTTTTCTTCCGAAAATATGAACTCATGAAGATTTGTTTTACAGTAAACTGTTACCTACTATAATATGCTGCTGCCCGACGCGATTTCAAGTCAAAATGGTAACGTTTTTAATTAAATAATTAATTCATTTTTACATGTTAATTCTAGTATATAAAACCGGTTTTCTAAATTTAAGATTTTGAATTTTGAATTTTTCAAATTTATAAAAAAAAAACAGTTTTTAAACTCGGTTTTTAAAAACCGACAAATCCTAACCGTAATCTACGTACAACTGAGTACATTAAGAGAAAGTCTTCTCTTTTCTCGTTTCAATATTTTTTTACTCAGAGCTTCTCCCATGTGGCATGTGTATTTTAATTTATGGTGCTTGTCTTCGTTGGAAATCAAGAAAAGGTAAGTGCACTTTACATTGCTGGGCTTCGTTAATTGGTTACTAGGAGGTTTTATAGTTCTCGGGGGTACTTTTCTGTACTAACAATTGATCGATCCTCGGGGAAGCTCATCCATCTTTTAGCTTCGCCTAGGAAATTGTACGTTTCCTGGTCGTCCAATTGTGGTACACGAGCACTGTGATGTTCCGTGAAAACCTGCCAGGCGAGTTTTGTTCTTCTTGGCGCGGACGTTAAGAGAGCTAATTCCAGAGGATCGCCCGGATCTTCCGGTGCACCTACGCATCATTCACCGTGGCAATTAATAGTTTAGAATATTTTCATTTACTTCCAATTAGAGGTATTACATAATTCGTTTAAAATTCTATTTACGCGAGTACAAGGATACTCCAATTCATAAATTTCCCCATTTCGATTATATATTTTGATTGCTCACCTGTGACAATTTCCGAGTAATAACCTCGTTTTTTATATTTTGGTTTCTCCATATTGTCACTTTCAGAATATGACACTTCGCGAATAAAATTAAATCTTGCCCATGTTAGGCATGCATATATTTAAATTATAAAAATCGTGGCATTTATCGTCGTATTGTTATTAGATATTAAAGCTAACAGTAATGCCCTGATGTTGCTAATATTCCTGAAATTGTCTATTCTCGACACATTCTCCTTATAAATGATAATACTTCATTGTGAATATCAATTCTATATTCAATCATTTTCAATATACAGTTAATTGCATTTACCCGCGGATATTAGGTACCAGCAGTTGATAAAGTAGTTAGTTTAATTTTCAACATAAGGTAACAACAACACATGTGATTTTATAGCACAGACCAGGTATAGGCATCGACGAAGTATAGAATAGATCTATCACCCAATGTAATTTTGTGTCACAGGCTCGGGGGGCTCGCGAGCCCCCTTACCATTTTCGTGTCACACCCAACGTTATCGATTCAGTCTAAAATAAGATTACAATGCTACGAGTGGTAGGAATTAAAATTAAATCTTATCGGAAGCCTTTAAAATCTAAAACGGCCTGAATGTCACGACTAATTTCAAGAAACATGTTGCATAATTCCATTTACTAATAGATTTTGATTGAAGCATAATTTGCACTTATTTCCATACATTTCGATCCAAAAATCATCTCCTCGAAGTGACAGAAAATGTAACCTATATACTACATGACAATAAATGTTTATTGGATATTTAGTTCTTTTACGCTACATTTGTGAACTTTTTATGACTTAACATCCTTCCAAAATATTATTGTTATCTCTTTCCGCGCGTCGAATGCCTCTTTCCGCGAGTCGAATGCCTCTTCCCGCGAGTCGAATGCCTCTTTCCGCGAGTCGAATGCCTCTTCCCGCGAGTCGAATGCCTCTTGCCGCGAGTCGAATAGGGTGAAAGCACTGGTAGTCGACCACTTAAAGCTAAACTCCAATGAAAAGTACTGAAAAAAAATAAACAATCAATGTTATAAAATATATAAAATGTATTGAAGTAATTCAAATGTATTTAATGTATCACTAAATATTTTGTGTTAGTAGGAAAGTTCAGGGAAAATAAATAATTAGCGTTAAAAATAAAGTGTCCGAATGCTTTAATAATCGACCGCTTAACTCTAAAAGTCGACCGGTCCGATAGCTAGTAGTCGACCACCTTTTTTAATATGAAATTCAAAATAGGTTATGTGCGCATTACAAACTAAAATTTATTTTTGAATATAATGTGCAACATCAGTAAATAATTAATAATTACAAGAATAATGCGTAACTAAAATAAGTTCTTTTAAAAACTTTATCAAAATTTTAATAAAAAATATAAACTATTTTTTTTTCCAATGTAAATTAAATTTTTCGTTTTTAACATAGGAAGCAGTAACAAATTTTAAGTTTTTAAAGTAGGTATTCTATAAATAAATTATATAAACTTTGTAGAACATTAATCCATAAGAAACGAATATACAATTTTAATTATCTTAAATATAATGAAATCCTTTCTTGTTTTATTACTCTCTGTTACAATTTTTTAAATTTTTCTTGCTTCTTCTTTTTACATTCTTTTACTTTATCCTTTTTTATTGCTATTGTCTTGGATTTTTCGATCTTCCCTCCTCTTTCTGACGCTTTGCTATTACAATATTTTCTTTCACTTCTTGTTTTTTTGGAAAAAAAATCGCGCCATTCAGCAGATGAAACTGCACTTGGAAGTTTTTCTTTTGGAGATCTTTTTTTATTGCTTTGGATAGGAGCAGGATAGAATATATGTTTGCCAAAAGCTTTATTAAGAGCCTCTTATATTATAGTTAATACGTGGTCGACTATTAGCATTCATTGTGAATGCAGTTAGCTTCAGAAGTCGACCGCTGTGGTCGACTATTGAAAATTGAAAGGGAATGATGATCCAGTTACCGACCTCCCATAAATAAATAAATTATCCCATTTTTTTTTAAATTTTTGAAGCGCATATAAAATTGTTGATGCTTTTTCAGTGGAATAGCATAATTTTCCAGTAAAAAATGTATAGAACTGAATTACATTTGTCGTTTCTATTCAAAGCACACTTATGTTTCTCGGGTGTAACGTTCTCGAACGAGACGTTGCCGTTAATTACAGGGGATTCCACAAGTAGAGCGGTTACTCGTAGAATGGTGGGATTGGTTCGGGTGGCGTGCGATAAAGAAATGAATTTCATGAAACTAGAGTCCTTCTTTTAACGATAAATAACAAAAATGGTTTATTCAAAGAATTGATTTGGTTTAACAAGTACGACGCGGTGTCGTGAAATTGTAACGGAATGATTACGTGACGACTCGTTGGTCGGTTAAACAGAATATTACTCGATTTTCGCTCGTGACGCTAAGTCGATGGAACAGAAAATTAATTAACCTATATATGTATATATCGCTCCGATCGGTAAGAGTTTGAAATATCGTTTCGAACGAAAGGAAATAGCATTTAACGCTCGGTCGAAAAGAAATAGTAATGGACGCTTAGTCGAAAGGAAATAGAAATAGATATAGATTTGACGCTAGGTCGGTATATATAAAGGATGACACTTTGGTCGATTTAGAATGTTTAAGTCAAGATAATGAGAGGGTTCCTTCTCTCAGGTTTTGGTAGCTTCCAGTTGCCTATTAGCTTGCCCACGCTTTCTAGGATTGGTGCTAAGGTGCTCCGTTAAAAGCCGCCTTAGTTGTAGATTTCACGTTGCTCAGGTGCTTTGTTAACAGCGGCCTAAGTTGTAGATTCCACGTTGCTCAGGTGCTTTGCTAACAGCGGCCTAAGATGGTAGCCGAGGTGCCTAGTCGAGCGCCTCAGATGGTAGCCAGGTAGCTTGATTAGAGCATACCCAGATGGTAGCCAAGGTGCCTGCTCAAGCTGCCTTAGATGGTAGATTTGTGAATGATATTGAATGTCTTTGGAAATCCAAGGTGCCGGTTCAAGCGCCTTGGAGTGAGATTTGGTTTGGATGTGGAATTTTAAGCGTGGTGCCTATTCGAGCGCCTCGGAGTGAATGTTAGTTGGTTGGGTTGGTTCAAGTGGTGCGTACTTATGATATCGTGAGGATCTCTCAATGGTGTCTCGAGGATCTCTGCTCTCCTGCTGCTGGCGGGCCCATATTTATACCTATTTGGAGAACCTAGCTCGGTCCAATCACATGTCGCACCTTGCGCGCACCAATTAGCTTCCGTATTTGGCTGACGCCAATCAGGCGTTACACTCGCGGTTCACTTGCCGTTCGGCCGATCGTGCGTCTTGCGCATGCGCACTTAATCCGCTCGCGGTCCGCACTCGATTCACTCGCTGTGTTGAATGACGTTGCGCATGCGTTCACTTCACTTGGTTTGTTCACTGACCACTAGGTTGCATTCATCCATACTTGCATTCTCCATACGTGCATTCTCCATACGTGCATTCATGTCTTACTGCTAATACAATGGTTGTAGGTGTTGAATAATAATAGTATAGAATAATAAGGATAGAATAATGAGAATATAGAATAAGAATTAATATAATAAAAGAAAGAATTTTTGTGGCGGCTCGTCGCAGGACGTTACACGGGTTAGAAAACAGCAATGGCGCATGTAGAATCAAAATTAGTTTACAAATCACTTTAAAAGCATTTATTTGTTTACCTATGAAGGGCGCTTTTTGTCGCATTGTAAAGTTAGAAATTCAAAATATAATATAAAATTGTCATTTAATAAATTCTTTATTTCAGTACTTATTTCTTTAAGCTAAGTAATAAAAGTGGTCGACTACTAGAGGGTGGCCGACTACTAGTGCTTTCACCCTATCTGATTTCGCGAGTCGAATATCTGATTTCGCGAGTCGAATATCTGATTTCGCGAGTCGAATATCTGATTCCGCGAGTCGAATATCTGATTCCGCGAGTCGAATATCTGATTCCGCGGGTGGTAGTCAACGGCGGCGCGCGGTCCGCTGCCGCTCAGCGCAACACAATCGCTTAACGCGCCTGAGTACCACTGTCGGCACCGCGCGTTTTGCCAAACTCTTTCGCTTCTGTATTTAAAACAAAACGTGACTTACCAGTTTTGTTGATGATTTCCGAAGGAAAAATGTCTGCTGCATCGCGTGGAATGGTCAGCTTTTTCCTAGACCCTTAGTTTTGGAAATAAATTGAAAGATATCTTCAAAAATGGGTGCATTTCGGGTGTCATTTTCCCTTTGATCGTTGTTTAAACATATTTAAATGATCCTAATGCAATAATAACTTATATCGTTGTATTCGGGAGGGTTCATAGAATAATTTGACGGAACAAGCAACCGAATAACTATTACCGTTTCGACACTAAAAATGTTCAAAGTTGAAAATTTGCAGTGTTTTTCAAAATCGATTTTTTCAAAAACTGAGTGTGATAGAGCAATTCTGCTTGCGGATTCGTGTTCAGGGCGAAAAACTCTACAAGAATTACCCAGCGGATATTGCAGACCAAAAATCGTGTTGGACAGTGTAATATTTAAAACAGCCTGATTTATGTCGTGTTTGGACTCATTTTCATCGGGAAGACCTCGCCAACCAATTCGAATTATTTTCATTATGGTAGGATGAGAAATGTGGCAAGTGAAATTTGAAACGCGCGCGACTTTCGTTTCAAGTATGTACATACCGGACCCCCTGCACTCGAAATGTTAAAGGACGGATAGCGTTTAGAGTAGTGCAGACCGACAGTTTCACTGCCATGTGGCATCGAGGAAGGGACTGCGGAAGTCGGGATCCCCGAGTCCCGACATACTTAAGACAATGTACCTGTGTACAGTAAATACTCGTTAGGAGCCCGTCGAACGGGGCTGGCGGCGGGCTCCTAACGCGACTGGACACTATTCCGCGCGGCCACTGGTGCGAGTGAGAAAACCCAATAAGCGAGCGAGAGGAAACGAAAGCCGACGGCAACTTCGTGTCGACTCGTTCGTTTCCTCTCGCTCGCTCATTCGGTTTTCTCACTCTCATCCGAAGGATTCCAGAAATGGTGGGGATAGTCGCCGGGCTCCTAATGCGTGGTAGAAACGGGCTCCAAACGAGGATTTACTGTACATAGAGGCTGGCTGCGATGGTCGGGTCCCATCCCATTGAAAGGATGGCGCACCGACATTGCGCGAACCACTGTAGTGGTGCATCCCTATCCCTATCACTTACACTACTATGACTTGCTGTCGCCCTTCCCCTTGAAGGTGTGAAATAGTTAAAAGAGGCAAGACAGGTAGCTGCAAAACAAAGTCGCATCAAGTTCGATATAATATGTACTCTACGAATGCTTCAAATACAGTCTTCCCCGGATTATTGAAATGCTTTTTTCCCCGGGTTATCGAGAAAGACCTACCCACCCCACAGTTTTGCCTCCTCGCTGCGAGCGCGGGCCTGCGGTTCCGGGTAGGCTGCCCGTTAACGGCGGAGAGCCATAAAACCGTTGGGCCAGGTAAAATACCCAGTAGAGAAAAATAAAATGTTCATGTTTTTGATGAATGTTCATGAAAGTATTACCAATGGATTTTTTAGGATTTCCCAATGAAAATGAGTTCAAATATGGAGAAATTCGGTCCATTGTTAGTGAACGTGACTACGTGATATAATAAATCACTAATAAAACGTCACTAATAAAAAATAGACCAAATTGCTTCGTGTTTGGACTCATTTTCGTCGATATAAACTCACCAATCCATCGGTAATACTCTCTCCCAGATGTAATCAGTAATATGAAAAGTTTCATATTCAATATTGAATCTCAATTCGCCGTCGACCGAGGGTGTCCCGCTGATGCGCTATTTCACTCACTCTCGGTTTACGTCGTTCAGTCTCCTTGTCAGACGGTTCGGGCGAGGGTCCTGGCAAGGGTCAGTTTATTAGGTGCTAACTACTTCCCTTGCCCCGGTTTATCGAGAATTCCCCGGTCCCGAATCTTTCTCGATAATCCGGGGAAGACTGTACTTTCAAAAAATTGATTGAACTGGTTGGAATATTCATTATATTCTGCTGCGTGATAAATTGCATTATTGGTTTAATTTCTGTATCACGTTTTAATAAATATATCAATATGTTTTAATTTATATTAAGTGTCGTTCATTTGATTTATTACACACGTCTCACATGGCATGTTTATGCTTTCAAGAGTAAAAAAGCGCTCTTTCACGTTCGTATTTATTGTTATATTTTATTATTTCCGCATTCAATGGTCAGCTATCCGAAATGAACAGAGCACAGCTTCGAATATGTTTCATAATCAAAGTATTAGGATGGACAATGTTTTAGGATTAATGCACTTTAGTATTTTCATACTCAGAATTCGCTATTCTATTGAATTTGACGATAAAAAATTTGACAGTCCATTTGAAAAAATAAAATTCGCTCACACATCCGCTCTATCCCACCACCTGTAAAGAAACTAGTTTCACCGTGTTTTGTGTTTCTTACAACCATACAACTTTTATAAATAATATTTTCGCTTATTACTTGGAATAATAGATATTTGAGGTGAAACGAGTTAGTGGGACACCCTGTATAATACAGCTTCTATACTTTTCTCGGAGATACCGGCAGCTTTACCTGTGTCAATGCTAGAAACACATTATGTTTCCCGCACCCACCGCTCGAAAAACGGAGAGGGCGCTCGAAAACCAGTGGTTGTTTCAGGATATCGGTACTTCAGAACTGTGACACAGAAGACAATAGGATGAGAGGTCTATCCTATACCTGGTCTGTGATCACACCATGTACCTAAGATGTCACTTCCTATGTTACCTACAGTACATTGCGTGGGTAGGGTAGGGAATGACATCAAAATAATAAAAAAATTCAAGTCGCCAAAAATCCTTCTTGCAAACATTATTTCTATGCAAAATGAAACTGTTTCCAAAATTTCAGCCAATCTGGAGCATGGGAGTTTTCGGAAGTTTAGCCGAATACTGACTATAAGGGCGGTATTTTCAGTCGCTACTTATTCTTAAGCAAATGCTTAAGCATGCGGCATCTTCTACTAACCTAGTAGCTAATAAAGGATGCCGAATGCTTAAGCATTTGCTTAAGAATAAGCAACGACTGAAAATACCGCCCTAGGTATTCTTCAACGAAACACCACCTAATGTTATCCCAATTTCAAAATCTCATACCTTACGCGCGCTTTGTACTCGATCCCCTCTACCATCTATCTATCCTATAATTCATGCCCAAGTTGAGGAACATCTCTCAGTGTCAGTAAATACGCGCGGTAGGTATGTCCGTTGCTAAGAAGATGACACGAGGAAGGAATGCGGCTCCGATTAGTTATATCTAGTTATATCCAGAAATTCCCCACAGTATTGTCTGTAATTGGCCGACGGGAAAACATCGACGAATCGGATCACGCAACACCGCCATGACGAAGAATACCCCTCTCGCCCCTGTGCCGTCCCGGTGGACATCATCTGAACCGCGCACAGTACTACCCTCTGCAGTCAGGTAGAGAAACAGGGGGTGCGTGAGTTCATTCGTTGCAACATTAGGCGATCAGCTGCAATCAGCTGTGCGCGCCTTAAAGTGGTCATTCCCCGTGCGCAGTGACGGACGCCGAAAGTTGCTCGCACGGTCGGTACTCGGAGGATACAGCGAATTCGCGTATCGAGCCGCCAGCAGAGCATAAACGGGTGCAGGTTGACGGGAGTCCGTGGTGGCGACGATAAATCGGTAGTATTTTCGGGTTGCCCAGGGGGGGGGGGGGGGGTAGAGGCAAGTGAGGCATGACGGGAACAGGTGACAATAGAGCTTCGCCATGTTAGATTTCACGAGATCGCGAAACGTGCGCCGCCGCTGCTGCTGCTGGTGCTAGTGGAGAGAGAGGGAATTTATTTTGTTTTCTCGACTCTCGTGCTACTTTCCTCGGCGGTGATCCAACTGAAAATCATCCAAGCTGGATAGGTTACCCGAGTATCTCCGCGATACCGTGGACTGGTTTATGGGGTAAGTGTTTCTTTTCCCATTCCCGCGAGTGAAATTGTACCGCGGCGCCGCCGCGGGCCGCGAGTCTCCGAGAAGGATCCGCGGAGAATTGCCTGAGCGACCGGGGAGGGGAAACGTAGAAGGTTAACCTCTCGACGTTTCGTCCTAACCTCCCCGTGCCGAGGTTGACGCTCTCCTTCGAGCGATGCTCCGTGCCGCGTTCTCTGTAATCGACCGTCTTCCACCGTTCCTCTCGGGGAAGCCAGTCCCGGGGACGGTTTCTGTCGCCGTAGACGTCGAGGCAATACTTGCGCGCGCGATGTCATCGCGACACTCGCTCGCCACTGTCACGAAACAACGCGTGTATAGAACATAGAACATCGTCATTCGAACGCAAACTGTTACCTTCCCCCGCGTGCGTCGCGTTTTTCGCGGAAACCAATGACAGTGTCCGGATCGTTCGCCGTCGACGAGGTTAAAGGATCCCGCGGTGAGTCGTATCGATATTCTGAAAATGCGAGAAAAAAATATCTACGTGTATATTCGTCGGCTGACCCATCGGCGAGTTGCGCGCTACCTCGATTAGATTTCTTATTTCTGCCCCTTTTTATCGTTCGATACGCGAGAGAGCGAGCGTGTATACAGTTTACCTAGAAGGCTTACGTAAACGCGAGTGACACGACTTCCGATAAAGCCGATAATGTCAAACGAATTCATTTTTTATGCACAGTCGGGTCGTGGACGGCGTGATGCTTTATTTTTTCTGTGTGTAAGGAACGGGCGGGGTTGGGGGGGGGGGGGGCAAATGGAGGTAGTCTTGGTCTTTGGGAGCATGTGATTTTGATCTGTTAGAATTATGGCGTACAAGATTAGATAATATTGGAGTCAATGCAGAATTGGAACCGCAAGTTGTATTCATAATATAACTGAAAGCGTTCGAAATATATAAAACGTGAATCGCAAGAGATTGCTGTGGTCACGAAGTTTGTATTCGAGCTGCTGGATGACTTGCAAGGTTATGTTATAATGTGATGCGATCGTAAAATGCTAACCACAGGAAGAGGAACAGAAAAGCAATTTCTTATCGTAAACACTAACGTAACGGTAGAATTCTGATTGCAAAACGGAACGTAGATATGTAACATTTCTGTACTCTATGCATCACGCGTAGAGTGGAAGTAAGATGGTAGCCAGAAGGAAAGGAACGTGTGTAATATCGAAAAGCAAAAGCAGAAGAAATTATGACAATTGTATACTCTCAGGGACCAAGGTTCTCTTCGTTTTTCAATTGTTTTTTTTTATTCTTTCCGCCAATGATACGCGGGATGCATGCATTTAACGAAGTCGATATCTTCGAACATGTTTTACCGGCGTTCAATAAGTCGTTACTTAAGGTACAGTAGGTAGACTGTTGGGACAAGGTAGTGTGTATTGTTGTTCGGTTTTAGGTATCGTTATGTTGGTTATACGTAGAGATAGAAATGGGTATATGTCAGTACATAATATGTTTACGTAGATCCAGAGACTGCGGATATGTCACGTTGCTTCCATTTGTTTTTCCATTTTAATTGTACCACGGACACGTGTTACGCCGTATTCAGCGTGCCCGGTCACGTCCGGAACCAGTGTTACATATCCGACACACGTTGATCCTCGAAATAAACTGTGATGTGGTAAAGCGTAGTAGTGCATTCATTCTGTGCGATGGTGGTAGCGTTTCTGTAATTACCGCTCTGATTCCTCGTTTTAACGACCACTTGCGCGAGTTTTAATCGAGAATTTGAAAGGTGTAAGGATTTGAGCGTCGAAACGCGCGCGCGGCGTGTAAGAAGCAGGAAGTCATTGGATCCGTCTCGATGCTTATTGCCAACTTGAGAAACTCTCGCGCTTACGTCCTTATATCTTTCGTTCCTTCGCGACTTGCAGAGAAATTACCGGAGGATTGAAATTCTTTCGATCAATATTAATATATCGAATCTGGAATGACGCTAAACGTGTCGATATCGTTGTCACAGTGACAAAGACGAATCGTTTCGCACATACAAACCGCCCTTAAGGAGAGCAGTGCCGACAAATAGTAGCTCGTTTCATTGTTCATTGTTCATGACCAATGTGGTCGAGGCCAGTTCCTCGACCTGCCGGTGCGTAACGTGATTGTTAAACGTAGCAACGACGCCGTGCAAAGTGAAAATTCTAATACGCAGTGGCGTGTGCAAGCGGACTGTCTTCTGGCTCGCTAAATGGACTCGAGACTTTGAGGTGGACAGAAGGGAAGCGATTTTAACGGGTGAGGTCACTTCGACTTTTTACTTAAGTGGTCTGCGGTCTATTTCTTCCCTGTGACCACGTGCTGCGGTTAAAAACGTATGGTTTATCGCGCCGCAACAATGGCCAAGGCGAATATGAAGGAAGGAACGAACTAAGGAAGTTGGATAGCGCTGTTCGTTTTAGTTAGCCGTGTAGTTGCGTTCTTAAAAGCATTCTCGACCGATTATTTATCGCCGCGTGGAGGTGATTTACTTTGTTGGTGTTGGTCACTGGAGCTTTTCGAGTTGACAGACTATATGTATGGGCTCCTCCATTAGATAGGGAAGTAGGAAGTTAATTTTGGACGTCTCGAGATTATCTTCACTTTTATAGGGCAATTTTATATTCTTCTATCTCGGAAATAACTTCAAGCGTGAAATAGACCTCTAAATATGAGATATAAACGAAGTAGGCTGACGTTATGCTGGATTGTACCAAAAAACTGAGAAACTCGTTGAGAGATATGCTTTAATCTGCAAAAATGCCACGCGATAATGGGTGAAACTGTACCGAATCAGAGGCGGCTAAAAGACCCTCGCCCGCGAGCGATCCCGACCGTATTGTTCTCCGAATGTTGTCGGCGTAAAAATAAGAGGAAACGAGATTGACATGGGCAGAAGTATCTCTTATAGTTGGGTGGACCTGTTTATGCCTCAGGCATCACATTTTCCCTTTTCGTGTGGGCCAAATGCTGACTCTATTTCCTACGATTTTTGGGAGTGTCAGGGGCGAAGGATGTAAACAGGGAATTAAAATATTTTAAAGTACGCAGTTGGGGAAGAAAAGAACGTCGTCCATTTCTCCCAGTAGCACCCACATCAGACTCCTTCACAAGAAATTTAAATTACTGCTTACGAAAGAGCAGTTGTTCCTTCTTCGTGCCACGAAAGTTACTCTAAACTTCTGTTTGCGAATGGACGTGCCACGTTCTGTTGTCCACCAGGGCGTTAATGCTCGCCTGACGCGCCCTTGCGACCAAGGGGAGGCTCCGCTAATTCGAAGCAGACAAATTGTCCTGCGACGCTGGTAAAAGGCAGAAGACGCATAGGAAACGTGGCTCCCCGAGAGAGGTCTCTCGAGCAAAACAGATGAGACAATGGTTCGGTGACTGGCCGTGGGTCATGTACTCGGCTTCCCTTGAGAGCCAGAGAAGAAACACTTGCACGGCCAGTAAGTACTACGTACGTTTGCACGCGGAAAGTGAGCGAATAGCGCGGTCGCTGGCTCGAAACCGAGCAGAACGATGACTCATGCTGGCCTTTCGCGGCCGTGATTGGCGTCCACGGTGAATCACGATCCTTTGCTCGCCAAGACACCGCGTTCTCCGACTCCTAGACATCGCCATCGGCCTAGATAATAATCGCTACTTGGTCGTTCTTTTGGAAACAATTCCTTCGATGCTCGACGAATTTTGGGTATACCGTGTGTCCCGAAAGACGGACGGGGTGAAAGAAGGTGACCGTTATTCCCTCCACTACTGTTGCCGCGGCGAATGAGCCACTCAGCTTCTCTCATTCTACGTGATATGACAGTAAAGGTAAGCCGAAAAAACCGTCGCCAATGTTACCAGGCAATTCCCTACGCGTAAAGAAGTCGCGACGTCACGTAGACCTATATAAGTACACTAATACGATTTGTGCACACCATGCGATGAATTGTGATAATTCACGTGTCACCAATACAAATATACCGTTATTTCTGTAGGTGTTCCCCTTCTGCTACTCCGGACTACGTCACGTTTTCCTTGCGCCGCCATTAATTTCCTACTTTAATGGCACCTCGGACCGTCACCTTTTTTCTAGACAAATTTCCAGTTAGTTAGGATTTTTATATCAGTTGAATTCAGCGAAGATGGTTGAAGTATGGTGGACGTTAGGGGAAAATGTATTGCATTCTTTAAATAAATTCAGGGCCGTCCGAGTATACTGGTCGCGCAGATAAGGCAGGCTTATCAACAGGTTTGATGGTAACAGCCTTTGCCGACAATACTGGTCGCCGTGTACGTGTGGCCGTCCGTGCGCGTTGCCGCCCAACCACAAACATACTTATCACGCGTAATACCGTCTTATGCGCCGTGCTTCTCACAAAGAAGCCGTTTTCTGCACCCGCGGAACGACGTATTAAAAAATGCATCGCGGACGGCGCTGTAAGCGCGACATGCATTCGCTCGGCGGATGTCGAACGAGTACCTCGGTGGCTTCAGACGGTCAATTGATTTTGCTCTGATTATACTGCACGATTCACGAATGATAGTGGGGGTGTACAGAATGTCTTCATGGCAATTTTAACCCCACAGTGCACACGTGAATTTTAATTACACCATTGCAGACGTTGGGCCTCAAGGCCCATATCTCTAAATCTAGCAATATACCTATAGATATTTTTGGGAAAAAATATTTTCATACTGCACGTAATCTATTGTACTGAATCTTTATTGAGAAGAATATTTATAATAAAATGAAATACTGAAGGAATATTTCTTTAACGCTACGGGTCATCGTTATCTGAATATTTTTCAATATCATGAGAACAGGCTTGCAGAAAGCTATATAAGATGTGGTACAATTTATTTCTAAGGTTCCTCTTTTATATTCACTTAACCGGGCCCGGGCCATTCATTTAAACTTGGTCCCACGTGTGCACTGTAGGGTTAATAGGGGAGAGGCTTGCAGGTTGCCACCCCTGCTGTATTTCGACTTTCTAGCAGTGTCATAATCTCAACTCTGACTCACATCGACGTTAAAAGAGTAGGTGTCACTATTTTATAACCTCTGGAGCGGACAGACGCAATAACGCTGTGTTTGCTGAGCGAAGGGTAATATAGTGTTTGTCAAGAAACTGAATTATTGAAATTGTGTGCTTTCCTTGTGCTCGTAAATTGAACATTTTCATCGACAATTCAAGATAACTATACGTACTGTGTTGTCTTTTTTATCTAATTTACATATGCCAAACAGATTTCCAAACATATCATGAATTGACAATTTTTTCTCATATTTTCCTAAAAATGCGTCGGAATGCAAGTTGCCTCCTTTTTTGGCTTGCAGGTTGCCACCTCTCTCTTTCCCGCTTGTTTACACTCAAATGTCATTGACTTTGAAGTGAAGTGTTCTTATTGCATTTTAGTCATATTTTGGTTTATTTTTTACATTTTTATAGATTTTTAGTATGGCAGCACGCAGGTCAAGAAAATCTGAATAATATAATTTATTAATAAAACTTAATAAATTTTGAAAAGTTTTCTGAATCAGGTTTTTACTTGAGTTTTTTTACACTTTTTGCCATTTTTCTAGGGGGTGGCAACCTGCGAGCCAAAATTTCAAGGAGACAATTTTAGATACTTTCGATAATTTGCAGTATAATTTTTCTTTTTCGAGAGTTTGCATGATTTGTAGCTCAGGATTGTAGCTCAACACTTCCTCTCTCCAACTTATACCATAAATCAACGATACGTTAATTTTATGACGAGTTATGATCAAAAAAGCTTAGGGGTGGCAACCTGCAAGCCTCTCTCCTACTAATTTGGAAGCAAAGGGCACGGTGTAAGATCGATAGCGGTGGTGAAAGGAAAGTTTAAAATTCATATTTTTACATATTTGTCTGCTTAACTAATGTCAATACTAAGCCTTAAGTACTATCTTGATATCAATGGTCCATTTTACAAACTTTACAACCCCCTAATCGATGGAATATTAATTTACGACACAAGATCTTATCTCTGTCACCGATCACAGAGTAAACTTTCTTCTGACCACTACATGCTGGATCCCCGTCGCTCTTCGACTCCATTGTCACCCCCTAATAATTATACTCTCCACTTGGGGTAGCCATCTTGAGCACCCAGTTTACCAACCCCCTCCAGCAGTGGGATGCCTTCCCAACCTCCAAGCCGATTCCGCGTTCGTCCCGACCGTAGCCAGCTCGCGAGGCGGAAAAGTTGACGCCAGCAATTTTTGCCGCCGCGAAAGGTGCCACTGTCCTTTCTCATAGGTCACGGCACAGGAGGACGCTCTAAACTGGCCGTGATCACGCGACGGGGGTGGGATGGTAGAGTATCGCGGTCCATCTTAATCCCGGAGCAGACAGGGCTCCCGCGGGATGTGTCGTGGCACGTAAACGAGCTCACCGATGTCGCATTTACTTGACATTCATCGGCGCTCTCGTTATCCCCCCGTTCATTTTTCACGGTAATGCCGGCCGGCGCTCGCTGCCAGCGGCACCGGTGAATGGATAAATGTCGGCGTGATTCACGGGCAGGCGGGCTAAAATAATTGACGACGATCGGGCCCGGACTCCGTTCCTATTTCCGCGGACGCTCGCCGCCCCGACGCAATGTTCCGACGACACGGACACGTCAGGGAGACAGACGCTGCTCGCGGGGTGGCCGGCTGACTGGGGGCCCGGGTTGCGCAATGTTTGGCAAATTCGGTTACATTCTCGCCTTTACAGGGAATCGTGGCGGAAAGGCTCGCAAATCCTTCGCGAACCGCTGGCTTACGTAATCCCTCGAAATCGATATGACGTCTGGATTAGAATTTTAGATTAACCCATTGCCTGACGACGTAGGCGAATCGGTACCGCAAGGGACATTGCTTTTACGTGGTTGTACCTGGCATAGTATCCGTTACTATAATCACGGGCGGCGTGAACTTTTGCGGGGCCGCGTTCCAAAATTGTGTGGGGGCCCCCCCAAAAAAAACGCATTATGTACTTCTAAATTTTAAAATAATAAATATCTATGCATAGAGGGCCGCAAAATTCACGCTGAGATTTTCGTGACCCGCGGGGTTCCGGTGAACGCGCTGAACCCGCCTCGTGCCGGCCCTGACTATAATTCACCCGAGTATGTTAAGATAGGAAGTACAGAGAAACCTTAAGAGGATTAGGATTTTCAAATTCCGAAACCTTTTTGTGGAAAGCCACACGATGGCGATAGAACTCAGGCTCCGAGCTTCTGAAACGCCCGCGCCAGTGTACGATGATTGGAACGATCCACCGCAAATTCGTGTCCTTACACAGCCGCGAGTCAATCAATATCGATATTCATCCCCGCAGCCGCGAACGAGATAACCGAATTGGCCTCCGATAGTGCGACTCCTTTCACGTTTGATATCTCTGTTGCCTCTTTGCCAGCCTCATCGATTCCATCGACGGTAGGTACTGCAGAGGTTTCGCGTAATTCATTTGGCAGAATTTTTATCGGTAATCGATATGTCCCGCGGACTACTTTGCGCCCTTTTCCTCCGTGTTGCCCAGAGCCCGGCCACGTCCTATCATGCTTCACTCATTTCGAAAGTCCGCGCGCGGATCGTTCCTCGATTCGGTGTGGTTTCGGTTGGCGCTTCGAGCCGCTTCGCTCCCCGAGGGCGTTAAATTTAGAAACGAGCATTTTCTTATTTTCTTATTTTCCTTCCCCGATGAATTTACACCCCAAGATTAGCTCGCTGGAGTGCCGAGAATATTTTATTACTGCAGTCGTGTCATACATTACGAAACATTTATAATATAGCGCGTCTACTGGCCTTAACCTTTCGTATTTTACGCGCGGAGTTAGCGAACGCTGCCCTCGTTCCTTCGCACGGAAAATGAATATATCGGCTCATGGTAATGCACTTACGCACTAGTAACGCAATACACAGTCTGTATGCATTATTCTGTAAACAAAGCTACTTTTGCCGGGGGTCTATTTTTGGAATTGTTCGTTTCTAATTCAAACACTCCCTCTTTCCATAATACCGCACTCCTTTGCCTTTATTATTAAACATCATTCCCGTCTGAGGTGTTTAGTGTGTTTCGAAAGATTAACACAACGAAAACATTACCAAGAAATTGGCCACTAAATGGAAACACGGAATTTGTAATTATTTCTTTAAAACTCACCTTATTTCAACGCTGCCTCTTCCACTCTGTTCAAACTCCATTTGTGCGCTAAGAATGTTGGTAAACTAGTTTCTTACGAAAATTGTTCCGCGCTCGTGGATAGTAACCTTTTTTCGGAGCTCGTGCCAAGGTGTAGCGAACTCCACGCTTTTTGTTCGTAATTAACTTGTTATTTAACTGAACGGTTAGGGCGAGTTACTTCGTAATTTGAAAACGCTCCCATAATGGGTATGACGAGTTAATATCGTTTACGAACTTCAGTAATTATACTTAGCCAGGGAATACTGAAATATTGCCGTTTCGTCGTGGCGTTATAATATATCGTGGCCCGCGACGTTCCTCCGCGTGCATTTTTACGCCCTACCTCCACGTGTACCCCGTGCAGCGTTCAAATTGAACCACGCAGGCTACATTAGAATATATACGAGGGGATTAGCATACTTCCGATATTATCAATGGAGAGGACAATATCGAATTAGTTGAATCGCGAAATCCTGTTTTCATCGATACCGTTAATAGGGGGGGAGTAGGGTAAAACGGAACATCAATGTTTCTCTTAGATAAGAGCTGCGAATGAGTTGGTATCACGTGACATGGGACCAAACAGTCCTCACAGCATTTCGCGATAGACCATAGACCCGTGCATACGTTACTTTTCGGTTAACAGTGTTGGAATAATTTTATGGTATCGAAGTTTCGACCACTTTTCGTCACTTGGATTTCGAAAATTTATAACGCTAAGAACATCGTTGGATTCTATAGTCTTTACGCTACATTTTGACGTTTTACCCCGTTCTTTACCTCACGTTGAAGTGTAAATATTAAATGTTTACTAAATTACCTCATGCGGGACCGCAAAGCCAGGGATCGGCTGACTACAGCTCTCGCTGACACGTACAGGAGCGGTGGTAATGTGTGCGTGAATTCACGACACCGCGAAGCGAATGTGACGTCACATGCTTTTACGTCACTACAACGTTGACTCGCTGCTAGCGAAGCTTCGGCCGACTCTAGCTCGCGTAGCTGGAGTCAATTCACGCACACATTACCACCGCTCCTGTACGTGTCAGCTGGGGATTGCAATACCGGTGACCCGGTTTACCGGTTTCCCGGTTTCCCGGTTTCCCGGTAAATCGCGAGTAGTACACTCAAATTTTTACCGGTAATTCGTCAAATTTTTACCGGTAATTCGATAAATTACGTATATCAATATAGCGCATATATGCGTTCGTTATTTCGGTCTACATCGTTATCAGTGAAAAAAACTTCAATTACCTACTAATAAAGACGAAAACCGAAGTATCTCATTCAGAATCAACTCTAAACCAAAAGAGAACTAAAAATCTAAATCAAGTCATAAAAAAAATGGACGTATTTTCAAGTAGAAAAAGTAAGGAGAAAATATATAGGTACAAATGGCATATGATTTCTTAATGACTATCCGACCAACAAGCGTGAAATCTGAGGGTGCTTTATCCGTGGCTGGATTATTTTGTACAAAAATTAGATCGCGATCAGGAGACGAAAGTTTAGACAAATTATATTTTTTGCATGCATATTTGTTAAAAAAAATTGTTAAATAAAAAATATTTAATTATGTATGTAAGATAAGATTTTTTTCATTGTTTTCGTGGCGAAGATCCATATTAATAAGTATTGTCAATAGTTACACAAATATATCTATTTTGCGTTATCTGATTTTATATTTTATGTTCAGAATAGTTTTATTTGCATATATTTATTATAATGCTCGATTAGAGTTCAAAAAAAGTTTTTTTTGTAATGTTTACTCTTATATTTTCAATACCTTAAAAAATACTGGTAAATTATCGGTAAACCGGTTTTGATTGAAAATTTTACCGAATTACCGGTAATTGAAAAAGTCGGTAAATTTGCAATCCCTAGTGTCAGCGAGAGCTGGAGTCAGCCGATCCCTGCGCAAAGCGGAACCATGTGTATTTGATTATTTTCAGTAATTTTTATATTATCTGGTAAAATATTTTTTCTTATGTATATAATATATATATATTTTTGTTATATTTTTTATCTGTAATAGTTATACCTATACCATATATTTATAGTTTTTTACATACATGAATACTTTTTAAACTATAAAAATAAAGATTCTGTACGTTTATATGGTCTTCAACAGGGTGTTCCGCTTTATCCTACCACTTGAACGAGGCGGAGATTTCAATACCTCCGGTAAATCACATTTTCCTTTGTTGCCAAATATTTTTCTTAACAAAGTCTTTGATTTTCTTATAGTCTAAGGTCCACTTAAGACTCCTGTTGAAGTCCCGTGTATTTTTTTCCTTCCGATTTTATGTTATCGCCCTTCAAAGTTAAGCGTTCCATTTTACCCTACTCTCCCCTATTTGAGAGAAAATCGAGTGCCTAACCTTCTGCTCGATATTTTCGCAATCGAAACATTGAGCACGATTTCTTATCTCTACTCATTTTTAATTCCACCACGTGTCAAGTGTTTTCGATGAAGGAATTGCACGCTTAGCAGATCGCTGACGGCGCAGAAGGCGGAAAAATACTCGCAGCTGCGCTCGTTTATCAAAGCCCATCGTTGGGAAGCGGATGTTGAAGGAAGACAAAATTGAAAGGAAAAATCGATTGTGTTGCGTAACCAAGGACATTCGCGCGTCACGCGTCTTTTGTCATTAGCATTTGTCTCTCAAAACATGCCGTGCAATGAAAACAAAAACCGTGGCACGCCGTCACTAACTCCCTTCTACGAGCTGAAAGCCTCCAGTCATTCCAAGCTACAACTCTGTTCTACTCTGCGTGTAAAGGTGCGTTTAGACCAAACGAACGAATGCTCTCGTTCGCCCCGCACTTCGACAAAATTCGTGCTCATTTAGTATAAACGGCAATCTTCACTTGCAACTCTTTATTACTTGGATTTTGTCGAAGTGAAGGGCGAACGAGCATTCGTTCGTTTGGTCTAAACGCACCTTCAGTGATTTCCACAAATATGCCACAATGTTCGTCGAGGTAGACTGCTGAACACTTGCAGCTGCAGATTTCTGTATATAGGCTAAGTAGTAGGCTGCTGCTTAGGGCGGCAAATTTTGGAGGGCGGCAACCTATATGCCTATTTCTTTTATGCGAATTAATTTTCAAATAAATTTTATTTTTAATCTTCGAAAGATGTATAACAAATGTCATTAATCAGATTTTCTATTATGTTCATTATTTAAAGGAAACAAAATGCTAAAGAAAACCTAGGATTTTCATGCGTCCAAGGTGGAACCTCCCCTTAAATTAAAATATTTAATGATATTTCACGGAAAGGGCGGCGGACGTTATTAGCCTAGGGCCGCCAAATTTAAAAATCCGCCCCTGGACACTTGTAGCCAGTTTCCCAAGCACCACGTCCACCTGGATTCTTCATCTCTCCGATCACCCAGCACACGTCATCAGTCAAATCTCCTCGATTCCGTGGGAGACGTTACATCAGCATCCTCCGTTGCTCGTGCTCGCGCAGTTGGGTCCAGCCGTGGGTCCAATATCCCGTTCCAGCGACCCTGAAGAGGGAACAGGTACGCGCTCGCCGCGATCCCGTCGCGCGGATGCTAAAGAGGAGAAGAACTTGTTCGGTTTCGCTGAACGCGCTAGCCTGGTAATTGCATTAGACCGACGGAGACCGGTGGAAACGTGGCGCTGGAAAGCGAAGGGAAACGCGAGCTAGCCAAAGCTGGACAGAGAAAGAAACACCGTCCTTAGGGAGGAAGCCCCTTTGTGCACAGATTTCCCTCTCTTTCTCCCTTTGTCGCTACCAATACTCGTCTACAGGACACCTCAAAACACGTGGGCGTAACTGCATCCCATCACTTATCTCTTCTTCGTTAAGTGGGGATTGCGCTTTCTTGGGCCGAAAAATAAGTAATTCTTTGTGAATTTTTGGTACAAAAACGGTTGGACAAATTAATTTGAGGTTTGGCAGGTTGTTTTATTGTATCTTGAACTATTGTTCTGAATTTTTGTGTGACAGGAAAAAAACATGGCAGATACCGAGAGAGCGTTTAAAAATAATCGGGTGGCCCGGGCGTTGACGAAAAGTACTGTAAGGCTTATCCGAAACACAAAAAGGAAAAGAGATTCATAAACTATATGACTGTGGCTATTGGGTGGTAGTAGATGCATTAAAAAGAATAAAAAAAATGTTAAAATGGCTGCCTCTGGAAGAAGATGAAGCGCCTTGATTTGAGTCTGAGAAAGGTTCTGCCTGAAAATCGAGAAAACTTCTTTATATAGTTTAAAAATCTGTTTTCCTTTTTGTGTTTCGGATAACCCTTACAGTACTTTTCATCAACGCCCCGGCCACCCGATTATTTTTCCACGCTCTCTCTATATCTGCCATGTTTTTTTTCCACCGTCACGCAAAAATTCAGAACAATAGTTTTCAAGATACAATAAACCAACCTGCCAAACCTCAAATTAATTTGTCCGAACCGTTTTTGTACAAAGAATTCATAAAGAATTACCTATTTTTCGGCCACCGCAATGTTTCAATTGCATCAGCAGAATCATCCACTGACCAGCGCAACCCAATTACGCCCCCGCGTTATGAAGCCCCCCATACGTTTTTGTATACCCCTCTCCGCCCACACACGATCTTCCACTCTGCTCCCAGGTGCACAATACACCGTCCCCTCCTATGGGGAGCAGGGAGCCTCGATTCTTTCGCCGGCTCCTCGATCTCTTCTCGTGCCTCTGCCTCTTCTCCCTCCACACCGTTTCCCCACCACGGCCGCGTTCGCCGAGTCGCTTTCTCCGTTTATCGTTGGCGGCGGCCGATAGCCGATAGCGGTCGCGCGCGGTGGTGGTACCTGGAGAACGCCGACGTCAGTCCGTGCTCCGTTGTTGACCGGCTGCCTGTGCGCTCGTTCGAACCGGCCCGGAATCTAGTGTCGCGTCTCCTCGCCTTCTCTTCCCCTCTCTCCCCTCATCCTCTTTCACTCTCGCACTTTCACGCAACTTTCCTCCATCGAAGCGGATTCGCGCCCCCTTGGCTGCCTCCTCCGGCGGCTCGGTGAAGTGACGGTGCCGACTATTCTGGTAGGCCGCTGGTGTTTCGTCAGTGCCGATTCGATGTTCGGCCTGGGGAGCAGGAAGGTGCTCAAGTACTCGGCCATAGACACGTCCCTCTCCATCGACGTCGAGGACACCGTCACGTGCTTCTGCAGGTTAGTCCTTGGCGTCCTTTGTCGCGGCGCGATCGAGCCTCCTTTCGGTACCGTTCGACGCCAGATCGGAATCTCGATCGCTAGGCCCGCGTAACCTGTGTGGGACGCGCAGCGTCCACTGACTTTCTCTACGAAGGAACGTGCACGCCGATTTTCCAACGATCCGGTCGAATTTATCGATGGAGGATGCCGCTGTGGTTTTCCGCGGCAGGATTTCGAGCAATTGCGCTGAGTGCTGGTGGATTTCGAGACTTCGCGGACCGTTTACTCTCCGACGATGTGTCGCGTTGACAGGGGTCGTCTTTCCAAAGTGATTTATCTTGTGACGGGTTGGTTTCTGTTCGAATCTCCGAGGATTCTCCGAATTTCAATATTCATCGGGAACTCTTGTGCCTCTGCTTCGTATGTTCGCGAGTAATCAGGTGTATCGCAGATAGCGTAGCGTAAGTATCCCAGTGATTGCGCCAGGATTGTTTGAACACAGCGATAAAGAGGCAACGGGAGACGTTTTCGACACGCCGGCTGTCGACACTGGCTGAGGCAAGGCGCAAACAATAGGTAGCGAGGGAATTAAAGTTTTATCAGAGCAAACACGTGGCTTCGAAAAATGGAGGAGCTGACGGTCTCATAGTCGGTGGTTTTCTCGGGTATTGCGTTCAGCTGCGAATCCATGATGAGATATTATATGAGACTTTTCTGTCACGAGACAGAGATTTGAGCAACAACTAAATGTAAATACTGGAAATAGTCGCGAGAGAAAAGATTTTTGAATATATCTCATGAAACTTGTCTTATGAGAGTCTAATTTTATGAAACTAATGACAAAATAATTAAAAAATAATAAAATAATTGTCTCCTGTGAGACGTTATTTTTGTCTCATCGTGGATTTGCACCTTTAGAGTATCACCTCCATTTGGCTGTTATAGTGCCAATTTTTAATGTTTGTTTAGTTACAATAAATTCAGTCATCAAACTTCAACTTAACTGATTAAATACATTGCCTTCCTAATTAAATTTTACTTGTCAACTAATTATTATTTTACAAAAGGGCAACGCTTCTTGACGACCTACAATTTAGGCAAAAAAGTATAGGGTACCATCGACGCTAGTAATTCTTAGGCGCTACGTCCACGTTGATTATGAAAATCGAGACTGCATTTGATGCACCCTGTTCTCTCCGCTTTTCAACTTTCACAGTTTACAGTTTCACTGAATGTTTGCACAGAGAATCGTGGTATTAAGAGCCTAGATTTTTTCTTGGAATAGAAACTTGATTGGTTGAGAAGGAAGGGGGATAACTGTGGCCTTGAAATCTTTCGAAGTATGTGATATTGACCTCAATTAACTTCGGTTAGAATTTATATGCAGAAAAGTGGTTGCCGTAACCACTTTGTATCAAAGAGATACATATTTCTAAACAACTGTGACCTTTTCGGCACGCTTGGCGAGCTGACACTGCCCATAAGTTATTTATTTCACAACAATCCGTAGGATAATGTCTATAATATATTAGCATATCACGGCCCGTGGCGAATATAATCTATCATATATTACAATCCAATGCATTACGTAACGAACATGTGATGGAGCCATTCCAAATGACTCACGTGTGCCAGAGAAAGATGTTCGGTTAGTCACGATACAAACTTTGCATAATTGCACGGTATAATTGCCTGGCGGACAGTAACGTAAATGGAAACGTGGGTCTCACATTTAGAAGATTCATCGAGGCATTTTAAATAGAATGATGTGTGGACAGTGTCTAAAACGCGAGCTTTCCAAATGGAGCCCAATCAGAAATAGTTTAGAGTCGCGTTATAAATAAGCTTTATCGTGAAAAACTGGATATACTTCAAGCAAATCCGCCCTTCTTCGGTTTGCTTCAGTTTCGGTCGCGAGGCGCTAATTTTAGACTCGTTTCTGAAATGCTTAATTCGCGGATCGACTCTGGGAAGATCGCGAGACATGTTGGATGTGTACAACTTTGCGTTCAGTGTGCGTTGAAGTAGAAGAGCGATAGAGTTGTTCCCGAGACAACATATGAATTCAGAGAGCTATTTTTACCTTCCACAGCTGTTTATATAGACCTTGAATTCCTCTGAATATTACAGCTCGTTCAAATAATAATTAGTCGCCCACTCATAATCACCCTTGAAAATTGTTATCCTTACTCGATCCTGGGGATATAATTCCCATACAATTTCAGTAGAATCATTATTATCTAACGATTACCATTTTACACTGGAAGAACCCATGTCGATTTCAAAACCCAACAATTACCTAGCATTATCTACTGAAGTGATCTTGCAGTAATCATCCAATATAGCAGTACAGCTCGAAAGATAATTAATCGATGGAATCAGTGAAAATTATCAATAGAGCCATCATCTGGGATAACGTTACTCCCCCAGCGAAATAATTCTGTTACAAATTACTGCAGCCATATCACCCAGAAATTGATCTATCGAGATCTTCCGCTCTCCGAAATCTAGTGCTTCCATTTGGGAGCATTTGGAGGCAGATTGATTAATCGACCAGTTCCCAGACACGAACAATCGAGAGTGATAAAGAGGCCGTGATCCCGAAAAAGACTGCAAAGGGGAATCACGGTTTCCGCGTCGCGACCTTGATTGCCCTTAACAGAGAGGGGTCATATCCGCGGCTGTTTGCGTGGCCCAGTTTCGTTCGGCAGTCTTCCGTGTGTGCTTTCCGCGATCACTTTCGCGGCATATCCCCTCCGATTACGAGGGGATCGATCGCGGTCGAAATACCATCGCGAGGAATTTCAGAGTCGCGTCCGCCGCCCTGGGAATGTCGTCCCTGAAATGTATCGCGCGGAGGGATGTGAAATGTTGCATCAGCGATTCCAATGCTTCCTTTTCGTGCACAGGGGTGCAGTTTCGGCGAGCAAAATTCAAGGAGCTGGGAACTTTCACTTCCTTGGAACAGGGGGAAGTAGCTCCCTAGGGTTTGATTGTGAAACCTGTAGTCCATTCTCAGGAATTGGTTAATAGCAAGGGTTCGTACTATTGTACTATTGTACAGGGTTGGGTGGGAAGAAGGGAAGGTTTTTAGGTCACTTAGTTTTGTCCGTCAGACCTGTAATCTTTTGGCAGGAATTGGTTAGGGGTAGGTACTACCAAGGCAGTTGTTTTTGTTTAAAATGAAGAATATATTTTTCAATTAATTACAAAGAAATAAATTGGAGCTGAGACTTGTTATGTGACACAATGTTTATTATCATCAGAAGCATTAAAAAAACATGTTTGCTTCGACAAAAAATTGCATTATAGATGACGCTACAGATGGATTATTAAAAAAAAGTTTCTTCTGTTTTGCAGCGATATTAACGAAACGAAAATTCAGCGACCTGCTTCTAAATTCTACTGCAGAATACCTTTGGTTCTGCACTGAACCCATAAAAGTAGCAAAATTATGAAAATGGCATACACGAAATGGGGATTTTTAAAAAAAGTGCGTTTTCGGTAGACAAATATGTGGTTTCAATTTCTTTTCATAAAGAATAAGGGTTTTTAATAATTCCCATTTGTGAACACTCTTTAATGACACAATAAACTTTGTGTCAAAGAACAAGTCTCAGCTGCAATTTATTTCTTCGTAATTAAATGAAAAAGAAATGCTTCATTTTCGACAAAAACGACTGTGTAAGTACCGTTAATAGATAATAGCAACAGGAAAGTTTGCTACTCGAGATCTGTGGGGAAATACTTAAGTGAAGGTTCTAATAAACGTGGGTCTGCAAATCTAATACCTTTGGATACAATATTCAATAGCTTTTGGGCCATACGTCCTCGAATCCTAGCTTCCCCGATTCACCGTGGCAATTTCTGTCAAATTCCCTGGACTCGTTGCCTTGTCGAGTTGTGCAAAATGGGGGCCTTCCGCTTGATCGCGCGGCGAGCATAAAAAAATACGGGTACTCTTGTTAATTAACCTCTTCACATTTCGAATTTAATTTTAGCCAGACCAACTTATTCGTAATCTTCTTAACCCTGAACATTTTCGACTCTACTTCGTTCCCTCCTTCAGCACGGAGTCCCCTGCGCTAACAAGCTTCTCGCGCCACGCCGGAAATTCGTTTTTCGTGTTGTTTTCTCTCTCTCTCTCTCTCTCTCTCTCTCTCTCTCTCTCTTTCTCTCCACCTCGTTGTAAAGGAAACGACGACCCGAGGAACACCTTGAGGGACTTTAATACCGCCTAAGTAGCTTCTTTCAGACTCTTTCCTGGGCATTCTTGTCTCTTGTCGTTCCCCTCCTTTGTTAGCCGTGGTAGTTCTGGTGGCATTGCGCGATCTTTGACTCGCGAAGAGACGGAGGGCAAGGGTCCATTGATTCTGATTGATTTACTTCAAGTTTCTTGAAAGCCAGCTTACTTTACCAATACCAGGGTTCGGGGTGGGATTTTTGAAAGGTTTAAAATGCTGAGGAGAGGTAGCACGATATTTCTTGCTTCATTACTGCCTTTTCTTGCCCGCCTCGTCATCTTTTCGCCTTGAAAGCGCAGCAAAGGGAATCGCTACGATACCTCGTCCATTAAACGGGCACTTTGATGCTCCTTCCGATCGATTCGATACAGGACGCGATTCGTTGACGTTGTTTGAGAGTACACGTTTGAACTGTGCTCCTTTTACGGCTACGCAAACTCGCTCTTCCCTCAGAAATCACTCTCCTTTGTCTCGGAAAGGCGGAGATGTTCTGCTGGTCCACGGTCTATTCCTCCTACTTCCTACACCGAGTGCAAAAGCACTGAGACAGACGTATCAGAATACTCTTTCGACCTATAACGTCCTTTCAGAAGGAGAGTGTCTAGAAATACTAAAGGAATTCGATTTCAAACTTGAGCATTGAATTGCAACAAATCTTCAGCGATCCATATGCTCGCGTCTAAAAGACAGAGATATTATTACTATTACACCCTGTAGACAGAAAGAGTCATCCATACGAAGCCTTTCAAAGGTGCTTCCATCGTGTTCCTCGGGACGAAAAATGGTTCCGCGAAAGCTGCGTAACCCGAGCCGATTAATGGACTTCCGCTCTTCCTTGGAAGAGGAAACCATCTTGGTGGGGCGGCAGGGCACAAATGGTGCGAATTATGTGTGCGCGGGGGGTTTATAGCAGCCGAAAACGGATACGTTCGCGACCAAAGTAGAATTGTGAAGAAGTACCTGGTGGTTAATATTTAAAAAAAAATTATTCGCCTTTCTTTAATAATTTCGTCTTATTCGCAAATCTTATTCGAAATTATTGGAATAAACATTTTTCCGAATAAAAGATTATTCTTTAATCGAAGATTATTCGAATAATGCCCAACTCAGTCCTGCACACAGCACCTAAAATTCCCGTGCCAGAAAAGTTAAGGACTCATTATGTACCAAAAGATATTTAACACTCTTCACTCGAGAAAGTTATTCCTTACACCCAAACGGAAGATGATAGTAGGGATTAACCCCTTCTTTCCCACCCCCCTCTTCTTAACAGCTATAATTTTAATATTGCCATTGCTTAGTACCACCCCACACACTAGTTCCACCTAATATCAGAACTCCTACTCGCACTATAGCTACAGTTCCACCCGGTACAAGAAAGTTTCCCTCGCGTTTACGGAAACGCGTTACTCGACAAACACCCTCGTTGCAAGGGTGAGTGCTGTTGCAGAATCGGGTCGAAGATGGTCGCAGGGGCAGTTAATGGCCGACAGCGCGCGAAAGGAAGAGAGCGAGTAAACAAACGCGTAGGAAAAGTTGAGCTCGGAGGCGCCTCTCGGGCGCCATCGTCCATCGATCGCGTATCCTTCGCGTAATCCTGCCGGCCAGAGGAGAAACGAATAGATGCTGGCGCCAATCTCCGGGGCACAAGCTCCACCTAGCTCGATTGTCTGGATAATTACGCAGTTAATACCCCCTGGTCGCCTTCACCTCCACCATCAAACCTCCTCGAGGCTTCCTCGGCTGGTCATCGTCCTGGCTTTCGTGATTCCTCGCCTGGCAGATAATTTATATTTAAAAATGGCTCTCCGCCACGTAAACAGATTTATCACGGGGTCTTTTAGCGAAACGACGGTTTTTAAACGCGTTTTCGGTTATTTTTGACGGTGAAATTTGGAGCGACGTGTTTTGTTGGACGTGGAATACTTCGAAGTTCTGAGAAGTTGATTGTATCTAGCTGGATACCTGAGACTATAGAAGGCGATTGAGAACTCGAGTTAGTGGAAGCTTTCGCGATCTCGAGAGTTATGGTAAATAAGTAATTCTTGAAGTCGCATGGACCTTCTTCCCCGAGTTTATGAGAATCTCCCAGAACTTCGGTTTCTTGTAGCAAGAAGCTTCTGCAAAGCCCGGAATCAGTCATTTATCATAATTCTTAGATCTCCGGAAAGAGTCTCTCCTCTGACCTAGAGCTATAACGAATATTCGAATAATCTAGGTATTCGATACGTACCGATTGGGAAAAAACTGCGCAGTCTATACGGTGTATATGTAGAGCCCAGGGCGCTCAAATGTGTTAAGACGGCCCTGACTAGCCAATAAGGATAAAAACTACAAATGATACAATGTTATCTCGCAAAAGGAAGAAAATAATAAAATTACTACTATTGCTATTAATGAGCTTTATGATTCAACATTTATACACATTAGCTCCCTAAATTTAAATAGAATTTAAACCTTTCGTTGCAAAATTTATTACAAAAGATTAATAAAATGTTAAGTTTATCGTTTGAAAAACAAGTAATTGTAAAGGCCGATATGAAAATAATTTCACGATAAAGTGACAAGAAATATTGTATGTTCAGATTCCTATTCGGTACACTCCGAATAATATACCTACTCCTAATTATTCGAATATTCGAAGAAATTATTCGTATTCAAAATTATTCGAATAGTCGAATAATTACAGTTCTACTCTGACCCCACAGATTTGATTAGACCATCAAACGCTGATAATTAATGCCAGCAAGGTGTCCACAATTTTTTTCCCTCGCTTTCGCTTATCGCCACTAATTGGTGGGCGTGCTCTATAAACTTCAACTCCCAGCAAAGTAATTATATGTAAACGAAGCAGGGGTAATCGAAGTGTCTGGCAAAGTTCTGAAAATTGGCGAACGATGCCCCGCCATATGGCCTTCTATCTATCCCGACGTTTATTTAACGATAAGCGACATCGATCGTTCTACAAAGTTCAGTCGATAAAAACCGTGTCGCGTATAGCGGGAGGTCTGCATAATGAAGCAGCTTCTTCAATCTCAATTTCGCGGCGAAGCAACAGAAGGAAACAATATTAATAATTTCCCATGAATCATGCGCCTTTCGAGGTTTCAATTGCAATGCGACGCACGAGAAGCCATGCATGTTTCGCCGTCGTGGCTCGACTGAAACGTCAAGCACTTAGCTTTTATTTTTCTGAAATATACGATCGTAACTACACCGGCAGCAAATAAAATCCGTAATAAAACTTCGCTCCCGCGAAGTCACCTACCAGGCCCCTGCAATACCACAGAAAGCAGGAAAGTAGGCTTTAATAGTCTCCTTTTTTACGGTAACACTGTGCGCGACATACGGTGGCTCCTCAACTTTCCATCTTTAACTGGAACGATGTCAGATCTCAGGAACAGGACAAATGAAAAAACTGTTGACTCAGAGTGCATAGATTGAGTTGTGAAAAGTTTACCATCCTGTACAGTCTATGTACACACTTTCCACTTCTCTGAATAGAAATCTCTGGTTCGGTCGCTTGCATTTCTACGTCCTCACGATGAAGTGTTGGCTGGCTACGCGTGAAACCTCGTTGGCGGACTTCTTTCCGATCGCTCGAGGATATCGATGGTGGCGTTCTTTTCGATCGTTGACGAGCCTGCTCACGGTGAACAGACTCTCGAAGGCCTTTCTTGCGTTTGCCGTCGCATTTCTCCGCTTTCTACAAAGCGCGTTGTTAAGGCGCCTCATCGACTTTCGAGGGGCTTCGGTATAAGGAAAGGGCGAAGGTCTCGGTCTACTTTCCGCCCTTACACATGCTGAAGGGTGGCGTGGAGGCCACTTTCCAATTCTACGCCCTCGGATAGCCCGCAATACATACATACAAGATTCTACAGCGAAATCGAACGGGAAGCGTGTCCCCACTTTTCTGTCCCCCATTTTCATTTACGACAGTGTCACGATTCCAATTGGGGGTTGAGGGATAATGGGTGCATTTTGGGGTGCAGACGTCTTGAAGATTTATGGACGGGGACAGACAGAGACGACCCCCTTTCACTTCCCTACAATCTGACTTTCCTGAGGGCTGCATACTGTATATACTCTTTACTCGAACAATGCTCCTGCATTCAGAGAATAATGTAGGTATTCGGAGCAAAAGTTCTTGGGAGCTTTCGGCTGCCAATTTCAGTGGTAATAACTCGGCACCATACACCAGACGATTACTGCCCAAGAATGGAACCCTTGACGCACCTCAGTTCCTCAAGCCCCTCCTTCATTTATCAATCTTCAATTAACTCTGGAAAGGCACTGACACTTTCAGAGCGCACCTAACACGTGGGGTCGTGGGCGAGCCCGATTTGAAATTTGAATATTTCAAAATTCACTTAACCCCCTGCCTTGAAATGACGTCTCCGTGCCAAAGTTGAATGTGACGTCTCGGAGGCATCGTGCGATTTTGTCGGCAGCAACCTGGGAATTAAATTGTAAGACAAGGAGTTAACGTTTCTGTAAAATTCTTCTGTACTTCCCTTTAGGTATCTTTAGAGAAGGTATTTACAGCACAGGTATCTATGGTTTTCGTTTATAGTAAGAAAATTGAAGTTTGGGAGCGAAAGTAAATTTTTCCAGGTTTAGGGGTCGTCGTTAAATCACGTAAGGCTTTTTTGGGGGAGAGGTCGCGAATTTCTTACGTTTTCTGGGAAGGAGGGGGAGACAGATAGCGTCTTACGTAATATTTTTTAATCTAATTTTCATTAATGGCCTAGAAAAATAATCTTAGTTTTCTTTAAAAGAAATCTAATAATTGAAAAAACGCAATGTATAAAATATTACATACCTGAGGGTGAAGGGGTTAGAATATAAAATCTTACGAATTCTTATACTGGATGAGGGAGGGGCTAAGAAATCGCCAAAATTACCGTTATGTAATTCAAGGACGACCCCCTTGCCTACCCCCACAATGTAGTTCCAGGATTAAGCAGGGAAATTTCTCAAAACGCCATTCAGTCGAGTCTCGAGGCTGATGCTAAGCAGCCCCTTTTTGGACACGACCTTTTGGCTGGAAAGTGACCTGGTAAACATTGGACAGAAATTTCTCCGTGCCCCGAGGGTGCAGTCCGTGTCAGTGGGCGGTGAAAAGCGCTAGAAGGTCCGCATAATTCCTAAGGTCGGGGGGCGAAAGGGTGGTCCGCAGAGGGAGCGGGAGGGAAAATTGGGAAACGCTGGGTTACAGGGTGCGGGAACAGACGCACCGCGCGAAGGGCGAAGGGTGGGAGGGCGGCAATGCGACGGTAGTTGCGCCGCGACGCCGCTACGCCGTGTGTCGGGATCAGCTGTGAGCTGGCAACTCGAGTCAGCTGACTGGCCGGCCCCTCTGCTGCCACTCCAACTCTGCGACAATCAATATTCCGCTCTGCCCCCGCGAATCCAGCCACGGTTGTCTTCTCTGCCTCTCCTTCGAGGCGAGCACACACAGAGGCAAGCCTCCTTCCGTATCTCGCCTCTTCCAAATCCGATTAATCACCGCCCACGCTGGATCGCGCGCCGATCGGGCAAACTTTAACCTTTCCGGGGGATAAAGTAGTACAACGTGGCCTTATGTCCCGTTTCCACGTGTGAAACTTGTTAGTAAGCACCCTTTGAATTTGCAAATTTTTTAATAGTATTCTTATTTTTGGGAATCCGTTTGGATCAGTGTAAATGAGCAGAAAGTGTGGGAAATGAGTTTTTGACCATATTTTGAGGATCTCGAATTTTGAAAACGGCACGTAGAAAAGTGGCTTTAGGGTTTTTAATTCTTGCAGAGTACTCTCCGTTTACGACCGTGCTATATTGAATTCGTCATAAAAGTTTCACTCGCCTGCCGGCCGTTATTCTTCGAAGTTACGATTTGAGTAAACAGTAGCAGCGTGTGTGCGTGGAACGTCGGATATTGTTGCTGCCTCTCGTAATAAATTAAAGCCCTCCCTCTCCTCACCTCTGTAATCGATAAACATATTTCCTCGCGTGTCTCATTGTCGCTTATCTACGCTGTACTAATATGCATGCACGGTCGCGGGTAATAAATTACTTTTAATTCTATCCGTCTGTCAGAGCGTGCTTATCTCGGTTAGACACCTGTCCAATGATTTTGTCCTGCGGTTGAATTAAAATCCTCGGGCCTTATCGATTATTCTGCTTCTCGCGAAGGTTAAATGGAACACTCGGCACATTAGATTCGCGGTCTGAAAGTGAAGTTTTGTTTTGGAATTATTAAGACGCTACTTCAATTCCTCACGAAACACCATTACTCTAATGTAATTGGATCTATGTACTGTATTCACTCAATTCTCGTTATAAGCTTCATTTCGACTATGCGCTGTAAGCTCGCCGCCAGCCCGAGCGCGAAGCCTATAACGAGAATTTACTGTACATGAATTTGAAAGCTGATTGTCTTCAGGCATCTCTGATAAAAGAACACTGTGTACATTTCTCCAGATTTAATTGGCAACGAAACGCTTTGTTTCCTTCATGGAAATAATACGACAGAATAACGAGGATATACATGCGAATTGTGTAGGGTAATTGTGGGAGAGGTGCCGCACTCGGAGAGACGCCGCACTATCGGTATTTCAGGGATGTCGTCGATAAAACCGACCATTGTTGATTTCATTTGTTTGCGACTGTTGATCTAGACCAGTTTACCAAGCACGAGCGTGTTTCCTGCATTATTATTAAAGATTTTGCTGTTTTTCGAGGTAAGCCTAGCGCGCTTCGCCTGAATAGTTATACGTCACTTTTATTTTTACTATCATAGTAGCTAAAGTTCATAGTTTTTCTTAATACAACTTTTGTAATACGTTAAAGGGACCTTGTAGAATATTTCCTTGGTTGAATAGGTTACCTTCGACATAGCATGTGGAAATACGAAAGTGCGGCGCCTCTCCCGGCCATTTCGGATAGACGCCGCATTTTTTCTTAGGATAGATGCCGCACATTGATAACGTACTGTTTCGGAAACTAAGTCGATTTAAATGATGTATTTAATGTTTAAAATACCAAAAAAGTTTTTTAAAATAGCTAACGTGGTATCTCTAGGCAAATTATTTATTTCTAAATGAATAATCTTATAATCCACATATATTTGTGGACTATTTACTCTTTTTCCACATTTTTTTATTTTGATTTCAAGATGCCAACTGAATATAAAAGAAAATCTAACGCTAAGCTTAAAGCTCAGTGGAGTGAAGAAACTTTGATTGAAGCATTACATCGAATAAAAGCTGGTGAAATCGGCAAACGTGAAGCGGAACGATATTATGGAATTCCGGCAAGAACTTTAGGAAGACGTCTTGAAACTAACAACACTACGAAAACTCGATTAGGACCTGATTGCAAGAATCTATTGACTTCTCTTTTATTATTATTTTTATTAATAATAATTTTTTATTTACTTTTTTTACATACCTATTTTAGGCCTTTTGGGATACAAAAACGAAAGACTATGTGTAATGAATGTGGGAGGAAGAAAAAAAGAATGTTAAATTTAGAAAAGCAAAAATAATATATGTACCCATTGAATTGTTTCGTTTTACTTTGTTTTTACTACTTTTTTATATAAAAAGTTAGAATTTACAAGTTTAAATCGAAAAGTAAACGTTTTTCGAAATGCGGCACCACACCCTCGTGTGCGGCGTCTCTCCTACTAAAGAGATGTTTTTAGTTTCAATTTTTTAAGGGTGACAAATATTAAAATTTTTATTTTTTTTAATGCTAGTAGAGTCACAAGATGTTGAACTAATAATATGTATCCTTGGAAAACATTTTCATTGCAAAATTTAGACACGGTGACAATTTTGCGTAACGTGCGGCAGCACTCCCACAATTACCCTATCGTAAAAGAATCGACATCGTAGCGATTACCGTGTCGAGCATCGAAGGACCATTATCTTGTTTCCGCGTCGTCTCTCATTATTCCATTACGTATTCTGTCTTTGCAAGTCTCGAGCTAGAAATGGAGAACAGGGCACCACAGAAGCACATCGACAAAATTATCCTGAACCTATCCTTCGTCGGAAATCATCCCTTAAAAAAGGATCCACCAAGTCTCCGCAATACACAGTCCCAAAAATCTAAAAAAAAATCACCAATGGAGAGAATTCAGTAAAGATCGTTGTAGCGGGGATGAAGGAAAGGATGACGGGAATTATCAGGGTGGCGCAGATTCGCGGGTGTTTCAATCAGTTCCACTTGTCGCGTCGACGCTCCGGATCTTTTGTCCCATCCGTCGTTACCTATCTTCGTATTTACCCGTCGTGCCTGGCCGCCTCAGCAGCCACCTCCGCCTCCGCCCTCGCCGCCCGTTTGTCGTTGCAATAACGCATTTCCACGTAGCTTTGTCGCGCCCTGCCAGGTATTTGCTCGTCATTCCTAGCCCGCTTGCGAACGCTTTCCCGTTCTTCCGTCCCCCAATCCCTGTCTCCGTTCGTCGCGACACAAAGGGGCGCGCGACGCGTGTACAGAGTGAGCAGTAATTCCGTGGCCCGGGATTACGATACGCGTATCGCCGTTGTAATTTCGTGCCAACAGTATCCTCGCCGCGACACAGTTACCCCAACGACCCTTGCTAACAGAATTTTAGCAGCTTGCACTGCAATTTGGAGTCCCTTCGTTAATAGATGAACCGTGGAGATTGAATTAAGGGGCTGCCACCTTGCACGCCTCGAAATCCCAGGTTTATTTAGCAATTTTTTCTTTTAAATAATGAACTCAATAGAAAATCTGATTAATGGTTTTTATTATACGTATTTTGAAGTTTGAAAAAAGATAAACAAATTTTTTTTAATCTTCAAGATATGTACAATAAATACCATTAATCAAATTTTCTATCGAGTTAATTATTTAAAAGAAAAAACATGTTAAATAAACCTACGATTTTCAGGCGTCCAAGGTGGCACCCCCTCTTAAGATACAGGGGATTTTTAGTGAAATAACGAATCGCAAATGTGGGATGAAGTTTATCAGGCACACGTTCGCTTTTGGGCAAATCATCTTTTTTCGAGCACTATCAGGTATTCTGACCATTATTGTGTACCTACAGTATTGTTTGGAAAGAAGAACAGGGTCTCTGTCTCGAATTAAGGATAGCGCTATCCCCTCCACTTCCCCTCTCACTCACCCGCAGTCTCTCTCATTCCACGCGATAGGGCATTAAAGGCTAGCAAGTTCAGCCCCGAGACGAATCTGTATTATCACCATGCTCCTCGTTGCCGCCGCGATTAATCCTTACATAACCGACGCAAGCCGTTATCTTGGAGCTCGCATCCACGCTAACCCAGATCCTAACCCAGACCTCGTTTTATAACGTGATCCAAACGTGACCCAGATTTTGTTTAGATTCAATCCTGACCTAATCCCATTGGTTTTATCTTATCTCCCAAGTTCACGCCCACTGCTGCAACGCTGGGTCGCGCCTGTACCTAGCCCTAGCTCCTCCACCACACCCAGTCACCCACCACCGATTCCGTGCCCTGCTCGTATTCTTCAGCCTTTTCCACCAATCCCATTCCCTCTTCTGCGCCCCGCGCTGCATCGAATTTGAATACAATGCAAATTCCAGCTGCCGGGATCTTCAATGGGATCACTGAACCGTTTAATCGACAAATTGGCGGCGGCTTTAATCTTGATCAGAGAAGTGGGGTTTTCTGGTATCTTTGAGTGTTTCGAAGCCGAGCATCGACTAAGCTCGTGCCGAGCTCAAATTAATCATAATCTAGAAATCTTGTTGTAAACCAGATGATTCGTGTTGGGGAAACTTCGTCCTTCTATCTAATTTAGCAGCTTAAATCGAACGGGAGCAGGGTTTAATTCAGAGTCAATATTTTCTGAATCGAACCACGTAACCTATTTTACGTTCTAGATTCTAGACTCTGCCGCAAGCCTGGTCTAAGCATTTTTCAAAGTCAATCTTGTTTTAACCTAAATACGTAACGTCCCCCCCCCCCCCCCCCTCTTATATCTAGGCCACATTTCATTCAAGGTTGAAAGTTTCACGCTACTTTAAGGGTTATTGGGTATTACACAATCTTCCGTAATTTTGAGAGACTTGGTACTGAAAGTATCAATAATATCGTCTTACAGTAATGTACATATAATGGAAAACACATTAAAAGCAATATTGCTAGATGAGAATCGTCTTGAACGTGGAAGCAAGGGAATGCTCGTCCTCCAGGTACAATAATAACCACCTTGAGCTCTACATCGAAACCCTTTTATAAATTGCACGCTTCGTCCCGTTATTTATTAATCGGCGGGTCGGCGTGAGTCGAGTCTGCAATCTAAATATAAGAGTAGATAGTGTTCCTAACATTGTTACAGTATAAAACCCAAGAAACAGAAAAACAACCCTCGTAATACTCACATTCAAACTTTCACCATCCGCTGTGCGGAATCCCTACAGTCATATACCTTAACCATACTCACTAGACTCCCATAGGCGTTTCCCGCACCAACTTCACTACACATGTCACTAAAAAACATGACGAACCCTAGATTTACGTTCATAAATTTCATACAATAGTTGTGGTAATATAAAAAACGACTAATAGTTTACAATTAATTTTTTTTTTAATCGAGTTAATAGTAATAGCACATAACATTACCGCCACCTTCGTAGTTTGCACAGGCATCAGTCTTCTGGAGGATCAGTGTATTCTTTTCATACGCAGGAAAAATTATTTTTTTCCATAGACGTTGATGGTTGAGCTATTCTCTTTTTGGAACCGATTTGTTTTGTTCCTTTCAAAATTTTTCAGAAGTAGATATTATTTTTTTGGATTTTTTTGCTTTTCTAATTATTTCTTTGCACGTTCGCATTCAGATTTTCTTTTCATTGTTTCATTTACTTCAAGCTGGTTTTTAAATGGGGGGGTTTGCATTCGTACTCTTGCCCCACTGCATTGTGCGAACTCTTGCCCCCACAGCTACTTTTCCATTGTTTAAACAATCCCGTTATCTGTGAGGAGAACTGAAAACTTCTATTAGTACTATTGAATAGAAGAATTTCAACTCTTTCAGACGACATATTAATTAAAATATTTACTGATCAATTTATAGGAATAATATTGATTCCTAAAAAATGAGAATATTACATCAGAACTAACGAATTCAGTACTTACCGCATTACACGATAATAAAACGAAGCACAGCTACACAATTCGACAGTGGTGACACTACCTTGATTGACAATTCACTGTCAATCACCATTGGCAACTCCCACAACTCAAACAATGAAATTCGCATAGTGCGAACTTTTACCTACGTCCTACTCTACATATAGCATTACGAAACCTAAAGGAACCCAATGACACTTTTTTTCCAATTCACCATTAATTGTTTAAACAAAGCCCCCAGCATAGGGGTGGCGTCATTCCCTTGGCTCCCTTTGCGCTTCTTCGTGGCCGTCACTTCCGGGTGAGGGGCTCACACGGCTGGACGCTCCTCGAGTCCCCACCCGGCGTCCCGGCGCCTGGCGTCGTCGCAGCGGTTGGAGAAACGCAAGGACTTCTGCTTCAGTCGCGTACGAGCAGTCGACGGGGACGCGTCGAGTCGATCGCCGTCGTTTCTCGATGGGAAACCGGTGAACGGACACGGTACGGCTCGCGATTCCACGGCCAAGTCATTTGGCAGTTATTTGCAAGTCATTTACCATCCGCGTGGCATTCTTCAATCTTTCGCGTGCTCAAAAAGCTGCTAACCCTCTGTGCTCCAATTATACGCGAAGATTATCATAGTGACGTAATTAAACGATTCCTTTTACAAATTCTTCCATCTCTACGTGTAACAGCAATTTGTGCAACACACTTGGTGCACAGAGGGTTAAAACACCCCTTCGCGACGCAACCTCTCCCCCTGTTTCCATTCTCAGCCCATCTCCCTTCATTCACTCGTCGGGTCAATCACTGGGACTTTCATTCAATCGCTTCCACCCCCTTTTCACTTGAACCGAGTCCAAATGGACGCGATGCACTTGGGTTGCAGCAGTGGGACCTTGAGCTGCGTTCTTCCGGGGTGTCGTGGATCGAAGGGGCGTCCTCGGTGTCCAAGTGCAGTAGAAACATATGGTTCGATTAAGGAAAACGAAAGTGACACTCCAAAGTCTCTAGTTCCTTCCGACGTGCGTTCAAATCAATCCAGCGAAGCGAGGGGACGAATGTCACTTACTCGCGGATCTTCCACGTACAATTCTCAATATCTGTCGCGCTTGTTCCCCAAAATTACAAGGCGAGCGAGTAAACGGGGAGGAAAATGTTAGACACGGGGCGGAATTGGAGCAGTCATCGAGTTCCGACGCTGAGAAGCAATTTCCACGGTAATTTCATGGTAAAACGATGCGAGGCAACTTGCCCTGGCCCTCGAAATTCTGTATTCTTAACTTGCAATCGAGTTTCTTCGAGACTTTAATCTCCCACTCCGGCTACGTCGCTCCGTAAGCAGTCGGCCGTTCCTGAAAAGCAACTCGAAACAGACGAGGATTGAGTCCCTAGGTTGTCTAGAAGATGAACCGCGCTTTACGTGTGATCGCGGCGGGACGCGAAATCTTCTGTCAGCGAATCGGGGCAGGAGCGTTTCGAGGGTTTTTCTTCGAGCTCTTCTGGCCGCCGAGGACGGGCAGAACTTTCGATCCCGCGAGCTTGGAGAACGCCTGGAACCGGGGGAAAAAAATGGGCGAACGCAAGCTTCCCTGCTTGTCCTTTTCGACGTTTATCTCGAGTTATCGCGAGCTACGGTCGTATATTAGTGCGGAGAAAGTTTCACGGTCTCTCTGGCGAGATGATCGTCGCTTTTACCTGGCAGTCGAATGACAAGCAATACGGGACTCGAGTATGAATAATTTATCGGCTTTTTTCGACGACGACGACGTTCTTTGTCGCTTTCCATCAATCGTCTGGCATGAATTACGCTGTAGGGAAGGTTTGACCAAACCTTAGCGAGCTCTGTAGCTTTCCTAGTCAAATTACTGTGTGATTAGTTAACCCTCGCCTGGCGGAGGCGGGATAAATTTTGACCCGTGACGTAATTTATTTCAGGGATATTCGAGGATTAGCTTTTATCGTGAATTTTATCTTGTGATCTGAAGTTTTTGGATTTGAAGCAATTATTCTTCTTATTATTATTATTAGTAGTAGTAGTAGTATTTTTAGTATTTCACGAGCTCAGCTTGGTGTTTATTATTATAACTATTACTATTACTATTACTATTATTATTAACAGGAATCCCCATAGTATACAAAAGCAGATAAACAATGCAAAGAATAGTAATAAGCGATAAGTATCATAAGTAGTATGAAATACATGTGTCCGCCATACGGGGGTTAATAATTTGCAGTGACTCTTGGGAATCATTTACTCCGACTATTCCAAGTAATCGTGGAAAATCGGGGAAAATCGGGGATTGAGGTGGGAGGCTCGAGCAATCCTCGCAGAGCAACACCTCTGCAATTAATGATTTAATTGAATCTCCGTGACACTTGCACGCGCCACGTCCAGAACGGGCTTACATCACTGTCCGCCGTTGGTGGCTCGTTGGTCAATCATCGCCTGTCCTTGATTAAGCGTGGAAAATGAATATCAATCATCCCAGGTCGCAGCTGTGGACACTTGTTTGCCAGCGTACTCTTTCGATGTCTATTCTCGTGGACACGCACGTTTCGTAGAAACCAGCTGAATTTTTCCTCCTCCAATTAGACTCGATTCCTCGTATCCGAGAATAGATCGTTACTTCTGATATTGAACTTGACGCTCCAGCAGCAATTTTTACCCAATTTCAGATAGAAAAAGGATGTCGTCGACGCTAGTCACGTTCGTTTTATTATCCGCCCCCAGGCTTAACGACGTCACGCTAATAAGAGTTCAGTTGGGCATAAATTTCGATCGACACGGCGGCGATCGATCGCGATACGAAGGCCTCGGCGCCGCGGAAATTTTGCAACGCGACGAAGACGACTACTGACGCAAGCGAACGTTGAATTTATACGACGCTCGAAAAACCTTGTTTGCCACGCGCCGTCCACTACATCCATAATACTTTCATCCAATTACTGTATCGAGACGCGACTTATCGCTACCCTCACCCCTCTTCGTTATGTAAATTTGTCGATGCCTCTGTCTGGAAGCGACCCTACCTCCCCTCGAGCCCAAGGAATACGTTTATGCCACGCTAATGAACGAAATGTGATTTGCATACGGTAGTGGTGGAAAGAAAGTTGAAAGTGAACGGTCACAGAAATAAGATCTTCGTATCTTAAAATTATATTCAGTGAATATTAATATTAATTTATATTTACACAAACATTTAAAAATATGAAAGATTTAAACTTTCCTTCCACCACTTCTGTAAATCTACACAGTGTCTCTTGCTTCTAAATTCATCGAATCAAAACCAATAATATTAGTTGCAACTGCTTGGAGTAACTAGTGCACCGATTTCTAGCTCTGAATCTCGAAATCGTCTAAAGTGAACTATTGATTTCTGTTTAAAAGACACGTGGGTTAAGGGTGGACAGTGAGCGTTGGTGCACTGGAAAGACAAGCAGAAGCCACAGTAGGGGAACGTATGGACGATATACAGGGTGAACCAATAACAATTACTACTGGAATATCTCTGAAATCATGGAAGTAAGAGAAAAGTACCTCGCAAGCTACTCCAGCTGCACAGGATCATTGTGACCAAACTTTCATCCCAAAAATTCTTCTCTCGCTTCCACGATTCCGTAGATATTCATGGCGGTAAATCTTCCTGGTCCACTCTGTATATCAACGTAGCGGGCGTACTTGGTGAAGAATGTAACTTCTCGAGGCGTTTCTTTAATCGCGCTACGGGGGTCGATAAATCGGGCCGAATTTACGAGCCTGCTTACATTCGATGCACGCTCGTTATTTCCGTCCGGGCGGGCGAACTCGGAAGCCATTGGATTATGAACGGTGCCGCGACGAACCACGTACTATTTCGACAGCCCAAGAAATTAATAGCCGCGTCGTTGCTAAAGCTTCCTCTCCGTAAATAACGTGGCTCATTGTCCCTTTTATCTGCCACTGGTGCTGCTCGACGGAACGCGCGAAAAGATCATCAGAGTTTTATCGCTGGAGGGGCGTGGAATTTTCGAAAGGTCGGCGAGAAACACTTGCCTCTTCATCGATAGAGAATCTGTTAGCAGAGAACCTGCAGCGAGGCTCGATTCCTTTTCAATCGCTTTAGAGAATCTTTTATTGCAAGTCCGAAGAATTCTGGAGACGGAAACATTGTAGTCGAGCATGATCAGCATTTTGGAACTCCTTGTAAAAAGGATTCTGCTTGCTCAGAGGTATTAGTGGTCCCGCAAAATTTTATAAATTCCAACCAATTTTCGTTTGTCCACGTTTGTTCAATCAAAAATTTCGTTTGTCAACCCTTCAAAAAAAATGATTACCAAATTAAACAATTTGGCCGCAGCAACCCCCATGAATATTTTTCATGGATTTTTAAATGGGATATGATTGTCCACGTTTGTCCACCAACAATTTTAGTTTGTCCATCTAGTTAAATCTAGTAGAATCGAGTTATTAACAAAGAATCGCAACAAAAAAAACATTGACTGCCCTGAGTACTTCTGATTGCATTTTCTTCAACTTAAGAGGAGATTCTGGTGTAACAGCCTCCAAAAGTAACTGATATTTATTAATGTTTTTTGGAAAAACTATTGATAATATTTGGGATAAAAGTAGCTGACAAGGTTCCACAATAATTAATAAATAATAAGAAGCATCGACATAACAAAAATATTTTCTGCAAGTTTAAAGATACCTCCTTATATCCCAAAAGAGTACAATCTAATATTAACAATAGTTTGTTTCTTTTTTTAAAAAAAATTGTCAGTATCAGTTACTTTTGGGACTGTTACGCGAGAATCCCGCTTCCATTTTCTAAAAATTTGCACTTGGGGGTGCCAGCTTCATAGCCCCCGCTGTTTCCTCCTCGGGCAGATGTCGTAGCAATCTGCTTTCATCACAGCGGCGACACTGCCGCGCGCGAGTTCGCGGCGTTAAGTTTACTGTAGCTTACACCGTCTTTTCGAATTGCCTGGAATAATCAGGTGACGCGGAAGCGGAGGCCCGCGTGGGAGCGGAGTCGCGCCGAATCGATAAGAACGAGAAAGCTTGAGCAACTTCATTTACGCGGACTTGCAGCCCCGAGTGTCGCAGTTATATCTCACCCGATACTGCACGCCCACCGCGCAAAGAATAAATTCTAATTCCGAGGACTCTTAAAGGGCGCGGTAGGGGGCGGAGGGCGCGAGCTGTGGCCTCATGACTAATTCAATCAGGTCGCTGCTTGTTTATTGGACTGTGAGCTACTAGCCTTATTGATTGAAATTCCTCCAAACACGGTGACTAAAAATAAAGGATCGCCCGCTGGGTATTGGCACAAATGCGGAGCGATTGGTCGGTGGGCTCTATGAGGATTTATTAGCTAGAGCGATTGCTATCGAGGAGTTTCGTTTAGGGTCGATACAGGGTCAGGCTATCTAGAGAAATTACAATTACTTAGGAGTTTACAGTGCTCCTTGAAGCGTCGAAGTCAAAGGGAAGCTGAGTCTCCAAGTCTATAGTCACAGCAAAGTCAACTGTCTGCTCAAGGGGACCACTCCCCACCCAAGCCTGCGAGCATACAAAACCTCCATTCACAGTCACCAAAGTGTATACAGTAACTAAATAGAAGGGATATAGTCTCAAAGTCTACAGCTTTGAGGTTTCGAAAGAAGAGGTTTAGAAACCTTACCTCCTCAAAGAAAACACTAAATCTCTTGTTCCGAAACCTCAAAGCTCTAAACTTTGGGACCCCCGTAGCAAAAGCAGAGATGGGCAGAAACTGAAAAAAATTAACTTGATTCGACATATGATAACTAATTTTTTTTAACTTTTATTCGTTATTCGAAATTTGTATTTAAATAAAATTTTTGCCCATCTCAGCCCTGAAGGCACTGTACCTCTGACCAGTCATTTAATCCTGCCCCAACTATAGCCAATCTTCCTGTCCAAAAATGGCCAAAGATAATTGCAATCCCTTGCAATACAATATCAAAATAGCTAGAGGAATCAAGTTCGCATGGCGGGCCCGATCCAATTCGCGTACCTTGAAGATTGCCGAGCGCAGAGAGGCAGTGGGTCGATATTTTTACAGTCACTTTCGCGTGCTCTATAAACGGACATGCACGCTGCATTTCGATCCCCCGAAGATACCGAAGCAATCCGCGGCGAAGTCACGCCGCCGCGTCCAAGCGTTTGGCGCCGGGCCATATCCGAAAAATTCCACCGCATTCCAGCCCCCCTTGCACTGCCGAGGTAGAGAGAGGAATGAGCGAGCGGAAACAGCCGCGGAGGATTGCAATCGCGATCGTCCCCGTGGCACGTTTCGGCTCTGAGATCCCTCAAGCCGAGGAACACGCGCCTCATCCTCATTACAGCTTTGTTTTCCGAACCCTTCGCTCTTCTAACGATATGCTGGCCACGTGGCTGATACCAGGTCATTGCGCGAGCAATTTTAGACTACAGGTCGCGGGAAAGTGGATGGCTAGGGTTTTCGTGGACGTATCGCAACATTTGAGGACCTTGCAACAAGAGGGGTGCACGGCCATTTTTGACATTTTTTGAGTTATGACGGGTAATATACGTAAAAAAGTTCTATATCGTTTGGTGCACGTGTGATGCAAATCCGATAACAAATCAACGATTTATTGCAAATAAATTTCTATTTTTCTACTTCTACATATATTAATATTAAAGTTTCTATTTTTATATTAATATTTTTATTGTAGAATATACCCCCCCCCCCCCCCGAAATAAAAACTTATCAACTCCATAACTACTACTTATTGTGTGAAAATATATATTATTCTGGCTGCAAGCCCCTCATTTAGACGTTAGAGAAATCGTGAATATTTTATTTAGGTATATGTGGTTCACAGATGTTTATCTCTTTCTATATTTCTCATTCGTGGCCGAGAATCGTGACCATTCCTCTCGTTGCATATATTACTAGCTACATTTCCACAAATTTTGAATTACTCATGATGTGACCCACTTCTGCCGCGATAATTCCGAAGAAATTGAATCCCAAAGCGTCATATCCGATTCCCCCAAAAATTTATCCGCTGACAATCAAGATACACTCGCTCGCCACTCTCATTCCTCACACATATTTGATCCACGCTCGATTTAGGAATTATATTTCGGCGCAGCTCGTAGTCGATTGGAATCTATAGTTTCCGAATCGACCAGCATTTGCTAATTCAACGCCGTGCTCTGTCTTGCATTGTCTGCGAACGGGGTGAAATGGTCGTTTGTCCCGCGCAGGTGCTCCGCCCGGCCTTTTTCAGTCTTCCGCATCGGTCATCGCATCCATCATCGCTCGAAATCCCTTTAAATCGCGTCGATAATACCAGATAACGGTCCGAGGTGCCAGAACCTAGCCACTTGCACCGATAGACACAGTCAGCCTCGATCACGCGCAACGGTGAAGCGTTTTTCAAACTGTTTTTAACAAAACCTCTCGAGGCGGCTTGTTCGGGTGAGTTTTTATTTAGAAAAAGGCGACCTGTCCCCCAGAGCACCGTGCAGCAAGTTCACTGATAATCGAGACGAAATTGCCGATGCCTCTATATGTAGATTCTCTCATCGCTGAGGCGCGGATCTTGCCCGAGCAGACGGGTCCCCTGTAAACGGATCGATACGCAGAGGGAACAACGAGCATGGCCTCGACGATGTTCCATCGCGACCAAGAAGAAGACTCCGCCGACCCAACAGCTCTAGACTCTGAGACACTGGAGGCAACGGAAACTCGACTGAAAACGCCTTGAAAGAGTGACTGACGGGACGCGCGGGGCTAGAGAGACTGAAGGAGTGCGGGGATCTAGTGTCCAGGCTCTCGAGGGCAGCGGATAGCTCGAAGACTACGGATATATAGTAGCCGAAGGGTGGTAGAGGTCTTCTATCGTTGACGGGCGAACACCAGGCGATTACGGTGTCGTACCCGGTGTTCAATGAGAACCGAACAAGATTTGGTGCATACCCAGCGTACGTGAAAAGATCGTCGGGCACGAGGACGGGGCGCCGAAGAGATCGTCCTCGACAACGACGATCACCACGACGACGATGCTGCGCTCGCCGGCGCGCGTCGTTCTCCAGGACTCTTCCGCCTCGACGTCCTCGACCCTGTCGGCGCCGCCGACGCCCGTCCACCACCAAGCTGCATCCAACACCAGCTCCACCGTCTCCTCGCGTCTTTCCCTCCTCGACACCTGCCACAGGAAGATCAGGTTCTTCGGCGAGCTTGTCGCGTGAGTCCCTCCGTCTAGTTCCATCTCGTCTAGATCTCTCTATCTCTCTATATTTATGTATATAATATACGCCAAATATATATACGTGTGCGTATTCGCGTGAAGGGGTGTACTTGAACGAAGGAACTGGGTATAGTCGGGACTGGAGAGTTTGGCTGCTCGAAGCATCTTTCCCTCCGTCACTCTGCTTTTCTTCTATTATGGTATTAGATACTATAATTATTCTGTATTTGGGTGGTTTGGTCTATTTGGAAGGCCCCTGGGAGTTTGAAGGGTATATGGTGTGAAAGTGGTAGTGGTAAGTGAGTGTGGAGAGCAGCTAAACTCTTTGCCTCGAATGGAACTTGAGGATAGGAAGCACTGGCGGATTTAAGGAAAATGGCCCAGGTGGCGAACTTCGGGAAAATGAAGAGGTAGTTTACTAAAAACGGGCTAAGTGTAGTAGTGCAGAAAAAATAGTGTTTGGATAAAATCATGTTTTTTTTTTAAGATGGGCCCTAGAGAACCTTCTGGCAGGGGCCCAGGCGGCAACTGCTCATCGGTCGCCCGTTAAGTCCGCCACTGATAGGAAGTGCAATCTTTAGTGTTCCACGTTTTTAATTATAGACACGTGTAGACACCTTATTTATTGTGCATACTTATTCGCACTGGTAGTGCTACTGTAATGGACAATAAACGAAAGTCACCTGCGGCTTTATTAACAAACATAGGTGATTAATGGAAATTGTTAAATGAAATTATCGAGGAGATAATTACAGATTCCTACGATTAAATCTTAGCTAAACTCTTTAATAAAAATTGCACTTCGTACCTGACAAACCAAGATCTCTTCATTTGGGTACACCCTGCACAATCAGGATGTAAAATAGTAGGTGTCGCAAGTTAATGCTTCTAAAACTATGAAATATTGTTTTATCAGTTACTAAAGAGCTTCTCTAATTACCCCACGATACTTGATTGCAATATGTGCTGTGAATCGAATGTAATTTTCAAAAGTTCAAGCAAATTTTAAAGCTTCGCTTTCGTTCCTCGAATAAATCACGATCAATTATCACACTAATAAAGAAAAGCCCTGTTGCAATTCAATAGAACACAGACTCATACTTTTAGAGACATTCTGCAACACCTGCGTTAAATTTACACTCTGCAGAAAAGGTTGGCTGCAAACAACAGCACAGCCAAAAAACACAGACGAAAGTGAAAATCACCTTCTCGTCTCACTCTGTGTGTGGCCGGCTGAAAGCCATTGATTATGTTTTTTGCATGGCATATTTATCAGATCACGCACCGAGGGACGTGATTTTTTATTGTTTAGCGCTTACGCTGGTCGGCCTTAGGTATCTTTCCGTTTCCCGTGAAACGTCGAGTCTCTTCATCGGGACTAGGTCCGCCATCCACGTGGATGGGAGCGGAGAAAAATCGACGGAGAAATCAAGGAACGTATTGATCGCATGCATTGGGCAGACAGGGCAGAAGCTATCGGTTGGATTCGGAAAAATTGTTAGGAAACGAATCGTATTCATTCGCGGAATTGGATATCGTGGTGTGCCGTGTTAAAATTGGAAAAGTTCAATGTACATCTTCCCACTGGGCGTACAGTACCGTCCATAAATTTCGGACCGCCATCGTTTCCCAGTTGCAACTGAAATTCTAAAAGAAACTCCTTGACTCTTGGCCCCTAAAAGTAGCCTTGGAAATTCTCTCCTAGAATCTTTCTTTCTACCCTAAAAGAATTAGAAAAGGAACGCAAGTAGCATCAACAGGTAAAATGAAGTTTAAAACAGTGACCCCGGATTTGTGGACGGTGTTGTAAATGTTTCAAAATTGAAAGTCTCCAAAACTGGTCGGGATTTTTTTAAATTACCACAAGCGCAAACCTTTACATGCATGGGCGCACTGTGGCAGTAGCTCTCGAATAACAAAACACGTGAATTAAAAAGATAGTCGAGTGTACGTGCACCAAGCAATAGTGAAGCTTTTAGGAGAAATTAAGAAGAGGAAGTGGAGAAGCATGGAGTTCATGAAGCATCTTTGAGTGTACATAGCTCCACCCACTTCTCCATCCTAAGTTTAAGCATGCGCGCTGCATGCTTCACTATTGCTCGGTACACCTACATATAACCAACAACTGAAACTGAGCTGCTTGAACACACAAGCAACATGTCCAAGATAGCATTAAATACCACCTGCATCGACATATCACTTTCTCGTAACAGCGATATTGCATTGCGTGATACCTACTTTCCAATTGTTAAGCGTTTCTTTCTCTTTTTTTAACGTCACTCACGATCGATTGACTTGATCGATAGGTAGGGAGGAGTGTAATCGGTATTAATTAGGAGATAATTATATTAGTGTTCGTCGAATAGATAGGGTTGATTAGCGACCGGCAGGAGAATAGTGTCTAAGGGCGACTGGATGTGTGTTATGCAATTTAGTGTGCGATCTCTGGTCAAAACTGGCAAAACGTTGAACGAAAGAGGGAAGAAAGTCGCATCGGTGGCGTCGGATTGGGTTGTAATTAATTAATTGGAAAGGTGAATGACGATGTGAATCGGAAGGAAGGAACGAGTTGGGCCAGTTTTCTCCAAGCAAGCGCGGCTTGGCTTCTTTCCACTGGCATGAGCTTTCATAGAGGAAAGAGCGTAGACGTGGCTGAATTCTCTGGCTCTCGTTGTATGTTTGCATGCGAATAGCGTTTCACCACTGGCAGCACGCTGATGCAGCTCCACGAGATCGAGTTTGCCTGAACGGGCAAGACGAATCGCGATCGGTTACTCTTTAGAACCGTCAATTTGGTTAACGAACCTCTTGATACACTTTGGTTTTCACCTTTTGAACGTTTGTTATCCGTTATTATTTCTTGTTGAATGAAAGAAGCTCTTTTGTAGACGAAAGTAGTCGAATAGGATCGACCACGATCTTTTTAGAACGTAGTGGTACGCTACTTTAGATATAGCCTAGCGAAATAATTGTTAGAAAGTGTCCCGAAGGTAAGGAAGCGACACAAATTAATTGGTCACCCAAATATTAGTATATATTATAGATAATAGAAGACCGTGCCATCAAAATTCTTTGAATTCTCCATCTAGAACAGGGGTTCTTAATGTGGAAGCCAGGAATAAACTACTCTCCCCATCTAGTTCTGTCTTGTTTCATATAATTAAGAATTATAGTCTGAAAAGAAGTCCACAGACACCTCCAAGCTGCCAATGGTATTCATGGTCGAAAAAACTTTAAGGGGCCATTCTACTTTGCCGCATATGAAAAACACGATTCTATACAGCAAGGAGTAATAAACATTTAACCCCAAAAAACATTAAAATCCGTACATTAGTTCTTGAAAAGAAAATTCATGAAAATATTTTGGAGAATGGTCCTTTAATTAAGAACCCTGGATCTAGAAGGTCCAAGTAGACTCGAACACCACCAAAACTACACCTATAATCAGAACAGAAAATCATGGCCACCCAAGGTCACTGGGTACACATGATCAAAGTACGATGAAACACTTTCCAAGCCTGCAACACACCCGCCGACAGTTTCCAAGGAACCCATCAATCTTCCGTTTCTGACTCTCGGAAAGTTGTTCCCCGTCGATAGCAACGGATGACGCGCGATCGGTTAGTCGAGGTGAATTCACTTTTGTACGAGCGAAATGGCGCTGCAGGTAGAAAAAATGGCCTCCATCGGTCTTGCCAGGGGATCGCTCGAGATACAGCGGAATAAAGGAACTTTAATCAATTAACTTTCGTCCGCGAAGGAGCCCCATTTGTCCCGAGGAACTCGGAAGGGGGTGGGCGGGGGACGGACAGGGAAATGTCCGACGAGGACTCGGCGATAGATTAAACGCGAATTGAACAGAGCCGGGAAGCGGTCGGGAACGTTCGTTCGATTGTACGAATCCGATAATTCGTTAATCTGATTAGCAAACCCGTGTCAGTCGATTAAAGACGAAATGTTCCGTACATGACGCGATTAGGATAGTTGGTGTTCCTGAAACGCAGTAATGAGTAAACGATCGAAGTGCGCGTGGTATCGGCTGCCTTCCGTAAACTGTCAATTATCGTCATCCGTTTAATTCAGAAAACGTTTTCTTGGATTCGAGCACATAAATTCGTTAAAAGCAGTCGGACAAAGATATCTTGGAAATGTATAAAGACCAATTATTTATATACAAATAAGTTCCTTATTGAATTTTTAATTTTTAAATATCATAAATATTTTATTGTAATATAATTATTTAATATATTTATTTAGTGGAATGTGTGTGTGTGTGTTAATAAATATTTATTAATTATATTTAAATTATTTTTGATAAATTTATGGAATATATTGAACTAAATTAATCATAATTCGATAAACCCATTAATTATAGGTATTATTAGTAGGTATTATCAAGTTCGATAAATTTATTTATAAATAATAGCATTAATAATTAATTAATTAATATATCTTCTTGATATTAATATAACTTAGTAATTAAATTAGCAATGGGTAGCAAATTGATACGATTGAAATTCAATTTATATAAAAATAATCAAATAAACGTTTACCAAGAACTCGCTGTATCAGTGTCGGCAAATGAAAGTCTGGAAGCTCGCTCGTGGTTAATTGGACGTGAAATTTGTAACCGCGCGCGGTAATGGCCGGCCGAGCTTATTGCAGCGCGACAAACCGTGAATTTTAATCAACATATGGACACTTTTTCAATGCGAAAACCACTGTGTCGCGGAGACATTAATAAATAAAAATCTCGTGTCACGCAATTAAAAATCTAGCGCAGCGCGCCCTCTTCCTAGCGCCGCAGGAAATTGCTGTCTTCTTCGAGTGCAACGTGAACTCGTAATGTATGATCTACTGAACACTGTGAGCAGTCTTTCTAATTTACCGAGGCCCTCCCGCAATAATCTCGCTGAAATATCCACCTGTCGTTACGCAAAACACTCTGAAAACCGCCAGCGGTTGGTTTCCTGTCGGTTCCAACTTACAACTGGTCTTTCGTTTCAGTTGAACGTGGATTAAGGAAATGTCGGATACGTTGCTTCCACTCTGTGCCCCGGAAATTTAATTGACTCATTTAGAAGCAGGTTATTTTCTCCTTGCTCGAACATGATCATTACTATTTGGAAAAATCTAAAAATATGAAAATCTTGTTTTTCATCTCAACTATCAGGTCGATGGAAAATTTCGTCTCCAAAATTTCACACATTTATATCTTCGTAAGGGATTTGCCCAAAAAGTACTATGCCCCTTTAAGGGGTGTCACTCAAGTGAAAATGAACTACCAGTTATTTTACAGATAAAAATTTGAAAAGATGTATTCCCATATTATTTTTTACGCTGAAATGAATTATGTAAGAATTAATACAGTGACATTTTTTTTCAAAAATTTAAAAAAAAAAAATCGAAAAAATTATTCGATTTTAAAATCCATACCCTTATCTCTGTAGAATTGTATACAAAGACTGCAAAAAAAATTTCAGCGCGAAAACTTCATTTTTGTCCGAGTTATAAAGTTTTTATGTTTTAGTTACTACCCCAAAACATAAAAACTTTATAATTCGGACAAAAATGAAGTTTTCGAGCTGAAATTTTTTTTGCAGTCTTTGTATACAATTCTACAGAAATAAGGGTATGGATTCTAAAATCGAACAATTTTTTCGAAATTTTTTTTTTTAAATTTTTGAAAAAAAAAATGTCACTGTATTAATTCTTACATAATTCATTTCAGCGTAAAAAATCATATGGAAATACATATTTTCAAATTTTTATCTGTAAAATAACTGGTAGTTCATTTTCACTTGAGTGACCCCCCTTAAGTCCACCAAAATTTCAATGGTCGATTTAGACCGAACTTGGACCGTGGAGGCCCAAGTTACGTACCATTAGATCGACCTATATTACGTTACACTCGATCAGACTTGGGCCAGGCTTCGGTTAGGTCTGCGTTAGATTAATCATGTTTTTAAACTAGATTAGATACGAATTAACTTCACCGTGCCTCCATTTATGTATGACGATCCTCGAGCTTGACCACCATTTTATGTTAAATTCGACTTGATTCAGTCCAGATTAAGTTAAATTCAATTACTAATTTAAGTTGACTCGGGGTGATCTCACTTGGGCTTAATTAGCTTTGTGGATCGGTTAGCCTGAAATTAGCGTCGACCAGATTCGATCTATTTTTTCCGCCCATTTTCGGCCTGTTCAAGTGAAGTTTGCCTTTAATTTCGCGCAAGTTAAATTGGGTTTGCACAAGCCAGGCGAGGTTCGTTTTTCGACGAGCGTGATACAGTCGTCGAGACAGACGCTGCCGCAATTTCAGAGGCTTCTGGATGGAAACTTGCTAATTACGAGACATCCGAGCGGACGGCACTTATGCCCGCCTCTTATTCTCAAGCACACCGAAACATTTCGGAAAACCGTACCGGTTCGTCCTCCTGCTGTTTGCTTTCAACCTGGTCCACTTACCGCGGGCTCGTAAACCTTTTCCTCGAGTTATGCGCGATGTATTTGGTATGCCCACTTGGAAATTCGAAGCAACCGGTGCGGACTCAAATATAGTAAAAAAAAAACTTCAATTTACTAATCAAAAACTAAGTGGTCACCCTCTAAACAAATTTTCAAATTTTGCGGACTCCCTCCGGTGGCATTTTGGAACGAAAGAAGCATACCAAAACTGTTTCATATTTTTGAAAGTTTATTCATAGCACGGTCCATCCGTTTCGTGCTCCAACATTGAGGGACATGTGCATAAATTTTCGTTTCTTTGTACCATTAACTCGTCCCTGGAATGTGGTGTAGTTCCACCGAGCAGAATCATATTAAATTTCATTTTCGTCACGCTGAGAAAAAAGAAATGCGTAGTGGAAAAGGGGTCCATGCTACTCGGTTTCTTGGGAACACATGGCAGATCTTATTTACATTGTTTCCAAGATGGAGATATCTGATATGCAGAGGAATTAATTATTTATACGAAGCAAACACAGAAATAAGTGGTAAACAATGTTCTCGTAATGAGAATAGATGAGAAGATAACGAAAGAAACAATATAAAGAAGTAGTGGTGAAATATAAAAAAATATTAATTTCTTTTTCATAAAAATTATTCATTATTCTTAAATAACCTCATTTTATTGAAAATTTTTATTTATTTATTTTCTTATGATGATTATCCTTTATTCAAAGATTATTATTACCAAATTTTATTCGAATAATACCCAGCTATGCTCTAAAGTCTAAAATCATAAAACGGCGGCATGTGCCTGTTTCCCACTGTGCCCCTCAATTCTCAACTTTGCAGCCCTTTTGAAGGGTACCTACATCGATTCGATCTTGAGACCAGGGACTACGTAATTCGATTTCAGCTCGCAGAAGCTCCCCAAAGATTTGAATCGATAGTAGCAGCCTCGTTCGGTCCAGTAGGCCAGCAAACTTAACGCTGCCCTTTATTCCACCGTCGCATCCGGCAGACGAAGGGGGAGGAATCGATGCGAATGCGGTAACGTCTCCAGCAACATATTGCTGGTGGTATTAGCGATACCAGGCTAATGAGCTTGAACGCGTTCCAAAATTCGAGGGGGAAGGAAAATCGCGGGCGCGGGCACGGGCCGGCCTCCAAAGTAAAGTGCATTTAGGGCAGCGTAATATTGTCCTTGGTCCTGGAATGAAATTGCTTTTTCGAGTTCCACACACACACACACATACACACCCTCCACCTGTAATTTACTTCACATCGGTGCAGCCTAATATATTTTCGGCGTAACCGCTATCTGCTCGTCGAATTATAAAGTGGAGTCTCATTTCACAAGTTCATTAGGGTAGGGTGGGGCTAATAGTCCGGTTTTTCGTATAAACTTATGTAAAATTTAGTACTAACAATCTAGAGATATCTGGTGTTATTTTGTATAAACTATAACTATCAGACTTTACGTTCACGAAGTTCGTTTGGTGATACTGTTATTTTTTGTTGAGTTATACCACAAAATGTTCGTCAATGCAAAATGGACTTCTTGCCCCACGCACGGGGCAAAAAGTCCATTGCATAGGATAGACAATCCCTAATGTCTTTTCGTGTAATATTAAACTAAATAAGTAAAGAACTCTATTCAAATCAACAAATATTTATTAAACCAATTCATTTTGGTACACAATATTGAAAGAAAGCATGACTTCTTTAACAAAAAATAAAAATCACTCACTTCGAACTGAAAACTAAAAAAAAATCGCTCAACTAAGACAAAAACAGTATGTAAAAACTTTGGCATCATTTCTTTATACTTTGGCCATCTTATTATGCAAACAAATAATATAATATATATAGTTTCAATCTGAGGGACTTTTTGCCCCAACGGTAGCTCTATAGTTTATGCGATATTTACGGTAGAAAATATTATCATTTACAAATAAACAATATCATGTACACATTACTAAAGGAACATAGAATCCTAACGTACTTACCTGATACGCTGATAAACTTTGGATTACTTCGTAGAAAACAATAAAGACGACGTATTTATTTTACTTGTTGACACGTATAATACTAAAGGCGTCGTGTAATCCGAACGAACATCCAGGAGCGACTGGCGACTCTGTGGTTACCTCCGTTTCTTCTCGCCTTTTACATAGTATACTGCGAAACTCGATACATTGTTTAGGAACAGAGATATTCAATTCTGGACTTTTTACCCGCCGCACTTTCAGCCCCACTCTACCCTACTTAGCAGTACTTCCAGTCTCATTTTCAATGAATCTTTCGCTCGATAACTCGTGCTCCTTCTCTACCTTATCGCGCAAGATAGAGGAATGTGGAACGGCCACTCAAGTTTTTGCACAGATTCCAAGCTTCGAGCCAGACAACGAAATATTACAACAAAGCGAAATGGCGTTGCGTCGCTCGGGTAAAGTTTCAAGCCCCAACGCGATAATACGCAAAGAACCGCGGCGATAGGAATCAAAGGAGATTGCAGAGGGCCGCGAAGCAGTCTGAGGCGAGCTTGCTCTCGCTTTTCTTGGGGGCAAAATAAGCGCTTTAAATCTTAAAATATAATTACGCTTTGAAGGCGCGAGGCAATGGGGAGCCATTCTTCTCTTAAAACTGTGCAGGTGTTCCTTGAAGGATCGTAAAATAAGAGAGTTTTCGGTTTATTCTTTATATTTATTCACTGTTTACTTGCGTGCCACGGGATGAATGGGGACTCGTTAGGCGTTTGGATGTTGCCCCACGTACGCGTGCTCTTGGACGAATCGGCGATGAATAACGTCGCGTCGATAATTAGTCGTCGGTTGCACCGAGATCAATGGAATGTAATTTCAGGCGAATCGTGCTTTACAGGCTCTGTAATCAAAGATGTAGCGCGCGATGAGTAACACCGTCTGTCGCGTCGGGGTTATTGATACTTGCTCGATAATTCATGGCGCAGTCGTTTCTGTTTCGCACCATTTTCCTTTAATCATTGGAGCTATTTCCATTATTTAAGGCAGGATACCACCTTCGTACTTAAAAAAAATTGAAAATTTTTTTTGTTTTCAAAGTACTCTTTCAAGTGTATAGAATCGAAATTCATTCATTAGAAAGGTGACCGGAACCTTTTTCTTGTGTAAAAACCGGATTGGGACAGATATATAAATCTATATAAAACTTTAAACGCGTTTTTCTCGAAACGATGTTTTCCAAATCGGCGTGTCAGATTACTCCTATAATTTTCATCCGATTGACTTGAAACTTTGCACAATTCTTCCCCGTGGTGTAATCTAACGATGTACGTAGGACTTTTGCTGTAGCGTTGTTATTTTTCTTTTGGTGCGCAATTTTATAAACTTCTTTAAACTTTTTTACCCTAAAAAATTGACCTTTTTGTTCAAATGGCCGCCATTTTCTTAAAAATCGAAATTTCGTAAAATCCCTACGTACAGCATTAAAAAATATTGTTGCCAATAGGAACATTCTTTGGTTTTTTTTCTAAGAGCCACGTACAAAGCGGAATTTGACACGCCGTCTAACGATGTTCCTCCAAAGGAGTGTATTTTGGCGCCACCTACAAGAGATTATTTTTCACTTTTTCAGTTTCAAAAAATGTGTAATTACAGATTAAAGTTACATTAATGAATGACTGAAACCGATTTTGTTTCTGCGCATTCTTTGTATGCAAAAAAAATTCATGAAAAACGCCTCCAAAATCGCAGTCAAAGGTGGTATCCTGCCTTAAGGGGACTAGGCAGTCGAAAAATCGATTTTTTTTATTGCATTTTCCGAAAGTACTATCTTTTCTGAATAAAATGCCGTTTGGGTTATATTAAAATTCGCAAAATTGTTGATTTGGCAGCTAAAAAGATCAAGCGGTAACTTATTGCGTCGCCTTTGCCCAGAAACTTTAAACGCGATTTTCTCGAATCTTTTTTTCTCTTGGTTTTTTCCTGATTGCGAACGAATGGAGGTTCAGATCGACTTGAAAAAAATTACAGGATGTGTAAAACATGTGCCATTTCGCCCCAAACCTCTGATATGATCCGTAAAAATTCGAGATTTTTATAAAAAAATTGTGGAGTCACCGGATTTTTGCAGCGCACAAATAAGAACGAATTTTTCTCGGAAAAATCGCCGTTTTTCAGCCACCAATCGCATGATTTTGATTTAAATGTTGTTTTTATAGGTTTGGGCCGAAACTATGAATCCAACAAACAAGAATCTCGCCTTTGAAATCGGATTACGTCACATTTTAACACCGATATTAAAGCAAAACGACAGAAAAACGTTAAAATGTTTACCCGTCGGCAGCGCCATTTTTAAAGCACATATATATTTCTTATTACTTTTTTTTCAATCTGTATGGTAGTAATAAACATTGGGTAAAAGCATATATCTGGATGTGCTTTCATTTGTTTACAAATAAATAAAGGACAGAGCCTATTCCTCACGAAAAACGACTGCCTAGTCCCCTTAAGGGGTTACCACCTTGGCCGGGTTAAGATATACCACATCTTTGGGAATTTATTTCTAATTGACAACAGTTTTTCTCAATAAAGTTTTTCAATAAAGGTGGAGACACAATTTTCTTTTCAAGTTTTCTGTAAAATCAAATATGGCGGTTGAGAGTGTACATACCATGGCGTGTACGTTACTTCTGACGAACAGGTTTCTGAAACAAAATTTTAACAATTTAAAATTTGGCCTGGTGGTCACTTCTACTTTACACTAACAACAAACATAGCACCGCGTCGCCGACTCCCATCTCGCAAAGAAGCAATAAGTATCGGTGCTTCGTGGAATCGTTCCTTCGACTTCCAAACCACCACCCACCTTCGACTCCCAAGAACACGTAGCCCCGCGTCGCGTGTATCCGAGCAACGGGGGAAAAGAAGAGCGCGATCGAGGAGCGAGTTTTTCTCAAAGGAGCCAAGCCTCTCCTTTCAGCGGAACCTAGAATCAGCGCGCCGCTTCCAGTAGTCCTCTTTCCCTCGCATCGATTTCTCAACGGCTGCTCGAACTTCCCCAGCTTTGTCCCTCTCCGCGCTAATTAGCCGAATACGTGACCGGCTGGTTCAATCAAGAAGTTTCGCGTGCAGCCCCGGCAAATATAAACAAGAGCACGGGCTCTCAGGCAACGAGAATCCTAGTCGCTCGGCTGGGTCCCTCGTTTGTTGAGGCAGGCCAGGCTTTAACCCTGAGACGGATAGCACGAGGAAGCTGTTTGTGCATTAACGCTTGCGGTGGACCTGCAATCGAGCGCGATAGCCCTCGCGAGTCGTCAGGACCGAGGCGGCTCATGTTTCATTCAAACGCAACGCTCACTCACATTCGCGTAATTTCTGCCAGCTTCCAAAGTGCCCGCCGCGATACTCGCGCTGGGGAAAGTACAGGGAGAGTTGGCGCGTGGTGACGTTACATGCCATTTTCGAGGGGAACGTGACAAAGGCCCTCTTGGGCCCCCATCCTGGCAATTCTACTGATAGTGTCTGATGGATTAAGTCACTTTTCAAGCCGTCGACGCGGTAGTAGGATGGTTCAGGTTAAAGTTCGGAGTGCTCGCGATTATGAATGGAACTCGTGTTACAGCCAGCACTGTGTCTCGCGAATGAGGCGGTTGTGCCATTTGTAACTTTGCCTCTTGCAGCTGCGGAAGCTATTCGTAGCATTTAAAGTTACAAGGGAAATTAGTAGTATTCGCGGTTGCCTCACAGTCGCAAGTGAAGTTCGCGCTGTCTCGTTTATAGAATTTTCGGGTGCAGGTGAAATCCGTGGCCGGGCACGGTTGTACCGTTTGCAGTTGCAAGTGAAATTAGCGGGAATTTCGGACGTGTCATATTCTGTCGCGGGTTAAATTTCACCCATTCATGGTTACGCCGCTTGCCACCCACGCTTCAAGCCTGTACCATTGGCGGTCGCGGTAGTCGCTCCGCTAATTACATTAGCACGCCATTTTGCGAACGTACTGATTGCACCTGTCTGATGGCTTCGTTTTTTAAAAAAAGATACTGGAAGGACGTACCAGGTGCATGTACATTAATTCCATCAGCCGCTTCAAGTTAGGGGTTGAAACGGCTCCGAAAATAACTGTTTCAAACTGTGATATCTCGGTTCTGACTGAAACAGTTATGAAGAACCGATATTCGGCATAACTATTATAAGGAATCGAACTTTCTTTTATATATCTATAAATTAATGTAACATAAATTTTTTTTCCAAAATATGGATATTAAAATTCTTAATTCTTAATTAAATTATATTTATTAATATTTTTAATTCCTAGAAATTTAAAATTTTGTATGCTTTTATATTAAAATATGAATATAATTTTGTTAATTTAATCAATAAAATTAATTCTCAATTATTATTGTAATGTCTAATAATAATCTCAAGATTATTTGTGTTCTTATAACCGTTACGAGAACCGAAACCGACGTCATAACCGTTTTCAACCCCTGCTTCAAGTTTATTTTTCTTTCTACATAATCCTCTCAATACCACACGAAATCAGTAACGATTCCCAAAGAAGAGCAACCCCTTCAAATAAAGTACAGTAGGCTTTAAAGGCACAACTCCCAATTTTACCTTCCAAAGACAATCACATGTTCCCCCAAGTTTGCGCGAGAAAACCAAAGGACACAGGGTACACTCGGTTTCATCCCCTCTGCATAATGGTCCTCGCGCGGCCATTTGATTTGGTTCAGACTTAGCCACGAGAAAGTTGCGCGCCGCACGACTCCTCTCACGCCGAGCGGCAACCTGCTTCGTTGCTTGACCACAGAGCGCAAAGAAGCTTCCCCCGCAGGCGACCGCGACTAAACGAGCGATTTAACGCTGTTCGTAGAAAAGCCCGACGAAAGGAGAAGGATGCGGGAACCACAGAGGATCCGAAATTGTACCTCGAGGAGGCGGCCCTCGAAAGGCAGCTGCCGGAGCTGGACCTGAGGATGCTGGTCGATCTACCGCCGGGGTTGGACTACAACGAGTGGCTGGCCTCACACACCCTCGCACTATTCGATCACATCAACCTCGTTTACGGGACGATATCGGAGTTCTGCACCATGACGGGCTGTCCCGACATGACTGGTCCCGGCTTAAGGTATCTGTCCCCCAGGGAACACCGCGGAATGCTGTGACCCAAGGTCTTCGCGAAACACACCGATGGTTCTGTGGGGTGATTTTAGAGCGAGCAATGTATCGTGCTTGGAACAGTGCGCCATTGCAGGCTCTTATAAAGAGGAATCGAATGGTATCGTTAAGGGGGGGTATTGTAGTGAGTGTAAGACGCGCTGTTTCTTACAGAATATTCGGTATTTTTTTTAGGAAGTACCTTTCTCGTCACAATTTGGTTCATATATTTATGCATGTATCAGTAATGTTTACAAATTTCGTTCGAGGGAAATAATTAAAATTCGCGGCAGTGAAAGAGTTTGAATGCTTTTCCTAAAAAAAAGTCTTGCCATGGTAGCCGTAATTCCGGTTATTCTGCTCATTTGAAATAAAGAAGCCAAAATGATTCTTAATGAGGACGAGTTTGGCTATGGCCGATCGTGGGATGAAAGAAAAAGTCGATAATTAAAAAAATGGCACTTTGAAGTTTGACTACCGATTTTTTCATGTTTTACCGAATTAATTCCGCTACCAGCTATAGCCAAATTCGTCCTAAGAAGTATTTTGGTTTTTTAGGATCAAAAACTATAGGAAATTGCAAAAAAAAAGAAGAAATCGGATTTTCGGGCCCATCAAACTAGGGTACCCTCGTAAGGGAGCCCTCTAGTGCAGTGTTTCCCAACTCTATTTTTTAGTCACGATCCCCTTTTATAATATTCAAATGACTTGGCTTCGCGCGCGCGCACCCCCCCCCCCCCCTATAAATTAAGGTAAATATTCCCTGCCTTTCATTTATGAAAAAATCAGTGTTACATCATTAATAGAATATGGCAATGTAACCATATTAAACTAAATAAGTACTGAAAATCGGCAACTAAAAATAACCGTGGCGACCCCCCAGAATACACTTCGCGACCGACAGGTTGGGAACCACTGCTCTAGTGTGTGCTTCTCAGTATCTGTTTCTAGTCAGAGATATGAGTTGCTCAGTATCTTCTTTTGTGTGGTATAAATTGATTTCTGTTGATGGTACTTTTCACGGAGCAAAATCACTCTACAGACTACATTCTGTTGTATCGATGCCTTTTCCTAATTACGATGGGTTCTACACTGTGGACCAGTTGGGATGGTCGAACGAGGCACTTGCTAGCGTCAGGCTGACAAAGAGCAAGGAAGGAGAACGATCGAGAACCATTCTTTGAACAGTTCCCCGCCCCTCTCCGTTCACCATTTCCTCTCTGTTATTTCCTTTCGGCCGACATTGCGCGCAAGAGTAATTCGCCTTCTTATCGTTTCAGAACGTATCTGTGGTTCGACGAGAAGGGGAAGAAAACGAGAGTGGCAGCGCCACAATATATAGATTATGTTATGACTTTTACACAACGCACCGTTAGCGACGAAACTATATTTCCTACGAAATATGGTAAGCTACTCATTTCATTTCGCATGAACGAAAATTGAATCCTCTTGAAATTTTGACGTTGAGCACTATAAATTTTATAATAATAAATATCTATGCACACGGCCCTGTAAAATTTACCCTGAGCTTCTCGTGGGCCGCGCGGGGCCTTTTAAGTTCTTAGTACACACAGCGCTTTAAACTAGAAAGGTTTCAGGGGTGTGGCTTTAATGAAACTTTATTCTGTACAATTTTACAGCAGCCAACGTCTTTATTAGCTACCATTATTATTTACAAGCAGCAACGGTGGCTGGGTCCGTAATGAATATGGCGGCCGCGCCACCGGGTGCTGTAGTCGTATTAATTGGCCGGTATCCTTGGTTGTTGCAGCAAATGAATTTCCTAGCTCGTTCGAATCGATAGTGCGTAAGATCCTGCGGCTACTGTACCACGTGGTGGCACACATATACCACTGCCACTTCAGAGAGGTAGCACTCTTGGGGTTGCACGCTCACCTCAATTGTGTGTTCGCCCACCTCACGCTCCTTAATCAACGCTTCAACCTGATCGATCCCAAGGAAACGGAGATCTTGGGGGACTTAGAGGCTGCCCTCTTGGGTAAGCTTAGCCGTCTAGAAGGATCGATAGATTATTATGCAATGCCCCGCACCGAGATTATCGTCCGTAACAGGACTTGCACGGTTTTAGGGGAAACATTAGCGACACCACTGTGATACCAGTCCACTAAAATCGCGCGATCTGATAAGGGCTAACGCATGGTTGTATATTCGGTCATTCTCTTAAGGCGGGCGTACACCTAGAGAGATCTAAAAAGTGACGTTCTTTTAGGATTTTTTTTTAAGAAAGTATCAACATTAGTGCACCCGTCATTTTTTTTTTTTTATCAATTATGCCATATTTTTGGCATAATACTTAACTTTTGTATGTAAAAATATTATTATAGGAGTTAGTTCCAAATGTGTCATTCGCGGCAGTGATTTTCGGTACCCACTCCCAATTCAACAGATTTTGCCTGAAAGCAAAAAGCGAATATGTTTCTTAGAATATATTAGCTCTAAATGAAACGTTCAATTTTCTTTAGTATTACAGCAAGTATTACAGCTAAAAATGTGGCATAATTAATAAAAAAAAAAACTTGTTCTAAAAGAACGTCGGTTTTTATGCCCCTCTTAGCTATTTTAACGTTGGGAGGGGGAGCATTCCTCCGTCAGAATGCCATTGGAATTGTTGAGCTTTGTTAGCCTTTCACTGTCGAGGGACGTTGACACGAATAATCACTGTCCCTTGAAGTTTCACAAAATCTCGATTTACTAAGTGTACCTTTGCAATTGCAGGTGACTCGGCATCATCATCTGCGCCTTCACAGACCGTAGCCATCCAGGAGACACCCACCACGGCCACCTAGATCGCGATGCACAGCAAGACAGAGGTTGCAGTTCCTGAGACTAGGTGACGATAGGCGTTTCTTTTTCCTCCTTTTTCTTTCCTATTTCTCTCTCTCTCTCTCTCTCTCTCATTCTCCCTCTCCGTCTTTTTTAAAAGAAAGAAAAATAGAGTACGAGAACAACAAAGTTTAATGATAATGACTACACGCAGGTGGAGCGAAAGCGCAATTGTGTAAAAACCAAGTAGTACCTGTACATAGCGAAGTGTGAACAACTACATGATGTAATTAGGTTCCTCCGTTTGTTGTTTGTGAGATTGTACATAATTTATTAAACAGTAAGATATACGAAAGTGGCGACGGACGATTATTGAATTATTATTGACAGAGTTGGTCGCTGTAAGAAAGGGTTTGTTCTGTAAAAAGCAAGACGAAAGAATGAAATGAAACAAAGTGAAATGAAACGATAATAATATTGTAAAGTTAAAGTAATACCAAATATATACCTGGTGTTAAGGCATGTGTTATATCCGTTGAAATTCGGATTGGGCTTCATTTCCGAATCTACTTCTCGCTCGCGTCACCGTGACCCTCGACGTCATCGTCTCGCGATACCATTCTAAGCACCCTTTGCGTTCACGCTCGCTTCTGTTCGTGTTTCGTAGCACGGCGATTAGCTTCATCTGGCACGCGCCCCTGTCAAGTGCAAGGAGCCGGGGGAGCAACGACTTGTCTCACTTCCACGACCCTAATCGCCGCAAACAGATTCGCGAGTTCCCTCAGGAACAAGCCTATCGCCTCGGCGATAGGTTCGCAGAGATCCTTGAACGACGTTGCCACGTTGTACAGTAGTATCAGCACCGGCTGCACGAGAGCGTTGAAGAAGATCGACAGCAGCGGCTTAATAAAGTAGTCCGCGAACAGTTGCAAAATGCCGACGGTCAGTGGCCTGAATATACTGTAAAGCATAAAGCGAACGAATTGCAGGATGAACGCTGTGACGAAGGCGGTACCGATGTGAATCGTCCCGAATATTTCAGCCCAGAAACGAGTCGCCGCCTGGTCAGTCTTCTCGGCGCATTTCTCAGTGGCCAGAATCGGCGGCGAATCCGTCGTTCGGTAATAACTGTGAAAAAACGACTTATGCAATATTTACTACAATATCGAACACTTGACAAGCGAGAACTAATAGTTTTGCTATTCTCGCTACCCGAAAGCGTGAAATTGATATGGTACAAATAACGAGAAGCATATTAGAAAGTGTGTACGGTGGGAATAGTTGAAACACTGTGGGTTGTACCTACGCAGAATTCCCATGATCGAAGTAATAGATGTCGATCCTTTCCGTTGGTTCATATCTGGGCTTCCCTTCCTCCAGCGATCTGGCCATTTTCAGATGATCGCGTTTTCTCTTGTTTGGTATTCCTTCCGATATCTCGCAGCACACGAAAGGCTAAACGAAAGTACACAGCGGACTTTAAAGTTTCTGCATCTAATATCGAGTCGAAGCGTTATATTTGCTTAGGAATGCTTTACCGCACCTCGGTATAATGAGGACACTTGTTCTGCCTTAATTTCACTTCGTACGCTTTGTCCTTCCTATCCAAGTATCCTTTCTTCGGCCATCTCCACTTAAAAGGACACCAACGCGGTCGCGAACACGGCGCATCTGAAAAGTCACTTTTATAGTTCGATGTCTAATCTAAACAGTAAAGATTATTGCGCTTAATTACGAAAGGGAAGCTGATGCACTGCACTGCAAAAGAATTTAAAAGCCACGGTAATTACCACTTCTGCATTTCAGGGGTAAAGTGTAGGCACTGCAAAGAAATAGAAGTTGCTCGATTAAACAGGTGTGACATGGGATGGACCTGATGATATTACATCTTATGAGCATGGCATAAACATGGCACAGTGGATTGTATTTCCTTCATTGAACACTGGTCTTTCAGTGGCTCTTTCTTAAGCGACTGCATTACTGTATCCGTTATCCCACATTCTGGTACTCCACAGTTCCCAGATGAGCGTATCTCGTAACATTTACAATCTTTAACTTAACAAACGTCGCATTTCATTTACATTCGCCTTGGGGATCCTAAAAGCTTACACATCTAGATTACATACGCTGCTGCAGAATATTATTGTCCGCGATTATAGGTTCGTAGCGAGCCTCTTTAACATTGGCATCAATTATGTAACTGTCCGACTGCAAGGATGTTATATTAGAAGCCTCTGTGGTATCGGCGCAAGGGCAATCGTCTGCAGAAACCATATTAAACGCATATCCTGAGAACAAACTGAACGAACCTGAAATTAAATTAACAGAAATTAAACCAGAACTAAACTGTCAAGTTGACAGCGATAGGAACAGTTGCCTGCGTTCGTACGTTTGCTCATTGCTGTATGAAAAATCAAAGCTGCATCTGAGTGACAGTGGTATTGAAGGTCTAGGAACTTAATGGAATGGAGGACAAGCTGTATATATATTTTTGTTCTTTATTTATTTTACAACACACAGTGATTTTGATTCAATTTTACACAATTATTTACCAAAACTATATTTAAACCTCGAAACATGGTTCGAAGTAAAGGAGAGTTCTATTTACATTGACTGAAGTTGGAAGTAGAGTGGTGTATAATTAGTCTAATACGATTCAATGCAGTAGCTGTAAACTCGTCTACGTGGCGAGAAGCTTTCTTATCCTCAAATCTGTAACAAGTCACGAGAAGAATTCTACAACTATATTCCACTTCCTTCCCACCAGTAAACTAACTACGATCTACGCAATTCAAGTGCCTCTCGCGTTTCTGTTTGTAAATCTTCTCTCCTTACACCGTTTCCTATAATCTTCGAAGTAAACCGTTCACTCACAAATGAAATACTTAAAAGTATTAATTATAAAAGATTTCCTCGGTTTGTAATTGTCCTTTCGTTCCTTATACGTATCTAAAGTAAGTGTTATAATACAATTTGAATCGGTTATTCGTTGATGATCGATCGATCACTGTAGAGCCCCGTTTCTGCCTCGCTCGCTTATATCATAAGAACACTACTTGTTAGAAAGAGTTGGGTGCATCTTATTGCTCTTACGAGGTAAACAAGGTCTAAATATCAAATTGCCTTAATATCAATCGGACTAGAACAGAAGATTATATATATATATATATGTATGTATATATATATATAAATACTAAACGCGCGTACCACTCGCTTCAACAGAAGCAAAGGTATTCAACAAACGCATCCGTTCGATACTGTAGTCGATAGTCTGGTACAAAGTGATATTACGCTTAACTTACATTCGTATATTTATAATATTTATACACGTGTGTTCCTTGCGACAATTCCGACGGGGAGTTTGAATCTATGCTCCAAAACCTGCGCGTACGTTTTGTACAAACACCTCTTTAACACTTCTGTACAAGCGGTGAAAAATGTTGGAAACCCCGCTCCGCCGAGGGCTCGACGAAATTATACCAGACCTTAATTGCGCCCTTGGTTTTCGAAAGCATAAGGATGGAAAGTAAACTCCATAGAACTATTTACACAGTTACAGAACGAGACTGGATAACGTACGTATAAAAAGTAATCATAAAAAATAGCCTGAGACCGGTGAAATTATATAATACCTACAGCCGATAAAACGGTACAATTGTTTTCGACGGTTATCGCGGAGATAATTCTTAATCAGGATCGAATGAAGAAACTGTTACGCGTGATATACCTGCTCCTCTACAAACTATCGAAAACTTTTGTTCGCTTAAGCTACGCCCGCACGATTCGATCGATTCGCATGCTTCTTACAAACTTTGCGTGAGACAATAACGACACGTTTAGGCACCTATTCGAAACGCGACGTTTAAAATATACGCACTCTTTTAACGCAAGCCTTTACGTGTGCCCAATGATCGAGCCATTGCGATCGTCGATAGAGACATGTTTCTCTTATTCTTTCAATGTGGGCCATTTCGGCTCTGTTCGAATGCCATCTATCCTGTTAAGGATGCAATTAATCATTAACGTTTTCATTTTCCTGCGTTGGTTGTGCGTGCAACGCAAGCCCCGCGGAACTAAATATTTAACAGTTACGCTCAGTAATGCTAGAAAGTGGAATTGACATAGCGTTTGCAGCCTTAACAGCACAGTCTGATTCTGATGTGTGTCAGTGTCGCGTTGGAGACTTCGATTAGAAGGGAGCACACATTGTACATTCTTAGCAATGCGCCAACGCTGTAGGTGAAAGAAGAAACTCGCGGTTATAGTGTGAAATACATTTTTGGAATGTAAAATGTTTTTAACAATCGTCTTCTATCGCTACACCTCTCTTCGCATTTGTAATTATCGTACAAAAGATTCTAAAAGTTTTTCTCTTTCGTATCGGATCCCTATTATCTCGTCTCTTCATCTCCCCCCCCCCCCTCTCTCCCTCTCTCTCTTTCTCTTTTAAATGGCTACGTACAATCGATAAGATAGGTCATTGAAAATTTTAGGAGATTATTAAAACGTGACATCCATTTGAAATAGACATTGTAAACAATTTATATATACTATGCTGTAAATATTTTATATTGCTATCGTTAGAACGTTCCTCCTTGCTTCGCAATCGTGGATTAGATATAACAGTCAACGTTAATCGAATCTTACGAGAATAGAGCGCAGGGTTATACGTGTACGTGTGGATGTCTTTCGGAGTGTACAAGTATGGCACTTAAGTCGGGTAAAGTTACTCGTAAGTACGAAAAATCTTGGATTAAATAGCCAACAAGTTGTGTGCAATATAAGTTCCCATCGCGTCACCATATCGCGCGTCCTTCGATTCTGTCGTTCGAATAGAAATTAATTCGAGGAACATTCTGGACACGGATACGCCATACTTCTCGGCAAGCTTAGGCTTCCTTCCTTTAAACTTGCTCCGAACTCTTTACACTTAGTGTGGATATTTTGTAAGTTTAGCGAGAGACAGTGTGACGAACATCTACACCGTTTAAAAGCTACGAAGTACAAAGAATCGTAATAAATAATATCGATAAAAATACATTGTACAATTGATCTCGTAGAACTGACTGTCATGGCTCTTTCTTATAAACGTATTACTGTTCTTTGATACGGTTAGAATTGTACTTTTTCTTTCTTTAAATATAGTATACAAATTATTTGTAAGACGAGAAGCTGTTTCGCTCTCGTAGGATACAAAGTGTCAAAGTAACTAAAAGAACTCCGGCGATCAGATATATTAACGTATTCGTGTTTAATGATTACGTTACGATATACATGAGAAATATAGATATTTACAATGCGGTGTAATGCGAATTAATTGTATTAACGTCCCGTTTATATCGAGCGAAGGCAATTAAATTGTACAGGGAGAATGAAAAAGCAAAAGAACTTGGTTTCGCGACGTTCTGTAAAAAATAGAGTCAAAGTACTTGTGCAACTCGTTCTACCTTTCGATGGCTTGGAGAAAAACAGACTACGTAATGGGTGGGATATGCATACTTACGTCGTAGAACAGTCTTTTTATGATTAGACGAATGGTTAAGATTCGGCGACTGCAGGGGATCCCTTACAATACGCGATTCAAATCTCCGTATGCAAAATCACTACCTCTCCTTGAGAAAGTCACTTCCGATATCGTAGTAACTCTTTGGTGGCCCAGAAGTGCTTCAGGCATAAATGATATGACACTCACTGTTAGCTTCCGACAGCTAATCACACGTCCTCCTTGACAGGTCCTCCAGCCCTTAAGAAAATATCCTAAATGTATTGGAAGTTGTCTTTCGTGGCGAGTAGGGGCAACTTTTCGATACTTTGCTTATGATCGAAACTGTGTAACCAATCCGAGCTGGGCTTCGCCTTCAACCCGCAGAAGCTCAGGTTGCAGAAGTCGGCCGCGTTCTGGAGGGCGCCGCGATGGAACGGGTTGCCGTGCTTGAAGTGTGTGTACCGTCCAGCGTTCATACGCTCGTTCGTCGTCATCCCGAGGACCATGATCTGATCGAGAGAGATACACGCCGTGTTAAATTATTGAGTAGTAACTAGTAAGGAATATGACGTAAGCTAACGACACGTACCTGGTAACACTGGCACGCCAGCAGCGTGCCCACCCAGAAGGAATGCAGTGATGTGTTTGTTGCAATCCACATCACCCAAGCGTCGCAAGTAGCCGCGGCGACTAAATAATTGTCAGCGGTATGGCCGTCCGTTAAATTTGTCCAGCATTCAAACTGCCAATACTGTACACTGGCAGATAAAATAACAATACACAGGCCTAATAAGGACGCTAAAAACCCGAGAAAGTACTTGTGGTTATGCGCACCTGAAAGGAGTTTTCAAGAAGATGAGAATGTTAAAAATATTACTTGGTACGAGCGCACCGCTCGTAGGCGACGCGCGAGATTAGATTGCCTAGAGTTAATCCGTTCGTAAACTGCGTCACACGCGTTAGAGGAATAAAAAGAACGGTCGTTTGCTTTTTATCGGCTTACCAATGCAATTATTGACCCAGGGACAGTGATGATCAAATCGTGCCACGCATCGATCGCACGTAGAACAGTGCTTAGACCTGATAGGTCTTCTGACCAAACAGCTGCTGCAAAATGATTGGGGCTCGAAGCCGCCGGACTCCGCTAACTCTATAATCGTCTGAAGAAGATTAAAGGATATATAATCTGCTTAGAGAGGAAGCTACTCTTTCGTTCTATTAGCGTCGGAATCGTTACATTTAACTTATCCTCGTGCGTGGCCGTGATCACACCTGGATCGCCCCTCCAGGATTGTAGGAAACATATCCACAGTGGCACTGACCCACCTACTAGTAGTAACCATAAATACCATGCGGCGTGTATGCCTAACCAGAATATCCATGTAACGTATATCCACATCTAAAAGAAATGGAGAATTATAATTACGAAACATCATCTCTGAACAGAGATTATTAAAAGTATATATACTTTCAAGAATATAATCAATTTCGAAGTTTTTACTGTTTCTTCGTGTGCGTTATCTAGCCGTGCTCGCCACGATAACATACTTTTCTTACCTATCTAAGATACACAAACAGTGCCGATACCTGATATAATTCAGTGATCTTTACAAATTATATTGACGATGCGGAACGTTCGTTTATAACCTTATAAGAGGACTCACCTTCGTAGCCAAATAAATCGACATCGGCACAACATGAAACAATCGTTCGTCAAAGATAAAATGATTGGCTATATACAATGCTATATAAAGAGTGACAAAGACACCTAATTTCACTAGATAATCCAATCCACTTTGAAGAATCATTCCAATCATATAAAAAACTATAAACGGCGTAGTGACCATGCAGTACCAGCGCACTCTCTGAAAGAAGATAAGTTAAGGATCCGGAGGAGCGAGATTACGCGCGCTATGCCGTGCATACCTTATCTCTACACCATGTTCTTGTTCTGCCCTGTTTCTCCCTAATTTCGTGGCTGATTTTATGCCCCAGCCAGGCCGCGCCAATGTGACGACCCAACAATGTCATTGGCGTTTCCACTCGCAAATTCGGCACGTCTAGCGCCGCGCCGTGATGGACCAGCGTGGATATCGCCGTACTGTTCTCGGCTATGATAGCCCAGTGCAAAGCTGTGTTGCCATGCAAATTATCTGCGAGCGAGTGAGACGCTCCTAGGGTCAGTAACAAGCGCGTCGGGTCCAGACTGTAAAAGGAGAAACTTCAAAATAAAAATATAAATGCGCATCTCAGGAGGGACCTCGACGAATCGATGGCCCCCTGCTATCTTATTCTCGTGTACCTATTAATTTTGTAGGCACTCCACATCAGGGGTGTCATGGCGCTTCTGTCCGGCATATTTGGATTCACTCCTTTCGCGACTAGATACGCGACAATAGAGGTATGACCGAATTGAGCCGCCAAGTGAATGCACGAGAACCCTTCGGAGTCTCTCAGAGTCGGATCCGCCCCAGCTCTCATCAATATCACGACTGTAGCCAAGTGGCCCTGTCTGCAAACGAACAATTTCCATTTTTCATAGACAAACATCTCTTTACATAATCATGGAGTTTGGTGGCTCGAGTTCGTTATGTAATTTAAGATTAACCTCGTGGCCCAGTGTAACGGCGTAGAAGCCAGTTCCCCGCCGACCGCATCCACCACAGCTCCCTTCCCGATAAGGTACTTTACAATTTCCTTTCGATTATTTATCGAAGCCCAGTGCAGCAGCGTCACTGTTTCTGAATCCGGCTGATTTACGTCAGCACCAGCCTCTATCAATTCTGTGACGCGACTCAGGGCTCCGTACTAAGAGACACGAACAGACATTTCTTCAAGTAGAAAATAGAAATTTGCTGGAAAGGTGAGTTCGGAGAGCTTGGGAACTTCGATACCTGTGTCGCTCTGACGATGTCGAACGAACTGCAGTCCTGTGGCGGAGATTTAACAGGTTCTTGATGGCGACTGCTCGGATCGTCAGGCTCGCCAGTGCCTTCGCTTTGGCAGGCGGCTTGCATCTTTAGCGCGTACATGTCGAATTCTTTGGTATCGCTTAACAATCACGTCATAGATACGACAAAGGATCGCGTACGCCAAAACCAGTGTTTCGAAACTGCTCAGTGTATCCAAGAATTTACTGCAACAACAACGATGCATTATTCGATTATCATCGATTTATTATTATTTATCCTACCGGCTAAATAAAACCTGAACTGTGCGGATCGAATGGAATTTATAATATATACACTCTCTACAAATGAATATCAACTTATCCACGACGCGCAAGGACAAATAATCTACTGTGCGTCGCCAACACTTCTACGTCAAGCAACAATTCAGCAGCGATCGTAAGCTTGAATAGCATCAACGAGGTATCGATATAATTCTCCATAAACGTTCCCCGTCCGGCAGTTAAATTGCAGAATTTAACCGGCGATATAATGAAACTGTCGTTTGCATTCCGATAGCACAGCCGCTTTGTAAATACGCTGTGTATTACGGTCAGCACACCGTGCATATTAACAATCGATTCGATATTCCAGTCAGGGACTGACGATAAACACGTAGATGCACGATTCTCTCTAATCCTTTAAGAAATTCTCATTCTACTACGCTCCTCGGGGAAATCTGCTTCTCCGTGCATGCGTAATAAACACGGTGGAACGTGCGACCCGTCTCTCGCCCAACGAAGAAAAAGGAACGATATATGCCCGCTAAATCTTACGATGGAAATTCGCGATACCGACGATCAGATTCTAAGTCGACTCCTCGATGCTGCACGATTATCTCGATCTTACGTATTCGCAAAAAACCGGCTAACGATATCTCGAATCTTACCTGGCGAGCAATGACAGCGCTGATAATACTCGCGCATAGTACGCGGCGTGCTAGCCTCGAAATGGGTTTAAAGGGGTTAGATTTAAAGGACACAAAGCGAGCGGGGGTGGGGCGCCGGTACATCGCATGGAATCCGGAGAAGGGTTGACCTTTTCCTCTCGACTATTAAACGGTAATACCCCTCCAACCGAGGATATCCGCGTTCTCTATTCCCGTTTTTCTGCTAGAACCGCACGATTCCGTATCACCTGATATCACCGCGAACGCGTGTCTACCGTTTCGCCAGCGAAATCGTTAAACACGGGCCGCGTGCAGCACGGTCACGCGACGCCCTGCCACCGTCAACCTGACCATTACACTTCGGACACTTCGCGAAGTTTCTTCGCCTTCGCCACCAACTTCTTATTGACCAAACGGCTTCGCGAGCCGCCCAGAGCCGCCCGATCGGTATCCGATACTCATCGAACGAGCGTGATGTGGCGACCAGTGAATTTGCCGCCAGAGGGCCGCGCGCAAATCTTCATTCTCGCTGGCGATTGTCGAGTGGCGTCTAGTGGCAATTTTCAATAGGGTGTTCTTTTTTCGTGTGGGGTGTTGCGGTTTCCGCTGGTATAAATATGTGTGACTGCGTGAAGTTAGTTATAAGACATAGGAATATCGAGGTTAGATGTAGAGCGAAATTCAAAATCCTTTTGTACTGAAAGATAGATATATTATAATTAGATTCGAAGCGTACGAGAACCTAGGGGTGCATTCAGTAATTCTCAAAACTACAGTTAGGCCAGGCGAGGATAATAAATAGCTTAACTTTTCCTTCCACATCTGCGTGCCAAATTTCAATGAAGGGGCAGCTGCTCGTCTTGTAAAACCATTTAAAACTCTGCTTTCCCTTTCAATAATTGCCGATGTCCTGTTAGGGTAAAAACTCAGCTCGGGGGAGGCTGAAAGTCATAAAGTCATAAACTTTGCGCCGGCGACGCCGTCTTGACCCTGAGGGTTGCGCTTACCTACCTGTTAGAAATGTATGTACTGTACGCAGCCTATGTAAAGTGTATGTAAAATCGGAAAGCGTGCCTCGACCACCAGCCGAGAGTGGAGGGAAGCGCGAAGGAAGGGCCAAGGACGGAGAGATGGCAGAAGGACAACCCACTGACGAAACTTAAGGGATGTCATTGCCTTGATTGGGCGAAGGGATCCGAGGAGGGAGTCGGAAGAACATGCCAAAATTAGAGGAGTAGGGCGCTCGGAGGTGACGAGCGAGGAGTAAATTTGTAGGAAGATCAGATCGAACTTGTTAGTAAAACAGTAAACGTCGAGCTACCAAATAAATCCAGACACTCAAAGTATTCAGAAGTGTACATTTATTTCATACCAATAACTTGAAATTCCCGCGCAAACTCGCGAGCTGAGTGCTTCAGCGCTCCACGGGCACGGACCCGCCGTCTAATCGAAAACCCCACAGAATCGCGCAACAGGGGCCAGAGGCGGGTAGGTTTTATTTGAAACAGCTTTTATTCGTTGAACTCACTGGAATGTAGTTTTCGTTCCCAAAGGATTGTTCCTTTTGTTCTCACTGGATTGGTCAATGAACCAAGTTTTCCACTGTGTAGGTGCAAATATTTTCTCGCATTGGCGAATCTTGTTAAACAAATGTTCATGGGGTATGCGTCACGCGTACTTTTACCCCCACCGCAATCTATTTTCCCGCGGATTCTGGTACGATTGTGTGCGATTGTGGTCCCGGCAGTGATGCATTCTCGACGTGTTATTTTTGTAAAAGTAACACGTTAAGTCGAACAAACTCTGTGCTTGTATATCGTATTGTACTTTTTGAATTTGCACGCGTCAAATATACGATCGAAACTGATTTGCATGTCGTTTGCGATCACCTGAGAAGCTATTGCCTAGGTTATAATAATGTGCCATTGACAGATTCGCCTTCGATCTTGTCAGCGTAGTAATGCTGTAAGAAGTTGCTTATATTTGCGAGCATTTAAGTAACAGACTTGAAACGGAATTTCCTAACGTTTCCATTTCTCATCGCAGTTTAAATTCGAACTGGAGCTCGTTTAACTCGTACCACCTGTAAGGACGTCGGAAATGAAAATGATGGATATAAATGGGCAAGACGAGTGCTGTATCGAGGCGGTTACTCCTGCTAAGAAAAAGAAGATGAAACAAGGTGCTTGTTTGCATTGTTCGTAATTGTTACAGCAATTGTTATTAAATACGTAGTTAGAGACAAGAACGCTTTGTGTATCGAGCTTAAGTTAGCACGCTTCTTAAATGTATTTTGCTTGATTCCATCGGATTTGAAATGTTTCAGCCCAACTGTCGTTTCGAACACAAAGTCCGACAGAGTCGCCGAACGTTCTACAGAACAAGAAGAGAAAATTATCGTCACCTTCCCTGAGCTGTAGGAGCCCAAAAGTGGTTAAAATCTCGAAGGGGTCGAGCCTGGATGATAAATCGAACGATTCCACTGTCGATACAGTGACTGAGAGCGACGAATGCGTAGAAGTAGTAGAAGACGTGGAGACTGAAAATTTAAAGGAGAACAGAGCATCTAATAAAGTGGAGAGCTCTAGTAAGAATAAGACTCCGAAGCGAAGCTGGACTGGGCAACGGAGAGTGGAGAAGGACAAAGCGAAGTCGAGTCCCTTGACCAAGTTCCTGAGAAAGTCTGACAAAGAAGTAGATGGTTCGAAAGAGGATCAGCCTAATTGTTCAGAAAATGAGAAAGAGGAAGAGAAAACCGACGAAGTCGTGTCACAGTCAACGAGTAACTTGGAAGGCAAAGCAGAAGACGTATCTTCGATAGCGGATAATTCTCTGTGTTACAATTCCGATTCCGATATTGCGACTTCCTCGGATAATGAGGACAAAGAGGAAGACTCAAAATCCACTGAGAATCTAGAGGAGAGTTCGAGAGCTGATAGTCCGAGAAGCTGCAGAACTCCTAAGATGGACAAAACAAAGCAGAAGAAGTTGACGCCGAAGCAACAGGAGAAGCAACTACTCAGTGCCCAGAAGAAGAAAGAAAGACAAATACAGAAGCTGGTAAGTGGCATACATTTTCCATTTTCTGTTGTGTGTATGTAAAGAAGCGAAGCAGTCTTTTGTTCGTTCGTTAGGAAAAAGAGAAGAAGCTGGAAGAGGAACGGGAAAATCGACGGAGGGAAAAGGAGGAGAGACGTAAGGAGAAGGAGGAGAAGGAGAAAGTGGAGAAGCAGCAGAAACTGAAGGAAAAGAAGATGAAGGAGTTGAAGAGACAAATGGAAATCGAGTACGAATACCCCTAACTGCAGATCACGTAACTTTATACATTTATGGTCCTCGGTTTTTGTATTAACTTTACTTAATCGTTTCTAGACAAAAGCAGAGAGAGAAGCATGCGAAAGAAGAAGAGCGTAAGAAAAGGGAAGAAGCTAAGGAGGAGGAGAAGAGAAAGAAAGAGGAAGCGGAGCGGAAAAAGCAGAAAGCAGCCTCGAACTTTACAAGTTTCTTTGTCGCCAAGAAGCCAGAAAAGTCTGTCGACGATGAGAACACCAGCGAAATAAAGAACTTCATGCCCTTCGAAGTAAAAGCGGACATGAAGGTGGCTCCAGTTTCTAGGAGAAGCTTAAACGAAGAAGAGAAATTGTCATTGGACGAAAAGTGCGGCGAAGGAGATACGCAGAAGTCAGACTTGTATCTTGGCGAAATTAAGGATAAGAGGCTTCTTCCGCGGAAATCGTCGAGAACTTGGCCACTTGAAACGAAAGACGATGTAATTCTAATAGGTGAATATTATATTTTCTCTCACAAATTTTCATTTTCTTATATAGTTCTCTAATTACGCTTTCTATGTCTGCAGACGACGAAAACGAGGGCAGCTCGAATATCGTGAACCAAAACATCGTGATAGAAAAGCAACGGACCAAGCTGTTGCAGTTCTCTGAAAATCAACGTCCGCCATATTGGGGCACGTGGAGGAAACGGAGCAGCAGTATTAACCCACGAAAGCCGTGTGCAAAGGACACGGTAAGTCATAAAGCAATAATTCACATATCTGCGAAATTGCTTTCGCTGAATGGCCAACAGCGAATTACAATTCCTTTTCAATGGTTCCAATAATGAATGCTCAATCGTGGAAGAGTATTTAAAATTCAACACACAGGGCAATTAACAAAAGGAACAGAGTACTCTCAGCAATATTTATTGTCACTTCTGAAGGTTTCTCGTTTAATCTACTTCAGAAGCTCGAACCGCCTTAAGCGTAGACTACAACAGTAGTATGGCTTAATCTCTTTCGTCAGCACGCAGCGATCTTCCGTGTCGATGTCTGAAATCGATCATTGAAAAAAAATTTGCCACCGTTGCAAAAGAATCCTTTCGCAAGGATCCTTGTAATTGTCAGTTAAGTACATGGCAAAGAAATTTGTGGTGAAAATTCTTTCAATGTCTCTGTCGATCCCCTAAATCTCCGTTGGCAAAATGTTCATCTTGGCACCGCGAAGCCCTCTGCCACCGTGAAACAACGGATACGCGTTCTTTCTATGCACCTTGCGATGCTTGGCCAAATGGTCGCTGCGCGCGAATCTCTTGGTGCACATCTCGCAGGGGTAAGGCTTCACTCCCGAGTGGGATCGTCTGTGCCTCGCCAACTCGTCGGACCGGCTGAAACGCCAGCCACATCCTGGCCACGTGCAGGCGAACGGTTTCTCTCCGGTGTGACGGCGTAAATGAGCTTTCAAGTGGGATGCCTTTGCATAGACCTGATTCAGAAGGAAACCAACGTCAACACTCGTAGAACAATTGATTGATAAAATTGTTGATTTGTGAGACAATTGGGCGCCCAGTTTCTATGATTCTTTCCTCTATTCCGGATTGTCATACCTTCACGCATCCTTGGTAAGTGCAAGGGAAGCACCGATCTTCCGCCGCGTTCGCCAAACTGCGATTAGTGTAGTCGTGGGTTGCTAGTGCCGCGTTAGCTGCTGACGAGATGAGATTTTCTTCTAGCTGATTGTTATTGTAATCTGAAATCGAGGGGGTTGTTATAGGTAGATAGGTCCAGAGATTCTGTTCAGAATCTAAAGTATGTGATCGTTTTAATGAAAATATCGAAAGCAATCTTCTTTGAACGGTGCAAGGACCTTTTATGCAACCGAGTAAATATGCTACAGTAAATCTAAATCGGATTCCGGTAATACGCACTAAGTCAACGTGATCCTCCTTCAGCCCTCTGTTTTCGATTCTCAGAACAGGATTTCAGTTTAAACGCTCACGTACAGTGATTCTACCGCACTCGAAAACTTACCTATTCCGCTCGTATCCAGAGTATCCTCAAGTGCTCTCAAATCGATCCCGAGCACCCATAACGGCTCTTCTCGTTGAAACGTTTGCTGCTGTGGATTTGGTAGAGGCAAGTGTAGGAAACCCTCGCACCCTGCGGTGCATAATGGTGTCCTCTCTGGGAGCCCAGAGTTCCAACTTTTGTCTAGGCACCATTCCAATTCCAAGTCTAGTTCGCTCAGCTCACTCAGGCACCCTGCGTATAACAGCCTGTGAAATCTCTGTTCCCCGATCCGTGATATTAAGCGCGGCGATGATATAACATTTCATAGAACTAAGTACGCCAATAAACTACTTGTTGCGGGGCCAAATTTTACCCCTCGATTTTAAAGTTCGAAGCGTCGAACGTACCTACACCGTGTGCGGGACACTGGGTGTAAAGGGACCTTCGCTATGCTTACTGAACGCCTCTGTGCGTTCACGAATATACTTATTCTGCTCGTGCAAAATACACCCACAAGCATGGCGACGCGTCCAGGACAACACTCTGAACAGGTTCTAGCTTCGCTTACCCGAGGACGCAGGGGTGTTGTTAGCCAGCTCGTTCCAGGGAACCTTGGCGGGGCAAGTGAGATCCGTGTAACACTCGATGGAATTCGTAGCGGAGTCGTCGCTGTGCAGCGTCGTTCCGCAGGAGGACGCCTCGTAGTCGCAGGCCGGGGTGCTCGTGCTCGTGCTCGATGAGAATAGTTGCCTCTCGATGCCCGTGTCCGTGGTCAGGCCCAGCGCGGAGAACAACAGTTCGTCCGTCATCTGTGACGAGAGAACGGAAGAATACAAATCTAGCCGGGATCTCTCAGAAAGAAAGAACCAAGCCACTGGACGGCCGAGAGAAACGACCAAGAATACTGTGTTTTTATTGTTGCAAGAGAGCACACCGCTTGGATTAATCGCCCGGTTGCCCGGTGATACCGACAATAAAGTCATGGAGCGCGAACGCAGTCTATATCTCGCGATTAAAATTCAATTCTATTTTGAGTTATCGGGCCCGAAAGAACGAGGGAAACGTAATGCAACGGCCGCGATGACGGATCCTCGCGTTGCTCTTATTCTCCGCTCGTAGTCCTCTCTTTCTGTCCCGATATGTCCGCTCGAATCGCGATTTGCCACGATTCCACTTCGCGAGCTCTTAGTCGCGAATCGTAAATTAGTCAGATGCTATTGTTCTTTTGATTGAAGCCACGCTCGAAAATAGTTGTATCTGCGCTCCTCGTGACGTCTGAGCAGTAACGTTTCGCCAGCTGCGTCAGAGTCGGATGAGACACTGATACCGAGTATCAGCGACGAAACGCTGCTATCCAGATACTATTAGACGCAGCTTCCACCCGGAAGCTTCAGCTCCTACCAATCCTGATTGTGTCTAAGAGCCTCCACTTCTTTTAATTCTAACGAACATCTATCGCCCATATAAACTATCTCTAACGAGTTCCACGATGAATGTCGAGAAATCATGCTAAAGTCGTAGCCTTTTGTACTCACGTCGAACATCGCGGCTTCTTCTATCATCTCGCTGCTCCTCGATTTCTACCTCAGACACCAATTCTTCGTACTATGAACTTTCTCACCGACCGTCTCTATCCGTTCGTTGTTTATTAATTCCTCTTATACAATTGCGTCACCATTACCCACTGTCCTGATTCCTAAGCATTATCACTTCCGATTGCCACTGTTACAAGTCCCTCAATACCGCTTGCCAAACGAATCGCGGCTGGTGGAGGTTCCTTATATTCTCCAACCAACCTGCCACTTGCTCCCTAGTCCCCTTTACTCCTTTCTCTCGGAAAGCCCAACTTCAGCATTGGAAAATTTAACTTCTCCCTTCTACGTGTCCTCGAAGCTACAAGTCCATCTTCCAGGTTGAGCCAAGAAAATGTTGCTCCGCTAATCGAGAACCCTTTCAAAGGGGACTGAACGCTCCAGTCATAGACGCGCCGGGAAGTGGGTACCAGGTCCTGAATGTCTCCTTAGAAAACTCTGACTTCCCAATGGAAGAGTCAATACTCTTTAGAGCGCCAGGTCGACAGTGATCGCGGTGGTGGCTTGTTGGAGATGGGGCGCGCCCTTGAAGATCTATCCGCGGTGCAGGAGTGCTGGTACCCCAGGCTGAGAAGCTTTAACCTCCGGCAATTGGTAGTTGGACGGTCGAGGGACGTCGGAGGACTGCGTTCGCTGGCTGTCTGGTCCAGAAGACGGGAGTCGTGTGACAGGGCACACGGTTCGAGAGATAATCGAGGCTGTGCCACCCGGTGCCGTCACCGAGCTTCTCCCCAGGGATCCCCGATCCCAGAACACCGTCAGACGCGCCAGCGAATCGGCTTCCTGGCTAATTGGACGGTTAAACTCTCGGCTTATTTACGACACCAGCCGCCCCCGACCCTCCACACCGCGATAATCGAGCTCCCTCGCGAGATTTCTGACGGCAGAATTCGCCACTCGGCCGACGCGACCACGGGCCGGCACTCTTTTTCGCGAGATTCGCTTTCGCCTCCGCGGCGGCGGTGAAACGAGCGTGGCGCGCACGTGGCCTCTCCCGCTCCCCGTTCGAGCGATCCACGTTGACGTCGATGCGTTTTTTCTGCCCGGTCCCCATTAACCGAAAGGCTTCTTCCTTGTTTGCAGACCAAACGCGCCTTCGCTGGCACGTTCCGGTCGCTCTTAATGTCTGCCTTAAATTGTAAAATGGCACTCTTTGTCGAGCGTGGTGGGTGAAAGGAATTTAATGGAATTGTAATGTGTTGTAGTTCGAGTAACTGGAGTACGAAACTCCTGCTTTGATTGTATACTTTCGGTACATTTTCTTCACTCACCTGGAGCGAACATTCGTGGGACACTTGGACAATACTTGCGACGCTTTCCACAAAATATTATATAGTTTGATTTGGAGATTAGCTGTGCTCCTGATAGCCGACACCAAGTCCATCGGGAATGGAAGTTTCTTTTAAGGTGATCCAGCGAGAGCGAGCGAAGGCCCGTACATTTCCGCGGAATGTGTCAATGAAACGTCTATACATAGTAGAATGCAATAGCTTTGACCCACAGCGACAAGAAGAAGCGGCGCTGATAAACACCGCTCAAAGTCAGTGCCACCGGGTAGTCGAGTCGCTCGTAGTACGTTTATCCGTGTTGGGGGAGGCTGACCTTAGATATAGTGCGTGTATTTTGCATTCAATCCCAGTGTCAAGAACATGGTACACGCGAGAAGTGCAACGTTACTTTCTAATCTTCCATTCTGGACTTTCACGATCATTTGGACACGCTGGGGGTGGAAGATTCGTAGCTCTTAGCTCTTAGTGACGGGGATGGAATTTGCTACCTTGTTCCGGAGGGGGATGAAAGGTCTAAAGGTCTAAAGGTTTTATGATTCTATGTATCTCGTGGTTTGCACCATGTAAGGGTCAGCACTGGAGTTAAGGAATGGAGGGGTTAATGAGGGGGTGTGTATGGTCTGGGTATAAAGACATACGGTTGATCAGTTTACCCTTGTACGGAAATTGGGTCATTTTCACCCAGAATCGAGTCACAAATCTTAATTCCGCCTTTACTAATGTATTATTTCGATTGAAACTCTCTCATATGTTTAAATAACTAATAACCGTCAATAATAAATAATACTTGTTTTCATTTCTTTTTTGCAGAAATTTAACAAGTTCTTAAAATATTAAATCGTAATAATTAAATGAGCTGAGTTTTATTTTTGTATGCTCGTTTCAAATTTACTTATCCGTGTAACTGTACAAATTCCGTATAAGGGTTAAAGTAGAAAGAGTTCCAGACTTTGATCCTTGAGAAAGGAGAAAGTCACTGAAAAAAGCTTAGTCCTCGGTCAGTAATCATTTCGAATTAAATAGACATTCCTGGACCAACCCCCTCGATCTAACCCAGACATATGGACCTTTTTTTCTTCATATCTGCGTCCCACATTCATGTCTCCATAGCGATCGATTGAATCCAGATCAAATGATCGAGGGAAGAATTTCGCAGGGGATGAAGTTGCACAGGAGTGCGAGGATCAATGTTCCCCGATGTAATCGGCTTATAGCTAGCGTGGCATGGCGCTAATGGGTATCGTTGCGCCTCGGGTGTTATGAAAAACAGACCACCGCTCGTCGACACCGATCTCTCGGTGTCTTTTATCAGCTGGATTGACCGCGAGAGGGTTATATCTTTACGTGAACGCACAGTAATCCGTTGTACGCGCCGGGAACGAACCGAGGAAATCCCTGGCCACGGCAGGGAACATTCTTCTATCACCAATTTATCGAGGAAACCACGGAAGCAGGGAAACGTACAAATATGCACTCCTTTCTTTAAATTTACTATAAGAAAGAAATAATACACTTAATTCTGTCTTCACTAGTTTAAAAAGTAGATACCGTGCAAATGAAAAATGGAGAGGTGAGTATAATTTTTTTCTGGCCCGTATCAAATAAAAATCGTGAAAAACAGTAAAAAATTTACTTCAATATACTTAAATTTACTATTTTCTGCTGATTTATGAATCATTTAGAACTGTTTTTCGAGGTCCCCAAAATGGAGTCCAAGAGGAAGGGGTGAAGAATCTTTACTGTTCCGTATAAACGAGTGGAAAGGGGTGTTTTCGATATTTTTATAAGAGGGGCCAAAAATGTGTAACATCTCTATAAGGGATTACTTTGAAATCGAAAGAATCGCATCGAGAAATCGATGGATATGGAATGCATCCTGCATCGATCATCTATTCTTCTTGATTTTATTCCAGCAGCTTCGATCAACATTTCAGATACGTTTCTCGTGAAAATGCACTCGCGGATAACGCAGTGACCGCGTATCTAATGGCGCATTTGAAAAAAGCCTCGTCGTTGTAGGAGATTAAACCGTTTCTGGCCAGCTCGATCGCAAATGTCAGAAACTCATCCCGACTTCGCTGCGAAGATTGGACAATCTACCCTCCGGGGAGATTTATTAATTGCGCCTCGTTGCGTCACTTCGCGTCGATAACACCGCTCGTCCGATTCAATTTGCTCGTACCGATACCCCTATCGTTTTTTCTACACTCTGAGATATTCCAGCCCTCCAAATCTTCGTGTATCCGACACTCGAATCAAATGGGACTTAGAATAATTTCTACCGACACCTTGAGCAACTTCTCCACACCTACCACTCCTCTTGTCTTCTGTGTTCTTCCGTAGAAAGTGAATCTCGATTATCGCCAAGTAATCAGAGGCGGATTTGGAGATCTGCCGCCCCTAGGCTAACAAGCGTCTGCCGCCCTATTTTAATTTAAAAAAGTTGAGAGAATTTTGAAATTAATTCATTATGATAACGCAGATATGAATTATTGCTAATTCGCTACATGACAAGAAAGTGAATTGTTACCCGTTGCGTTTAAGTATCTTTCAATTTCTTTCGCCGAAAATTTGCCACCCTAGACTACAACCTATATACAAATCCGCCCCTGCAGATAATTTAATAACATGAATCGTAAAATAAAAAAAAATAAATTTAGATTTAAAATAGCACGACACACAGTGCGAACTAACAATAACTAGCAATGAAGACAGTAAAGCTAGTTACGCAGTACGCACACGTACTTAAAGCGATTAACATATACGAATATGTATAGCTATACCAGTGCATCCGTCTGTGCCCAAGTTATCAGGCCCGAATATTCGTTTGGAAATAAATCAACTCGGCGGCAGGGATTTTAATCGCCGGTGTGCAACGACGGGGAGCACCGGGCGCAATCTTAATGGGGCATAAAACAGCCATTACAGATGGCCCGGCGGGTGACAACACGCTGTAAATAATGCCCGACACTTGGCCAGGCGCCGCTTTAACGTCACCTATCGTTCTGGGCCAGATAACCGTTTTCCCCTAGCCCGTCCCATCTTTCCAGACGTCGCGCGCTTTTCCACCCCCGCGGCTCAGCCGTTGCATCCGTTCCCCGTGATTAATGTGAAATTTCATTTCCAACGATCGCCTAGTCTGGCTTGAATCTGGCCCAAGTGGCCGTTAATCGTTTTTCAAATTGATTCACCCCTTTGCTCTTCCTCGGGGGGGGGGGGGGGGGGTGGGCCACGCGAGTAGAAACGTTTAGGCAACTCCGTAAACAGTGAGTTTAGTGAAAATTCGATTCAGGCGAGCGTTGCGAAGTTTGAAAGGGGTGGCATTATTCGAATTAAAATTTTTTTTCATCGCTGGTATTTTGAAAATTTTGTATACTATTTGTGGTACGTACCTCTTCGTCGCTGCCAAAAGCTGCTCAAAACTGGTACCCCTTCTCCCGATCGATGAGTCCCGCGTCCGGTTTACCGCGTCACGCCTCGATCAGCCTGCGATATTACGTTTCTCTCCAATAATAAATTAAATGTCTCGCGGAGCGTCTTGTAATTGATGCCCGCGCGGGGATGAAATGGACGTTGATTTATCGAGCGAAGAATGGCCCCGGTGCGCGGCACAAAAGAGAAAACCGACGATTTATTGACTTTTCGGCCACGGCGTTTCGTCGTTGGAAAATATTAAATCAACGTTATTATCATTGGTCCCTCGATCATGAGATTCCTCGCGGCTCTTCCCGCTTGATCCGCTTGCTCCTCGGCCCGCTGGCACTTATCGTCTTATAATTTAGAATTTAGCCGTGGCATCGCTTTAAATAGTATTGTAAAAATAGCTACTAATATAAGCTGCTACCAAGTTGCATTTAACGAGTAACGCGCGCCCACCGATTTCTCGATTATAATCCAGATTTACGTTGCTCGGGTCGATTATTATGCTGGTGAACTCTTCAGCGTCGATATTCCACGCGGATTTTTTAATAGCAGTCGAATAACTTGTGAGCAGATTGCAGTGAGCAGTGGGCATTCTGAGCAGATTTCTCCGAATCACTTCTCCATCGAATAAAGTCGCTTCGGGATGCTCCTCCCTTTGTCTCAACTTGAAATTTCATTCGTTGTAAAATCCAACGTCTACCGATTTTCATAGGCTATCGGTAGTTCACTTGTAACTTGTGCAAATGCCTTCGGTTCTTCTTTTAATGTTCCCCGGTCCTTCAATGTCACTCTTTTCGATTTCTTGAAAAATCTCTCTGAAGATGGATGTTTCTGAGCTACTACATTTTGAGAGGAAGAACCGCTGTGCTCCCGACGATTGCTCCGTGACTAACAGGAGGAATCAGAGAACGTGGAGCATGTGTATGGATGGTCAGTCGACGAAGGCGACGCGATAACGCTCGCCAAGGAAGTCCCATTGATATCGACGTCCTGCTTAATCATAGCAGACTCCAGTGAAATCCAGTGGCCGTGATCGTAACTAAAATAAACTGGATGGAATAAGGACGATAACGCGGCGAAGAGCATCTCTTTTGGATTCCACTCTTCGGGACGTTGGAAAAATGCAACCTCCGCTGAAATAATTAGAACCATTCGATACGTAGCCCGAGGAACGATGATTTGTCTCTACTTTGATTTCTCATCGATTTTTTTCTCTGTCAGGTTCGAGCAAAGCCTATGAAGCTTGCGAATTTTGAATTCTGAAGGACTTTAGGAATATGTGGCTTTAGCAACCAGGCCATTTTCATTTCTGTTGAAATTCAAGTAGAACTCGAGGAACCAAAGGGCTCTGATAACAGGACAATTTGTGTTTGTTTCTAGAAATGGTTTAATTACGAGGTAGACTCGGACGACGAGTGGGAAGAAGAAGAGCCAGGGGAGTCTATCCGTGGCTCTGACGACGAGAGGGACGAAGAACACACTGAAGATAACGAGTACGACGTGGACAATGAGTTCATGGTTCCTCATGGGTGAGTTTCGTAAACATTTTCCCAACCTGCTTGATTTCATGCTTTTGTAAGCTTCTGTCCCTGATTAATCGATTCTTCTTGTTTACCACTGCAGGTACTTATCCGATGAAGAACTTAGAGCCGACGAAGAGGATAAGGAAGACATGGCGAGTGTTTCTACAATATTTCTCCTAAGAATCCTTTACCAAGCAAGTGTTGTTATTTAACATTCCATTTCTTTCACAGTCTCCGGAAACGCAGAAGTTCAAGTTGAAAGTGCTGGGAGAGCAATTCGAGTCGGAGAGGAACACGAAGACGTCGAAACTGAAGCCGAAAATAATTGGCTGCGTTTGGAGGGGACCTGCGAACACTTTCTCGGGAAATGGTGGGTGTGCGACCTTAACTCGGAAATGAAGTTCATCGTGCGAGACCGTAGATCTTTAATGACAGAAATTGTTTGTTTTCTGGTTCCAGTGCCGCAGAGGATCATGGACTTTTTGACAGCCCACGAGGCCTGGGTGCGTCAGATACCAGTGACACTGCCAAGTTCATGGGAGAACGAAGCCGCGACAGAGTGCGGCGCGCCCGCGCATCGGCAAACGCCAGCCAGCTCGAGGAAGACTCGGGTTCCAAGAGAGGCTCTGCCCGACCTGACGCGCCTTGTACACGGCAACACGCACAGCAAAAGGTTCCTGGTAAAAGAATTCATCGCCTACTGGATCAAGAAGTCCAAGGTCGGCGAGACTCCGATCTCGAAGGCCAGCCTGCTGCAGAAGATTTGCGAGATCGGCAAGTGGATGGCCTGTCCCGAGGAGGGCCCGATGCAGCTGAAGCCTTGCTGGTACGTTCCCGAGGGAATACGGAGGGAGTACGTCGACGAGGAACTCCCCTTGCCGAACCGCTGGACGTATACCCTAGTCCCGAAGAGGAAGAGCGACTTTACAGAGGTCGCTGAGAAGCTGGAGAGGGAGGACAAGGACAGAGAGAAGAAGAGCGTGCCATTGATCACCCAGTTCACAAAGAAGATCACCCAGGAGGAGATGAAGGAACAGTTGAGGGCGAAACCAGGCCAATCCACGTCCCACGGCAAGCCTACTCAGGCGAAGACCCTGAAGAGGGCGACTCTGATCTCCGTTGGTAGAGGCGAGCAGTTCTCCAAAACGTCGAAGGACAGCTTGGTAAAGAGCTTCGCGAGCGACGACAAAGTTGCGAGTCAGGGTTCGAGGAAGGACGATGGTGGATCGACGGGCGACGATATTATAGTGTTAGATGATGATGATACGGTGAACGAGACGAAGGAAGAGTTGAAGGCGCAACCACGTCAAACCACACCTCATAGCAACTCTGCTGAGGCGACGACCCCGAAGAGGGCGGCTGTGGTCTCCGTTGGCAGGGGTCAGCTGTTCTCCAAAGCGGAGGACAGCTTGGTAAAGAGCATCGTGAGCGACGACAAAGCTACGAATCAGGATTCGAGGAGAAAGGATGGTGAATCGACGAACGATGATATTATAGTGTTAGAGGATGATGACGAGAGGGTGAACGAGGGGGATATGTCTGATGGACAAGATGGCGAGGGCAGGCTTGCCCCTGGGCCCATGGAATGCAAGGGTACAGGTAAGAAGCAGAAGAAATCGTCTACGAGTACAAAGCAGAAAAAATTGTCTGCGAATACAAAGCAGAAGAGGAAGTCGACGCCCAAGTCCAAACCTAAGGTGCAGAAGAAGAGTGCGAAAGGAAGTGTAGATACTCCCATGGATCTGGATACCGTCGACCCTGCAGCTGAAGATTGAATGGTAAAATGATTCCGAGAGGTTGTCTACTTATGTTTCAGGAACAGCGTGGAAGAAAATATCGCACAGAAAAATGAAAAAAAAAAAAATGTGATAAATGAGTAGTAATAGGGGACGATGAAAAAGAGATATTAGATTCGAAGGAAGAAGGTAATTGATAATTTTCTATACGCCTAATATTTAAATACGTCGCTGCAAATGTGTACAAAGTGAACTGTTCTATTTTTGTAAAATTCGTCTATTTGTAATTCACACAGATACGATTGTTATAAAACAACAAAAAACACTATTGCAAGCATTCTAGCCATTGTATCGAGGTCTCCGCGTATGTATTCCTCGGCCTTAGTCTGACCTCGACCACTTTTATAAAAGCTTCTGGTAACTATAGCAACTAAGAAACAATTCTCTATCGTATTATTTCGAAAAGGAGTGTTTTTTAATGCTAACTATATGTAGGTGCTCTAGATTTTTTGGAGCTTGTAATGTTCATAGAATTATATTTACGATATTTATTAGGGTTAGAAGTTATTTAGCTCCACTGTGCCACTTTGCTCTGGGCAACTAACTTCACTCCGCGTTGCTCAAAATAATTAAGGAATCGCGTTTCTATGTATACTCGAGCTCATTTTAGAAGGAACTTATTTCGCGCATGTTGAATGAGCTATTCAACTGTCGCGAGGTCTCTGTTCCCCCACTTTACCATGCGCAGCCGAAAGACCATTGGTGGTGGCATAGCCAATGAGCGCCAACATGCGCAGAACCGATCTAAACTCGTCGGTCGGCAAGTTCCTTCTAAAATGAGCTCGAGTATAATTCGGAAGAGTAAAGGAAATTTTAAGGAAAGGTGCACTCTGTTTGATACAGTATTATTTTTACTGAACGATGATGATGCTCAAGGAATGGATCGTCCGATTATTTTGAGCTGCGTACTTAGAACTGCAAAGAGAAGTGGATTGGCTCGTGTTTAGAATACGTCGTTGAAGACGCCTGCGATGTTTTAGATCCAAGTTTTTTTTAACTATTTAATGTAATCAGCGATTTCAACAGCCCGGTGTTGAAGATCTGGCAATTTTTAGCTGCGCTGTTGATATCGCGTTGTTTGCGTATTTAATCCCTACTAAAAATATCGAATTTCAATCATCGCCTTCAAAATTCTTCTAAATACGGACCAGCATATATTTCGGTTTTAAAAAACCGCGTTTAAGAAAATATCGGAAGAGTTTAATGCTTTCTTTTCCTTTTCATTTTTATTTCTATCTTTTTTAACACAAATTTAAGATCGTTATGGCTGCCGTCAGTTTGTTTAAACATTGGAGACCACATGACACTGTCCTGTCGGTTATTATAAATTTGGATATATATTAGGAAGAAGAAGGCGAATAAAAGTATTGATACACGAAACGATCGAATATGAATTGCATGAAAAAAGCTTTATTCAGTTTCTTAAGAGTTCAGTGTCATAAATCACAATGTAATTTATGTGATATACGTTTCCTTTCGCCTGATCGAAAGATGGAACATGTAAAGAGGAGGGAACGTGTTAAATTTATGAGTCGTTAACGCATTCTGTTAGCAATTACAATTTTATAACGAAAATGGGCGAATAAATATGAAAATATCTATATCGAAAGTTCGTGTTACATAGATTTTTATTGACGTAGGTATGTATAATATTTCTGAGATGCTTGGTGCCGTAAGGTATTCCAAATTCTGCATTGAGAGCAAGAACGCACTAATCCACATTTTTTGCGATATTGAGTTAGTAATAGGCTCTACTAATCATATAAAATAGGAAAAAATTATTTATTTGCAATGTGTGTTAGTCCGTTTTTACTCTCAATGCCTCATTTCAGTATTACCTGTACCTATATTATGCTACCAGAACACCTCTCACATGTTTGTAACAATAACAGAGCATTCCAATAATCATTTTAATGTCCCACAACAGGAAAAGCTCTAAATTCGTAGAAGACTCGCTCAAGACGTGGCAGAGAATACCAGACGTGACCTCCTCGAAGCTGCAGCAACAAGAAACAACCCTCAAACTCATCCACACAGCGAAAGGTCTCTGGAAATCTAATTCACATTTCTGCAATAAAGGCAGAAGATAATGGAAAACCGCCCATCGCTCTACCTTAGGGGTGGCAACAACCCCCTGCTTCGTCCGTCATCTGCAACTCGAAGACATTTTTGGCTCGAGTTGAAGGCAACCCGCTTCCCGCGCGTCAGAACAAATGCGTAGCCCACTCGATCCACCGAAATTGTTTCACCATTTTTTCTCCGCGTCCGTATTTTTTCAAAGCCTCCCTCCGCCGGAAACCAGAGGATTCCAGCCGCCAAAAAGTTTTTGCAGCACCCGTAACGCTCAAGCGTTCGGTTAATGCGTCGGGTTCGAGGAACGTGGAATTGCATTCCGTCGAACCGTGCGCCGGAGTTAAATAAAACGGCTATGGCAAAACTTTCGCCGAGCATCCAATTATCAGCGGCTAAACAGGAAGCGGGCCTGTCTTATTGGAATGTTACGATAAAGCGCGGGCAACGATTACAGTGATCGCTCGCGATTCATCGATGAGTCTGGGGTATGAACGTTGTTAAAAATGCTTCGGTGCTTTGATTCTCGTGCACACCTTGCCTTCTTTCTCTTTCTTCTTTGTCCCGTGGGCCACTGGTGACGCACGATACTTACCAGAAGAACAACTTTGGATACGTGGGTAGATAGGTATTTTATATAGTTGAGGCGACCATTCGTTCCCGATTTCCAGGGAGAGTAACTGGAACCGGTAATTTTTGTCCCTGATTTTTACCCCAATTCTGAATTTAAGGTGATCATCTGTCCCCGATTCTTTATTTCTTCTTTAAAGTTACAAAATAATCGATATGAAACCGAAGCCTACTTAGAGTTTGCTAATAAAACTCTACTAATTTGGCAACAGTGTAACAAACTCTACGAGGGGTAGACGTGGTCTAAAAAAAATATCTCATGCAGTGGCGCACTCAGAATTAATCTTGAGGGAGCCGAGTTGAAGGGATAACAATATTTTTAACACAAATTCAATAAAATTCATTAGATGGTTGTACAAATTTATTTAAAGCAATGTTTCCCAATCTTTTTCTGAGTCGCGATCCCCTTTTATAATATTCAAATAATCTGTGACCCCCCTTCCCCATATGATGTAAGGTAGATTTAATAGGTAAAGGAAACACATTAAAAATAGGTATTTCAGAATATAATTCTAACTTAGTAATATTAAAAAAAAAAAAAAAAAAAAAACAGAAACCCTAGCGACCCACCGGTTGGAACTGATTTAAAGAATAAAATCGAGTTTTCTTTTCTTTTTACAACGCTCTTTAATTACTTCAGCCGTGGTTACATTAATCTCCTTTTTCCATTTTCTTTGGAGGGTACCAGGGCCCCTTGGCTCCCCTCTGGGTGCGCCACTAATCTCATGTCCCCGGAAACGCCAAATAAAAAATGGTCACCTTAACTTTGGTCCACCATTCAAGTTGATAGAAAGAAAGAAGACGAAGGTGCAAAGATTTTGTCATAAATCATGTATTGCCAGCTTCCAAAATTATATTGAGAAGCTGTAATTTGAAATTACGTTGGGCGCGGTAAACGTAGTCGATTTTCACGCTTGTCAGGTTGACGTCGAAATTCAGGAACGTGGGATTTAGGGGAACACCGATTTTATGTAATTAAATTTAAGTTTTCAGCTTAATGCGCTTGTTTTCAAACCCGTTGCGATTTGGAGCACCGTTCGAGAGCGCGAAACGCAATTCGAACGAAATTGGAAAACAATATCGCGCGAGAGGTATCGTTTGGGATTCATTTGAGTGGATCGCGTTATTTGCGAAAAACATTTTCAGAACCATACTTAATTTCCGCCAACGCGACTTCGTGTGCCATTATTTTAGAACGTTCAGTGTATTATTTCTCACGGCACGGGCGAGTAGAAAGCAGAAGTTGAAGAGGAAGTAGAAGTGAAACTACAACAACGTCCGTTGACGAAACCCGCGTCAACGTTCGCCGACCGTTCTCTGCGCTTCCAATCTCCAAGAGCAGAAAAGGGAAGACAACAACGTCCAGTAGGAAGTTTTACGGTCGGTAGTTCGGAACGTAGCTGCAGGGTGTACACGGACGGCATATGGTCGGAATAAGGAAAGAGCGCTCGTCCAGATTACGGCAATTATCGAATCATGTTACGGGAGCTGGCGCCACGCGGCTCCAAAGCGCAGAAATTAAGTTCCAACCCCGAGGAGGCGACTCGAGATGGCCGGCGCTCGAGACGAACACGTTCGAAGAATTGAAGCGTCCTTGTAGAAAACACTGTAAGTGCCAAAAATCAAATTCTATACTATAATATTACCATTGGCACGTAGAACATTCCGATAAAAATTTATTTTTATTTAATTTAGGCACTTACAGTGTCTTCTACAAGGACTCATCAATTATTCCTCCTGCTCGAAACTCTACCAGCTTCTACAGTCTCGCAACAAATAATCAATATTCTTCTTTGAATCGTCGAAGCCATCGAGGTGACATTTCTTCTTCAAGAAGCCATTCCTGCCTGAGCTCAAAGAAACATCCATTCCCCTCATTAAATTCCACTACATTGACTCATCGTCTTCAAGCTCCCAAGAAACTAAGTACCCATGCATCAGTTTCTCAATGAAAAATTCAGTGGTACCATCAGACATGACCGCCAACGGAACCGCCGTGCCATTGTGCAGCTCGCGTTCGGATTCCTCGAAAGCACGAAGAGGTCCGTCGAACTGTCGCCGGGAGGGCCGGCCAATCAGGAGCACGAGGTCCCGCGTACCGGCTCGGACCTCCCGAGGTCGTGTCTCTGGATATTAATGAGAGGATAGAGAGGCGGCCGCCTCACACCACCTACGGATCTCGGCGGCGGACTCACGGATCCTCACCGATGGAGAGAGGTTACCGAGTGCCTCCTCCCACCGCCACCCCGCCGGACGGGAGACGGCGAAGGAGCGACGGGGCGAAGGAGGTACAGCGGGGAAGTGGGAGGAGGACCAGGGAGGGTCTCCACCCTAGGACCACGCGGTGGAGGGAGGACGTCGTCGGGTCACGAGAAGTCGACGGAGGGAAGGACAGAGAAACGGAACCCTAGCGGCGACGGGAGGAGGAGGAGGAGGAGGAAGAGAAGAGGACGCGGGGAAAGAGAGAAACGGACGGATCTGGGACCACTTTGGTGGAGAGGAAAGAGAGGAGATGGCGAGAGAGGACCAGGAGGATACCGGAGGTCGAGAGGCTGGGAGGGGGTGGTCGAGGAGCGAGAGAGATGGCCAAGAGAGATCCGGAGGCCACGTAGGAGACGTTCAATACTGTAGCAACGACGCCGAGCCAACGCCATTGGCTACCATTTTCTCTCTATACCTTCTAGGCATACACCTTGTACTCTATTCCGGTCTACTCCACTTTATTTCTGCTTCTACCACGGTTCCCGGTCTTCCACTCCTCCCCGGCCGCCTCCCGCCGCTTCTGGGAGCCATCGAGATCGCGGACCGGGAGCACCCGGACAAACGGTAGGGCTTCTCGCGCTGCCAATCGACCTGCCGCAACTCCGCGATTCTATTCCCATGCTTCTCCATCCGTCCAATGTCTCTGGTCGCATTGCCCATTACTCGCGACAGTCCACTATCGAGGTATCCGTTTAATACTCGACATATCGATTCCGCGCGCACTTACCTCTGGACCAGCTCCAAAGCCAGCCCAGGCTGAGCTTACCTGCAACGCGAACTTACAATTAGTCTATACCGAGTCCAAGCCCAAGTTGAGCTCGCTGGGACCTCGCTGGAGGTCCAAGTAGCATCGCGAAGCCTCCACGACGAAGGGAGAGCCGCGCGTTCATCGCGTATTCACCGAGCGACTGGACGCGCGCGTTACGCCGCGCTCCGCTCGCCCGCGGTTCTTTATGATTACCGTGGAACCGCGGGGGGAAGGATTCGAGGCGGGACAAAGATCGGGGCAGCAATCAGCCAGGAATACAGCGTCTTCCGTGCCGATTGCTGGCCAATCTGGGCATCATCACCGCGCTCCCTATCCGGCTGCGCCTAGGCTTACGCAATGGCGTGCATTTATCTATACGTGACGGCTAGGAGGCGAGGGCTGCCAGCTCGCCGCGCACGTACACGGCCGCGTATATCGCGGCTTTCGGCCTTAGCATAATTGCCCGTAAAGGCCCCCCCTCGCCCACCCCGTAATACGTCTATTACGCCGATGCCTCTGTACACGGCTACTGACACAGGGCATCAATCCTCGCTCCGAGTATTCAATTAAGTATCCCTCTCCTCCTGGCGCGAGCGCAAGCCTCGATCCACGCTCGTCCCACCTCTCTATCTCTCTCTCCGTTTCTCTCCCCCCCCCCCGCGCCTTTTTATCCTCCGCCGCGAGGATTTTATCCCGCCACGCTGATCTATCGGGCGAGCTACGGGAGACGGCAGCCTCTAAATATTTCCCAGAGGAGGATAATCGAAGGTGATGCCCTCGCTTTCTGGTCCGCCGCTGATTTTTTCGCGGCGATTTCGGAGATAGCCACGGCGCGTGCGGTGGGCAGGGGTGCTTGGTGGTTGAACTGTAGGGTTTCAAGTAATTTGACCGCGCAAGTGTTTGAATTGCTGGGGATTTGCTAGTGTAACCAAAACTATTATTTATTAAGTGAATATTTTTAAATTTGTAATTAAATTGGCGCTACAAAGTGGGTTCAATGGGTTTTCTAAACTAATGAAAGGAGCAAACGCCCCAAGAAAGCTACGAACGCCAGCGAAGATCACTGCAGGGATTATGGAGTGGGCGATAACACGTATCTACCGGGATATCGGCAGGTTGCTCGGGATAAGGGAGGAGAATCGGCGGAGTTGGTCGCGCGCGTGGTCTGCAGCTGCTGGATCTTATGCTAATCCCACCCCCGCAGGCTAACCCTGGCGTGCGCATCGCATGAAAAAGTTGCTCGTTACACGCTCGCCCATAAATCTCCTTCCCAAAGCTTAATCTGCTCGTCGGCCCCGACCCCTCGGCCGGCCGCGGAAAACTCGGAGAACGGGGCGCGGCAGGTGTGTTACGTGTGCATGTGGATTTTCATAATTTTTTACCCTTCGACGAAATTTCCGGGGAATCTCGATTATTTCGCGAGAACGACGGACGAAGGCCGTATCTACGGAAAGTTGGGGGATCAGGGATGAGCCTTCTCGATGGAGCGTCTCCTGCTGTCACCTTACACCGTGGTGAAGATTCCGTGTCTATTTGCGCGAGTGAAGATGATGGAGTGGTGAAAATTCAGAAAATCGCCTTCACAGCTTGCAAACAAGAGGTTTTCAGGTGTCCGCCTCCGATTGTTTTGGTTCTCGGATACCTATGTTTTCGAGGTCCGAAAAATAACAAATTCATGGCTTTTTGTTTTATTTATTTATTTATTTATTTATGTGCGGGAAAGCCCTTTGGTACATAGGGAATAGAGAAAAACAGTAAAGGACTAATACATAAAAGCCGAAACACAAAAATGGACAAAAAGGAAGAAGAAAGAAAAAAAGGGGGGAGGGGATGAAACCCACCACTTTCATAAGAATAGTCGCGGATGTTCCTATTGTTAGTTTAAAGAATACTATAACGTTGTGTTGAATAAAACTTGATGTAAATTTCATTTGCGTCATAACTTGCTTCAGTCACTTTTGTACCTCTTCTTATGAACTTTTAGGGATGCTTTCAGTTCCTAAATATACAAAGGGCCAAAATAAAAAAACACATAGGTACCTATTTGTTCTTTTTCGGTCCTCTAAAACATATCCGAAAACCGAAAATCAAAGCAATGGAAGGTAAACCTGAAAACCTCACCTTGCCAGTTACTTAGATACCTGGACCGAAGTAGTCGACTTTGGAGATTCAGGATGAAGAGAAATTTACTCGACAGAAGGAGACTACGTATCAAGGTTCGCTGTCAATGGAGCTTGAGCTCGTTATCCGTATCGAGAACAGAACACCCAGGAACAGGATCGGGTCTCGTGCTGGCCGCGGCGCGGATCGGTTACGCGTAATAGGCGCCTCGCCCCCGAAGAAGGTTCGTGTTCCCGTGACGAGGCGGGCTGGATCGCCGCGTATGCGAGCGGGAAGAAAAAAGTCGGCGAGATGCAAGGCGTAGCGTGAGAACTCCCGGAGAGCCAGCAGCGGGGCCCTCGGGAGTTTTGCGAGCGTGAAATCCCAAATGTAGATATCGGCGCCGTAAGAGGACGCGTCCTAGGTCCGCGTGAAAAACGCGAAGGACTCGAGCGACCCTGATGGGGCCCCTGCACGCTATACCAGCCGCGCAGCTCGCCGTCTTCCGGTTCAGTTTCTTCCTCGGAGTCTCGAGAGAGGCGGAGGGGACATTTTGAATACGGTGTTCTATGTATCTTGCAGTGGGTTAGGTCCACATAATTATCAAATTCTCTTTCCTTCAAGCAGACATGCTGTGTAGAATAGTCACCTTTGTTTCCTTCATTTCAAACTATAATTGAGGCATTGAGTGCAATTGGCTCTACTAATTGTATTAAAGTAGGAAAAATTATTTTTTTTTCAATGTCGGTTAGTCCGTTTTTGCTCTCAGTGCCGCAATTCGCAAACAAAATTTCAAAGTCTTCTTCCTTCAGAACCAAAGTCTACTTTCCATCGAAACTTGCCAGCCCCATATACCCCTTTAACTTCCACCCCCTATGTCGATGTCTTCATCCCTCCAGCCCCCTTTCGCCCTCCCCGACGTGGTCCTCGCGTCCGTCGAATCGAACGTCTACATCTTGGCAACGTACCCCCGAATCGGCCACCATATCCAGCCACTCGTAGGAAGAAGAGCTCGTGAGCTTGCAGCACCGGTGTATACACAATGCGGATAGAGCGTGCGATAAGGGGTGGTGGCGTAGGGGGCCATTATGGAGATGGATCTTCCTTCGAATAAAGCTCGGGACGGGCGCGAGAAGGGGGATGGTTTGAAGCACAGGGGGCTGATAGCGCGAGAGAGAAAGGGGCAGCGACGGGGGTGGAGGGTAGCGATGGGCATTCGAGTCTACCCCTGCACGCGTGCTTTCGAGCAATTTCCTCTTGCGGGGACTCGAACGTTTTCGAATACTCTGAAAATTGAAAATTTAAGGTGGCTCGAAGTGGAGGAAGACTTGGACACCCCACAATTGAATAATTTTGCTCTTTCTTTCTATCGATTTTAATGTTTAATCAACGAGATTACTTAGTCACATTATTAGTCACACCCACAAGATGTGCCTCGAAGAAGTTACTTTGACTTCGAAGGGGGACAAGCTCTGCAAATTCTTTGGTGAGTTTGAATAATGTCGAGCAGCGTTCAAGGTTCAAGCGCATATTTCCGTGGATCGTTGAAAACACGTCGAGGCCATCGCTACCGATGGAGAACGTGGAACGAGGAAGGAGGGCCGACAGGGTGGAGGTGGGTAGTTCGTGGTAATATATCACCCTCTTGTCGTCCGTGAGACGCGAGTAAGCCTGTCGGCCAGTAACCACCTTCTCCTACCCCTCCTAGTCCGACCACCTCCGGCCGGAGGTGCAAGAGGGAATCGATACCTAGATAGCACATTCGCGGGCGACTCTCGCCGACGTGTAGCATCTCCGATTGTTGGCCGGCGTCTCCTATCGCTGGGACGAATCGATGGTACGACGTCCGCCGCCTAAATTAACCCCCTGTGGCCTCTTCTCATCTGGCACCCTGGCGATTCGTCGGTTTACAATTAATCCTCCGAGTGTCTTCTCAGAGTTATCTTCACCTATCCGTCAAGGATAGGCACCTACATTCTAAAATTCTCAATTTTTCGTATCTATTTATTTGTCCAGATTGGGAGTTTTCGAAGCGAAGGTATTATTTATTTATTTTCTCATGAACGAGTGAGACACATTTTTATATAGTAGAAGTTCCTCTATTATTGTTCCACCCAGTATGAACATAAGAAGTAATAGTACCTACCTACTTTGAAATTTTTAAACTTTTGAAGTCTCTTTTTTATAATTTCTCGTCCTTTGTCCAATAGGTATATTTCTATCGATTGCAACTTGATGCTTGGTTTTGTCCTTTTCCCTCCATTTCCCCAATTTCTCGATTCATTTCAGTGGCCTCGCCGAATCGTTTTCCCTCGTTGACTAATGATTAGAGAATCTAGAAGCGCGATTGCAAGGGCAAGAATCACTTAAACGGATCAGAAGGCGATCGATCGCCCATGCAAACCGCCTCAGGGGGATGAAAACAGCTCGGACCGATCGAACTTTGTAGTGCACCGGGCCTGCACCTGATAACCGGATGTCAATGCAGCAACCGGTAGCGGAGGTCACGGTAGGATGCTTCCAAGCAGTATTATAGAAGAGCTGCGTTGCAACGCTGATTAGCTCGTGCTCTTGCAACCCCTTCCTCTGCTAGGAGAATTTCATCGATGGAAACTAAATAAAATTAATCTGAAGATACATAGAAGTACATGGAAAATAACTGCCAAAATACAGTCCACTTAAACCTAAGAGTGAAAAGTGCCAGGGACGTTAAGAAAATATTCTGGAGCCTGTTCCCGTGCACTATGGCTGCTCGAAGATGCTTAATGCGTGTAAATCCGATGTTGGCCGCCGTTCAGAAGCATTCTCCTCTCTTGATGAGCCCGTCGAGCAAAATCGAAGACGTGGAATCGAAGGAACATCACTCGAGATATTCTTCTACCTAAACCTACTTGTCAACTCGAATGAATACACGTGAAATCACAGCGCAACTTTATTCAAGGAAATACATAAAAGGAAGCGAAACAGAGTTCTAAACAATCCACTCTGCGGCGACAAACTGCTTAACCACCCCAGCTTCCCTTCGCGTCTAATTCAATCCCACCGCAGTAAAGAGTCTTTCTCGTGATCTCGACGAGCCAGGACTCCCCGAGTTCGCCAGAGGACGCTGGAGCAGCGGCGGGGGTGGGACTCGACGGAGACGGAGGAAACGGGAGACACCGGAAAAGGGAAGAGGGCGAAAGGAGGAAAAGAGGCCGGGGGAAGGCGTGGGTGGACGAGACGGAGGTTGTAGAAGCGTGGATCGATGTGTCGCCCGCGTGTCCAGCGGTCACGAGCGCTTGCGCCCTGACGTTTCCCCTGTCCTCCAGGACGTCGCCAGGCTCCCTGATTCGCCGAGCTCGGTGACAGTCCTCTCGCGATTGTCACTCTCCGCCACCACCCCTCTGCACCCCCGTCGGCGCCCTTTGTCGCGTTGCTGCCTCCTCTTCGTGAAGAGGGTCCTTGTCAACCAACTGCTGCCAACGGCCACCACCCCGGGCCTCTCGCTCGCGACAGATCGCACGCAGGGTCACCGCCCTTCGTGGGTGTGTCTCCGACTTATTCCTCCGCCGAGCTTGCCCTCCTGTTCGCCGGTGGCGATATTCCTCCTCGCGTATTCGCTGGGGGAATTAAATGCGACCGAGCACTTTGGGATCGTTTCGCCTCTGGTCTGTGGACTGTTGGATTGCTGGGAGCTTGGAAATGGCCCTGGCAATCAGGGGTAACGGTGAAGAAAAATATAGTAATGAAATTTAAAAATATTCACTTTTTTAGTATAAACTTAACCCTTAACTGGTATACTGTTTTTTTTTTACCCCAAGTAAAACAGGACACAGAAATTTGTAAAGTCGACACTAGATCCAACCTCTATGAATATTTTGTTGGTAGGTAATGTATAAAATAATAGAAGCGTAGAAAGTTAAACTATTATTATAAAATTAATTAGAAATTCAGTTTACAAACCTGGACAACCAAAAATTTGCAGCGAACTTTGCGTGCTTGGGGTCATGACCGACCCCAGGATACCAGTTAAGGGTTAATAAAGGTCAGTTTTTCAAAATAAGCGATTTTTTCCCAAAAGTCATGGGGGCAACTACCCCTTTTGCCCCTCCTTCAGACGCTCATGCTGGCAATGTCTGGTTCTGATGGAGGTGCGAAGTGACGAGGGTCACCTGATTTTTTTTAAGTAGTTGGAGCGGGGATTTTTTTGCTATTATAGGTATATACTTTTTTTGGTATTCTGTCGTTGAAGCGTCGAATGTCATTTAAGTAGTCTTGGATTTTATTTCAAGGAGCAGATGGGAGAGTTATGCAACGTCCATCTTATTAAATATAATATCCCGTAATTTTCCATTGTCAATTGATAGTGTAGTGATTCCAGTGTTTAAGTGTAGATTGTTTAGAATGCGGTTGGAGAACGAACAGGCGAATCTGTTCGGCCGGGGAGCACGCTCCATGCGAACGGATTCGTTCTCGTCGAGTCGTAATGTCGTCGTGCAGTGTCCCCGCTTCAGGGCGACACCAGCGACAGCCGTGATTGGTCGCCGGAGGGGACAAGGGCGTGGTTAACCTCCATCGCTGTCTTTCGATAATTGCACCGCGTTCACCTGTGCGTGGACCTTCGCATTACCTTGTCGCTTTTTCTTCTGTTCTATGCCGGCTCCGCCTCGCTTATCGCCTTGACGACTTATTTTTCGTTTGCTAAATTATATAGCCAACACGCGAAAGGAACAACATCGCGCAAAGGGGAGGGCGGGGAAGAAGGGGAAATTATCGCGACTGAGTTTCAAGTGGAAAACTGTGTATTCTGTATTAAGTAGGAACATTTACATTACATTACATTACATGTACATTTGCCATTTTTTTTATATTTTTACATTTTCTATTTGAACATTTTTTTAAGTTTCCTCCACAATGTTTACCTCAGAAATAAGGGAACGATTGGGCCAAGTTATGCAGAAACCTACCAACTCTCAGAATGACAAAAAAGTTAGTTAAACGCAGTATGGATCTCATTATTTTGTGATCTATATTTTGCAAAAAAATACAACTCCTACATTATAGGTACAATTATTAAAACTACCAAGCCATAGTTCCATTTTAAGTTGAAAAACCAAAAGCTACAGAAAATTTGAAATAATATTAATTATCTACCTATTCTCCTACCTACGTCTATTAAATAACCCATTAAAAACATTGCAAAGCAATAACAAGAAATAAAACACACCCAGTAGAAATAAAGCTACTTTTCTGTAACAATTAGAAGCTTGAAACTAAATTTATTCAATAATTTCAGCTCGTTAAGGGTTGGTAGCTTTCTGCATAACCTGGCCTAATAGTTTCGCGACTATCACGGATTACTGTAACCAATATTCTCGCGACGATGGGCAAATAACGGTTCCACGGTCTCTTGGATAATTCCAGTTATCAAGTTGTTAGGTACAGGCGATACGTAATTGAACAATTGATAGCTGCTTGGTCGTCTAGATTTCCGCGGAATCTGCTCGGGATTATTACCAGGGACCAGCAGCGGATGTCGATGTTTTGGAAATAAGACTAATTACCGCTTGAGCCGACGGCATTAATTAATACCGAGCCACCTGTACTGCATCCTACACCCGTTTTGAAAATGATAAGCCTTCCAAGGGTACCGTTAATAGCACAGCGAATCATGGATCTGACGTTCGCGGAAAAATTGTGACGTTCCGCTTCCTCTAGAACGAATGTCTTCCCAAAACGTTAAGCATTTTCTTTCTCTCGAGGTTCTCGAGAAAAAAAGGGAGAAACTTTACGGGATCTCCAGCTTGCACTCTCACACGCCTCAATTTCATGTAATTCAACGTAATTCCCCGGTCGGGTTACCCTCAACAACATAATTCAACAGACTCGATCGCGCTCGCAGATCAGTCCCTCGCGATTCGATGGATTCTTCTTTCCCGTCGGACAATCTAAAATGGTCCAAGATTGTTTGGTACTCGTACGTGACCGATCTAGGTACTTACGTAACCATGTGCATTCTCCATGGCCTGCATTTTCAAAAAGTGCTCTTGCAAGCGTTACCAGAGGTTTCCATCGAACCTGAAAATAGCGGAGTGAAGCAAACATATCTAGAGGAGTTCAATGGCGCACTCAGGATTTAATCTTGGGAGGAGCCCAGTTGAAGGGATACAAATATTTTTAATGCAAATGCAATAAAATTCATTAGGTGGATTATGAAATATTTAAAGAATAAAACCCAGTTTTCATTTGTTTTGCCAGGGCCCCTTGGCCCCTTCTGGATGCGCCACTGGAGGAGTTATGAAGCCTTCCCCCCCAATTTCAAAGCGTTACAGAAACATTTCACCGTCAAATCCAACTGACCCAAGAAATTACCCTGGACGGATTGGTACATTCGGTACCTATATCGCGGAGCGAAGAGATGGGCAAAATTTTTAATCAAACAAAATTTTCAAATAATGAATGAAAGTTGAAAAAAAATTATTCTTCACTTATTCTTATAAGAATAAAGTTAAAGTATTTAAATAATTTTTTATTTAGTTAATGCCCAACTCTGCAAGAGAGCCGTATCGCCCGGTGGAAATTGTGCCGACGATCGTCGTCAAGGTGCACGAACCGATGGTGGATCCGGTGGGGCGATACGGGGGCGTGTTGAAGGTATCCTCTCTCACGGCGAGAAAGAGCGTGGGCCCTGCCGTGTCGCGGGATAATTGGGACACCGTGTATTATCGTTGTTGCGTGCCATAGTTGCGGTGTGCGGTGTGTGATTGGATAGGCGGAGATGGGTCGCGCGAGATAGCTGACCCTAACTAACGTAGAAACCGAGGGCTATATCTTCGAGGACCATCTCTTCTCCATCTGCAGCAGCATTACCTATCCACGTCACCGGTTGATGCATGGCGTGGGCGTTCCTGCGTTCTACGTACACCGGGGTTCTCATTTAATTACCGCTCAACCGCCCTCTGACGTTTTTCCACGATGGGAATCGCGGCTCCGTCCACCGACTCCCCTTCAATCGCGTGCCATTTCTCCAGGGCGATCGTGCCTTCGAAAACTTCTCGGCTCCCTCGGGGAAGAATTCTGAGATCGCGTTCTTCAATTTGCAGCCAGCGCTTTCGACAATTTTATATATCGAACACAATGGAATAATATTGTATAGCTCGGCGAGGTGGAAAAGGACCCTGGGGGCGGGGGGGACGTGGGAGAATGGTGACAGCCTCTTCTCCCACCATGCATACTCCGACGCCTGACTTCTTCACTGCCTTTACGATATACTCTCCCAGTTCGTATCCTGGTGCCTCCTTTCTGTCCTTTATTTTTAATAAATATTTTGTCGTTTAATAGTAATGTATAGAATTAACCCCTGTGAAATATTTTCTACTTGAAATAATCTTCTGAAACTGAACCTATCGCCGTCTTTAACAGCTTATCGCGATGCTCATTTTAAGATAATCATTACATTAAGACTTTTTCTCTTGCAGAGAAAAATGCGGACAATGTGACCATATTTTTTCTGGATTGTTTAGAGGCGAGATTTGCAAAGTAAGAATTTGCGTACAATTTTCAGACTTTCAGAAATGATTTTTCAATTTGAGAAAAATTTATTCAGAAAGATTGATTCTTCTCCATTAACAAAGGAAAATAATGAACTCGGTACGATAAATAGTTCCCGAGATATAAATTTATAAGTACAGGCATGGAATAGGTTAACAAAATGTTTCTATCCCGACTACGCTCAGTCCCTGCCTTTAAGGTCCGTTTTCACGTGACCCTGTATGACAGCGTAAACAAGCGTGAATCATTGTTGCGACATCGCGACATCTAGTATTCACGACGACAAAAGTCACGACTTTACTATAACTCGACAAGGTAAAACAGAACCCTAGAGCGTAATTTTCACGTGACAGTAAATCGTGACTTTTACGGTCATAACACTTGTTAAATAGCCCCGCTGCAGAGGAGCGATGCGGCGTCGTTGCGATCTCGCACCGGTACAAGTTTTTGGCGGCAGTATTGTCATATCGCTCAACGCCGCATCGCTTGTTGTGTCATGACCATAAGTCACGATTTACTGTCACGTGAAGATGACGCTTTATGGTTCTTTTTCAACTTGCCGAGCTATAATATGACAGTAAAGTTGGATAATAAATACGTATGCATTATGTTGGGCATTGTTGGGGGTGTATGTAAGTACATGATATTTTGTAAGACGCGCGTTATACGCGCCAAATTCATTAGACTGACAGTCAGATGTTCATTTCTATACTGACGCCGGAATCCGGCCGGCCGTTGACTTCCGGTTCGGTGACAGAGTAAACAGGCTGTGAGATCTTTCTTTCCTGTCACGATCCGGCTCCGAACCGGTTATTGTCAGTTATTGTCCCAGGAATCCTCGTAGAAATGGTCGAAACAGAGTGAACCCAAGGAGTAGTAAAGGATTCTGTGATTATTAGATTGCTACGAGTAGAGCCGAATAAGCTTGATACGGTGCGAACACGTGAACGTAACCTGTATCTGGACACGTGAACGAGATGGACGGGAGAAACGATCAGAGTTGGGAACAAGTACCGCCACTTGTAGGCCGAGAGGATTATGCCTGTTGGAAGTCTTCGATGCGAGCGTGGCTCGAATCCAATGATCTTTGGGGATGCGTCACCGAGGAAGAATCTTACGTGGCAGATCAGAAGAAAATGGAAAGCACGAAAATGCGTATCATCGTCGCGGCGAGCAAGCCGAACTACACCTACGTACAGGACGCCACAACGCCCAAGGAAGTCTGGCAAATGCTGGAGCGGGAATTCGAAAATGTAGGATTGATGTGCAAGGTGGACCTCCTACGCACATTGACCTCTACAAAATTATATGATTGTAGATCGGTAGAGGAGTATGTAAATCGGATAACAACCGCGGCACAAAAGCTAAGGGAACTAAAGTTTGAAATGAAAGATGAGATGGTAAGCACATTGTTGCTCTGTGGTTTGCCAGACAAGTATAGGCTGATGATATTGGATCTTGAGAGCTCTACAGCTCCTATAACTGTGGACACAATGAAAGAAAAGTTACTGCGAGACGTAAAACAGGAAGGGACTCAAAACGAAGAGGTAGCGCTGTTCTTTCATTCAAAGGCTAGCGTAGAACATTATAAAGGCAATAGAAGGAGTAGAGAGGGTAGAGACAGTTGGGGCAGGAATAAGGGTACTCCAGGTAGTGGAGAAAAGAAAGGTGAAGACAAAGCGTTCTTTCATTTCTACACATTGTCTCCAGAACTTGCTGCGATTGTTGGCGCCAACCGATTGACTTGGTACGACATCCAGGAAAAGGTTCGGGCTATTATCGAAGAGCGAAAGCTTTACGATCCCGAGAATAAGGAGTACATAATCTGCGATGAGGAATTAATGAAAATATCCAAGATTAAGCGTATCAAGCTTTGTGATCTGTTAGATTCCCTCAATAAACATTTTAAAACACTAACATAAGATTAGGATTAAGTAACCCAATAAAGAAACAAAATATATGTAAGGAGGCGTTTTGAGGTGTAAATAATATTTTGTAAGGCCCGCTTTGCACGTGCCATTTTTATTAGACTGACAATAAGATTATTTTATAAGAGAATTATTTTCTGAATAAAGTATTAGCGCCGTTCTCTTTCGGTTCAGTGATAAAACAGCCAAGAGATGTGATTTTCTTTCCTGCTAATATCCGATTTCAAGAAATATACTTGGGTGTTCTGCGATTGCTAAACGTGAGTCATAGGAGGTTTTCTTATTGCAGATCGAAATTGTCGTCTAGAGTTTAGGATCGTATTCATGTCCGTGAGTGGACGTCGAAGGGGAGGATGATCGTCCACAGAAGTAAATTGCGCGTGCAACTTTACTATAAATTACGCTACCTGCGATATTAAATCAGCGGTTCCGTTTCCAGATTAACCTTTAGCCAGCCGCGCGGCACCGTGTAATTTGACAGCAGTTTGTCTCCCACCTAGTTGCATCGTGACGGCGAATTTGCAACAAGTCAGCATTCTCGGCTGTCTTTACGCTGTCACAGCGTGACGCGACTAGACGGCGTTTCACCAGCGATCGTCCAACCATCTCGCTGCTACCGCAACTGATTACCCCGGCGATCCTGGTACCAATCGATGTCCCCTGTCCAATTCACTAACAAATATCCATCGAAGACTACTCCAATTTCACCCGAAGCAAAACCCCAGCCATTTCATCGGGAACCCTCCCATGAATAACTCCGGAGGAGCAGCTAACTCGGACAGAAAAGAAGAGGACCGAAATTTCCCGTCACTGCGAAGGGATAATCGAGGGTGTCCGAGAGGCGAGGGGCGGGCACGCCCGATTATAAATCACGAGGTTCACCGGGGCCCTTTGACGACCCCGACACACTCGCGGCCACCCCTCGCCCCCGCCGGAGCACAATATGGCTTGTTACACACTCGCGCGCTGCGTACTCGCGCGTAGAGCATCCCTACCACGCCGTCCTGCACGCACATACGACACGAGGGGAGGGACGAGAGGCCTCATTAACTGGTTATTAATAGCTTAGCCGGCTCGTATTAATGACAGACGCATCTGCTTCTTATATATCTACCTGGGCTTATCCATTCCCCTCTCCCGCCCCTCGCTCACCCAGGGGTCAACAATTTTTAGTGGCCCTCGAGCAGGGCACCGCGCCACTTTCCGCGTCCACGCGACGCTCGACGTTCCAGTGCAATAATAATCCGGTAATATCCCAATTATGTCCAGTGCATTCTGAAGCATTCAAATATCTTAAGTAGCGGTTGAGAAAAAAATGGTAAACTTTAGGGTTGTTATCCCCATATGACACTAACGGGAGGTGGTAGAGATTTGAAATTTCTCTCGGTGGTTTTTTAGGCAAAAGCATTATTTGGTATAGGGTAAATCCGGGAGACGCGGTCGGGGCGGAGAGTTGGTCGTGTCGCTATATTTCAGAGTCTATACGTAAAAATGCATTAAAGTGCAGACCAATTACTTCTCTAGAAGCCAAATAGTTGAATGAATAGCGTTATTTCGCTTCCTTCTGTGGTTTTCTGGATTTATAGGCTATAAAAGGTAAATTGATGCTACATTTAACCTCTTTTGTCAAACAGCGGTTGTACAGAATCGTATTTAAAATATACTTCTAAGTTTATTTTCCTTTAATGTTTGGAATAATAAGATAGTAGAGACATTGAGGGACAATGCAGCCCAAGTATTTGGCCATATTAACTCTTCCTCTCAAAGCTAACGAGAAGACCATGTCTCGCTGCAGAAAGGTGAGATGGTCGAGTTATGATTTTTTTATTATTTTTGTTTATTTTTTTTATTTTTTATTATTATTTTAATATTATTTTTGTTTATTCAGTTTATTTATTCACTTTTGTATTCATTTGCCTTGCTAATCGCCAGTAGGTAATTCACTTTTTCTTTGATGTGTTCTTTACTTGTTTAGCGTAAACAAATTAAATATCAATGAATCCGTAGTTGTATTCACTCATAAATAATTTTGCTTTATCCTTTGTTAATTTTCCATGAATAATTATGTGAGTGGTCTCTGCCAACGACGAAAACCATTTCTCCCGGCACCTCGGGAGAGGTGGTCAGATGTCATGACTTCAGTTTTCAACCCGATTTACAGTAAATATTGTCTTAAAGCAAATATCGACCAGTTTTTCTGAATCGGCATAAACTTCTGAACATATTAGGTTTGTTCTGATAAAATAAGTAATATCTATATTAGTTTTAACAGCCATATTATATTAGGTCGACCGCGTGTCCCGGATTTACCCTACATCAGCGCTGCACAAGGAGCTGTTTTCGGCGCCTAGCGGCGAGCAACCCACCTATCTCGTTGCTAAGGTTAGAATCGGTGAGGAGAACTGCAGTAGTGTATGTGCGTGAACGTAGGCTCGTAGCATCAGTAAATATGGCTGGGTTCAAGTCATACCAAATGCACGTACACTACTGCAGTTCTCCTCACCGATTCTAACCGTAGCAACGAAATAGGTGGGTTGCTCGCCGCTAGGCGCCGAAAACAGCTCCTTGTGCAGCGCTGCCCTACATAAATGGTAAAATTGGTGCCAGGACCGTTTTCCTTTAGCTTACCCGGCTAGACACTTTATAAATTTCCAGATGAATGCGTTACAACTTATAGTCTCGCAATCAGAAATATCTAATCTCTCCACTATCTTTATCTCCTGATAAATCACTTTTTTGCAGTTGCGTTAACGGCGATAAGCACGCGAGTCAACGAAAATGGCGAGGCTCCTCGACGGCATTCGAGGTCGAGGCTGCAGCTCGATCGAGTTGAAAAGGTTCAACGACCTGAGGGGGGATAAGCAGGCATCAACGGGACGAGAAAAAGTGACCTCGATGGCCAGAATTTTCGCACGTATCAAAGCGGAGACTGAAGCACGCTCTGATCCTGATCCGCGGGCACCCCGAGTCGTTGATAAATCGCGGAACGGTTCCAAGCGCGGCGGCCATATCAGCGGCGATATTCAGTAGCCTCCTATGGCTGGTTCCCCAATTTAAGAGGTATTCAAGGGGACACAAAGGGGGCCCCGCTGGCTCATATGTCATCGTGGCAACTCTATGGTCCACGCTCGGCTTTGTCGACCGGCTCCCGACGATAGATCCGCGGCCGTTTATGCGTCCTTCCTCCCCCTGTTGGTCCCGTCGCCCTGCCACCGCCGAGGCGCTCGCGAATGCTAATTGATGTTACTGACTCGTAGTGACCCGGCCTCGTGTGTGGTCCTGAGTCGTGAGCGTGTTGTAACGCCGGGGCTGGCTTTTAATCGAGCACTCGGACCGATAGAGAGAACGAACGCTCGCCACGAGAACTGGCACGCTCGGTTGTCTCGCGGAGAGAAGTGACTCTGGGCCGCGCAGAGCTGCGTTAGGTAATCGCGTCATTAACGTGGAATAGGATCTCGACGCTGACCGATATTCTGCGTGGGATCCAGTGTCAGCGAAGGACTCTCTAGCGATCCCTTTTGCCACCTTTCATTCCCCTTCTGAATGGCTTTGTGTGGAATTGCAGGCTGAGATAAGCGGAAGAGGGGTCAGACGTCACGCGCGACTCGCTATAAGAAACGCTGTTCCGATGATAACACCTTGACGGTTACCGGGAAGGATGCTTCGAGGACGAGCCCCAAATCTCCATGAATTAACGGCGCAGCCAGAAAAACGAGAGCGTAACGCGCGGACACGCGCTCTCTCGGTCCGAGCTTCGAAACAGCCCGATGGGAAATTACAGATCTCGAAGGATTAATGCCACGGATCGGGACCAAGGGAAGAATAAGTGTGGCGGAGTCGGGTCTGGCTTGGAAATCGCAGCTGTTGGGGTGTTCTACCCGAAGTCGCTACCAAAACCAGCTAGCCGCGCGTCTATGCGCAGGGTGTTATTAGTTTTTACGGCCGGCGGAACGGTAAATCGCGTCTAATTCGACGTTTAGCGATTTAAACGTTTGTCCGTGATCACCAGGACGCATCTATAATTTTGGGGCGCCCAGCCCGATCGTTCGGACATGCGAGTCCAACCGAAACGCAGCTGCTTCGGAGGCAAGAGATCGCTTTCTTGTTTCCCCAGAACTTTCGATCCACGCCCTGGTCGATTATTTTTTAGGTGAGTGCAGCGATCACTGGACACGTGGACTCGTCATGCTCAGTCGATGACCATGTCCTCTTCCCCTTGAGAGTACCACACTGAAGTTGATCGCTGGGATAAATTGGGGATGCAAGGACCACATTGACCTCCTTCTTGTACATTTAATTTAGGTACATTTACTGAGTACCATGAAGCTGAGAAGTTTATTTGCACTCCAGTAGCAAGCCATTACCATTTCACTATCCACCCCAAAGTCTGTCTACGTCCAAGTCGGTCCCAAGTCCGTCGCAACGTCATCGTCCCCTTTTCAGTGTCAATTGTTACGCGGCGATCGCGGCGATCGTGACGTCGGAAAACTCGAGAAACTAAGAGTTGGGGGTAGAACGAAGGTGCTGGTGCTCCAGTTCCGAGTGTAGTCCCACGTTCGCGGTTGGTTCTCACGGCGGAGGAGGGTCCCGTGAGAGACTGTGGTAGCTTTTGGTCCCGGCACTCGGGGTTTCGTGCTCTATGGTGGCAGAGCGAGCCGCCGGCCTTCCTGGGGACCGTTGGCGTGATACCCTTTTCGACAACGACCACCTCGACCGCTATCACCTGCCCCTCTGCCCCCTCCCGCGTCCTCGGGTTGCCCGCACGGACGCTGGGGAGGCGCGTAAGCGCGATTTCCTCCATCCCCGGTCCCCTTTTTTCTCGCGCGTTTCGCCTGCTCGGACGGCGGTGATTACCCGGGGAGGAGGGCAGCGTTCTAAGCTGCTGCCACGGCGTCGAAGGTGGTGTTGGGACCGCGCGATGTCGGCGAAGAAACGAGGCACACGAAACGGGGTAGAGAGACAGAGGTGAAACGGAGGCCTATATGTTGGCGAGAAGAGGAGAGATCGAATCGAGAAGGGAAGCACAGGAGGGTGGGGAGGAGGGAAGGTGGACGTACCGGCGGAGGGACGGGGGTGTAGCAGAGAGCAGAGGTTACTTTTAATGTCTCGCGTCACGCAGCCCAAGGCACCGTGAGCCTCGCCTCGTCCTCCTTACTAATTTGGCGCCAATTTCCAAGCAACCTCCCAAGCAAAAACTAACCGAACCATACACACCGCTTCTATATACATACACTTGCGCGGCGTGCACTTCAACCGTGGGCTCTGATTAAATGCTACCCGCCGTCGCTCGCCTCCTCCCTCTCCTCCTCCTCCTCCTCCTCCTCCTCCTCCTCTTCTTCTTCTTCTTCTTCTTCATCTTCTTCTTCTTCCTCTTCCTCGGCGCTCTGTTCACTTTTTTCCTTTTCCCTGCTTGCTCCTTTCGTCGCTCTCTCCACCGGTTTCTCTCCGTTTCGACCCGTGTTCCCACACTCCGTGGACGCGTACCGCACGAGAGGGACCATCGCATCCCCGTTTTGCACGGTGCCGTGGCACGCACGCGTGCTCCTGCGTGCACGTCCATCCTTTCCGAAGGATCCAGCCGGGCTTCCTTTCCCCTCCTTCCTAGTTCCCCAGGCTTTTCGTTTGCTTTTCTTGGAGCAGCCATGGGACCAAGTCGATGCAGAATCTGGGGGGGATTCTTGAAGGGGGAGGGGGGGTAACCTTTGAGGATTTCAGGGACGTTTCTGAGTAGATTACTCGTGTGCCACGGTGGAAAATACTGAGTAACATTTTCAGCAAACAAGAAACTGAAGTGCTGGCCTCCTAATTCGTAGGTACCAAATCATCTTCTTTGTAATCAATAAATTATGGGGGATATCCAATTAAAAACATTCGTTATTTTTAAGAGCGTAAGAAAAACAGGTCTAAACTGATTGAGGATAAATTATATTCTGAACAAAATATCTGCTTTACAAATATTAATAACAAAATCTTAGATACCAATAAATATTTGTAATAAAAGAGTAACTAAATGTAAAATAGTAATAACCCACTTCGTTCATTCGTCGTGGAATCGTCCATTCCATACAGACAGACAACATAGCAACACAAAACCCTAGAAAATTAATGAATATAAACGACTTCTAACGGTACAAGTATGAAATAAGTGATGATAAGAAATTAACTTCCTCTCGACAAACTGTTAAACATCCAATAGTAAGTAGCTGTCTGTCTCAAGCATCAAGCTACAATACCCAATATTAACTTGCGTACAAATTATAGTGCCGAATAGGAAATATAACATAAAATATCTTAAGTGGTACGATATTTGCAACTCTCCCCTACTATTTCTCCACCCTAGTGAATCGAGAACAAAGTGAATTCGACACAGTCACAAACGCCATTCTGGCAGTCGCCATTAAGGGCATCCTCAGCAAGCGAGGAACAAAGAGTAGGAAGGGTGGTTCCCACGCGGGTCGCGCGATCCGCGACGACGGCGGCAGCCAGTCGCGAGGACGTCGATAGGATCGGTCGTATGGCGTCGGGTTATGCAAATACGAGTCTCAGCGGGCGTCAATTTAATGGCGAGGCCGCAGGTTCGGGCACCGCGAACGACCGCGGACCGCATCTTCGGGCAACGGATACGGCTCGTGGAAGGACGAAGCAGGAGGAAGAGTCGGTAATGATGGACGTTCGATTTTCTCTTGCAACTTCACCAGCGATTCCGCTGCCCGAAGGATCGAATCAGGTCGAGTGGTGTCGGAACTTAAATGTAGGTACTCGTGGATGCCGGGAAAATCTCCAGAGCCTTAACGATCTTAACGAACTTGAGGAAGTTTGAAAAGATCGGGGAATTGAGTCCGAACAATATTAAAACGGCCCCTTGAATATACTTCCTGTTCGTGCAATTAGTACCCTTCGTTATCTTATCATCAAGTAGATGAAATCAACCCCTACCAGATAAATCAACTTGAAAATTCAAAGTCATCGGATTCGAAGGGCCGAATTTTCCAAGCCGGAGCCACGTTCGAGGAATAACGAGGCGTCCCGAGTCCATCAGGCGCTTTGGTAGTCAGCCAGGACCGGGTCGTCGAACAGAGGGGGTGACTGGGGAGAAGGAGGTTGGCAGACATCCACGGGCAGTATATCACGTCGCGGGGATAAGTTTTTGATCGGCCCTCGGTATACGGATGACTCCCCGCTGCTTGACCTCATCACGCCACGCAATGGGGGTCTTTATAAACCACCATCGACTGCGCGTATCCTAATCACCTTTTGTCTTAAGCCTGCCAAACTCTTGCTCGGAGGCTGCGCTGGCTCCCGGCGAACGATTCGAGCCACCCGGCTGCCCTTTCGTCGCCGTACTCCTTCCACACTGACCCCCTGTACCTTTGTCGCTTTTGACGTATGGATTCCGAGGTGGTTGCTTATCGGCGCATTAGTCTTTTGGGGTTGATTCCTCATTGTAAAAGAGAGGGAGCAGCGGAGAAGGCTTCTTTCTGTGCAGTTGTAGCTTTATTTTGGGCAGCTCGAGCACAAATTGCCTCTGTAGCGTCTCGTGTTAATAGTTTCTAGAGTTTTTCCCCTAGACTACATGTTATTAAGCAGAGATTGGCAAAATTTTTATTTGAATGAAAAATTCGAATAACGAATGGAAGTCAGAAAAAATATTCGTCATAGTCATCTAAAGTTAAAGTAACTTTTATTCGATCCGTTATTTAAAGTATTTTTTATTTAGTTGATGTCCAACTCTGTTATTAAGCAACGTTACTCTTTTCGTAAAATAATAACTTGTTGGCACAGAGGAGTTATTAGAAAGAAGTGCCATTTTCATATCAGTTATTAATTTAATAAATAATGCTAATTTAAAATACAGGGATTGAGTTTATTGCAACTAAATAAATATTATAAATTGGCACTACAATCGCCAAACCTCTACACTTACTGTGAATCAGACTTTAACAGCTACATCATAATGAAATGAACTTCGAACATCTCCAGCAGATTCGTCAACTGTTCCCTAAAACAAACTTCACAGAGGTCGCCAGATTTTCGAGGTTACTCGCCAAAAACGTTCGATTTTGTTCACTGAAAAATGAGTCAAGATTCGTGGACCCCCAGCTGGATCCGCGGCAGCAAGATCCAGGAGATAATCTGGATCGGCAAAGACGTGGTGGCATGGTGCAGCGGGGTGCACATAGTGTTCTTCAACGTCGCCCAGAGGAGGCAGAGCCTGCGTTGGTGCTGGAACCAGGAGTCGGGAGAGGGTGCACGCTGCCTGTCAGGTCACGCGAGCCTGCCAATCTTCTGCTTTACGGAGAAGATCGCTAATCCCAGAATACTGATCTTCTCCTACCCCTCGATGACGAAGATATCCGAGTGCGCCGGCGGCTGTTCGTCGGGCTACTTAGCTACCGCCTTCACACCGCGCGACCACGTCGTCTCCGTGGGCTCCTACCCTCGCTTCCCCTTGACCGTGTGGTCCTGGAGGACTGGCGAGAGGCTCGTGACGGTGAACACACCGATACGCGACGAGGTTGGACAGATCCTACGGATCACTCTGATCGGGCCCACCGTTATCGCCCAGATGGGCAGGACGTGTGGGAGGTTGCTCACCTGGCAGTTCGAGGCGGCTGGCAAGGTTGCAATTTTAAAAGGTACAGCTATTAAATCTGAAAACCACAAACCACCACTTACACCACTCCCAGCTTCGAACCAACTACCCGAAACTTGAAACGGTAGATCACGAGGTGACGCTCCCGAACAAGTACCCGATCTTGGGGGTGGACTGGTCCCCCACGTCCAGCGAGCCCCTGCTGGCAATCACCGACAAAGACGGCCACATCTTCCTCAGCAACTACGACGGTAGCGAGGTCCAACGCATCGTGCTGTCGCAGCGCTGTGGCATCTGCATGGACGTGGAGCTGCCGATGGTCTGCTGGTTCCGCGAAGGCATAGTCCTGCGGACCACCTTCTGCCAGATCCGCTTCTTCATGCTGAACCCGCGAACGAACCGTTGGCAGCGACAATGGTACGTGAAGTCCGTAACCAGGCCGTGCATCCTGGTTAACCATCCCTTGAAGAACGACTGGTTGTTCTACCACACGCTCGAGGGATACTTGATGCAGATCGACTTCTCCGTGGAAGGAGAGACGCCCAGAATCAGGAAGTACCTCAACTACGGCGGTGTCTACCGGTTCGCGGACTTTGTTTACCCTTGGTGCCACCACCTGGTTGCCAGCGACGACAGAAAGGTCTTGTCTGTTGTGGAGTGTTACAGTGGCACCCTAGTGAGCGTGATCGATCCCGAGATCGAGGGAGAGATAAGTTGTCAAGTTTCTCATCCTGATTACCCGGTGATCGTCCTGGGGACCACGCATGGCGAACTGGTCTTCGTCACCTTGTTCGATCCTGCTGCAGCGAAGATTGCTGCTTACTTGCGGTTGCACAGGAGGCCTCTGGATCTGATCAAGTTCTCTAAAAGTGGAAGGCAAGGGGTGTTGATAAAGAAGCTTCTTTCGTCTCGTAGCGCAGCTGTTTATAGTTCCTACAGTGCTATTGGGGAGCTGAAGAGATGGCACACTTCCCACAAGCTGAAATGTCGCAGGGGGCAAGGCGAATGGTCCCCTCGCTCTACCCTATCCCCCCCCCCCCCAAACAAAAGAAACTACGAACTTCTACTTTTCTTGGAGGGGTTTGGGTGGAGCGAGCGGCAAGTCCCCTTGCCCCTGTGACACTTCAGCTTCTGGGTAGTGTGACACCTTTCTAGCTCCCAATAGTACTAACCCTCTCTAAAGCCAATCTTCATCCCTCAGATGCCTAATCGCCATCGAAAAGAAGAAGGGCATCTGCTTCTGCGTGAGCCTGCATCGCGACAGACCTTACACAGTGAAAGCTCTCCTTGAATCCCGGCGAATGATCGCCGACGCGCTCATCTACGAAACTCACAGGGCGTTGAAGGTTCTCCTGCTGTTCGTCGGGGTGAAACAGTTCTCCGTGGGCCAGCAGATGATCGTGTTCGACGTCCCGGAGGGGAAGACTCTCGTGACGGAGGTGAAAGATGTCATCGACCTGCCCGGCGTCTATGGAAGCCTGTGGCAGGTCCCCGGGAACGCGACGCACCTTCTCGGGTCGCCATATCTGACGCGCCAGCTGCGAGTGCAGAGGCTGCAGGACTTCAAGGACGTGGTTATTACGGACGCCCTAATGACTGGGCACTACGTCAGGATAGCGCACATCTTCGTCGACCGACGGTGGATAACCACGACAGCCTTTGACGGTTTGGTGATCGTCAGGGACAAATCGATAAGGCGCATCGTCGCGTACATCATGACGCATCACAGGGCAGACTTTGGTTCCGTGAAGGCGATGATGAACAAAAGCGGAGACGTGATCGTGTGCCTTGGGTACAATGGCTCCTTGGTCGCGTTCAGGACTTCCGACGAGACAAAGAAGGTTCGTTGACCGTGATTGTTGGCGTATTCGCAGTCTCGCAATTTCTCTACTTGAGGGGGTAGGTAACCCTCAACAGCCCAAAATCAGGCCCTTTTTCAAACGCATATTCTGAAGTAATAAATGAATATAGAGTTCATTTTTGTTTTAATTTTGAATCGTCGTTTCGTTGACTTTAATGCATAAAAAGAAAATTTTAGATATATTTATAGGAAAAAAGTTATAAATGTAAATGTGAGAGCGTGTGCGCGATGCACCGTCTGATGGTGAACACGATTCCGGACAGGTGAATTACCTAAAACACAAAGTAAAGGCATTTTTATAATCTGTAAGACAGTCCCCATCTTGTGTCCCCATTTTTATGTTGATGTATATGATTTTATCCCTTTTTTGTGGGAAAAATATTTTGTTATCTCTTTTTTTTAAGAATTTATATTGAAAATGTGCTCCCGACACATTCTAGCGAATAGTTTTCTGCATCTCCTTCTAAATTTTCACTCAAATCGTTGGAGCGTTTTTCGAGATTTTATGTTCATCGTTTTGAAAAACGTAGTTTTTTGGAAATCACGTTTAAAGTTGGACATACAGTTTTGTCGTTATGCGATCTCATGTGCAGGCTCGTAAATTTTTGGCAGTAGGTTCTTCAATTTTTGAAATTTCGGGGCCCGGTTGCGCTTAAAATACGTAGAAAAGATGAAGCTAACGGGAATACGCAAAAATCTCTAAATCGAATTTTCGAAAATTTTGAGGGTTACCTACCCCCTTAAGAATCTGTCAAACCGATCCCTGACTATAAAATTAACCCTCCCACGTCCCTTCTTCTTTCTCCAGCGCAGGAGAGTTTGGATGCAGCCGCGAAGTCCGTCGACGACGCGAGAATCGTCCACAGAGTGGACTACAGCCTCTACGAAAAGCAGAAGAAGAAGATCCTCTCCGATTACGCTAGCCTCGATCCTGCGATCCACGACGTGCTGTCGCGGCCGAAGTTCCAGGTCCCTGGCCCCGAGGAGGGCGACAAAACCTGGGCGGAGTGGAGGGAGGAGGAGCAGCTGCGAGAGGAGGAGGCGAAGTGCAAGGAAGAAAAAGCGGCGATTCTGAAGGACTTCCACGTGCTCCAGGGCAAAGTGAAGAAGCTTCTGGACGCCAACGAGGCCTGCCCGGAGATAGAGAAGCTCCCAGTGGCGTCCTTCGACCTGGACATAGCTGGTCGCGACCAGAAATTGAAGGCTGGTCGCGACGAGTGCGAAGACTTTCGCTTGGCGATGGAGCATGACTGCAGGGAGATGGACGGGGTGGCTACTTGGATTCGGGAGAGCTTCTGGGACCCTCAGGTGGTTCTGGGTAAATCCCTGCTGGCCATCTTTAACGAGACGGAGGTGACCAACTACCCGGTGGTCGCGGAGGACCCAGAGACGAAGGATCACTTGCAGTGGGCCAATTTCTGTAGGGAGGCCGTGCAAAACATCGTGGAGGAGAATGGCTTCAAGCCATGGAAGCTGTACACCGAGGAGGAGCTTCAGGAGGTGCTCAGCAAGCGGGTTACGGTGTACCGAGAGGAGGATAGGGGGTTCGCCTTCTTGCTGGAGGAGGAGGAGGATAAGGAGGGGGAGGAGGAAGAGCTTAGGAAGCAGAGGGAGATGGAAGGTGAGGGAAACAGTGTTTGTTGGTAATTTTGGCGAGCTCGCGTCCCACGTGATACGAGATCTGTGGAAAGAAGCGTTTTGCATTCTAAATGGACGTTCACTTTGCTGTAAGGCACAACCACGCACCGATTCATCGAGCCAGCGGCCTCTTACTCCCAGATGGAATCGTACGGCTTCGGGCACGTGATGCTGAACAATCGTTTCCTCCTGCACGACGGCAAGAGGCTTCGGGCGCATTTCAACGACGCCTTCGATCGGGTGTACGAGCTGAAGGAGAGACAGATGAACGTGATACGGGGGAGAATCGAGAGGATACGCCACATAGACTCCGAACTGAGCATCATGTTCGGCCAGCGCGTGCGCTATGTCCCCGCTGACCCCGACTGGCACTGGCAGGTCATTCTTCAAATCATTTATTTACAACGGGCAATCCCGAATTTAATGAAAATTTACCGTGATGTAGTCCACCTGAAAACACTTGTCGCGAAAGCAGCCCTCAAAGTCGGGGTCGAAGACACGTTTTCTTGAATATCTCCAGAACTATCCAATAGATCGAACCACAGACACTGCTCAATAAATTATACTACTGTTGGATGCAAAAAGGGCCTGAGTGCCCTGAGATCGTTTTGCATCCAACACTGCAATTTGCCCCTCTGCCCTTAATTAACTCAACCTTAATCCACAGGTTTAGGACTTCCCCTCAAATTATTTCCTTTCCCCAAATGTTTCCCAACTAATACCCAATGAAAATCCTGAAGCAACAGCTATCAGTCGCCTCGGTCCCACCTCCCGGCCTCGACTAACCCCGCGAACCTCTTCTCCCCCGCGCAGGAGAAGCCAGAGAGCATTATCAAGGTTCTCGATCACGAAGTCAAAGCGAAACCGTACATCTCGCCGTCGCAGCGAGAAATCCTGGAGAAGCAGGCAGCCGAGGAGGAGCGCGTCCGCCAGTTGTTGCTGGCTGATGACTTTCGCGAGCGCGCTCTAATGGCGATGATGGACGGCGTGCTGGAGGTTCGATGGGAGGACGTCATCAAGATAGACGTCCCGAAGCCGGCCTGCGTGCTCGAGAAGAAACCGGGAGACTACACCGCGGAAGACATCCTGACGGTGAAACGTTACGAGAAGGACGTGCAGTTCCTGCAGGAGGAGAGGGAGCGGTACAAGAGGATGCTGGAAGCCGAGTACACCAGGGTCATGGGGCTAATGCAAGAAGGAATCGACAACTTCAATGGGAAAGTCGACGAGTTGTCCCACGTGAGTGTACTTTCGCGGCGCGCGTTGCACTCCTCGTTCGATTCACCTCCCAATGGCCCCGTAGTTGAAGATCAACATCGAGTCAGCCATAAACCAGATCCATCTGCGGTACATCCGCGGCTGCATGCGAACCTACCGTCGGATGAAAGCTCTGCGCGAGGAGGAGGAGATGAAGGCACAGATCACCGAGAAGCAGCAGTACGCAGATACCTTGGAGACCCACCTGCAAGCCTTCAAACACGTCCTGCAGGAGTTCGTGGGCCAGCACGAGACGTTGCGCAATCGGGAGAGGGTGTCGTCCAGGAGATTCAAATCCGAGTTCTCGTCGCTCAACAAATTGCAGACCGAATTGCTGGAGCAACAGTTCAAGCGTCGACCGAAGACGAACTTGAAGAACCTGAGTGCCAATGACTTTCTCGAACTTGGTAGTCACGTGGTCGCTAGAACTCGGCCGACGTTCATGGTAGCGGGGTGCATGGAGTACCTGAGGGCCATTGACTACCTGGATGTTCGACCGAACGCCCTTCCGCCGAGCTTAGACAATGCCCATTGGGAGCAATTGGTCAGAACGAGGCGTCTGAGGATCGAGCTGGAGCTGAAGATCAGGGCGAAGGAGGCGGAGATCATGGACACGGAGAGCGTGATCTTTCGGTTCGAGCAGAGTATCGAGAAGTGTAGAGCGGACGTGGAGGAGGCGACGAGGAACCTCGAGGAAACGAGGAGGCGTTGGATGATCTCCGAGCTGAACGTGGAGGTGCAGATGGTGCTGAAGATGGGTCAGGTGGAGGTGGACCTCGCTGGGGACCTCGAGGACACCAGGGACGCGATACTGGTGCCTGAGACCGAGATAGAAGCAGTGAACTCGCTCATCAGGGCCGCGGGCGCCTGCAAGCTCGACGCTCTCACGCGACTGCTGAACTTCCAGAGAGGTAATGGCTCTTTCTAGGACCAATTTTTTAATTGCTCTTGCCTCGCTCCGACATCAAAATACTTGCAACGCTGGTATTTGTTTGCCTTTTCGCCGCTCGCGCCCCTATTAGCATCGGTCTTCGCGGGCCTACAATATAATATTTTTTCAATGATGAAAAATTGAGAATTAGTATTTAAAAGACTCTCATTCATCTGCTTTTGGAAAAAAAATAATTAAAAAATCTGGAGCAGTGGAGCAGTAAAAATTTTGGTAAATATTTAGAAATGGGTAGTTTTCACCGATTTCGATGAGCTTCTGAACAACTTGTTCTTATACGCGTTACCGTTGCTCGGCTTTAATTTTCGAGATATTTGCAAACGACTGTGATCGGTAGTCGAACACTTCAACTCAACACTTCGCTTCGTCAAAGAGTTACACTTTGAATTTTCATTGTCGAACCTTCTACCTCGAACCCGAAATCACCCAGCTCCGTCCACTCATTTCCCCAGGCACGTTGTTGATGCAGTGGGAGCACGAGTGCAAGAGGAAGCGCCTGGAGGACCTTCTGGAGGATCTCCGTTTCACGGAGTCGGTGACGGTGACGAAAGAGATGCAAGGGTACCTAAAGCTGAAGGCCAGGGGCCTGAAGGACGACAAGACGCCGCAGAGGCTTCAGCTGAACGTCGAGGTGATGCAGAAACGGTTGGAGGGTATCGTCGCGGGCCACCGGAACCGTCTCCGCTCAATCGAGAACGAGATCGCCGCCATCAGGAGCAAGAACGGGCAGCTCGATCGGCAGATCTTCGAGGGAAACGTGGCGAGGTGCGACCTGGAGCAGCAGCGCGATCTTATCGGCGAGGCGAAGCAGCGGGAACACGCGGAGAAGAAGTTAAGGATGATCATGAAGCGATCCGATCTGATCAAGAAGCTGCAGGATAATTACGCCAAGCTGCTGGAGCTGCAGACGGAGCACGAGTTGCTCAGGCTCCGTCGATACCCGATGCTCTGTTACAAGACTGTCGACGACAGACCAGAGAACAAGGAGATTGTTCGTCCTGCTCGTCTTCTTCCTTCCAAGCCCGATTTTTGCCCCTGTTAATGAGCCCCGCGTTCTCTCGAGCTTCTCCTTTCTGGGAGTTGCTTGTGAGTAAGAAGAATGTAGTTGAATGGTAAAAGTTGTTTTCTAGATTCTTCACTGTGATTAGTGATAGCTATTGCGCGCTGTAATTTCGATGATTAAGCTTAACGATCGATTTGGGGATTGCACGGGCGAATTTATTTAACAGGTCGAAGCGATAGATTGAGTAAATAGACATGGAGCGCGTCGTCCGCGGAGTGGATGCGAATGCATTTATTTTCGGAGGTGTTCATCGATTGCAATTAAATTAGTGTTATTTATACCGGTACGAAAAGCTGTTTACAGTTATTTTCGCGCTTTACTTCTGCCATTATGCATGCACCGGCTCATATCTTTATCAAAGATAATGACCCTGCCAGGCAATCTCGCAATTAACTAAGTAACCGAATAATAAATCCCCGTTTCCCAAGAGCGAGGGCCGGCAGAGATTAAGGACGATTTCCAGATACTTGGACCGCGACAGCCCCGAAGACCACCTTCTAAACGTCGTTAAATTACCAGCCAGCGAAAGGATTTAATCAGAGTCGCTTTGCTGGCTCTCACAAAGGACAAGCGGCAATTTGCAGCGGCGCATAAATCACCCCGTTGGACGCTCGGTCCCGATACATAATAGGCGCCGCGATCTATACTCTTTTTCACCATAAATAACTGTACTAATAGTATAGGAGCGAGATGAATGATGCCGGGCAGGGTGAGCGCCGTTGCCTACGGATCGGCCGCGAAACCATCGCGTACGAATCAATTTGATCTGAGAAATTCCCAGCTGGAACCGTTCCACAGAGAAGAAAAAAGAACTACAGACTCACCCTGCGACGATTAAACGTCCAAGGATTCTTACGCTCTCTCACCCCCTTGTTGGCGTTCCTCGGCGCGACCTTCTCGGTTTCTTTCATTTTTTTACGCTGGGAGATCGAGGACATTCCTGGAGCTTCGCGGAGGAGACCACCTAAACGATCTATCAATCGAACGAGTTCGAATCTTTCGAGTTTAATAATAGTAGCTCGACTGCTTGATGTTTCAGATGGAACAGGGGAATTTCTTTGGTTGGAGGGGTATGCTAAGGGGTGCAGAGGTGTTCGTTTCGTAGCAGGGCAGGTAGAAATAGGAAGTGCTATGAAATTTGAATCAGTGATCCCCTCAGGTCCTTTTAACAGCGTAGAATAATACTATTTCTCTACTATTTAAATACTGTTTCTTTTCAAGATCATCAACGGCTCAGTTGATAGTCCGCCTATCATTAGATTAATGAACTTCAAATCGGCGGGCTATCCCACTAGAGGCCTACTTATTTTCAAAGCGCATTGCTACACCTCGTGGTCCCACACCTGTGATTCTATACATTATAGGTACATAGAATTTGCGACTTAGGTAATACCGATTATTAAGTGCCTTGACTTTTTCGCTGGCTCGATTAGCACTTTCGAAATCAACGCGTATATGTATAAAGCTGGGGTCCACATTTGTTACCGCACTCAGCTCTGTTATCGCGACCTGTTACCTAAGTAGCTAACTGGTAATGGTAACAAATGTAGACGATGTCCGGCGACGTTGGACGGTTCCGAGACACTCGCTGGATTTTAATGACGCGTCCGTTTACTTTCGTTATCGGCCGAAGTGTGAACGCTTTACAAAGTCGATAGTTTTTACACACTTTGTTAATTACAAGATGTCCTTAGATAGTAAGAGCCAATCAGAGAATTATTAATAGGAAACTAAATTCTCGGTTATCGATTTTTAATTAACAAGCGTTTAACATCTTTGCTTTGCTAACATTTAGGTAACAGGTCGCGGTAACAGAGAGAGTTACGGCAACAAATGTGGACCCGGCTCAAGGCTGTGTTGAAATGCTCCTATGTAGTTGACACTTGCTCTTCTCTTTCTGCTTTTGTTGTCTCTACTATATTGTCTTTCGTGTTTATGAGTTAGATAAATAAATAAGTATGAGATATTACTTTTGACGTCACTCTTCTTTCCCGTCCTGCAATCGCTACAGTTTTGCATCAGGATAAATAGAAGAAAAGAAGGAGTGGGAAAGCCCACGGTCCAGCACTGTAAATATTTTCGCTCTAACGATCGTATGATTTTTATTAATGAACAGGACCGGCTCCGCGCGGCTTTGTCCCCTCCTACCCCCCGACAAATATTATGGCGGTTGAAAGGTTATTCATCGGCTTCCTCTTTTCTGCCGCCGCGGTAGCCGTGACGAGTCACGGAATCCGGGATGTATCCGCGTGACCGTCCATCGATTAATCATCCTTCCTCCGCTGACATCGACATAATACTGTCGTCGTTACGTAAGAACACCGAGTCGACTGTTACGAAAGTGCCACTTACGGCGATTCCTCTTGTTTGCCAAGTGTTTCGCTCCGTCTCGCCATTGGGAACGCTGGCTGGGACTTCTGAGAGTCTCGTGAAAAATAATCCATCTGAAAATTCATCTTCCACTTGCAATTCTTCGCGAAACTCTTTCCTTCTCACCCCTACATACCACTGACCACACACATAGGTAGAACAAGTAATCATTGAGCCATTTCAAATTTTAACCACATACAAACTTCTCACGTGTTTCCACTTAAAGAAACAAATCTTCGAGTCTCTTAATCACCCCATAAGATTCGGTTTCACCCAAACTCATGGTCCCCCAAAATCACGCAGCCTCCTCCTGACCCACTTTTCCCCGCGGCTAATGCTATGAACGCGAGCGAAGGTGGATATTTCGAATGCCCCCGCTCGGGGGATCGGGGCGTCTCCCGGTGAAATTAGCATCGGGGGAAACCGGCGGACGCGTTTTCACGGTGGCCGCGCGATATCACGGCTGCAGCGTCGGTTATCGGGCGAACGGCCACTCCAATCAATGCAAATCAAATCGAGAGCCGTGAATACGAAGAGCGTATAGTCAAATCAACCGAATAAAAGCTTCATGAATGTAAAAGACTGGTGAATGCGAGCGGCGCGAGCCAATCTGGTAATGCGTCGTTCTCCCACCAGCTTCCCTGCCTCCCTCTTGACACGAGGAGGGGTGTGGGATAAATAACCACCTACGGAATATTGCGTTACGCTGCCGCTATTCCTGCCTGGTATGGACGAAACGTTTAAAAAAATCGCTTCCACCGTCGCGTGCAGCCGTCGCGTTAACTGGTGAACAGAGATGAACCTCGCGAAGTAATCCTCCGTTTTTGGGTGAACGCTCCTGGGAACTTTAACGAGCAAGGGATCATATGTTCATTAAGGTGGTCCTTCTTAATACGCCTCGAAATTTCTTTTCGTATTTCTTTGCCCTCGCTACCTGGTATGATTCTATTTCGTAAAGAATAATCCCCGAGAATGTTTATTGCAATTGGATAACAGGAAAGGGTGCTGGTTTGGATTTAAAGAATTTTTCAAACATGGTATAAGCCTCGCCTATTTCACCAATCATATTTCTTCTTTTTTTGTAAATGGCGTAATAAGCACGTTTTATTATTATTTATCAGTAGAAGGTTTTGAAGAATGTTTTGGGGATACTACTTCTTTATTGATCTTTACATGATTTTTCAGTGGTGATTTGGTATAAAGCGTTCATAGACACAGTTCTTTGTAAAATTATCTACTTTTGTCCTCTATCTGCTCGAAAACTCCAGGCATCTTGCGCCCCTCCAGCGTTATGTCGTGCAAGTCGGACGCATCGTGGGCGGACTTGCCTGCCGATTTCCTCGCCTCCACCTGGTCGTAATACTCTTAAAGAGAGCACAATAGAGAGCAATTAACCACCTGAGTAATAAAAGCACATATTAACAGATGATTAAATCCGTACCGTTGTCAGGTCGATTCTTCAACCCCTCATTCTTAAACAGGGGAAACTTGTTCCCCTCGCAAGCAAAACTCCTCGAAACAAGACATTGCCCTACGAAAAAGAAAAGTCGAGGTTATGAGCCCTCTTTGCCCGAATAAAAGTGAACAGAATTTCTTTACCACTTAGATTACGGCGCAGGAGGAAACGCAACATCAATAAAGTCCCCCGAACCCACCAGTATCCACCAACTAAACCAGAATTTTGATAAAATCCTGCAATTAATTCTCCAACGCGATATGCAATCCAACAGCCAGCTTATAACAAAAGAAGTCTCCACTCGGGGCACGGTTCGCTCGCAGCTCGCTCAGCTTCTTCCCCAGCCACCCTCTCCGTATAAGGCTCGGCGATCGGGCGCGAGGCAGCGGCTCGTTGGCGCAATAAAAATTTGACAGGATCGTCCACCGTGCATCGTGGAAGAAAAACGCCGGACGGTTGGGGTGCAGGGTGGGAGGGCTGGGCAGCAGACAGCAGAGTTTACGACTCGCACTGCGCGAGAGGGCGAAAGGGGACGACAGCGAAACTCGTTATTATCCGACCGTACTTCTTCGCGGCGTCGAAGAAGAAGAAGACGGGCCTGGACGGCGACCGCCACCTCGCTCCTCCACGGGCCACTTTCGGACCATAAAGAGACAAAGGAGCGTTCCTCTCCTCCCTTGCGCCTCCTCGCCGCGGCAGTAAACTCTAATTTTCGCGAGGAGGACGCGCGCACCAGAATAGAGGAGGACGGACTCCCGGCAGTCCCTCGACCCTTGCGCTGCCGTTTCACGGATCAGGGGCATTCTCGGTACTACCGTGACTCCACGGGCCGCAGCGACCCGTCGGAATGCTGGCCCGCGAATTTCAACCCCTTTCGCAGCTTTCACGTGTCTAGCGCCAGTGATGGTAACGGCGGGTCGTTTTGCGTGCCCGGCGTCGGTCGCCGTAACACGCCGGAATTCTCGAAATTGCAGGTCGTTCGGCAATTAAAGGCGTTTAAAGCAGCGCCGGGTAAATAAAGATACAGACGCGTGAGAAACGGAACCGTACTTCGCGGAACTTTAATTCTCCGCGTTCGGCATCGGTAATTGCACCGGGAATGGATCAAACGCTTGTTTCGGGCGGCATGCGCTCTGTTGCAGTTTATTGCCAAGATGGTTGCTGCGTTTTAGGAGCGTTGATGAAATGCGACACGTCGGGGAGCGCGGGAAACACCCCCGTTTTCGTACGCTGCATTATGGCGGTTGGACTTGTAAGTTGTTCGAGTGGACCGTGTGCCTAAGCGTGACACTAATCCCACGTAAGCTGCACGTCTTTCTGCGTTTCCGCGTGCTCTATCAGGCACTTACGTATGCGCGGATCGACAATGGGCAGGGTGGAGCATGCCACCCTTGTTCCTTTTCGGCGGATTGGGCAGAACGCCCGCGACGTTGCATCGTACTGCCGCGATACTCAGCCAACCTCGAAACACGCCTCGATAACCGCTCTTCCCGTCGTGGCGGCGAGATTTCCCTCGAAAATTTCTCCCATTGCCATAATACAGTTCTGGGGGTGAGTTTTACGCGCTACAGTGCTAGAAAAACTTTGCATAATTTCAGGTTAAATCGGATCGTCTATTCACATCAGTGGCGCAGTCAGGATTTAATCTTGGGGGCAGCCGAGTTGATGGGATGAAAATATTTTAATGCAAATTCAATAACATTCATTAGGTGATCATGAAAATTTATTTATAGATAAAATCCAATTTTCTTTTCTATTTACAAGGCTCTTGAATTACTTCAGTCGTGATTACATTAATCTCCCTTTTCCTTTTTCTTCGGGGGAGTGCCAGGCAGAGATGGGCGAACTGTTTATTTAAATAAAATTTCGAATAACGTATAAAAGTTAAAAAAGTTATTTGTCATGTGTCGAATAAAGTTAACTCGGGTTAACGAACGAAAGACGAATACTTTTTTTTAACTTTTATTCGTTATTCGAGATTTTATTTAATTAAAAGTTTTGCCCATTTCCTCTGGATGCGCCACTGATTCACATAATATTTGTTCTAAATAAATAGACAACCAGAGATCAACTTCCAGGCTTCGAAATAAGGCCAGTATAATACGAAGATAATTCAGTGGATCACGACGCAAAAAGGAAGATGGAGATGTTGCTCCTTAGTTAGCGAGGAGGCATCAAGACAGAGGAAATTAGTTCGCGATTCGCTACTTTGAAGCGTTCAGGTATGGGACCCTCCCCCAGCGGGGTTTACGATTACGAGGCTAATCTAGTTTTAATGACAGGGTCCGGTGTGCTCGACGAATGATGAAGTGTCAAATCGCAGGCCCGTGGTGGGCGTTGCTCTCCATTTTCGGTCCACCGCTCTCGCGACCAGGCCGGAGTGGCGTGGGCAACGTATTCCACGGGCAGATTTTTAATTAGCACGGGGTGGATACCGCTCTTTTACCACTCTTTCCACCGTGTCATTACACATTTCCGACTGCTGACGGCGCGCTCTTGGGAAACTTGCTGGAGGACCGTTTCTCCTCGGCCCACTTTTCTTCCCACCTTCCATGAGATTCCATGCATTCGTTGGTGGCCAGATTTCTGACAAATAGTGAACACTTTTTGGCGATCGTTAGGAGAAACGGTAGCAAGACGACCAAGGGTTAATGAGAGTTCGCGGTGAGAGGTCACAGTTTTCTACACTCCGAGGCACGTGGAAATAAATCTTGAAGGGCCTTTTGTTTATAGCTGCATCCCCTATATTCCTCTTTCTCCTAAATTTTTATTCTACAAAGATCCTCCAGATTTATTCCCACTCTAACGTAAACTTCTATACAGTGTACCTCTATTTCACTCCCCGTCTGTCACACATACAGGGTGTTTGTAAACATGTGGGACATTTTCTCAGGATCGGTTCTATTCGCCAAAATAATAAAAAAACAGTTGGCACTATACCCGTTTGCAGTTATAAGCATCTTTATATTTCGTAATAAAACACGGGCCCAGCCTGAAAAATTAACCAACACCCTCAGAATACCCCAAGGGGGAATATCCGCGATCATGTGCACTGGCACTTACTGAAGTCAAAGCAGAAGAAGACACAGCGAAGCGAGTAGTCCCACAATTCACTCGGACCCGCCACCCCCAGCCACCCCTAGCCACCCCTCCCACCCACGATACTACGCAGAGCGAGCGTACGTGGAAATATGATTACGAGATCCACGAGTAGCCTTCGAAGATGATCGTGAGCCACGACCGTGCGCCGGCTGGCCCGAGACTCGAGGCCCTTGAATCCTCCGCGTTCGTTTCCTCCCTTTCCGCGCGAAATCTCGGCCGCCATTAATCCAGCGCCGCCTGACAGGTCACTCGAGTAGAACAGCCCATTACAGATATTACGGGGCCGCGTAAGGCCCCGCTCCTTCCTATCAAATAATTATTATTGTTGTTTGCTTTGCGGCTCACCCACTCGCGGATCGTGAGGCTTCCTCCTTCGCCGCCCCCCTCGGCAACCCTCGACGATGGGTCGCCGGGGTGACCAGCAATTTGTTTCTAGATTTATTACCGATGACCGATACACACACCGACTCGCCGGGGCTCCGTCTCGCTGTTCGCGTCCGGTGATATCGAATTGGGATCGGAGACGACGATGATTCCTCCGGTTCCTCGGGCTACGGGGGTTGGCAACGGCGCGCGAGGGGTCAGTCTCGGGGTTATTGTAATAAATATCGGGGCTATCGCGCGCTGCAATGCGTTCCTCTCTTCCCGGCGCACTTGTTGGAGGGTGGCTGGCTGCTATGGGCGTGGGGAACTCGTTTGGTACCTGCCACTCGAGGTGCGAGCCGCTAATGGGTTCGTTAGCGGGTGTCACGGACTCGTGACTCCACGATCCTTGGGGTAATTTTCCCTTGCGCGTAGACAAATCTTCTAGTGACCAGTTTAGGCTAGTCTATAGCGTAGTCGAAAAAGGGAACCTCTGATCCGTGGGTCCTCAGCGTACTGGGCAGTCGCGTTACCAATACCCCTAACGCTGACCCCCCAACTGTACAAATAGGGCTGTACTTATTTGGTCACATGTGACGGGTAAGGGGAAAAACCCAGTCGTCCCAGTTGCCGCCAACAAAATATGTTATTTGAAAATGGGCATTCCCTGTTTTTCCCCTTACCCTTCATAAGCTTTCTTGTACTGATCTCAAAGTCATACTCAAAAAGTACACCGAATACGGTCCTGTGCGTTTGACTTGTCAGCGAAATACTTGGGGCCGTTAAGGACCCTTGCCCTTGCTGCGAGGTCGCCATATCTCGGCGAGGGGCTATCCATTTTCTGTCTCCAATCAGTCGGAATATAATTATTCAACGGGATAACACGACGCCCAACGATCCCACGAAACGAGACCTCTCGATGGACCGTCGATCCAGAGTGACCTCACCGCGTATGCATGGCAAAAGTAAGAATCCAGGTTCTCACGTTCGCGTGCAAGCAGGGGAGGTAGGGATAGACCGGGGCGGAGAGGGCGGTTTGCAAATAAGAACGAAAAGGTCGGTCCGGTCTGGAACCAGAGCGAGCGAAAGCATGTTAAACACAGGTCACGCGTGTTTTGGCCCGCGTTCGTCTCCCGCGCTCCTCCTTTTCTTCCCCTTTATGATACCGTGGCCGTGTTTACCTGCTGTCCGCGTACAAACGTCATCGTTAGAAAGATTCCACGGCTGCGAGCGGTCCGGGGGATGTGGGCCCCGGGGTGGTGTGGGACGGTGGTAAGTTGGACTACATTGCGTTCGCCAGCGGTGGAATTCGGTGGAGAGCCGGAGTGGACGGCCTCGAGAACGGTGGGAATGACGGCCCGTAACGATTCAAATTGCTAATCGCGGGCTCTCGCGTGCTTACAGGGACGCCTGTTGCAAGTGTACCCCTCGAACCGCGGCGCTCCTGATGGCCCCGCGAGGGGAGCACACCGTGGAATTACGGAAATCACGCGGCTTCCTTCGGTTGACGATTCTCACACACTCCTTGGACCATCGTCTGCTCGCTCCTAATTTACCTGCAACGACCTTGCGCGATACTTCAGCGCCATCTTCCTCGTCCACTCCTTCCACGTACAATTATACTGCAATCTTCTATCGAGCAGCTAATAAATACTCGGAGGAGAACAGAACAAAGGGTTTCGTCAGATCCCCTCGAGGTCCCCGTTTCATTAGGCTTGTAAGCCCCAGGGCCGCCTTCTGTCGCAAGAGAAGTGACCACGTTTACGGGGAAAGCACCTGCAACGGAGCGCCAAGTGCATCGCCGTGAGCGAAAGCTACACGCGTGAAAAGTGCATCCATTCTCGCGGCTTATCGTGAGCCAGCAGCAGCAGCAGTACATCCATTACACCCGTCGCGGTGTTCGTAACGCTACATCAATTCCATGTAACCCGCTCGTCCTACGGTAAGAAACATCCACTGCCCTCCCTCCCCCGTGAACTCCAGAACCTTTCGCTATCAATCGCGTGCGATAATACCTGCCTAGAGACGTTACCGCTCGCGCCAACCCGCAGCCTAATAATTACTGCCAGAATAACGCAAAACCATCTCGGATTTCTACTATATCCCCATTTCCCCTGCATGCGATCATCTAGGACACGAGGCATAAAAATTCTGCCGCCAACGACGGAGTTCAAGTTCAGTTCCTTTCGAAGCGATCTAAATACAAAAGTAATCATCTATTTACAACCTTCTAGACTAGAAGAAGCTACGAATCGCGACGGAAAGACATCGACGTCACAGAAATCGGAGTCTCAATGAGAGGACCATCGTCGACCCAGAGCACGGTTCACCTGTTCCGATGAGAAGGAGCCTCTGCAGGGGCAGCCATTATATAGTAGTAAATATCGTAACGACCGGCACCACCGGCGCACAGTGGGACAAACTGCTCCTTTTTGTGTCAAAATCGTAGAACTTTTGATAGGAATAAGATAGAAGGATGAATCTTTTTGGAGGTTAAAGCTAAGATGTTGCAGATTAAGGGAAAAATGTTGAGAATGTATGACAAACAAGTTTTGACCTTGAAAATCTAAGTCAAAGTTGACATTTTCGAAGAAAATTTCGGTTTTTCCGTTATAACTTGTGGTTGAAGTTTTTCCTTTACTTGTTATACATCATTTCCTATAGATTTTGACGCGCTGAATTCAAATCCGGCCGCGGAATTGGTCTTGCCCTTCAGGATTCGAAGAAAAATGCGATTTAAGTTGAAAAAATCGATAAACACCGTGTTTTCTCTGGTTTACGTGCTTTGATAATAATATTTTAGATTTATTTATTGTATTTATTCATATGGAGTATAAAAGGATAACAGAATACTTGAGTACTTTGAATTGTGCTATATAAAGGGTTTACATGTCGTAACCTGTTGCGTACTATATGCTCGCAACTCGATTGCCGAACCGTATACGCATCTCACACGCGAAATTAACTTGGTAGGAGATAGTTAAGAAAGGAAAATGAATATACTCGTGGATAACTTAACAATTACTATATAATTAAATAAGAAAAATCCAAAAAGTGAGGGTTACAGAAAGGGTTATGGCGGACTAAGTGACGCTGAGTAGAGCACGTGTATCTGTTGAAGACGCCTCAAGAAGCACTGTGTATAGGGCTAGAGAATTACTAGAAAATAACTCATATAATTTAGCAATTATTGAGTTAGCAGCTAGAATTAGGAAAGATCGTGCTAAAATCTATAGGAAATGATGTATAACAAGTAAAGGAAAAACTTCAACCACAAGTTATAACGGAAAAACCGAAATTTTCTTCGAAAATGTCAACTTTGACTTAGATTTTCAAGGTCAAAACTTGTTTGTCATACATTCTCAACATTTTTCCCTTAATCTGCAACATCTTAGCTTTAACCTCCAAAAAGATTCATCCTTCTATCTTATTCCTATCAAAAGTTCTACGATTTTGACACAAAAAGGAGCAGTTTGTCCCACTGTGCGGCGTCCGTGAGCCTAACGCGCAACCGCTAACCACGAGTAATTATGTAATTGCCGAAGAATTACTTACGGGACTCGATGGACCCGCGGACCCGTCATTCAGTGACATTCCGTCCTTTTTACGAGGCTCTGAGTGGCGGGTCGTTGCCTTACGACCCCTCTCCGTCTCGTCCACCAGGGTGCCTCTTCTGGTCCGCGCGCGTCCCTCCTTCGCGTGATACGTCGACGTTGGAGCACGCGGCTGCAGCTGCTCGGCCCATAGGTTGCAACTAAACTCGTTCCCCTCGCTTTTACACCGGCACTTTTCTAATTTCGACCGGCGGCGAGCCGGACCGTGAGAGGATTGAGGATCGTTTCGCCGGCCAACCAGGCCGCGGAGTCGCTGCAATTGCATCTGGCAGGGCTGTTTGATCGTTCGGCTGAAACAGCTCTGTGACGATTTCGGAAAATTGAAGCATGAGAAGCGAGAGTGCCTTTGGACGTTTTCGTGAGTGGATGAAAGTTTGGGGGTTCTTGTAAGTGGGCTTCAGGGTAGGTTTCCTCAGGGGGGTTGGAAGCAGTGGCGGATTTAAAGAAAAGGCCTAGGTGGCAAACGTTCTGAAGGGCCCATTTTTTCAGGAAAATTAAGAGGTAGTTTGCAAAAAAAAAAACGGGCTAAGTGTAGTAGTACAGAAAAAAATATATATGGTATTTGGATAAAATCGTAATATTCTTGTTTGGAAGATGGGGCCCCATTGCTCAGTGGCCGCCCGTTGAATTCGCCACGGGTTGGGAGGTATATCTGGCCCCGACCTTGGTTTGATTCAGTGGTGGTTAAAGAGAAGTGTGCAATTGATTCTTTATCGTGTGTTGACGTAGACAGTTTACCCATCCAATGATCTGCAATTTTCCGAGGCATCCACAAAATGGTTTCAGCACTCCAAAGAATTCGTATAAGCAGATTAGGAGCTTGGTGCCCATCCAGGGCCATTAATTCAAAGTGGAACCGTATTGCGCGTTGATTACAGCTTCTAACGCAAAAATGCCAGCGCTTCGTGCCTTGCGCGGGCGTTTGTGTCCGATTAGAGCGTGTACAATGCTTCTCGCGTACTTAAGGCCCCCGCGATAAGATCGACCCTTTTCGCGAGAGGACTCGCCGCAATTTTACCGTCACACCCGTGCACCATGCTTGATGCATTAGCGCGATTATGGAGCCCCAATTTGTTGCTGTAGCGGATAACGGAGCGTTATCGACGGCCACGATCATCGTCCGGAGCTTTGCGCCTCGCACGAAAGCTAAAGCCTCTGGACTTATGATTGCGCCGTGTCTCGAGCACGACCTACCATTCTTCCTGGTCCCTGGGACTTCCTCCTGGTTTAAATGGTCACCTGGCATCGTGTTTCTACGTTTTCGTCGCCCTATTGGACGTTCTCAAGGTTGGAGTGTAAAGGAACGGCGAACGGATGGCAATCTTGAAATTTTCTGGACTATTTGCAGCGAGAAGAATTGAAGAGTCCTAGAAAACACTGCAAGTGCCAAAATTAAGAAAACAATTTATCGGAAAATGTACCTATAGAATTTGATTTTTGGCACTTATAGTGTTTTCTACAAGAACTCTTCAGTTCTTTATTATACGCAGCAGTGGTCATATGCGCGGAAATCAAATTACGGCAATCTCGATCTGGATGATGGGTGCACTGATTGTTTGCTAATGGGCCCTGGCAGGTGCAGCGCTGCAACCACCGAGGCCTCCGTGGCTAAATAACGTGGCACCGTATCATTTCTTCATATTAAGCAAATGGCATATAAACTCGTAGCCCTTTTCATCGATTCTAATTTGATAACGAACGCCGGTAGGATAAATTCAGGAGAGATGCCACCCTTTATGGTGGAGAGCCAGCAACAGATTGGGTTTCCTTCTAATAAAAATGATTTATTTTTGACCACAAAAAGGCACGCATATACTATAAAAAACAAAAAATTCGAAACTAAAAAAAACGCAAGATATACATATAATTTACTTTTACGTATCGGAAGATATTACATGCGTGGCGTCTCTCCTGAATTTACCCTACCGTCCCTACCTCCTTGCTTCCCTCTTTACTCTCGCGGAATAACAAAATCCTCGGGATATCAATATGAAAGGACAATGGGATATTAAAATAGGGATTAAAATCAATGAAATTAATTGAAAATCCATTTATTACTTTGAAAGAGTACAATTGTTGAATGTACTCGCTCCTCCACGAATCTTGCACTCCACTAATTCTTCAGCACACCATCAGTATCATCAAGAGGGCAGGCCATCACCGTCGTTGACAAAGCTGATGCGCAGAAGCCGGCGGTGGTCGAGCGCCGAACAAAAGGGCGAGGTGAACGAACCTGGGTGGAAAGAATCGCGTGTCCTCGGGCCGATCGCCGCAAAAAGGAAGCGAAAATCGCGTCGCACCGGATCAATGGTCAAGCGGAGAACTTGTCACGTCCGAGCAGCGACAATCGATGGTACCAGATGACCACGTTGCATCGCGTGCACTGTCACTTCATGCGACGTGGGGTCGCACCGGAAAAGCACTGTGGTCAGGCCTGAGAAACCGATTCCTCGAGATTTCGTTTAAAACCTTGACCCCAGGTTCTTGCACCGGCCATCCCCTCCTTTCTGGGGACACGGTGAGGCGAACGATCTTAATATCAACATAAAAATTGATCCACCCTCGAGGTGCCGAAAATATCAACAAATAAGTCCACGTACGATTTATGACGTGAAACGCAGTGACAGTAAGTGATCGCACATTTTTCCCCGAATTTATTACAAGTCGCTGGTTCATAATTCCCAACAAGCTGCCTCCCCTTCCCGCTCTTCTTCGCTGCAATTAATCATGCCGTTAAGTAAATACCACTGCTTTATCGACCTATATCTTATCCCGTTCCCCGCACCATCCCCCGGGTTCCCGATCGTTAAAATCACCGGCGCGTCCCGAATTTTAATCAGGCCCTCGCAACGTCCCCTCGCGCGGGCCTCGTCAACGAATAAATTGATTTACAGCTAAGTCGTCGCGTCGGTCCGAAGTGTCGGCCGCAATCTTCGCCGCCGACAAAGCTTACAGGCATCGTCGATCACGGCGGGCATCGTGCGGCCGCCTTCTAATTTCTCATCGAGCTTTTAGATCGCGGGTCGATCCGCTCTCTCCGGGAAGCGAATCTGAGGCGGGCGAAGCTTTTCGGCAGGTGCTCGCGTGACAACGTTAAAACGGGACGCCTCGTGTATACGCGCGCGTGAAAGCGTTAACGATCGGGTAATAACGATAAAGGCGGGCGAGTCGGTTAGCATTAATGACCGTTAGGCTCGTTCCGGACGGCATTCGAACTGCCTCATTACGACAATAAAGATACACCTTCCCCGAGGACGCCTGTCATCTGCGATTTCGACCGTTCTGCACAGTGAACGGTTCATGAACAGGGCGGGAAACGGAGCTCGCTGTTTTAATTTCGGCCAGAAAGTTGGTTGATTGCTTTTGGTAACGAGTGGTCGTGGGAAAACGATTATTTCCGGGGACGGGACGGGGAATGATCTTCCTGTCACTCTACTGTGTCGAGGGTAGGGTTGCCAAACGTACTATAATATATAGTATTGTACTATAATTTTGTCTAAATAGTGTAGGTACTATATACTGTTAGAAAAAGATATACCTATTCCGATACATCGATAGAATTCTATAATTTTTACTTATGTTTTTATTCTATGGCAGCATCAAAATTGTAATTTGCGAATTTAAACGGAGTTTAAATATTTAAAAATTAAAAGAATTTAAATGAAGTGGCGGGAGGAGCCAATCTATCTCTCATAAAAATTGAGCTGCTCATAATACCTATATGTTAATTTGGACTTTCAGTACAACCTCAAACCTTCGGCATATTTGTTAAAGATAATAAATTAATTAATAATGCAAAATGCACAAGAAATATACATTTAAAAAATAAGATGTGGTTATTTTAATGTAGTTTTATTTTGTACCATTTTCCACTGAAAAGTACTATATTTGTTATCACATTTTGCCGTAAAGTACTAGATTTTTCCGAAAAAAGTCGGTAACCCTAGTCGAGGGTAAGATACTTTGAATTAAGATTTGTCGAATACAAATAAAGGAACTTTTATACATATAAGAGCTTAGTGTTTTACCTTCACTGTGACATAGAATACCTAGTTCCTAATTAGTGATTCAAGTTTCTAAAAGCATACCTTCGCGAGTCAAAATTCTTGAATACTAAACTGAATTTGCCAGGTTGAGTGATTCAACCCCAGTCCCATCTAATTTCCTTCAAATTTCCAAAAAGCGTTCGCACCTGCCTAAATCCTAAACTCGAAAACATGCAATAGCCGCATGCGTATAGCGAGTCGACAGCTGTGCTCTTGGAGCTGGCCATGGACGATCGATGAGCGAAACATAGATTCTTGCCAGAAATTGTTCCGACGACTAAGTGGCCCGCCGCGCCGATTAGAAGCTCCGACGTCGATCGGTGCTGCCTGGTCGATAGATTCCCGTGTAACGATAACGCCGTTCTTCCGTTCGTACGTGCGTGGATCCGCGCGCCGCAATACTAGGCCGGATGGGACGCGACATGTGCACGACGCCGAAATTACCGTGGCGATTTTTATCGTGGCCAAGATACGAGGGGCCGATATTCACGGTTCGACATGGAAGTTCGCCTGCGGCGTCCGATTAAACGACCGAGTGGCCACGCTTCTAACGTGTATTTAGAGCGCGCCTATACTCCATGGACACGGACCAGGCCCACGGTACCTGCTCGTACCACGGCGATTAGTTCCCTAGCTGGTATCATGCTTCTCGATTGGGGTACGAGGATCCTCGATACTGTATATTAATGGGTGCATGGACTTAGATTGACATTGCAATTTGCAGAATATGGGCTAAGATTCAGTCTGTCTGATAAAAGCTCGTTGGTATCCGCACTATTTCTTGTTGTGGCTTAGAATAAGCTGGATATACATATACATTGTCCTTGTCGGAGATGAGAGTGAGATGAATTGAAAGCTAGCCCGAAATTGTATGCAACCGTTGATACGACCAAGCCCGTTGCACATGAGGTAGGTTGACACGATTTCTACACTATTATCGCAGCGGTCCTGTATCATTGCTACTATGTTGCTATACCATCGCTACAAAGTTTTTACTCTACACATCACACTTGGCATGCGACACTTCACACTTCAGACTACTCGTGCACTGCCCTCACCTTAGGAATTCGTCGCTTTAGAATGGTGCACAATATAGTGAAATGTGGTGTGTGAAATGTGAAATGTAAAGTGTAAAATGTAAAGCGTGAAGCGTGAAGCGTGAAGCGTAAGGAAAATATAAGGAATGTGACGAATGTGTGGAATATTTAAATAACCAGAAATATGTGATCCATTATGTAACACTTTATTTTACCAAACATATGTACAAGTGAACTAAAAGAAAATAAATACCCAGCTAATGTACATACAATCTACTTAGAGACAATTCTACGCTTTAAATGCATCATTCAACGAAGCACCTGCACCAAAACGCCGTGCGAACTGCTTCTGCTCCAGTCTCAACCGTAGATTCACATTGCGAACTTTCTCTCGCAATTCTGCAATATCAGCTGCACCCCTTTTCCTATCGGCCATGTGCGTGTCGCCTGCAACCTGACCTTCCTCTTCCTCCTGCGCCAAATTCCTCTGCGTCTTCCACGCTCTCTCGCAACTTCTGATCCTCCCGTGTATCGATTCTCAAGGCGATCTGTAAAGCAGTAACGCATGCCCAATGTAGGATACCCATAATTATCCACAATTACTGCAAACAATTCCAGGAGAGACATTCCAGCAATTACTTTGAACTATTACTTGGAAACCGTAACAACTTAATCGCTCCCCATTCGATTATCTCCGAAAATGGAATGTCCTTCTTGTCGGAATAATTCAAGGAACAGAAAAATGTAAGAATTTCCTCCAAAGCTTACCCCGTGATCGAGGGCCACCTAATCTGCCTTACAGATAAGGATCTACGGTGCGCAGGTGTCCTGACGTCGCCCTGTTCGGATCTACTGGAACGGTGGTTTCTCGTTAGAACAAAAAGTGACAGGTTCCGATGCCCATTTTCGTTCGTACGCTCGTTATAACTTTGTCGTTATCGCCCATCGACGCGATGGGGTTATAATTGACGGGTAATTTTCGCGAGACCCCCGAAAGCTGGCAATTTATTGTCCCCCGAGCTAGACTCTGTCCGCTTCCTTCGGGTTCCCTCTACCAGGTTGGAATTGGTAAACAGCCTGATGAAAAGCTTTCTCCACCCTTGTCATTGCACAGAATTACCAGTTGCGCGCTGTACTTACGCTATCCCTCGAAAATTGCTGCGGTTCGCGGTTGATCGCTTATCAGCCCCTTGATAATCATACTCCTGACACAATGAGCCAATTAATAAGACATGTTGCCCTTAATAAGGCAGTAAGCTTTAAATAAAGGCTGCTCTTCCTGGTTGGAGCATCCTGGCACACACTCGTTCCAAGATTCCCTTACACTGCACGCATTTCATTATAACGTGTTACCAACGGTTAAAAGAAAATTTAAAAGTGATATTTTCACGTAACGATGTTGCAGCGGAAATTTGCGTTTTTACCAGCAACTCATTAACTTCTTCAACATGTCCTTTGTCAGACTCTACGAACTTTCTACAAGTGTATCTGTTTTTTATAAACAGTTTGATTATTGCTCAGTGTACCTATAGTACCGTTCGTCTACCACAATAAATCCCCTGATAATCAATAAATCTTCTAAACATCCGGCACTAACGACAACCAAATTTGCCACAACCTGTTGTGCCAGCTAATTAACCCATCTTCCGCGGCAGAAGGCTAAATCCGGGAGTTCCATCGTCACGATCGCAGCAGGAGCAAAGTAGCCGCGCGAAACGCATGGTGGGGTGCGTCGGAGTGGCGTTACGGGGGTGGGACACAAGGGTGCGCGGGGGATCGATGGGCGAGCCAACGTTAACCGAAGACCGCCTTCTCGTTCTTTCTCCCATTTTCTTCTTTTTCTCGCCCGGTCCCCGTCTCCTGTCCTCCCTTTCCTTCTTCTCTGCCTCTCTGGCCGTCTGCCCGCCGCCCCTTCCCTCTCCAACCCTCGTTCTCCCACGCTACACCTGTCGTGCGCGACCAGACCGGCCCAGAGAGGTGGTGGGCGAAGTTCTAGCTCGTCGAGTACGCGTACACGAGGTCCAGGCCACGCCAAATCCATTTATCTCCTGCCTCGACGCCGACTCTTTCTCCTTGGGGCAGCGGGACGGATCTGTCAGCCTTTTGGACAAAGGTTTCGTGCTTCTGGGAAGTGTGGGGATAATGTGGTGTAGATTTCTGGTGACGATGGACAGTGGGTGCCAGAGCTGAAGCAACGACTAACGGGGGGAGGTGAAGACCTGGAGAAGTGTCTTCTAAATCAGTGCTGAGCAACCCGCGGCCCGGATATGCAGAAACCTACCAACCCTCAAAATGACGAAAAATTAGTTAAACGCAGTATGGATCTCATCATTTTGTGATCTTTATTTTGCAAAAAATTATCACCCCATAGAACAACTTTTACATTATACAATAATTATTAAAACTACCAAGCCATAGTTCTATTTTAGGCTTAAAAAAGCTACAGAAAATATACAACTACAAGAATATTAATTATATACTGCTCACTATTAAATTACCCATTAAAAAAACATATCTAATAGAAATAAAGCTACTTTTCATTAACAATAAAAATCTTCAAACTAAATTTACGCAGTTTCAGATCATCGAGGGTTGGTAGCTTTCTGCATAACTAGGCCCAATTGTAAATCTATGTGAAAAATAAATTCACCCCATAAATTGAAATTCTTTGGCTAGTATATTTAAGTATTTAATATTGCAGGTCGCGTAGAGTAATATGTTTCCACTTTTCGCCCACTAAAGAGGCCAAAGGTTGAAAGTTAAGGGAAGGAGTATCGGGTCCACTTGTTCAAGATTCTTCTAAACAACTAGCCACAGCTATTGTATCGGCAGCACACCTAATATACGATAAACTGTCTCACAAATGACGCAATAGTTTACATAACAATTGCCATAATCCCAGCTCCAATTCGATTTCCCCGAGCACTCCAACTGCCCTCTCGCAAGCCGTTTCTAATCACGCCTCATCTCGAACCGGGTCCCAGCAGGATTCGATTTCGCGTGTACCCGTGATTAAGGGGCCGGGTCGTACGTTACCGATCCACGGAGTGGAAGGTGCTAATCTAATCTGCCTGGCGGATTAAAGGCCTGGTCGATGGGCTCCGGACCGTCTTGCACACGTCCAGAGCAGGCCGGAGTCGACTTACATACGTGTAATTAACCGCCTAGCTGACCGGTTGCTCCTCCGCTGAACCGGGACACTTCTAATTACCGTGGTCCAGTGTCAGCGGACCTTTTCGTCTGTTTGCGACCCGGCACCGGTTCATCGCGAAATTCAGGCAACCTCTGCCAACCTTTCCCCTCCCATCCTATCTTACCTGCTCGCAGCGGTCCTCTTCTTCGTTCCTAGTCCCCCGTGGACCTCGCTCGGATCGGTAGGCGTGCGAGTGCACGCCCGACGAGATGCCTGATAAACGAGCACGTCCCTCGTTTCCAGAGGAGGATCATCTCTTTCGGAGAAAACGAGGTCGGCCGCTCGTAGGCGTGTTCACCTTGGGTACCGATCACAGACGCGGGATATCACAACGATTCAAACGACAGCGTGTCAGGCCAGTTACCAGTGGCGGATTTAACGGACGGCCCATGAGCAGTTGCCGCCTGGGCCCAAAAGGCCCCCCTAACGCCTAAAAAAATTACGATTTTATCCAAACATTATATGTTTTTTGCTTCCCATAAATTTCATACCACATGCGCGTAAATTGATTTGTAATTCTGTCATGCAGGTATACAGGGTGTCCCAGAGCTTTGTCACCTGGGCCATTTCTTTAAATCCGCCACTGGAAGTTTCATGGACTCCCATTGGTCCTGGGAACCTGAAGGGGCCGAGCAGCATCTCGATGCCTTCTTCTTCAAGGAGGAAGCTTCCCAGAAAGCTTCGTTTAAACAGGTGCGAATGATAGTACGCAGTTCGAGCTCGCTTGATTTCGATAGGTATTTATTTTCATTAATGATGAGTGATTCTTTATAATCGATCTATAATATCATACATCATAGCGTTCAGTTTATACATAATTACAATTGTAAATCTGGCTCGCCCTTAGCTGTGTAAATTAGTAGTGGGTTCGTCGTGTGCCGCGAGCTGCCATACGGCGAGGCGAGTAGTGTAAAACGTAGGCTCAGGCGCGTAGAAAAATGTTCACCCCCGTCCCGTTCGTGTCCCCCCCCCCCCCCCCCCCCTGTTACAGAATCCTCGGCGGTGCCGCGCAGAAAATCATCTACGCACACAGACTACGAATAGAAACAAGGTACGCAACGTATGTACAACCGAAAGAATGGATCGCCGCGGAACGGCGGACGGGCGCGCGTTCCTGTTCGGACGCTGCTCGGAAGCTTGTGCGCTTGTTTAGCTTGCGCGCCCGCTCGCGATCCATCGCGACGCGCAAACTCGCGCGAGCTCGAGATGCCCGCGCGAGCTCGACTCTACGAGAAGGAAATCTCCGCGGCAGTGCCCGCTACTGGCCGCTGGTACAGTATGTGTTTCGTGTAGGATCCCTAGGAAACAATAAATAAAATCTATCTATTCTCATTTATCTAGCGCGAGACGACGTCCGTCACACTTTGATTTAATGGTCGATCCGCTGCTTTCCCGCCGCGACCATCGTTCGGCTCTTTAAACTTCTCTCTTCGCTTCTTTCTCGACACTTTTCCCTCCACTTCCCTCCACTCGGTGTATTACCGAGTATTATTCGTGACAGGGTTTCGGGTAACGCTAATGGACGGCTGAAGAGTGGGTGAAGTCGATTTTTCGAATATTGATTCTGGTTGGAGAATCTCCTGCTCTGATTGGAGGACTTGCGGATTTGAGAAATGAAGGAAAGAAACTTTCCTCAAAGATAAGAGTTTAACCCTCGGTAGGGTGTCCTTCATAATGAATTCTTCTTTAAATTTAAGAAGTCGGTCCGAGACGCCCCCTGATTCATTTTCCTTTGGTGTGGTAAATATGTGTGCAAAATTTCGGCTCGATCAAACAACTCTAAAGGTACGAACGAAACTGCGCTCTTGTTAACAGCTGTTTTTCAATATGCAACCCTGTATGTAATCAAATGTGTGATGGAACTGGAGTTCATACTTAACGATATATCGATAATATCGTTAAGATATCGTTAAGTGGCGGAAGAACGAAGGTGGTACAAATTTTCCATCTGTCCAGTCTTTGGACTATGGCGGTAAAATATTTATGCATTCCAGAAACCTCTGTTCCAAGCGAACGATTATTTAGTAAAGGTGGACAAAAAATAAATAAAAAAAAAGATAAAAAGGTTTATAGTACCTATATCGTAACTTTAAGTTTCTCGAGGCAGGGTTCAGAATAATCCGATTGTGCCGAAATTTTGCATACTTACTTAGCAGATGAAAAGGAATAAAATTAGCGGGCGTCTCAACATTATATCGCACCTTCAATTTTAAGGGACATCCTAAACCCTCGGTTGTCACACCTGTATTTTCGAACATAGTTATCACACTGGGTCGATTCGACCCAAGTAGCTGCTGTTTAAAAATTATCTGTTAAATTAAGTCGCGAACATTCTGAGATAGTTTGAACATTGTAGAATATATGTTCATCGTGGAAACTTGGCATTTAAAGTATCACCATGTTTAAACAGTAGTACCATTCTCAGTGACACCTTAAAAATAGTTTACCTCAAAGTCAGATTGTGGTTGATTTTGACCCAGTGTGACAACCGAGGGTTAAAAGTGGGAAATAAATATTGCATGGACTTCCGCGGAATCCACCCAGTCTCCAGCGTTCCAATGTGGCGCAGCCCGCAGTAAACGCGTCAACATTCCTCGACTCCGTCCTCCCAGCTATATAGTTGCCATTTTCAGACTCGATGCGCCTACCCGATTTCCCGGCCAAGATCGGTTCGCCTTTACAAAACTATCGTATCTCCGTGTTCGGCTCGTTCCACCGAGATCCACGCGTCGCATCGGCCGCGTGAGATAGCTTAATTGATTAATTACGCGATACATCGAAAGGTACTATGTTTATTATATACAGCGGTAGTAATTGATTACTGATTAAATAGTGGCATATTTACTAAACGTTACGTTATCACAACGATGATAAAGTCAGCCGGAACATCGATCCTTCCGGTCTTCGATCGTATTTCCCCTGCCCCCTTCTCCTCCCAACGCCTGTTCGGTCACCAAACGAAGGAGATGACGAGGTGGAAAAATCCCTCGGTCGACCAGCTTTTCACTCTATCCCCCTCTCCCTCTCTCTTTCTCGGTGATTCGTGATACGCGGACTGGAACGGGAACCTCCACGAAAGCGGATAAATGCACCACGAATGCGACTCGATACTCGAACCGTGACCGGACCACGACTTCGATCTCGCCGAGGACCCGTGACCTCGCTTAGCGGTCTCTCTTTTGCTATTCGCGGATCGAAAGGAACACTGTCGGAATTCGGGGGCCACGTGTCGACTACGGACAAAGTGAATGAATTTTTGCTTCGACTCCACCACCACGGCCGAGGACTTCCGAATTGACTAGATTGCAGCACCTTGCGTTTCGCGCGAATGAACACGAGAACTGGGGAATAATACGTGTGGGTCGGTGGTTCCCGCTGAACAGCCGTTACACTTGGTAGTAAGATTCCTATCCGGGAAGAATCGATTCGTTTAAATTTTGGATCTTCTATCTGTTAAATATTCGTGGGTGGAAGGCGCACCACGGGAGTGCCACGAGTCAGCAGCCCAGATTCACGTTCTGCACAGGTTTTGGATATTGGCAGATCGAGGGCCTGGGCGTCAGCTCGTTGAAGCTGCAACGAGCGACACGAAACTCGCACCTCGAGCACCTCACTGTACTCCTTCCGTCCACGTTACCAGAAAGCACTTCCGGGAACCACCGAGCCTCTGCGGCTGGCTACGCACCCGAATCGTCCGACGATCACACGAACCGACGAGAACACGGTGGTGCAGCGTTCGTCGGGGAGGTGTCCCGTTCGATATTGCACGTTTACGTGGAACAGCGAGGGCCAAGCGTTCGACCCCCCCCCCCCCCTAATCGAGATCATTGGCGATCGTACAGGTCGAATCGTCAGGGTTTTGGCATCACAGTAGGGTGTAGTAGTCGCAGAAGGGGATCGGTCACGAGCCACTGGTCGACAGAACCGGTAGGTCGCGGTGGGCCTGGGGGTCCCTCGAGTGAGCGTCCCTGACGGCCCTGGAGCCGAACACCCGCTCGCATCCCGGTACGGTGCACTTGGCCTCTTCCTTTCTGTCCTCGGCGCCCGGCGAGGATAGCGGGGAGCCCGAGCCGGAGGCGTGTCTGCCCCCCTGCTCGTGCGACATCCTGGTCAGGTGGTTGAGATGCTGGTGCGTGAGACCGTTCAGGCCGGCCAGGTGGGAGGCGATCGAGGACAGGCCCGAGAACGTGGCCCCCAGATGCGGCGGCAGCAGTAGAGGATGAGGGGGTGGCAGTCTCGCGGCGAGATCGACCGCTGACGGGAGGCCTGGCGTCAAAGGGTATGCGCCCAAGGCGCCCATGCCGGCGTCCGCGTACAATCTCGCGAGGAACTCGTTGTGCAGTAGGGGACTCATCTGGGAGTCCTCGACCCTAGGCGAGAGACTGGGCGGCAGGCTAGACGACAGCGGCGGGCTGGACGACGTGGACAGCAGCTTTCGGTGGAGGTTGAGGTTCGTCGAGTGCCTGTCGCGCGACCTCTTCGAGGGGAAGGCAGCGTTACACCCGTCCACGCTGCACCGGTGCATCAGCTTGAGGTGAACGTTCTGATAGTGGGTCTTGACACCGAAGTGATTCTGGAAGACCTTGCCGCAGGCGGTACAGCGGCGCGGGTTCTCCCTGTCCAGGGGCACGTCCGGGCTGCTGACGAAGTCGCCGTTCTCGTAACGGCCATACGTGATCAGGCTATTGTCCATATCCATGGCCGCTGTGGAGGGTGAGGCGCTGGATGAACGAGAGCCACGTGAGGAGTTGTCCGTGGTGATCTCCTGGTGCGTCGTGAGGCTGACGGGGCTGGTAGAGCCGCGGCCAGACCTCGAACCCTCCCGCTGCGTCCCGGTGCACTGCATCGCGCGACCCTGCGACAAGGACTCGAGTTGACGCAAAGTGTTGGTCGAGGAGTCGTGGGAGAGGTCGTCGGCTGTCGTCGGACGGCTGTCGACCGAGCTGGGGGCGCGGGAGGGATCATCGGGACGCTCACCTTCCTGATTACGCAGCGCGTCGTTCACCTCCTCATCATCATCATCATCATCGACCTCTTCCATCGGCTCATCTTCGTCGTTGTCCTCCTCCTCCTGGTTCTCCTCCTCCCTCGCCCTCTCCTCCGTCTCGGCCTCCTTCATCGAGGGCGCCGCTCCCGCTCCCGCTCTCGCTCCCGCCGCGTCCTCGTCCCTCGTCGCGTCCTCGCACTCGCTCCTCCTCCCGTCCCCCTGCTCCGTCGTGGTCTGCTCCGCCGGAGCTGTCGGTATCGACGCCGCGGGAACGGCGGCCTCCACTGAACGGGCCTCCGTCGAGTCGTGGCACGTCTTTGGTTCCGGACTCATCTGCCTCTTGGGCGACTTCGCGCTACTCGCTCTCGAGCTCAGGTCCCGCGGCTCCTCCTGAGGTAGATCCTCCGCGTTGTCCTGGGACGAGACGGTGTCTCGCCGAGCGCCGAGCAGCTCTCTGTTGCAGGCCTCCGGGGAACGGGAGCTCGACTCCTGGTCGTTGAAGCTGAGATTCTTCGGGGAATTCGGGGAAGCCTTCCGCTCCTCAGCCTCCAATCTGGACATCGACATGTCCTCTGGCTGGCTCTGGAACTCGTTCATCGACGAGACGCCTGCGCTGTCGGACAAGCAGCGTCTGTGGATCCTCTCCTCGTCGTTGGACGAGTCCCCGTCGGTTGAGGAAGAGTGCATCTCCGTGAGCACCGCGCACCGAGTGGGATGTTGAGACTTCCTCTTCCGCACGCCCCTGCTATGCAACGACGTCGAGTTCATGGAATGCTGACTCAAAGAGAAGCTCTGCTGGTCAACCCTGCCCATCGAATCGTTGTCCTCGTTGCTGTCCGGGTTGCTGACAAGGTCTTCGTCCGCGGGATCGCCGTAATACAGCTTCGGCCGTTTCGCCAGGCTGAAGTCAGCGGGCTGCTCGTCGTCCTCCTCCCCGGAACGCAGAGACAACCTCGGGGGCAGATTGCTGTCGTCCTCCGCGACTACCACGATGCCACCGTCGTCGTCGTCGTCATCCTCATCCCCCTCTTGCGACGCTGTGGGCGCCTGAGCGGAAGGAGACACGGCGTCGACCGCGCTGCTGCTACAGTACGACCCCCTGGTGGCGATGCTGGTGCTGAGGCACTCCGCGGCAGTGGTCATCGCCACGGAGGCAGTGGTGAGAGCGGTGGTGGACGACAGGCTGGAGTTGACGCTCATCCGCTGCTGGAGGCTCTCGTCGTAGGGTCTGCCTTGGTTCTGCGAGGACGAGAGGTCCAGGTGCTTGAAGTCCAGGGCGCACAGCGAGGCTGGGGATCGTAGATCGGGGGGCGGGGTGAGCAAGGGGAAGGACCCGAACGGCAGATGGTTCAGGCCCGTAGCCGGGACAGGCAGGACCACCTGAGGCGGAAGAACGAGGGCGTGCGCCATGGACGAGCGTCCATCGTGCGGCGAGATCTTCCGTCGCAGATGGGGGGAATGGAGCTTGGGATTCGGGTTGGCGCTGTGTCTGTTGCGCGACCTCCTCGAGCTGAACATCATGCAGCAGCCCTTGACAGTGCACTGGTGCATCTCCTTCAGGTGCACAGCGCTGAAGTGGATCTTGAGGGCTCCCTTGTCGCAGAAGGTCTTGAGGCAGACGTTGCACTGCACCCTCTTCTTGCCAGTCGTGGGATTGATGAACGGGGTGCCTAGGTTCGGAGGTATATTCGTGGAGCCGCCCCACTGGCTTCCTGGTCGCTTCCCAGGCGAGTGAGGCTTTCTCCCGGGGATGCCAGGTGGCCTGCCCAGAGGTGCTGCTTGAAGAGGTAGTGACGGGTGGTGCCGATGCTCGTGATGATGCTTGGACGCGGTGTCGCGTCTGCTGAGGTTCAGGGCGCTGTCCGAGTTCTCGTCGCCCTCCTCGTCCTCCTCCGAGCCGAACTCGCTGCTCTTCTCGCCGCCGCTGTGCACGTCCGAGGGGATCGTGATGCCTGCCACGCCGGCCGAGGACTTGCACATGGGTGGCGGAGGGAAGTGCGTGGGGAAATTGGGAGGTAATGCGCCAGAGGACATTGCCATGGACAGGGGGTGGCCGAAGTTGAGCGCGGAGGAGGAGATCGGCGCCACCGGCGGCATGTGAGGCATGTGAGGCCTGTGCAGCTGATTGCTGCTGGAGTGATGATGAGGCGGACTGTGCGGACTGTGGGGGTTCCTCATGGACTTCCTGTTCTGCAGCAGCTGCTCCGTGGGCTGCGGCGGCGGCAGGGGCGGGAAAGGAGGCAGGCCCAGAGTGCCCAGCTTCCTGAAGTCGAACGGCTGCATGCTCTGCAGTCTGTTGAGCGGGGACACCGTCATGTGGGAGTCGAGGCTCCTGGGAGGCGAGTTTGCCGTGCTGGTCACCCCGGAGTTGCCGCTGGCCGACGTCGAGTAGTGCTTCTGAGTAGTCGGCGACATCGACGGGTGCGAGACGGAGGGCGGCGGGGGCGGAGGCGGAGGCAGGGGCGGCGGCAATCTCGAGCCTGGGGGCGGGAGGCCGCAGTGGAGCAGGTGCAGCGACGGAGGTAGGTGTGCTAGTGGCATCGTCGGCGGCGAAGGTCGTCTGCTCGGTGACATAGCATCCGTACCCGGCGTCCCGGCGGCCAGCAGCCACTGCTGCACGAACGGACGCGTCTCGGCGAACCTGAGGAACTGCTGCAATACCAGCGGCTCCTCTTCAGGCGAACAGATGCTCCATCGGTCCAGCACCGGGCTGTTCTGCGAGTCCTGCGGACAGATCGCGAAACCCTCGTCACTATTGCTGCCAATTGTTGCTATTATCGATCATATAAAAGAAGGGTAACCAGGCAAACAACACGGCTCGCTTCTTATTTCCTACTTTTTTGACATTCGTGTAACTATTAAAACCATTTAAACGGAGCCAAAGGTCGCAACAGACTGAACCGTCGGCTATAAAGTCGAGGGCGCAGATACGGGAACGAGAAAAAGCATAAATGACAGGGGGAAAAAAGAATGTTACGTGTCATGGCCGACTGTCAACGAAGCGTTACGTAAATTAGCAGGCGTGGCGTTTCAGTAAATATCCTACGCGTCCGCACGCAGCCGAATTCCTCGGCATCACCTTAGATTCTGTGTCAACGTCCCCCCCCCCCCCCCCGCCCCCACCCCACACAAATTACTGGCTATTATAATGCAATTACATCGTTTAATAGTAAAAAAGTTAATCGCATTATTCCCTTGCGCCCGTTCTTCGCGGGCCCAACATGGCGGCCTCGAGAGCGTCGCGGAATAATTCCGTATCCGGATAAAAACGCTTCCGTTATTCGTCGACCGTGGAAGGCCGCTTACGTAACTCCCTGCACATTGTAGGCATGGCACGATTAATAACAGCGGATCAATGAATAACGAAATTAATATATTCCCTTTAGCGCTGCAATTAGTTCTACTTCAGTTGTCGCGCCGAGAAGAATGCTTGTGGACGTAGCCTTCCAGCTCCACGACGGATTTAAGTGAGCTTGGACTGCGTTCCTTCAATCGATTACGATTAAAGCGTGCTCGACGCGTAGATGGAAGCAGAGATAGCGTTACTTTTGGCATGTGCAAATAAAATATGAAAGTTTCGAATTGTTGCAAGGGCGTACGATACGGTTTTACTCTGACTCTATAGTGGGGAAAAGTGTAATTTCCAGAGAAAACTACCTACTAACAATTCTGTCGCATACTTTCTTCGAATCCTTCACCAACTTTTCCACGGAGATATTATTCTTCCACGATTTACCTTTGTCACGAATGCCATTTACTCTGATATCGTTGATTGGATCGAACTTTTTACACGACAGATTGAATTTCATTCTTCCCCATGGAAGAAACAAGCGGACGACGCGTATGATTAAAGAAAGTCGCGGTTTCCAGAGTCGCGCGGCTCGGTTTTTCGTTTTCTTCGTTTAATTGCACGCGGACGGTGACGTCTGTGGTGGACGAAGTGTGACGATAGCCGAGTGCAGCTAAGGCCATTCCGTGGTCCCGCTCGGTTTTCTCTTTCGCGTTCTTGATTTCGCTACACCTGTTCTTTGCGCGGCTGCATCGAAAGTCAAGAGCACTTCTTAGCGATCGATTAACAGGCCGTGATAACATTTTTCATGTTCTTGCGGTTGGTTGGCTCGATCGTGGAGGGAACGCGTCCACTCGTTCCTCGCGATCGTACTTTCTAATTATCGTAATAATTAGCAAATGGAAATTTCGTAACATTTTTAATTCCTTCTGATCCCTGATAGCCGGCAGTTACGAGTTTTTATTCGCTTAATTGGTAGCCGATACTGTGACTTCGATACACATTCGGGCTCTCGCAAACGCAGTTCGATCTGTTCTTAGATTTCTTGTATAATCTCTTGCGACGTAAGTATTACATATTTGAAGCTCGAGAAACTTCATCTCCAATATCACTTTAGATTTAAGAGGTCACCGTAGTTTCACGTTCTGAAAATAAGGCACAGTTTGGGGAATTTTTTAAAAGAAAACTAGTGGGTATTCTAATTCCAAAGATTGTACGTGTATTAACTGATATTCGAAGAATGTGCTCAAATTTTTTTAAACAATAATAATAATTTTGTTCAAAGTTATAGTGGTACTTTCATTTTGCGGAAAAGAATTTGTTAGTCTTCTGTGTTGCAAAGCTTGAATTTTCCAAATAATTACTTGATTCTACTTAGGTTAAAAGATAACCGCACTCATATAGATTAAGAGAAATTTTGCGATTTTTGTTTCAGGTAACTACGACAGCCAGAATCATGGTCGCCAGGAACAAACTTTTTTTCTAACCTCTCTTACAACTATAACCTTGGACAAAATTATTATTATTGCATAAAAAAATTGAGCACATCCCTCGGGTGCCAATTAATAAACGTACAAAGTTTGGAATTATAATACTGAATACTTTTCTTGAAAAAAATTCCCCAAAAGGTGCCTTATTTTCAGAGCGTCAAACTAGGGAAATCCCTTAAGCTTCTGCAGGACCACCGCGATCAACACCCCCAATCTACTCCTATAAACCCCACACCACAAGCTTCTCCCACGCATCTCCCTCAATGTTCCCGAAAGAATCTGCGCGTCACCCAACATACAGCGCTCCCCGATGTTCCACATGAGCGTCGAGCGTGCTAATCGCGAGATAGGAGCAGGAAATCCCGGTCGTGGTCCAGTTTCCAAGGGTTCCGCGCTCTAGAGCGTCACGTATCGACTGTCGGAGTCACGGGTTCTTCTAAAATCGGGGTGGCCGTCGTATATGTATAGATCCGAGCGTAAGCTCGCCTCTCTCTCTCCCTCCTTCTGTCCTTCTCTCGCGCTCTCGTTCTCTCAGCGGCTTGTATATTTACGCATACCGACGGGCTCGACGTAACGCAGGACGGCCAGCGCCGCGACGCTTCTCGGCCGCGTCCCGTGTATATTTCTTCAAGCACGCACACGCGCCCGCGAGACGACATACGGCCCCGCCGTGAACTCACCACCGACGCCACTCCAAATCCGATCCACCGTCGAGAGCGTTATTTTTCGCAGCCGGGCTGACCGCGGCCCACCGTGAAACCGCTACACAGCCGCCATTTTCTCTTTGCCGCGGATCTATCTTTTCCATTTTCGCAAGTCGAGGATCCTGCGGTCGTCAAGAGTCTTGGGAACTCGTCACAGGAGCAATATGATGCTTTCGACTTGTGCGGCTGTTTTGATAGGTACTGTTGCAGTTTCTGGGGATACAGCGTCGAGATCCAGCTCCCAGTAGTGTGACATTTTGACGAATGGTGCGGAGGAGCTGTGAATTCAGCGAGTTTATGCGGTCAGGGAGTGAGAATGTATGTAGATTGTAGAGTAAGACGAGCAAGTAGAATCGCCCGGTATGCGATCAGACACAGAGCAGTCGACGCTGTGGGCGTCTCTAACATTGCAGTTGCAATCGGATTGCTAGTGTATTCCTAGAAAAGGGACTATTTTAGTATTGATATCAGAACCTTACTCCACTTGCACCTCTCCTATCGCTCATAAAAATCAAACGCGAAAGAAGGTGTAACAGTGTCATGATTCACGCCTAGCACTCGAGGACACTAACCCAGCCGGCAACTGAATTTTAAGCGAGCGAAGTTTAACCCTCCTGCTGGGTAGGTATTTAAATTTTCAAACGATTCTTGAGAAGTACCAATTTTAGACGAATAAAAAGAGTTTTTAATATTCAACTTATGGTTATTGATAGAACCGTCTCAGAGGGGCTCTAGAACCAAATATGGAGTCCACAGTTAACACGCTCCCGTAGGGTGTCTCCTCAAAACACGGTTAATGAATCGAGGGAACAGAGGAAAGGGAGTACGAAAAACCTCTCTAAGTAATTTCAATGAAACTTCTACTAAGAAAGTGACGCCTCGCGAGTCTTTCCCTTCATTTCCAGCACACTCCAAAGTAAAAATAAAGCGAACCACCGACGTTTCCTCTAAAAGGGTACCACACACCGAAAATCTTCCAAAACCGATGCGTCGCGAAGCTCGCTTCGAGGCGGCGAAAAAAGCCAAGCTCGTCCCGATAGTCTGGATTTGCAGTTACCTCCGCTAAATATATACCGTTCGGCGAGGTCCAGCTCCGTGACGCATTATCGATTCCTCGATCGCCCGGTGCCAGGCTATTATATTCCTCCGCGGCGTTCTAATTGCGACGCGGACCAATCGGTCCCGCGATAATGGATTACCGAACAACGGGGGTTACAGTTACACGGTGCCCCGCGGGCCTAGCCGCCGAGAATTATGGTAATGAGGGCGCAACACCTAGCGTGACACTCCCGAGGCCTGCAATTTCATGGTTTTTATCGCTGTCCCCGCTGCGAATCGGCCACGAACAGGCTCGTTACGTCACGGCCTCGCCATCGAAATCGTGTTATTTTGCGGGTTCCTCGATACGCAGCCGTTGAACAAGGCTTCCCATCGCGTGTCCTTTCTTCTGCGCCGACGGTGCTCGTGAAACGTGGACAGTGTGGTCTGGTTTGTCACCCAGATGTCGGTTTGTCGTATTGACACCAACTGGGCAACCGTTTCCGAAGCTCTGAGCAGCCAAGTGCCGCACTTTTAATCGGGATAGATGGCCCACTTTTGTGCGGGATTGATACCGTGCTGCATCGGAAACTAAGTTGAGTAAATCAGGGTTTTCATGTTTAAAAAGGGTTTTAAAATAGATACCGTGATAACTCAAGGCAAATTATTTAATTTATAATCTTACACATATTTGTGGGCTTTTCGTGACAACCTCCCATAACCCTATGGGGGAGTAAAAACCTCGAGATCCACTGAACGACACCGGTCTCTGGGAAACCTGGGATTTCCCTCGATAAAAACGTGGCCGCTTCTCTAAGAGCCTCCACTTTCACCTTTAAACGGTCGCGAGGGGAAAAAACGTCAGGTTTTTCTGCAGACTTCCGGCGCGGCGGGTACCGAAAACGCAGGGGACTTGGCTTGGCGTTTTCCTCGTTCGCCCGCGAGTTTCCCACACGAGCCCGCCTGGAGAGGAGCGCCGCGCTCGGGAGTCGGGACGAGTAGTCATCGTGACCATTTGCACGTGTGCGTGACCGACGGAGGTCCGCGGAGTGAAAAGGTGTTCCGCGAATCGGCTAAACTGCTCGTCGTGAAAGGAACAGCAGGACCTAAACGGTCGTGTCTGAGAATGCCAGACTACCGTGGGACTCGGGTTTAATTCCACACGCGAATGGCACCCGATGATATTCGCCTTGGATCGCAGCCTACTCATCCCGTCTACTCTATTTAATTAAACCCTTCTGCTCTGTCGGAAGATCGCGGTCGTCGATCTTCCTCTGTAGGCAGATGAGCTGCCACTGATAGGTTTATGAGATTTAAAACTGTGGGCCAAGAAATGGACAAAAAGATTCGACGAACGCAAAGATGGAGCACACGAGCTCGCTCCGAGGCAATTGGTAATGATCGAACTGGCCGACTGAGACTCTCGTGACTCCGAGAGCCACCGGTAACAGTCGAATTAGCGAAATCGCGCGTACGTGAGAGCGATCGTTAAACCGTTGATACCATGTAATCGGTGGCATCTTCCTGCACGCCAGAATGTCTCTTTTTGCGCGCGGGCCACTTCCTCGGGGCGATCAATTTCTTGCTTCTTCCTTGATGTCTTTAAGGGCTTTTTGGGGGGCAAGGGGATCTAATGTCCTTTAAATTGGGAGACCAGCCGGAATGTCGTGGATTCCGGTCATCCCTCATTCCGATTCTGTTAGTTCGAATGAGTTGAAAGATAATTGGGGTGCAGGAGCCAGAGAGCGAGATTACTCGGGAATTTACCGATAAATTACGGTAACGACAGCGGGCTTCGGATGTAAATCTGAAAAATTGACTATGGACGGAGTGGAAACGACCGCCCAGCTGACGACGCCACTGTCAGCGAGCGCGTTCATGCGCCATTTACTGTCTCTTAAATCGCCTCGGGTGCGGTTACTTCTTGTGTGTTTTACATTGTGGCCGTCGTGCTTTGAAACTCCTCTTCCTGCGCATTCTTGCGAGGCGAGGAAGCTCCAGAAGAACAGCCTCAATTTCCAGGCGTTCCAAGGAGGATTCGTAATCGATTATACCTCGACGATAAAGGGCAATTTAGTTGCTGGTAATCGACACCTATTTTCAATTACCTAGGCTTTGGTTTTTTCACGTGCCATGCATCTGTGATGGAAAACACGGGTAACCAGGGGCGGATTTTGGAAATCTGGCGCTCCTAGGCTAACGAGGATCTGTCCCCCCTTTCCGCGAAATATCGTCCAATATTTTAATTTAAACGAGTCGAGGCAATTTTAAAATTAATTCAATATGACAACTGATATATGAGTTATTTCTAATTCGCTATATGAAAAAGAAGGGAATTATTTTTAAAGTTGTTTCAAGCCTCTGTGTTTAAACCTAGATTTCAATTTCTTCCGCTCAAAATTAGTTACTTAATAAAATTTGCCGCTCTGCAAAATTTTCCGCTCCCCCAAATTTTCCGCTTCCGAAAGTTTGCCGCCCTAGGCTGCAGCCTACTGCGGATAACTAAGTAGTACCTAGACAGCCCAGCATTCGATATAATAGTGGATCATAGAGGGGGCAGAGGGGAATATGATCTGTGAAACGTTGGCAGAACCGTAGAGAACTGCGAGTGGCCGCCATTTTCACCGGCTAGAGGATACGCGACTGAATGTACCGTTTCTCTTTAACTTTTACAATTAAATGTTCGTAAAGCTCCATCCAGCGATCAACCCGGCAATATATCATTCGCCTAGCGGACGTGAAATATGGATCGGCGCGGTGTCGGCTCTCTTTTTCCTCCTCGCTTTTTCATTTGCAAATTAACGACAAGGCGAGGAGTCGGACTCGAGCTTCCTTTCCCCAGCGGCGGCGTCGATCGCGCCGCGGCAATCCGACCCCGTAAACAAAAGAAAGGAAACGCCTGACTGGGATGCTTGCTAATTTAAACAAAAAATAAATCATACCGGGCCCGGTGAGAATCGGAACGATGTGAATCGCGTTTAACCCGTTTCAAGTGGTTCAAGACTGTTCTCCTCCCCGCGCCTTCTCACGGAAAAATCCGCCGCGCGAGCGAGCTAATGAAATCGTCGAACAATCGCCGTTATTGCGGAAACGAAAACGACCCCGCACCCACGCCTGCGCGCACATTAAGCGTGCCAGGTGGGGAGGAAAGAAGGGTTGCATGATCGCGGCTCTCGCTTCAATAGATTCGCGCTGCCTCGGGACCACATTTAATCCCACTCGCGTGGTCTCGAAACAATACACGTGGATGTCAGTGCGGCTCGAAGGAATATTAAGATCACTGATACTACGCTACGTTACGCTATGATCGTTAATTTTAGTAATACATACCGTGGGAAACCGCGGGCTGATCTTTGACTGACTGTTTCCCTTAAAGACTACGTCGATCGACGACTGCGCGGCGCGGCGCGGCTTGTTTAAACTTCGTTAAGGGAATTCATTTTTCTGACGGGGAAACCAGTTCCCCTGCAGCATGGGAATACATTGTGCCACAGTTGGAGGCGTCAGCGACGCGCGTTCCATTGCGCAATGAATAATTGCGGCGGTGCAGCGGGAACCGCGATCTACGCGTCTCATTTCCCTTCGTCCCTACACCGTGCCAATAAAATCATTATGCTCCTGCTTGATCCACGGACTATCCCCTTCGAATTGAATCCCGAATCAAACAAAGTCCGCCCCAAGAATTCAAAGTCTAGAAGCAAGAAACTTTTAGCTGCATCGTCAGAAGAAAGCTAGAGGACGTTGCGTGATCGGGTCTGTTCGCTGGCGAATTACAAAATAGCTTTGGACGCGACCGATCCGCGCGCTCTCCTTTCGATCGGGACGCGCGCGTGCACGCGCCGCGAGTGAACGGATCCAGTTCCGGTGGCTGGTGCCATCTGACGGCTAGATCAGCAAGCGGCCGGCCCGTGGGTTTTCCCTTCGAAAGGAGGGACAGCCAGGGATCGACGGCAATGCCATCCGTGACTGGACACCGCATATGATTTCACGGCCGTTGCGCGGCCCCGTCTTATTCGTGTGTAGAAATCGTGAAGATCTCGCGTGGATATCCGCCTCTAAATTGGATTGCAACTACCTGCAGTCTCTCTTTCTCCCTCTCCTCTCCGATCTGTCCCTGTCCGTCCGTTCCTCCGCGTGTCTCGTCGCTGGGTTTCTCCTTCTGCGCGGCCGGGGCCGTTTCCCATCCTCCAGTTGCGTTCCTTCTTTCTCAGTGTCCCAACGGGTACGCTCCAAACCGGCAGATAGAACCATTCCGACCACGTCCTCCTTTCCTCCGCAAAAACGCGAGCATTCGCGTGAAAAAAAAGGGGAAGCTCGAAGGCCGCGGCTCTCGGTACACAGGATTTATCCGCGTCCCAGCAATTTCGTCCCGTCGAAGCTCAACAAGAGGGAGACCGAGGAAGCCTTCGGTTTCAATCAGTTACAGCCACGGCTACACCCGTGATTACGCGCGGACGATATTTAAACACTGGCATTACGCATTAGTACATTAGCAAAAAATCGGAGAGAAAACGTTATCGATCGCCGGGGATCGGCCACCGAATCCGGCTCTCGATCGTTAATACCTGCTGGTCCTGTTGCAACGCGCGACGTTCGGCAATCGAGAGCGCTAGCGTAAAAGCGGGACAACGGAGAACCAGCCATTAACGATCGGTATCGGGGGCTCGGTAACTTCTTTTTTTACTTTATCCTCGTGGCGCGACTCGCGATCACCGCGAGGCAAAGGCTCGCGCTCGATCGCGCTGCGAAAGATGAACAATGTGACTTTGATCGGCCCGTTCAGTGCGTTTAACGCTGCCATTATCGCGGACTAATAATAATTCCTCGGCGGCCCTGGGGCCACGACTCGTCCCCACGAAATCGTCCCCTCGAATCGTACGCAACAGACTTCCTTTTGCCAGAACACGCGGCCGATTTACATACGAAACGCGTTTTTTGCGCGGCCCCATCAGAAGGCGTGGCGTTCTCTTTTTTTTTTTGGAGACAACGCGACACCGCTCTCTACCTGGCCAGTCGACGGGCTCCTTTTTGCTGCCGAAATTAAGACGGGGACGGGTTCTTGTCGGAAACTGCTGATTTTAGTGGTTTTTGTGTGTTTTAGTTTTAGCAATTGCACGACAGGATGTCGAGGTGGTGTCTTTGTAATGCTTCCGTGTCTCTGCTGAATGAAAGATTCGAATTTCAGACCGTCTGAAAGACACCATCAAGTGGAATCCTAGATTCTCTGTTGCCATGAATACTGCTTGTGCAGCCCTCGAGTGTTAGCTACTTGTATGGAAAGATGTTCGGTTCTCAGACAGCTAGAGGATGTTTTCGTAATGTTTGGATGTCAGTCGCGCAGTATAAACCTCGGGGCTTCAGTCATTTCGATGTTATATTGAAATGGAATCTTAGGTGCTCTGTGGCGGGGAACAATAGCCTTTGAATCTTTGATCGTAAGCTACTTGTATGGAAGGGTGTTTTACTCTCAGATATTCAGACTGTATTCGAGGCGATTATGAAAAGAATTTTAGATTATTTTACTGCTGAGTAAAACTGCTATACTCGGGGCCAGATATATTGGCCGGTGAGTTTCGTGAGGGGTATTCTCCCACCACACCGTTTGCCTGCCTCGGTGCTCCTTTTCTCAACGTTTTCTTACTCGCTCTCGTTCCATCTCGCTCTCGCCTTCGCAGAACAAGAGTGAGCCAGAAGTGGTGGGGATAGTGGCAAGCTTCTAGCGTGTAGGTCAAACCGAGCTGTCAGCGTAGAAATACACACATCAGAATAGGTGTGCGTTAGCTCCGAAGAAATTCATTGGATTTATTGGTCAGAACATTGATTCCTTCTCGATAGCTTCATCTCGTATTGGTCTACGAATAGCTTCGTCACGCACGCAACTATTACGCTAAGAATAAATAACAGCCAAACGGCTAGATTCAGGCGGAGCCGAGCAGCGTTCCCGTTACCCCACCATACCCTGCGACGACCACGCTACTCCAACTGACAAATCCACGATCGTCAGATGGTGGTGGTTGATTTCTCCTCAATCGTTGCTCGCGAAAACAAATTCACCGGCCAATATATCTGGCCCCGAGTATAGTCGCGCTATGCGTTACAGAAATTTATGAGGAGGTCGATCATCAAACTCGAAGCTGAATGAACACAATCGAAGGAGATATACAAAACGATACGAAGAAAAGCCTGTTCCATATTTAGAGAGCATTAAATACGACTTAGCTTTGTAACTCTATCGTGTTTCGAATACAATTAGTGTCAAAAATGATGGCTAACAACTGCATTCGTTTTAGAGAGATGGTTGCGTTTGTTCCGGTTTCGAGCGCGATGCAGAACGTTTCGAGTCGTGTACTTAAGAGATCGTTCTTTATTAATGCGCTTATTAATCCCGAATTCCCGTTACACCGGCGCTGTTATGGCAATCGTCATTTGCGATCGCGTAACGAATCTCGAATTACCGAAACGAAACGCCACGCGAACTGTTCTTCTTCCTGAGTTTCACGGAGAACGGTGTCCTTATCGTTGGGGCAATTTGTAAATGGAAAATAATAACGATAAGGAATAGGCTTCTGCGATACACCCACAAGATTACGCAACAGTCATTCGATCTCTCAATTAATTTGCTTTAGAAAAACGGAAAGCTCCTACCTAACTCGTAGAATATTTGCGACTCCTTTGTGATAAATTAAATTAACCATTCTTGCTTCTCAATCGCCGCTGTTAACAATTACAGTTCTCGTCCTTAGAGGAAGGTTGATAGCTTCGAAACCGAAGGTGATAAAAGTAAATTCCCGCTGAAATTATGCAGCGCGTGACTTTTTGCCGAGCATCATAAAATATTCTAAGAAACTTTTTTGTATCTCCAATAGCTTGAGTGCTTGAAGCGCAGGAGGCGGCGATGCAAGAATTTCAAGTAGAATGACCAGATTAATGTCAGACTCAACTTTTAAGGGAGATTACAGTGAGGCAGATGTTTTTAGAGAAACAACGCAACTGATGACGATGGAGGAATAATCTTGCCTCACCACAGAGAAGACTGATCAAGGAATTAAGAAATTAAGAATAACGCAATATTGTATTAATATACTTCGAATAAAAGGAACAATTCTTACAAATATTATTGGAATTCGACGATATTTACACTTAGAAGCAGGATAGAAGTTGGAGAGCATTGGGCGTCTTGACTCGTGGGGTTTTTCCACGACCCTTTTGCGGAGGCGACAGTTTTGCTTTAGTCTGCTCAGAATATCCATGGTGCAGAGACATACCCCGCAAACATTTAAATCCTACAGAGTTGTTTTTACCCTTGTATTCACTATCACTTATTCTTAATAAACATTATACTATATTATATAAAAAATTCTAACAAATATCAGTGTTTGAATTATTCTGTAATACATTGTCAATTCCCTTACTTTTCGGACATACCTACACTGTAGGTACTCCAAGTTCTACCCCCCAAAACACCAGCTCCTAAAGACACTCTGCAGGGTGGCTCCACCTAACCAACCCTTCAAGTCCCACAAGAACTTCCTACATGCACCGCGCTAAGCAACGTCCACCAACTACGTACACATACACCTCCGAACGATTCACCTCGCAGGAGGATCGACACACGCGATTAACGATCCGCAGCGTGCTCGAATGGCAAGACTCGCGAGGCTCCCAGCCTCTCAGGACTCGACCCTGGCCTGGCCTCCAAGCACCCCGTAATTTTTTCCAATTTCTGGGCCTCCTTCCTCCTTTTCCCTTTCAGTTCCACGTCCACCTGCTCCCCTCCACGGCCAGCGCCGAATCCGTCGGATCGGTAGTCCACGTAAATGCCACGTCCGAGTTTTAATTTCCCTCGACCCGATCGCGCGGCCAGCTTCGCGTTTCCGCTCCAGTGATCGACCCGCTCCACTCCTCTCCTTTCATCTCTCGCCCCGCTCCCCCCCGCGACTCCACCCCTCTCGCGCTGTCTCGCCCCTGTCCCTCTCCCTTCCTTCGTATACACGTCCCCACCCTGTCCAGGATGCTCTGTAATTTACGGTTTTGGATCATGCTCCCATCGAGGTGGAGTAATGACAGGTCGATCGGCTCCGGGCTACCATCTTCGACGGTTTCCGCTCTCCGCCTCGCGTCTACTTGCCGTTGCCACTCTCGATCTTACGGGTCCCGCCGCGTTTTTTTGTCCACGAGTTTCGTGGATTGTAAGCTAGGACGGAGTCGCGGCTCGCGGTAGCATTATCCGCACGAAACGCGATTTCTGTTGCGCGGGGTGGCTAATTAGAGGCGATCTTTTTGGGGCTCTTTGTTTCTAGCGAGCTGTATGTTTGGCGATACTCTGTGGGAAATAGTTCTCTGGGAACTTCTAGATTTTTGTAAAGTGAATGCAGGGGAATCTTTCGAGAGGAGGCTCGTGGGGGGGGGGGGCAGAAGGTGATTTAAGAAATTAATAATAATTAATTGCCGCTGCGCTTCGCTTTGCCAAAATGCGCCACGGCCTTTGTGGACACTTGAGTGATTGTGGAGAAATATTTTTGAGGGTAAACTGTTTTGCGATTTTTGGTGGGCATAACAGAGTCGAGGCGTATAAGGAAGACAATGCAAGGTTAGACAACGTAATCGCGATCACCGCGAGATGATTCAAGAGCGAGTAACGGCGAAAAAATCATGCCCACGCGAATACTTTGGAGGCGACGAGCGCGAGGTTGAAAATAACAGACGATACAAGTTCCTGTTACTCTTCCAGACGGTAGTAATCTCTAACTAGAAGCCAAATGCTCTGCCACTGTGTAATCCACTTCACCTTCCCCTCCATGTGTCGAAAAGCCACGAAACTGAAGAAAGCGTGCACCCTTTTCATTTGAGAAGACGCAAGACCACCGGTATCGCCAAACAGGCCAGTGGCATCCGCGAAAATCGCTGCCGGAGCGTCTAATTGGCCATAGAAAGTCGCGATCGCGCGAAACTCGCGACCCGTCCGCGAAAACCAGGCTCCGGGTCCTTTGTTCGCGCGAGACGCGCGCACGCGGTCGTCGCGATCGGCTCGTCACTTTCGTTTTTCCATTCGAATCGGCCCGTTCCGAGCGTTCGCGGGCATAAATTCGTCACGGTTGCCTGCGGCCCTTTCACGGCTGACGTGTGGCCAGAGGGTAGGGGGAGAGGTGCAGAGAGGGTTGGCGGCGGAGGAGGAAAAATCACAGTCGCCATCGATGAATAGTCCCGCTAATAAGAAAAAGAAATGTTATACAATTACAGCTGTCAACGGAGCCCGAGGATAATAAACCGGCGTCCCCGATCGACCGAGATACTATCGAGCGTGGTCGCGGCGACCGCCACCTGGAGCTCTCCATTTGTTTGGCTTTTAGATTCCCCTGTTTCACTTAGCCTTCGTTTTAAACACTCCGCTGGACTCGATTGAAATTACTCGACGTTTCATGCGATTTTGTTAATGGCTTTCGATAGCGCGAGCAGAATCACGCTTCGGAGAGGATTATGCGGGGACCAGAGGGCATGAGAGTATTTAGAGTGACAGTGTTGGTAGGTTATCAGGGGATGGAGGGAAGGTGAAGAGCAAGGTGAGTCCGCTAGACGATCTTCTTGGACGGAACTCACGCGAGGTATCGAGAATGCGCCGCAACGTTCGACAAAGGGCTATCGACGCGGCTCGAGAAGATTATCCTCTGCCTTTGGGAGCGAGGCGATTCGCGACGCACAGAACTCGCTCGTAAATCTGGGCGCGACGCGCGTGGCGGTTTCGCGTTCTTAAAGCGTCCGCCGTAAACTGCAACGCTCGCTCCCAGCGAAACCCTACCGGATTCCACGGCCTCTGTATCGCCGCTTGTCGTGCGAAATTGGCTTCCACTGCGCGAAATGTAGCCGATACGGGCCGACGCCGCGATATGATTTACCGTTTCCACGTCCACCGACCCATCAGCGCTCCGCGCTCAACAGACGACGCCGCGAGATGCCGCGGAAAACTCGCGGGGACATTTTCCGCGTTCGAGTAATCCCGAATTTACTTCAGCTCGGATGTTCTTGGGGTTGAAGCCTTGATTTTGGGTGGAAGAGTTGAATCGTTGGAGGAGATATCAAGTTGGGTGGTTCTGTTCAGTGTTTCTGCGAGTCGATGATGAAAGTGGACGTTTTCTTTGATCTGGAATGAATGCGCGGATAATCTCCCTTTAACTCGTTTGAAGAATTCATTGGAAATTCAGTGTAAAATATTCAACATTGCGCAAGCATTGCTGACAGTTCCAAGTAACAGTACATCAGATTTTAATAAGTCTATTACGAGACAGCTAAATGTCAATGTCATTCGTCCAGAACAATAAACGACGAACCATAATGGAAGTTGCCAGAATTAGCACCTTTTTATCGCGAGAATATTATGATAATCGCCTGAAGATGCCTCGAGCAGTTAAGACATCAATGTTCATTAATATTCTAGTCAGATGTCGCATACACCAAGTCCATGGCGAGACGACACTCTTAAAAGGACATTAACTTCCTCATCGATTATGTTGGACCGAAGAAACCACGGATGAAGCGCAGATAAATCCGAAGAATCACGCTACGCGTGTGGTACACGTTTCTGAATTGAATTCACAGGCTTTTTATCGCACCGCGCTTTCACCAAATGGTGTCGTTGCAGAGAGGAGGAAAGAAACCTTCCTCGTTCCACGAATCTAATTTCTAGATCAGTCTCTGTCACCATAATGAGTTTCTTCCCTCCATCTCGATGACTGTTTATGTATTGAACCTACTGTATAAAACAACAACTTTTACAATCCCCTTGACATTCTCCTATACCCCTCTGACATACTTGCAATTTCAATGGAGGAGGAACACAGGCACATGCCACAATACTACAAATTCACAGGAAACCAAGTATTGGGGAAAGTAATTTTTTCAGAAAATTCGGTACTAAATTCTAATTACCTTAACTGATAATCGAAATAGATGGTAAATGGCAATTACTATCAAATCTCAGCTCTAAAATTCATATCATTTGACACCTTTTGCGACATCTTACTTTGAATAAACCACTGATTCGTCAAAATGGATATTATATCAAGTTGGATTATTTGGAATATTAATAATGTCACATACCTATGTTTGGTAAATAACAAAGAAATAGACAAAGTAAAAATAACAACTTCAGCAATACCTATGTGCAAGTTCTTCTCTCTGCACTTTCATCATACCTGAATGATCGATGAAATGGAACATACTAGTTTTTGATGGAAAATTTTTTACGTTCCAGTGGTAATACTATACTATAGAATTTAATTTTTGGCACTTACAGTGTTTTCTTATTCTCAATCGATCATTTAACATTGCCATAAAGAACGCACTCAGCAGCATTGCTCATAAGAACTAATCTCAGAAGCGCTGCAGAATTCTTTCAGTATTCCTTCGCAATCTCAACCACACCCGTCCACCGACAACTCTAAAGCAGATCCCACCCGATTACTTATTTTCCCGAATTCCCAGCGACCGTTTGTTTGCCGCTGCAGCGGGAACAAGAAACAAACAGAAGCGGCTTTGGATACTCAGTCGATTACGCTAAATCAGTCACTTAATGTATCCAACACGGAGGATATACACTCGTAAGTCTTCCCGCGTGATCGTCGCCGAACATCCGCGACAGGATCCTCCCGATATGGTGAAACAGAGTCGTCCATGCCGATACGATTGTTCCGCGGAGGAATGATGCATTACGGCAGCGGGGCTCGTAAGCGATCCACAGTGAAAGTAACCGAATGTAACTCCTGTATCGCGTGTTAAGCCTGTATAAATATCCATTGACTTTCTCATTTGGCCGGTAACGTCGGGACGCATTATTAGCGCATCCAGCAGAATTTCTACAACATTGACGAGGAGGGGGCACTAACGTGCCATGACAGGATTTAAAAAGCGTTACAGACCCCCCCTGGCATTTTCACCTCGGCGCGCTGATCGACGATCGCTAGAGCCCCGAGATTTCGGTGCGAGTTTATCGAGCAGCGAGACGACGAATTTCACAGTCGCGTAACAGAATTAACAGCGCCAAAGGTGATTTTCTGCAGTCGTAATACCTTCGCTTTGGCGCAGCTTCTCTGATGCGAGATGACGCGTTGCATTCTTCCACATCGGTTCCCACAGTCGACGACAGCGTGTTTCGCGCGTCCACAACGACGCGAAACAGTATCTGCTTTCGGGGAAATTGTTGCTCCATAGGCAACCTAATCACCTATTATCGTGACCTGAAGTATAGCGCGCCCTCGGGGTGGCTGGGAGCCGAAGAAGAAGCGTGCGCGGAGCAAGGGTGGCCCGCGTCGTCATTCCAGGCACGTTCCGCCGGTTTTAAGTAATCGTACGCGTTTCACCCGACCTACGACACTACCAGCGACACCAGGGAGCTGAGTTCTCGTTCGTGGATCGCAGATGATGGTAATCGAGCTGTCAGGGGAAAATCAACTGCATCAGCAACTCTCCAAATACATGACGATTCGAAATTTTCTATTATATTTTCTTATTTAAACCGTCAAACATCCTCGTTAGAGTAACACTCGCTTTCCGCGTCAAAGCCCAGATGATCATAAGCTACACGAAACTGCGCACTCGGGTAATACCATACTCGCGCGCACATATTCTCATGTTTGAGGATAATGGAGCTACCAAAGGGACAGAAAAAAGGACGTAGTCTAAGCCTGCCTCTCGATCACATTAATTCCCATCCTCCTCCTCCTCGTTCCTCGACCTCGGCGTGCCGTCCAGGTAGCCTGCGCTCGTCGAACAACTCGGAATTACCATTAAAGCACGACGGGCCCCGTCCGCGGCGCTCTCTGATCCCCGGATCGCCGGTCGGTCAAAGGGCAAGGTGATTTTGGCTGCGCCTCGTCGCGGAAACTCGCCACTCGATTAAATTCCAGGGTGTCGTGGCGGCACGCGGATCGACGCTGGACACCGAGGCACCGTGTTCGCGCACCGTCCAGGGGGAAACCGGTTTTCCATACGTTTTAATTTCACGCTGACACCGGCGCAATTCAGTTTACACGGATACTGGCCATTTTCTAGCGCGGCCCCGCGAGATTAATGCCCATCCGCGGACGCGGTGCGCGTGTTCCCGAGCGAGCCACGGAATTTACGCCGCGACACGTTTCCCAGGAAACACCGCGGACGATCCTCCGCCTTCGATCTTAATCATCGGTGATCACCGCTGCAGTTGATTCAGTCCTCCGTAGGCGGTCGCTCTTTGACGACACTGCTGCGACGATTACTTCTTTCTTTCTTTTTTCAGGCCAGAGCCACCGACGGGGATTAATTACTTTCACGCACTATGGCACTTTGGGCCTTTGAAGCTTGAAGAGGAGTCAGGAGGCTGCACTTTTTAATTTTCTCGTCACAGTCACTGGTTCCGGTGGAGTTGGAGGTTCTTGGGTGGAGAAATTGCTTCTTCTGCGGTGATTTCGGTTACCGACGGTTTTCGATCTGACGTCTGACAGGCACTGGGAGTCCGTAGAATCGGAGGTGCGCTTGGTCAGATCAGGAGAACTGTTTAACAGCTGAGAATGTGGAATCGTCGAAGGGCAAAGTGTCCACAGCTACGAACTCGCGTAATTCTGACAGATGTCGCTTCAGTGTGCACAGTTTTATCGCACTTTTGGAAGATCGGTGATCACGGAAAAGTATTACACTGATCGCACAAGATTTTAGAGTAGATCATCTTCGTGCAAAAAGTTCCCTGGATCACAGTATGTCAATCGATCTTCACGAATCACAGTTCACAAAGCAGCAGTTCAAATGGAGGAAAGTCCTTTCCTTCAGTCCCGTGGATCTGTCAAGCTTCACAATCTTCACAATCTTCACAATCTTCTCCCCTTCACCTTCCACTCGCGAAACAGAGGACTTGACAATTTCCGAGCTTCTTCAAATCCAGACATCCTCTTCGAACCTCCAGGGAAGTGATTTTCTACGCCAATAAACTTGGTCGGTCGACGATCGATCGATCGCGAGGACAGCCAGATCCCACAATCTTCTTCCGCGTATCTCACGGCGGAGGACATCGCGCCGGATGCACTCCACGAAATTCCCATTCCGATTTCCATGTGACTGCACCAGCACTCCGTTTCAGGCTGCTATCTTGATCCAGCGGGGCACACCATGCACTTCGCGATGCACATTCAAACACCGTTCCTCGAGACGTTCTCACTGTCCCTTCTTTCCGATACGCTCGATCCGCGCAGAAGATCCGTCGTCGATTTCTCCCATCGGCATCGACGACGTTCAGTGGCACTGTCCATGTTCGATAGATGAGGTTTAATGGGACGACACTTCGCGGCTTTTTCACACATCCTTGTTACTGGTGACACTCCGTTTCGATTTCTATTTGCTGGATTCTGCTTGAGTTTGCCACGCGAGATTAACGAATCAAAGGCTAAGCCTCTTCCTATTTTCGTAGCTTCTATAGTTTAAAATATTCGGCTCTAACCCTATTCCATTCTATTTGTCACGTTCACTCGATAGCTCTACCTGTCAGTCTTCAACCCGTTCCCCAGCTCTACACTGTCAATCTTCCCAACTACGATTAACAACAACCTTCTCTAATCGGCAGCAGCTTCGAAGAATCTCTATCACTGGACTACCCTCCTACCTCGTTCTACGTCACCAAGTAAATCCTTCCCAAGAACGACCACCCAGGTCCAATGACCCTGCCTGCTACCAGATCTGTCACACTCCGTCCCACCAATCGTCTGTCAAACCCTTAGGTTCAACTGTGTCACACAACCCCCATCAAGTCAGCCGACACAAAACCTAATCGGTATCACCGCCGATCCTAGCCTACCACATGAAGCGAGGCCTACTCTCCCGCCCAGCGTGCCGGTGTTTGGTGAAATTGATCTCGACTCACCTGCAGTATGTATCCCCGCGTGTAATCCTCGTACGTCCAGCCGAAAGCGGCTAGCAAACGTGTCACTTGCGCGTGCGGCAACTGGTTGAACAACAGATCGAGCAAGATCTTTAGGCGTATGGGTAGTGCGCGCGAGCCGTAGAGTACGAGGGATGCGACGTCGAACGCGACCGTCGGCTCGACACTCTCTGAAGCCGGTGGCCTCTCCTCCTTCTCCGCGGCCTCGCCACCACCACCGGCGACGCCCCCACTACCGCCGCCGCCGCCCCCACCCACGGCGCTCCTCTCCCCTCCGCCAGGCCCCCCACCGCCGCCGCCACCTCCACCTCCTTCCCTGGACGGGGTCGTCGTCGTCGTCGTCGTCGTCGTCGGCGTCGTCGTCACCGCGGTCGTCGGCGTCGCCTGCCTCGCCCTCCCTCCGCCGCTTTTGTCCTCCCTACCAGAGGCGCGCTGGGGGCTGGAGACGACATCCCCACCCGGCCGCTGCTGGTGGAGGCTCGAGAGTCGCGCCAGCGCTGCAACAACAGAGAGGAGAACAGACGGGGTTAGAGAGACAGAGTGAGAGAGAGGGAGCGGGAGAGCAGCGTCTGTTTGGCCGCGGTGCGCGCCGCGGATTAGCGCGCGCGCGCGCGCGCGCCCGCCACTGTGTCGGTGACAACCGATCCCCCTCTCCGTCGGACACCCGGGCACCTCCCACCCCCGCGTTTCGCGCGCCCCACCCCCCCCCTCCCACTGCCGTTCCCTGTCCTTTCGTTTTGTTTCTGTCCCCTTTCGCGGGGTCTAGCCTTCTCCCGCCGTGTCCCTCTCGCTTCTGTCGCTCCGCGCGGGTATCGTACGGAGCCTAGGGTCGCCGTGCCACCGAGGGTACTTACTTACCCCCTCCAACGGGCCCGCCGGACTTGCCCCCACCACTTAGAGGGGGGCTCTACTACCACAGCGGGCCGACGGCTACCACCACACGCCTAATGCACGATAGTTCAGCTAACGTACACCGCTGCTACCAACACTCCCGACATCCCCACCAACCGGATTTTCTCATGAGACTCGGCATCCATCAACCTGCTGCTGCCGCCGCGGTGTCTCGGCTTACACGGCGATCGCCCGTACTACGACGTCTACGATACTGAGCAGCGAGCCCGCTTCGGGAGACCGAGGAGGACGCGTTTCGATTGGAGTGACCAGATGTTTTTTCTTCGAATCGGACCGTTTTCTTAGTTTATTTAATTATATAATGTAGACGTACTTCTGATAAATTAAAACTAAATTAAAAACACTTTTTTTCGTAACAAAAAATTAAGTACATAGAATATGAAAAATAACTATGTGGGTATATATTTTAACTTTGCGCTACATATCCAATCCGGGATGTCTGGTCACTTTAGTTTTAATCATCCTTTCAAAGAATCGTGTCGATGGATTTAACTATCCACTGATTAAATAGGTGGATGTTGGACTTTGTATTTCTAAGGGTGCAATGCCATTTGCAGGTATTGGAAAACCTTCCCCAAGTATTTGAAAGTGTCAACGTAATCGCGAAGCAAAGGATCATTTCTCCTGCATGACTTGAAATCATTAAGTAATACCGCACGCTCCAAAGCAGCCCGTAAACGGTGCGATTCGGCGAGTCCTTTCTAAACGCCCCTCGCCGCAATTTGCCTCGCTTTCAGAATATTTTCGAGACGTCGAACCTAGATGGTATCGGGCGAACATCTGCCGTAATTAGAGGGATTAAAGGCGGCAGCGAAATCAAAACTCTGATCTTGAAAGAACGAAACCATATGTTTCCAGGTTACGTAACAGGATCTCCCTCCCGAAACGAAAACAGCCAAACTCAATTAAGCTTCTCTCTGCGATGTCGCTTAACCAAAGATGGATCCACGGTGGATCGTTAAAAAATTGCGGTGAACAAGTTCTTACCCCTAAGCGAGAGGCCGAGTGAACGTTACCAGCCAATAAATTCGCGATCGTTGGCGGTGCTCGCAGATTGATGGGGCACCAGATAGGGGTGGGGAAAGATTAACGTGCACGGTTTCGATTAATGTTTTCGTCGTACGCGAAACCCGGCGCACGATACCATCGTCGAGCGTTGTCTGCGTGGTAAGAAGGCCCATAAACTTTCGTGTCCCGAGATAGGAATCGTCAGGTGCGAAAAGCGTGACGGTTCTGGAGGGAAAGCGCCTCGAGACCTTACACGGCTGTTTCGACGACTATATACGCCGGTGTCGGTGTCTCTGAGAAAGCAACGCGCCGACTGGCTGCGGGCGTTTTCCCTTCGTGAAACTCCATCGCGATCGTTACACTGTTCTACGTAGGTACTCTAAGACTTGTTTGGTCTGGGTGGATCCAGTTGACGAGCTTGCAGCGTTGAAAATCTCCGGAGAGTCGATTGAAGATATAAGAGAGGTGGAAAATAGAAATTGGGGTCCTCCGAGCTGGGGCTGTAGATCAGAGGCGGTCCCAGAGGGGGGCAAGGGGCCCTGGCACCTCCAAAGAAAAAGAAAAATGAGATACATGTAACCACGAATGAAGTAATTCAAGAGCTTTGCAAAAAGAAAAGGAAACAGGAATTTTCTCTAAATAAGTTTAGATAATCCCCTAACGAATTTTACTGAATTTGCATTAAAAATATTTTTATCCCTTCAACTGAGCTACCCCCCCCCCCCCAAGATTAAATCCAGAGGGAAAATTTTATTGAAATAAAAATTTCGAATGGCGAATAAATGTTATTTTATTCTGTGTTTCACTTGAATGTAGCGATGCACTGTAGAATAAGACAGTCGACAGGAAGGAAGAAGATTCCGCGGATCGAAGCGACGACGCCGACGATTCAGGGTCCGTTCAACCCAAACAAAGTTCTCGGTTGGGGCCCGAAAGCACGGGGCCCCAGGCAGCAGAGATAATCGCTCATTGTCGTATATCGGCGCGATGGGAAAGCGGGGACGGTGTACGCGGGAGGATCCATTACGCGCGTCCTTTCTGTTCCCTCGCGATAGCATTAAGGGGGCGGCTCGGGGCAGCGATGATTGTCGTCGTAGGTGCCACATCGGGGACTCCGCGAGCGGTCCCGACCCTCGCGGCGGTCCCAGCGTGGGATCAATAGAAATCACCGAGTCATCGCGATTGGGCGCCACTTGTCATTAATGACTATCCGATTTTCGATTTAATTAAAACGCGATGACGATCTCGCCACCTAGACGGCAGGGCCGCGCCGGGGCCCCTCCTTGCGCGAGGGAGCCTGGAATCGTTTTCTGGAACGGCGAGCACTGGTTAACTGGATGCCTTTTACCTTCGACGAGGCTTTCTCACGTCGCGTGAATTCGTTTCCTTTGGCCTGCACCGAAGGGCGTGACTTCCACGAGGGTTAGGGGTGCAACTGGGCATTTAGATAATTGATGCTGTTCTAAAGTATAATAGTTGCGTGACACGGACACGAGTAGACCTGAGGAATTCCACTCGACCAACCCTGGGAAGCTGCGTTACACTGTTTCGTTAATAGAGCTCGTAAAACGCGTCTACCTCTCGTCTTTATCGAGGAGTCTCGAATAGCGCTGATAAAGCAAGAAGGGAGCGCGAGGATGGTCGTGGAAGTTCCCTCAGCGAGCAACTTCTCCGCTACACCCCATTATGATTCCCTGAGAATCGGCTCTGAAATATTTTCCAAGCTCTAACAGGTGTCGTAAAAATGTAAATATATGCAATTAGGTGGGATCGCACGATGTGTGGTAAGAGAAGAAGATCGGCATCAATAAAGGCTCAAGATTAAGCGTGTTTGAGAAACTTACTGCTTGACGATCGCGTTTAATCGAAGAAGGGGAGAGTTGGTTTCTTCGAGGCGAGTTCTCACTTTGGTATCTTCAGCCAGCGCGCCGAAGGGGGTGATTCAAGGAAAGGAACAAACACGCTCGAGTGAAACGGATACACGTTATTCCCGACAATTCATCGGGCCTCTGATCCGTTTTTCCCGCTGCGCGCTGCTGTTGTTCTCCTCTTTTTTCCGCGGATCGCCTCGATGACTGCGCGCGACAACGAATTTTCCGACGAACGAGCGTGGATGAAAGGGGTGGCGCGGTGTCGGGCGTGCGTTAGCTGGATTTACGCGAGCGGACGGGGCGCATTTTTGCGGACGTCCGTCGAAATTTCACGGGATTTCTGGCCGTGCATTATTTTTGCCCTGCCCCGTATCGATGGATCTCACAAAAGACAGTGTTTACGTTGCAGTTTACGCGGTGGAAACGCGCGGGACATGTACGCACGAGCTGCTAACACACTGGACAACTGTGAGTATCGTAATAGGCAGTGGCGCAGTCAGGATTTAATCTTGGGGGAGACGAGTTGAAGGTATAAAAATAGTTTTAATGCAAATTCAATAAAATTGATTACCTAAGGGGTTACATACGCCTAGAATGGTCGAAATAATCGAATATTTAAATAAACAATTCGCAGAAGCTACAATTGACGATTTTCTGAAAGTTCAGAAAAAAATTATCTTAAAACCTGTACCTTAAACTTTAAACACTGTTTTCTCGAAACTATGTATTTCAAATCGGTGCCACGGATATCTCAAAATCTACTGAACGGATTTGAATGAAACTTGGCACGATTATTCCTCACATCAATATCTAGTCTTTATCATATCGATTTTTTTTTACAAGCTACAGTTTGTTTTTAATCATTAAAAAAACTGATGAGGTTTCTCTCAAAAAAGCAGAAGAGAACATTTCACGATTTAAAGAATAAAATCCAATTTTCTTTTTCTCTGCCACAGCCCCTTCTTTGGGGGTGCGTCACTGGTAATAGGAATTGATTTAGAAAAAAAACCATCACCTAAAATTACAATTTATCAATTATTCCTTCACTAATCCTGATCCCATTACAGCTCCAAGAAGTCAATACAAGCCAAACCCACAATTCCCTTTTCACAACTCGCACGGACCGGCCAAAAAAGCATTTAAAAAATCGCCCAGAGGCGCGAGTAGGGTGAAAGTCCCAGCCATCCGCCTGGCTGAAGCGGTTTTCGAAAAACAAAAAGCTTGACGCGGGGCTTTTTGACCTTTCGCAAAAATATGAAAAAAAAGGGGAAAAAGCCCGACACGCGGCGGGTTCGATCGCGGCGGCCAGGAAATGGAGATTCGAGTGCGTGCATACATAACCGGCGCGATGATGCCGTGGACGTAATATCAATACGCCACGGAGGCAGGATAGTCGCGTCTGATTTTCCGAGCGCATCGGCACGTGGATAATGTTTTAATGGAGTTTGCGGAGTGCGAGGAGGGCCCCGCTTCGGCTAAGGGTGAAGCTCGCCACGGTTTACATACCATTTACTCGCGCCCTGTAACCCCGCCGGCCTGGCTGTTTACAGTGCTGTACAAACTGTGCTCCGAGTCGTCGCCAGGATCGCGACCCCCAGCTCCTTCTGGGTTTTTTCCCGTTTTTGATCATGTAATCGAACGCCGAGATCATTAAGGGGTCCCTCGGAGTAATGGCGAAGCCAGAGGCGGGGGTTGCATTGTTTTTATAGGGGAAGTTGTTTCAGGGGTGTGCAGAACTGAGAAGAAGGTCTGGATTTTTAATTATGTTCGGTGCTTGAAGATTTTCCTCTCAGGAGTTCGAGTTAGACGCGCTCAAAGAGCATCGCAGCCTCACCCTCGATGGAAACCGATAATAAATCGCATTCCGTGATTATCGTCGCTTAGCGATGCGTTGCAACGGACAACTTCAGTTCGACGCGAGGTCCGTCTTTTGGCGCCGTTCTACCTACTGTCCGCGCGGAATAGCAAGGAATCACTTCTTATCTTGTTAGGCAGTTCGCGAGGATGGTGTTTGCGCAATCTGCTGTGACTTCTTGGGGACGAACAGCGACCCTTGGGAAACAGAGCTAGCACGGTAGATGTTCCTTCTTTTAATAAGTAGGAAAATAGGAATTCAGTCCATGTTTGTTACGTCGAGATAGAAACGGGCATTCCGATCGTATTACCTCATCCCCTCAATGGCCCGTTAATTGTTTACATGGACTGAATTTTTATTTTTACCCAACTCGCCTCGGTCTACCCTACTTATTTAACAACACTTGCCCATAAAAAAGTGCAATTCTAATACACGACTCCCAGTGGCTGATTTAACGGGCGGCCGATAAGCAGTTGCCGACTGGGTCTCTGCGCAGAAGGCCCGTCCAGGGCCCCATTTAAAAAAAAAAAATGGTTTTATCCAAACACTTTATTTTTGTTTTTCTTTACTACTACACTTAACCTGTTTTTAGTAACCTCCCCTAACCTCTTAATTTTCCCGAAAAAATCGGCCCCTGAGAAAGTTTGCCACCTGGGCCTTTTTCCTTAAATTTACTACTGACTACTCCAACGAGCTAAAGCAGCTCCAAAATCAGTTCCACGGGAAGAATCCAGTTTAAAGTGAACAGATGGTGGCCATCCATGGCGCAATTCTTCCTCGTCGAGGCTATCCCGAGCGTCTCGATCCGTTCGAGCCCGGAGGGACAAAAACTTCGTGTTCCCGATCGAAATTTCCGTTTCATGTTGGGATGTTCGCGGGGGGCCAGCGACAGCGTAAATATCGATTAGCCTCTCTCTCGTAGCAGGACAATCGAGCGTCCCGATCGATCTTGTCCACTAGGACCGTGTCAGGGCTGACTGGCAGAGCCGGCCTTTACGTAACAGCCTCGGTGTCTTGTTCGAGCGTTGCGAAAGAACGTCTCCAATGGCAGAAGACGAAAGGACGAACAGGTAATTTCAGGCTGGCGACACGAAGGGGCTCGATTCTTCTCCTACACAGTCGAACGGACACTTTGCTTCGAGTGTTCCTTTCGTCGTAACTGCTACTCCGAGAAATTCCAGTGCTTTGTGCCCCCGATAGAGTTTTTAGTTTGGAATTCGCAGGGATTCGCGTGCAGGATAGGGCGTCGCGCAGAATTCACTCGTCGAGAGTTGAAGAAAGGAGAGGCACGAAGGTAAAGAACTAAAAAGGCCGTTTCACGCAACAGCAAGCTAACGATGGCCTCGTGGTTCGCAGAAGACTGCCACCCAGCAGCCCCATGTGGCGAACGCCGCGCTACACCCGCCCCCCCCCCCCCCCTCGTTCGGTAACAAATGATAGTTTTGATAATTAGCGGCTCCTTTCGTCTGTGCCGGCGCGGCGTCCCTTCAACCTGCCCACGAGTGTCAATGGGCAGCAGGTGCGCGGCTATTGTCTAAAACTGCACGATAACCCCCTGGAAGCGCGAATTCTTCCGGAAACGCGGCGTGACCGACCTGTTGACAGGTCCGGCTGAACAATGGACGGAAGTCCCGGAGGAGAGGGTGGTGCACGGGGGCAAAAGAACCGAGCGGGCCCGAGACAATGCTCCCTCGATCTTCGACGGAACGATCGAAATTTCCATGGACTACTTCTCTTTTGCCCCTCGGCGATTTCCCAACCCGGTGATATCTCGCGACGTTAGCTACGGCCAAGTCGTCTTCTTGGAACAACCCTCTAGGCAAGCTCAATTGTTGTATGAGACTTTGTTTCGTCGTTTTAAACAATATGTCAAAAGTCAAAGTACAAAAAGACACTTTTTGCGCGAATACTTCGTTATCTATCAGTTTTACGACAAAAGTAGTTATTATGAAATTGGTAGCTAAGGAAATTCACTGAAAAAATGTTATATGAGTTTTTCTCGTAGGAGTAACCATTTTCATGTATGACGGCTTACAAAGTTTCAACCCTTATACTTGTGACAAGGGAAGATTCCGAAACGCGGAAATTCAAAAAATTATGAAACTGTGAATATATATGGGATGTCCTCCTGAGTACAACGCAATTTTGTTTGCTGCTCAAATTCACTCTAAGAGGGTGAAATTTGACCCTGGAGATTTTCGGATTTTGTGTTATTACTCGCCAACTGTAAGAGATAGAAAAAAGTTACTTCTTTTAATTAGGACTACACGTATGGTAACTTACAGTTCTTACAGCTCGCGAGTTATAACACATAATGGGCAAATAGCTGAATTTTTTCGAGTCAATTTCACCCCCTTACTGGAACCCCCGCCCCGCGGCCCCTAAATTTAGCTTGCTCGGAATTAATCCACTGACATATCCCAATTTCACTGGACTACTGTCCACTATTTAGATCACTACTTAAGTAAGTCTAAATAAAAGACTTGGGGCTCCAAAGTACTCACAATACTTATCGACCAATTATTCTAAATGCATATTAATTATATTGGCCAATGTAATAAAAGGAAGTTGTGAATAAAATCTTCCGCGTATCTCAGGGCGAGAGGGAAGTCAGAAAATTTGCACCCCATCAGAGGCTCCTCGAAGCGCTCCAGCGCCGAGGCAGGAGGGAGTGGACAAAAGGAACGGTTCGCGACCACGACCAAAAATAGTGGCGGAGCCGAAGGGAGTCGTCGGGAATTTGTTCCCCTCCCCGTGACTCGGAATTTGCATGTCGATCCTTGTTTTCCCTCCTTTCATACGCTGTGGGGGAGCCCCGCGACAGGTCCCCATTCGGTAGCCTTTAGTTACGCCAACGATACCTCACGCAAATCTTTCTTTCCTGTCCCATCGTTACCTTCCATGGGGGTATTCTTGGTCGGTGAATAGCACGGACAATGAAACCCCGTGGAAACGCGTCACGCCCCGTGAACATAGGCCCGCGTATATACCGTTCGAGGCTGATCGTTGATCTGCCTGTTTCGTAGATTGCCGGCTCCTCCGAACAACTGTTCTGCCAGTCGATGTTTTATTTTCGCGTAGGTACGCACCAACGGCCAGAACAACGGGATAATGGAGTCTCCGCTGCAAATGAATAATACAAATTTTCTTTACGTAGTTAAAAAGTACCTAATTCTGAATAGATTGTATCGATCGATTTTCCCGTTCTCTCTCTTTTTTTTCCGGGATGAAATTCATCAACTGTCTAAACGATGGCTTAATGATACAGAAAGCAACCCGCGAATACTTTAATTCAGAAATTTGTTTTACTCCATTTTAAAATAAACCTTGAATTTCACTGAAAAATTTGGATTACTCTAATAGCAATTTTTTGTAGTCGGTTTATATTATCCGACTAGAAGACGTAGAATGTAGAAGAATAACCTAGGACTAGGCTTACCGTTATAAATTTGCATCGATGAAGAATTATTTAAAAGTGAAAGCACCGTATCACGTGCCACCAATTTCTCACAACACGCTTTAGCTCCGTTCCTACCCTTTTCACATGAAAATCGTAACGTTCTAAATAACTGCCAGCTATGCACACCGACCGATGCAATCCCCTTCGACGTGTTCTCTCTAGCTGCATCGCTGCTCCACCGTGACGGACATTCTGATTTTTTTCCCAGTTTTCGTTTCACAGGATACGAATCGCCGGAGTATTGAATCCGCAGGGTCCCCCTGGACCTACGGTGGTTACAATCGATTTTTTTTTCACGCCTCCTTTTTTGTACACAACGCTGGACGAACAGCGTGCCGATTCTCGGCCATTCTCCAGAAAGATTAACCGCGCGGGTTGCAAAAAACCAGCGACCGATTTCAATCATCGATACCTTCTGTGATATGGAATTAAATACTTAACCAACTGATAGTGTCCCCTAATCAACATTTCTTATTTCTTCAAAATCGTTAAAAAAATCCTCATAAATTTGTGGATAATGACACAGAGAAGCTTCCTTAAGGTGAGTTTTCGTCAAGAATTTCAAAGTCGATTATCTCGAAAATGAAGCGCAATATCAAAAAATGTTATTCCCTTTTCTCGACTTCTTTACTCGTTATAAGTCAAAAAGAAGGAGTAAGTTTTTTTGATATCACGCTTCATTTTCGAGAAAATGGACTGTAAAATTCTTGACGTTGCGTCCAGTTGCGTATAGGAAACGCTACCTTTAATGCTGCGGTGTTGCGGAAAAGGCAATGCGTTCCGCGACGCAGGTATATGGCTGCGGTTTCTCTATACGCGCATCGAGGCTGTTGCTCATCCGGAAAGCCGACGATTAGGTGAGTTTTGAAACGTAATGTAGCCGCCGTCACGAGGCCATTTGTCTTGCAGCGCGTCGGTGGACGTCGCACCGCGGGATATACATTCTGTCCCGAACGCAACCAGCCAGCTGAGCGCGAGAGAAAAGAGAGTACGGAGGAGGGAAAGAGCGAGAAGGGCCCGCAAAATAATTGTTCGTCGGATGAGCTCTCGGGGCCCCCATACCCACGGACCTATGCCCGACACCAGACGACCCAATTCGACGTACTTTTGTGATCCAAATGGGATGAGTCAACGATTGATGTTTCTGCCGGCCTCTCGGCCTCCGCTCTGCTGGATTTTATAGGTTTCTTCGTTCCTGTCGATGGCTCTTCGGCCACCTTCTCTCCTCACCCCAATTCCTTCTCTCTATTCCCTCGCCATCCGCTTCTTCCTCCTTCGTTGGCTGCTGGATCGATAAATAATTGTGGCGGGGTTCTTGAAGGGTTACGGCAATGTAGAAACACTACTCGGATTATTATCCACCTTAAGAAGATTTAAATAATAAACGCAGCAACCAACTGACAATTCTAACTATTTAGGTAGCTTAAAATTAGCGCAGCGCAGCTGAAGACAGTCACTTCGTCTCTGGCAAGCCGGAAGAAGAGACGGTCGAAAGTAAAAAGCCATCGGGTAGCGAAAGTCCGCGCCGGGGCCCCCAAGTCGATCGGAATTCCCCTAAAAACCGGTGCCAGCTATGACGTCGGGGGACAGCTCGATCGCGGAGGACCGATACGATCGAGCCGCGCTGGCCGCGCACGTGAGGCGAAACAGGTATAGATACCAGGCGGATAAAATAGTTGGGACAAGCGGGGCCGACAGGACCGACGTGTCCTGTCGCGTGACGTTCGCGAGAACCCGCCTTGGGCCCCCTACCCTCGGTCCTCTCTCCCTCTGACCCCCCTTTTCCTCTTTGATGTGACCGCCACGGGTAACGAATCACCGATGCAAGATGCCCGTTTGACATTTTCACCGCGGGGGACTCGGCACGGTAATAATAGGTTTAACTCCTGGACAGGGCCCTGTGTCCGGCTGAAATTGCCTGGAAACCGGGGGCCCCGTCGCGGTGTCCACCGTCGTCGATTTTTCCAGATCTCTGGGCCCGGGACGGACGCGAGCGGATCGACGAGCCTGGATTAGTCGAAACGCTAAACGGATTCACTGGTGTTCCAGCGCAGCCTAGCAAAAACAGAAGCCAATCCCTCGTCGGCTGGCCAACGTTAAATCGAGTTGACTCGGACCTCGGCAGGTACGCCGGCCGCCATCGCAAGGGGCTGCGGTCGCTGCTGATGTTGCTGCTGGTTCCGCGGCTGTTTGCTTAGGCCCGGAGAAATCTCGAGGACAAATTTGTTTCCACTCTAAACACTGACCGGTCCTCCTCTGTCTACCAACCGTTAACTCTTCGAAGAAGCATCGTAGCAGCTCACGGAACAGGAAACGTTCGCGAGTAGCTGCTTGATTTTCACCACCCACTGAAATTACGAAGGAAATCAATAGTCGAATCGATCGGCGCCCGTATCACGCATCAGTCTCTGGCGCTCACGCGCGCGATTAATATCTATTAGAGGCGGCGGAAGCGAGGGGCGTCGTACCGCGGGGGATGCTCTGGACGGATGACGCGCCGATGACGCCACTGCCGGTCAACTACAAGTATTTCGCATTAGCCGCCGCTGCGCCGCTAATTAATTGGGTTAAAAAGACGTTAGGCGAATTGATCGGTCCATTCAAGGCGGCCACCGGTCGAGATAAAGTTATTATTCGGCCGTATCAATTTGCCGGCAGATGGGGAGGGGAGGGGCCGGATCGCGTGCCATCCCGCTATATCTCGTCTTATCGCATCGATTCGCCGCGGCCACCATGGGAAGAACCTCCAGCGATCGCTGCTTTTCCCGCAGTAACTTTCACGGACCCTCTAAATCGGTCCAGGGAATTGTTTTCAGCTCGATGGCGGACGGCAGTTGTTCGAGGCAGCTCGATTTTTATTGAGACATCGACGCCTGAGAATGGCTGCGGGGTAGGGTGCGCCAGTTTTTCAAGTATAAAATGTAGATTCTCCGCGAGGTTGCTTTTGTTCCAAATATGTTAACCAACACCTGTGCAAAATTTCAGCCTAATGCGACAATATTTCGAGGTCGCTAGGATTAATTGTTTTTGGGGGCTGTCTGCTTTCCAATTAACTACTCTCCAGCTGACGTCCTTGTAGATTTGGGGGTACTAGTGGAAGCCATTATACCTGCCACAAAAACAACTTTTTTTTACGCTATTAATAGCTTGTTTAAAGTAATGTTGCAAATCGTAGCGACCTGTAAATATGCTTCATACGGGCCAATTTTTTATACATATACACACTTCTTTTGGTTTAAGGAACAAAACAAGCTCTCTCTCATTCTTTTTGTAGGGTTACTTATCGTGACTCTGGATGTCGTGTACTGAAATGCATTGTAATGGATTTCGTAATGCCGCGTCTCCCGTTTCTTGTCAAGCTTCGGGGAACGCCAAGCTCGACTGCTCGCTTCGCCAGCGGTCGGGTGAGCGATTTCGTCAAAAACAGCGCGGGTCGAATTTCAAGCCCCCTTTTCGTGCTCCCTCGTGCGCGAGCGATGGACGTGAAGGAAAAGCGGGAAAACGACAAAGGAATTATCGAAATTATCGAGATCCCCGGGCTCGGGCTGGGAATGCCGTAAGGTAAACACGGCGGATCGTTGCGAGCGCAACGCGATCGTCAGCGGGCGACTCCCTTTGAATGGGCCCCCGAGGCGCTTAGGACAATCGCTGCCCGCTGCTACGAATTTTCGAAAACACTGCCGCCGCCCGCAAAAGCCTGCCGGCGCCCTTTTGTTCCTCTGTCACCGGCCTCTCTAGGGAACCCCACGGATGGATCTTCCAAGATCCAATAGCATTACACACCCTTTTGCCTCTCGGACACTGCCTCCATGGCGCTGTGCAATTTCAACTAACGAAAGGTGTTCACAGATTCGCGATGCAGACTATGAAACCGGCACAGTGCTTACTAAACTGAAGAGAGATGTGGGTCGAAACAGCAATTACCTCTCGAATTACAAAGTAGAAGTACAATTCCACTCTACGCTTCTCGCTTAGAAATGTCTCCAGTGTATTAAAACGCGTATTTATGTTTAATAATCGCTTCAGACGAATCAACCGAAGGGTAAGGGGAAAAACGAGGAATGTCCATTTTTCTTGATTTCGCGATTTATAGCATATTTTGTTGGTAGCAACTGGGACTACAAAACTGTCGAATCACAAAAGGTTATAAAGTTCAAATACCCCCGTAAGGTAACGTTAAATATTTCGTATAGGTAGGGTAAAGGCAGGTAATATGGAACAGCGCGTAATATGGAACTTCGTAAAATTTCGATAAAGAAATAACGAGCTCTTCAGGTAATCGTTTATACTAGATCCCTAGACACGATAGACGATGATACTGAGAATTGAGCATCAGTGTTCCATATTAGGACCCATATTTTCGAACCGCTGATTTTCGCACTTTTCAGTTTTTTTACTATAATTGCAAAACAATTGGATTTTTTTACATTTGACTATGTAAATATGATTATGCATTAATTCCTTCGCCCCCTCATGTCAGTTTTATTAAAAAAACGAATTCCCCTACTTTTGACAAGCTTTTGAAATGAGATGTTCCATATTACCTGCCTTTACCCTACTGGTAAAATAAGAAATTGTTTAAAAAGAAAATTATATAAGAAAATTAACTTCTTCGATCTTCAATCTTGCTTCTTTATTGGTGGAATAAAGTAGTACCTATTAAAACTTAATTTTCTCGATAAAGCTGTTTGGAATTTCACCAGGCAACGTGAAGGAATTTTCGAATGACGAGTTCACTCATCCGCCCACTCGTCCCATGTACAAACTTATTTAATATCATAAACTCTAGAATATCGCGTTCTCCATCTTTGACTGCCTCCGCTGCAATAGCCAGCGAAAAGGTCAGGCTCGTCGGAAACGCTCGTCGAAATCTGTGAAGAAGTGTCTATCGAAGGTCGTTTTCGCCGGCCTCGACACAGGTTCGCGGAGAAACGCGTGACTCGCATGCGAAGGGGGACCAAAAGAGAGGAGGAGAAATCGAGACGCGCCGAGATATAGAGACCTTACGGCGCAATGTCGAGCCCGTGGGTAGCCATTGACAGAAAACGGCCGTGTCATCCAGTCATGATACATCCCATTGTGCCTCCGAAGGACCTTCTGGAGACTGCATTATCGTCTTCCCGTATCTTTTTATTAGTGCCCCGGGTCCCGATTTCTCCCCAGGCCCCCGGGTTTCACGAACGGGGTTGCTGCCGTTGCTGGACGCGGGCGCGCGCGCGCGCGCTCGCCGCCCGCGATGCGTCAGCAAGAACGCTGGAACGAGATTCCCCGGGCTTCCTTTCGAGGCTGCACCTCTCGAAAGTGTAATTAATTTCAGCGTCGAACGGGGCCCCGCTATCATTGCCACTTTCGAGAAAGACAATGGGCAATATCGGCCGACTGGCTTTTGATCCGCGCGCAACAACCGCGGGGCGGAGCTTCTGGCCAGCGAGGAACTCACGGTACGCTTCTTCTGTTTCACCATCAACCATCGTGTCCGTTTGTTAGCTGGATCGCGAGTTTAGTAGTTTTAGTAGCCGAGAGGCTGCTCGGAAGGAGGAAGCTTTCTATTCTGATGGATCTGGTACGACGATCGGAGTGACACTGTTGAATGGCCAGGCTGGTGCTTTACGATGCGATTGTGCGATCGATCGTTGGTCAGCGGTGTAGCGCTGGGCGCGAAAAAGGGGCACGATAAAAGGATCACCCACACGCGAAATGGCAACGGGCCCTCCCACTTCTCTCGTGCGAAATTCAGAGCGAGTTGCTAAAAAACGATCGCTTGGAAAAAGGCAATCACGGCCAGACGTCGGAGAGGGGCAAGCTAATGGGGGCTGCATTGTGCGGTGCAATGGAACGTAATTAGCTGAGAATCTGGTAATTACCGGCGTAGCAGAGTGCAAAGGTGACACGGTAACGGCGGGGTGATTGATTTTAGCGAAAACGCGAATCAGGGAGTAATTTGTCAAGCTGTCGGCGTTCCATCTCTGGCAACGCGGCCACGCAGCGTGAAGATACGGATCTCCTTCTTCGGGTACTTGCTCTGCATGCCCGTGGTACCGTGTGCGCGTCAGCAACGTCCTGCCAGCGTGCCAAGTCCCCGGCCAGGTCGAACGGTGCGGGCACTGTTCGAAGGGAACTCGAATTTCACTGCGAGTCGATCGTGGAATAATCTTCTGGGCTATTAGGACGACAATCTCTGCGAAGTAACCGTGGAAATACTTAAGACAGAGACTATCAGCTAAAATAAACTAGTAAATGTTAGGTACATCAATGGTACTTTATTCCTTTTCCTTTTCATGTTTGTAGCACGCACAAAATTCGATATAATTTCGAAGCTATTTCCTTCCATCTTTTCTATTCACCATATTCATCTTTTCATTCATTTATATTTACTAAGTAAACGAGTGTTCCCCGGACATTCCTACAAACGCACGAGCGCGTGAAATGATAGAGCTGCTTCCCTAGAATCCTATCTCGCAAAATGGCCAAGAAAATCGGAATAACGGTTATCCAGACTGCAAATACGAGAAACAGGCTTGGCTCGATCATACGTATCACGGATATTCGAGGCTCGATGAGAGACAGATCGGCCGATAACGAGATGCCTACAGGGAATCGGTGCCCCGGCGAGTGCGTACCTACCATAATCCAGCGTTCCCGCTGGTAATTTCTCAGGCACAATGCGCCGGACAATGTGTCCGAGGTGTGCTCGAAGGAGTCGCCCGTTCCTCGTGCCGATTTCACGCGTGGGAACGGGGAAAGGTCTGCCGGATCTCGAAGACGCGGTCGGAAGAATAAGGGAACGGACAGGGAAAAATTGGCGAGGGATCGCTCGGCGTTTCCAGCGTTGGCCGTGGAACAATCGATAGACGCGCAGGTGGAGCATTATCGACGGCCAGATAGAAAGGTTGATCCGAGTGCTACGAAATCGTGGCACCTTGCCCGGATACCCCGCCCGTTTCAGATTATCCCTGTCACGGGTGTGTCTCGAAACAGATCACGACTCGGGACCGTGGCGAAACGATCGACGCTATCATTGCGAGGCCTGGATCCAGCGACGTCACGGCTCGTTAACCACGACACCTTTCGCGCCACGAAACTCGCGCTGTCGGGGCATCCAGCGCGAGGGTATACCTAGAAGGGAGGGACCGTTTAATTCGAACTTAGACCAAGGTGTCAGTTCTGCTCGAAATGTGACAGATTCACTGGGAATCTTACTCGATAAGACATCGATCTTACGCATTTAATTATTCAGATCTGCCGTTCAGGAAAGGGAACTTCACGACTCCATAAATCGGGTTAATGAAATCTGGCTGGCGTCAAGGTAATGAAAGCTCGCGCGCTGTTGATCGCGCGACGTAACAAACGTTTACGGGGCACGCATACGTAGTCGCCCGGGGATCGTTATCTAAGTGTTGTTGCCGCGGTGTCAAGAAGTTAGTCGCTCGCCCCTGGGGGTTGCCGGTGGAAGGGAGCAGGGTTGGCCGGCGTTCCTTCTTTTTTCCAACCCCCCGTTGTCTTTCGGTACGCCATTAACACCCGTCCAAGACGGACGAAAGGCTGTGCCAGCCGCTATCTTGAATCGGGCTTTATTAAAAGACGCGCTGAAAGCGACCGCTTGCGTGGCACTCTTGATTGGCTTTTACAACACGGCAGCTGCGCTCTCCGCTTTCCTCCTCTCCTTCTCTCCTCCTCTCCTCCTCTCTTCCGAGGCGATTGCCCGGCGGGGATTTTCAGTGATTTTTCTGCGCGACACGGGCAGATCCTTGTTTCGTGTAGAACGTAGACGGTCGGATTTTCGTTCCAATCAAAGATGAATACCTATGGAAGCTTGAAACCGCTTTGGAACCTAAGTCGATTAGTCATCCATCTCTCCTCTGACAAAGCTATTTAGCTAGAAGCCACGGAAGAAAGTCCTTTCTTCTTCAACGAGAAACGCCCAATCGGGACCATTAACGTCGCGCCACAATACACGACCGCAAGAAACAAGCCCCGAAAAGGAGCGTTTTTATCGCTCGGCTTGTGTTTATACATCAACACTCGGTCCCGCCGCGCGAACGTCATCCTGCGAAATTAAAAATGGACCACGGATTGAATTCCAACAGGCCGGTGAACGGCCCGGCCCCGAGGGGCAGAGATGTCGAATGATGGAGGGTTTCGAATGTGTAACGCGCGTTGTCCTCCTGCCTTGTCCCATTAGGGGCGATAATTAATGGCGGGCGTGGACGCGGGCATAAATATCGCATATTATTATGCCGCGATACACGCCGCTTCCCGGGCTCTGGTGTCACATTTGAATAACACGCCCGCCAACTAGTGCATAAATTTCTAATTACAAGAAAGCAACCGAGGGATTATCATACGGCCGGGCCAGGGCCGAAAATCGACGCGACTCCGTCGCGCTTTAATTAATCGGGCTGGGGGCCCACGACACCGGCGACGACGATTACGGCGTTGTTTATGCCTCGACGGGGTCGCTCTTAAATTTTCTATTCTTTAATATTCACCACGACATAGCTTGCTTTCCATCGGGATTTAGTATCGCGTTCTTCCAGGTAATTTCGCGGCCGAGCCGTAACAGACCCGAGGGATGACTTATTGGGGGACATCTCGGGGCTGAGTCGTTACAGGAGGTTAGCAGCGATTGAAAATGGAATTTCGCAGTGTTTCAGAGAAGCTCGATCATCCTTGTTCAATTACTTCCGCCTGGTCCATCCAGCCGATCCGCCTGTTTCCCCGATTAAGTCGATACGAGTGGTCTGATGATAGTCCAAGGGGAACGGGGATCCTCCCCCTGCGTTTTCCGCGGTGATAAAGGCGGCAACGCTAGCTGCCACGACGTTTATTAGCGCCGATTAATTAAAGCCGAGGCGCGGGCATAATAATCGCTCGGCGAGCCATTCTAACGAACTTAATTATCGGGCCTGGATCTCGGTGAAATCACACATTGTGCGCAACGTAACGGGCCGCGCCGACCGTGATGTAAACTAGAGGCTGATTAGTATTCCGCGCGCACCAGCCGCGGCCTGGACTCTATTTATATCCTGGATCGCGCGTGTACACGGACAACCGGAGTATTTATATTCCGCTTATTAATATATCGCGCCCGTGTGCACCGGCGCGCACCGTAATTCACTGCGAATCAGCGGAGAACAATCGGGCAGGCGCGCGATCGAGAGGCTGCCTCGAAAAGGATAATCAGCTGCAAATAAACCGGGGCCATCGCGAAACCTGCGCCAGCGAAATCTACTGGCTACCGTTCGTAGATCTGTGTCAATTACCTGCCACCCTGCTCAATGGGGATCGACGAGCGGCGCTAGAAGCTCTTCTCTCCAGAATTCTACATATGTATATGGCCCCTCGAGTGTCGATTCTGTGGGGAGAGACGGGGCGATCGTAGTCGATGCTCTCAACAACTTAATTCTCTTAATTTCGCGAAAGGACAGAAGACTGTTGAATGTTGGGGGCAGCGCAGCGTGTAATCGTTTCATTTGTTGATGCGCACTTGAGTTTGAGGAGGGCGGTTACGCAACCCCATAAACAGGGCATCTTACGCCCCCCCCCCTCCCCCCGAGGACATCCCCGGTGACACTAAAATCCGTAGTTTACACCCGTAACCAACGTTTACGGCCGCTTTGACCGTCGCCGCCATTGACGTCTCTGTCATTCCAATTAGGACGCAGTAAAGTCCTCCCCTTTTTTGTCGGTGGCCGTTTTAGGGTTGAGACTCCGGGGCTTCCTGCAAACATCCTTCCGGAAGGGGAGCCCTGCATCGCAACGGAGGGAAAAACGGTTCGTTTCCTCCTGGGGGGACGAGTTTTTGCGACCTCCCAGCGAACCAAGTAGTTAATCGTCGGAGGACGATAATCGACATGTTTTTTCCGGGTTTCGCCCCTTTGTGGCTAAAATTCTGCTGCTTTCCGCGTGAAGATCGTCAAGTTTTCAGGATACCTTACGTTTACGGTAATTTAAAGGTAATCATTAGATTTCCTACGATACCGCGCACCTTTCACTTCCTCCACGCCTCAAAATCTCAGATCCACTCACGAGCTCTCACTACTTAAGCAACGTCCCTCCAACGTCCCCTTCAACCCCTTTAACGTCGCGCGGAGTGGAAACAACGACCACGCTGTCGCGTTCGACGTGTCCGCGTCCCTGTCGTTGATTTTCCGGCGATGGAAGCTGGAACGGGAACAGAATCGAACGCGGCGAACGAATCGCGGCTCGCCGCGGGGGATCCCACGGAAAACAAGATCTCATCAAGATAGGTGGATGCTCGCACTCCGTTCCGCCGAGCTGACGTCCTGGGCCCTGCAACTGCCATCCACCATTAACCGAGATCCGGCCGGGGGCTTTTATAGAAAAAACCAACGACGAGAGGGGGGCAGAGATGTGGCTAGTCACGTTGCCGCATATACACCCGAGCAGGCTGTCCTTCCTCTTGTTTCGACGACTCGCCTCTTCTCCTGCAACGGTTCTCTCGGAAAGGTGGACGGTCCTTGTTAGAGCGGAATTGGCCCAGGAAGTACAGAAAGGGACAGGGAGGGTTATTCAGTGGCAGATTTAAGGAAGAAGGCCCAGTGGCAAACGTTGTGAGGGGCCCATTTTTCGGGATAATGAAGAGGTAGTTTACTAAAAACGAGCTAGGTGTTTGGATAAAATCATAATTTTCTTTTTTTGAAGATGGAGCCCAGGCAGAGGTTATTCAACCTCAGCACAAGAAAGTTCCTCCGCCAATTTCACTCCAACATCGAATCACCCCCATGAACCAAGCAGGCCTCCTAATCAGAGTCGAAGAACGTCCCTACACCTAGTAGCAACCGATTGCTCGTCTCCACGGAACGCAGATCGCTTTGTGAACCGCGCCTGCGAACACGTCGTCACGTTCGAATGTCGTGAACCGCGTCTGTGGAAAAGCTTTTTTTCAATAGGGACGAGCCGCGATCCGAGCAATCAGAGTGAGAACGTAACCGATCGCGGGCACAGAAACGTACCTACACTGTATACACACACGTCCGCTTGGCTGGTTGCGCGCGGACCGTAGACTGGCCCTTATATCCGCGTCCCTCTGCCCCGTAATTACCAGGATCGGCCTTCACCGCGGCAATTTGTCAAGGCTGTAATAATCCCGACGGACCTATGGCATTGTATACATATCGGCGGATGCCTCCCACCGTACCAGATAACATCAGCGGGCGGCCAGTCCCCGTACCATCGGCTGAAAACCATCCATTTCGAGTCGCCCGGGCACCATCATCCACTCCGATTTTGACGCCCGCTTCGAATTAAAGCCAATCGCCACTCGGACAGCCTTGTTCCGCCGTGGTATACACTATACACGCTCCAGCGGTCAGCCTCTCTATACAAATACCTGCGACCGGAGCGTTTCCTTTTCTTTCCCGCCTTTTTCTCTGCGCCATCCGGTTGCTCCACCGATTGCGAGGGGGGCAAGGGAGATTCGAGACTTGCCGCTGGATTGCTAGCTGCGTGATTGTCTTCGCGGATAGGTACTTTCCAGAGGGGGTTCGTTTTGATATTGGAAGATTGCGAGGTTCGGCAGGCTCGATCCTGTAGCATTTAAGTTTGAGTATAAGCGAATTCCAAGGAGGTCCTCTGCACCAGAGTCTCATTCCATAGATACTCAACAGAAGGGACTCGGGTTGATCCTTTGGAATGATTAAATAGCACGCGTTCTCCGTTACCGCAGACAGATAGGTATTATAATTGCTGTTATAATTACCCCTTCTTGGTACTTCTCTTTACGGCTATAAAGCTTCGTTAGATCGAATACATCCGTAGGACGCATTGGTCCTCCCACGCGACGAGCAAGTACATAGATTGATAATAGTCAAAGATAATGGGATCCCTGACAATTTCTCCGTGCACGTACTTACGAGTTCGTGATTAGCGTGAAACGTCGACGATCGGGGCGAGGCACGAGGTGAAACGCTTGTAGCCGCGGGCGGGGGTGTTGTTTGGACGGAGATCGACCCTGAGCTCTGACGGGGGAGGAGCAGCGAATTATTGCTCCCAGTACCCTCGCGGAGATACCTTCTCTCGGTCGATCGTGCTCGAGCGTACGTGACCTCGTAGGACAATGGCTACCAGACTTGAATCTTGCTGTACGGTCCTGATTGCAGTCGTTACACGCGTTACCAATAGCTTCGAGGAACGTTCTACGTGGAGGGAAGAGATACTTTCGATGAGCCCTGTCTTCGAAAATGAAAGAAAAATAATTGTGTACCAAACGAAAGTCTGTCCCTTAAATTTTCCCTAACAGAGGATGTAATTTATCTGATGTATTTTAGGGCATACACCCAGGCCTGGCGCGTGGTGGTTTTCTTGTGCGTGTGATAAATGTTTGGAGACTTTTTAGAATTTTTTTTTCAAATAAATTGCGCATAAAACGGCCAGGAAATGAGAAGCTATTGAGAACCTCCCTACAATATGATCTTACTTATGCTCTAATTTATAACATCATAGCATGTCACTCATTTTTAATTTAAAAGGCTTTAATTTAAACTGAGGAAGGCGGATAACAATTTTTGTTAACTTATATTTACTTCCATTGTATTTTATTCTCTTTTGCTTGCTTTCTATCTTGGCACTATTTCTTGTTCCCTTTATTTTGCTCATTTTTGGTTTTCCCATTACAGGTTTTCTCTACTCTCTATGCACCAAAGGGTTTTCCCGTATATATAAATAAAAATTGATCTCATTTTTATTCATTTTTTAGGTCTTTTAGGCGCTTTTTCTTGTGTGACGTCTGTGTGCACCTGCATACACCCCCTAGCAAACGATTCGCAAGAACCGCTCGCGCAGAGTCACCCCCGCGCATCGCCATTGCTGAAGCAACGGTCGCGAGGAAGGGAGGTCAGGGGGGACCCTAATTACAGACCGTCGAGCCGATTTTTCCAAGACGGCGGAGCATTAATATTACCATCCCGGTCTTTTCTCAGTCTATATCTGCCGACCCGGCCATTAGCGTACCTAATTTATGCATCATCAGCGGGGCCGCAACCCTTTCTCCTTCCTGCATCCATCTTTTCGGCTGAAAAGTTTCTAAAGATTCTCCGCCGGGCAACGACGCACGGGCTCGCGTCTTAATTACGCCGAGAAAAGGCTCCGCGCGCCGTCTTTTCAGGGTTGCGCAACGCGGAAAGCGTTCCTTCGCCACCCTTCTCTAACCCTCTGCGTCGGGGTGGGTAGCAACAAAGGGCCCAATAAACGGTAGGTAGCTGTCCGTTGGATTACCGGCCACCGCCACAAAGCCCGCTATAAATTCATAAACGTGTCGTGGAGGCTCTGAATGGGGGAGCCGAGGGATCGCGGAGACGTCGCAATAAGACAATAAAACCGTCCACCGGGCCCCGTAGATCAAACAACGCCGGGCTCCTCGCTTTGGCGCGTCAGTAGGACGACACTTTCCGGATTCTTTAGGACCTCGGCAGTTTTTTCGACCTGTTACTTGTATCCTTGCATTGCGTCTCTCGCTTCTTTTTTTTTTTTTGGTCCAGGGGTTAGTCTGTTACGCGCAGGCACGGTTTTACGCGTTACTTGACAACAGTGGGAGTTGCAGAATTGATCAGACGTAGGGAATTAAGGGTCTACTCCGAGGCAAGGAGTTTACAGATGGAAAAGGTGGAACTGCACCACTCTTGCTGCAAGATCCTCAAATACAAATAACAGGAAAATTGTGGGAAACAAGAAAAATATAGTGTTTAGATAAAATCATAATTTTCTTTTGGAAGATAGGCCGCCCGTTAAATCCGCCACTGCGGCATCTTATTTCCACAGAACCATACCAAAGAACTATCTTCCCCCAAAAATATTCCCGCAGATATCTCCCACAAACGTTACACTCACCTGAAGCGTCCTCGACTCCACTCAAGTTCTCGCAGAAGCAGCAGCGAAAAGGTCAGCCTGTTTCTCGGCCGACGAACAATTCAGCCCGCACTCGTTCAATCCATCCCCTCGTCAACCCCCTCGACCGAGCTGTGGCTGTCGGTTCATTCACAATTAACTCGTTAATTTGGTTGCGCACGGTCCCGGAGCAACGTTTCGCCCTGTCGCATGTGCTCGAGCGTCTCTCGACGCGATTGGAGGAAACCGAGCGAGAAGGGTGGGTTAAGGGGGTGGATATCGCGTTGCAACGCGTGTCACCATGGCTGGGATTGCATGGGGACGCGGAGGGTCGCGTGGATTGGCGGATTCCCCGTGGAAGCCAGGTGCGTTCTCTGTTCCCCCGTGACGTCATTAATCCACCCATCGTTTTCAGGGGAGCGAGAGAGGGTATTGTGTAACGGGCGGGGGATGCTACGCAGCTGCTAACAAGCACGGGTTTCGCCAACCTTCGTGTGTCTCGGTGTTGCGGGGCTCCTGCGCCCGCGTGGACGATTGTGTGCGCGTGTACACGGAGCTGCGATGATTCCAGTGTCGATCGAGGAATGGCGGATCCCGATTCTTGATATTAGAGTCCCTGCCTCCGCTCGTGTTTCCTTTTCTTCTGACAGAACCTCTCTCCGCTCCTTCTGGCCCCTCTCGCCCCTCTGCTCCTCATCCGAACGCTCGGTTACAAGTTTACGTCCTCCGTCGACGAGATTCTCGTGTCGTGAACGAATGGGTAGAGATTCTTGTTCGACTTGGCTACTTAGCAGTCTTTGAGTTCAGTCTGTTTAACTTTTAAAGTAACGTCACCTAGCATACCTGCATCAATTTAGGACAATTCCGGTAGAGATGGGCCAGTTAAGTATTTCTCAAACCATCCGTACCTACGCTCCACGAACCGATAAGTCAAAGATTCAGTACGTACTTTTAAAATATTTAAATTTGAAACGTTTTATAAAACGTGGTCCTTTCCTACCGGAATTACCCCTACTTTCGTTTGAACGTAGATAACACCGGGGTAGAGAGGCATCTGTATGGAAGAAGGAGGGCTCGACAAGCACACCTAAGTCCCATCCCATGGCGCGCGTGGTCGGGGCCATCCCCCAGGTCTCAAAATCTGTCCATTTTGAATCAGTCGGCCGAACCAGGGGATATTGGACGTAACGCCATGATGACAGCGGCGGGGAGCACTGCCGATGGTTCTAGGAGCGGCATGGTGAAATGGGGGATAGAGGGTCCCCCTAATGAAAGAGAGCTGAGCTCCCACTCAGCTAGTTCTCATCTCTCTGCTTTCCCATGCGAAATAAAATATCGCTAATCACTCGTGCTCGCAGGGCTGTAAGTACCTCTGCCGGTCGCCCCTCCAGCGCGCGCGTGCATCTGTGTACTTAGCGTACCCCTGACGCCATGTGCACTCGAGAACCACCCCCCTTGCGTCAAGTCGAGAGTCGCTGCGACGATGGCGACTTCGGTCCCTCCTGTGAGTAACGCGCAACGACCAACGCGGGACAATGGGATGCCACTGTTGTGCTTCGGATTATTATTCCACCGACGCTACCGGGGATATAATTAAGGGACGTGGGGGCCGCGATCGGGGATACCCGGCCATTGCTTCTCTGTGTATACTCCGGCCCACCCCCTGGCCACCTCGAGTGATTTCATTTTGGAGGGATTTCGGGGCTCTCGCTGGGGTGCTTCGAAATTTGTAATTGTTTTCGCGGGCTTCGCAAACACCGCGGAAGACGCAAGCCCCTTATGAAAATTCGAGCAAGATTCTTCTTCGCATATCTATCTTTGTTTCGCTGTTTCTACGGATCTTGATGTAATTCTTTGGAACGTTGAGAAATCGAGTACCTGGAAAGAGTGCCCCAAAAATGAGGAGTGTTTTAGTCTCGGAATTTTGTGCCAAATGATAGCTTCGCAACAAATTTTCAAGTTCAGGTGACAATTAGTTTGCGAGATATGGGAGGTGAAAGAAGCGAAAATTCATTAACGCTTCGATGTATTCACATTTTCAAAAAATATTCTAGTTTGATAAAACTTTAGTCTAATATTCGTAACGTAAAAAGTTATAAAATGAATTTTCGGATCTAAAGTAATATTTATGGTTTTAATAATGATTATTTTCAATTTTATGAATTTTTTATGGGCTGTGCATTCTGATTGCTAGAATATCCATGTTTACTTACACCCGGGGCCACTGACAACGAGTGACTTTGTATTAGCGACATTCTCGCGATAGAAGTTAGTTTGAAAATTTGTTGGGACTGATGTCTCGTCATAAGGTATCATTTGCCACAAAATTCAGTTCCAAAATCGTGGGACCAAAATGAGGCTATTTGTTGGGTCGCGAATTCACAGCGCCCGGGGAATCTGCCCGAAGAATGAGCCCTGTTGAAGCGAAGCCGTACGGTCCTGTTAAATGTCGCGGCCCGAAGAAACAGGGACACGCCGTGGAAGGTAAAAAAAAAAGGGACAGGGACCTCGTGAACGGGCTATGATGGCCGCTTTCCTGTCGACCGGATAAAAAATTCAGTTTGAAAACGGCTAGCCCCGAGACAACCCTTTGTGCCAGGGACAGAAGGGTGCCCCTTCAGACGAGAGGGCACGCACAATGCAGCGGGGCGTGTGTCTCTTGGTGTGCCCTATTTACACAGCGACAGCCTCCGACTACGGGACAGCGGAGACTCTCTTTCTTCCTCCTGCCCCTGCGCCTCGTGGAATATCGGGGGCATGGGGCAAGCCCACGGTGCATTGTAGGACCCCTCGAGCGATCCCAGCCAATCGGGCCACCGCATGACGATTTTATTATGAAACAGCGAAACGTTAGGGTGGATCGAACCCCTTCGAAGGGGCGAGAGGAACTGGAACGGTCTCGTTGCGTGTCCCGAATGTTTACCGTCCCTTCTAAACGCTCGACCCTCGCGGAACGGAGGAAAAAAAGGGGTGGCGGGAGAGGGGGAGGCCTGTAACCGAGCGGATCCTGTAGCGAGCAACGGTGTGCGAGCTGTTACACGTGAAAAATGGAGAAATCCTCCCGCGTCGTTTCATAAAATCAGTAGCTCACAAGGGAATTCGGTGAAGCTCTGCAGATTTACACGTATTTTTTCTTATTTAGATAAAACTGTCCCTAAAGTTGAGGGTTAAAAACATATTTTCTGGAATATCTCGAGAACAATTAGGCGTGAGAAGAAATTTTCTTTAAAAGTGTAAGTTTTTTAAAGATCACTCCCCTGCTGAGTTTTTGGAAAATTTCAGAAAATATAACTCCTCCGGTATGTTAGCTTGTTAAAATCGATCTTGCGAGAGGGGTTGAGGTCGCGGAGTCTGCACGGGAGGAACCGTTCCTCGGGGTTGAAACGAGGGTAGGACAAGCGTGTTTACCAGTCTCGTTCCTCTTGTTCTCTGTCGTGACGGTCTCGAGAGTCCTTAATTTCCTCGCCGCAGCATTTTCGCGTGCGACACGAGTATTAAGTCGACTCGAAATGAAAAGCAGCCGCCCGCGCGTCCTTTCTATGGCCTGACAGCACCACGACCGGCCGACGGGAATTATTTAGGCGCCTTTGTTCTCGACACGCCGGACTCGGACGGATTTAACCGCTGGCAAAAGTTTCGAATAACGTACGCGGAGGATAAAATTTAATAAACAGCGAATAGGTGGACGTTGAAAGAGAATCGTACGCATTGTTTCCTCGGAAAGCGGAATTTTACACGGTCGCTTCAGTTTGAGAAATGGAATTCAGCTTTGGGACAGGTTGGGGGATTCGAGCGAGCCGAAATAGACACATTTCTAACTCGCCTATACACTTAAACGCGGAGAAAGAACGATCATCCTCCCTTTCCACACCAGCTGTCTGTTTTTCTAGCGACTCCAGGCTTTGGTACAAATTACACACGAGGAATCGTGGCGTGGCGTGGCGTGGCGTGACGTCGCCGTCGTCGCCGCGGCCGTGAAAGCACTCGAAACCACCTGCCATAGGAACGATCGATAGCCGAGAATAGAGGAAGGAATCAACTACTTAAGTAGGTTTCAACTTGATTGTGATTCTTCCATTTTTCCATATCTCGCGTAAATCATTGAAAGCTTGACTCACCAGACGCCAAGCTTTTCTCCTATATTCAAGCTCGATAAGTTTCGGTATACACAGCACGGGCAGTTGAGCGGCGCGTGTTCTAGGTGGAAAGCAGAAGCGTGCATTAGTCTGGGGAAGTGCCCAGTGTATCCTGGGACGAGCAGCGAGCAATTATCGATAAATGACAGAAACCGCAGGTCGCCTGGCGTCGTGCCTCGCGTCAGTCGTGGTCAGACCTGCCATATGTCGTCTGACGGATGCTACGATCAACGCTTTGCTGCTTCCTTTGAGCCATCAACAGCACGATACGATTGGAGGAACAGTTCACTCCGTCTCTCGCTAGAATACTCCGCGCTGTGCTTCTGGCGACTCATTCTCGTTCCTGCTTTCTGTCCCACCTAGAGTGGCATCTATTTTCGATCGAGCCCGCGATAGCCGTGGCGGAAGCCTGTCCGCGACATCAGAAAACTTTCTCGACAACCACAGAAACGTAGCATTCCCGTGGGAGAAAAGTAATTGTTCTCCCCCGCTCGGGCGATGAGAATAATATCGCTGCGGCGCGGCGGGGGCCGATCTACGACACGTCGTTAATTCGTTTACAACTTCCGCGGACGCATACGTGAAGCATCACGGCGCGAGTGGCGCGAGTGGCGCGAGTGGCGCGCCGCTGCACCGAGACAAACCGACAGACGTTTAATGAGTTTCGTTGCGCGGCCCCACCGCCGCCCCGCCGCCCCGCCGCCCCGCTGCATTCGTGATCGTTAATAGGAAACGTTGAACAAAATTAACGGAAGTCTCCGGTGAGATGGCCGCGACTACGCGGCGGAAGACGCGCGTCGACGCCGCCGCCCGCGGAGTCACGATATCGTTCCAGCCCCGGCCCGATCGATCCGTTTCTCGCCCGAATAAAGATGCACGGGAGTGGAACGCGGGGCCAGGAACCTTCGGCTGGCAGGTTTCACGTGTCAACGTGTCACCGACTCGCCAGCGGAACGCTTTCTGGAAACCTCTGTCTCGCGCGATGAACGACGTGCGTCCGGTCGCCTTCGTTCGCGTTCCCTCGCGCCTCCCTTCGGTCCCTCTCGTTATTTCCACTCGTCCTTTTCATTTTAACCCTGGCGAATAATACTGGTATTACTGGTGCACAGAGAATGCAACTTTTGCGCAAGGTAATAGAATTAAAGTCGAAGGACTATCAGCTTTAAACTGCTTCCCCAATTCGATTGCCTCCCCCTGGAATATGCTTCCGCCTAGTCTCCTGGAAATCTTCTCAACCACCGAAAGGAAAAGTTACGCCCCTCCCAGCTCGGCCAGACGCAAACTGTCAGCGTGAACGAAAATTGAATATCCCCGCGGAGGCAATAACGCCGAGCACGAATCCCGTTGACAAGAGGCGAGGAGATTTACAACGGTCGATCAACCCGCCACACGCGCGTCCCAGCGTCTTTGTGCCCGCCTGGATCCAGGTCGGGGATGGCCAACGAGTCGTAACTCGTACCGAAATCTCGCTGTCCCCCCGGCTTTCTTCCAGGTAAGAGAGGAAAGCTCGGAAACGAGGGCCATCTGAGAGCGTATGGGCGGCGTCGGCCGGCACTTGCCGTAGAAATTGCTCGCCGCGTGTTTCCAGCGTTCCACAGGTGACACGACCACCGTGCTCGCGAACCACGCAAGTCGAATTTTATTACCGTCCTCTTCTTCCACTCGCTCCCTCCCCGCCCAGTCGCCTCCTTTCTTCTCATCCACCTTCGCGGAGCGCCGACGTCCGCGCGCTTTTGTCCGTGGAAACGACACCGCGCTTCGTCTCCACCGAGTTTCCGCCCATGAAGCAGCGAATGGGGAGGATTCGATGATGTGCGCGCACTGCACGCATTACCTCGTTTCAGGAGAAGTTCTACGATGATGCTACTATTTAGGTGACGAGCTTTCGTTCCAACGAATGCTGTGTTCGTTTGGGCCTAGTTACGCAGAATGCTACAAACTCTCAAAATGCCAAAAAATTAGTTACCTCAACGCGATAGGGATCCCATAATTTTGTGATCATCATTTTGCAGACAATTATCCGAATCCACGGTGAGATTTTACGTGGGACTTTTCTATCGCGAGACAAGAATCTCAGCAGCAGTTAGATGTAAATAACGGAAATAGTCGCGAGAGTCTAATTTCATGACGCTAATGACAAAATAATTAGAAAACACGATAGTTTTGTCTCATCGTAGATTTTCACCTTTACATTATACAACTACTAAAGCTACCAAGGCATAGTTCCATGTTAGGATAAAAATCAGAAGCTACAGAGGAAGCTACAAAGTAATATTGATTATAGGTAATACTCGCTATTGAATAGCCCGTTAAAAAATATTGTAAAACAATAACAAGAAATAAAATATACTCAATAGAAATAAAGCTACTTTTATTTAACAAGTAAAATCTTTCTGCATAACTAGGGCCAATTGTGCCGTTCTGTTGCGAATCCTTTTCGAATGGCATTGTGACATTAGCTATACTTGTGATATTTGAAACGCTACCGAGCCGTTATTCCGCGTAAACCGTAGATGGAATAAAAAAAAAAACAACAATTATGTTTCGACACGTCCCAGTCGCGTGTGCACAGTTTCTTCTTTCTTGAGAAAAACCTTAAGCGTCCGCCTATAGGGGAACTCCCCCTACAGTAAACCGTGAAATATTTGGAGAAAGGCAACGATCGGAGCAGTGGAGAGTCGATTGAAGAGATGAGGCTGATTGTTGCTGATCCCAGATGCTTTTAATGGTTTTATTAACGAAGAGCATTCCCTTGTTAATTAGGTGAATCTCGCGCGAGCTAATTAGCACGCTTTGGAGGTTACTTAGGAGCGAGCGGCGTTAATGAGACATATAAATGTAACGATAAAAGATGAATTATGCATGGAATCCTCTCCAATTCTGGAATCGTAAAACTGTCGTCGCGAATCGTTGCGGAGGAACAGGAGATAGAGATACCCCGTTGCGTTTCCATTTTTATAGAGGAAAGTCCACGGTGCCGCTCTCACGTGGTGCGCGGATATTAATCGGTATTAATGAGCAATCAGCGAGTTTACAGAAGTGTTAACCGCGGAGAAGCGGAAAGTTTGAGGGGGCGTAGAATATTCTGAAGACTCGCTGGTCGACAAACGATTCCTTCAAGGGGTCTATAAACTTTCGCCAGAGAGGAGAATGATTGTGTGATACGATGTTACGAGTGACTTACTTGCTACTGTTCATCGCGAGCCATGTGAAAACAAAGGATTACCGCCGATTGCGTGGGAGTCTGTCTACTACCGAGCGTTGCGTCTTCATTCCTACTCTATGCAAGTCTCTACTCTCTAGCCGAGTCTAGCCCCTTGCCTTCGACTCCTTCGAGCCAGCGCCGCGCCGTATCACCAGGCGCTATTACTTCTCCAAACATTCGAGGCGTCCTCGCGGGGCACGCAGAAGCACATATTGCTCCCATGGATGTCTGAAATAATTGTACAGTGGCACGTTACACAAAGCGACGTCCGTGACCTGTGACAGGAGATACACAATAGACTTGAAACTATTTAAACCACACGTGTTATCTTGACACGCGTGATTCACTATCAAGGCGTCCCACCGCTTGCGCATGGAAGCACGTTTCCCACACCATGGTAACCGAGGAGATAACAGCCGGACGACCTACATCGACGCAACATTGACACAACAACGATGAGGAATCAGTTAGACGGGAGTCGTCCCAGTTGGACCTCCACGCGGAACACGGAAACACCGATCTCGAGATTCTCGAGGAGATCTGCGTCGGAGTAGGATGACGCTGACTGGACTGACCCAGATCAGAGGAGCGTGACAGCTGCGCGCGACGAGCCGCGGGGGCGCGAGCGGTGTGTTGCGGCGTGTTGCGGCGTGTTGCGGCGTGTTGCGAAAAGAAACGCGCTGCGTGCCGCGTGTGAAACCAGGAGCGCGACTCGACGCGTATGGAAATGCCGCGGCGGTCGCCATTGTATGGAAATGCCTGCGAGTCCAGGCGCAAGAGGCAACCACTGTGACCAACTGGCTGGCTGCCTGGCCTCGGTAATGTCCCTGTCAAGAGTGTCAAGAAAGTGGCGAGCCGCCTCGTAAAATCGCTGCGTACACCTTGTCGAGCATGCCGTTGTCCTGTCGATCCGTCGGCACCCCGAACAAATTATCTTGCTAGTGACACACGCTCCGAACTACTCGCGATGTTGTCCTCGGCTGGGAGAGCTGGCGAGTATTAGGAAACGGGGAATCTCAAAGTTCCCAAGATCCAATTCCTTAAGTTTCAACTTCTCAACCCTAGTAGCATTTATTTGTTGGGAGTTTGTTGGGCCAATGACGTGTTATCCGTTGGCCAACTGTTGAAGTGTCGCGCTATTTTTAAATGGGCCAACGATTGTAACCAACGTAGGCCCAACCGAAGGTTTCTTTCCATAGGCCCAACTGGGCCCAACTGAAGGCTTCTTTCCAAAAGACGTCTTAAAAACGTCCAGAAGGCGTATTAAAGAACTTCAAAAGACGTCGTAAATACGTCTTCATCAGGTCTGGTTTAGGAAAAAAAAAAAATTCGCGTTGAAGGAGAATCGAACCCATACTTTCCGCTTACAAAGCAACCGCTGTTCGCAGCTGACCAACACACTTACTTGTAAACACTTATAATTTCTAGTTACATAACTATTATTAATTGTTTATGAAAACTGTGCAGTGACACGAAATATTCTACAAAATATCATCATCCGACCTTTAGACTCATTCCTTAAAATTTCACATTTGTCTTAAGACAGACGTCCTCATTACGTATTTATAAATAAGAAAAGAAAAATCACAACAGGTTTTTTGATGTAGCAAATTTTCTGACGTTTGTAAGGCGACATTTAATCATCGTTGTAAATTTTTTGTTAATTAACCAACCATAGTAATTGTAGTCCCAACATTGGATATTCGTAGGCAAACTGTCGTAACTTTTTGTTAATTAACCAACCACAATAATTGTAGGCCCAACATTAAATATTCGTTGGCAAACTGTCGTAACTTTTTGTTAATTAACCAACCATAACAATTGTAGGCCCAACATTGAATATTCGTTGGCAAACTGTCGTAACTTTTTGTTAATTAACCAACCATAACAATTGTAGGCCCAACATTGAATATTCGTTGGCAAACTGTCGTAACTTTCTTGCCGTAGGCCCTGTGTTGGGAATTTGTAGGCACAAACACTAACTATATCCCAACTAATTCCCAACTGTTGGCAACCGTTGGCGAACCAAAAATGCTACTAGGGAAGTTCCTACTCTCAAAGTTCCATCTCCCCAAGTTTCATCTTCTCAGGTCCCCACTTTTCCAAGTCCCACCTTCCGAACTTCCAACTTCCCTATTCCAAAAATTCCACATTCCCAGCTCTCACCTGTATATTTTCTCCCTGCGCCTCGTTCCTCGCCGAACACACCAGGGACGTTTCGCGGTATTAAGTCTCACTTAATCGCCAGCAACGTCCCGTCCAATAGAGCGGTGGGCAGCTGGTGGCTCGTAAAATCAGCGGCGCGCGTTGTCGAGCACGCCGCGTAAGTTGTCCCGGCCGATGTACATACGTTTAATGTACCTGCACCGGGGCGTACATCACGCGAGGCAGGCCGACAAAGATGCACGCGGAAACCGGCCAGCAATTAGCCCGCGGCCTTCCTTTTCCACTTTGTTTCCCGGGCACCGTCTGCACGAAGCGTTTTCGTTTCTTCTCGCTCGTCCTTGTCCGTTCCCCTGACCGTAATTGCTCTTGTCATCCTTTCCTTGATCCTCTGTCGTTTATACGTTGGATCCTTCCCTTGGAACAGGCATCTCCGCTTCGTGTTTCCAGACGCTGTTTTGTGTCATATTTAACTTTTACCCTTTATGACTTTGTACTCGGTCCACGTACCGTACCTGTTACCTGTTATCCGCCTGACCGTCGGTCCCCGGTTTTTTCAATAACTTGACGTCTTACATCGCTGCGACTCGAATTCGTGCTCCTCTACCTTGAGAAAAATCACCTCTTACCTCAAACAACCTCTGAGATATTTCCGCTGGCACGTTCTTTCTGCTTTGAATAATCTTAGCCCCGTCAACGTTAATTGAAAAACATTCCACATCCACTGAGCAACTGATAATATACTTGGACCAAAAGAGCCAACCCCTCGCAACTCGTATTTCCTCTTCCACCACCCATGCATCCACTCACCGATTACAACTCAAGCATAAAACTCCGAATCACTCGGCACACTTGCACCGCTTGCGATCACGCCGAAGGAAAAGCAGCGAACGTCGTCGACTTCAGCCAAGGCATTACCCAGATTGCAGCAACGCTGGCCAGCAATCACGATACCGGCAATTTCCGCGAGGGAAAATCGCGCGACGACGGTGTGCTCCGCGCGGAGGATGTGCGCGTACCCGTCGTGAATTACGGTCGCGGGCGCGATAAAACCGCCGAATGAAATTTACAAGACGTTTACGGAGTCGGCGGTGGATCGGTGTCAGGCGGAATCGAACGAGACACCTCGTTGCGGCGAGAGGTCAGCCCCTTCACGGACGGACCTCCTGTGGACACCGGGACGGGATGTGCTGCTCGTCGTAAAAGTCATTTTACACGCTCGAGGGAAGGACAGGTGACCCGTGTGCACGCCGCGAGTCAGAGATACGAGCCCCGCGTTGCCGTTCCCCCCTCGCGTGCTGTCCAGACGCTCCTAGGCTTTTAAGGGCAGCACTTTTAGCTCGGTTGCCTCGAGAGAGTACGCTGTGCGTCTTGCACGCGGGAAATTGCCTTCACCGGTGTTACCTCCGCGCGCAGCTACCCCTCCGCTGGGGGAGAGCGGACAGGCTTCGAGGCTAACTACGCCTTGACACGGAGTCTCACCTTTAATCCTGCGGGGGACAGGGTGAGGTACGCGTAGACTCTACTCTTTCCGAGGGGGCAAACTATTTTAATGGCGGGCAATTTGGCGTGAAGGATATACGAAGCGTCGTGCATCGGGGAGGCCGGCTGTTGCGAGGATGGAAACGTTTCTGCGGGAATGCGTCTCGGAGCAGTTACACGCATCTGCAGCAGCAATTGAGTACACGATTCGGTAATTAAGCTTCAGGTCTGAGCTGCCGAAGAAGAGGAGCCAGGCCGAAGTGTCGACGAAGGAGCCTCGAAGCCGATAGCTTCACTTTCCCCTCTCGCAACCCTGAAAGCGAAGTGACGCGACATTTTCTCTAAAATGAAATCCTCGAGTTGTCCAATTACGCTGCTCCTTGTCCTTTAAACTTTAAACGACGCGACGGGCCGAGCAGGTGCGTGACGGCAAGCGATCGATGGCGCGCGTTCCCTGTTCTGCGACGGCATTCAGAGACGTCTGTCCTTCCGTTCCCTAGGACGACCGTCTTGATTCTAGGCATCGAGGAGCCCGCAAGTCCAGCGCCGATCCGAAAGGGTCGAGGAGGAGGAAGAGGGAAGGAGCCACGGGCAATAATCTCGATGGCTCGCCAATTACGTTCGTCTCGTGGCCATCTGCTCCTCGGGGAGACCCGATCGACGCTCATCCTTCAACAACCTTCCACCTCGGCTTTCCCTCGCCTCCCTCGCCTCCCTCACCTGCGGCGTCCACTTCCACGCGCAGGCACCGGGTTTTCGGGCACGAAGCGGACCGTGACCGCGGTTTGTCGCGACGATCACGAAACGAGCGGAGGATGAAACGGGGTGAGGCAACGAGGCGATGAAATTGGTAACTGGGAGGGTGATCACGAGGCCCTTGTGCGGTTCCCCTTAACCGAAAGATCAAGGAATGTCGGCCGACGTGCTTCGGAGCTGGCCGATATCGTTACCTCGTACGCGAAGATTCTGTGCGACGACCTGGGGTCTAGTTGAATTCAGGCTTTTTAATTCGTGGGCCGGGTGGGCAGGAAAAAGTTTCGGGGGCATAGACAAACGATTCATTTAAGAGAGTCTCTCCGATGTTAGAGAACTCTTTTTTTACGTGGACAGCTGGGAATTGGGAAAGTACTTCCCAATTCCGAGAATGAGTGGAATTCGTCTAGCATCTCTTCAGCCAAAGGATAACGAAGGAAATCGAAAGAATCAACGCGTAACCAGAGAATGAAAGTGAGCCGCGGTTTGTCCAAGATGATCACAAGACGTGGACGATCCTGGAGGAGAGGACCAGTCGATTTATGGGATACTGTGACCGTGGACAGGGTCCTGGACAGACGGACGTATATAATTACGCCGAAATCGTAGTTAGAGGCGCAGCTACAGCACCACCGAAAGGGCGGAGGGCCGAAAATTGATCACGTAGCAGGACGGGGCCACTATCTTCGCGCTCTCTGTCATTATCGGGAATAAAAGTCACCGCTACCCATCGCTGGAATTCGTTGCTCACCGGCGACAATCTTCTACGCTGGTCCCTTCTTCAAGATGGAGGCTCGCGTGTATACAGGGTGCTCGAGAAAACGGGATCTTCTTCTTAAAAGATTTGGAAAAATTGTAAAAGAATGACACCACACCATTAATTGTAGGTACCGAGCAGATAATCGCGGAACCGGAGGAGTATAAAGGAAAAAGCGAGGGGGAAAGGAAGAGACATCGACCCTCGGGGCCTGCTCGGGTGACCGCGTCCGCTCGCGTTACGCAAGCGAGTCACAGTAGAGCAGCGCCGATTCCGGCGCAGCGGCGTGTGAAAATGAACGAAGAGACCCCGGGCGACGACGACCAAGGAATCGGACGAGGCACATCGCTTTCACAGGCACATCCGACTCTCTCGTTGAGACATCGCGCGCCGCGGACACGCTCGGCCGCTCGAAACCGCGTCCTCCCTTCGCCCTCCCTTCGCCCCCCGTGGCCACACAATGCCCTCCCATCATCCCCGTTCGCCCTTATGCTAATAAGCTTCCTATTTCCCCAACCAACGGGCAACTCCACCGCGGATCAACCTCCTTTCATCTGCAGCGAATGATCGCGCGGACGTCCATCTATCTGCTCGCTCCTCGGCAGCTCGTGCCCGACGTCCGGGGCCTCGACGATTCCACGCTAAAACATCTCCAATCTCTTCCCTCGCCGTGCGATTTCGCGTTACTTAATTACGCGGCAATTAGCCTACCGCGCGAGGATTCTTCTCGCCTCCGGCTTGCCCGTTACGCGGGAAATTCCTGCCGGTCCCTTGGCGCGAACGCACGTGCGTGCACGTGCAAGTGCAGTTGCATCGCGGTCGTTGCAGCGCGCGGAGCCAGGTCGCACGATTGCTTCCCGCGCGTACACGCTCCGCTAAAGAAGCAGTCCGAATGGAAAGGCTAATTAGGCGAATCTCGGACAGCTCGCGTCTCTTCCCCTTTCCTTTCCTCCCCCTTTCACTCGTGCATGCGAACCAGCGCACACTAAGCGGTACGCTCTCTGCATACTACGTGCTGCCAGATTTTTCTACCTAATCATAATCAGAGGAAAGTGACACGGCCGATTTATGGGCGCACCCGTGCTAAAAGTTCGTGCTTCACGTTTTACTTCATATCTTCGCCGCGTAAAATCGCCTCTTACGCTGCGCACGACAGTTGGCAACGTAACGAGATCAAGATACACGTTACCCTCTTCACAGAACATTTACCTCGATCCATTTCCGTGTCCCCCGTTCCCTTTCCCTGACTCTCTGTGTTGTCTTCACCGGTCGTTGGTTGTTTCATAAGACAGTGGATCGTACCCGGCGAGACGATCTTTTGCCGTAATTTACGCCGATTCGGTAGGCCGTGTGTCTTTTCCTTCGTTATCTCCCGGCCACTTTCAAACGCGACTAAATTTCTGTAATGTATGGAGTTCATATTCCGAGCGACTGGTAGTGAATTGTGAAAATTGCATCACGGAAGTTGGTCGGCTTATTCGAAACTGCGATGACTGGTCTAATTAATACAACTGTCCAGGTCGTAACGACGAATTCTCAACGCTCGAAACGGCTGCCGCCGCCGCCTACATACCGAATCTGGGAATTCCTGCTTTTCAGCAATTAAAAGTTTGTGGGAACGGAAGTATTATGATTTATGGCCGAGTGTTGTGCATCACCGGTATCCTGGCTAGCTAGATGAATCAGGAATAATTAGCGAATTAATAACCACAGAAGGAATCATAATTTAAACGTCATCCGAGCAGATGCGCCTAACAAGCATCCTACATTTCATTCAGCCATCATAATGCTCCGGTGCAAATGATAATTCTACGATGGATGACAGATATTCGCCGATTAACCTCGCAAACCAGGAATGCGCTAATGATCTAGGCAGGCTCGATTGTTTGGATCTGTCGACAAAGTGAGATATTCACCGTGCTCTCTGCGTTCCATTGAAAAACAGGGTCCTTCGAGCACAAATAATACCACCGTGGATGACGTTCTATGTATAGTATATAACTGCTATGAACATTTAATTGTCCAGATCCCTGGAGAAATGGAACGTCCGAGTTTAACGAAGGAATTATGAACTGCAAAGCATTTCGACCATCTCTCTCTCTCTCTCTCTGCTACGAGGATCAACATCATCCGTGACTCCACGAATTAACCGGCTGCGTTGTTATTAAATGATCCTGGAGCATCTAACTGAAGGCTGTAACTGTGTTTAATTAGCAGGTATGGAAGCGATGGCGGCGAGTCGCGGTTTCTTCTCTCCGCGTCAAGACAAATGGACATCACCTGGGCGACTTCTAACCCAGATACTGATGCCTCATCTTCGTTACGCTAGCTGTTCTTGCTGGACTTTAACGAGCCAGGCGATGGATCACACGAGAGCAATGCGGGTTTCACTTTGTTCTTGTTAGATCGCGGCAATTTCTGGGATCAATTCTCTCGATTATGTGGGTGGGAATGCAAAGTGATTCTAACCGAGCGAGTGATACTATTGTCTTGGTAAATTGGGGATAGTAAGATCTCGCTGATATCTTCCTACGAGGAACTGACGAAGTCCTAAGAATCAAGATTGAAGAAGCTAACCAGTGGCTAAAACTACATATCACTTAATCAATATCACAAGCGATTAAAACCTCGGCTGTCTTCGCGATGTCTAAAAAGGTACATCTGCCCAAAAGTTCCATACGTTCAAGGAAGAAGCTTCTTAAATGATTGACAAACGATCATCCGTTCCACTGGCTCCTCTGCAACCAGCAATTAGCTGCCTCTTAGCTGCTCTTTAAGGAAGATAATAATAAACGTAGCGTACTTAAAGCCAATTTGGACGGTTTATGATTCTCGATCGAAAGAAATCGAACCACACACGCTCCGAGGCAGTCGAAGCTTTCAATTCCCTACGACGATCGATTCTTCCTCCTTCGGTGAAACGCTGATACCAAATTACCACACCCACTACATTAATTACCAACGAATCACTGGCAAACAAGACCCCGAAATCCTAACCCATTCAAATTAATACTTTCCCGATGGGAGTCATCTTTCGAATCGATCGCTAAAAGAACGGTCGCGAGCCATCTTGCTTAAGTGGCGCGATATATCGACAGCCTTGCAAAGAGACCGAAGCTGGCTCGCGGTGGATCGCAACACGCGAGCCACGCGTGTAATTAAATGTACCGTACCGGCTGGTGTGTACAGGGTGGCTCTAAAATACACCTACGTGAAAAACACAGTGCCCGCCTAATGAACTCTAAATTCTTTTCATATTATAACTTTAAAGATATCTTTAGATTCAATAAATGTGTACACATTAATTTCTTTTCAACTTAATATAAAACCAGACCCTAGGTCGCTAATAACCCATACTAGTGGTTGATGCGACACTAAATAATGAAAATAACATTGATGTTAATTAAATAAAGCAAGTAAAAAAATACCAGTATAATAATAAAGCTAATAAAAAATACAAGTATAATAATAAAGCTGAGAAAAAATTAGCGTTAGTTTTCCAGGGTTAAGAATGCATTCTATCCACCTTAATCACAAACACCGTTCCAAACACACCTCCTTTGCGAAATTAAACTTTCTAACCTACAGCTGACAAGGAGAGTATTTTAGGTGTTCGCCTCCGATCATTTTGATTTTTGGATATGTTATAGAGGACCGAAAAATAAGAAATACGTGTTTTTTTATTTTTCCCCGTTTTCATATTTTGGGGGTGAAAACTGCGTTCAAAGTTAGGGTTAAAAACTCATTTTTGTGGAATATCTCGAGAACTATTAGAGATAGGGGAATAGTGTAAATGGACGAATTTTGTGTCTTTGAATGCGAAATATGACTGACTCACCAGATTTTCAAAAAGTCCACAAAAATGATTTTTCACCCCTAACTTTGAACGCAGTTTTCACCCCCCAAATATGAAAACGGGGAAAAATAAAAAAACACGTATTTCTTATTTTTCGGTGCTCTATAACATATCCAAAAATCAAAATGATCGAAGGCGGACACCTAAAATACTCTCCTTGTGAGTGCAACAGTTTCCCATTGGTCGATTTGTTTGAGAATCACCCTGTATGTTGAGGGGACGAGGCCGCGAGGACTAATCGAGAATCGAAGGGGCGAAATTGGTCCATGGACGAGATCGTACTCTTAGGGCGCGTTCGCGTGTGGTCACTTGGACTTATTAAGCAAGGCCATTGCTCATCGGTGTGGCTCGGCCGCTCGCGCGCTCGCGCTCTAACATTATAAATTTATCAGTGAGAACGGGGCGACCAAAAGGAAACGCGTTGATCGAAAGATGGAGGCAGGCAGTTCACCTCTGACCCCGCCGAAGTATTTCGATATACGCTCTCGTGCCGCGAAGATATTTATTGGAGATAATTATAAGAGCGGTCGTAAAGTCCTGGACGGGGCCGTTTCTTCGCTGATATCTTACACGGCCTGTCGACCGGAGGCCTTTACACGTACCATTATACAAGGTGTCCCTCCTGCGATCCACAAAGGGACCCTTGCTCTCGATTTTCTTTAAACACCACGGTAGCTTTCGGAAATTGTTTTATCACTTTTACCCGTTGCATCGTTGGCTGGTGGGCGTTGTTTGGTTACGCTGCGCAAAGGATCTCTGAGAATCCAAGGACTTAATGAATAATCGAGTGGTCGACAGGACTTGGAGCAGTCCTGTTTCAATTTCACAGAAGCCAGCCAAGGTTGCCGCATCACGGATGAACATTTTATTGCCCCCGATATCGAGGGGACGTAATTTCCCTGTGACACGAGATTACTCGGAAAGTTTATCAGCACACATAAACATGGTTGTGTGTATATTGTGCGCCACAGGTGCGCGCCACAGGTGCCCCAGCCTTCTTTCGTTCCAGTAATCCGTGTCCAAGATGTTGATCACTGGCCGAGTAATTTTCGCGAAGAAGTATTCCGTGTTCGGGCTGATTATCACGTTCCTTTTCCGCCCGGCGCTGAAATTATGCTTCCTTCGTCGTGACGTGTTCATCGTCATCCCGGCTATAAAAACTTCTTAACTACCTTCTCAGCGAGATTCCGTACAAACCGTCCACGGACTATAATAAAAATCTGCTACCATTAAATTGGTAAAAACCCCAGGCCTTTTGGCTGCGGTTAAACAAATCTCCGCGGCAGTCACTTTCGAATTATTCTCATGGAAAGGGGCCTTAAACGTAGGCCCTCCACCACAGTCCCTTCGATTTTAAAGTACAAGACAGAAATTACTAGACAGCCTGTCGACTTCTGTTACCGATCAAGCTTCGCGGAACAAAAAGCATCCCCGCCCATCGGAGCATACTTCTCGAGCACCCTGTAGCTGGCAGTCGTCGACGCCGAGGTGGTTGAAGATAGCACCCGGATAGCGGGCCGCCATGCAACCCGCGGAATGAAAATCGATCAGAGAGCTCGGCGCGAGGATCGAGATGATGCATCGATATCAAAAGTTGTAGAGTGGTTTCGCGCGCTCGCGCTTCGCTCCCCCCCCCCCTTTTTCTCCCTTCCACCCTTGCGCCTGCCCTTCTCCCTTTCCACCACCGTGCTCGCGATAGAATCGCTGCCCGTCCACGGAATATGTCCGGGGCAATTTGGATTTGAATTATTCGCAATTTTCTTTATCTCATTCCCAGTTATACATTCCGCGGCGCGGATCGAATTTCCATCTGGAAGCTTCCCGTCTAACACGGACAGACGTTTCCTGATTTTAAGCGGGACCGGGCGCGCGCGAGCTCGATGCAAACCGCGAACTCGATCAGCGACTATCAGACACGTATGCTCGATGCTGTCGGGGGACGCTCGAGCTTGGCTGGCTATCGACGTCTCAATCTACTTGTTCCAAGTAGCTTCTACGAAAATGCACCTTCTTCGGTCTGCTGCTTCTTCAACCTTCTCTCACCCTCGGCCAGAGATGGGCAAAATTTTTATTTAAATAAAAATTTCAAATGACAAATAAAAGTTAACAATATTATTCGTTATGCGATGGAATAAAGTTCAAGTAACTTTTATTTGATCCGTTGTTTAAATAATTTTTTATTTATTTAATACCCAAAACTGCCCTTGGCACACCTTAGGCTCTTCCCAGAATTACATTTATTTATGAAAAACTTTGTTAGAAAAAATCTTGTGCTTTTTCTCCTCTTGGAGGCATTGCGCCGCGGCACATCGGTTGCGGAGCACTGTTCTACGCGACGCTTCGCGCTATTGGGACGTCTGTATACTCGAAAGTGACGTGACAAATAAAGTCACAGCTACGATTCGAACACAAGTGGACACTCTTCCGATAGCCCTTTATCAAGGAGCGCGTATGTGAATTCTGTAGGATGATACGAAAGTCGGACGAGAGTTCTAGGAGAACTCGGCGAGGAGAAAGAGTCGACGAGCCTTGGTTCCGTCTCGCAGGAGAGAATTCCGTTCCAGTGGCGGTCGTAAAATCGGAATCACTTACCGATAAAAGAAGAGGAGCGGGCCGGGGCAGAGCGATTTCATAACCGGAAGCTCGTCCCGGCCGCTCGCGCGGCAGCTGAGCGTAAGGTATACATAATTCCAGGCTCTTACGTGGCTACGGATGCCGATGAGCGATACCGTGCGCCGACAGGAAACATACTTTGCGAATTATTGTCCCGGCGACGTCCCTTTATCGCGGAAACAGAAAGGCGGCATCGTTGACAAGTTTTCCCTCGGCCCGCTCGCCCAACCCTGCTGGATGAATATCAAAAACCTATGCGTGTAACGTCGCAATTTAGAGGGACCGCCCAGATACGTGCACGCCTGCGTTCCACGCGGCCCTGGTAAGCTGCTGGAGCACGCGACCGTAATGCAACACGTCCGCGTCGCTTTGTTCCAATCGCGGACCTGTTTTTTCACTTTTAGTCGAACAAGCGGACTCGCTGATGCCTGCTAATTAACTTCGCTCCCCTTATTTCTCAGCCCCGTGGAGGCTGGAAAGTACAGCAGAGGTAGGTAATACCAACGTGTGCAGAACTCATGTCTCCGTTTCTCTTACAATGTTCGTAAATACGACCACATAACGCCTTCTTTCCAACGTTCTGGCTGGCTAAAGATGAAGCAGAGATGGATTTTCCATCTCTGCTGTCTTGTCTATAAAATACTTGCAACAGGTACGCCGAGGTATCTGTATGAACTGCTTCGCTCTAATTTGTCAATGCACTCTAGCGGCTCTATGACAACGAGACGCTGTTTTCATTTGTCTGTGCCGCACCATCGTTCTTATAAATTCACTGCGTCCTTCTCCTACATATCTTCCTATTATTATAACTCCATTCCTTCTAACATACGTTCCCTATCATCGTTTGCTTCATTTAAACTTAGTGCTCGTTCTTTCATCCTCTCGCGGTTTCCTATGTAATCGGCTTATTCTTATTCTTATCTTATTCATAGTTTATTTTATCTTATTTTATTGTATTTTATTTTATTTTGTTTTGATTTCTTTCCTTTTCTTACCTCCAACGGCTTTTTAGGTAAGGTTGTAGAGCAGCAGTTAATGCTGAACCTCGCCTACTCGCCATTGTAATCTTAGTTGTAATGGTGAATAAAGACATTTAATAATAATAATAATAATAATAATAATATATTACGGTTTGTCCGAAGACGGTATTGAGTCAGTTCGGGGCAATATACATAGTAGCCACAAGCCCGCCCATTATCGCGAGCCCAATAATAGAACAGTTTCGAAGCTTAGAGTCGGTTGCACCGTAAAATACTGAAAAACGGCGTAAATCCTTTGACAGTAGGTATTATGCCAGATAGGGGGTCGATCGGTATTCCAGCGGCGATTCACTGGCGTTACAGGTCGAGCACGGTAATTAACCGGTCGGGATCGCGCCGCGCCGCGTCGCCAAACGTCCGACCAGCCAGCCGGTTGCAACATTTTTGCCCCCGCGAAATCGCCAGCATTCGATCGGAATTCTGTCGAGCGCCGACGGCATTCACGTGAACAGGAAGCCATCGCGATTGGAATCTTCCGCCGACTCCTGGCTCCGTTTAATTTTCATATTTTCGTGTCCCGCTCGTTACGCCGCGACCATTTAGTCTTGGTAACTTGGGCCAGAACAAATTTATTTATTTATTATATCAAAGTCTTTGTTAAAAGTAAACATATACCTATTACATGTCTTTTTAGCGTCTTTTAGACTCTAAAAGCTCAAAGCGTTTTACCGAGAAAAGCAACTGCAACAAAGCTAAGAAGATCGAAGCTGCGTGTATTGTAGTTTCTGAGGACGAAGTTTGCGAGGAAGGACGACACCTCGAAAGAAATCACCGTGGCGAATGGCGAGTGGTGAGGGTCGGAGCGGAAGGCAGGAAGAGCGTCGTGGCCGAGGAGACGTCGGCGTCGGCAATTAAACGAATCGCGGGGCAGGCACGCAGCACCGGCAATTACGCTCACGGATCCTGGATTTTCGAGGGCCCCGAAAACACGCGATACACTCGATACGGTGGCCCGGGGGAGGGCCAGGCATGTGGTTGTCGCAGGAAGCCGAAAACTGCGATACCAGATCCGCCGACACGGCGCGGCGGCGCGGCGCGGCGCGGTGGTGGCCCTCGTACACGCTGCATGCCGCGCAGATATTTGCAATACGAATTAATTAGGGAAAAGGAGCCGGCGCTCCGGCACCGTCACGCCAATTAATCGAGAGAAAGGTATCCCTGGCGGTTTTGCACGGCCAGCCCAGAAAGGATAACGACGATCACAGGCGACGTCGTCCTCAGTGCCGTGACGAAATTCTTGCTGAACAGGGTAACAGAGCTTAAACATTCGTGCAGCTGATTCATTAGCAGTCGCTACAACAACCACTTGATTTACTTGCTTCACAGGCAACTGTCTGAACTTAGGAAAACTTGACGCGTGAAAAACGTCACGATTCGCAGTTCCAAGTGGCGAGAGACGGTTTAAGGCCGTGGCTGATTTTGGCGAACCGAATTAAAGAAATTAATAATAATTAATTACTTGTCGCTGCGCATCGGTCATCACTTTTATTGTTTATAAACTTTTCTCTTCGTATCGCTTCGCCAAAATGCGCGACGTCCTTTAGGCGTACGATGGCGATCGTGAAAGAGGATCCTCTATGGTTGACGCGTGATCTCGCGCCCACAGGCTAGATCCGCCAGGGGTTTCGCGATGCGCGACCGACGCCACGGAGTGACCGCTATATTAATTCGCGCATTAACACTTTACCACGTTAACTGCCGTATAAAATCACTTCCTCGTTCCATGCGCAACGTTCGATCTCACGTGAACGGCGGACATTCGTCATCGTGGCCCGCAACCGTTCATCATCGCGCCGCGTCGCGGCCGTCGATCGTCGCGTCACAGGGCTGGGAACAGGGTGAATTAATATCGCCGCGGAGCGCGAACGGGTTAACTGGCGCGGAAGAAAAGAAAAATTTCTCACCTCGGCGGCTCCTCCACTTAGGGGAAGAAAAAGTTGACGAAGAATGGCAGAAGGCGACGTGGTTCGTGCAGCGCTGGCAATTCTCGCCGGGAACGGAAAGCGCGACGCGATAAACGACGCATTAGCAGATATAATAAGCGGCGCGCGTACCAAAGGGGAACGAGCGTATCGAGGACACGCGAGGGAACGACTGAAAGGGCCCTGGGCTCGTTACTTCTGGAAAGCGGCTCCTTAACTCGCGGCAAGGTCGATAACGGTTCCCATGTGCGCTCAAAGATCCCCCGGCCCGTCTCGAAAGGGGTGACTGCGTGTACACAGGGGTTCCCGAGGTCTACGCCCTCTTTGGCCGCACCCCTAGCCTAGGATTAAGGGCTCCCACTCTCCTCTATCGCTCGCAAGGCTCACGAGGGGCGGAGTGACGTTGGAATGTTTTCGGTGTGCCGTATCTGAATTTCATTATCGATAAATCGCCGCCCGGACAGCTAGAATTTTCTTCCCCCTCGCGTGACGTTTCGCCGATTCCCTCCGCGATCTCGCGTTTCCGGGATCTACGTCTACCCTTTCCTCCCTTCCGTCGTTTCACGCGTGTGCTTCTGTGTTCGTGGGAATTTTTAATTTAGGTACGTTCATCGATGAACTTGGCATTCTTCTGTTTCGAAATTTCTGACTTCTCCCACGATTTGGGCATTTAGGTCCCAGCGTGCTCGAGCTGGGGCATCCCTACTACCTCGTTTTTGCTTCTCCTTTGCACGTCCGTTGGGCCAACGCGTTTGCAATTTCGCGAGAATTTTGAGATACCTGAGTGGAATTCACCGACGACGTGTAAAATGCCCGATTCCCCTGGTTGATTTGGATGCTGCGCATTCACGGGCGGAAAAATGCGCGCTCGTGCACGGCCGTGGAGGTGATCGTTGATCGAGCGAGTCCAGGCTTCATCGTCGACGATCACGTTCGCTTAATTATTTACGTCTGCTCGTAAATTACGCTTGTCGAACGGGGGTTATTGATGAGATTGTTTCGTAAGTCGATTATAAGTTGCACGCGCGTTTACCGGCGATTAAGTTCGCTCGTGTGTGTCGTGGAACGCGTCGACTATCGCAATTCCCTGGGAAGAGGCCCTGGATAGCCGATCAGCCTGGCTATCTTTTAATTTTTCTACTTCTCTAATTGCCGACTTATTTCCCTTTTCCCAGAAGTCCCGTAATCGATAACTTATTTCCTTTTTCAGCAATTACGGGATAACGAGAGCAGGCCAATATTAATCCTGCCCACTCTAATTCGCCTTCTCTTTACCGTTCCAATCTTAATCGCTTCATTAACGATTCGGGAGTTTTTCTCAATACTCAAATAGATAATCAATAAATATCAAACGCTCTCTCGTTAAGCAAACGAGTAAACAAAGTACCATACGTTTCAATTTAAACAGCCCCGCTCTATAACATCCAAGGGAACCAGCATAAAAAAAAAGGGAACGAAAGAAATTCTCCCGCAAAATATTCAAAAATCCAGTAGGAAGCACGCGTGGCTTGAACCATCCGTAACGTACGCCACGCGTCTGTTTGCAAACTTCAAACGCGAGGCCCCGACTTTAATTTCGTTGCACACCGAAGTTCATCGTGTATGAACTACGAAGGACGCGAGTACACGAACGTTGCCCACAAGTCACCGCAATTGGAGAGGGGCGAGGGAGTAGTATAAATGGGTAACCAGCCGACCACTGGCGTCCCTTTATCTTCGGGGCCGATACTCCATCGTCGACATCGATGCACCGACGGAAATGGTCCTCTCTCTCCCCCCCCCCCCGTGCCACGCGGCAATTCGGCTGGCTGGCCGTTTCCAAGGGTGGCGATATTTCGGGGGTTCGCATTGTGGCCGCGAGCGTCCGCGGGTGACTCATTATTTTCGGCTAGCCGTTCTCATCCTTCCAACCCCACCCACCCCTCGGCCGTCGCGGAACACGCACGCCGGCGAAAACACGAACGGGACGCGACGAGGGGAAAACGGAAAACGCGATTGTGTGCTGGAATCTCGATACACGGGAACCACCACCCACCCCTGTCCGATTTCACTTGGCTGCCGTATAATAATTTCAATAATCCCGGGACCCCACGATGCCGGGGATTAATACCTATCCCGAACGACGGAGAAAGGTCGGGCGGCTACGGGGGTGGCTTTGGGAGAGGGATAGACGAGTGGTCGGCATTGAAAGAAGAAGGGCGCCGATTAATTTCAACTCGTTGCGAGGTCCACCTTTCCCTCCCGCGCGCCCCTCTCCGCCCTTGTGGACAAAGGGTAGGATTTCCTTGGTTCCTCCAGTGATTTTCTTTTCTGTGGTGTTTTTCCTTCTTTGATTGGGGGAACGGGGGTGGAAGACGGGACAAGATGGTCCTTGGCAGGATTAATTGGCGGGGCGCGTTTGTGGCGTGCGGGTTAATTGATTGCAGGTGTTCGAGGTGCTTTTGTTGCGGATTTTTCGGGTGGATTGCGGGGTGGGAGGATCTTCTGATAACTAATAGGTATTTCAGAAATGTGTGATTGCGTGGTAGCTCTAACACGGTAGTTCCCAAACTGTGGGTCGGTAAGTGTTCTCTGGGGGGCGCACAGTGGTCTGGAAAGCGGCGTTTTGTGGCCAAAAGTCAATTTTTCAACTTCAATGTTTACAGAAATTTTTTTTTTCCTATGTATTGATAACCCCCGAAACCTTCAAACTCCAATCATATTATATATTTCAGGCAATTCTATAATCAGATATAGTGTTATAAAGTGTAAATCATGAAATTTTAAGTGAAACTAATTGTTGTAATTACTCATTATAGAACATCAAAATACGTGTTTATATCATACAGTTATATAGGTAAGGAAGTATATTTCAGTTATTTATATGTGTCATAGGCATTTTTTAATCCATGAACAAATAGTGCAATGTTTATATGAATTTAAACTTTGAGAAGGCTTATAAAAAAATGATTAAGTGAAATTAACATCGGACTTTTTTTACATGATAGCTTACACAATTGTTAACAAGAGCATGTTAATTTCAAGTGCAACCTCCTGCAACCTTCAATTTTATGCAGACTTTTGAAATGACGCTCGAGGTGTTTGGACGTCCCGTACGCGTGTATTTTTAATGTTTTATTTTTTTTAAGTCAAAGATAATGTTAGAGCTGAATCTTTTTTCTCTTTTTTCTCTAGTACGGCTATGATTTTTAATTTTGACTATAAAATACTGCTTTCCAGACCACAATGCGCGCCATATTGAATCCGCCATTTTGAATTTTAAATTTTTGGTGCCAAATTCGTTATCAGCGACCTCAAAACCCTTAATCACCAAGTTTCAGAAAGATCAGAATTTTAGCCACAAAACGCCGCTTTCCAGACCACTGTGGGGCGTCGCGGTTATTTTTAGTTGAGGATCCTTAGCACTTACTTATTTGAATATGGTGACGTTGCTATATTCTATTAATGATGTAACACTGATTTTTCATAAATGTAAAGAAGAGAAAGCTGGTTACCCAGGTTCAAGCGCAACCATCAAACTAAATAAGATAATTAAATCCATTAAATATCTTTAAGTATATTTAATATATACGTGTTAAGATATTGAAATATTATTAAGTTGGAATTATATTCTGAAATACCTACTTTTAATGTGTCTTCTTTACCTTAAATCTACCGTACCGTAAAGACTGAAAAATGTTTGGAAAACACTGCTGTGATATGAGTCAAAGCTTCACCTGACCACTCACAACTATATTACAACCTGTGCCACAATATTTATTATTATTTTTCTCCCAGGAATATAATAAAGTAGTTCAGTTCGAATTCAAAAGAGAGCACAATCCAATAAAGGGTAGCAAATTTCCCCAATACTCGAATAAAACAGAGCAAAAGAAAGTGAGGGCTAAAAGAAGAATCGTTAAAGAAAAGCGTAGCCGACCCCGGAGACTGCAGAGCACTCCGTTGCAATTGCCTTTCGACGCATGCCGAAGACTCCCTCCTCGAGAAACACGAAGAAAAGCAAGGCGGTAGAAACAAGTCCACCTGGCGGAGGGGGGTGAACGAGGAGGGGGCGAGCGAAACGGGGCAGGGATAAGGGTGCCTTTACACGGCATGAGATTCGATCCCGCGTAGAAGAGGCGAATTTGGCTACCTAATTCGCGAAAGAGGAAGTCTGAAGGGGGTGGTTCGGCCGCGTGTCCCTCACCAGCCACTGCCTACGAAATGGGATTACACGCGAGATCCTACGCTTCAAACGCCGCTTTATTCACCCCTGCGCGCGCGGCGACGAATTGACAATCGACAGAATTGATACAGCGCCACGTGCGCGCGCCAACCACCCTCTACGATGGAAATTGCATCGCAGCGTCGCGCAACCCACGAAATCGAGCCTCCTTTTTCACCCCATTACCGAATTTCCGGCTAAAGGGGGCTGTGGGGAGGTGGGCAGGGAATTTATGCGCACCGGATGTTCGATCGGACGAAAGGGATGCTCGCTCTCTCCTTTGGGCAATCTTTAAATTGTGCCAGTAAAAGTTTACGCGCGCGTTACACGACCGCGATGCCAATCGCACTGAGTGCTGGCGGAAAGCTGGGAATGATTGTAGGGGTTGTTCGTACGGAACCGTGGCGTGAAAGTTTAACGTTGCGTAAGTACCGCTGTAGTTAATAGTTTCGGGGGATCTCGGAGTGTGAACCCTGTCCCTTTGGAAGGTATTTATGAACGTTGTTGGGGAGGTGTTTGTGGGGTACGTGTATACTGTAGGAAAGGATACTGGCGGAGTTGAAGAAGAGCTTCTCTAGTGTTGCGTTCTTTACTTTGCTGTTCGGAGTGAAGGGTGTTTAGTTCAGCTTCTAGTGAAGTATCTATTTGGAACGACACTGCGTTTCGTGTGTCGTTTTGCATCAGCTTATTCGACGAGCGTAGCAGAGATGACTCAATAGCGGCAGCGATCAAGGTGTTTATGATTAAATGGAAATGCGAGGCACGGTGGGAAATTCAGCACGAGTCGCGGTTTGTTTGCACGGAGAATCCTTCCATCGTGTGGCTACCTGTCGCTGACTCGTGTCAAGGGACTCGAGGAGAAGAGCTTCGAGTTCTATTGAAGAGCTCGGTGATGCACGCCTTACTTTGTGATTTTGCAGTACTCGCAATTGTAGATGCGGTTCTGCTTTAGTAGCAGTTATTCCTTATCGGTGGACTTCGCCAGTGAAGATACATACTTCAGAAAAAGTGACCAGTGGGAGACCTTCAACCTCGTCGCCTCGCGCGATTCTCTAATCACTAGGTAATTATCAATGCTCACGATGTGTTAAACTCCAGTTCAGCGAACATGACATCGAAGAGTGCCATCGCTAATTGCATCGGTGATCGAAAAATCCCAAAGTGAGAGGATACCCAATTGCCCATGCAGTCGGTCCTTTAATTTCAATTAAACGATCGATTATAAATTATTTTGAAATTCCTGCGAAGTGCGATTCGTGATAATTATCTCAGCAGGCTTCCCGTGTAACAAAATCACTGCTTCGAATAATTATTGCGTAACAGGATATCGGATGTTTGCTTGTAACAGTACTATCTTTTAATTTCTCCAATCTCCAAGTCAAGTATTAGTCATCAACTATAATATGGGAAGAATAATCCGTGAAGACGGAAAAGTATAACAAAGATGTAACCCAAAACAGATATGTACTTAAGCAGGTTCCTCGATACTAACATCATTCACGTTCAAAAATTTAATAACCGAAGAAATGCAATGTAAAAAATAAAATAGTACGATAGGAAGGGGGTGGGGGTTGAAATTTATAATCTTACGAATTCTTATACTGGTGGACGGAGGGGGTATGGAAGAAGTGAAAATTTTAATTATTTTCTTCTTACCTGTAGGTAAGTACCTAATCTCAGCTCCGTCTTGCGACAGCCCTAGGAACTAAAATAAATTATTCGAACACATACCTACAGCGTTCATCACCCTATTCAGCATGGAATATACACCCCTTTCCACTAACAATATGTATAATTTTCCATTTCTCTGCCACTTACATCCTCCGCCATTTCAACCCCTCAATTGTAAATGATTCCAAGCGATGCCCTCTCGTACTTCGAAGTGCAGGCGTACATCGGAAGCTCCGTCGAACCGTTGCACAGTATCGAGGAAGCTAGCGAACATGCCCCCCATCGGCGAACGAAATAAAAAGAGTCCGTTTCGGCTGTTTTTAAGTCATTCGAAGCAGACTTTTCTGTTTCGGAGGGCCACTGAAAGCGATCCAGGGTGGAAAGGCCGCGTCGCAACAACTTGGCCGGGGCTCGGGCGGCTTTCATTCCGCGGCATTCGCGGGCTGCCCTCTCCTCGCTGGGAAAAAAGGGAGACGCCACTTAATTAAAGCGGCGAGCATCGTCTCGAAAGAATCCGCCCGAGTGCCACTCGCCGCTGGTCCTACGTTCTCGAGGAATCCCTCCATTCAGCCGCGAAGAAAGCAGCGCGTCCTCTCGTGATTACCGAAAGTACCGCGAGTGGGCACATTCAACGTTCCCCTGAATAACCTCCACGCACAGCGGGCCTAGCATGTATATATATATATTTGTTGCAATTTCGCTGAGGAAACGCAGCAACCGATGCAACCATTTAGAAATTTCAATCCGCTCGTCGAGATACTCAAGATTACTCTTGCCGCGGTCTGTACCTAGGTACATTGGAAAGATTCAGCGCGCAGTTGATACTCGACGAAGCAGCAATGATCAGTCGCATTGTTGAGCATCCTTCTCGGCGCGAGTACCACAAGTTAACTACTTCCTCCATTAGCACGCAATTATTCGCGTCCCTAATTGCCGAGTTACGCAATGTTATTCTCTCCGTTCGCTTCCAATTTCTGATCGAATTAACGTACCATCCAGTCACTCTTCGACATCAGAAAAGCTCGACTGCGATGTTCAGTGTCGATGAAAGAAAGAGCGTCAAGTGATTCCTGGCCTGCACCCTCGAATTCCAATCCAAGTCCACGGCGGCGTGAAACGTTGCGCGTGAAAGTGGCTTCTTTGGAGAGCGGGGACATTAAACGTCAAGCGTAATGCAATATAGGTATCGACTCGGCTCTCCTCCGATGCCGCTTTGTCGCTGCAAGTGTCTGGCCGCGAGGAAATGCGATTACGCGCGGCCGAATTTCGGATTCACCCTCGCGGCCGCCGTTTTATCCGCGCATTATTCGAATCCACTTTGAGTCCCCCTCGTGGCGCAAGGACACACGCTCCGCCATCCGGCGGCGTCCTGCGGGCCGCAGAGCTGGCCGAAATGCGCTTTGCGATTTAAATTTTGTCGCGGGACAAATTGCCTGACAAATCGGATTTTCACCGCGCCACGGCGACGCACCATCGCCAGCCACGATCAAAAGCCTGCCTCCACCCCCTCTTCTTTTTCTCTCTGTCGCTTTGTACCCTCTTCCGGACCACAATTCCCTGGCAATCCAATCGCTCGACTGTCCGAAACGGTTTGCTCGGCAGCATCGTGAAACCTTCTCCCGGCCTGTGGAACTTCATTATCTCCTTTTCGACCCTGCTCCTCGATGGATTAAGCGTCGCGGTTCTAATGTACCAGTATCCGATACTGCTTGCAAGTTGCACGGTAGTACGCGCGCAGAAGCACTAGAAACGTGGATAGATGGTTGTTTCGACGATTGGACCACTTTCGCAGTCGCATAGTGGGCCGGAGTGAATAATTTAGTGACATTTGGGTATAAAATTATTCCTTCCTAATGATGTATAATTTAATATTTTGTACGTTCATTTGTTTTTTTCAGTGGTTTAAGTCGCATGTGGGGGAAACTTTTCGTTTCCAAGGTAGAAAGAAAGGTCGAATAGTACTTATGTAAAGGAAACTAGCCAAATATCGATATAAAAAAAAAAATAAACGATACCAAATAAACAGTTCTCATTTCTTTTTTATCACCATTGAGTTAAAAAAATAAATAAATGTAAAATATATTAAATTATACATCATTAGAAAGGAATAATCTCGTGCTATTTTTTGGCGCAAATTCCGATAACGTAAAAAGAAAATACCCAAATGTCACTGAACCTTCAATCCGGCCCACTGTGCGTGGGACCAATGTGCCGAGTGACTTGGAAATTTTTCGGAGCCACTCGAGTTTTTCGCGATTTTCTCGAAAACGAACACGGCCACCGTAGTCACTCTGTTATACAAATACCATGTAGGTATATTCTGAATGGCTTTTAGTGTCACTACAATATAAAGTATCCAGTCTCCAGACTCTTTTCGCTAAAATCGACGTCGAGCAACAATCCTTTTCCGCCGCCAGCGGAGTGAACAATGGTGCAAAAAAGGCAGCCGCGAAGCGCTAATGAACGGCCGTGCTCGAAGGTTGCCGGGACGCGCGGCATTCGGTACTCGATCGGCGATTAACTTAATCGCTCGGTCGCGAAGATCCCATTCAGGCTGAATGATTATCCGTAAACTTACACCTGTTACGATTCATACGACGTCCGGTCACGAACCGCGAAACGAAACGCGAATGTGCACGCTGCATAAACTTGATTGCAATGATCGTTAAGCCGGATGATTCTCGTTACGGAATAGTTTGTTCCGATAGGTTCGTTCTAATTACGAGTCGACTGAACAGAGAGGTTTATTGCTTTGGGATCGATGTCGCCGGTCCCTCGCCTCGCCCTCGCCCTCTTCCATTTTACCATTTCGTGTCCTTCTTGTTTGATCTCTGCCCTGGCCCTCTCCCAACCTTTACACATCTTCCCTGTCGCCGTCGTTAGGCCCCATAGACGCCCCTGCCCGTTCGCGAGAGGATTTAATAAAGTACCTTGGAGGAATCATCGGGCAAGGTAAGTTATGGCCAGGAGACGCGCCCTCTGGCCAGGGATTTGTCCCTATTGTACGCGGGCCTCGCCATAATCCCCGGTCCTCTCGCTGTGACACTTGTCACCCGATTTTATCGCGTCGTTAAAACGTACCCCGGTCCCGGTATCGACATCAACGCCGCTTAATTGTGTATTTATTGCCCTTGTGGAATCCCGAGCTTCGCGCCGCGGCTTCTTCCATTTAACATGGGGCCCTGATGATGTCCACCGTGGTCCGCTGGCACTTTTCTTGGAAGATGCAGAGGATTCAGATTTGTGTCAAGTTTCGGAGGACCAGCCTCCAAGAGTAGAGCTTTAGGCGCAGGATAATAAGTATTTACTGTTACATCGTAGCTCGAGAATGCTTACGGTAAGTCGACGCACGCACGGCTGTTTATATTATCCTTCGAGGAACGCGCCTTAAATCGAAAAGATCGACGACACCGTGTCCCCGGCCTTTCAAGTCCAGATTCCATCGTAAAAAGGGAGGAGGATCGCGGCCACGCTAGTTCCCCGATAAATCACTATAAGTTTCCCATTACGGGAGCACGGGACGCCGGATACATTCGGCGGATCGGCCCGGGGCCGGGGGCGGAACTTGATGGCCCTGGAGCGTTCCTCGGACGGTTCTCGCTGTCGCGTCGCTCGTTACGCGGCCGCTCTCGGTGATTTAACGATCGAAAATTGCGAGACGCCCGAGATTTTCGGCCGGTGTCCCGTTACCGAGGCGAAATTTATTAAAGGGAGGCCACACATACGCAACAGGATGGCCCCCATTGTGGACCGTGCCTCGTAATTAAGACCTTGCTCAGAGAGCCGCGCGCGCTAATTATGATTACCGGCGCGTGCGTGTGCACGCACGATGCCCCGCTGAAAATCGAAACCGCCTGGCCCAGAAACGGCCCTCTCGATCACTTCTCGTCTCTGAAAACCTATTCTTTTCTTGCGACTGGTGCCTGTATTCGCCACGCATCACTGTTACACTGTACTTGGAAGAGGAATATTCTCCGCGAGACTAAAATCGAGCCAGAGATTAAAATGCAGATTTAATTCAAATCTGCTCGTAAAGAATGTATCAGAGTAAAACACCCCAGCGTGCCGGAGCGGTTTCGAGGAATCGTAATTGCCCGAAACGCCCGTCGAACAGGAACACCGTGAAGAATTAATTTTTTACTCGATGCCGGCAGCGAGTCCTTAATTTCAACGTCCACCGGGCGCACCTTTAATCCATTAATTATCGGGGGACATAGCTCGGCTAATGGCTTACATAAAAATCTTACGATGTCCCCGATTAAGGAAGCAAAGGCCCCGATAACAGAGTCCACTCGGGCCCGATGCAACGCTCGCTGCTTCTCGGCGGTCGTCGTGCTGCGCGTCGCGTCGTTTCGCGGCAAAATTGCTCCGTACAAATTGATATTTACGGTTTATGTTAATTCCAGTGGAACCGGGCCTTTAATAAATTCTGCGGTATCAATCTTTCGCCGCGTCGCGTCGCGTCGCGCGGCTTCTTCATCGCTTCTTTCTTCTTCTTCTTCTCCGTGGACGCAATATTTCAAAGGCAATTATGGATTCAAACGTTCCTCTGGTTTTTGTTTGCTTGCCACAAAAGGGGGATATCTTTCGACGTGGGAAGAGCAATCAGCGAGCCGGACATAAACGTCACGAATGATCAATTAATTAGAGGAGAAGAAAAATTGCGCGGATGCGATAAAGCCAGGGATACTCGGGGTCCAAGTGGGATCACCTGTCGCGAGAGAAATTCGAATAAAGATATCGCCGCAGTAAACAAGCACTTGGGATTCTTTGAATCGCAGGGCGGAAAGGGGAGGATAGAGAGAATTTGGTGGTAAACGGGACCACCTGTCGCACGGAGCGTTTCATTAAAGATACTGTCTCCATAAACAATTGATCTGGAAGCTTTGAATCGTAAGAATACGAGAGGAAGATAAGCGTTATCCGAGGCATAAATGGAATCACCTGTCGCATGATATAGATATCAAGAACGATCTATCAGATATGCTGAAGAGGTAAATTATTTTATAGAAATGATCACTAAAGAAACCAAAGTAAGAGACACAAGATCAGACCACGATCACCACCTTCCTATGATGCACTTAATTCTGTTTCTACTAGTTTAATCCTCATTCGTCCCTCGTGTTAATTTCACACATTTTTCAAAAAATAAAAATGATGATATGAACGATCTGATATTTCAAGAATATTAGATGAAAATCGTGAAGAACAGAATTAAGCGCACAACAATTGCACATGCTAGAAGACAGGAAGAATCGGCAACTCAGAAGAAGCGTTCGAACAGTTCCAAGGTATCGTTTCGCAAGTTCATGCCCCGTTCGTGCCGCGGGTCCCGAGTAGAGCTCGTGTTCGAGAACGTCTTTCGATTTTCATTCCGCTTCTTTCCGCTAATCGTGACTGAGAAGTCGTAAAAAATAAGGTCGCTTTACGAGTAGCCGGAGATGGTGGTGCGGATACGTCGGCAGAAGGGCCACGGGTACGCCGTCGTGTCACGGAAGGTGGCGAGTTCATGAAAAATATGCGTCACGCGAGCTGCCCTCCTCGGCTGCACAGGTGCAGAGGACTTCTATCACTCCACCTTCCGCCGTTCCTCCTGCAAGCGTACGTACCCCGACGGCCGTAAAGCGAACGACTCAAATCTGTGGTTACACACGGGCGGGTTCATTCATTCGTTCCTCTGTCCTCCCTCGTCACGAATGCTCTGGGGTAGACCTACATGCAATTCACTCACGCAATTTCAGATCCTCTGCCACGCTGTGGAGCGTCCGATGACGTCGGAACGTGGTGGAATGAAGCTTGCTAGCATAATGGTAGAAATCTTGGAGAGGAGGAGAAAAGTTATTGTTCAGGCTAACGCCAACAGACTCCACAGGTTGGAGCAGTCTCTAAATTCGATTAGTAGATAAACCGTCGGGCTTTGTGATTTCCCGACAGTTTTATTGTGGACCCAGGAACGACTGTCGTCATCCACAGCGAAGGGGCAGAAGGTAGGCGAAATAAATCTGAGGGAGAAAGAAAGGGTGGCAGAATTGCGTGGCCGTCGTACCTCGAAGACGACGAAAAAAGGAGCCCGCGTCGTCGGTACAGTTTTTGCCTCCATAAACTCGTTCTTGCTGACGGTTCACCAGGTGGCAGGGTACCCTACCGCCGTCGCGGCACCGTACTCCCCTGCTTTTACGACTTTTCCAGAATTTTAACGACCGCACTAAATGCCCTCTTATGAATTTTCTCGTCCCGATGTCGTAGAGTGTATCGAACCATTAAAATGCGGGGCTGCAAACGGTTCGTTTGAGAGCCGATGAACAGTCGGGATATCACGAAATCTTTGGTTTTCAAAATCGTCTCTCTTCATACTCGAATCGCAAGTTTCACTAGAACCTCGTCAAAGCTCCTGTAGAGCTCCTATAGAGCTCGTCTAGAGTTCCTGCGGAGCTCCTCTAGAATTCCTCCAGAGCTCCTCCATACCGTGCGCAACAGAGCGCAATATTTCCAAGAAAATTTGAGTGCCCCATCGAGCACCCCATGCTCAATCAACAATCAAACTACTGGCGCAGCAAAGACTGGAAGCGGTAATGAACCTCTGTACCGAGAATTTCTAACGCACCCCCAGCCGGCACAATGGAGAAGCGAAGGGTGACCCTCGCGCTCGTGTAAAAGGCAAAAAACCGAGGGGCACGTCACTCGCGCGAACACGCGTGTCTCGGTGAAGCGCGCGGCCCGGCCGTGACACCCGCGCGGATTCCACGCCGCGAGTTCCGCGCGGCTCTGTCTCTGCCGTTAAATTATTCATTTACGCGTGTCGCGGCGCGGGCGTCACGGGGAGAGAAACAGCGACGGGGTGGAAAAAATGAGGGGAGCGCTCGCCCGGCGAGAGGGACGCGCTCGGAGGGTAGCTTTACCAGCCGTTCGACGAAACAGTGCCGGGAAATGGCGTGTGTGATTGAGAGCGGAGTAATGGAGAGAGTGTTCTGCAATGTTTAACGAAGTAAGAACATAGTGACTCTACTGTTGCCTCTAAGATGGCAACCGGATCGAAACTGGGAGCCAAGATGGAGGATCTCGAAGGAGAGTAGCGTGACGAAGTGAAATGAAGGCGAAGAAGACGCGGGAGAAAGAAACCGGAAGACCGCGCGAAAGTTTCGGCCAGCGGGGGCGAGAAGGGCGATCGGGGTGAAACGGCCGCGGCGGGAGAGTGATAGAGAGGAAGAGGCGACACCCCAACAATGGCAAGGCGGCACGCTCACGCGGTTCCGCACAATGCCAGAACGCGGCGCACTGTCAAAGCGGTGTCAACTGTCGACCCGTTCCGTGGGGTGGCAGACCGTGGAGACACAGAACACGGGATACAAACGACGCCCCGAAGTCGCGGGACGCGCCAACCGTGAACGCAGCGAAACCGCCCGACCGTTTTACGTGCCTTCAGGAATTGCGGCCAGGGATATTTATGCAGCTTTTGGTATTTTACGAAGCCCAATTCCTGGGGGTTCGATCGACGATAGCGACAATTTCGAACGTGACAATTTGGAGTTGGAGTTTAAGAACTTATTTCCAGCCTTCTAATATCGCCAGTCCCAGTAAATATGTACATACATACGTATATCGTTTCGACACCCTCGACGGAACAGAACTCAGCATCGTTTCCAGCGGACAGGTAAGAAGGGGGTGGCAGCGTCGAAGGGGAATCGGGCGGACGGTAATAGAGACGTGAACGAGGGCCGCGACACGCTCTTGCGGAATCTTGGGACGTGACGCGCGTACGTCGTGGTTGGTGGATGCACCTCGCCGCGTTTGATAATGCATTAACGCCGGTGGATCAGGGATATTAGCATAGCATACGCCCATCGCATTTGAATTGAGAGGCAGCAGCCCCTCGGTGTGCAAGCAGAAGCGAGGAGAAGGCGTCCCAGCGTCTCTTTGTCATGCTAATACCCGGGCCCTGGCATCCATCCCCGACTACAGAGATGACTCTGCACCGTTTACGCTACTCCACGGCGCGGCGACGACGAGGAGCAGCAGGACCGACCAGGGCTTCCGGTCGCCCGGAAATTCCTCCGATGATTTCGCGAGTTTCCCCGATCCTCCAGATAGGTACGTTAGCTACGACTCCGGCGTCTGCCCCTCGCAACTCCATTTCCTTGTGCTTCCTCCGCTCCCAGTGGCTTTGCCATTTTCAAACACCGAGAGGCCATGGATTTAATTGTAAAATAAAGATCGTTTAGAAATCAGCACGCTTATCCTCCGAGATCAGTGGTCGGTGGTTTTATAATTATTCCCCCGGCTGCTCGTAGCGTCGTGACCTCCTAGTGGCACGCCGATGCTCACGATCGCAATTAATGGCGCGTCGATATCGTGGGATAAATGTCTCCGTGCCGGTATGCATTTGCATCGGGGGCGAAACAGACGCTGCGGGCTAGAATGGGTGGATCGCGATCCGGCCACCTTACCCAGAAGAGTTTCTCGCACTCGGTGCCCGCCATCCGCGTATTCTTTCGCAGACGGGTGGAGATCGATGGAAATGTTGTGCCCGGCAACGTGGGAATTCGCGGACTCGCCAAACAGTACTACTTCGTACTAATGGAAATCGTATTTGCGTCGAAGGTAAGCTTAATAAATTAAATTTGCTGGATTGGAATATTAAAATCCTCGAGACAAGTGTTTAGGGTAAACTAGAATAAATTTTTGGATCATTCTACTTGAAGGTAGAGGTTCCTTATACCAGAACCTAAAGTGTCGATATCGACTGCTTCGTCCCAAGCAATCTACGCCCTGTCACTCAAAGGGAGTACTCTCCGCCCAGAATTAATTACCCAAAGATTAATTGAGGAATGCAACGTACAACCTTCTGCGACGTGATACGACACGGTGATTTTCTGTAATTACTACATTCTCCAATTCCAACTTCCATGTACTTAGGAAGCGTAAAGGTAAACCATTATCCGTTGTGATTGCTGTCTGATTAAATGTCTCTTAATACTCCATCCAGCAATGTTCCCTAGAGCCTTCATAAAACCCCCAGTAACATCGGAAAAGTGCGTTAAATCCAACTATTGCGACTATTGCGCACACTTAGTCGAGGTGTCCCTCCACCTTATCAGCTCCCATCATGGAAAGCATTCTATTTGCTCACTCGAGAACGATTCTAGAATCCGTCGAGATCGCCGCACACCTCGCCGCGCCGCCGCGCCGCCGCGCCGCCGCGCCGCGGCGATGCAATAAGACTGAAGGGAGCACGTCGAAAGGATACACACTCCACAGGTTGCATCTCCCGCTAATCGGCGGATGGGAGCCACGGTGACAGCCAAGGCGATTCGATCGGCCACGTGTTTTGATAAATTGCTTATTCGCGCGTGCAGAGGCGAGGATGAGTCGCAGATACCCGCGTCCCGATAACGGCGAGCGCGTAAACGCAGATAATTAGTCGATGCTGATGATAGGTCAACCCCCTCAACCCCCGTCGGTCGATGCATCGGCGCTTCCCGACCGTCCGCGGGAACGGCCGTGTTAACGATACGAGACCAGAGGAGAAAAAGGAAAGTAATTGATTCCACGCGGAGGGAAACAGTTACAACCGTGATCGAGACTCGATTTCCAGACGAGCTCTCTTTTCGGAGATAATCGTATGCAGCGCATTAACCAAGTTGCTCGACGTGTTCTCCTGGTCGACTTTGTGAGTCTCCCCTGGTCCCCTTCAATCAACAACTTTGTCAATCTTCTCGCGGGCTAATTATGGTCGACATTAAGGGGATGTTGCGGTCTAGAGTCCGTAAAAATAGCTGGAATATTTAGGAATTAATTAAACGAAAACTACCACAAATAATTTAATCACACTGTTTGCATCACACATTGCAAACGAAACAAAAATTCATGCGAAACGGTGGCACTTGTAGCACCGCTTGTGTAAACCACTGGTCTGAAATAAGGAACAATGCCAGATTATTAAAGGACACGAAGTTCCCTGGTGGACATAACTTTAAAAATTACAAAAATGACATTTTTCGACAAAATAACGACATTTGAAATTTGAAGTCACGTTTCCCTATGTTTTTCGCCGTTTCAACGTCTTTAAAAAATACAAATTTTCAAAACTTTTAAAATGTTAGAGGCTTATCCACTGCATTGAAGTATATTCTTTAAAATAAAAGAACTTTCAATCGAATCGGATGGTACCTTTCGAGATATTTGTTCCCCCGATTTGAAGAACAATATTTAGAAAAAAACGCGTTTAAAATTTACTACGCTACTCAAATACCTGTAACTTCAGGAATTTTTCGAATTTAACAATAGGTATCTTTCTAACCACATATTCTTAAAAAATTGCTTTTTCGACATTTTTGGAGCTCCCCTTAATTTAGAAACGGAGTCATCAAACCTCCACACAGATACTTCAGGTGTATCCAACCTTTGCAAAAATATTCCGAAGAAACTACTTAGGTGCTCGTGGAAACAGTTCCATTCGAGTTTCCACGGCTCGTTCTTCTCAGATGGAAGCGATTTAAAAGAAACTCAGAATGCTAAATAGCTGAGGATTTCCAGGTGAACGATCCGGGGCCGACGCGCGACTCGCGAAGGAACTGCCTCGCGTCTCGAAAGGCGCCGCGGCGAATGTCTGCCAGTCGAAAGGTTAATTAGCAAATAAATAATTATAACGGCGCGAGATTAAATCGCCGCCTCTGTCGGCGCGAGCGAGTAGAAAGCGCGTCGCTGGTTTAACGGACAGAGGGGGGAATAAAATAACAGCGGCGTGCATAAATAAACGGGACCTTCGCGTGGGTGTGGCGTTGTCGACGATGTCCGGTGATCCGCAAAGTTCACGATTTTTCTATCCAGCGCTCTTTCACTTTCGCTGGTTGAAAGCATCGGCAGGCGAAATTATTCCCGCAGGAAAGCTTCCCCTGATGTACAGCGTTTCTCTTCGCCTCAGAAGCAAGCATCAAGTTTGTCAAAGACAGGAATAAAGATAACGGAGGTGCTACTCTATCTGCTCGCTGTAATTTGACGTTAAATGTTCGAAAGGCTTGAACACAGGAAAGAAATAGGTAGGAGAATCACTGTCGAAACGATTGAAAGGCTGGCGTGAAAGAGTTTCGAGAGGAGTTGATCCAGCCAGAGAGGGCGGACCAAGTGCCGTCATCGTCGCGCTCCACGGAGAACGCTTTCGAAAGGGCTTTTCCATCGGTGCACGGTATCGGAGCACCTTATCTGCCGACGAAGGTGGCCAGTGGCGCGGCAAGGGCCAGCTAAGGCTACTCTGATCAGATAACGCTGGGAACGGAGACAAAAGGATGTGCATTAGCCAACCGGTCGCTAATTAACCGATCTTCCATTATCGAGGATAGGCGTGACTCCCGTCGATCTTCCCCGAATGACAAATCCCGCATAAATTACACGAGCGCCAAGGTCGGTCGTGATCGGTCACGCCTTCGTGTCCGCGGAGGTATTCGCCGATCGACCGTGCCAGATACGACTTTCTTCGCTCTGTTACGTAACGCACACTTCGAACGATCACGACGCTCCTGGATCTTGATCTCGTAGCCTAGCCGCTTCGGACAGCCGAGATCGCGTTAAATGTCTATTTGTCTCGGAAGTTTCCTTCCCTAAAACGCCGGTTTTCCCTGTAATCATGTGGTATCAAAAGGTTTCGACGTGGCCTATCGCGATAAAGCGTCGAGGAAGATGCCGGGTTGCACATCGGCCCGTCAATCCCCACGTCACCCTTTCCCTACGAGAGCTACTTAATAACTGGCTGCCCAGAGCTCCCAACGCGTTCTGGCTTCTGTGCGGAATCGAAGCGGAGTCGATAGTCTCGCGTGATGGCTCTCGCGGCGCGATGCTTCCCGGTTGCAGTGGGAACGAGGAAAAGCAGTTAACCATCTGCCTCTCCGCGAGACCTTCGACATACCTATTGCGAATGCCGTGGAATGGTAAAAATGGTAAAAATTCAGACGACGGATTAGTACACCCGTCCTACCGTTTTCTATTCGAGCGAACCTCGCTGGAAATTCTCTAGCTCGCGGCGAGAAGACGGCGCTGGTTTGGTTCTGCTTACCTGAAACAGAAATAAGGGCAGAGAGGTTAGAGACAGAGGCTCGTGATGCAAGGAGCGACGTGGGCGGCGGGCGGCGGGCGGCGAGCGGCGGACGGCCCGGTCGCCCGTGGAAACATTAATCTTGGCGAAACGCGCGCGTTTAATGAAATCCACGGTCACTTCTGTCGACGGAGACCGAGTGGACGACCCACGCCAACCTTCCGCGTTCGCGCGCCTCTGTAATTTTACGCCACGCCGTGCAGTGACAGTTCCTTCGCGGAGGGGAATGCCACGCCAGATCGTGGGTGTTCGAACCGCGGAAACTCGAGCTTGTCACCGAGTTCTGTCCTCGGGACTGTCACTTATCGCGACGGATGTTTAAAGGAGGATTATAGTTTATGTAACGCTAAAACAAGCCGATCTTTGGGATCTCTTTCCGGAGAAATTATGAAGCAAATCAGTTGGAATCTTTTTGTGGCTTTACATTTAACATTTGAAGATAGGATAAAAAAGTTTTTCTTAAAAATGTGGATTGTAGCGTCGAAAGTACCTACTTTCTTCAAACTTGTGGGGGTGATTTAGAGAAAACTATTGCGCATATAACTAAATAATTTCAAAATGTTCGCGATGAACCTCTAGAATTATAAAAACATTGATTTTAATAATTCAATGTTGCATAAGAAGATCAAAAAATTTCCTCAAAAATGGTACTTTATCTCCTAAGTTGTAATATTTTGTCAAGTTTCGATATTTTTATTGCTTTTCAGGTTCATCGATGATATAATTTCATAAATAATAAGAATATTTGGGTTTTTTTATTCTAGACAAAAATTAAAGGCGCTAGAATGGAATCTACAATGCATATTTTTAACATACTAAACTTTTTTCGTATTTTCAAATGTGAAATATAAAGCCATAAAAAGGCTATATTCAAATTGTTATGTTATGAAGTACTTGTTGGACTTTTCCTTTTACAAGCCTCTATTATTCAAAGCCTTACAACTATTTAATTCTAAATATAATACGTTATTCCGCTGCCGTGGGCGTTTAGCCACGCTCGTGTCGACTCAGAGATGCTCGATGCGCCAGCAATTCGATAATGCTATACCACGCAACTTCAACCTGCGCGACCCACCACAAATTAAATCAAACAGCACATCCCTCGTAAAGCTTCAAGTGCAGTGAAAGAAGGAATCCCATTTCACTAGCATGCCAGGTGGTTCTATCGCGTTTTAAACGCGTAGTCCTGTATTTAAGTGTCGCGCGTGCCCAGGTAATCTTGGTACCCTCGTTTCGCGTCAGGTCACCCCAATCCCCGACGGAGGAAGGACACTTGTCGCGTCCACGAGCCCTGGGACACGCGAGGGCGGGCCAGAGCGTTCCACCGACAAGTGCCCGTACCTGGACAGGTGACACCCCGTGACAGTTTCCGGGCGACCGAGCCAGGGGATCTATAGAAGGATCGAGGGGGCCGCTTTCAGCCGATTCGAGTCGAGTCACCGCGGCATTGTCAGCCGTCGACGAGCCGGTGACATCTCACGTGCACGTCAACGATCCGCAAAAGCGTAACAGGATTATCCCTCGGGAAGTCGAGCCCTTTGTCGCTCCTCGACGACACTTTCGTGCCCCGGAATGACAGTCGGATGGGAAGATTACGGGGGCTGGGGCAGAGCTTGTCTCGTCGCTGACAACTTCTGTAATAGAAGAATCCTCGCTTCTATTCACCCTCAGCAACCTGCTGCAACTTTTGCCAAATCGTACACGTGCTACTCTTCCAGCTAACCCTTTTATTGCTGCGGAATTTCAGAATCTCTGTGGGTAGAAATCTATCGGTGAAGCTGGGAATAGTGCTGACGATTCAAGGACTTGGATGTTGCAAATGAAAATGACATCCCGTTCACTCGGTTGATTCCCTATTAGTAGAGGCTAGACGTTTCTCGAGAGACGAGCGCAAACGCGGAACAACGGTTCGCTGGACGCGATCGTCAATCTTGTCGAGCGTTCACCGTCCACCAGGCTAAGCGGATAATTATTTCGGGCCCGTTCAAACCTTCTTTCCCTCCCTCCTTCCCTTTTTTACTTCGGTGGATAAGGTTTTTGGTGGCACTCGAGCGAGAAGGGAAACAGCGGGGACGATTCTTCGGGACCGCGGGTGGTTCGCTTTCAATGGAGATAATTTGATATTCCTTATGCTTCTGACGAGTTGGATGTGCCATTTTTGAAAGAGTATGGCTCAGAGTCTTGTTTTTGGAGTCGAGTGGAAATTGAATACCTACTGTGTTCCTCCGTAGCTGCAGACCATGTGATCAGAATTTCCGCAGCCGAAAGATCATCGATCACGACCTCCCTATCGGAAGAATCGCAGGAGGGGCGTGACAGTGGTCCCGTGGATATTCACTTTAGTAATCGCGACGTTTTATTCACTCGGGATGACGGTGCTGGATATCGTGACGGGCCGAACGAGGGGCAGAAGCAATGGATCGAGAGACAGTGATGGAATCGGCGGGGCTGGGGGTGACGGGACACGGAGCGCAGAAAAGAGGTCCCCGACAATTAACTTAAACGAACCGGGAGTGGCGTGACACGTACTTTGTCGCGCACGTCTTCTGACATCAGCCACCATGGCTCCCGTTCCTTCTGTCCATTCCGCTATGTTTCAGCCTTGGCTGAGGCTGCACCTCGCGTGAACGCTAGTGCGTCGCCAGTTCCTTAGAAGTCGCTCGAAACTGTCAGTAGAAACGGGACGGGAGCACGCGAGATGTGGTGTTTAAGAAAAGCGTCTTTGAGGATGGCTGGACCAAAGGAGAGAGGAGAGAGAGAGAGAGAAGTGTCTAACTTCATTCCTGTCCATTGTTACTGAATTAATTCCGTGGAACTGTTTACGCGATAAAAATATCCTCAATCCAATTAGGATGAAAATTAAACACTCCGCTTATCCCATTCGACGACATCCTCCCATAAATCTCTCAGCTGCAATAGATTCTCAACAATACCTCCCGACAAACGACAAAACGCCTAATCCCTCCCCCGTATCGTGCCATCTAAATCGAGTCACGATATCGATACGTCTCCTGCGAGACGAAGAAGAAGTGGAGGAAGAAGGGAAGAAGGTAATCGATCATTATCGAAATCAATGTATGCCCTTGGATCTTTGACGGCTGATCGAGCCACGCAGATAACGCGGAGAGGAACCGAGATTTTAGCGCGAGCCTTTAAAATTTCGGGGTCACGAGATTCGATCAGGCGCGGAGAACCTTCCGTGGCTTTTTCGCCCCGCGAGAGGCGTTCGTTATTCGATTCGAAGAAGGAAAGATGCGATCAGGAAAACGCCTCCCCGTTCCTTGGAAGGACGCGATTATCTGATAACGCCACGGGGATTGAAAGTGCGTCCGCGACGCCATTAAACACGGGCCTCGAGGAAGCCTGCTCCTTTGCGCGACGATGCTTTTTCGCCAGGATTTTCATAAGAAGGATTCCCTTGCCGGGAAAATTTATAATCCGACTTCGATGAATATTCATTCGAGTACCTACTCGTTAAAAACAACCGCGGAACGTGCCGCATAAATTATTTAACAGTTTCGTCGGAGGAAGTTCAGCGCGATGTTTATCCGCCTCTAGAAATTGCAAATTTTTGCGCGGGGCTGTTGAACGCTGCGGTGCTCTTTTACGGCAGCTGATATCAAGATGAACGCAACCGAACTGGAGACCGATCTTCTAACAATTATCCTTTCTCTAAGAATTTCCTTTCGCGAACGAGTTTCGCGTGATTTTTGCACGAAGAAATCCGGACGTCGACTTCAAATAGCCGCCATATTGTTTTAAATTAATATTTTTGAAATTTCCTGCGTGAATCAGAGGATACATTAATATACTAACGAAATCTTTTTGGTTTTTTCATTTTACATCTTTTTAAAAACGCCTCTTGGATGTTCCTTGTAATTTTATTATAAACGTAAATAGTTTTCTACAAAAAACTTACTAAATGTTCTTTAATTGTAGCTCTTTTAAGTGCAAAAAGTTCTGTAAAAATGTATGCTTCCGCTTTTTCAAAAAAAATTCATAAACATTCGCCTCTTTCCGGCCTCCTGACTAGATATAAGCCCTTGAGGGATTTTTTTTTCACGTGACTTTAGTATGCTTCGATCACACGCGCAGTCTTTTCGTTAAGCCGCTCTCACGCGCAAGAAAACCGCCGCGCGGCATTTCGCGGAATCGTGCGGATTAACGAATCAGGAAGGAGCGGCAGCCCTCGGCAGGATAATCGATTATTTCGGAGCCCCGAATCAAATTTCCATCCCTAATTGCTTTCCTGGGCGGAGGAGTCGTGGAGTCAACGATTCGTAAAAAGGACACTAGGTATGTCACAGTCCCACAGTAATTTAAATCTCATTATATATTGGCCCGCCGTTTGCGGTTTTCGTGGCAGTGGCTCTCAGCTCTGGGAAATCGCTGTTGGGGGCTTGAGGCCCACCGTAGATCGTACGCCTCGGAAGAAGAATGTCCCTTTACCTCACAATTATTCAGCATCCAGAAATATCTGCCAGGAATACAACAATACAATATAAATATTCCAAGTTTGCTATGAGAAATATTGGCGCGCTTCGATCGCGTCTCCGATGGACGCCGCGCCAGCCGAGAACGTCGATGCAGTTTAATATCGGGTCGTTCTGCGGGCTGCCTCCTCTTTTTTCGCGTTTTTCAGCGGCATGAGAGACCCTGCCGCTCGCTATGTACGTATCCATTCCAGCGTTATTGGTAATCAAGTCGGGGGATCCGTGCGCACGTATAACGACAATATGAATTACGGTGGTTCCCGGTCAGCGGGGATTACTCGGGAATAAGGCCCCGAACATCGTCGGGACGTCTCGAGACTCTCGACTCGGGCCCAAGGGGGGAGGCGGGCGAGAGAGAGAGAGGGAAAGAGGGAGGGATCGTGCTTGCGACCAATCTTGCGGAATTTCGAGGCGAGTGATGTAATTTCAGCGATGATCCGTGGCGCGCGTCATCGCCGGCTACAAGATTCGTCAGATGCCGATCGCGTTAGATACTGGACCAGCCACAACCCTCCTAAAGTGTCCTTGGATATTTTTTATGGAAGAAATATAGGTGAAAGCAACGTTGCCAAATGTGAACGAATAGTCGAATACCTACCTCGCCCCCATTCGATTTAAACCCAGAGATCGGTATCGGTGGCGAAAAAAAGGGGGCTGGCAAATTGGCCATGGGCAACTGCAATCGGTGGAATGGTGAGGAGCGAGTGCGCGAGCCGGGTCTGGCATCTGCATTTGGCAAATGAAAACTTAACGAGATTTGGTGGAAAATTTTTACCCCTGCTCTCCCCACGGACGTTGTTCAAAGTGACACGTGCCGCCCACCCCTCTCCGATGGACGCGAGACTCGCGTCGTCTCCGTGCCCAACCACCCTCCTCTGTCCAGCCACTTTTGACATCGGATACATTTCGTTGGAACAACAAACCCGAGGCATTTTCGATCACGATTACCGAGGCCCGCGGGCCATCTACGCCGCCAATCGGCACAGGCATTCCCACGTAATTGGTTTTTACGTAATGCTAAGCAGCCGGGAATTGCGCGCGGATTTGTTTTCCGTCGGGGTGAGCCCGCGATATTCCGATCAAAGCCTCGATCTAGAATTAATTAAATGCCCGCCTCCTCGATAGGGTGGCTCCTTCTCCTTTTTTCCCTCCGCGTCCACCGAAACATCGAAAGCATCGGCTGCGAGGGGGTGAAAGTTTATGAAATAGAATTTCAAAAAGTTCCGCGGGGTGCAACGCAAAACTATCTCCGCGGGCCTCTGTTCTACCGTGGACGCCGGGGATTTTTGCTCGTTTCGCTGGAATTTGTTAGAGTTCAATTAAACGTTGCTTTGTTTCTCAAGTGCTCGATCACGGCACGCTCATTAATGAAAGCATCGTCGGTGGAAAAATAACGACGCGCGGTGGCTATCTACATTCTATGAAGAGGGAAGGTCGGTGGGGAGAAAGAAAGGTGGAAGCACCCCGATAAAATTCTATTGTGTCGCTGAGGAGCGTTTAAGCCTCTCGGTTCTTCCTGCTTCACCCTCGACTCCTCTCGTCCCACGACGGCCACCCCTCTTGTCGCTTGTTGTCGCAGGCCATTATTAGCCTTCCACCCCCGCGCCAGGGATAAGGGTGACTTTTTTATTTCCCCACGACTTGACATCCGTCGATCTCTCTTTCCGTGTCTGCCACTTGTTGCTCCGGTGTCCCGATGCTCCTTGTCGCGACACCGGCCAACCCCTGTTTCTTTTTCGTCTCCACCCCACGTCGCCATCCCTCCAATAATATTTATATCCACGAACATATCGTTCTGGATCCCTCGTATTTCCCTTTCGATTACCCATCGCAATACAAACACTCATCCTCGACACTTGGCTCCAGAATAAACCTGACCTTGGGTACTCTTTAGCTGAAACACCGAAAATGGCCCCTCATTTCGCGCTGCCACCGCGCAACAAAGTATCTCAGCGGTATCTGGCTACAAGGAGTCGTGGCGTGCGGAATCGGCCGATGAGAATTCCATCGAGCACGATCGTTTGCAAGGGAGGACAATCAGGCAGGGTGCAGGGTGAATCGAAGGGCCCGCGGCGCGCGGGCCCGCACAAAGCTCCGTGGAAGCCGTTTGGAAGCATCGCGATGCGCTTGCTGCGGCGCGACGGGGTGAAAGAGAGCGGAGACGAGGGTGGCGCGTCTACGGACGCACAAAGTATGTGGATCTGAACGTGAACGGAGTTCGGACGCGGAGCATCCCCTGCGGGGCGACCTCTGTGATCGGCGTTCCGTGTAATCGGCAAGTATGCAGATGATTAAATTTGCAACATCATCGCGGCAGGCCCTGAAAGCGAATAAAGGGCTCGGACATGGGGCTCGTGGTGCAGGTTTGTCGGCAGTTTGACTCGCGGTTCGCCAAAGGCACGTCTTTCGCTACTAGGCTCAAGATTTCTCCACTCCCTGCTTCCCGAGGAGAGTAAACGAGCCGTGAGCGGTCCGACGATCCAACGCACCCCTCGCGACGTTTACATTTCCAGAGCTGGGGGTGATTCGGTGGGTTCGAGTTCAAGGCATCCTCCGATACAATAGCAAAACCAGATCAGAAAGTCTCAAGACGACCTCCCCTGTCCAAGATGCGACAGGCAACTCGACGCTGCGCAAAGAGGAGCGGCCGCGGCACCAGACCACCGCTCCGCGACAAAAGACGGGAAAGCAGAGACGAGGGTGCCTGCCGCCTGGGCGCCTGCCGGTTGCATCTCGGTTGCTCGAAGGACGTTACACGGCCTGGCAGGCGGCTCGCAAAGATGATACAAAATATTAATATTGCGCGCGTTTCCCGCATAACTCACGGGCCGGTGAGCGCGTTACGCACGCTCCACGGCGTCTATATCCCGAGGGATGTACGGGTGGCTCGCAGGATAAGCAGGATGCGTCGGAACAGAAACGGAACGGGGAGAAAAGGGGCCGCGGCGGGGGGAGAAGGACGCGCGTGTCTTTGTGCTTTTAAGGGCTCAAGGACCCATTGTGGCGTCCTCCGGGGCCACGAATCGCCCGTGGAAGCCGCATGTGCTCCTCTAAACGCGGCTCAATGCCGGCCGCAACTTTTATCCTGGAAAAACTCGCCCCTCTGTGCCGGCTGCGGGGCCATTATGCGCCGGCATAACTCGTCAAAAATATTGTGATTGGTCGGCCATTGAATATGACGTTACCTGGTCCGCGAGACCACGGCAGAAAAACTAGCTCGACAATGGGGGGGGGGGGGGGGGGGGAGGAGACAGCGGTGCAAGCTCCCAGAAACTAGGTCCTTCTTTTCTTCCTCTCTGCCCCTCGAGCCCCCTCTTCCTTGCACCGCTGTGGGTTAAAGAATATCATATTTTCTCGGTCGGTGCGCAACGTGTCTCTGGAATTTCATATGACGCACGGACAAAGAGACGGCTAGAATGGGATCGAGAAAATCTTGAGGATAATGAAGTTCGACGTGTACCGGAGGGGGAAGCTGGGTCTGGCATTAGGGGCGCGTTTCAGCGGCGATGTTTGATTTTCAAGTGCCACCGCCATATTGCGCAAATGTTGTCTCTCGTTCCGGTATTCCGCCTTATGGATCCGTCATACACGTTTCTTCACGGTTTCACGAGATTCCAGGCACATGGTGAAACTTTTTGCCCGAGATCCGTCCAAGGGGCGCGGTGATGGACGTATGCTTATGTAGTCGAACAGGAAATCGTGGGATTCGACTGAAGTAGATACCTATAGCTGACGCAACCGAGTGTTTCGAGAAACTGGAGGTTAATTTAACAAAAAACCAGTGGGGGGCCGAACGTTACGCCCAAAAAAAAAGGGACGTTTACTTTTTGCGAGTGGCCGTTAACTTGCACGGGCCACAGCGGCACGCAAAAGTTGCGCAAATCTGGTCGAAAGTCGAAAAAAGGGGGAGAGATCGCGTTCCCCGAACGATTCCATTTTCCAGGAAACCCGAGGCGAGGCACGCCGCGTCGCGCCGCTCAGGTGGCATTGTTCGACGGGATGTTGAAGCATCATCTAAACTAATTGTTGACAGCCGGACAATGCCGAGAGCCGGTAATAATAACTTTGCCCGCTGAGAGGCGTATTGTGTCCCAGCTTGGCGTCTTTACCTGGATCCTGGAACCAGCGCAGAGGCGAAAAGGAGGGACCGTTTCTCTCTCTCTCTCTCTCTCTGAAACTTTGCCTCGTCGATTGCGACATAGGTACTCGGAGACACTTAGGTATCAGTCGCTGGCAGAAATTTTTTCGCAACCTACATTCCCTGTTAAATCTTCAAAATTAAATAAAAGTTGCAATTCTTGTCACCGTTTTTATGACGATCCCAAAAGCTCCCGATTTACAGAAAAAAATCCTTGGAGCAGTGTCGTCGCCACGGGACGAGGGTTTGGTTTCAGCAAAGTTTCATCGGCATTCGACTCGGACGCGTCGATTTCCTCGGAGAAGGGGCCGGTCACGCCGGTGCCTTCTCTCCCCCGGGGCAGGGGCGGCGACGATGACATCAGACTTTCCTCGCAAAAACAATGCACAGAGGATGACTGTGTCAGTCTGGCGGATCGCAGCGAGTCGCACACCCTCCTGGCCACCTTCCTCTTCCGTCTCCCTCGCTCCCCGATCTGGGCTGAAAAATGAACGAGAAGGTGGACGTGGAAAGAGCGCGGAAGGTGTGACCGCGCCCCGCCTTCAGACGTGCTCGCCACGAAAGGAAATTACGGGCTAAACAGTACTTTCACCCCAGGGCCCGGTTATTTGTATTATTTCTGACACCCCGGGTGCCATTGTTTCCGCTCCGCTCGGGGGAGGACCTAATGACGAGCATGCCAGCCCGGCAAATCGGCAAAACGAGCCGATAATTGCGGCTTTCGTTATTTTTCCGGGGGCCCGGCCGAAAACGCGCACCGTCATCGCATTTCCAATTTGTATCGATTGGATCCCTCGTTCTTACTCTCCCGCCTGCCCTTCTTCTCCTTTTTCCATACTCTTCTTCCTCCTGCTTTCGTCACGGGGGACTAGCTCCAGACGTTCGGATATCTGTCTGGATCTCAAAGCTTTCCAGCGGAACGGAAGGTCGCGCTTTTGTCGCGGGATCGAGTGGCCCCACGCGCTGCTCCAATAGTCGAACCCTTTCTTTCTGGGTCCTTTTTCTTGTAGCTGTTGAGTTGCATGGTGTCTTTTACGGTGCGAGTAGCGAGGGAGAACCGGGGAGCTCTGTTAATATCCTCGCCACGATTCCTATTTGCAAAGTGTGAGAAGGCTCGACTAAAGTGCAAGCTTTGCAGAAGAACTACTTATACATGTATAGTGTCAGCAGAAGATAGTGAAGCTCGTCTGCTAAGTTTGGAGCGACAATGAAGTTCGCGAAGGTCGCTATTTCCATTCGGTCAAGGACAATGTTCCTTTTCACTGGAAATTCTAAGTGGCATGCGTTATTAGAATCATCGGTGTGAGCTCTAGACATACTTACGCTCATTAGTTTGCCCAAAGATTCGATGCCCTTTGTTCACAACCCCCACGTGGGACAAGTAACAGATGTCCCTCAACAGCAGAACCTCTTTAGATACGCGCACCATCTTCGACCGAGAAATTCGCGTAGGCCTTTGCGTAGATCTCGCGTGCGCCTTCCCAATTGTCAAGCCCGCAGCGTATAAGGAGAGAGGAAGAATACAATAACGGCACAGAGGCCAGAAACGCCCCGCGACCATTGTCGAGGCGGAAGCGAACACAGCCCCGGATGAAGATATCACAAAGGGAGAAATACAGCACTTGAGCGACCGCGGAGACCATGACACGATTGCATTCAATTCCACGTTCGTGTCGATATCTCCTATTAAGCAATATGGGCGTACTAAGCGTTTTAACAGTGTAATTCGTCGAACGTATAACTTTCGTCGCGCCCCTGGAAACGGGGAATTCCGTTTCCTCTACTCGCTGTTTACCTTTTTACTTGGACCATCTGCTTGGATTAACCGCTTCGATTACAGGGGGCGTGACGACACCATTTTGAATTTCTCAGTGGCCCCAAATGGCGACGCAGCGTGGTCCTTTTTACCTCTCAAAACTCGTAAAACAATCTAACTAGCTACCTATATCTCATCAACGCCCAGCTTAAACCGTTTAATCCAGAGACGTGAAATTTGGAAGGTACATTGTTTTTATGGCGAAGGCATCCACTAAGGAAGGATTTTTGGAAATTCTATCCCCAAGAGGGTGAAAATGGATAAAATGTATTTTCTCCGACTCCTGAATATCTCTTAGGCCCGATTAGATATCAACTTGGTTTTTACTTACAAAGGTGACCCACACAAATGCCTAAAAACCAATTTCAGAATTTTGCTCCAATCAACCCCCTACGGATGTGAAAAGGGGTGAAACGTGATTCCACGAATTCCTCAAAATCTCTTGGGCCCAATTCGATATCGATACTCAGTTTTAGACTAACAACACAAATGCCTGAAAACTAATTTCTAAATTTTGCCCTAATCATCCCTAAAGGGGTGAAATCTGGATGTGGTAACACATCTTTTTGTAATAAGTGTACATTGAATTGTGGCGTATTAATTTTAGAATAGTAGGTGTGAATGAACATAGGTAAACATAGGTAAATTATATCAGTTATACAAAGGTTACTTTACAGAAATTACTTCAACAAACAGATATAAGGTACGTCCTGTTAATAGCGAAGCGCGGGTATTTTGCTAGTCTTAGGTACGTACCTATTTCTAAAGTATGGTTCCCGTCATTTGAGATGTTGGTTACGTAACCACTTCCGAGATTCTCAATACATAATTCACACATCCCGCTCTGAACCATCGCAAGAACACAACCTAAAAACCGTCTCCAATTCTTCGCCCGCGGCCTCTGCGGGGGCGGAGGCCATGAGGTGGACAAAACCGAGGTGGCCGCGACGGCGAGCGATCGTTCCGCCGTCGATACGCGTTCCCTCGCAGGCCAAACGAGAAGTGGAACGAAATAATTTAACAGAGACGGGTACGTGCTCCAGCGAGAGGACGGAAGGAAGAGAAAAAGAGAGTCGGCCAGTGGACAGGAAAGTTCGTGCAAGGATCGCCGGGAATCGCAGGAATCCGGGTCCCCCGTGGTTTTTGCGGTCCCGTGGCCCGCGATCTTCTGACTTTCGACGAAATTACCCTGCTCCGGGTGACACCGCGTCGCGTAATGGCCGGTTCAAGTTCGCATTCCTGCACGCAAGCCCGCCAGGCGACACTTTGCCTAACGATAGGTTGCGTCCGACGGCCATAAGGACGACAAAACCGAGCCGTGGCACCGAGGGGTTCGTCGTCGGGCGCGCTCGCGATCACGCGACACCGGTCTTTTAATAAATCGGAACGCCAGCCCTGGTCACGTTCGATTCAGTCGCCGCTCAGGAAATATTATGCTTCCGTCGCGTCGGGCCAGCTGTCGTTCGACCAGGGTCGCGTAAAGGGGTTTAATTCTGGGTTTCGTAGGAGACGTCCACTCGAAAACGAACGAGGGGACTTAATTTCGGGTCTCCTCTGTACCCGAGACCGACGGGAACAAGCGGGGACCGTAAATGCCACTATGGGGTGAGAAGGTGGGGCGAGGTTGGAAATGTATGTAAATTGAATGATACAGTGTTTCCGAATCGGTCGTCGCTCGATCGACGCATGAGATACGAGTAGGTACATACGTACAGCGAAACGATCGAGTGATTGGTCGAAGGAAGGGAATTGTTGGTTTAACGCGCTCGATCGTCTGTAGTTAGGCTTACAACTCGAGCTGTCGAAAGTGTCGAGTCCAGGCGACTCGCTCAACGTTACTTTTGTAAATCAGAGTTCCTCGCGTCGCGGTCGTACCGATTAAATTCTACACATACTTCTAAAGGGTGTTGCGTTAACTTTCTAATAGAGTCGTAAATTATCGCTTAAAGTTACGGTGAAATCGCTGGTGGTAAGCGCTCAGATTAATAGAGGGTGTTTCCTTGGAATGTGAATTCCACACGCGAGGCTATAGGAAAAGTTTGTGTAAATGTTTCTTCTATCCGACCCCGTTCCCTGGCTTCGGTAGTTTTATGCGGAATGCATATCAAGTAGGTATGTATATTCGCTGTAACCACTCGGTTCAACGTTCTATGGTGCAAAAACTCGTCAGACTCGATCAATTAGTCTGGAATTTTCCCCACAATGTAACAGGGCATTACGCCCTTTTAGCGCGGCATCTCGAGCATCATTCTGGGCGAGATAGACATGGGTGGTCGAGAGCGGAGAGCGACCTGAAGGAAGTGTCTCTGGCCGCTGTCAACTTGGTTACCTATGAGAAAATCGAGCGAGAAAGCGGCCGTCACTGGCTGTCAGCGGCGTAATCGGGCGGCACGGGGCGAAAATAGTCGGCGACATGCGTCTGCAGGTTCACCGCGACAGATGTTTCGCGTCCCAGCGACACTCTTGTATTTCTGTCCCGTCCAGTATAAACAAGCACGATCGCCGTCCCGGAATAAATCTGGTCGCGATGGAAACGGAGAGTTCGTCGATCGAGGATCGATCGTGGGGCGCCATCTCCACCCTTTCGCGGATACGAAAGAGAGCAATGTGTCTACACTCTACGCCTACGCATCTGTCTGACTGTATTCGAATTCTTCCACTTGGAGACTTAGAATTTCATTTCGGAGTTCTAGGTAAAAAGCTGAAGGTGGCATTTAAGTTTCACTTGTGTCGCTATTTCTATCTTTCTCTGTTTACGCGATCGTTTCATAGAGGCGCGCAGCCCTTTGGAATCGCGGCCCCTCGGCGTCTATTTCTGTGTCATCGGTACACAAAGCCACGGTCACGGCGATCGGTCGGGAGGGGCTCGAAAAAACAAATTACAAATGATTCCTGACGGGAGGCTCGATTCGAGACGCCCTCGAAAGTGGATATTTCCGAGAGGCTGAACGGGGGCCGAGGCGACTACGCTCCCTTCAGCGAGACATCTCGAGGACTCTATTTCCGTGTCATTGATATTACAATGCTCGAAAGCGCGGACCGCGAGCCGAGAACACGAATTATAATGACACTCGACCGGCTGTCGGAGTCTTCGGAGGCAAACATCGTGCAACCTTCTTCTGCTATGGGTCGGTCCTCGAGTAGTTCGTGCTCTAGACGGAGGAGCTTGTCGTATTTTAGATAAGCTTCATCCCCCAAGTGCTCGAAAAATTAATTTTAATTAAAGCATCGAGTAATAGAAAATAAAAGTTCACATTCTGACATCCTAGCGCTCCTTGGACACTAAACCGAAATGGACTCTTTTAAATTAATATAAAAAACCTGGGAAAAATGGAACAAGACTCACCAATGGGTGGCAGCTTTCGGAGCAACTCCGCCCAAAATGGCATTCACTATTTGGCTGTGGAAAACTCCCGGAGCACGAGTCACCCGATCCGACCGCCGCGCGCCGTCAAGAACACCAACACCGGCAACACACTGGCACCGGCGATCACATTCAATGGCACGGGAGCTCGTTTACATTCGGCGACTCGTAATCCTTGCTGCGAGACCTCTCGAGGACTCTTTGACCGTTCCACGAGAATGTTTACATTTGCCTCTGCGGTGGCGAAGCGCGCGGGCCCGCTAGCCCCGCGACACACAAAGAACGTTTTATAGTCTGGCCTCCCACCACCGACGATGGACGTAGAAATTCCACCCTCGTCACGGCGTGTCGCGGCCGGCGACAAAACACCACAAAGCAAGCCTTGTTAATTACAGCCAGCGTAACCGTCCACCATCTGCATCCGCCGTCGACCGTTTCCCGAATACCGCAAAAAATCACTTATTCAACGACCATCCCGATTCTATCGTTATCTCGGAAATGCACTCGTAAAAATAGTAAAAATACCTCTGCTTTCTCATTGGCCCCCCTCGTCACGAATCTCCCTCTGGGAAATAGGTGAGGGTTATCGATTAGTGGCGCACTCAGGATTTAATCTGGGGGGGGGGGGGGCGAATTGAACGGATTAAAATTCAATAAAATTCATTAGGTGATTATAAAATTTTTTTTAAACAATAAAATCGAGTGTTGTTTTTTTCGAGTTCCTTTTTCTTTGGAGGTTGCCAGGGCCCCTTGGCCCCCTCTGGGTGCGTCACTGTTGTCGATTGTAGATCATTTCTAGAGTAATGGTAGTGTAAAGACTACTCCGGTGATATACATACATAGAAGAATTATCGAGTACGAGTGGAGATCACTTTCCATCAGCTGATAGGAATAGAAATTGTCCAAGTAAGTGAAACATTGCGGTAGGTACATCAGAAGACAGAGAGATGGGAAGATGAGTAGAATGTCGGGGCAGAGAGGAGCACGAGGCAAGCGGACGTTGTGAGAGCGGTGTCCCACGATAAAGACCTCGTTCCCGGCGCGGTAATTATTAGGATCGCGGGGCGAGGAGCGGCCACCCGCCGCGACAGACACGAATTCCAAAAGCTGATCGGCATACGTCTCTCGGAAACGGGAGGTACCAGTGAAAAAAGCGGCCCGGCTTTGCTTCGCTCAGAGACAATGCGCCTCCCACGGCGACGATCTATATAAATCGTTTTTTCGGGGCGGGTGTTTGCGGCCGCGCGACAGGCCGTCTAATTGATTGAGAAAAACGTGTTTTTCACGACCTTTTTTAAATGAAATGGTCCCACGGATTTATACACTGTCCACGCCAGGCGCCAACCATCTCTAATAGCTTCCACAGAGCAAAGCCGCAGAAGATTCAGCGTACGATGCTACCAGCGCCCCTCGGAAAGCGAGACTGACGCAGGGACAGAGAATAATTGATCTGGAGCCCGAAAGGCCACTTTCGACGCAGACGTTCGATCATCGTAGAAGGCGCGGGGCGGCCCCCGATTTCCCGAAACGAATAAAACACGGCATTGAAAATCGAGCGGACTTGGTGTTGCGGCGGCGGCGGCGACGACAGAGGTCGAAAGGGAGAGGCCGGGGAGTCGGTAGCCATTTGTCAGGCGACTTGGCCGAGCTACCCTCGTCCACGCGGCATCCCCTTCGGCAGGGGCGCGACGATTAAAAGACAAAAGGTTCTCGCCGTGGTGTTCTTTTCGGTCTTCTCTCCGCGTGTCGATCCATTCAGCCGCAGAAAAGGGCGAGCACCGGTTTTGTCCCGGCGCGGACAATGCTCGACCCGTGCCGGCGCTGCTCGTTTCCAGCTCTGTGTTTTAACAGTGTTTCCAAACACTCCCACGCGACCCCTGGCTCCGGGGATACGCTTAACATTCCGATATTTGCTCAACGCGGCCGCGCTTTTGTGAAGACCGGTCGCGCGCGATCGTTCCGCTGGAGAAACACTCGGTACGCACATTCCTTTCCCTTTATTTTCCATTCTGTCTTCCGCTGATTCAATTATCGAAGGAGGCTGGGCTCTGCTCTAGATTAATTGCCATTATATTCCCATCCTGTGGAACTTGACAAGCAAGAACGTCCACCGAATAGCAACTAGACTAACTAGAGCAGCGATGCCCCGATGGGCGGCCCGAGGGTACGAGCATCCATCGCATTTTCCAAAGCTCGCGTGGAAGGGGGTCTCGAAACCAATGAAGTTGCAGGCATGTAACGGATGAGGAAAACTCTAGTAGTGTGCGTGTAGGCTCGTACCCGTAGGTTTATATGACTGGGACACTTGGAGCCCCAGTGTTCTACATTTTAGGAATTGGGAAAATAAACAGGAATTGACTAATGATTAAACAATAATATTATGTAATTGGACGAAATAGACTTGAACATTCCCACTTACACCTCTGATTAACAAAAAGTTTCTTATTAAACGATTTTTATTCAGCTTCAATCCCCTGTTTGTGTGTTTGTTTGTATGTATGTTTGTTCAGTTCAAATCTAGAAACTCAATTCTAACCCACTTCCAACTATCCAATAGACTTGAAACTTTGCAGGCATACGTAGTTTGGACGACAATACAAAATTATGAAGAAAAAGAAACCCCCCAGGGTTTAAAAATTTATCCTGTCATCAAAAAATAGAACCCATAACCGCAAATCCAAACGACTTGAAATCAGCCTATAACCAGAAGTCAAATCAATTTAATCGCAATGAAATCAGCATGTAACGGTTACATGCTGATTTCAGGGTACGAGCCTACACGCACACTACTAGAGATTTCCTCATCTGTTACATGCCTGCAACTTCATTGGTTTCGAGACCCCCTTCCACGCGAGCTTTGGAAAATGCGATGGATGCTCGTACCCTTGGGCCGCCCATCGGGGCATCGCTGAACTAGAGCATCGTCCACTATAGCTCGTCCAAAACGAACTGGTTCGCCACGCCAACGGCTTGGCGCGTCGTAACGGGACAGCTTGCGTACGGCAGCGGGCTCGGAAAGCGGCGAGATTAATCTAAATAGCCGGCAAAAGGGGAAAGAAAACTACCGTGGAGGAATTATTAGAATAATGGGCAGGCAGCGGGGAAGAGGGTTCGGGAGAGGCTCGAAGGAGCTATGGTAATGCGCTAGAGGGACACGGGCTTGCACGGATCCAGAGGGATAAGCGTTCACATGAGATGGCGCCCGGGGCCCTTGGACCCTGCGAGAGTACGGTCCACGCCAAAAGGGACCTCGCCACCTACGAGACAGAAATGCACGCGCGATGGAAATTCCAGGGAATCGCATCGAGGGCCCGAGGTGCTGCATCCCAAGCCTGATTGCTGCTTCTCTGCACGCGGCCACGCACTTCGTTCCCTCTGGTCCACCTTTCCATGGGAAACGGCCAAGCGCGCACGGCGATCGGCCAGCTTTTCTTCCATTCGCTCCGGAGTAGATGCTTCGATCGGGTGAAACGTGTCGTTGCAGCGGCGCGATTGCAGCTCCGCGCAGATTACTGGCTGTCAGGGCCTAAACTGCTTGGTAGGGATTGGGTGCTTTTATATTCTCTTTCTATGTGTAACGACCTAATCAAAGATAAATTATCCGAACCCCTTTCTGTACCACGGGTCTGCTCAATGTCTCTTGCAGATCAAAGCGATGCTCCTCCACCCACGCAGTTCTAATCTAAACGAGACGTTGCCCATTTTCTCTATCCCATTTATTCTCCGTCAGGTTCGAGTCAGTTGTTCCATTACACCCAGCGTCTTTCAGCAGCCTTAACCGTCCAACGCAGAAGCGAGACAACAGGAAAAACCGTTGGCCAGGGCGAGCTTCCTATCGCGGTATCGGTCTGTGGTGCTTGGACCAATCTCCAGAGCCGAGGGAAAAAGGGAGAAGAACGAAGTAAAGCGATCTCAGAGAGCCTCTGAACGGTGGGACTCGCGGTGGAATCTGTAAGCAGGGTGGCACGGTGCATCAGAGACTCTTGTGGGTGGCTGTACGCCGAGAAGAAGGTGGACAAGTTGAGTCCTGGGTCTCTGAAAGCGTGGGCGGGGCGGAGCACGCATAGCTCCCGGCCTCTCTTCTCTTCTCTTCTCTTCTCTTCTCTTCTCTTCTCTTCTTTTCCCTCCGCCTCGTCCACCTTCACTCCCGACATACCACCACCTCCTTCCCCGGAGCTGGATGTTATATGCGCTCTCTCTGCTCCGTGTTCGTGCCCCATTCTCTCCCCTGCGGCACCCTTCCCCCTCCTTTTATTTCCACCTTGTATCCGGGGCTTCCACTACCGTTTTTCTCTCTTTGCTGTCCCTCTTCGCCCGTCCGCTAGGTACGAGGATGACGTCGGGACTTTAATGCTTCTAGGGCATACACCGCCCCGCGGACCGTGCGCACGGAACGCCGGGTCGCGAGGGTGTGCGTGCTGTACGTAGAAATACGCGCCCGTAGCGCTGCAAGGGAGATTACCCGTTCCAGCCCAGACGTCTCCGTGGAACGCGGATCCAAGTGGAAGCTGAGATGGTCCTTCGGGACACGAACCTTTACGCCGTGCCTTCCAACGTTTCTGCGACTGGCTGATGAACCTTCCATTATAGACTAGCGTTATAAAGCTGGACGAATCACGATAGATCACTCACCGCGAGATCTTCAGATGCGAGTTTAACCCTTCGATAACACTCTGGGTGTGAGCCACCCATGAGCTGATTTTCACGCTTTGTACCTGCTCCAATACTAATGTAGAATATTCTGGATATTCGTGGAATATTTAGTTTCAATTACTGAAATAGCCTACCTTCTATATGCAAACTAAATACCTGTTTTCCAAAGCCGACTTACAAACTATTTTTTTTCTCACAATATTATATCTGAACATTAACTCTGTAGATTATTCTACCTTCTAATATTGAAATTTGTTAAGGTTACAATTTTTTTCGATTTTTTTCGATTTTTCTCGACATATGGTAATCTAGAATTTTTTTACAATAACTGTGATAAACATTCAGTAAATAAAACTATGGGAATACATTCTTAGAGACCTTGAAATTGACCCATGATTTTTTTCATAACAATTGGATTCTTAAGTTGAGAATGGCAGCCGTTCAAAAATTGCTCTGGGTGTGAGCCACTCAGTATGGCAAGGTTGGTGGAAAAAGAGGTGTGTCAACGAAGGGTTAGCATAAACCACCCAATTTGAAAAACCTTTTAGATAATTCCACTCAGCCAACTCTCCCAAAACTTTTCACCGTGGCAAGAAACTGCTGAATGCGATACCTCAGTATTCCCAGGGCAAACACTCAAACTCTGGCTGTGCTTGTCCGTTTGGATCTCGCGTAACACCAGCACCGATGCTATCTGCTTGTTCGCTGGCTCACGAATCGAAGGAGGAAGACACGAGCGGGTCGGCCAACAGCTGATCGCTCGATCGTGGCCACCTCGCGTGCCGAGCTAGGCTCGCGCCCGCGCCCGTGCCCGTGCCCGCGTGGCCAGCCATTACGCAATTAACATTCGGTTTAATTACCTGTTCGCGGAGCTTAACGGGCGGGCCCGTTGCCCCGGTCATCGCCGGTAACTCGTTTCTCGGGAACCTCGCAGAAAAGTCTGCCATCTCGTGTTGCTCCTCGTTAGGCGCCCAACACCTGATCAGTTCCGCGCTCATTTATTTGCACAGCCGGTGTAATTGCGCTACGCCGCGTCGCGACTTTCTGCGTCCTTGGTTCTTTTGTTCCCGAGGTAATCGTAGGAAACGGTATTCCTGCTTCCTCCAACGCGCCTGTATTCCACTTTCGGGGGTGACGAAACGGGGGCCGATGGGTAGCAGAGTTGGTCGAGGGTGAATGTGCTCGAAATCACTTTCGCTGGCTCCACTGCCATAGCAGTTTCGCCTTGCATTTCCATCGTCACGAAGCAGTAACTCAGAAAAAGTCGTGATACCGAGCTGAATGCCGAATCGAGGCCTTCTCTTCGGTAAAAAGTGCTCTCGAATTAATAGATATCGCGGGATAAGATGTGACCTTTAGAGGTTCGGCTGATCGACTTAATAAAGCGAAGTGGAGCAGTAACTCCAGCTTGGGCAATCCCGGCGCACGGATAGAAACGAGTTGCGCCAATTTCAGGCTTGTCGTGGTTGTTTCGACAGGTTCGCTTTGTAATAAGGATCACCAATATCACGAACTCACGACCACCGCTTATAGAGCAGTCGATAGCCTGCTTGGACTCACAGGGACGGATTTTGAGATTTCGCGCCCCTAGGCTAACAAGTGTTTGTCGCCCTTTCCACGACATATCATCATATGAATCATATGAATTTAACAGAGTCGAGGCAATATCAAAATTAATTCAATATTATTATTATTATTATTATTATTATTATTATTATTTATTAACGGGAAACCCTTTAGTGTACAGAGATGCAAAATCGTTACCATTGTAACATAGGAAAATTAATATAAGAGAAAGAAATAAAAATATTTACATAAAATAATACATAAAATAAATAGAAAAAAAAAAAATAAAATAAAATAATACTTATACATATAATATGGCAACTCATAGATGTGAGTTATTGCTATTCGCTATATGAAAAAGAAATGATTTGTTTTTGAAGGTGTCTCAAGCTTCTGTGTTTATACCATCCCCAATTTCGTTCGCTGAAAGTTTTTCGCTCCCCAAAATTAGCCGCCCCCGTAAACTTATATATTCCGTAGAATATTAATAACATTGCTAATATTAGTCTACAGACCAAGTACCTACCTACCTAGTGATAGTACCCTTCTCGAAGCTCCCCAAATCCGCGCAGTTGACCATAAATCAACCCCAATGACTCCATTCAGAATTATTCCTCTTCTTTCGCGACGATACAATCGCTTTCGCCAAGTAAGCGCACACGCGAGCCAGTATCCCCCAACTGGTCGCGGGAAGACGATTTCGTGAGGGATCGACATCGCGCTCACGCAGGTGCGAACGCGTAATCCACGGCGATTTCTCGAGGATTGCAATTCGCGGACGGGGGTGTGAGAACGGCACCAAGGGGTCCCGTTCTCTCCTCCTCTCCTTCTCCCTCAATTTCAGCCTCAACCAATTCCAACTTCGGTGGAGGCGCGCGCGTATAACGTAACTTCTGGCCGGGGCAATCTGACTCGAAATCACCCGTTGGCTGAATTATCTGCCCGGTAACTGCGTGCCGTTCCCGGATTGCAGCAATTACCCCGGCCTGGGTAATTATCGAGGAGAAGGACTCGAGTGTTGTTTAATCTGTGATCTGCTGGCCTGGGCTTCTTCGATTACGTCAGGGAACCCCGAAGGAAGGGAGGTTCGTGGCCAGCACAGAGCTGCCTCTCTGTCTCTACCTCGAATCCTCGGGCTTCTGCTTCGATCTCGTTTCAAAGTGCTACTCCACTTCCCTCCTCGCTGCCTATCAACTATTTCGCACCGTTTTGCAGCGACGAAGAAACTCGCTAGGTATCCCTGCGTTCAGCACTCAGTTATTTTGAAAACACAAGAGCTCGGAACAAAGCGTTCGCGTGCCATTAACGCAGCCTTCGTAGCTGAACGAAGAACGCACCTCGAACGCACAAGATCGTTATGGACCCGGGATTTTGCAGAGGAAATCGCAGAGTTTTATTCAGCCAGATTTCTAACAATTCTCTGCCGCGAGTCAGGGAAAGAGTGAAATGCAAAGTAGGCGTGGAAGAAAGAAGACGGTGAAAGCGGAGATGGAACTAGAGTGGCTCAGACGAGTCTCTCAGATATGACAGATACGTTGCCCGCTTTTAATTATAGGGTTCCATGCGAGAGGAATATCTCACGAGCTCTTCCCCTCCTCTATTGTCGTGATACATTGTGCTTAGTTGCTTCTCCTTCGTTTTCTGATCGTTACACTCATACAGGGTGTCCCGCTTCAATTCTCGATCTCGTAAGGACGTAAGGCAACGTTGAGTTTAAAGGACACGCTTCTGGCATTTTGAAGTACCTACTACCTACCTATCGTGATCGCATTGTGGAGGGAACAATGGCTACCAATAAATATGAAAGCGATTTGACAAGGCGGCGCGAAAAAGGGCCCCGAATAAATAATGGATCGCACTTGGCCGAAACAGCAACGCACCGATCGATCTCTGCGCTAATGTATTCGGCCTCCGAAGGCTACAACCCGGCCGAAGACAATATTTTTAGGTTTGGCTTGGTCATCAGTTTGTAATTAAAAGTTCCCCCGATGGGACCGCGGTCGGGGCCCGTGTCATTATTTCGAAACGCGCGGCGCCAGGACCCAGTATCTCATCCTTCCCCTAAAATGCAGCGTGGACCGGGCACCTATCTACCTGGTGTCGAAAATATCTTGCTCTACTGCTTAAAAAACTCACGTAAACTAAGAAGTTTGGAGAAAAATTTCATGGGCATTTTTGTTAAAGAAATGATGTACTGGTAGTTCGTTAAGAAGCAAAAGGAAGTCCCGCTGTGTTTGCGACAGTAACGCGTCGCAATTATCTGAAAGCGATCGTCCAACCCCTGGAAACATTAATCACGATCCGTCGTCTGTTTCTCTTAAAAATGATTATTGCTCGTAAATACGGCCGATCGCGCCCCGTATCTTCCCCCCTCGGGCCGTAATTAATACTTCCCTTCGCGCATTCGATAATTGTGCCGATACAATTTATCAGGTAGCCAGCCGATCTACGTCAGCCTCGGCCGCGTACCGTTACGAGTTAAAAAGAAGATGAACGACGCCCGTGTGACACGCATAATAATAAGCGTTCTCCATTTCCTTCACACTTTGTGATGCCGTGTACGTCGTTTATGCAGCATGAAATTAAAAGCCACGCGATCGATTATGACCATTAAATGGTCACACCGCGGCCAGATTAATGCGAAGCGAAAATTAAAGCTTCGGTGGAGACCTTGCGATTCCCCGTAAGCCACGTGGAAATGAAATATGGATTTGGATGTCGAAAGAGACAGATAAACAGCGCGCAGCGCCCCGAGTGGTCACTGTTATTTCGGAGACATCGAAAAACGACAATAGAAGAGTCCTTGTAGAAAACACTCTACCTATAATTAGCGAATGCTAAAAATCAAATTCTATACTATAATATTACCATTGGCACGTAGAACACTTACCCATAATTTTTTTTTTAATTTTACTATTCACTGGTGGATTATTTTCTGTATCTACTACTACACTTAGCACATTTTTAGTAAACTACTTCTTCGTTTTCCCGAACAAATGAGCTCCCCAGACCGTTCGCCACCTGGACCTTTTTCCTTAAATCCGCCACTGCTACTATTATAATTCTATTCCCCTGGAAATTCGTTCTCTATCGTCTTGTCTGCCTGGGTTTAGGTTTCAAAACAGCAGGGATGCCGAACCTGGCACATTCAACTGTTAATTGCTAGTAAGAATTTTTTAACGCGATAAAGTCATTATTATTGTTATTATTAATTTTCTTAATTCCTTTCAATATGACCGACACGAAGCAAATTCTACCGCCACGACCTTCAGCCCCTCGCTACCCCAAGTTTCTCGTCTTGAAAAGGGTGAAAGCACTCCGCGAACCCGCACCAGAAACCAGATCGTTCGGCACCCGGTATAGAGATGGTCCATGGTGCGTGTCTAGAGGCCTTCTTTAAAAAGCGTGCACAGAGATGGGCGGAATGCCGGCGAACGTTTTATTTACGGCCACTGGGACAGTTTTTAATTTGTTCTCCCTCGGGCGGACAGGGGATGTCGGCAGAGGAACGGAGTGAAACGTAGGGGACGCCGGGCCGATAGAAGAGGAGAGGAGAAACGAGCTCCGTTCCTCGGTCTTGGAGGAGTTTTCGACCTGTTAGTCGTTAGAATCCGGGGGAGGAGGCGTTTCTACGGTGTTGTGGCGCAGCCCGGGGGGAGCGAGAGGAGGCGGCGGTCGACGCTAATAAATCCTTAATTATAATTGCGCGGACGCGTGACGAGAATAACTCTCTGATTTAATTATCAGGATCGCCGGTCGTTATTGGCACTCGACCATCGGGGTCTCCGGCATTTCTGTGCGACGCAGAGGGTCAGCGGGTCGCCGTTGCCCGCCGGGGGGAGTGCAGGGAGGCGCGAGGCTTTATCTCATCTTTATGTTTGTTTAATTTGCTGAAAGTGACGACCCGGCGACCGTGCCGATAACTCGATGGGAGACCTACGGCGGCGGTCTTATCGGTCACGGTCCTGCGGACGGTGAATGGAAATTAATCCGTGTCACGCGATTATCATTGTCCGGCTTAATTTTAACGAGCTGTCGCATCGATTGTCGCAATCGTGTCCTATCGGTTGTTTTCGTGACGCGCGGCTTGTCCTCGTAAACAGATACGGGGCAATCGAAGCTTTCCGCTCGGAGAAAGCGAGGGAAACGACTGCGGTCCATCCGCCCATTGAGACGAGGAAATTCTTCACTCTGAATAAGGTGCAAAGTACTCTCATCGCATTCTTTCGCCCTCTCAGAAACTCCTCTTATCCCAACCCTTGATTATTTCTCTATTCGACTATTGTGATGTCGTCTGTCGTCCTTGTCTGTCCTCTCGTCTTTCTTCCATGATCCAACGTGTCCAAAATACCTGGCGCGCGCTTCTTCTACTGTGTTCTTCAGTTCGATCATACATACATATATCCCCCTTATTCGTTAAATACTTAGTTGCGTATGTCTCAGCGTTGGATTCTTCATTTACGTTGCCTCGGCTACAAAACACTGTCTTCTCGTTCTCCCCCTTATCTTTACGCCTTTCTTCGTAGTAATTTTTCCCTCCACATCTAAGTTTCAAGCATCTTTTTCTTAAGGTGGAATCAGACGGCGCGTGAATCGGCGAGCTTGCTCGGCTCGGCAAGTCGGTTTGGCGAGCCCGACTCGCGATCCATGACCAATCAGACGGCGCGTGGCTTGGCGAGCTGGCTCGGCTCGTCTAGCTCGGCAAGCCAGCTTGGCGAGCCCGATTCGGCGATTCATGACCAATCAGACGGCGCGTGGATCGGCGAGCTGACCCGGCTCGTCTAGCTCGGCAAGCCCGACTCGGCGATTCATGACCGATCAGACGGCGCGTGGATCGGCGAGCTGGCTCGGCTCGTCTAGCTCGGCAAATCAGCTTGGCGAGCCCGACTCGGCGATTCTGACCGATCAGACGGCGCGTGGCTTAGCGAGCTGGCTCGGCTCGTCTAGCTCGTCAAGCCAGCTTGGCGAGCCCGATTCGGCGATTCATGACCAATCAGACGGCGCGTGGATCGGCGAGCTGACCCGGCTCGTCTAGCTCGGCAAGCCCGACTCGGCGATTCATGACCGATCAGACGGCGCGTGGATCGGCGAGCTGGCTCGGCTCGTCTAGCTCGGCAAGTCAGCTTGGCGAGCCCGACTCGGCGATCCATGACGATCAGACGGCGCGTGGATCGGCGATTCACGCGCAAAGATCGCCGATTCACGCGCCGTCTGATTCCACCTTTACGCTGCCGCCTATTAATTCAACGTTCTTCCACCTTTCGTTCGTGAATTAAAATCCTACTCGTCCTTCGAGTCTCACAATCGGTTATTTATCCTGCAACACTATTCCTAACACAATCCACTTATCCTTTCCGTCCTGCCTTAGTTCATGTGCACTTACCTTTACTTGTGCTGACTTTGTGTTTCTCGTCTTTAGCTTAAATGCACAAGATAATCCCTAGTAGCATTCATTTGTTGGGAGTTTGTTGGGCCAATGCCGTGTTATCCGTTGACCAACTGTTGAAGTGTCGCGCTATTTTTAAATGGGCCAACGATTGTAACCAACGTAGGCCCAACGTCACTTAACACGAAGGCCCAACCGAAGGTTTCTTTCCATAGGCCCAACTGGGCCCAACTGAAGGCTTCTTTCCAAAAGACGTCTTAAAAACGTCCAGAAGGCGTCTTAAAGAACTTCAAAAGACGTCGTAAATACGTCTGCTTCAGGTCTGGTTTAGGAAAAAAAAAAAAAAATTCGCGGTGAGGAGAATCGAACCCAAGCTTTTCGCTTACAAACCACCGCTGTTCGCAGCTGACCAACACACTTCCTTGTAAACACTTATAATTTCTAGTTACATAACTAGTATTAATTGTTTATGAAAACTGTGCAGTGACGCGAAATATTCTACAAAATATCATCATCCAACCTTTAGACTCATTCCTTAAAATTGCACATTTGTCTTAAGACAGACGTCCTCATTACGTATTTATAAATAAGAAAAGAAAAATCACAACAGGTTTTTTGATGTAGCAAATTTTCTGACGTTTGTAAGACGACATTTAATCATCGTTGTCAATTTTTTGTTAATTAACCAACCATAGTAATTGTAGGCCCAACATTGGATATTCGTAGGCAAACTGTCGTAACCTTTTGTTAATTAACCAACCATAATAATTGTAGGCCCAACATTAAATATTCGTTGGCAAACTGTCGTAACTTTTTGTTAATTAACCAACCATAACAATTGTAGGCCCAACATTGAATATTCGTTGGCAAACTGTCGTAACTTTTTTGCCGTAGGCCCTGTGTTGGGAATTTGTAGGCACAAACACTAACTATATCCCAACTAATAGTTGGCAACCGTTGGCCAACCAAAAATGCTACTAGGGATATTACTTTAATTTAGTTAAGTTTAATCAGTTCCGTTCTTTAGTTGTTTTTTCGTACTTTTGTAATCCCTATTCTAGTTTAGTTTATAGTTCGCGGTTAGGCTGGTGGCAACCAGTGTCAACACTGTAGACCGCCTTTACTCTTCTCGTCTATGTCTTTGTAAATTATGTTTCTTGCTTTCCATAACAATAATAATAATAATAATAATAATAATAATAATAATAATAATAATAATAATAATAATAATGATAATGATAATAATAATAATACTTTCAGTTTGACTAGGAGTTCGAAGGAGCCCGAGCGTCGAAGATCAGCCCCTAAAACGGAAGACGCGTCCGCCATCGGGGCCCGTAATTAAAGCCGCCCCGTCGTCCAAAAATCGCTCCAGTTCGATTTCTACTCGCAGCCGGTCGTCGTAAATCAGCGGAGACAGAAAAGGTCAGACCGGGTCGTCGGACGGGGGGGGGGGGGGGGGGGGGGGACGTCGGCGTCGTGGCCGATCGTTCTGCTCGGTGGATCGCCCTCGGCGCGAATCGATCGAGAGACAGCCTCGATTCCGTCGGATACACGCTACACAGCAACGGGCCGCAATTAGGCACATTAGTTTTTGCGCAATCGACCGCTCGCGCCGAATAGACTGACAGCCGGCGCAGTCTGCGTATCGAAAAACCGAAGGGGAGGGAGCAGAAACAATAATTACTCGCGGTCCTGTCACTCGAGTGATCGAGACGGGGCCGGGCTGCGATACCGAAAATCTCGGCTATCCGTCTCTAGCCAGAGGACGGGGGCCGCGGCTCGGCCCAGGAGAGGCGTGTCCCCTGATTATTATAATTATTTCGGTGCTGGCGAGCGGGCTCAGGGACCGTAATTAACGCAACCACGGGCCCAGGACATCTTGACAGATCCGAGTTCCCGGTAATGATAAAAAATAGCCGTCCGTGGGCCCGTTCTCAATTACCTCTAGGAGGACGCTGGCGGAATTGACGAGGCAGGAAAACAATTCGCGCGGTATTTGGGCCCCGGTCCCCCGAAGGGAGAGATCTAGTCTCGACGGGCCTGTTCGCCTGCCGGCTTGGCAATTAACCGGCTCGTTCCGACGAGCATCATCCCCGGGATCCCTCGGATTCTCGCGTAAAAAAGGTGTCGCCTAATGATATAGAAAATGATTGGGAGGACTGCGTTCCAGGGCGATGTTTCTCTCTTTTTCTGTCTAAACGAAAAGATTCCCGTGGGTTATTGTGAGGTGTCGGTGGGGAATCTATTGTTTATTAGATGTTATCAAGCTTGACGAGATCTCAGCATCGGAGGAGCCTGGCGGTCGATGGAGTTCGGTCGGTTTGCTAGGGACGAGCTTAATGAAAACCACTGGGCCCACTGTCATTAAGGGGGGCCCCGTTCCCTTTCCCTTTCCCTTTCCCTTCGTGCCGCCGTCTTTGTTTCATTGGCTGGTGTCGGGGCCCGGGAGCGCGCGGACCGAGGGGGAGGAGCTGCGGGGGTCCGAAATCGTCTGTCATCTCCGAACGACTAATGGTCGCTTCACGCTGCTTCATTATATTTTCTAAATGTAAATTCGTACACGGTCCCAGGGCCTCTTCGTCTCTCCTGGCCAGCGCCCGGGGGTCGAGGGGGGGTCCTTATAAAACTTTTCAGACTCTCTACCCCTCGCCAGCGAGACGGGGCCAGAGGCAGGGTCCACCCGCGGGCTAGAGTCGCGCATCGTTGATTGCAGGCGACAGTTTATGGTCCTGTCTCGTCCTGCGGACCAATTAGCCCCCTAGCTTCCAAGAACAGGCCCGTGCACCCCCCTTTTCCCTCCCGCGGTAAAGTCCCGCCGCTCGTTTTATGATTTTACGGTCTCGACTCTAACGTCACCACCGTCTCGAACTTTTTCACGCTGCGAGAGCAATACTTTAGTGAAGTCCCCATTCTGTTACGCGCAAATTACATGGCTATGTGTAGTCGTTAACCCGTTAACGGGAGGAACCAGTTAATCTATGGAAGAATTTAATATCCGAACCTGTTACTCTTTGCAATCGATGCAAGCAGATTGATGCAACCATCCCGTATCCCCTTTAACACAGGTGACTCCTCGGATCTGTGGAGCGTCGTCAGCGCGCAGGAGGAATTCGCCAAGGGGGTGGGGAGATGAAAAATAAAAGTAATTGGAGGGTGGGAGAAGAAGAAATGGAGGGATGGGGGAGGGCGAATCGCCCGAAGCGTGGTGGACGATGCGTCGCGGCTATTATCGGGCCCCGGTCTTTTTGCGAGGCGGACCGATCGGTGGGCCATTGTCTCGAGATGATTGCAACACGTTCGGGGCTGCTTAAAATATAGGGACCGAGGGCCCCCCTAACTCTCTGTCCTCTTTCCTTCCAATTCGACCTCCTCCCCCCATCCCGGGCCGATGGAGCTGCAGCAGAAGCGGGCCCTGACCGGGCCACAGAGACACACGCGGAAGGGCGGGCACCTGTGCCCCTCCCCCCGTCCCGTCCATGGAGAATACGGGCCCTGGTTAATGGGATCGTCCCGTTTCCCCATCGTTCACCCATCGTCTACCGGTCTACCCTTTGTCTTCTATCTGCCTCCATATTGCTTCTGCGAGCAATAACGCGGGCCTCTAGCGTCTAATGCACGCATCATTGAACGAATATAATGCTGGAGTTTGATGGGTAACTTTCAGCGGATAAGATTAAACGCATCAGCAGGAATTTCGGTCCCCGGAAGCCCCGCGGGACACGAATTCTGCGACCCAACGGCATAATGAAGATATTAAAAACATAACGCCAATCAACTTGCGTGTACCGTGCAGGTAATGAGACTGGCAGGGACCGTGTCTCTTTTTTCTCCTATTATTCGTAGAGGATGTTCGATGCTGTAGAAGGGGCCAGGTTCCCGATCAGGACGCAGGGACACGCGGCACGGGGGGTGGGCCCTCCTGAAACTCCCTTTGCCCCGTGTCCTTAATGGTTAATGGGATCGGCGTTAGCGATGGGCTCGACACGCTTCGAATTCCTTGAAATTCTATTTAACCCTCTAGGGACGGGGATGTTTTAAACTTAACGTAGAATTTTTTTGAGCGTTAAAATAGTCTATTTTATACTTCGGATTTGGAAGCTACTCGTTAGTTTTTTTTTTATTTTATTTTTTTCTTAATTTGTTTATAACAATATAACAAAAAAAAGTTTAATTTCGGGTTCTGATGGTACAACAGTTTCTTCGCTGCCTACTAAAGGTCACTATACCTATCAAATCTCGATCTTATTGATGGAACGTAAATAAAAATGTGTTAATCTGAATGGGACTCTGGAGTCCCAGTCGTCCCTAGAGGGTTAAAATTGAAAGTTGACGGAAAGGTAGAATTCCTTCTCCGCCACTTGAATCGTGAAGGAGCTCGAAAGAGAGGGAGAATCGAGTGACCCATCCGCAAGCTCCCCCCGCGCCCTTCGAGCCTCGATTACTCTTTTCTTCGCTTCTCGATTCCGCTCGTACGGGCCCTGGGAGAGTCTCGCGGGCTACCCCGACGACAACACCCAATGAACGACCGCAGAAAAACTCAAGCAATTTGAGTCCCTCCGTTGCTTATTACCAATCGCCTCGTCAGTCACAAATTGGCCTGGCGAGGCCCCGGTACGCGCCCCCTTCGCTCAGCCTCCGTCCACCTTTTTCGTTCCCTTATACCGCTTCTTCTTCTCCTTCGTCTTGTTCTTTCTGCACGGTCCGTCTTCGGGCCGGCCTCTTCCCTCGCTCGCGCTCGCGCTACCACACACGCGGCCTGGGACCCGGGGAACCGCATTTGCAAGTGAGATTGAGTACGGCGAGGTTGACGAGACGTTCGCACGTTCTTTCTCGCCGAAAACCTCGACGAGGAACCGCACCGCCCCGCGAAACCACCCCCGCCCCCCTTCCTGGTTCATCGTCTCCTCCTTTATTTATTTCCGTCCGTCTGTTTCGCTGGCATTCTTCCACTGGGTCCCTTAAAATTCTGGCGTTCTTTAGCGAGTGAAAGTGAAGAAATATGTTTCAGGGACTCGCAGGCCTGGGAAATAGGCGATCGTTCTTATTTGAGACAGAAGAAGCTCGCGGTACCTTTGTAGGCACAGGCCGCACAGGTGCTGCAAAGTGCAAAGGCTACCTCTAAAGACCAGTAAACTGTACGGTAATGTAGCCGAGAGGTACGAACGGCTCAATCAATTACCCAGATCACGTAATCTTAAGAGCAACGTAAATTCACGACATTGTAGTGCGTGCCCATCCCCTGCAATCCGCCTGACTCGCGCCGGGCTTGTCTGTCGGCCCGGGCGGAATCGCTAAGATGACAAACCACGGATTGGCCAACTTATTATTGGTTATTGATCGGTTATTTATTCAAATGAATGCAGATTACCGTGGCGGGTTTTCAATGTGCGGCCAGTTAGCGGGCGCAATGAATAAATTGCTACCGGGCGCTCGCGCGCGCCGCTACTTAGCGTCGTTCCTCTTCAAGATCCACCGAGGATCGAGTGACGTCGGGCTACGTGTGCGCAAATCGACGTCAATCAACCTCCAATTTTACTAGCTCGATTGTCATGCGCTCGGTACCGGCGAGATGCTTACCGGCATTTCAACTACCGAGGCAGTTTGAGAGGGCACGAGTCGAGGACCTACTACTTGTCTGTCAGTGTCATCGTTGCGCCAGATTCTGGAATTCGCGATTTGAAATACAAAGTGCCCCGAGAAGGCTCATCGCTCATGCAGCGGTCGCATCAGAGTCCCAATGCCTCTCCCCGCCCCCTGTCGAATCTCAGCGAAGTGAGGCACAGAAGTATCGCCCGGATGCGCATCCCACGCGCATGAATTAAAGGCTGCGTTAAGGCACGGCTGGTTAGTCTTGATTTATCCCCAAGCATCGGTCTTCCCTGGTTCTTTTGTTTCGTCGCTGGCCTAACCCCGTCCCATCGCGCTCGTCTATCCGCGCTCCGCTCCGCTCCGCGCCACGCCGCGCCGATGCCCTCCACCCCATGCCCGTAATAATCCCGCGAGAACTCGGCCCTAACAAATGCGCTGTTTTCAGTATACCGTCCAGCCAGTCATCCCGCAGGACCTCGCGACGTGCCTGCCATTAGTCTAACCGGGAAACGTGATGGAAAGGTTCGCTGCGTGCCGGCCTAACGCCGGCTAACAAACATTGTTGTGACTTCCACGGGGTGAAACCGGGTATCCGTCATCTCGCTGACCTCACCTGGCTCCATCTGCCTCGTATCTTTTCTTCCTCCGCTTTACAACTTGCTCTCCCCCGTCCTCCATCACCTATCCCCACCCCCCTCTGTATGTTGGTTCGACCGACGTTCCGTTCCCCCGTTCCCCCGTTCCCCCTTTTCTTCGAGGTGTTTCCGAGTCGTCCACTTCCACAATCACCGACGCATTGTCGGCCTTAAGAGATTGCCCTCTGTGCCCGAGAGTTATGCGGCTGGGACGGCTACGCCTCCTTCGAGGCTGGACGGAACGCTTCTGGTACCCGGTAACCTGTTGTTTCTCCGGACCACGACGGAGCTCGAGCCCGCGAGACTCCTCTTATTGGGCCCCGCGTCCGCAGCGACCCTCGGGGGAAACGGGCGAGTCTGGAGAATGACAGGCTTGCCCGCCAAAAAAGATCGGCGCTTATTTAAAACCGGGGGGCGCGAAACGCGAGCAGAGCGAGAGGGGAGGCCAGTCAATAAAGTAAGGGAACGCTAATTAGAGAGCCATTACGCGATAAACGGTGACACGCGGTTGACGCAGCTCCAACGACATGCAGTTAGTTGTGTCTTCTTGGATAACCCCGGCCGATAAACTCCGACGATACTCCTCGCTAGCGCGCGGCGAGCAGCGTTTCGCGAACAACGACGGTAGTGTCAACGCACGTGTCTCGCATCACAGCATCAGCGAATCTCGATCCGCCTTTGCGGCGCACAGCCTCCACGCTTTTTGCCGGCCCGCAGAAACGTCTCCTCTTGGCTGCTTCTTGTCGAGTGAACCCCTGTGACCCCTGGCCTTGACCGGGGGGGGGACCACGCGACACCGTCCACGAGGCGAAACCTAGAAAGTCTCCCAGCTAAATATCGGTCCACGATGATTTTCAGTTCTACTGCTCGTACAGCGGACTTTGTCGCCCGTTTTCCACGCCACTGCCGATAGAAAGCAACGGGGATCGGCTCCCCCGAATGACTCTGCCGATTATTGAAATCTCCAAGCGATCGTTCGCGCGCGGCACACCGAAGGCGCCGCAATTGTTTCGGAGCGAGAGCAGACCGGTCGTCACTCATCAATATGGAGTAGCCGTCGCGGCCAATCCGGCGGCAGCCCTTGACCAGCCCTTTTGAAGGTTACGAGGCGGGCAGCGGACTGTCATTCCTTTGATTGGCTTTTAGAGAGGGCCACCTTCTCTCCCCTCGGGAGGGCCCTTTTGTTTCTCCTCCCTTTCTCTCCCGTTCCGGCGATTCCTCGGCCTCCCCTTCAGCTTCTTTTTACTTTTAATCTGGCGACCGCTTTCGGTCGGATGAGGGACAGCGGCCTTTTTGCTCCTGATAGTGGCCTCGTCTCGTGCATGCTTCGCGGCTATTCGTGTCCATCACGCGAGATATCGCTGTATCTCCGAAAGACGGGATGATCGTTGACGCTTCGTGTCGTCGGCCATCGACAACATCATCCCCTTTTTGCGGTCGATGTAAGGGGAGAGGGAATTTTCTGACGGAACGATTTTATTTAACGACTCCTTGGCTGCTTGGAGGGTGGGTGGCTGACATGAGCCTCGTGGAAGCGAACGCCACCGGCATCTGGCAGGCGCTCAACCAGCGTGGCGCCATTCCAGGCGCACACGCGTTTCTTTTCTTCGACTGTCGGGATTCCGTGTAATCGCGTAGCGGGCGCGTGCTACGAAACAGATAGGGATCTCCACGGTCATCTCGCTCCTCGGACACGGGCCAACCTTCCCACACCTACCGATCTACCTGACCTGCCTACCAGGTAACTATGCTAACCTTGATAACCCTAGCTGGCCCGACGCGGTTCCGTCCACCAGCTCGGTCCTTTGTCCTCTGGCCGTCAAACACGTGTACGTTTCAGCGAAGGACGGGTGTTAAAAAGAAATATGGATCTCTTCGGATCTCTTGTTCGTGCTCCTCCTCCACGGGTTCCTATGGGTAACATTTAATTCTAAATTCTGAATTCTCAATCTTATGTACCTACGTGCCATATTGGTGAGTACTTAAGTAGCCAGCGCTGAAAAAGTACGACTTTCAAAATTCAATTACCCCTTGCACCGAAAAACCAAGATACCGCGCGAAAGCATGGTTGTGGAGCGCCCAGCGAGCGTCAAGCTGGCAATTAAAATCGGGGACTTCCGTCATCCCCGACAAAGGAGGGCCGGCAGCGCACGGGTGCAAAAACGCGTGCACCGACAGCGCCGCAGGAGAATGAGGAACGACTTGTCGGACAATCAGGATCGCGCCTCGATAATGGAACGTTAAAAACCGAGCGCTGGTCTGGGAGGCAGCTGCGGAGGGCGCGGACGAAAAAAGGATCGCCTCCTTTCAACGCTTCGCGTCGTGCACACACGGCCACGGAGAGCTGTTGCGCGCGCGGTAATTACTTCATCGGCGCCGAAAGGATGAAAGAAAGGAGCCAGGTGACAACTCGATCCCCTTTCGCGCAGTCATTCCTCTGGCGGAGGAACCGGAGAGGAGAAAAGGGGAGAGGCGCGTGAAAGTGCAGGTTGGGCTCGAAAGAGACCCAGCGGAGCCTGCTCCTCGTCGCGGCACGAGAACGTTTCCATCTAGAGAGAGAGAGAGAGAGAGAGAGAGAAGTATGCGTTCACGTCGACGGGACGACTAATGACGCCACGAGAATGATCCAACCCCATGCGGCTCGACCGTGTTGCGCAGTCGTCGGCTCGAACAAAAAGAAACGAGGTTGACTCGACCTTCCTCCAGGTCCGCGCCCCCTGGTGACATTTCCCATTCTTCTCGGCACGCCATTACCGGGTCAAAGCTGCCGCCCCCGCGGGATGTCCTGCGGCCACTCCACCCCTCACCTGCAGCCGCTGCTAGGGCCACTTTTCAGCTTTTCTACGGGAATACACTCGCCTCCCTTCCACGGTCTAGCTTTCCCCTCTAGACGGCCCCGCGGTCATCGATATTCCGCAGACGGGGCCGATCATCTTTCGGCTCTCCCTTTCTCACCTTTTCTCCCTCGCTTTTTACTCTTCTTCCTCTCCTCGGGGAATAGGATTCTACCACGATGTTCGTGTTACGAAGTAGATACGGTCGAGTTTAATAAACTAAAGGAAGAGGAGGATTTTTTCCCTTCGAAGATGGAAAAACAACCCCACCAGTTCATCCTTCGACCCGCGGAACCCGCAGAACCCGTTGCTCTCGATTAATCCCTCGCGACGAGTGTTTACCCATTCACCTGTCACAATGCGCATCGATCAGGGTTAACCGGGGCCGGGAGGAAGCTCTTTTATCAGCGCGCGATATCGAGTGGCGGGAATCACTTGAACGAGCTCGGCCTCGAACAGCGAGGAATCGAGTGGAAATGCGCGTCGTACGCGTCGCGGGGTGGAGGAGCGACGTGCAGCGTAGAAGGGGATGGCCCTTGATTCTCGTTCGTGGGCATAATAATACAGACGGCAGCGAGCCGCTGGCTCGAAAAGCGAAAACCGCGAGCGAACCGCCGCGCCGACAGAGAGCAGAACGAAGAGAGAGAGAGAGAGAGAGAGAGAGAGAGAGAGGGCTGTAATGCATGCGATTATGCGGATCAATGAGCTATGGCCCTATTTATGGCTCTATCAGTCGACCGCTACCAGGACCTCGATCCCAACTCTCTCCCCCCCCCCCCCTTTCAATCCTCCTTTTCTTTTTTCCTTCGCGATGATGCCTCTTGCATGACCGTTCGCGGATTCTGAATCGAACGGCTAATGCCACGATAACGCTAGGGATGAATGCGCGACGAAGAAACAAAGAAGCAAGCTTCAATGAAGATCCGCAACTCCTCGAGTACCTGGGCCTTTTCATTGTCATTCATAGAAAAATGCCAATATCTTGAATTAGCCATCTAGGAATGTATTTATTGAAGCGGACCTAGCCGAGACAATTACTTAGATAGCAACCGCGTGGCTGCGAGAAATTTCGATCTCGCGAAAGTCAAAAATCAAACAGGCCACCCGTTACGATCCAGAGCCGAGGCCTCTTAATACCTTTATTATACGAACGATCCTAATATCTTAATACTGGCCGCGCAGGGTGGTATAGGCGAGTTACACGAGGGTCTAATGGTCGACTCAATTAAGACACCATTAGACCAGCGGCATTTACATGTTAACGATAATAACCGTCATGATACATTCCCCTGGAATAATGTTCCGTGTGTACGCGGCCTGACCACCGCCCGGAAGTGTACGCGTCGCCGTATAATTTCTTTTAATGGCCGCCCCGAACCCTTCCAGGCACCGATACCCCACCGTCAATTTGCGAATCTTGTCTCTCGCGGCGGCATTAGCGGAACACTTTGTTGGTTCTCTTAATCGTCCAGCAGACCACTGCGCTTTTACGACCTAGAGCGCGCGATCTTCCATCAGCCTGGAACGAAACATCGTTTCGCCCTTGGCTCGAGGTAATTGGTAATTCCTTTAACTCGGGGCTACCGTGTCTCTGCGAACGCGCCACTTTACCTTCCCGTGTCCTTTAAACACTGCCAGATCTGCGTCACTGATACCCCTCTCTGAACAGTGACACAGGATTGATTGATAATCTCGCGACGAGCTGAATCTTCCTACTCCCAAACAATCTGCCGCGGCAAGATCCGCGTGATTATCAGAAAAGAAGGAGTAGAGACAGAATTTATCGGGAAAAAGGAAGAGCAGGAGAGCGTATTACCTAGCCGCGGATCAATCGAGGGCTTAACGATCGCGCGCTCGCTCTGCCGGCGATGGCCAATAATTTCGAACGGCCCTTAACGAGCCACTCCGCTCGGGATGCTGCGAGTGCGTCAGGTGCAACGTAGGTGTCGTCCTCCTTTTTGCGCAACGCGCTTTGTTAACGCTCGGCGCTGGCTCGCCGGCCCACGCAGACCCGCGGAGATTATTGTCGGTGGAGGAAAATGGCCATCGGGACGTTGTCCCCTGCTAATCGAGCGTCGCCGCGCTAATTATCGAGTGCTAATTGAGTTGCAACCAAGCCGACGGTGTTCTGTGTGGCTGGGCCTCTCCGCTGGCCATCGCCCGATCACTGAGCGTTTAGCGGCAAATAATTACGCGCCACATTTTATACGCTTTGAAAAATTGAGGACCCGCGTCGATTGAGTCGAGTATATCAGCCGAGGGCTACTCTGCAAGCAGCATCTTTCCCTCGCTTAGCGCTAGAAAGTGAAAAGCTGTGGGAAAAGGCGTGGGTGCAGTTTTCCTCGTCAGCGCTTATGCAAAGCCGGGGCTGTTGCGGCGGTGCAGCCAGTCTCCGTGATCCTTGAATAATGCATGCGATATTCGCGCGGCCGAACGAAATACACGCCGGCGTAGGTACGCGGACGTGTGTGCCCATGCGTGCATGTGCAGGTTTCGGCGAGTCCGCAGGTGGAACCGCACGGTTATTAGGATGATTTATACGAGGTGGACTGTCGGCTGGAACCCGAGGAGTCCTCCAGCCGAGTCTTACTTCAGGGTGGCGTGTCCCACCTTCGCGGCCCCCGCCCCCTCGCTCATCTCCACCCCCTGTCCCTCCGGGCTCGCTAAGTCTTTTAAGTATACACCTTCGTGCGCCTAAATTCTCGTTTAATTCCTGCCGCTTCTTTTCACGGCAATTTACGTCGCGTGGATCGTTGAAGGGCCAAGTTCTCGGGAAGGGAACGTCTTCGTTACGGGGTGACGGTTTTTGCAACAAAGAGACACTTACGGAGTCGTGTGTACGAGCCAAGAAGAGTCGAAAGAAGCAGAGGACGAAGAGTACGGGAGACAGAAGGGGTTGAAGGTTGGAACCTGGCTGCGAACGGGGTGGCAGGTAGAACAACGCTATCATTAGCCAGCCGTAAAGGCGGAATGGGAATAACAGTATATGTATGGTAATACCGATGACGGTTACGCACGCTTATTGCCGTAATACTCGATAATAATTGCCAGGTCTGCCAACATACATCAAACGACGTCCGGGTCTGGCGTGAACGTCGAAATGAAACGTCCACTTTGCAACGTTGCGGCACGCGTTCAACACTCAAATCGTTGCGGGAATTTTAGCTCGTAAATAGAGCGGGATGTGTCGCGTGTACTCGATCCAGCGATCAGTCATGGGCCTCCCTATCATTACCTGTATACATATATGTAGCTACTTCTGTACAGAAACGGGAAAGCTAGAAATGAAAAATTATGGAACAGAAAAGGGCCGCTGATTTAGGACCGCACGGCGAACAGTAGTAGATAAAGTTTAATGAAAATCGGACAGAACGCATGCAGCACGGTATCGTTAATCCTGGGAACACCGCGTTAAGCAGCTTGCGAGCTTGTAGAGCTGGAACGCGTAAAATTGCGTGGGCATTTTACGCGGTGAAGTAGTTAATGCTCTCGGTATCGTTAGCTTGTTATTTAAGGGATTCCTGGTTCGGGCATTAGCGAATCGCCACGAGTTACCGGTTTACGGTGTAAAACGCTGATACCTTGTCGGAGTCCGAAGGTCCCTACACTGCGTAACCATCACTGACGAGATGTCATTGCTCAATTAGAATCAGAGGATCCGCAGTTATGTAGGTAAAACTGATCTGCCTGCAGAGGCGAGAACGTCGCGAAATCGCGGCCGTGTAAATTTTTTGCCCCACCCTCGTGGAGAGGGGTCGGCCCGTCGCGTCGGTCTAGAGTCGAGTGTAAGCGCGATCGGGAATTTCCGCGAGGGATCGTTACAAAACTTTTAACGGGTTCGAGAGGAGGCACTCGAGAGCTAGCGCGGCAAGCCGACTATCCCCCTTCGACCCTCCGCGGGGTGCATGCCAACTTTCGAAGAACAAAATCAATTATGGAACGGCCGTTTTTATGCGCCGCCAAGTCGCGGAGAGAAGAGCGCGGGGCGGGCTGGGCCGGGGTGGAAAAAGGAGGAGAAGAGGGCGAGGCCGCGTGATTATCGGCCCAACTTGCTAAACTAAAGTAATTCGCCCTTGGCAGCTCGACGCGTATTTCGGATTACCCGGGGATTATGCGCAGCTTTGATTCTTCTCGGTGAGGAGTAATGGAGTCGGACTGGACCAACGGTTTCATCGCCGCTGATTAAAACGTCGTATCTTCTTTCCGCGAGGAAAGCACCAGAATTCCAAAATTATTGTCATATAAGAATGTTTCCAAGGACATTCAGAGCAAAGGAAGTTGGACGCCGCCGCGCTAATTGCCGAGGCAGAGTTCTGGATCTAATTTGCGAGCGTCTTAGATCGGTCGATTTACCAGCGGATATGCACTGTGGACAGCATGTGCTGGCGGCAGATAAGGAGAAATTATCGTTAAAAACACGCCAGCGTGTCCGCTCTCCTCTGTCGGCTGCCCCGTCTCCCTCGTTCATCCTCCGTGGCCCTGTAAGCGGTCCCACTTACGTTTTTACTGGCCATGGGATGCACTCGAATCAAACTCCATCGGCTATTATCCGAAAGGACAAGGGTGACCGTCCACATCCGTAATTTCGTCGCGTACGCCGTACGGGAACGTGTACGGCGCAAGAAGCACGGGGAATAACCATTTTTTTGCCCCTCGAGAGCCTTATAAGCCTGTCCACTTAGCTTTCTTTAACGTCCACAGAAGTAGCCTCGATTTTTTTTCTTTTGATTATCGGGAATAATTAAATTCTTTCCTCAACTCCGATTCAGATGGATGTGCAGCTCTGAGTCGTCGATACTAATCGGTTCGACGTGCCAAGTACTATTCCATCTAATATACATATGTACAACTGCCCACGTCATACTCTCCGCTTTCAACTAGAGTCGAAGCGGGGCGAAGCTTATCGAGACAGCGACAACTGGTCGAGAGGATCGACGGCTTCGTAGTCTCGCGACTTCCGGCCAGCTGAATTGATTCATAGAAACGCGAGAGTGGTAACGACTAACGACTGGTGCTAAGCGTGCCACACCGAGACGTGTCGCAACGAGCTACTAATTACAGGCAACGCAGTCCGCGAAAGAAACGGTACCACTGTTACTAGACAGTTATTAACTGCGATTGACGGTACACCACTCAACGTTCCCCTTTACGGCCGCCTCGTGGCGAAATTACGCGTCTTCTCATAGGCGTACCATCTCTCTTACCACCTTACTACCTTCTCCGAAACAACACTTCGGTTCTCGGCTAGCCACCCAGAAGAATTAAGCGTTTGGAAGAACACCATGCTCGTCTTTTAATACAGATTTAATTGGGACGCGAAGTTTCGAGTTGAAAGGCTGCTCTGGTGTAGCTGCGATTCGAAGCGACGCCTACGCCAGTGGCTGATGATAATGCGAGCACAAACGGATCTCTGTCCGAGCCCATCCATAATACATCGCTCCAGGCACGTTCTCCCGTTTTTTTTTGTCACTGGATACGTTGACGGATGCGTGAAAGGAGCGTCGAGCCCGTAGGACCCGGAGCTTCCTCCACGTCTTCGCGCGGAGAACGGAGGCTGGTAGGCCAGAGAACCTCGCCTCGAGGATTCCGAAACTACTCGAATTTTCGTTCTGATTCTTGATGATCCCGTGGTGGGAATCTTTCAATTAAGGCATCCGGTTGCTCTGGATAATTGTACACTTCAATCGCTAATTGAGAGTATCTACTTTCGCGCAATGGGTGTACAGGAAACTCTGCAGCGACATTGACACATAAATCACACGAAGTTGGTCGAAATGAAACGATAAGTTGCTGTAATCTGTAATAACTGTTGCGATATCATCGGCATCATTAATTATCAGTTTGCCCATCTCGCCGACCGCATCAATGAAATTCAACGCAATCGAGCGATTAAACGAGCAGAGCGTTAAACCCGATCGTATCGTAAACGAATTATCGCCAATATTATTTAGATACGCGACGGACCACTAGTGACCAGATGGACGACGTGCTTGCGACCCGATAGAATCTTCGTGCCATTATCCCCGAGTCATTTCCACTGCAACTATTATTTAAATACTTTCGAAAGTGAATCGCACCACGAATTCCTACGACGCTGTCAGAGGGTTAGAGGTCGTAAATTGCTGAAGAAAGAGGATCTATGGAATTCGATCTGAACCCTGACAGGGTCGAAGCCAAACAGAGCAGCCACTGTCTCCCCTCTTCATGAGCAGAACTTTTTGTCACCAGAAGCATCATCCCCCTGATCCGCTTTTCCCCCGTCAGGTTCGTGAATCGTGATCTGTGTCCTCTGTAACGCGAGAACCGTGTTGCGATAGCACCCTCGGAGCTATGTTTGCTTCGGAGCGAGTTGCTGGTTGGTGAACACCCCCGGGGCCAGCAAGCCGTGCGTAACTAACCTTACGCACGCTTCGCGTATCGACGTCACCGTACACTGGCTCCATTCATAAAACGCGATCGCACATACGCGAGTCTTTGCGCGAGAAACGCGCGCTGCATCGAGAACTGGTTTGCCCTCTCCTAACAATTCCAGAGTTCCACATATTTCACCGCACCTCGCTCCGGAGCCACAATTCCTTGGAATCTTATCAAGTGCCTACTTAGTGTCTCGAGAGGCCCACCAAGAAAGGTCCTCTGGAGGCCTCCGCCGGGAAATTGATCTTGGTGGCGTTTTTTGGCCCTCTCGAATGCACGAGGAAAGGGATCCTCTGTTGCGGACGGGCGGCCAGATTTTCGTCGGCGGGCATTTCCTGGGGGACCTGCACTCTGTCAAGGCGAGTTTATCCGCGAAGTGACGGGCCATGGCAGCGGTCTGTTTACGCCATAAAACTGGTCGCGCGATCGGACGGCCGTGTTATATTAGGTGGCGCGAAGTAGACCGGCTCCGAGGCTACCGCTTCCTTCGAGATCAACTTGGAGCACGCCGATTATGTATCTTCCCCGCGCTCGCCGAGTTTATTTGGCCAGCGCTTGTCGAGGTATTTCCTATTTGGTGTTCTTGGGACTTCCGATCGCAAATAGCGCGAGATTCCAGCATCTCTCTCAACAAACTCCCACGTTCCGCAATTTCCTATCGGGGTTCGAGTGTTTTGAATATCTAAGTGGCTTCGGACTGGTCGGTTGCGTAGAGGAAATCTGAACAGAGTAAAGAGTGGATGAGGCGACAAACATCTGCGAGCAATTGTTCCACTTTAGCAGGTGATGAGTGCGCGAGGTTGGTTCTAGGAACGATATCGATCAGATTTACGGCGTTTGGCGCGTGCTCCGCCAGTTCTGACGCAAGTAGTCTATCCGGTGTCTATTGTGACGGGGGCCCATCAATGAGTCTCGACTCCATCCCGGTTTCAACGACGCTGCGAGCCGACCCTCGTCGCTCGCGGCGAGGATTATCGTTGTTATCGCGGCGTACGCGGACGCGCCGCTGAAAAGTGTCGAGCAGGCAATAATAATTAATGTTAAGTGATAGGGAGTTCATCGAGCGACACAGAGTGATCGATGTCATAGGCCCGTTGCCCCTGCAGATAACCCCTTCTCGTGACATCGCCCGAGAACTTATCTGCTTCCACGAATGCCCGTTGCATACCGAATTCTTTCGCTCCGCCACGGACTTTCTACGGGCAAGATAGCGTGGCGTTTTCCGACCGATCGTGCGTCACGGAATACATATTGAACCTCTTCCACTGCTCGCCGTGCCAGAAGTCACGCGCCGTTTCAGGTGTCGCAATGTTCGACGGCGGCAAGTTTATGGAGTAATTGAACGCGGAGATACCGATTGAGGGGGCCGTTCCTTGACATTGATAAGAGGAGCTATTAGCAAAATCGCGCATAATCAGTGAAACGTTTCTGTACGTCAGGAGCCGAGCGATTTCTCGTTCATTAAGACGCTTACACTTTGGAATACGAGTTCATAAAATGTCTATAAACGATGCGTTTTATTGCGTTATAATCTATACCCAGAAATGCACTGGCGATAAGGTGTGACAGGCCTGCGGCGACCGTAGCGAAGGAATTGAGAGTTCCTCGAAAAGTAAACGACCTGAAATCTCCTTTAATCGTTACGACACCACTTGACGTTTATAATTGATAACGATTAACCGAATACTTTTGAGAAGGCTATCGGTAGTCTACTCCTATATCAACCGCTTTTCGTCCTTTCCCTTGGAACACACGCGAGAAGAAGAGACAAACTGTGGCTCGCAACTTTCCCAGATAACCAATATCGCGGCTTATCCACAATTTTAATTGAACAAACACCATTTTATGTTCCGAGACATCTATCCTACTTCATCGCTTTATGTGAGTATAATAAATAATTTGGCCACACGCTGTACTAAGTAGCGTAATTGCCTCGTACTGTGTCATCCACGTAGGTATCGGCGCAGGGTTTCGAGAAAGAAAGAATCGAGTAACCTCGAGCAGTTTACCGTTCGACGATCCATCAAGCAGCCACGGTCGACGAAAGGCGGACCCCTTTGGCCCGCGTCGGTTCCGGTGCTATCTGTTTACAGGAAGGCGATATTCTATTAAGCGGGGCCAAGTAGTGTCACGTCGGCGCGAGCGTCCCATGAGGATCAACCCTTTGCCTGGCCCCTGCATAATCCACGACCCCGCGGAGACGCAGGAAATTAGAGGCCCCTCTCTCGAATCTGCTCGCCGTGCCACCAGCCGAGAGAGAGGGATGATTTAGGGCCGAATTATCGGGAGGAATCCAATAACGAGGACCGCGGAATATGCACCGCAATGAATTAAGATTCGGACCGTCCCCTTGCCGCGCTTTCGCCGCGGGCAATCGCGTGTTCCTGGAACTGGAGGAATCGCTGATGGGATTAGAGGCACGAGGGGGCGTTGAATGTTCTGTGCGATAACGAGCGCGAGTGTGTGGAGACGGGAGACGAATGTTCTAAGCGATTCATTAACCGATCTCTGGGCTAGAGGCTAGAGGTATACATATGTATTGCCGATGTGTAGCTAAAGGAATTAAGTAACCCTGTCCAAATAAGAGGCAACCTGCACCCTGCACCTATCGATTCTAGACTCCCATAAATTATTTGCAAATAGATGGTCCAGGGCTGAAGCAAAATCTCCCCGAAAGCTCCATGATTCATCCGAAAGATACAATCGCGCTCCTCCAATCACGGAATCAGGCTGCCGAGATCAATAGCGAGCGCGGAGATAGTTGCCGCTGGTTTCTCGATCTCTGCGGGCAACGGACGTCAAACGGAAGGCATCGGGAAATAAAAGGACCAGGAGTTGTTATGACAGTCAGCGGCGGGCAATCCATCACCGAGATTTGGTCTCCACGGGCCGACCGCGGACCAACTTATCCAATATTTAAGGTTTTGTCCCTCGCGGCCGGCCTGATATATCACTCGCATTAATATATATTTGCGGGGGAGATAAGTTCGCCTCGAGGGGAGGGGCAACAAGCGGCTGGTCGCATAAACGACCGAGATTCGCAGCTTCTTCGCGAATAATGGATAGAACGTTATTTATTGCGCGCTGTCTGGCAAAATGAAACCTTTCGCCAATAGGAGCGGGTTTCTTCTCGCGTTTCCCTCCAACCAGCACCGGAACGAGCATCCAAATGAATAATTAATGCTTCGCACATTTTACTAGCTCGGCAAACGTCCGGGGAAACTTCTGTTCACTTCAACGTAGTATACTTGGCTGTGACGAACAGCAACGTGAGTACATACCTAATTCGTAATTACCTACTTAGGTACATAGTTCGGCCTGAGAAAAGGGACTGACGCGTGAACCGACGTCTGACGTGCAAATAACGATTCAATTTCTGGCTCGTTCACGCGCAAAGCGTCCCTCGGTCGATGGGGCTCTTATGAATTGTATGAATTGTCCCGTAAACGCTGTCGTGTTTCGGGGAAAGCCATTACGCCACCGTTCTCGTGGACACTCGGCGATCACGAAATCCGACAGAGGGTTGGAGAACCGTGATCTCCGGAAGTCGGTGTAATTGCAGGGTATCGTAATAACAGGTCGGCCCCGAGTGATACGGCACACCAATGGAACCGCGTTTTTCGGGTTGACAAGAGACGGTACGAGGCAAGGATAGGGCTGCATTATCGGCCGAGCCAGCTTGCGAAATTGCGACCGCGCGAGGAATTCCTTCGACCAATTAGGTTGTCCGAGAAACGATAAAATGCAAATCGGTGGCGATACTGCCCTTCCGTTTACGAGGCCTTCTCTTCCTGTCGCTCGTTTTTCCCTCCGCTTGTGGGGCCCTGCTTCCCGGTCACTTGGGTCTCATTGGACGACGCGCACGCCTGATGGGATGGCCGAACTGTACAGATGATGATAACGAAGGGGGTATGTTTTAGAAAGGGAATCGATAATGTCATGGTGGAATTGATGAATCGAGACGTGAAGCATACCGTATCATGTGGGAACGGTGCCTTTTTATTTCAAGCCTAACGTCATCCACGGCAAGTACATAAATCTGTCATCGGCGTCTTAAATAACGCGCGCGCAGCGAGATTTCGTAAGCAGATCGTCGGGACGATCGTAAAGTTTCTTTGGCAATTCGTACCGCGGAAGCGGCGACTTCGAACTGCGCAATAAAAGATAAATGATCCACGAAGTAGTTTATTTGGGGCGCGTATCCTTTCTGGAATTTTATAGACTCGATCGATCGTTAAGCTGAAATGACGCGCGAGCTCTTTCGCTCCTTCGACTCGTTCCGTGTCTCTTTTTCGATAGTCTATCGAAGCCAGCGCTTTGTCGTCAACGTTTATCGTGTCTTCTGCTCACGTCCGTCGAGCCAGCCTCTGCTCGTCATTATCGCCTCGATAATGCCGATCGCCAACGATCGACATTTCACGGAAATGTTTAATCGCGTCCGTAACTGCTCGCTCGAGTAACTCAATTATTATCTGGACGATAATGACGCGCGTCGACCCGCGGATATCACAAAGTACCATTCCACTGGCTCGCTTTGAGACGTGGATACGTTCTCGCCCGTTGCGAGTTCGTCGAATGCGCTCGACGGCCCCTAAGCACGCGATGCTGCTTCTTTTTTATGAAATCCTACACGGGCTAAGCTGAAATTGTTGCTTTAAAACTTTGGATGCGTGCGGTATTCGGTCGAACGAGCAACGATTATGAAGCGAGAACGGCTCGGTTTGCGCGACCACACGCGAAACCAACTTCTGTCTGCCGGACGTTTGCGTGAAAGTGGACCAGTGAAACCGGAAACGTCGCCTCATGTGCATAATCACATGTCCGATGAATTCGTAGACAATTGGTGACACGCAACGTATATTCCCCGATATAGCTGGAGTTTTCTTGAAACGACAGCCAGGAGATTGGAGAATACAGCTGGAACGAAGTAGTAATTATTCCAGCGCGGAAGGCGATGAGGGGGCGCGAGAAGATCGTCCCGCTTTGTAATTCCATCGGGGAACAATTTCCACTTTGATCCCCGAATGGGGGAAGGGTTCGGAAGGAAGGAAGAAAGAAAAAAAAATGCGAACGGAGCTACCAGGAGGATTGTTCGGGGGCCGCGACGAAGCCTCGAACTCGTTAAGGTTGTCTGCAGAAGGGGCTGGTTGTAGCTCGAAAAGCACCGGACATAACGCTAACGCGGCGCATACAAACGGCCGCTAATGGCGCGGATAGCTTTTGTTGTTTTTAATTAACCCTTTCTTTTAAGACGACCGAAGGGAGCGGTAAAGCCGTGGAAGAAGGGGGCTGAAGGCGCTCCTTCCTGCCTTCTGCCCATCCCGCAACCCTTCCCGTCCCGCGGGGGATGTAAATATGCGGGGAATTGCACCTAGGAGACAGCCGCCGACTCCCTGCAATTAAACCTTCATCTAATTAGCTCGACTGATTGCCGACGGACCCGCGGGATCGACCAGAAAACTCGCTCTACCTGCTCGTCGATGAATTCTTTCCCTGCACCGAGGTATCTGCTCCACGATTTTCATGAAAAATGATCAATAAGAGAGAGACTCGTTGCTAATGAAACGATGGGTGCTCCGCTTGATACGCGAACGTCGCGACGACGCGACGCTCTTCGAGTGGAGTTATTGTGAGAAATGTACCGAAACGGTGCTACATATCGGCCGATTGATAAGCTTATATTAACTCTCTGGTAATTAATTCTTTCGGTGCTCGACGAGTGGAAGAGAAACTTTATCTTCCACGTTGCACTGGTCGCGCTGCTTCTCTGGCAACAGAACGTGGAGGAAGAGGCAGACTTGTAATTTAAATTCTTAGAAATGCACCTCTGTAGCGTGGACTCGTTTGATTGGATCGAGAGATGGATATAAGGGAGATTAATGAGCATTCGTGTGATATTAATTGAAAAGGAATGTGGAATCAGAACGTGTATGACGTCTGGCAGTTTTTGAAGGGAGCTTCGTGCAGCGTCGAAACGCCCACGAAATGGTCGAGGTGTCGCCGGTGTCGCCGGTGTCGCCGGTGTCGGTGGATAAAAGGACGAAGAAGAATCGCGTTAGGAGTCGGCGCTTTGTCGCGGTCACGGGGCTGTCAATCACCGGTGATAGGAGGCCACACGTTAATCTGAAGAAGAGCCAGTTGACCGCACAGCGTCCCCTCTTCTGCGGTCAAATAGACCCGACGACCTCGTCTCTCGCGGTCTTTTTACTCGTCACTTCTCTCTTGGAATTTGAACTCTGTTGCACCTTCACGGCTGCAGCTGCTGAATTCTAGAAATTCGTAAGAAATGAAAAGTAGCATGCCTACATGCGTCTTAGCAGCCTCGTCATGGTAGATTTGCAGGGGTCTGCCGCGTTGGTTCGCGGGATTTCCTCGGCCCATACGCAACAGGAATATCCGATCGCGAACAGCGACGTTTGCAAAAACTGACCGGGCCTGAGAAATGCGCGAGGAGGCGTAGCTGGACGTCTTTACGGATGAGAAACGGACGGCGGGGTTATCCGTGTTATTAAGTGCCGCGTTTCCAGCAGGAATGGCGCCATTTGTTTGGCCCGATATCGCCCAGACTAATTCGCGTTTCGCTAGGCTCGCCGAGACAAGGAGGTGGTGTTGCCACCGCTCTCTTGGCATCGCTGATGAACCAGCGAGTACCTCTGCGAATGAGCTGTTACCTCCTTTCACGGTTAACAACGACGTTTCCTAAGCGAGCTGGTTCCTCCTTGAAATATAATACACTGATGGGCTGGATGCTTCGTGGAATCATTCACTAGGGGCCTAAATCGCTATCGCGCGATGGAAAAGACTCGCTCGATGTTCGCGAGAAGAATCCAGGTGCCGCGAGATTGATCACTGCTCGACGGAAGCCGATGGTTAGCATTGCAAAAGCAACGAGAGCGAGCAGCGTCTACAAAAAGGGGCTTTTTATCGCTGGACGGTTCAAAGAAACACTATCCAATGCGGTTTGAATTTGAGGGGAAGAGCGTGGAGGCGAGACGGGAGCAAAGTGGAAGAGATTTATCGGCTCGGCGTGTCGTGGGCCGCGGAATAGCAGCCGGTTATGTTCTGTAGGCAGCGCGGGATTCGGGGCCACCCATCCGGTAGATCGCACCGCGATAAACGCATTATTTAATTACCCTGAGTAATTACCGATTATTACACGCCGCGGCCTGTCCCGGCGCGGTCTCCGCCATTAATTACACGAACGATCGGACGAAACACTCGTTACGCGGCAGTCTTTAATCGGCTGGAGTTCGCGCGCGTGGCCTTCGCCTATACCCAACCGATCGCGGTTTTACCCTCTTTCTCTCCTCTTTTCGGGCCCTCTGCGTGACAGCGAGCACGCTTTCGTTCATTTTTTCCCTCTCGAACGGAGAATTAAGGGCACTCTGGGTTTGTAAATCATAAGTGAAAGCGGAGATGAATGGGTGACCTTGGAGATCCAAAGACCTTGCTCCAAGTGGTTCAGACGTAGGTATTTAAGGTCACTAAAATTCTAAGCTGTTAAAAATATCCTTTTTTATCATACGAATTGCGCAATCTATGAAGCCAAAGTATTCCAAGAGTCACCCTGTGGCGACCGATCCCAAGGACCAAGGACGCGCGGCAATTCTCGGGATTAGGATTAAATATTGATGGGCAGCTTGATACAGATTAATGTGGATCCGCCTGGAGCTCGATCTCCTCGCGCAACCCGAGAGTGATTTGTCCCTGGTCTCCGTCTCTCGCCAAAAGCACCCCTGGTCTATCGTTCGAAGGAGAAAGAGGAATGCCTGATTGCCACCTCCGGACGTTCCACAGATCGTCGAGTCCTCTTATCTGCCCCGTTTCTCCCGTTATCTCCGAATTCGCCGTGGCCTCCCTCTGATGACGAACAGTGTCGCTGGGGGTCCCTCATTCATCCCCAGATACACCCTCCATGGATGCTAACTTATACTACTTATTTACTCTCCCGATAACGTGGTATTATTTGCGAAAAATTCTAGTTGGCGAGGAAGAAGCTGGCGAAAGTCACGTGGCAATAAATGGCCCCGTCACACGTACGCGTCTACTCGAGCGCAAGAAACCACAGAATCCAGTGCTTCTCAGAGCTGCCCGTCTTCGGTTGCCCCGGGCCTGACGGCTGAGCAGTTTACGGAAGGCGTCGCGTCGCGACGCTCGGGGGAGGGCCGGGTGGACGCGCGTGTCGTCGCTCCAAGCAGGCAGTGAAAATGGTTTGTGCCAGAAAGTCTCGGATAAGTTAAACACGGAGCGCGGTCCGGGGGCGTCGTAAAGCGCCGCGGCGCCTTCGTGTTTACGCGGAGACGTCGAGGCCCACCAACCGCGTCATCCCTTTCCATCGACACTCTATGGCCGTCTTGCTCGCGCGCGCCACGGCCCGCCGTCGCCTTCATTCTCTCTACTTATTCCGCGTCTATTTTCGGCCACGTGACAAATCTCTATGCTGGCCGGATTTATCGAGCGACATTCTGGCCCGTGCCGTGCCCATATGGTAGCCACGCCAACTATTTCGGGACGCGAGGTGCGATCTCCCTTCGACAAGTGTATCCACTCTCGATCGCCAACGGGAACGTGTCAGGTACGGATCTTACCCTGGAAATGGCCAAATTCTTCTGGAAACCTCGCTCCCGTCGCAATGCAATCCACCGATACTCGTCAACGAGCAGCGAATCAAGCTAGCCGTTTCTAAGAGTTATAGGTAGCTACTGTGATTCCACGCGTTCTAGACGTAAAATCACCCAAAGGAGAAGTAATCAAGAGGCTGCAGGGCTTTCGAAAATATGAAGAAGAACGTGCTCGCGGCCAGCGATCCGGAGGATGATTTACGAGCGTCTATTCCGTCGCTGGAATTTGTCAGTCCTCGTCCGGGGATGACCCTAGGTGTTCCTTCGACCTCTCGATATCGATCTTCCTTTATACGAATCAAAAATCGGGGGAGAGAGGAGGACGGGCGCGGCGTGGAGCGGCGTGAAAGGCGCGTTCCCTTCGCGCGGAGAAAAACTAAGTCTTAATAATGCCGGGCCAAGATAAATTGGTACATTAGCATCTCGGCCGTGATTCATGGTGACGTTCTCTGGATGCTGGAACGAAGACCGAAGGGGCCATGATATATCGTCATTAGCATTGGTTTCATATTAGAACAAATAGAGCCACGTTTTAGCCCTTAAAACGGTACTTAATGGGGTGTGCACCCCCGAGGAAACTCCGACGGTGACTTGTACTTTCGCTGGCCATCTGTCCGCGCATTGTTTCTCGTCCACCGTGGACGGGCCTTTGCCCTTTCATTCCTCCCGAATCCCAGATAATAAACTTGAGAGCAAATCAAAATTCGTTCCGCATTAAATCCCTCCCAGATACATTGAAAATCGGTAGACAAACATTCGTTTCTACTCGAAAACGAAGCCACCTATATGATTCACAGATGTTCCGTTGCCACGTCTGTCCCCGGCCGACAGAAACAATGCTTCATTTCCATAAAATCATTTCCCAGGAAGCAATTTCTGGCGTTTCTGAAAGAAAGGAACCGAATCCCCGAAATCGTTTCCGTCCACAAATCACCGGGCTCCCATTCGCGGTTCTCCAAACAGCGATTTGTGTCCCGCTAAAGGGGGCAATTACAGGCAAATTTATTCGGCGTTTCCGTGTAAACGCGCGGGACAAAGATTCGATGGCTCGATATTAAAGGTGGCGAGCACGCGCGCGTCCCCGTCCAGGGGAAACAAAGGGCGCGACAGGGGGTGAGCAACCCCCGATCCGTTGTAATTCACGGTTTGCCGGTGCATTTATTAACGGCGCGCCGTGTCACTCGGGGCGACGCCTTTTCCATGATTTATCGTGCACGCGCCAAGACGCTTGTGTAAATCCCTGGCGCGGGGCTAGAGCTGGGTCAGGGCGCGTCTTGGTTCGCCCGCGGCCACCCTTCCCTCATCTTCCAGCTGCCGAATCCAACATGCAGATGGAAACGCAGATGTTGCCTTTCAACCCTGTCACCGTCCGACAACGCGCACTGTCTTTCTGCGCGAGCCTTCGGGCGAACACTCCGGAGAGTGAAGTCAGTTCTGAATTCTCTTTCGTTTCTATGGAAAGTGAGATGGTTAATTGTAAGTGGTTTCGAAGACAACACCTCGCTTGCCGTTCGTGCCGATTTCACTTCAGCCCCGGAAGGTAGGTATGTTTTCCTGCTAACAGGACTACTTACGTATATTCGTCGCAAACCCTGCCGGTCCTCGGTGTTGCTCCGAGAACGATGTTCGCCACGGAAGCATCTCTGAAACGCGGCCTGTAAGCTGGCACGCGAAGCTCGCACGGATAAACGTAAAATTCAGTCGGAACGTACGTGCATCTAATAAATACCTAGTTGGAGCCGCAGCGGACGATTAACCGTTCGGGTGCACGGCAGAATTTCTTTCTGCTCCCGTATAACCTTAGACGCGAGCGGATACGCATACTTTAAATTCCGATGCCCTTCCCAGTAATATACAGAGAGCGAGCAATTTAGCGTAGCCGGCCAGGGAGAATTTCCCCAAGTTCCCTTCCAATACTTTACGTGCCTCGAAACCAGTCATCTACGTCCCCCGTTGCCGATCCACGGTCTACTACGCCAATTAAACGTTTTTCACCGTCTTGCACGGCATTAGGGCCTCCACAGTCCACGACCCCTTCCGATGCATCGATTACGCCTCGATGATGATGGACATCGTTCCTTACGCCTCGAGCTGATGGAACGACGAATTTATCGGGACTTTAGAATGCGACGCGCGATGCTTGACAGTTCCGCGGAATTTTCATGCAGAGGAAGCTGATCGAATTTCAAACTGATCGATAGAAGTTGAAGGGATGTGAATGCGAACGGGACACTCTTCCGGGGAGGATACCGGCGAAGGACGAAAGGATCATTAGCGGTCGATGGGGTCCGGCCGTGATACACGGGCTTCCCGATGAAAACTGTATTGAAGCGGCCCGTCGATATAAATAAAGTATCGGGGGATAGAGAGAGAGCGGGTCGGCGGCTGACACAGCGACGGGGCAAATGAAAAATGCCGAGACGGACGATCAATGTAAATATATTCATGACGTGGGGTGAGCCGAGCGGCACGGGGATGCCAGATATGTATACCGACTTTTATAGGATGGGGCTCGCCGTGGACTCGATGGCACTTGGACGGCACATAATTCACTCTTTGGCAGCTCATTACAATTTAAAAAGGCCTTTGTCAGCGTGCACTGGCCGTGATTTCTTACGAGCTGACGAGCTGCTCGCGCGTCACGGCCCTGTCACCTTCGGGACAGCGATACCAGCCCCGAGGTACCTCGAGGAGCTCCACGAGGACCGTCCGTCCTTCCACGAACGCCCAGCCGAACTCCTTAATTTGCCAGCTGAGAATCAACGTTCTCCTTTTCCACTCTCTCATCGTCACTGTTTGCTCGCTTCGGGAACTAGTCTAGCTCACGACGAATTTTTTACAAACAGAACGATGCCTGCCGTGTCACTCACGAATCGTCCCGAGCCGCTCCAGGATCGACAACAACGGGTTTTTGCTCGGCCGGACGGAACCCGTCTGGCGCAGGAACAAAAGGAGCAGCGACGAATCGACCGCTCGGGATTTCTAATTCCAGTCGCCCGATCGGTCATGTCGAAAGAGAAATGACTCGGTCGGCGTTTTCGGCACCGATACCCAGCGCAATTACTGGCATCGTCTTTTGTACCAGCGGCTCTGATGAATGGCACTACCGGGCCGATCCGTGTCGACACGGTCATCAGCCGAAACTATGGATCGCCATGGAATGAAAACAGGCCACGAGAAACAGGAGTCTGAGAATGGGCTAGATTTCGCAACGTGACTCGCGAGTTCATCGCCAAAGCAGCACCTGGTTAAACAATTTTATTTATCTTGATTGCTCGAGTATTTGAGCGCTCTTGGCGACTTCGATCTTGACGAGTCTCATTCGATGTAAATAATAGGCGAAGTTACCTCCTCTCTCTTTGCTCGCAGAGTGGATAGGCGGTTCTCTCGAGAGGCACCTCTTCTACCCAAGCAGGGGGAAAATTCGGAAGGAGGGTAGGAAGAAGAGGCTACCTTGGAGGAAAATGCAACTTCGTCCCCGTGGGACCGAAATTGATATGTATTCCGCGGCGCGGCGCCCGCGCCGGCGCGTCCAATCTATCGCGGGTCAAGCAACCGGAATTTTAAGCGCGATACACGCCAACGTACGTCCACATCGATTCGAGGGTGCTTTGTGCTCATAATATACTGGGTGTCCCGGGTATTTTTTAATTGAACCGCTTCTTTTACTCCTTACTGCTTTTATCACCCAACTTAAACGCTCCTCAAATTACTATAACTTCAATGCACAATGATTTGTGCACATGTCAAGGTCAGAACACAAGGAAATACCCTATTTTTTATTAAAAGCCTATAACTTCGTCGAGGAAAGCAAAGTTTTCGATCGTTTCGGTGCAACACCCAGTATACCCGCGAACAACGGAGCCCGATGGTTCGAAGCAGCGACGAACGCCGGCCAATCGCCTCTTCCATACATTCTAAAACTTACGAGGGCATAAAGTGCGCCCTCCTATACTTATATATCGCCGATACGTATGCATACACGCGCCCGTGGCCACGAACGGATCGCGTGAGCGACCGCGGAGAAGGGTGGAGCGAAGGGACGGCAGTGGTCATCGTCGGAAAATTGAATTTCGTCCCTGAGGGCCGGTCGGATGAAGTATGCTGACAGTTGGAAAATTTGCGTTTAACCGTGTGCACGCCACCCTCCCGAAAATCCTCCACGGCTCCCTTTCCTGGATTCTTAAATCCGGGCTTGTTGTCTTGAATTTCTTACAGTTCAATTTCTGTCGCTTGCTTTCTTTCAGCGTTCTCTTATTAATCAGAGGCTTTAGGATGATGGGATTCTATTTGGATCCCAAGCCAAGTGGTGGTACTTACCGTGACGCACCCATCCGTGATGACACCTCTCGCAGTACCGGATGTGTCGCTTGCCTGGGGTGAAGGAGTCGCAGGAGCACCCGTTCACCGTGCACCTGATGCACTGCAATCAGAGAACGCAATAATCAGTAGCTAAGTAGGAACGTTGAACTGAAACTGGAGGGCTATCTCAAAGCAGTAGCTACACTTTCAGCGGGAACACCAAACTTTAATGTTTCTTACAGTTTAGAAAGCATTATCTGTTTAAGGCGGCAGGAAAGAGTGGAGAGTCGGGGGAATTTTTATTAGACTTTCCAGCCGGGGAGGAAATATCTCGGACAGTTTGGCGCGGATTAAAGGATCGTTGCCACGGGCGAGTCGGAAAAAAGGGGGTGTGGTATTTTGAGTGACCGTTTGGCATAACGCCACCCCAGAGGAAGCTCGTAAGAGACGAGGCTCGGTCGGATTTTAAGGAACCGTGAATATTTTCCGCCCTTCGGCACGAAATTAACCCCTTGGGAGCCACCGTCCAATCCCGGCCCCCAGGGCTGAAAGGAAACGAGCGAGCCTCCTGGATCGGGTATTACTTTATGTACGCGGCAGAAAAGTTTATTTTCCGCCAGGTATCCTCCACCGGCTGCCGGCTAAAAAATATTAATTCCTTCCTCCTCCATCTTTCGCGCGTTCCAAAGTTTCCCGTTAACCGACACGGATCTGCACTAAGGGAAACTTTGGATCCTTATTAAACGGGAGCCTTTTCATCGTCGAACGTCATTTTCATTATGGTACGAGCACCTCGACCCGACTTTCGGATCTCTGGTGAAAGTGCAGCCGCCGGAGACCGATGGTAAATGTGTGTTCAAAGAAAGAGTTCGGCTATTCTTCTGTTACTCGAGGAAGGGTCGAAAAGAGTATCTTCTGCTTAGATCCATCGCTATACTCGTGTCTTGGATGTGTTTCAATTTTACGAGGAATGTCGATTTTTCGTGATTTTGCGATTTTGCGATTTTGCGATTTTGCGATTTTGGGACTACAGGAATGTCGAATCACAAAGGGTTACAAAATTCAAATACAAATTGTCCCATTTAATTTTCTCGATAAAGCTGTTTTGTGACATTCCCTGTTTTCCCCCTTACGCATCAGCCACATTCGGATCCAAAGGCAGGGTCAATTAACTCGAAGACTCACGGAGCGTAGAATACAAAAAGCAGGGACGTTGTTTTATGCGAACGTAGCCACCCCTCAAGGTGCTAGCAGGCAACCGCTAATATCGCCATATAATCTGTCCCCGTTCCGAATAAATAACCCGCTGCGAGGCTAATAAAATTCTACGGCTGCGAAATTTTGTCGACATGGCAGCCCTGCGCGACGATGCTCTCCCCGACAGAAGCTTTTCCGCGAATAAGCTTCCACGGTGGCACGGGATGCTGTCTGTATAAAGACACATGGCTCGCGCGTCGCTTCATTTGTCTTTATATTAGCTGCGCACGCCGCTGGAACGCTACAACAGCGTACCTACCACCCTCTTCCTTGCTCCGCCACCACGACACATTCACGATCAACCGTCCTCCTTCTGGAGCAGACCTTCCGCCTGCGAATCTACTTCCCTCGTGGAAGGGTACGAAGACCGCCCTACCGTCAACCCCTAAACGCTCGCTCTTCTTTGCGTGGGTGGAGGCGTTTCACGCTTATCGACGTAGTTTGCTGAGGACTTTATGTTGCTTCGCAGGAATGCCATAAGCGCGAAGGCAGAGTTTAGAATGATGACACAGACGCGGAGGACAAAACGGACCTCTTCGACAACTTCGAAACCGGCTTCGAATCTACCGCCGCTGTTCCCTGGTCGCGTCAACGGATAAAACGACACTTCGAACACATGGCTGTTGCTGAGAAGCCAGCAACCCGGCTGGCCGTCGTTCCTTTGCATACCCTTCACTTTCGCGCACTGTCTTCCGCTATCGTGGCGTACAGAAGGCAATAACATTTTTACGAGCCACGAAACATTTATTGCCAGCTCGGTGCCACCGCCGCGGCGCGGCGTTTTATCATCGCCGTTCCTCCCGTTTAATGCTTACTTCCCCGCTTAAGGACGCCGCGAGCGGCTTCTGTATATTTTTCGCGGTTGTATATCCTCCGATTAGACGGATCCACCGGGCAACGACGGTGTCTGCCGGCGCGCCGACGAGTTCATCAATTCCCAGCTCCTTTATTTCTCGAAACTACGCGCACACGGCCCAGGGTGATTAATCGGCTCGTCCCGTTCACCTAATGAAACACGTTTGCGTTCCTCCGCTCGCGTGCGGTTATCGGCTGTCCATGTGGCGAACAGAGTGGTCGGAGGCTTTCTTACGACCGTGTTTGAAGAAACTAACGAGGGAGCGGGAATCAGCGGCGAGGGTTCGGAGGCGAGGCGGCTTTACGCGCTGAATAGAATCGCTAGGGTGACGCGCGATGATGGATCCGAGGCTAAGAATGTTAGGCAAAGTGTTGATAGAAGTTTCAGTTCGATGTAGATGGAATTAAGGAGGCGAAAGGTGCATGGAATGGACTACATGGTTGCAAGGCGTGTGGCATTACAAGCGCATCTCGTTGTAAAAGCCCCGCGGCACGTGCGCCAAAATTAGCAGCCGGCTTTTTTTGTCCAGAGAACATTCACTACAGCCGCCGCTTTCAAAAAAAATCGTGAGCAATGGCCACCCTCGACTTTACCGTTCCGCGTTCCTCGTACGTCGTAAGGGGAGGTGCTACTTTGGACGCATGAAACCATTGGTTTTGTTTAGCAATTTTTTTCTCATAGGTAATGAACTCAATAGGAAATCTGATTAAGGTAGTACTACCGATACGCCTTGAGTCAAGTGCGTGTTAGATCGTCCTTTGACTTCCGTGGTGATTTGATTTGGCATCGTAGCACGATTGATTGTGTAAATTTTCTTCTGCTCGCTTGAAGCTTGAAGTTAGCATTGCAATGGGATATAGAATTGTGACGTCAATGTTATAAATATATGTTACTTGCAATAAAAGTTAATATTTTGGAATAATTGTTATTTTTATTATTTTGTATAATACTATTTTATTATTTATGTATTAATTCATCTAATTCTTTTAATATTGTGATAGAAAGAGCGTCGAGTATCGCTTGTACATACTAAGCGCATTTCAAACTGCGCGGTCTTACCAACCTCTTTGCGACGTTTCCAAATCGTGCGTATAATGGCCGAGTGAGCACAGATAATTTTATTCATTTGCTTATATTAGCTATAAAAATTGGTGAATCAACATTTGGATACATGCATTATGTATATGGAATATTAAATCTATATTTCTCTCAGTTTCATCAAAAACTGAACTGGCTATTAATGTGAATTTTTGTTGAAAACGTCATTTTCCATAAGACTACGTGTTAATAGTGGAAACGTAAAATTGTTAATAACTTTTTTCTGGATTGGTGTAGATTTCCAAAAATTTACACGAGTCAGTGTAAGGTCAAAACAAACTACTGTACAAAGTTTCAGAATTTTCTGAACAGTATTTCAAAACCGGTAGTACTACCTTAATGGCGTTTGTTATACATATTTTGAAAATAAAAAAAAATGTCCTCTTCAAGAAAATGACGGTGCTGAAGCCGCGACCATGTGCGTCCTTTAAAATTGACTCGCCAATCGGCATTGCGCGGATCTCAGAGGCTATTCATCCGAGTGACTTTAAATTTTTAGCGAATCTTCCTTTTATGTTAATCTATAGAAGTGCATACAGGATTTTACGATTGCTAAACGACCCACCGGCGCAGCGGTTCCAGCACAGCCATTTTGTTGAAAAAAATAAACAAAAATTTTCTATCGAGTTCATTATTTAAAAGAAAAAAAATTTTGAAATTATTGGACGAGCGAATGTCATGAAAGCAACCGCGATTCCTCGTCATTCGTGTCTGAAGGAAGAATGAACGACCAGAATTTGGACGCGCAACTAGGATATCTGGACAATGAAATCGAACACGAGTCGTAAAACGTAGGCGCGCATCACGTGGCAATGATGGATATTACAGCGTATCGGGCAACGATAATTAATTGCGCGGATATGGATTACACGAATTACACGGGCGCGTATTTCCACTCAATAACACCGGCGATCGTGGCAGCGATGACGATCATCATTATAATCGCGATCGCAGAGCCACTGTTACGCACAATGCAGCTGCGTATTGTTAAACCGCCCGATTGGGGAATACGGATACTGCTTGTAATTTGTTAACGAGGGGATTCATATTGCGAAATACTCGCTGTACCGTTTCCGTCTGTCAACAAGAATGGTGGCTTGTGAACGCAGCAGCAGCTCCTCTGAAATTAAATTTCACTCACTCGAGGACAACCAACTTCTTTAGTTGCCACTTGAAGATTCACTTCCTGGGTTCAAGGAACATTAGAGCTGAAGATACTCGGTGACCACCTTGATACCTTATCCTTACTATCTGCTTCGAAAAACTTTTTGCAAGTATGTATTATACCTACCTACCTACATGACATTTGTCAGCTGGCTTTCAAGAGAAACGCATTGAAGGTTTATCTTGCTAAAAGTGGACGTCCAGTTGGTCGAATTCTATCCGCTTTCGGGGTTGATTGCAGGGAGAGAGAGAGAGAGAGAGAGAGAGTGAGCAGGCGAGAGGCTGGATTGGGGCAGGAAAGTAGGAAAATTCGACAGCACTCGGGGACGATGACGTGATGCGATATGCCGCGGCCAAATCCGCCGACGGGTGCAGCGCGTTCGCGTTTAATGAACGGGGCTAATCTCTCCTCCCCCGCTGGAAATGCAACGCTAACAGCGTGCACACGCGGGAACGGCAACTCGTTCATCGTTGGCTAATTAATTTGACCAGCGCGAATTAAACCTCAAGTATAAAGCTGGCGAGCAGAGAGGGCAGCGCGTCGACTCTGCCAGCCCCCATTAATGAGTTCGAGGGTATAAGCTGGCCTACGCGTTTCGCCGTTTCGTCCAAACTTCCCTCATTCCCCAGCCTCCTCCTGGCCAGCCAAATTCGCGACCATCCGATTCCCACGAAATTTCCGTGGCGACCTCCTCCAGCTTCCATTCATGGTGTTCGGCAGTGACGCGAATGCTTCATGTCCACCTCAATTACTAATTCTGTTACTAACATTCTAATGCATGTGCAAATGATTTTCTTCCTAAGAAAAGCGTAGAACGCGTTTCTGAGTTCACAATATGCAGCTTTGACTGTATAATTCTCGTTACACACGGTCTACGCGCGTTTCTCCGATGCCCTGTAAACGAAGGCAATGAAAACGAGCAATTGGCACCCCTCACGTGCAGAAAACTGCGCGGACGCGTGTCCGTGTCGGGGAGAACGCAGTGGAATAGAAAAGGGAAGAGAGGAGCGGCGGCGGCGCTCGCGAGGCCGTTCTTCATCCCGATACGTTTTATGTGTGGCGGAATAATGAAATGCTAACAGCCTGGCTACGTTTAGCATATTGTCGCGGCCACAATGGCAATTTGCGTGATATATCTGCCCGTTTTCCTCGGGACGCGTTCAAATGTAGCGGAATTAACCGGCCGAACGACCGCGGAAGAGCCGCGTATTTCGTGGCAGAGACGGGGCTTGCCAAAAACCGAAGGATAAATAATTCCTTGGGATTCTTGGAAACGCGAGAAGAAATGCTGCTTGGAGATGCTTGAATCCTCCAATTCTTCAGCACAGATTGCGTTCTGCTTGCCTAAAAGAAATACAAGTTTTCAATTTGTAACAGTATTCAAACTACTTTTCAGTTTGAACCGTTAGAAACCTGAATGAAAAGTATTTCTAACTACTAACAGTAACCTGAGAAAATCGAAATCAGACTCCCACGAACTGTTCCCATCACTGTCCCCACCCGCAAATTAATCGTCACGAAATGCCAAAGAATTCATCGTGACGTGGCAGCGGAAGTGAAAAATTCGCGGCAGGCCGATTAGAACCCTTCGAAAGCGGGGCGCAAAGATTATTTGCGAGACATAGAGCAGGGTCCTGGGTGGACGATAAATATCGCCGTGGCGACGACAAAATATCGCGAAATAAGAAAGGTTCGCTTGGCCCGGGGGGTGACAGACGGCACCCTCAGGAGCACTAAGTCACGGGCTATGCTAACTTTCGGCCTGACCGCCACCCCTCTCCATTTCCGACCGATGAAATAATATCACCCCGATTGCCGTCGGTCTTGATCCATGTACCGTGAAACGCCCGGCGCTCTCGGGACGGAATACGCGGAGGGATTTTTCGGGAATAAGTCGGCCACGAAAATCGCGAAGGGATGTTCACGTTTCTCATGCCACGTAATACTGTCTCGCGACGGTACAACATCCTTAGGGGAAGGATTTTCCGTTTGAAAAGTGTTATTCAGGCTCCTGTTAAAACTGCATAGGGTAGATGTAGGGTAAATCCGGGAGACGCGGTCGACCTAATATAAAATGGCTATTAGAACTAATATAGATATTACTTATTTTATCAGAACAAACCTAATATGTTCAGAATTTTATGCCGATTCAGGAAAACTGGTCGATATTTGCTTTAAGACAATATTTACTGTAAATCGGGTTGAAAACTGAAGTCATGACATCTGACCACCTCCCCCGAAGTGCCGGGAGAAATGGTTTTCGTCGTTCGCAGAGACCACTCACATAATTATTCATGGAAAATTAACAAAGGATAAAGCAAAATTATTTATGAATGAATACAACTACGGATTCATTGATATTTAATTTGTTTACGCTAAACAAGTAAAGAACACAATAAAAGAAAAAGTGAATTACCTACTGGCGATTAGCAAGGCAAATGAATACCAAAGTGAATAAATAAACTAAATAAACAAAAATAATAATAATATAATAATAAAAAAAATCATTACTCGACCATCTCACCTTTCTGCAGCGAGACATGGTCTTCTCGTTAGCTTTGAGAGGAAGAGTTAATATGGCCAAATACTTTGGCTGCATTGTCCCTCAATATCTCTACTATCTTATTATTCCAAACATTAAAGGAAAATAAACTTAGAAGTATATTTTAAATACGATTCTGTACAACCGCTGTTTGACAAAAGAGGTTAAATGTAACATGAATTTACCTTTTACAGCCTATAAATCCAGAAAAACACAGAAGGAAGCGAAATAACGCTATTCATTCAACTATTTGACTTCTAGAGAAGTAATTGGTCTGCACATTAATGCATTTTTACGTATAGACTCTGAAATATAGCGACACGACCAACTCTCCGGCCCGACCGCGTCTCCCGGATTTACCCTACGGTTTGTGGCCATTGCACTGTTCTTGGCCACGTGCATACCCGAATTATCGCGATTTTCTTATTCTGAAATTGCTTGCAGATCATAATTATCTGGAGAATTTCGCAGCCTAAGTATTTTCTTCATTATACCACCAGAAATATAAGGTTACATTTATTGCTTACGCAGAAAAAGATATATTTTTTAAGAAACGTGTAAATGCTTTGCTGTTCTTGTAATAAACGTGAAGGATATACGGTAAGCAAAATTCCCATATACCTACATATACTAATCAGGTACAGGTTAAATTTCATTTCAAATTTGTGCCAAGAAATGGTACAGTATTTTAATAAATTTCTCATTTCTGGCGATCCGGTGAGCAAAATCGATACGATTTATTAAAATATTGTCATATTTTCTGCCACCATGCTTTTTCCATGCCGAAATCCTTAAAGTGGCCATCAATGATGCATCTACCCTATTCACTTGTTGCAATTGGTAGAGATCGATGAGAAGCAATAGAACGTCAACTACCTACTCTGTCGAAAGTAAAAGACGAAGGTAGAGAGACAGCAGGGGTGAAAGAATGAAAAGAGGAATGCGATTAGCGACGTGGAGCCAGTGCAACCGTCCAGAAAGTGTCCGGCGGTCGTCGACGGCGGACGTAAGTCTGCATTATTTAGGAAAATTGTTAAAAGCCGCAGACCCGGGGATTTCGAGCCCGTGGGAAATGGTGGTTTCCACAGTTGAGCAGAAAATTACTCGATCCCTCTTTCTTCTCCCTTTTTGTTTCCGGTGTTGGCTAGTTCCGCGTGCAGGAGCGCGGGCGGCTGCTCGAACAGGTAGCCGAAAGCCAGGCGGAGGGTGCTTTTTAAATCTCATTATTACAGCTGGTGGGCAATGGGAAAAATAACCGAGGGTCGTGTCGGGGGAACGAGATGGAGGACTTAATCCTACGGGTTCGGCCGTAAAACGACGATCGCGCCTGGCCACGCGCTGGGGATTTCTTTTTTAATGCGATAAGGAGAACAATGCCGCGATATTTCGCGTACTCGCGGCCGACACGCCCTCCGGGACTTAATAACTCGCCCCAGCTCGCTTGTCGAGCGAGAATGGAGCCCCTCGGATATCGGGGGTGGAGAGGAGCGTTTTTAATTCGGGGAAATCACAGGCGAGTGGGGGATAATTTCGAGCGGTCCAGCTTCTTTGCGCTCTTTCGCCTTTGAACGTAGCGCGTTAAATACTAATTAATAATCGTTACAGGGATCGGCAAATGAAACTGCGGGGCAGAGTGGAGGAATGAACCATAGTTCATAAAGACACCAAGGGACTGGCGCTATTTGGCAAAGGGATAGGAAAATAATAACAGTAATAATCGTAAGGCGATACGGATACCGAAGGAAATGTTTCGTGAGAGATGGGAGATAGCAGCTGCCCGCGGCAAGGAGCGAGATCTCGCGGCCCATCTTGGCCAACGCCGACGGTCGGGGCGAAGGCGGCCAAAAAAATGACTAGACGTTTTAATAGAGCGAGTTTTCATCTATCGTCCCTATTCATCGGCAATTTCCGATTGAGTCGCCGTCCCCGGGGGATCGATCGCCATTGTCTCGGCCCGAGACTTGACTTTTCATCCTGACACGGCCACACCTTGCGATCGGCGATCGTTCAACGAAAATGAAGCATAATAGCGTAATGGCCGATGGAAGCCATTCCTCCTACGAGATCCTCCCCGAGAAATACTGCCGTTGCACGCGACACGTGACACTTTGCCCGTAAAAGCCTCCTGGCACGAGTTCCAGCATTAAGGGATCGGCTCGATGGCGATATCGCTCGCGGCTTTGGATGATTGCCTCTAATGGCCTATCATTTCCAAGTGCAGGGCGTGGGTGTACAGTTTTAATTGCATTTCGAAGCTTCGAGGTATATGTAGATGCAGGAGTCAAAACCGAAACGTAGCACGGCGAACCTCCACTTTCTAGATTGGGAAGCTTTGAAAAAGTGGCGCGCAGCACGTGGCAGGCTATAGTTTAACCTGATCCACTGATTCTGCATGTTTTATTTTCACAGAAAGAGAAACTCGGAATAGGTATCTTTCCTCGAGGAGTCCGTCTCTCCTCGAATCGTTTCGTCGCTACAGCCACTGCTCCCCTTCGTTATTATAATTATTATCAGCTCGAGGAAGTTTGCATTTCGTCGATTTCAGCGAGTAGCACTCAAGCCCGGTCGTCGGGGCCCCTGATGGCTTCCTGACACGGGATGTTCTTTCCTGGTAAACGTACCTCCTGCCTCGCGAACGGATCGTGACTCGGAACCTTTCTCCCGTTCGATCGGTTACGCCCATCGGGGATGATTAGGCGCTGGTGGATCTCGCGAAGGACGACTCGACGCGTCGACTTCACCTCGGCGAAAGGACAACGCAAAGTCAATGGGGTCGCTTTCGATCGAGAAACTCGACGCGCTCGCTGTGCACCCTTGGAAACCTCTCGTCGGAATCAATCAGGAAGTGGCATTTTTAGCTGATCCTAATCGAGAATTAATTACCACTCGATTCTGACCTGAAAGAGAATTCGAGAGACGGAGGACACTGACGAGTCCACTCGCTCAGCGAGCTTCCCGCGAACCAGCACCGCCACAAATTCAACCAAGTGTTAACAGCGCGGCAATGCGAGGAATGTATTGCCTCGCGGGGGGAAAAAAATGTTAATGACGCTAAGCGGCCGCTCGACGGGCAAACGATCGGGCGAATAGACGGACATCGATCCCGGACAAACGATTGTGCGGAATTCTCGCGAGGAGAAAGGTCCCGCGATCGAAAGGAACGCGTGTCAGCCGCGGCAGATAAATAATAACCCGTGCCAATTATGGAATTCCGCCGCGCGGCGGTTTGCATCCGCGGAATTCCCGCGGGTGGAGCAAGGACTCCGTGAACGAATCGAAAGGTCGTCGATATATCGATATATTGCACGCGCCGACGCGACGGCTGTATCTCGTGCTGGCCGCCAACGAGTGTCTTAAAAGGAAAAAATCGGCGGAAAATCGATAAGTGAACCGGTTGATCGGTGACGTGTCGATAGCCGTGTTCAACGATTTCGTCGTTCGCCAGTTGATCTATGATATCGTTACTTTCTGACATCGATTGCTGTCCTACAGTAGAACAGCCAAGTATTACGCCCACGTTCCGCGTATTCATTCAGCAATTCCACTGTGCACCGAAAATTCATGAAAATTCGCTGGAGCGAGGTATTAAACGAACAACCAGCTCGCTTAAACGATTCGACTAACACTGCTACACGATCTTCGATGGATGATCCAGTAGGGTGGAGATTAAAAGTCAAAAAAAAAATTTTTATACCTAAGTCTTACCACCCTGATTTGTTCCTTTAGATATACAAACACTATATGTATAGAAACTTTGGACAATATTTTCTTATGTTTAGGGGTAGCGGAAGTGACTCAAAGAGTATAGAAATTATGAAAATTACATTACATCGCATAATTTGTTAAATTTATTGTTCACAGAGGCGCAGACACGAGACAGTCTGTTTTCTGCTGTCAGGGTACAATCCACCGATTGTTTTACTTAATTAGGGGGAATACCGAATACCACTGTGACGGCCGAATTGTACTAAAGGTAGGTAGAGGAAGTGCAGTATATTTGGAATACCAGTTTGTTTAAGACGAATAAAAAATTACGACAGAGGATGGGATCAAATTAAACTACATAATATCATAGGGAAACTAATAAACTTTCATATTTCTGAGTGTCAGTAAAAATAAAAAACAAAAAGTAACTGAAATTTTGGTTTGAATGAAAAATGACAAGAAGTATCGATTTCGTTAAGGTGCAGGTAATTTGGAATACCGGTATTCTAATTTACCTTCACTTTATAAACTTAAAAAAAACATATAGATATTTTGAGGAGATATGTATACCAGAATATTTATAAAAATGCTAAGAACGGTTACATACTGGACTCGCTCTTGGTTCACACGTTTCTACCAATCTTGAAGATGTAGATGTCTATAAGACATTATTTACACAAATGCTTCTAAAAGGTTATACAGGTGACAGATGAAACTGACGCGGTGGTATCCATTACGCGTGAAACAAAAGCATCGGTAGGCTTTGGAATATTCCAAATTACCTTCACCTTCGGTATTCCGAATTAACCACATGGCATCGAAACCGAAAATTTCATGTCACACTTTGTATTCTCGAAATTATCGCAAAACTGGCACGGAACCATAGAAGGAACATGCAAATGAGTCGATTAAGTGTTTAACACTAAAGTTTTGACATATTTTAACCATGATTGGAACGATTGAATACGCGCTGAAAAAGTTTTGCAGATTGACGTTTTCTTCCTCTGCAGATTAAGTCGAAAATGTAAAAATTGCGGTTCATCCACAAATGTCATTAGTTAAGAGGTCATTAGCCCCTATAATCTACGGTGTTACAAATTAAATAGCGTTAGTAGTTTATTAGATACTTCGGTATTCCAAATATGCTGCACTTCCTCTAATAAAAATTTTATAAAAAACCAAATTATTCCTGAATAAAATTCTTAATAATGGCTTACTTTTTCCGACCGTCACAGTGGTGTTCTCCCTTAATTATACGTCAGATGGGGCGCAATGGTACCTTTTCTCAGTTTCTATTTTCCTTAATGACTAAATATAGATGCATTTGAAAAACTTTCTATTTAGTGTTCCATGCCCTTCCATATAATTATCACGTACATTGGAAATTTTACCACCATGAGCTACCCCTAAATATAGATCAATAATTGTGCTGATATTCTCCTGGATTTTATTTTTTATAAAAAAGGAACACATCGAGATGGTAAGAAGATGATATTTCCATAGTTGAAAAATAAGCTCCACCCTGATGATCCAGCCATGATGCGCGTCAGGATCGGGCACGAGCGTGAGTATCCAGGGACCCGTCGGTTCTCAGGAGAGCCTTGGCGCACCGAAGGGAGCTTTCTCAAATAAATCGGAATTTCAAAGGGATATTAAGGATGCGACGCGGCCAATAAGTTCCGCGGCTCGTGTTCGCCACGGAGACCCGTGCACCGTCCCCGCCGATAAATTATGAACGTACCCGCGGTCTTGTCTCTCGCGCCTACTGCACGCACACGCGGGCACCGCGTTCTGTGTTTGCACGTGCGCCGCGCTAAACGAATAATAAACACGTGTACCGTCTATGCGTAATAGTCACGGCTGTGCATACTTCATTGGGCGGAGCATAATCGTCGACCCGCATAACTCTGCCGCGGGATTCTTCAGGGTACTTTCGAGTTCGCTTTACCCTGATTCGAGCCAACTACACCGAGCAAAGCTCGTTGAGTCACTGGAGGCAATCCATGCACGCAGATGCACGCAGATGCACGCAGATGCACGAGGTAGAAGCTCGGTGGCCTTGAGCAGCCAAGTTGATCCTGTTCCGAGTAGGGAAGTAAATTGCGGGGAAGGACTGAGCGTGCCATCCGCGAGTCCGCGGCCTGACGGAGGGGTCAGGAGGGCGAGGCGAGTCGCGCCCCGGCTCTTTTCGGCTCGGGCCCCGAACGAGTGTAACGCCAGCCCCGCCGCGCGCCGGGCCCGGTCGATGCGTGATATATCGGCTCGTAAAAATCTCCCGGGAATAAAATATCTCGGCTGGATCTCGGGGCGAAGGTCGGCGCGGCCGAAAGGGCCCCTCGCCGCGGCGCAGCGCGTTTATGGGTGACCAGGTACACGTATGCATCGGCGCGCGTGCACACGTACCCGTAGGTGCGAACATTGTTAACAAGTCCCGTATTTTATACACTCCCGGTGAAACAACGAGCCAGCCGGCTGCTGGCAAGGGGATCCAGCCAGGGGTGCTCCGTCGCCCTCTTCCTGCCATTATTATTTCACTTCGGCCTCGATCATTATCTGCTTAATCTTTTAATGGCTCTCTGCATCTCCTTGTTGTGCTCGATTTTCAACTCTACGATCATATTTCTGTAAGCTGGAGAGTTTCGATGACGTATGGCTGGAGAAGTTGTAGATAAAACGATGAATCGTTCGATTGCTGGTGCCGATCGTGTCAGGAGAATGTCGCGATTGATCGACGCGATAGGCAGCGCGAGAAACGTGGAAACGCGGAGACGCATCCAGGTCAGTCGGTGCATAAATCGCGCGACCACGGCGCGTCAGATGTTTCGCTTGAATAATCGTAGCATAAATAAAAGGCGCCGGGGGGATCGTCGAGCGCCGACGTCCATTAACGCGTGTTAGGACGACGTTAATCCGCTGAAACGTATTTAAATTCCCCCGCTTACGTCGGGGCGACCGACAATGTAAATAATTCTTGATCGATCGGATATCGATTGCCGGCGCGAGTGGACGATCGGTGCATTTACATATAGATAGCGCTGTCAATGTAAATTATTACGGCCATAACCGACAGGTATATCAATTTATCCTCGTTTCGGGCTCTTTGTTTCTCTTTTTTAGCCGCGCGCGCGGGTACGTTTCTATCTCTTGCCGGACGTGCACGCGATAAAAATGGACGACGACAATCAGCGCGCCGGGATTGAGAACCCTGCTCGGCCGGGCGACGATATTTCCAAAGGCTGTTACCCGAGCGGCCATAATTTCTAGCATAAACACTGATTTGGCACGAGCACCGTGTCCGACGCGGGCCTCGACGCTCTTTTTTCACCGCGCCGCGCCGTGATGGAACAATGAGGACTGTTTACCGTGATTAACTCCTCGCACGAACGAGAGCGAAAAGCCGACCGCGGCCATCGATTCACACTTCGCGAGGAGCCAAGTTTAAAAAACGACGGGATGAGTCACGGCCGCGAGAGTTTCGCCTCGCGATCGATGTTAAATGTTACATAAATGGTAGCGAAGAATGGTAGTAAGATGCAGGCTCGAAAGAGCTCTGAATCGTAAAATGTATCTACATTTTCCATCCCCATCACCACGGAGCACCGGATCATCACGTTTCCTACAGTAGCACTAAGCCCGCCCTCCACCTCCGTAACCGTATCAAAACGCAATTACAGTCCTCGTAAGGATCGTTCTCGTTACAGACCACCAACTATGATATCGAGTCGACGGTGGAGTCGAAGGTATCTCGGCTCCAGTGGTATTGGAAAAGGTGGAGAAAGAACCGCTGATCAGCGGTAGGGTGAGACCTGTAGGAGAAGAGAAGCTCGAGCGTCAGAGGAGCGGAGTCATGTCCAGCGTGCCGGAGGCCACCGGTGCAAGACGATCCGCGGCACTTACCGTCGATTCGCTTTATTTTACACAAGTGCTTCCGGATATTCCCCGCGCGTGGTGCTCGGTCAGGAGGCTAGGTTAAGGAGCAGCAGAGGCACTCGCTCGCTCCCACCTCCTCCGCGAGTCCAGCCCGGGGATGGAAAAGGGTTTCGCCGACGGAGCAAACGAGTTCGGTTCTGTTCGGTCTACTCGGTTCCCCGGGATGGGGGAAGTAGGAGGACGCGAAAGAGACGGGGAGCAGGACAGAGCGAGGTAGTGGAGATGATGGTGGAGAAGAGGCCAGAAGAGGATGGAGAGGGTCGAAAGGGGATCGCTGCCTCCTGCACACTGGCCCCCGGGGGCGGCGTATTGATCCGGAGGCGGCGGCGGTCATCCGGCCGCTAATTAAATGCCAATCGCCATCCTCACCCCCGTCAACCTCCCTTGCCCATCGTCTCTCTCAGCCCACTCCCCTCCTTTGGCTACCTCACCGACACCCTACCCTCTCTACACTCGATTCACCCTCTACTTGCTCCGCACCGGTCGCGGTCGGTCTCCAACGGACCCGTCCCCTTTGAACCCACGCACCACCGTCATATCCTGCGATATCGCCATATCCCCAACCCTCCTCGTCGCCGTCCACCCGCGTGCCCTCGTCCTTCACGACTCTGCCGCGCGACCTGGCTTACCCTTACTCTACGGTAAACACACCCTCCCTGCGCGGCCACTGATTGCCAGTCCTCCTGATTGGGTGAACCGCGAACCTTACCTCCCCATCAAGGTAATGCTGCAGATTTCAATGGTGGCATTTGCACATATTAAACACTGCGAGTTCGAGACGATCCAAGGCCAAGAAGCTTCGCCGTTGCGATAACGACCCACGTAGGCCCGGCCATGCATCACGCGCGAAAAGATAACGGAAAAAATATGGGGAGGGTGCTCGCCGGGTGCTGTTAATCTGAGACGTCCACGGGACGCCGATGGGCACAAGCTTTTCGTCTCCTCGTGATTTACTCTAGTATCCTTGGCGCGGCCGACAGCCAAGTAAACTGGTCACGTTCGGATGGAGTTTGGTGGATTCCAAAGGGATCGGGAGAAAGCGCGAGAGAGAAACGGCGGGGTGGGATCCAGATAGCCAGAAGGGATCAGCTGTGTTCTTCCGAAAGCAGAGTCCCATGGGAAGTCAATCAACCGGTCTTCCTTCGTACGCCGCGAAGGGGTGACTCGCGATTCCTATCCCGCAGAAAAGTCCGTTTCACTAAGCTCGTCGATGCTCGTTTCTGCGCCATCGCTTTTATGTTTCCCGAGCTATCGATGTGTGGACAATTTCTTCAATCGTTAAAGAAATCATCCAGTCAAGGTGCTCCGTATCGCCTGGAAAGGAGCAGCGAGCCCGTTTAATCGGCCATTAGGCGCGTGAATCCGCGACGAGGAGGCAACAACGTCACAGACGATCATCGATTTCGCGAAAGTGGCCAGCCACTCCTCCGCGTATACATAGGTACATATACCTACGCCCGTGCACGGGGGGCCACTATATTAAATCGAAAGCGAGTGCTTCCGAGGCAACTGGCTTTTTTAGAGGCGAGCTCCCATTGGCGGTGGAGTACCCCCTTCTTTATTCGAGGCGGTGTTAATTGGCGCGGAAGTAATTAAGAGATGGCCACCCCCGGGGTCCCCGACCACCCTCCTCCCCTGTCTCCTAACCCCGCCAACCCCTTGGTTAACGAGCGCACGTTGCTCTGGGAGATGGCAGCGTCGTGATTAATAACAAGGTCCTCTCCAAACCTTGGCGCGCAGCCTCCGCGTGGAAAGGTTGTAGGTGAAATTCCTCTCGGTACGCGCGAGCCAGAGCTTCCCGTACGTCCTGGCCGCTATGAGAAAGGACCTTCCCCCCCCCCCACCCCACCCCCGCCCACTGCTCCGACTCGCCCTTCTTTCTTACTCTCGCCTGTTGCTGTTCCTCTCGCGCGCCAAACGCTCGTTCCCAGTATCCGTGGAACGACCAGTAATCTGCTCATCGATCACCCTCCAGTTAACGTGTCCGCGCGTTACCTCGGGAATCGATCGCTCGAAAAATGCGCGCTGGCAATGGCGAGCCTCGGTTATTATGGGCAGATTCGAAAGCTGAATTTCGAGCTCTTGGATCCACTCTAGAAACGTTTCAGAGAAAGATACAGTCTCTATTCGGCTTTGAAACTGTGATCCACTCTTTCCCAGCTTCTCGCGTAACATCGTTTTCATTTTAATTTTCAATTTCCACGCGCTCCAAATACCACCAAAGTTATTTCACTCGTAATCTCGACGATCGATCGGAAAAAATTCCAAGATCGACGTGCAAGCCTGACGGAGCCCAATGTCCCTAACGCCCCCACAAAAAAGGATGTAGACGATGCATGCGATAAACCGCTTCGGTCCCAGGCCGCTAATCTATACATCGGACGAAATTGTGGCCCCAGTTATTTCGCCGATCGAAAGAATCGATCGAGCGCCGGAGGGCGGTCGAGCGCGGGGTATTCGATCTCGGGAATAGGATCTCGAAAAAACGAGAGCTAGCCGAATCCCTCGGGCGGGGCGTAGGCGTATTTATACACATATCGATCGGATATTTATGAAGATTCGGGAAGAACGGACACGATGATCCGCATCTGCCGCGCTATTAGGCTAACCCGAGCCCGTAGCTGAGGGCGCCAGGTGTGACCTCCACGGCTCTCTAATGACTAATGACGAAGGGCCGCGATAATCCGTGCAGCTCCGTCGATCCGTGCACGGATACGCGGAAGAGATTGATACCGCTCGGCTGGGAACCGAGCGAAACCCCGGGCTCCCGCATCCTCTGCCCTTCCTTTAAGGGGTAACACCACTCTAGAGGCAGAAAAAAAGACCTAAATTTGACAATTTATTTTGGGAGTATGACAAACGGAATTGAATTTCTTTTCAGAGGGTTTATTTAACACATATTGAAGTGCGAAAAACAATTTTTTTATTGTCATTTTCATACAAAATGGCGGCGACAGAGCTCGTCGTCGAAAACAGCTTTTTTTAAAACACCGCCACGGGAGGACGGATTTCTCGGCATGTATGAGTCCGGGAACAAAAAATAAAAAAAAATTTATAATCTATATACAATTGACTTTGGAAGTACGTAGGGGTTTTTTGTTTAATCAATTTTTGTGGAAGTGGTGCACTTTTTAAGAAATGAATTGATTCTTTGCCCTAAACATGAGCATTAAATTGTTTATAAAACAAAGAGTTTACATTCAATCAAAAAACGGCTACGTACTTCCAAAGAGAATATTGTTGTGAAGCTACTGTAAAAATTTCAAATCGATCCATGCAATAGTCTCCGAGAAATCCGTCCTCCCAGTTTGAAAGAAGTGGTTTCGACGACGGGCTCTGTCGCCGCGATTATGTATGAAAATGACAATAAAAAAATTGTTTTTTGTACTTCAATATGTGTTAAATAAACCCTCTGAAAAGAAATTCTATTCCGTTTGTCATACTCCCAAAATAAATTGTCAAATTTAGGTCTTTTTTTCTGCCTCTAGAGTGGTGTTACCCCTTAAGAATAGGTATTCGATGCAGTCTGTAGAAATCTTCTATACTAGAATGCAGTACTTTTAGGTCCAAACTAACCCTTTCGCCTTTTCAATATAGAAAACTCCACCTACCAATGTCACTTGTTCGGTTTATCCACGCGGACACCCTCAGCTCACCTGCGTTCAGTAAGGGGTCGTCCCTAATTTCTTACGTTTTCTTATAAGGGAAGGAGAGGGAGTGAGTAATGTTTTTTTAACCTAATTTTCAATATGGAACGTTTATAAAGAATTTAATAACTGAAAAAATGCAATGTAAACAATATTACGTAATGAAGGGGGGAAGGGAGTTGGAATATGAAATCTTACGAATTCTTATACTTGGGGAGGGAGGGGGAAGTAATCGCCAAAGTTACTCTTACGTAGTACCGACGCATATAAACACGCGTGCAACCGGGTCAAGAATTTCCTCGCAAAATATAGCCGGTAATCTCCGTCTGAAAGTACCAACGGGGACAGATGGGGTGAGTGGCGGTCGCCAGCCAGGAAGCGACCCAGTTACATCCCGTAGCGAAAAGATTTGTCGAGGTAACGGCGCATTAACTCGGCTGGGTTATCAGTTTACGAAATGGCCCTGTTGTCGGTACGCGAGACGGATTCGATGGAACTCGCCTGCACGCAACAGACACGAGGAACTAGCGAGCGGAGGTCCTGGAAGAAAGCAGCGGAGAAAGACGACGAGTCACTGGAAAAGCGGGACCAATCGCCGCGCTGTCGTCACAATTCCACGCTGATTGCCAGTCGTTGTCGCTGGACGGTAATTGATCATTTGCTTGTCAGGTTAATTGACGTCACGCGCGAACAGCCCCATAGCCCCATATGTAGTTGTTCCTTGAGCGCGTCCATCGTCCGCGCAACCGTCGATTCAATCGGCGTGGATCGATGTTCGCGCGAGCACGTCGATGCATTCACGCCTTTATCCGGCTTAAGGGGTTACATACGACTACTTAGTAAAAATAAAATGATGTTCTTGTAAAATAATGTTGCGCTGACGGGCCAAATTTTTGAATTTCAAAAAAATAAACACTATGTCACTATGTCACTTTAAAGTTAAATGAATTTTTTTCATGCAAAATTTTGCTCTGTAATTGTGCATAAAAAATTAATTACACAAAATAAAAAAAAACATTACTTTACGAGAAAATCATTTTATTTTTCTGCAGCTGTCTAAAAAACCTCAAAAATCATAAATAATTTAATTAAAAAATTATTGTAAATAAATTTTCTCGGGCACTTTATGGACTAATAAATCATGTGTAATAAGTGTTTTGTTTTATCATTTTTAATAAAGCCCCTAAAAAAGCTTTCGAAACTCATTCATCTTCGCCGCAGTTAAAGGTATCCCTAGTAGCATTTATTTGTTGGGAGTTTGTTGGGCCAATGACGTGTTATCCGTTGGCCAACTGTTGAAGTGTCGCGCTATTTTTAAATGGGCCAACGATTGTAACCAACGTAGGCCCAACGTCACTTAACACGAAGGCCCAACCGAAGGTTTCTTTCCATAGGCCCAACTGGGCCCAACTGAAGGCTTCTTTCCAAAAGACGTCTTAAAAACGTCCAGAAGGCGTCTTAAAGAACTTCAAAAGACGTCGTAAATACGTCTTCTTCAGGTCTGGTTTAGGAAAAAAAAAAATTCGCGTTGAGGAGAATCGAACCCATACTTTCCGCTTACAAAGCAACCGCTGTTCGCAGCTGACCAACACACTTACTTGTAAACACTTATAATTTCTAGTTACATAACTATTATTAATTGTTTATGAAAACTGTGCAGTGACGCGAAATATTCTACAAAATATCATCATCCGACCTTTAGACTCATTCCATAAAATTTCACATTTGTCTTAAGACAGACGTCCTCATTACGTATTTATAAATAAGAAAAGAAAAATCACAACAGGTTTTTTTATGTAGCAAATTTTCTGACGTTTGTAAGACGACATTTAATCATCGTTGTAAATTTTTTGTTAATTTACCAACCATAGTAATTGTAGTCCCAACATTGGATATTCGTAGGCAAACTGTCGTAACTTTTTGTTAATTAACCAACCATAATAATTGTAGGCCCAACATTAAATATTCGTTGGCAAACTGTCGTAACTTTTTGTTAATTAACCAACCATAACAATTGTAGGCCCAACATTGAATATTCGTTGGCAAACTGTCGTAACTTTTTGGTAATTAACCAACCATAACAATTGTAGGCCCAACATTGAATATTCGTTGGCAAACTGTCGTAACTTTTTGGTAATTAACCAACCATAACAATTGTAGGCCCAACATTGAATATTCGTTGACAAACTGTCGTAACTTTCTTGCCGTAGGCCCTGTGTTGGGAATTTGTAGGCACAAACACTAACTATATCCCAACTAATTCCCAACTGTTGGCAACCGTTGGCCAACCAAAAATGCTACTAGGGATGTAAGTATATGTATGTATAACCCCTTAAGGGGGGTCACTCAAGTGAAAATGAACTACCAGTTATTTTACAGATAAAAATTTGAAAATATGTATTTCCATATTATTTTTTACGCTGAAATGAATTATGTAAGAATTAATACAGTGACATTTTTTTTCAAAAATTGAAAAAAAAAATTTCGAAAAAATTATTCGATTTTAAAATCCATACCCTTATCTCTGTAGTATTGTATACAAAGACTGCAGAAAAAATTTCAGCTCGAAAACTTCATTTTTGTCCGAGTTATAAAGTTTGTATGCTTTGGCGTACCTAGTAACTAAAACGCTCCTGCTCCGTACGTTGGACCTTCTTCTCCTTGCAATGCCTGTTCTCTTCGTGATTGTGCAGTTCGTATCATTTTTCTTGCACGTTTGTATCTTTCTGAGGCTTTCTGTTTATACCTGTGTACTCGTTCTTTGTGACGGTTTTGAACAATTTTCAATGATTGTTCGCTCATTTACATTTGGTTGTCCTTGGATGCATGTAATATTGTTTTCGTCCATCCTTCATTATATTCAGTAACAGCTTCTGCGACTGCAGCTTCAACAAGATATTTGGAAGGAAAAATATCCTTTGGGCACTTACGCCATATCATGCTATGCAAACTTTCATTAGAATTTTGCGTAAGGCATTAGAGAACCATACGCGACGATATACCACGCAGTTTCGACGGATACGAAACCACAACATTATAAATGTCCATCGGGTGAAGAATCATGGTGTTTCTACTAATCAGCAATTGCGAAAGGAAGAAAACCTGGTTCTCATGCTAAGAAAATAGGAACAGCTATCAGAGAAAAATTTCTGGATAAAATATTACCAATTTATAATAGACTAAGCAAAACTGCTCCGTCGTTGTGCGCAATGCCTTACGCAAAATTCTAATGAAAGTTTGCATAGCATGATATGGCGTAAGTGCCCAAAGGATATTTTCCTTCCAAATATCTTGTTGAAGCTGCAGTCGCAGAAGCTGTTACTGAATATAATGAAGGATGGACGAAAGCAATATTACATGCATTCAAGGACAACCAAATATAAATGAGCGAACAATCATTGAAAATTGTTCAAAACCGTCACAGAACGAGTACGCAGGTATAAACAGAAAGCCTCAGAAAGATACAAACGTGCAAGAAAAATGATACGAACTGCACAATCACGAAGAGAACAGGCATTTCAAGAAGAAGAAGGTCCAACGTACCTACGGAGCAGGAGCGTTTTAGTTACTACACCAAAACATAAAAACTTTATAACTCGGACAAAAATGAAGTTTTCGAGCTGAAATTTTTTCTGCAGTCTTTGTATACAATACTACAGAGATAAGGGTATGGATTTTAAAATCGAATAATTTTTTCGAAATTTTTTTATTTAAATTTTTGAAAAAAAAAAGTCACTGTATTAATTCTTACATAATTCATTTCGGCGTAAAAACTAATATGGAAATACATATTTTCAATTTTTTATCTGTAAAATAACTGGTAGTTCATTTTCACTTGAGTGACCCCCCTTAAACGCGGGGCCTCGCGATTAGTCCTCCACAGTCCACGAGCGATCCTTAATGTTTTAGCGTGACTACGACGTCAGCGCGATTTGCGCACTTTGACAGCCAACTTCCAGGACCGTATGAATTTTAAGTGAAACGTATCCTTCAACCATTGAATAGCTTCCTTGTTCCATTTTTTATACCTGCGTCATGTTTATTTCTGAAGGCGCGCATTTGGAACGAGATTCCCTTGGAAATAGTGGCCAATGGTTGTCCCAAAAACGTTGAATGTCGAAGCACAGGGGATCCAAGGGGATCAGAGATCGAGTGGAAGAGAAAGGACGGAAGAAAGGGAGTATCGTGGGTGAAAAAAGAAAGAGTGATTACACGATCTCGTTCGGATGCTCCTCTGCCGTCTCTCTTCTTCGTTCGCTTGGTACTCTTCCCTATCGACCATATCTCTTGCTCGTTCTTTCTCCCGGTGCTGATCCCTTCGAGCTCCGCTTCGCGAAGTCATTCGAAGGTTCTGGCGCGTCATTTCCCGTAATGCGATATATGCCGACGAAATCTCGAGCATCACTCCGCGGCTATTAATCTATTGGCAGGGCTCCAAGGCCAATGCACTTCTCGATATACATATTCAATGACGGTAGCTCTTCCTGCAGATCAATGGATGATTTTGGGGGAACAGCGGGCTGCTCCACTGGTAGCTAAATTATTCGTCTTGATATGGTTTGTCAGTGACCCAAACAAGCACCCACTACTGCAATGTATTTTATTATTTGTAAGAAGCATATATATATATATATATGTATGTATGTATGTAGTTGGCAAGCTCTAATATAAGATCGAAATAGTTCCATTTAATTAGTAATTTAAGTTAATACGAAAATTAATAAATAATATAAAGTTAAGAATTTTCATATCATTTATAAAACTTATTCCATCAAACATTCTTCATTTATTAATTGAATTTATCTCGTTTATATTATTTATTATTTTAACAAGAATAATCTTATCTCTTAAAATTAATCTTATATTTATCCATTCATCAAACTATAGGTTAATATTAATAAATATATATATATATATATATATTATTATTTTTTTTTATACATTCGATCAATGCATTGAATTTATTATTATTATTATTATTATTATTATTAAAGAATATTCAGTCCCTTTCACTCCGAAATCAGTCGCTTACTTTTGCGTGCCCCGTGCGTCGAAGCGCGTCGTGCTCGAGGAGCCTCCGTTCCCCGGTCGCAACCCCTCGAACGGAGACGAGTCTCGTGACCGATTCACCCTTACGACGGATGCTTACGAAGCAGACGTCAAAACATTGGTGAAATATGAGGGTGCGAGCCGCGGAAGATCGATTCGCCGGGACCCTTTGGACGAAGAGGCGAGCGGTGCTCGTGTCGGCGAGGTGGTTCGCATTGTTAAAAGCCCGTAATAGATTATGCATTAAACGCGAGGCAGAATGGGAGAGATAGCGTAACAATGGATCAACCGCTGCCTGGCCCCCTCGGGGACCCCGTCCTACGTCATCCGTCGATCCTGAGATCATTATTATCCAGGGAGTACACCGCTTCCTTCCTTCCTCCCAGCCTTCCGTCCCTCCTTCCTTCCTTCCCGCGTTTCAGCGCGATCAAAAGACGCGCGTCACGTTCCACGACCCGTTTCGACGTCTCGACCACCCTTGCAAAAGCGTCTGACGTCGGCCTGACGTCAGCAGAAATGGAAAGTTCCGAGGAATTTCGAGACTTCGCTTCGCAGTGCTTCCTCGCAATTCTGGATTAACATCTTCAACACCAACAAACACCGCAGTATTCGCAATATCCATCGTTGAGTAACCATTACTTCACTCCTATTACCTCTGAAAATTGAAGAAAAAAAAAAAAAGAACGAAGACTGTCCTAAGAAGTTATTTAATCTAGCGGTTTCTTGATGCTCTGTTGCGCTCGAACAATGGTATTCGCACTTTCGGTTACGTTCCAGTCCCGGTGAAAGCGAGGATGCTTCCATTGAAGACTATCGAACAATACTGGACTTGATTACGGTGAGGCTTACGGTATGCGGTACAGAGTTCTCCCCAAAAGATCGCCCTTAAATCCGTTTGACGGCGGGACGAACGGGGAGATCCCTGGTCCCGCTCGAATTACCGGTCATTTGGTCGTCGCCGAGCGCAAAAATAATGCATGTAATCTGGCCGGTAAAGCCGTTTGACCTCTCGGTCCGGGGTATAACGTCTAACCCTAGCATTACCAAAATCTCTGCCGGACCCGTGGACGGGGACAGAACGGGCGCGACGCGGACGGGGCGAGCGATGAAGGAGGAAGATCGTATGCGGCGCGATCACGAGGATTACGGGCAAGGCGACGTGACTCCATATGTGAGACATTACGCGAACGTGTAATTTCACTATTACGGCTAATCTGTTGACATTAGAGAGAACAGTCGGGCGAAATTGTTGGGTCTCCGAATCGGAGCGATGTCCAGCGCTGCGCTGGCCATTATGTTAAACAGTTTAAACTATTCCCTAAGAGGGCCGAACGATCAGCGCCGTTCGCCGCGACGTCTATTATTCTAATCTTGTCTTTCTCCCTTCCTCGAGGCCGCTTCTACTAGACGTTCTGTGTCTTTAAACGACGCCCTAATCATCGTCCCCGTCGCCCGTTGGAGTAGCCGGAGTCTAGGTGGACGATCGATCCGCGACCGATCACGCAAAATCGTAAACACCCCGTGGAGAACGGCAAGGACGTGTTCCCTTGGTCCCATGGTAATTTTCTACCCGCCGTGGATTTCGTTGGAACGTTTCGACGTAATTTGCGCCGGGGCTTTGAGAATTCGGAGTGGCTCCCTAGCTCTCTCTCCCCTGGTATGCCCCTCTAGACGTGCAATCAGAGGACTGGCCAGCGGAAGATACGTGAAATTGATGAAGGAATATAGTGTTTTAAATATCACGAGTTTCAATGAGAGACGATCGCGTGACGAGATTCGGGGGAAGCATTTAGGCAGGCGGAGTGGATAGATCGGTTTGGGGAACGGGAGGACGTACCGTCACGTCGCGGAATAGCAACAATTACGTGTCCTCCGGCTGGAAATCGGAAAGGTCAGCCGGGAAAGAAGAGGAAGAGGAGGGCCGTTCGCAGGAATAATAAGAATGAGAATAAGAAATCGTTAACCGATCGGCGTTTCGAAAGGAGGCAGCCGTGGACGACGGCCGACAGCTGGGAGACGGGCGCAAAACCACGCGATCCACGACATCGAAAACCGCGTCTCCCTCCCCCCCCCCTCTCTCTCTCTCTCTCTCTCTCTCTCTCTTTCTTTGGTAGATTTCATTGTCAGAGTCGTTACGTCACTCTTGTCGCTTCCACGAGGACGCGCGTCACTGTAACATCCGATTGTCGACAGTCATCGGGGACGATTGAGCCGGCGCGACCTTCGCGCAATTAAAACCCCTTGAAGTTTCAGCCGTCACGATGAAAACGGTTGACAATGTCGACGCGCGATGAATAAGCTTTTAATGTAACGGAGCTGGGAGACTTATCCGAGGATCCCTGGCCCGGACGTGGGCCCGCTACAGGTCGATTCAAGGCTTGAGCGTCTGCTTGGGGGAGTGTGCAACGAGAGGTCTTCTAATCGTTTAAATTGAAAATATTCAATGTTGAAGTTGCACTGGAAGGCTCCACAATGTTGGATAGGCTGTTCGAGTACTACCGAATATTCGAGCAGCTCGAAATCCGAACCGAGCCGTGTACTCGTAAAAACCGAGTGCTTCGAAGAGAAAACTCGTAACTTCTGAATTGAGTAATCAGATTTCGACCCAAGTCACCTAACACTTTTTTAAAGAGAATACAAAGATGCATCGATTGGCGTATAAAAAAATATACGGTTCCATTAAAAAAATCAAGGTGATCTGGATTTTGGTCCACATATCAACGCACTGTGGCCCGAATGTACCTAAATCCTTCGAGCAGTCCGATTGTGTCGAGTAGCTTGAAGCTTGTCAGAACTTCGAATTAATCGTAATTCTGATCTTGATGATTCTTCACGAAAATGTTCTACTACGGTTCCTTGGATCACCTTGTAGAATGTAGCCTGAAAAGGAAGCGTTGAGCGCGTCGCCACGTATTCCCTAGATAGAGCGTCCAGCGTCGACAGCGCCGGGGAATTGGTGATTAATGATGAACGGAGGTTCGTGAACGCGACAACCGGGCATTTCCAATGTCAGGTTGCGAGCGACAGTTGCTGGAGAAGATTCCGTTGCTCCTAATAACTGTTCGCTTGCAGCCGGATATCGGTGTCCAGGGCAATTCCGCGGTTAATCGGAGATGAGTAACGGAGAGGCGACATAATCAATGATTTCGTGGAAAACAGGTTTCACGCAGACGCGACGACGGCTGTGACTCGCGGATCGACGTTTATGAAGACGCTTTGACGTTCCCCGAAGGCGATATTTCGCAGATGGCATTTATTAACTTCTCGGACGTTATTTCTAGACGTGCAGCTGTTTTCGGGCCGTTTTGCTGCGTCAAACGTTGCTTGCCCAGGGAAGGGAAGGCGAGACAGAAACGCACTTTCGGAAGCGTATGTTTCCGTGGCGGCAAGGAATTTCGCGGCTCTTTTCACGTTTTTAGCAGGGTAGGTAATTGCAATATTGCTCTGTAATTTAAACTCTCTTAATTGCATGTATGTAAGTCTGAAAGGATATCGAACGAAACTGGAGGATGTTGTCTGGTCATCTAAGTAGTGAATGTGTAAAACCCTCGGTACACATTCACCTTCCTCTTGCCTTAGGGTAGACCGGGGGCGGTAGTAACACTTTGACTTTGGAATACGATTACGCAAAAACTATTACAGTTACAACAAAAGTTTTTTTACGAAAATGTTACTTATTTATCTGACATTATTTGAGCCACAACAGTTTCACTGTATGTCAAGTAATATTCCGGTTATTAATAAAAAATGAGAAGCGGAGAAAGTGTTACAACCGTCCCTGACCCCGGGTCGGTTGTAACACTGCATGGAGTCGATAGTAGCACAAATATAACTTTACAAAATTAAAATATTTATTGATTTAAATTATATTACATATAATAAATTATGTGGTATCGCAATTGTGGCAGAAATAAATGGCGTTTTGGCTGGTGCATTCTTCATCTGCTCAATCCTTACATTCAGTATATTGCACCCATTTTTCATTTGGTTTGCTTGTGCTATGCTATATGATTTCATGCAAATAAAACAATATTATTCGCCTTCTTTGTCCCTATTCGGTTCTGTTGCGGTAAAACCGACCCCGACTGCCGATGTTACAATCGCCCCCGACCATGCTTTTGAACTTAAATTATAAATTTAGACTAACGAGACGCTTAAAAGTGCCAAGTATCGATCAATATTAGTTTAAATAAGGTCGAATTACAGATTAAAAAATCGAACAAGCACATATTTGCAAAGGGAGTGTTTATATTACAATTTTAAGTCAGTAAGGAAAAGTTACTTTAGGGTACCGAAAAGTTATTTTCTTCACTATCCATGTCTATTGCGTATCTGTACTCTTAGGGCATGGATGTGTATATTCCAAATGTCATTCTTCATCATATATCCAAAATTGGTGTTAATATCTATTATATGTTTTGAGATATTTAGCGTGTTACATTCGCCCCCCTGTTACTACCGCCCCCGGTCTACCCTACTCGATCTCATTGCCCAATCTCCATTCCCAGCTTCCACAGGTATCGCTAAATTCTCCGACCCTTTTCCATACGTTGCACCTCACTTTTATAATTAGCTACTCATCTGATTTTATCTGCTCACTTCTAACACTACCCTTCCTTTAAACATGCTACCTAATCTTTCCTAAATTTCAGATTACTATATAGTATAATGCATAGTCCTCCTCTCACTTCATTGTCACATTTTCTTTTCAAGTTCTCGTAGATCAGAAATAACAACACCACAGCTGAGTGTCACCTTCTACGCCATCTTTGTGCATATTACTTATTTATTTTTGTGTAATAAAGACACTCATTATTATTATTATTATTGTTAATTTACCGCGTATGTGATCACCTAAATTCAGTTCGAAAACAAAGCAAAAAGGATACAGCAGAAAGTACGAACCAATTACTAAAGCCGACTGGAGTGAAATATTACACTGAATAATTTGCCGTTCGGGACGAGATTTTTAAGCACTCCAATCTAAAGGGACAAACGAGCCGCGGTCCTTGAAATTTTCGAAAGACGCCTGGGAAGGTCGACACGTAAAAATACGAGGCCCATTGAGACTCGCCCGTTAACAACGGCGCTCCTAAGCATCGATTCATCGTCGACGTGCTCCATTATCTGGACAGTGCCGACATAATCGCTTCAAATTATCCCGACTGGGCCGAGTAATCGCGTTTTTCTCCCGCCAGGTACCCCGTCACAAGAGCGCCCCACAAAGGACGCCTCCGATCGATCCCCATTCGATCCAACGTATCATTTTTATCTGCCAGCCGCGACGGCAATCCGCCGTCAGGCGTAGATTTCGAAAAGACGCGTCCCCGGCTTCGGCGCGTGTGCGTGCGCGTCGAAAGGACGCGAGATGAAACGACAATGAACGCCAATCGCCATCGATGTCGGCCGAGGCGCAAATTACAGGCGATTGCTGCTCGGCCATCCCTCGAAACCATCGCCGCGGCCGTTCCACAGGGTGACAAGCCTGGTCGAGGATTCTTTCTCGATCGGGCAGAGGCAATGGCGCCACAGCCACCCAGCCACGAATTTTGGGGATACTCCTCTTGCGGTCGCCGCCAATTCGCCGTTAACACGCGATAATTTCACTTTCCTGTCGCTTCTGTCTTTCGATCCCCTTTTTTTTTCATCACCTTCTGGTGACGCAACCGCGGTTAAACTGTGAGAATTTGTGGTGGATGGAAAGTCGGACGTGAACGTCAGCTTTGAGTCTACAGTAGTATCTATAGTAATTTACTCGTATTTTTTAGTATTTTGGGAAATCGCTGCACGATTAGGTACTTATTGAAGGTTGGAAGACTGATGGCTGGAAATGAGAGCCTTCAGCGCCCTACGCCACTGCGTGGAAGGCGCAGAGAATAGACAGAGCGAGAAGAGTGTGAAGTGTGAAGACGGTTAGGGACTCGTTAGGTCGAATGATAAGTCGGAGCAATTTCACAGCTTGAAGCGCCGACAAAACAGCCGAGCGGATACCACGGGAGGAGACTCCAAAGAGAGATTCCTCTGAAACCTTATTCTTTGCCACCGTTCGGGGTCGAAATGGAAGCGTCGATGGGACGGCCACTTACACAAAGAACCGCCGCGCCTCTGCTTGATGGAACGCGATTGATCAGGAATGATTTTCGGCGGGAAGAATGGATAGGGCCCGGTGAAAATACCAGCTGCTTCCTTTTTCAAACTCCAAGTACGACGTCAGTCTGAAGTAATTGGGATATCGTACGTGTCGATGCCCCGAGCGATCGTTTGGACATTCAAGACACCACCGTAGAGACAGAAGCATCCTTGAATTCGCTGGATCTCAGAATTTGCAGGAAAATGTCGAGAACAAAAAGAATCGATGCGGAATTGTGTTACGTGAGCCGAAGACAACTGTCAGAAGCAACCCTTGCCATCTCGCGCGGGAGACCAGGAGGATAGGTGCGCGCGGAGCCGAAGGAGAAGGGAAAAGCCAGTGAAGGGAGAGAAAAAGGTGGACGAGGCCGGATGAAAAGTAAGAGAGGAGAGACTGAAACGGAGTAAAGTGCAGATCGTACTCGTCGTCCGGTTGCCAGGCAACGCGCTAATTAGCCCACCCAGCTGTTTGGAGTGGATACTCGACGGTACTTGGTAGCCTCTCTCTCTCTCTCTCTCTCTCTCTCTCCTCCTCCTCTCTCTCCCCGTTGCTCTCTGCGTCCGTCTCTCCGGCAGTGACATCCAGCAGGATCGTTAATACGCCACAACGCTGGCTGGATCGGGAATCGGCGCGAATCGCTTGATTTTCCAAAGGCAACCTGGATCGATCCGGAAGCCGTGAGGGAGCTGCTGTTTCGCCTTTAATAGGGTTTATTTGTTAGAATATCGGCGAGCCCACGTAATCATGGCACGGAAATTGAAGGCGCACGGGGGTCAATGCGTAATACCCCCAGGGCCCGTTAGCGACAGTAACAGATACTGATTGGAAATGATCGTTATTAGTTGCCCGTGGAAAGATTCACCACGAACTCGCGCCGCGCGCCGTCAGGATTTATGGTTTCTGTCGGGGCGATCTCGTATCCCCGGCGTTTCAAGAACCCTGCTGGATTAATCGAATGCACTCGCGGTTTGAACAGACGAACGCGCTGAATTGTCCCAGCGTCTCGACTCGCTTGGTCAAAGCTTTCCCACGGGGCTGCCACGGAGAGTGTCACCTGTTTAAGTCTTCCAACATGTTTCGTGCATCCTCACGTCCCCGTTACGCAATGGCGCTTGTAACGCGAGTTCCGGATATCCTTGACGCCTCGCCAACATCCGTAATGCGAATCCACTTCTTCTCAACCTCATTTAATTATAATACTTGCGAGTCTTGCGACGATGATAAAATCATTTATAAGCTCTTTCACAGGATCTCCAGAAAGTTGCAGGTGCATTGAGGAGCGGAAGTTGAAGGCTGCACGCGGAGCAGCTCCTACGCAGCTCGAGGAGCGTCAAAGGGTTGGAAAAATCGAGACGATAAGAGGAGAATGGGCTCCGGAGGCGGATAACGAGAAACGAGAAAGGAGAAAATAGAGCCGGTTAGATTCGCGAGGGAGACGCGACGGGGAAGAGGCGAAGAAGACTCGGTGGATGGAAGGAGCGTCGGTTGAACCAGGTTAAAGCATCGCCCCAAGACATACGTCGGTGGTTGTGTGCGCCCGTCGTACAGGTGCGGCCGCGAGAACGCAGCCAGCTCGTAAAGATGCAAATATTCCCAGCTGATGGACTCGTCAGCGACTGTCAAAGCGCGATTGCGAGGAGGGAAGGGCCGCCCCGTACCGCTCAGGCTGGCGCGGAACAATATTCTGTTGCGGCTTCGAAGATAAACAGTGAACCGCGGCAGCCCTTCCTCCACTTCTCCAGAACGATCCAGCCGTCCTTCCTCCCTTCGTCTAGCGACCCTTTCCGCATCGGCCGACGCCTCGCGCTCGCGTTTTCTGTTTGCTCCACAAATAAACCCTTCTCGAGCAACCTCCTGTCCTCGTCCTTCGACTTATCCTCGGAGAAGAAGAAGAAGAAGAAGAAGAAGAAGAAGTTGGGATTCTTCGCGAGAGTCGGCCGACAGTTGTGTCGCAATGGGCTGAAATAGCTTCGATTGCATTGGTTCCAGCCTCGAATGGCAAACACTGCTACGGGGTGGGTGTGCAAATACGACGATTACTCGTGCAGCTTCGTACATACCGATCGCGAGAAGGTGTTACTACATACCTACATACATACGTGAAATTTCTGCCATTATTCTAGGGTTACGAAGGGTTAAAGGGTGGCAAGTTGCATGAGATGACTTTCTCGCGCCAAGTGTTTGCTGCGCGAGGAATGTCGAACAGATTTCTCCCCTCAGCCGTCATCTTAAAGCATTGTTTCCCCACGTCACCCCTGTCGACACGTTCCGAACACCTTCCGCCACGACTTCGACCAGCTATTCGGCCGTCGCTTGAATAGCTCGCGACTCCCGTGACATGGATGATCTTTATTTAGGGCTGGCTGTGTAAACATAACACCTGAATGGAGCAGTCATGGCTTTCTGGCGTTCCCTGTTCCTAGCCAAATAAATAAATAAATCGGCGATTTTTCGGACTCTGGTAAGCCGGCGGAGACTCATGAGCCTGGAGGAGAACGTTCCAGCTCCTCCTGGTCCCCTCTGTCGAGTAATCCCGCCGGGTCAACGGCGATTGTTGTTTTAAGGGTGTGAAACATGACAGGTGCACAATGCACGGTGATGCTGCAGGTGCGAATGGGACGGCTAACGATGGAACCGTGAAAGCAAGGAATCCTCCACGTCGCGGGTCCTCGTCTGTCCCTCTCTCTCTCTCTCTCTTATTCTCCACGAAAACGACGCGCGTAACACGAGACAATTTGTGGTCCAGCGGGGAACAAAGATTCCGGAGAACCGCCGAATCACCGTCCAACAGGGGTACAAGTCACGGGGCCGCAAATAACGGCTCTGGGCTTCTTTAAGCGGATCGAAGACGATTAAATATCGCTGGCGAGGAGACCAGCGTCTCCGCGACTTTATACTAAGGATCCGCCAAGGATATCGCAACTCTCTACCAACACATCAGAACCTCTAGATACTATCCATCACCCCGAACTGCTCCAAATACTTACAGCCCCGGCAAACTTCACTTTCCCTAAGAAACCAGATCTAGGAAGAGCTACAGCTTCCGCTTATCCAGCACTTATCTTTGCACGGGGCAAAGGGCACGGCCGAGGAAGATGAAGGAGATCGCGAGACCTGGTTCATGAAGCACGACACCTTATAGGGCTAGACTGTCGTGCAAGCGCACAGGTCGAATGCTGAATGTGACCGACGCGGCAATGATAATTAATCAAGTGGAGTACCGTGGTGGCGCCCTCCGCGCGGCGTAATAACAGCGCGAGCTGTGTGGTCCATCCTTGTTCTTCGCCCTCCCCGTGGCCACGCTATGGAACAGTTCTTTGAACGCGGGATTACGCTGACACCAGGCCGTCGCCTGTATCTCCGTGACAAAGATTCTAGGAAGGCAGCCTTAGTTTCCGCCAACTGGCCTGCTGGAACGTTTCTTCTGCCTCTCCGTGACTTTCATTCGATGCAGCGCCTACCATGTTCTTTTCTACAAGTCAAGTTCAGACTAAAGACTTTCCACCCCTATCGAGACTGGCCACCGAAACGCAATCGTGAGACGGCGTCCAGCGCGGAAGAGAAAGGGGGGGTGGGTGGGGTGATTAAGCCACTTAACCGGGCCGACACGAGAAGAGAGGATATACTGTATGCCGACGTGTAATTGGGTCAAACACTTTTGACGTACGATGCATCTTGCAGCGCAAAAAAAGGACAGGCTGTCGAGGTTGGTCCCCTTCCTTCGTGTAGGTCGCGGTATAAAAGAAGCGTTCTTAAAATGGAGAGAAAAAGAGCCGGTGTCGAGCTGCAAATTGAATACTTTTTCCGTGTCAGGGACGTGCCTTGGGGGGCAAAGAAATTGTAAGAGTCGAAGACTGGAAAGCCGAGGAGTATCGAGACAGTTATAAGTTTGAGTTTTTGGAGCTCCAGTTTCTCGAAACAGTTTGCAAGGAGGCAACCACGCGGCAATCTACTCGGCAGACGAGGAGTCGTCATTTTCCAGGATATCTACTTGCAATTCGCAACGGAGCTGCAGATAACGCGTGCACAAGGCAGAGCCGATCGTTGCACCGAGTCTCAATTGAATTCGCCGAGAGAAAGGTACCGTTCGAAGCTGCAGGTGAATAGGGGGGGGGGGGGGGGGGGCGATGCGAGCGAAGGCAGGGAGAACTGGTTACTCGTAAAATTCCTCGGGACTAATTGCCTGCACGGGCTGAACGCGCGCGGACACAGCGGCGCGTCATCGCTGTTAATCGCGAGGTAATTAATAGACGATCGTCGCTAATTGCGCGATCGGATCTCAAGGATCTTAATGGTGCGTGACGTCCGCCGATTCCCATCGAGTTCGATTCCATCCCGCAGAATTGCTTCTACTCCTTTCCCCTGACCTACTACACCCACTCCGCTGAAACTCATAGAACCCCTGCACATCTACCGCACAGCTATTTCAGCCGGAGAACATCCCCGTTGATTATCTTGTTGCGAAGCACGCCGACCGATTTAGAAGGCTTACGCGAAGTAGAGATCGCAGGAAAGCCGCGGGCCAGGAAGAAGACGGCGAAGCTGATGCAGGACGGGATAAATGTGCGGCAGGGTAGAAAGAATAAGTTATACGAGCGAAAAAGGCGTGGAGGAAAGGGTTGCTGGGAGGAGAGGCCGAGAACAAGACCGCGGCAGTGTGGGAGGACGGAGATTACGAGGCTGTCATTCCTCGCGCGAGGCGTGAAAGGGGGAAGCGCTGCAACGATGCAAATTTCGCCTCCGCCGCGCCGCGCCGCGCCGTGACAGTCAGTTCCGTTGACAGTCGTACGGCCGGCCGCCTTTCAACCCCCTGCGCGCGTCCCGCCGATGACAGCCCGTTTAAACGGACGCGTGCACGCGCGAAATTCAACGTTGCAGCGGGAAACAACACTGGCCGGCGGATTTGCATTTGTATCTGGAGCTGTTGGTGAAGGATATCGATTCGGGAAAAGAGGGATCGCGTTGCTCGGCTATAGCGGCCGACAGCCGAATCGCAGGGCGTCGACGAAGGAAGAAGCGTGGACAAGGGCGAGCAAGCGTGTGTGCCACGCTCGTCCTTATCGATAACGTGACCGAGCGTAATGCGCGAGCGGAGCAGCGTTGTACGCGGGATCGCATTATCTGAAATGTACAGCTGCCCTCTCCCACACGGGTCCTTCTGCCTGCGGGGGAAAAACAAAACTCCAAAGCGCGATACTGCCTCGCGTGATCACACACGTGTGGCATGTTAATACACAATAAGAAATTAAGAACGTCAGCCCCGCGGCTCGCGGCCTCAAAAGCGTATTCGAAGCGATTCACGTGCTGAAACTCGCGGCCGAGAATAAGCCGGCTCCGGCTGGCCCGATAAAAAACCACCGAGCGCCGTTAATTTAGTAATTGGCAGCGTCAAATGGGGCAACTTTGACCAGGAACTGGATTTTAAAAGAAATTCCTTTAGCAGCTATTGTATAACAGGTATTCTCAAACAGATTCAGGGGCGGATTTGTATATAGGCTAAATTGACTGCAGCCTAGGGCGGCAAATTTGAGGGAGTGGAGGAGGGCAACCTATATGCCTATTTACCACTTTTTTATTTTTCATCTTTAAACACAGAGGCTTCAGACAATTTTAAAACCAATTCACTTTTTTTTCATGTAGCAAAGTAGCAATAACTCATATATGGGTTGCCATATTGAATTCATTTTAATATTGTCCCAACTCCTTGGCATTAAAATATTTGACGATATTTCACGGAAAGGGCGGCAGACGCTTGTTAGCATAGGGGCGCCAAATCTCCAAACCCAGTAGACAATTAAAGCTATCCAAGGCACTTTGTTTGAGAATAGTCATACCTGTCGTAATGTTATATGAAGAATTTATTTTGAAATCTAGTTTTCTGGTCAAAGTTACCCCATATGACGTAAGTTTACCCCATATTTCCGTTAGCGGAATCAACCGTACCGTTGCGTTACTCTTCCTTGTCTGTTTCTTGGGTTGGCATTAAAGGAATGTGTGTCAAGTATAGTGCCGGAAAGAACGTCCAATAGGAGACAAACTAAACAACGACCAAAAAAAGTACATACCCACGAAAGAGGCACAGGCGTTCCTTAGGGCCTCAGGCAGCGAAAGCGTCGCGATACCCTGGGGGACTGGATGATTGCTCGTGTAAACGTCAGCGGAAGTCACGATAATGAATAATAGATAAGAAGCACGGTTCCACGGATGCAGGCTGGAAAAGCTGGCCGGCATAATGAGTCCGAGAAGGAGGCTCTCTGCAAACGGAGATTCGTTTAGCGCCCTCGGGACAGCTACCGGTTCGATCAAACAACGACCGGTGAACGCGTAACAATGAAGCGTTTTTTGGGCCTGGCAGCGAGTCGGGATGTTCGGGGAAAAAGGCAGACGAGAAAAAAATAAACGATATGGAAGAAGAAGAAACGCGGCCGAAAAGGCAAAGCCCGGGAGCTCGAGACACGTTAACGACCCTGCAGGTGCTAATTGCGGTGGCGGCGAGTCGGTGCCCCGTCGTTTTCTGGATCCGTCGATTCGGGGACAACCGAGCTAAACGCTTCGGCAAACAGTCTGAAACCCACGGACCCTCTACGTGCCACATAAAAGGGAAAACTCTTAACGTGCACCCTTTAATAAACGGCCCAGGATCGCTGTTATCCTTCGTGAACCACCGTGAAGCGGGTTTAGATCGAGGCTATCGGAGTTGATGGGATTTCTTTGGGGGAGAACCGAGTCAAAGCTTTAACAGCTTTGAAATACTGTAAAAGGAATACTCGCCTCTCCTCGAGAATATTTTATTTTATTTTATATTTACTTTATTAGACGGGTGAATGTTTACAAATTATTGGCGGAGAATGAATAGGAAGTTATTTTGAGGAAGAGCCAATGAATTCTCTGAACGGCAGAGCAAAAATGTGAATCGAGGCGAACTGAGAATGAGGTGAGTTTAAATGCGAGTGAGAGCCTAGGTACCTAACAGAATTACCCTAAAAAGTTGTAACAATTTTCTTGAAACCCCCTGTACTCCCAACGACTGTAAGATAGCGCGAGTGACACAACACTTGATAAACCGCGTTTATTAATTACCATTAAACCACCGTGCCGGTGAATTATTGCATCTATTAATCAGCCATTAATCCAACCGGCGAGCATGAGTAGCATTCCGTTCGTTTCCCCGTCAAATTAAGGGAACCATCGACCAAGTGAAGCTGTACTTGCAACCCGTTACGCTGTCGGACCCGTTACATGTGATTTTAACTTAATTAATCTTCCGCTTAATGACCGGCCGCGTAACCGGCCCAACGAAAGAGATAAACGGCTAAACGATGCCGTACGTGGCACTAGAAATAGTAACGATACCATCGATATAAGCTGCGCGATCATCGCACGACTGTTTACGGATAGAAAGTAAGGTTTAACGAAGGGGCCGTTTTCTGGACTGTGCTCACCATCTAAAGGAACGTTTGTTGTGTTACGTAATGCAGAGAATTAAGTCGTGCAGTGTAGTGATAGCAATTAGTGAAACTAAAAAGCTGATAGAAGCTTCGTTTCGATCATGGTACCTACATCTGCAATGCCATTTTTAAGGGAACAACGTCTATAGGTGATATTAAAGAGTCCTTGTAGAAAGCACTGTAAGTTCGAAAAATCAAAAATCATGCATTTCCCGACAAAAGTTTCTTTTTTAATTTTGGCACTTACAGTGTTTTCTACAAGGGCTCTTCAATTGATTATTATACCTGAAAAAGATTGAAGAAATTAGAGAATGTTTCATAATCGATTGAAGAGAGGCTCGATCAAGGACATACGTCTTGGCGAGCAGCGGGGCGTTTTCCACGGGTGATTTTCGATTTTTCCAGGTGCTAAGGCCCGAGCAGCGGGCACAGCGACAAAAGGAACCACCCGCCAACCGTCATGAATATTCAAGGCGAGTTTTGCATTTATTAAAGCAACACAGGGAAACAGTTTTATTCATGCAGCTCGCATAATTACCGCGTCTATCTGAATACATCTCTGCGTTTTCGGTATCGCGCAGACGGTGGACGCGAAAACGCCGCGCCGCGCCCCGCGCCGCCTTCGGACGTTCTCAAGAGGACGCACTCTGCATTCTGACGCACCGTCGCGTGTCAGAGCGAAGTACCTACAAGAGACAACAGTCGTTAGTATGAAAAATTACAGTCTGTTACGGAATCCCTCTTCCGTCCCCCTGGCGCGCGTATACGAACGCAAAACAGTTAAACTGAGTTAGCAGTTTCAAGAAGGAAACCCACTTCCAGTTGTAAACATTTGCCAACGACAGAGAAGGAAATTGCAACTCGCTGATTCCTCCAAGGATTTTAAACTTCCGCAATCTACCTGCTACTGAACTCGATCTCGATAAGGGAAATTATAGTGTCTGCGAGGACTGTAATCATTTCACTTCTATTACTACTCGGAGCGCAGAGCCAATACCAGTAGCGAGTACCCAACATAATAAGCTCTCCAGGATTCATGCATTCTCCGTTTTAACAGTTATATCGGATAAATCATTACGCTTTCAAGGTTACAGTATGTTAATCAATTTAAATTTCGATATTCTGAGCATCGTCTCGAAAATGGCTAATGTCCCTCTGAAGACTAACTCTAAAAAGGGAAGATGCCTCAAGGGAGTAGCAGCAAGTGGAAATGCAACAGGCCGAGGAAACGCCGCGGAATAAGTAAAAAAGGAGTTGAAGAAATAATCGTTGGTGCGGCTGAATATTGCCCAGTCGTAATCGCTCGCGTGACAGACCTATGTAACATACCTATACCTACGTATCGTACAGCTTGCAGTGTTATGACTCGGATAGATCGCAGTCGTGATTCTAATCTCGCGGCCGTTTGTTTTATTCGCAGCTGATACGTTATAGAAATCGACGGCCCGTGGATAACTTTTCGCGCTGGAACAAAGCTCCCAAAGGATTTCGAGTATGCGACGGAAAGAGGTGAGTGTACGATTACCTACGCGATGGGTAACGAGGCCAATTAAAAGTGTTGACTTAAAAGAAATGAACTTATTATTATTTAGAAGTATTAACTTATTATTATACTGATTCATAAAAGCTTAAATATGTAGAAGGTATAATTATCAATCTTCTTGCATTTTTGCTCAGCTTCCCCTATTCGAAATATGAAAATTACCCTCCCACTCGCCCGTTCGACTCTCCCAAACCGTCTCGTATAGCACAGTTGCGCAACATCCGAGTGCACGTATCCGTCGCCATCGCGTCACGGTTTAGAAATCGCTCCCAGCTCGTTTCTCCTGGCATTTAATTCGATAATTAACCGTTTGGGATCAAAGGTCCGTCAAATAAGCTGCACGGCAACGAGCGGCGATCATTAATTTAGGCATCGCCGATGTCGGTGTCTGTCGAGCAAGTCGCCTCGATTCCGCGTCATTTCCAGGCTGGCCGATCCGTGAGAAAGTCCGCGCGGCGCGGCGCGGCGCGCCGATCGGCCGATCGGCCGACCGATAATACCTACCGATGATCGAAATGCATCGGCATGCACGCGTATTTCCGCGTACGAAACGCGTCCGCGCCGGGAATCATTGCCCAACGACGATCGCGACCGTTGCAGCCCGCGCGGAGCCGATCTCCTTCCGAAATTGCTCGCGAAACGAGCGAGCCACTGGAAAATGGAACGACGATCTCGCGCGCGTACTACCCAGGCGGCGGTTGCGCCCGTGATTGGCTCCACTTCGAGTTGCATCCACTTCGCCGGCAACGGTAATGGAGGATAGCGAATTTAGGAATCCTCTGCACCATTTCCTCCCGCAGATCGCTGTGAACGTTCCTCGAAAGTCTCTTCAGACGTGTCTGCCCGCGGGTGATTTTCTGATTCAGTTGCCCAAAAGCAGACGCAGGTCAGTTGGATTAATTGCGAAGCGACAATCACGCGAATTGCGCATCTAACCGGGATCTAAGCACGTAGCACGGAGCAGGTAGCAGAAATCGGTTGGCGAGCCAAGCCAACGTATGACGGCCGATCCCGATGCGGTAATTATCCCGGGAGCAGAGGAGGTCTGGCCAGCTGCTCGAGTCCACCTAATTACGAGCAAGAACACTAAACTGCAATTAACAAGCCTCCCTGCCAGCCCGCGCCATTTTATCTTACTGCTGCGTTCCTTTTGGTAGATCCCGCGGACGTGCCTGCTCTCGATCGACGGCTGACCTCGCCAAGGATGGATCGACTCGAGCAGGAAATCGGTTACCCATCCTCATCCCCCCGAGTAACCGTGTCTTTTATTTAATATCGCGTGAACTCGAGCGTTCTGTCTGCTCACTGTACGTGCATGGAGCGTAAAAAGGAGCAGCAGCTCCAAATTCTTTACATCACCGGGAATTATAAGCAGACGAGTCTAATGGACGGGGAAATCTTCTTAGAATTAGATGGATACCTATCCACCAGGTTGGGCAATTTTGCAGGGAGACCCCCGTTGCTGGAATATGAATCACGGCGCAATATCGCGGGATTCTGATAACGGGTAATAGTAATATCGTGGTTTCCGCTTGCTTGGTAAAAGGTAAGTCACGATAGGGCCCATTGTTCGCGGTAAACGTGAAAAATGCTAATGTATTGCCGGGGTGGCGCAGGTGTGAAGTCGCATATTTAAACATCTTATTATATCCCGGCGATCGGGTAATGTAAGACCACATTAATTTCCACCCACGGAGGCAAACAATGACCTAAGGTCGGCCGACGCGGTAGAGTGGCTCATTAAAACCCGGGTGGTACCGTTTCTCCGTATGTTACTCCACGATCAGATATTCTACTTTCGATCCTTTCTCCTTCGGTCTTTCTCCCGCGGCCGATCGAGAAATATTCGCCTGCCGCCGCTTATTTCGCAGCCGACTTATCCCGCAAACCGAGAAAAACACTGCACGAGAGTACCTACTGATCGTTCAAGCGGATCACGGTTCCCGCGCGTCCCGCAACGATAATCGACGATAACTCAGCCATTTCATCCGTTACATTATCGCGGGATTATTAGCGTTCTTAAAGACAGCGAAAGTTTGACCAACTAAAATGTAACGATCAATATCCAAGTAAGTACTTCCAACAAGATTCGACACTTCTACGCAATGATTTACCTACAATGATTGACTAATTGTAAGTAGGAAGGTGCCCCGAGCTTCGAACTTACCTGGAAGAGAAAAAGAGAAGATCGTTAGAAGATTATAGGACGACGCTAAGCACCTCGTTCTCCCGTATCGCTTTAATTACCGCTCGATTAGCGAGCATCGCTTCGGGGACCGTGATTCTTCGGCAAGTTTCGAAACCGGCAGGCTAAATCCCTACAGAGCAGGCGGCATGAATTCTAAAATGCTGCTCACCGCCGCTTCCTCCGTCACAAAATTTATCCAGCCGATCAAGCCAGGAAACATTAACTCTCCACGCATCAAAATCCCGCAGAAATTCCAGCCGCGGCGGCCGCGACGGCCGCGACGGCCGCGAGTCGACTATTAAACCGCGTTTAATTTAATGCTTCCCACGAGAGGTGTCAGTCCCCCGTGCTTGATTGATCGATCCAAGGAATAAAACAAAGCCGACGGTCCTTTCTTCCTTCGACCGTAGACCACGGGTGAAACGGTTGGATCAAGTTGTAGGTGAGTCGTGGATTTCGGGCGTTCTTACGAAAACGTGAAGCAGACAAAGGAGGATGCGAAAGAATGTTTAGGTCGTGGAAGGACGTGGAAGTTATAGGATATTGTCACGTTTCCTTGATTGCATCCAGCAATGGCGCACCCAGGGGGGGGGGGGGGCGGGGGTACGCCATTGTAAAAGGAAAAGAAAACTGCATTTTATTATTTAAATCAATTTTTATAATCACCTAATGAATTTTATTGAATTTGCATTAAAAATATTTTAATTTTATCCCCTCAGATCGGCTCTCCTCAAGATTAAATCCTGAATGCGCCACTGGCATCGAGGCTACTGGAAGGTATCGTGCCTCCAACGCAAACATTTCAGATCTCGATAAAGTTTTCTAATTAAGAAATATTTAACTCCCAAAATTCCCGTGCTTCGTAGGTATCGTCAATTTTTACAAGGACAATGCCGACAGTGTTTTGAAGTAATAGTTGGCTGCCGATCACGGTAGCCTGATGTCCCACTGGCTGAAAATAATTGCTCGCCTCCGAACGACCCATGAAACGATTACGCGTCTAGCGTCGTTACCACGCAGTCCTCCGCGTTAATCTTTTCGAAAGAGCAGGACGATCACCCGGCTGTTAAGCCAGCTCGGCTAATGCCCGGAGATCTATTAAACCGCCCGTGACCAACGAGCTTGCTGCGCGATTAAATTAAAGAATTACCGAGAACGGGGACTGATGCTCGTGAAAAATCGAGAGTCGTGAGAGGCTGGCGTTGAAGTATGCTCGTCCAGGGCCGCGTTTCAGGTTCGGCGAGACTTTCGAGCCGGAAGATCTCTTCTAGGGCTTCAAGACCCATCATCAATGTTCTCTCAGAGAATACCTCCCAAAGTCTTCGCTAGCACCTTGCCCGAGTAGCAACTGAAGCAAGCGATACTCCTCGATACCGTTACTTTACAGGCGACGTTAAACGCCGCTGAAAGAAGCCGTGACATTATTTACACGGTGCATGCGTAACGACGTCATTAACGGGGCAAGTAAAAACGGCTGCAAGAAGAGGGAGCGGGGATTTGCGAGGGGTAGGCGGGAGAAAAAATGAGATCAGACAGGTCGGCATGGGTGCCTCGTTTCCGTTTACGCAGCGTTCGACAGTGGACGGTCGATCCCGTGGCTCGGACGGACAGGTCGGGCCACGTGCAATTTAGCGGCGGCGCCATTACTCTTCGCGCGTCCCTCCGTCCAACGGGACAGAGTCTAATTGCGTCGAGCTGTAGAAAAAAAGAATTTGACGTCGCTCGTTAAGCACCCTGCAGTATCTCCGAGCCCCGAGGGCCAAGAATCTCCTCCGGCGCTTCTTCGACACCGAGCCGCGTCTTCCACGACGAAGATGCATTTCCCACGCGGATCCGAGCTGCTCGTTAGACACTTTTACCGATCGCGCGCAACTGTGGGCTTAGCAACTGAGAAGTCTAGGTATTCGGGGTTTGGGACCGGTCTGTGGTGCTCTTGGCACAGAGGGTGGCCCTTCTTTACATGTGTCAGCATTTTTTTTCCAATTTCTTTGCTCTCACCCCCTAGATTGGTTCCAGTTCATAATAAAATAACCCCTGAGAAAGTTTATTGCAATTGCATAACAGGGAGGGTGTCGAGTAAGGCCTTAGACTTTAGAATTCATCAATGGTTGGAATTTAAAGGATTTCTCAAAAATGGTAAACCCTATCGAAATTTTGTTCAAATAATATTCGAACAGCATTCAATTTTCTAGAATTTCTGTGTGAAATATATATTTATATATTTTTCGTGCTTCTAACCATTTTTTAAACGACTTTAAATAGAAAGAGGATCAATGTTCGATGTGTATTGTGCATGTATGTATGTGTGTATGTCAGTATGTATTAAATTTGTCCGCGAATTTCTCCGTAACTACTGGACCGATTTTCGTGAAATTTATTGCATTTAGTTTAGCTTCAATCAACTTAGGTCATGGAGAAAGAATTATCAAAATCGGTTCAGTAGTTTTGAAGTTACCTACACCAAAAATAAGAAATCTGTTTCATTAACCGACTTCATTATTTAAATCAATGTAGTTATACATATAACTTATGTGTATAACTAAAAAGTGAGAAAAAAAAATTTTAAAAAAATTAAAACGGACTAAAAAAAATAAAAATGCGCTATAAAGTAAAAAATAATTTTTGTGCCCTATTTAATCTACGACTCTCAATATTTTTAAGTCGGCGCCAGATTTACACAGTGCAAATGATGAGCCGCAGTCATAAAAATTGGGGGTCGTAAATTAAATAAGGAATAAAATTATTTTTTACTTTTTAGCGCATTTCTACTTTTTCTTTCGAAGTCGGTTTGAATTTTTTTTAAATTTTTTTACATAAAGCGTTTGAAGAGAACCCGCAGATCCTGGGTTCGAGTCCTACAGTTCATATTTGTTCGATGCAAATTCATCGAAGATCAACCCTATTATCATAGCTCATCACAGTTTTCTGCATTTCGTTCACGGCAAAGCCTCCCGGTTTGCTGCCAAACAGTCTCATACCAGCGCTTCCCGCCGCGCGGAGGAAAAGGTAATATTCTCACCGCGCTAGTGACGAGTGAACAATGACCGTATTGTGCAGGATCGTCTAAGGGCGCAGCTCCTCGTGGCGGAAATTAGAAATCCGCGTGTTACCGTGTTTTCGCCGTGGCGAACGAATCGATCCCACGACTCGATTAACGGCACGGATCGCGGAAAAGGTCGTCGACGTGCGTGTAGCCCTCCCCCATCGAATCTGTCCGCGGTAACGAATAGAAGAACCACGCCCTGCGCGCGCGGACGTACCTACACCTGCGGCCCCGCTGCATCCTCCGTTGCAACTCGTTAAAGAGAAACGCCGAACTGCCCTCCAGACATCGCCTCTCCTCGTTCTCTCTAACTCTCTATCGGTCTATCCGACCCGACGTAGGCGGTACGCCTACGAGGCGCATTCGATTGCCGACGATCCACCCTCGGCCGTGTTGTTTTTGCGAGCCGATACGCTAATTTGCGTATTGTTCGCCGTCATTTGGATCGGTGCCGCGACGATTGCCTCACCCCGCCGCGTCCAGCGGTTTCTTATTGGGAGCAAGAGGATCTGCGAGCCACGAGAAGCGCTCCCTCGCGATCTTATCATCCGCATTGTGCCTCGGCTGTGACTGACAGCTGGGTACTCGAGAGGGGATGGTCCGCTCGCGGTGATAACAATAGTGGAGGTTGATTGGTTTGATTGGGATTGGAGGGCGAGTCTGCTTGCTGACGTGTAGCGAGGAGGTAAGGTGTGGGCTCGTGGGCACGTCTAGCCTTTGCCTCTCTTTGCATTCCCAGTCAACTCTGGCAACTTCCATATTCGCCACCGTGGCACAAGACTAATTGCAAACCGATCCTACAACCCCACATCCTTTAAAGCAGAAGTTTCAGCCGGGAGACGCTAGAGAAGCCAGAAAAATTCGAAAAGCCGCTTGCTCTTGAGATCCCACGAGCGCGAAGCGTTCGACCGAGCTAAAAGCCGATTCCAACGGCATCGACGCAGCTCCGAACGATAATTGCGAGCGCGCCGCTATCAAACGACTCAAACGAGGAAGTATCCCCCATGAATTTTCCCAGGCGCACGCGGCATCGGTTACAATATAACGACGCGCCGCGGCCGATTCATTCCGGCCGGATGCCAGGCATTCTGATCGGAGCTCGCGGTTCACTAAATCCGCGGCGTACCTATCGGGGCCGGGATCGCGCGATTCCTCGTCACGGATCGTCCAGGTTAAACTGGGTTATCCGGCATCGTCGACCGTGTTTATTTACGTGCCAGAACCCACCCGATCACCGCTGGGATTATCCGCGGAGTTTTCTGGATCCCGGCAGAGATACGGCCGAGTGGGTTTCATTAAGAGGTCCGTAGCCAATTAGCGTCGGTTCGGGCCGAGTGATACGGGGGCTGGATCCTTAGCCCGGTAGGAAGTCGTGGCCGCGCAGCAATGCGGAGGAAATCCAGGTAATTGATATTTAGGGTATTACTCTTAAGAGCCACGGAGACGTGTAATCAGCGGATAACTGTATCCGCCAATGAGCGTAACTTTCAAGCTACACGTGGGATCGCCGCAGTGCACCGCGGTCTTTCCACTTAAGTACAATTAGACGGTAAAGAAACGGCCTCGCTGTACATTTGTACCCGCGGAATAATTTAAACGGCCGCGGTCGTGACGAATTTTCAGCCATCGGAAGGGAGCACTGCGATACTTTCGTTTACATAGGTACACTGACGATGCCATGGCGCAGTTGCGCGCCCGTCTGGCCAGAAATGATCTTTCCCGCCCCTTAATTTTTCAGAGTGAGTGCAATTTTTTGTAGGTATTTGTTGAATAACAGAATCCTCTTGATTTATAAAAAATTTAATATTCATGAAAATAACAGGAACGAAACAAAATAAAGTATAGGTATAAGTAGTAGATAGGTACCTAATTTTTAAATCTAAAAAAACAGCTCATAAAATATTTTAAAAAAATCTGCATTTTTACTCTCATGGGTGATTTGAAAAATTTAGGTTTTTACCGCTTTTTCAAAAAGTTTTACTTTTTATTGGTTTCTGTGGATTTTAATTTTCTGTTTCTACCAACTTTGCCGCTCTGGGCAGTTGCCCTGCTTGCGCCACTAGATCGGGCCCTGGACGCATCGTTCAACTCCTGAATATGCCTCTGTGCTAAGTAGAATACCAGGGACATTTTTTTGTTGGTTCAGCGCCTACAAACCAGAGCTGCCCGTAATTGGTCATAATTGGTCAATGTGTGTTCTGGTGAGTGCGAAGCCGGAAAGTTTCCACCCTTCCTTTCTCAGTGCATTGTCGTCGAATTTTTTAACAGCTCCTTTTGAAGTCCGACGAAGTTCGAGGATCTTAGCCCGAAATAAGGGGAATCAAGATATCCAGGTTTCAATGATCACGAGTTCTTTGTTAGCGCTATCCACTTGTCCAAACTCTGCATAGATTGTTCAGGTAATAAAAACTTTGTTCCCCCGGCTCGCGAAGATGTAGCGAGGTTAAAAATTCTGATGGCGGAAGGGAGGAAGGTAGGAAAAGGAGGAAACGGTCCCCAGCGATATCCACGAGGCTTTAGATAGTCCTCCTTAACTTTCCTCACGACAGCCAACGCCGGCTTTGAGTGTCTTGAAAGCGCAAACGTTTCGATAGCTCGATAAAAGTTTACAAACTCCCACCTCTCCCGGCTCCTCGAGTATCATCGATACCCGATGGAAATCCTTTTAAATTCCTCCGAAAGAAACGAGGGAAAAGGGGCAGGAAGTAGTATCGAGGGCCGATCGAGACCCTCTCGAGGAAAAGTACGGTACACCGGGCGAATACAGACTCCTCGAGTTGGCCGTTCGAATAAATATCGATATCAATGGCTCTTGTTCTCTTCTTCCTGGGTTCACTCTTGTCGATCGGTGGCGCTTAAATTATCATTCGAGTAAACATACCTAGTTAGCTGAAGTTTCGCTAGAAATCTCGCGGACGATATTCGCGAGCAGGATGATAAAGATATCTGGCGATTTTCTCTACAGAAGACGGTGAGCAGCAACGTATCCCCATCGGTTCGCGCGCGCAGCCCCGCAAAACGGCCAAAAAGGAGAGTGGTGGTTCTGATGCTCATCCCGAGGGCCAACGCGAAACAATGAACTCTGTAATTTTCTCGAGCAACGACGTTCACCGGGACCCTTTTCACGCGCCACCATAGCCCTGGGCTTCCAGTTTTTCTGCCAGATACACAGGCGTCCGCATCGATCGCCATGGGATTGAGCGATCAGCGATCTATCCGCTGCTCGATCGCCGCGTGGATCGCCCGGAATTCCGTTCCTAACGCTTCCGAACATGCATAAGATGGCAGGCCTTTCGAAAAGATCTAACTAAATTCTCGCCATTCCAAATTACGCTTTTGCGACTTCAGTTTTCGCGCTGGCTAGTGCGCAGAGATGCACGGACAACGATAGGGAAATATTTTCCAATCCAGGATACCGGTGCAGAATTTTTACAGCGCGCTACAAATCGCTGTTTCCCCTGTTCAATTTTCGAGAACAAATCAATCGCGCTCGACTCCGTTCCCGGCCGCTCTCGATGCGTATTAACTACCGTTACCGGCGCGGATCTATTTCTATAAAGCTCGCAACATTTTATTCGCCCGTCGAAAATCCCCAGCAAATAAATCAAGGGGCCCGGAACACTATTCGACTCGTATTACTCGACGCGTTAACATCGACTTCCAAACTGCGCGCGGAATTTACCTGCGCGGCAACACGATTAAGCCTGTGATGAAAGATCTATCTGTGAAACTGCTCGATGAGCCTCGTCGCGTTCGCCCAGCGTCGGGACGTCGAATCACAGCCGTCAGTAGGGCCGCCACCCGTATGAATCATTTGAATCCCAATAATGTATGCCAAAATACTTTATTTCGCGTTAGACGTAACGCAATATTATTGTACGTAGTTCCCAAACGTACACAAGCCATGATAATCTCAAAGTAATTTCTTATCTTCTGTCTGTTCTGTGCCATGAACGTGAAAGGGCGATATGAGAGAAACAAGGCCTCCTAATTTAATAAAGAACGAATATTTATATATTTTAATATGAATGTTGAGTGCAATAATGCCATTGAGTTATTTAAAAATTATAAAAAGTTCCTCTGTAATGTTAAAAGGAATAAAAATATGTAACATTAAAATGTACTTTTAGTGTTTTCGAGCGTATCTACTTTTTTTAGACTCCACGAGAGCAAAATTTGCGCTATTTTTCTGTGAAAAAAAGGTGGCAAGTCTCGCCGTTATAGCAGAGATTGTGCAGAATTTTTAAATACAATTTCGCGTAACGAATAAAAGTTAAAAACATTATTCGTCATGTTTCGAATAAAGTTAGCTCGGGTTACCGAACGAGCGACGAAATTTTATTTAAACAAAAATAGTGACGTATAATAATGTGGAAACTCTACCTGGTCACGTTAACGGTTTGCTTCTAGAGATAGGTACCTACAACAAATGACTGGCATCAACACGTCCTTCGATTCCTTTAAGCAGCTCCGCTGTGCGATTAAATAATTATCTTCTCGGTTCTGACGACCGACAGGAAAAGGACAATAACGCTTCCTCTTTATCGGCCCATAAGCTGAAATTAAGCATCGTAAAATGAACTGTACGAGTGGCGTGGCTCGCCTTCGCACTCGAATCGAAAAATAAAGTGTAAAGATCCCATTGTGCGCTTCCGTCTAACTTGACCGCGACTTCTTCGTCTACCCTGGCCAAAGTATCCGTTCTAGCCATTCTAGGCACGAGTTACCCACGTCCCCTCGCGTTTTTCCTCGCCAACAAGCTTTGGCGTGACAACGGTGCAGCCTCGCAGCGGTTCCACGCTCGGAGATGTCGTTAATCTCTGTTTAACGGCGTCGCGTTTAAGTGCACCAGACAAGAACGATTTATGGAGATGCGTTACGATCGGGGACACGGGACCTGCGATAACTTCATTACCGCGCGGGGCTAATTACGGGAAATTAGCGCGGCTAATTGCACCGTCCCTCGGCCTGTCGATCGAGATTTAATCGATAAGCGACGCGCCAGTCGATGGCGGCTGAGCTTGGCGACTTCCACGGTATCCACTACATATCTTCGTACTTCTCAACTGTATCCCGCTTTTCATGCTAAACACTCACAGTTTAGTTGCCATTTAATACGTAAGAATGAAAGGACAGGAAAAAACGATCGCAGAGTGTCACTGATAAATACCAATTACCAAACGCCTCCCGCATCGTTCCACGCGACACTTGGCAGAAAAACATGTTTTGCCTCGTGTTTCGCTGTCGGTGCACGAGTCAAGGCCGCAGTTAATTACACGATCGGGAATAATCGGCGCGGAGTAATAACGAAGGACGCGTCTGCCGACGTTCTAAGCGCATCGCGAGAAGTTTACAGAGGCAGCGGAGAGGAGCGAGGGAATCAGTGAATCTTGCAGCGTTCCGCGGGTCGACCGGGCTGCTGGGTAATGGCTATCGGCGTGTGTATCGAAACTCTCCTCTCCTGCACACGGACGCGAAGTCACGACCTACTAATGAATGATTATGCTACAATTTGCCCCGGGACGGCAGCTCTCGTAATTTATTAAATTACAGTGATCCGCGGCCGGGCTCCGGGCTCCGGGCATCCGGTAGTCGCGCGTCCCCGTTCGCGGCGATCCTCTCCCGCCGCTCGATGTTCGATTTCGATTACGAGATCGCGACCGATTACCGGCGCGAGAATTAAATGAACCCCGTGGACGATCCGATAAAACGGCCCTCGCGGCTCTGGCCCGTTGGTGTTTTGCGATGGGATCGCGAATTTTAATTGATATGGGGAGGGTGTGTTTATGCGGGGTGGCTCGAATGTTTTAGATTTAGAGGAAGACTATTTAGAGACGATTGATGCAACAGGCGGTCAGGGTGCCGTGAAGCTGTGGCAAAACGAACTCGATGCTTCGATTCCCTCTGACAGAGCGGCGTGAAAGGCGAGAGAGGAGAGACCAGACAGGAGGTGAAGCGGAGGTCGAGAGGGAGAAAGATGGCTGCATTATTATCGACGGGTATTTACTGGAAATCGCGACGGAATCGTTGCGTGTCTGGTGCCGATGCAGTCATAAACAAGGGGCCATTAATTTAGCCACGAAGAATGCCCAATATCCTTCGAAAGCTTTTGCGGCGATCCACCGATAGGCAGCTAACGCGCGAATAAAATAACTTTAGGGGCGTGAAATTGGCAGTAATTTTACAAGCCATAACGATCTACTAAATCTGTAAAATAATTAAGGGCGCAGATGTTCCTGGCGGAGCACCCAACCGACGCAGTATTCTCCTCCCCCGCCGTCTTCACGCGCCGTTCTCGTTCCGACTTTCGTCCCCGGTGCGACCACGAATGCGACGAGCTCTCCATTATATTTAGAAATAGGGGTAAACAGTGTAGTTGTTGGCCACCTGGCAGTGATTGGCCTTTTTTTAAAAAAGCATGAATATTAAGAAACAGTGTACATTATGCCTTTTATAATGAACATATTCAGATACCTTCTACTTTCATGCGTCGAATGCAATCACTATTTCGCTAATCATTGTTACACTACGTGTAAAAAATAGACAACTTAAAATCGATGCTTGAAAACTACAGTGATTCAATTGAATAGCCATGCGGTTACATCAGGCAATTCTTAGATAATTTAATGCACTTATGATATATATAGAACTTTCATATTCGTTATATAGACAAATAAAGGTTTAAACTTTATAAAAAAGGATTATTTATTCATTAAAATTATACATTATTGCAAAAATTATAGGTGGCCAAGAACTGTAATGTAAATAATGGTTTAGGACAGTCATTGGCCACGAGGCCAATGGGTAGCTGACAGTCATAGAAACAATGAAACAGTTGTTGGCCATCATTCGCCATGCTTTGGCCGTTTCAGGGTTGTGATTGCAAAAGGTTATGTTTTAAAAGAAAATGCTATTAATACGATGTAAAAGGAGGTGCAATACTACAATACTAACTAATATAGAAACATTTAAATAGAAAAGGTATTATAGTTTACATATTTTAATAATGTAATACTATCATATTACATTTAGTTTCATTTTATGAATATAATTTAGGAATTTTTGATTTTAAACCATGGGGAAAAGAATCAATTCATTTTTTTACATTTACATTATTTGATAATTAGGTCTTAGAGCATTAAGAATTAGGTAGGATATATGTAACATATAGGTTATGAAATAGTGGCCAATAACTGCCATACGATCGGCCAATTATTGCATTCGTCTGGCCAATAACTATGTTTTTTCATAGAAAACGTATTTTGTGTAAAATTTTTGTGGAACCTTCTACTCTTTCTTTAAACAAATTCTATTTCTAGACTATTAGAGTCGTTTAAAGCTATTAACACTATTTGTGTTCTTAAAGATAGCAAAATAAGACTTATAATTCAACGCTTATGTGAACCTCTGACTTAGGTGGCCAACAACTACACTGTTTACCCCTAGTCGAATAGTAGTAGGTTGATACAGAGAAATTATCTCGACACCGTGTAGCGATATACGTAGCTCCATTTGCGCGACACATGTGAAGTTTATTGTTCAATTCTTTACTACGGTAGAGCGTACGCCTGTGTACTACATTGACATTAGCAATCGTTTTTAATCGATTTTATTCAGCTTCGATCGTCTGTTTGTTTCTTGTAGGTATACCTATGTATGTTTCTTTGGTTCAAATCTAGAAACTCCATTTTAACCCACTTCCAACTATCCAATATACTTGAAACTTTGCAGGCGTACGTAGTTTGGATGACAATACAAAATTATGAAGGAAAAACCCGGAGGGGTTTAAAAAATTATAACCACAGATCAAATCAATTCAATCGATATGAAATCAGCATATAACCACAAATCAAAACTTAGAAAGTGAAAAACACCATCGAAATTGTAGTACTTACAAGAAAATAATTATTTTTTAGTTTTTAGTGCATTTTAAATAAAATCGTTTAAAATGGTCCGAAATTATAATAAGAGAAGAAATCGTGGCGAAATATCGCGAGACATTTTTTTTTACAAAGCTTGTGTTGCAATAAAATAATGCTCATTGTCACTACGGCAAAGTGCGAATATGTACGACATTGACAAAATGACTTTATTGAGATATACATTAATAAAAAAAAATAAGGCACCTGATGTAAAAAATAGGTTATTCGAAAGCTCATGAAATTTTAATTTTCAATTAAATTCAAACAAAAGTGAAAAAACGTATCAACTTGCCTCGGTCTCCCTACCCGGGCTTTCAAGTTTTCCAGCTAAATCCGAACTGCCTTCCGCGTTCCACCTCCTCCTTGCTCGATCGTAATCGCGTAATCGTAATGGCGGTCGCGCGACAACTTGAGAGCGATCTCGGGGGACTTGGGATTAGAATTAGTATGGAGCTCGCAGGAAAATGTCGCCGTGGATTCGCCAAGGTCCGCGCGGCGAAAACCGGTCGCGGTTTCCGGCGGTGCGGCTTAATCGCGCGGCACCTCGCCGCTCTATCGCCGGCGCGGCGTATCGGTGCTTACCGATCTTTTCCACGGGGACGTGGAGGTGGAGGAGGCTCCTCGGTCGGTTTTTTCGCAAGACGCGGCGTATTATTAATGGTGTCACGTAGATGCCGGTGCGCGCACACCGTCTCATCATGGACAGTAACCCAAGGCACAGGTAGATGGCGAGATTCCGCGGGAGTAGCATTCTTTCCGCTGATAAGGAGCCCGTGGACGCCCGTCGTCTCGGTGCCGCGCGGAAATTACGGGGGTCGCGGCGAATTTAATAAAGCCCGAATTAATGTATCGCTGTTAGCTAACAGCGTTGTTTTCCTGTACGAGATCCGCACCGCGATCCGCTTTCTCTCCCCCGAAACTACGGGGGATGAGCCGAGGCCCCGTTAAATTACGCAACATCCCGTATTATTACACGCACGACCCCGATGCCCGCGTAAGAAAAGGTTATTAGCTAAAAGCGGGCGTATTAATTCGAGGCTTATCGGTGCATAAACATGGCCGCGCGTGACCGTGATGCAAACGCGCCCGCGTTGTCACGCGATCCCACGCTGAATTTATTCCACTTCTAAACCTTTTCATCAACGCCTATTCAACGAACGTGCAAGCACAGTTTCGATCTTCGATGCTCAAGATTGGCATTTTCGGTGAAGGAGTTCTGTGGAGTTTTCAGCTTCGTCTCACGATACTCGTCGCCTAATGTGTCCCCGCGATGCTGCTCGCTTGAAGAGGATTATCGCGTCGAATGCGCGCCGCTGGTTCGGGGCGGTCGGGAATCCTCATTTTTCCAAGTTGCCCCGGCAAAAGCGTACAATTAGCTTAGGGGCGACCACACGCGAGCCTCGTAAAACCAGCGTCCCAGTCCTCGCCGCGTTTCTCGTGGCAATCAGCGCGCTTCTTCGCGCTGCACCGCGACGATTAAGCGCGGAAGGACGAGCCAGTGGACAAGCAGGAGCAACACACGGCAGGGCCAGCAGCAGCAGCAAAAACGTAACGACTAACGATTCGCGACTACCACACCTTAATGTCCGCGCTCGTAAATTCGGGTCGTTCTGCCGCGGCTCGGAGAAACATTTCTGTCTTCCAGGAGCTCCAGTTGCAACTTCTGCTGGGACTTGGACCGATAATTCCGCGTGCAATCGCTTCCCCGGCCATTACGAGGAAGAATAGATACTTTCATTACGCTTGATAATTTCTGCGACAAAAGAAGCGTAGTTGTAGCGCCGCGGACCGAGAAGTTTTTCAGGCCATCGTTTTCCCGGAAATAGTTAACGAACCGCGATAAAGTGTTTTCAGCGGATGAAACGTCGTTCTGTGCGTTCCATGAAGGGACGCGTTCATGAGCAGACGGCGACATCGAAGCCTCCGCCGAATGACTGATCGGCCTGGTCGGTTTTCAGGCTTTGCAAGAAAGAGGACAACAAGATCGAGAGGTTATTACTTATTAGTCGCTGGTCGTTGGTGTTCCAACCACCACGCTGATCGGCGACTCTAGGCTGATTGTGCATCTGGTGGCTGATGAATGTTCGAGATGGACGTTGAACCGTTCGCCACTGCATTGACTGATGCGACTACTCTGTCCTGTTGATTCGAACTTTCAGAAAGTATTCGAATAAAACGAGCAGAAACGAACGACGCTTCAAGGACGCAGGTGTAGGACTGAACAATGCTTATGGACTCTTAACATCGGTAGATTGCTTCATTGCAACTTGAAGACTATTGCTGACCCAGCGACTCAGGCGAATTTGGAGATATCATCAACTATTTTCATTTAAAAGAGTCGAGAGAATTTAAAAAATGAATTCAATATAGCAACTCACATATGAGTTATTGCTAATTCGCTGTATGAATAAGAAGTGAATTGTTTTCTAAGTTGTCTCAAGCCTATGTGTTCGAAGCATTCCCAATTTCTTCCGCTGAAAATTTTCCGCTCCCCAAATTCGCCGCCCCCAGATATTGCCGCTTCCCAGAATTTGTCGCCCCCAAAATTTGCCGCTTCCCAAAATTCGCTGCCCCCACATTTGCCGCTCTCCAAATTGGCTGCTCCCCCAAACTTGTCGCTGCTGAAAATTTGCCGCCCTGGGCTACAGCCTACTTAGCCAATACAAAAATCCGCCCCTGTCCAGCGAACTAAGATATAATGAAGTCAGGACCAGTCGGAACCCGCTCACTCGTTCGCCGTCGATCTACGGTACCAGCCGAAAGATTGCTTATTAGTAAACCACTCAGCTATGAAATAGGAAGACCAGCGACAATTTGATAGATTGAGCTTTTTGCCAGTTGGATCGTCGTTAAAGCCGGTGCCAGTGAAATTAGTGAGTTTTTTGCCGGCGACCAGTTGAATAACTAATAATAACGAGGCGCATTAGTCGACGGTGGTGGCTGTCATTGGTCGCGAACGAGTGATAAAAGTCGCCGGTCGACTAGTGGCCATGAAAAAGCAAATTACGGGACCCGGACAACTTTACACAGTTATCAAGATCCCAGTGTACACGGCGAGATCACTTGCCCGACCACCAACAACCTATTCCACTTGCAGCCGAGCGGAGTGTGGCAGGGAAGAAATCGTGGGTGCACGAAAGAATCGATGTATGTGTACTTACAGAGGAGCGCGTGCGTAGAGTCGGTGCGCTAAATTAACGGGCGCGCTAATTTTAGCATCGTTTCGCAGCGTGGCGCCCGCTTCTACGGGGATTAATACCGCAGACGAGCCGGTGAATTAAGGCTGATCCATATCGTTAAGGACAGGGGCCAAGTTTGATGATACGTAGGCCAGAGCGAGGGACCGCGGGTGCAAACGATCTAATTAAACGTCGGCGCAATTAGGTTCGCTGGGCGCTCGCCCGCGATACGACAGTCCGACAAAACTTCCGAAACCGCTAATTACTTCGTTTCTACTTTCCTGCTTTTCGAGCGCGAAAGAAGCCCCCTTTTAAACCGCCCCCGCCCCTCCCCCAGGCCCCTCTCATCGCCACGATTTCAACGTCGATCTGACGGTTTCACGCCGCAGCCAACGCTTTTACCGCAGTGCACGGGGTGTTTCGAAGCACTTTTTACCGTTTTCTACAGCTACGAGCAGAAAGTGATACAGTCAACGAAGACAATTATTCCCTCGCCTCTATATGGCCCGGTTCTTGTGGATTCTTAATGAAAAAGTAGTACATATAAAGGACGACTCAGCTCGACTAGGAGACGGTCGTATAATCCCCGCGTAAAAAATACGGAAGTAGCGATCGGCCAGAGAAATATTTTCGTAATAACCGTAATTAGAGATTGCGTCGCGGACGAAGCCGCTCCTTTAGCCGAGGTGTGCAGCGAAAAGTGGCCGCTCGGCAAAAGAAATTGGACAAAAAGTCATCGTCATTAGCCGTTGGTGACCGGTCGTCGGTGCCTCGTCACCGCGTCGGCCCCTCTTTGAATCTCTCGTCGCCCGGCGAAACGGTTACAGTTAACGATTAGTTAATGATTTTTTCCCCTTTCATTAGCCAGTAGCGGGATTCCTCCGGGTGCATGCCGCGGCCGCGGCCGCCGCGCCGTCCCCGTGAATCGCCGACCGTGAAATCGTAATTGACATCGTGTAACCTGAATTTACGCGGCAATCCAGCGACGCGAGTCGAAAGTGAGCGAATTCGACTGCTACCTATTAAATACGGCTGAACGTCTTCCACGAATCATGGATGAGTTACTTAACCTTTCGTTACCCGCGCACTTGTAAAAAGTAGGTGCAACAGTTGTGAAATATTCTTTTAAACCCTTTTCTAATCCTCTAGAGTAGCGATGCCCCAAGAGGCGGCCCGAGGGTACGAGCATCCATCGCATTTTCCAAAGCTCGCGTGGAAGGGGGTCTCGAAACCAATGAAGTTGCAGGCATGTAACGGATGAGGAAAACTCTAGTAGTGTGCGTGTAGGCTCGTACCCGTAGGTTTATATGACTGGGACACTTGGAGCCCCAGTGTTCTACATTTTAGGAATTGGGAAAATAAACAGGAATTGACTAATGATTAAACAATAATATTATGTATTTGGACGAAATAGACTTGAACATTCCCACTTACACCTCTGATTAACAAAAAGTCTCTTATTAAACGATTTTTATTCAGCTTCAATCCTCTGTTTGTGTGTTTGTTCGTATGTATGTTTGTTCAGTTCAAATCTAGAAACTCAATTTTAACCCACTTCCAACTATCCAATAGACTTGAAACTTTGCAGGCATATGTAATTTAGATGACAATACAAAATTATGAAGAAAAAGAATCCCCCCAGGTTTTAAAAAATTATCCGGTCATCAAAAAATAGAACCCATAACCGCAAATCCAAACGACTTGAAATCAGTCTATAACCAGAAGTCAAATCAATTTAATCGCAATGAAATCAGCATGTAACGGTTACATGCTGATTTCAGGGTACGAGCCTACACGCACACTACTAGAGTTTTCCTCATCCGTTACATGCCTGCAACTTCATTGGTTTCGAGACCCCCTTCCACGCGAGCTTTGGAAAATGCGATGGATGCTCGTACCCTCGGGCCGCCCATCGGGGCATCGCTGCTCTAGAGTCTAGAGTTTCGATGCACATTGCACAGGCGTTGAAGAGAAAAGGTTGCAACGCGCGTGCAAAAGTTCATTGACAAAATAGATTCCAAAGTGGAACTATTATGTGAAAGCTTTCACCAGAACAATGCAACAGAATAAAACAATACTTATTTATAATAGTAGTCGTTTACTCTGTTCCGTGTTTTATCTTTATTCAAGAGAACTATATCGCTTTTTACTTTTTAATTTAAAAAAAATTAAGAATACCAAAGAAAACAATGAAACTGCGCCGGTGGCCATGTTATAATTATAAAATAGGGCATGTGTAACGAAAGGTTAAATTCCAACTCGGACGAATACTTGGACTACTTACTTCGTCTTTCACTTATTTTATTTAAAACACGCGACATTTGGCGCAGCGTAGCCGTAGAGACACGATGAGCTTCCTTGATGCTCATCTACTCTCAGCACGCCAACTACAATTAGCGGCTACTACGACGAGGCAGTGGTTGGGCAATATGAAATTAATGCGACGCCACCTTTCGCAACGCACTGTTCGCGGATAGGAAGACGAGCGAACGCGTGGGCGTTGATCGCTGAACGAGGAAGAAGACGGCGCGCGGCGCGGCGAAGGCAGCCGTGAAATTGGTCGCTGGCCAATTACTGCACTTGTAACCCGTAGTCTGAGCATCGTTGAAATCTATCATGCAGCATGAGTCGCAATAAAACACGGCCCGACAGCTGGTTCGACGGAATCGGGAGTTAGTCGGCGCAAAGTCGATAGGCCAAGGGAAAAAGTGGTGGAGAGGCAACTGCGTATAGGCAGGATGGAATTGAAGGATGCAGGATTGGCCGCCAGTGGCGGGATACGGGGGCAAATTGAAGACGTTAAAATGAAAACGAGTTACCCGCGAAGGTTTCGAGGAACGAGAGATTTCTCCATAAAGCCCGTTAATGTACGCGTTTCACGCGAGCCGAAATCGAACCGCTCCGCGAGCAGGGCCTCCGCGTAATTCCTCTTACGCGCTCGCTAATAAACGACCGCGGCGAGGATAAACACCACGCACCATGCATAGACGCGAGTAAATGGATTATCGGGAAAAATAAAAATAGGAGACCGTGGGTACGCTTTCGACGTGTCAGTCCTGAACGTCCACACCGACGCGGGGAAATAATAATGCCGTACAATTAAATTTGCACGGGCACTGTGTCGGATATTCAACTACAGCGCTGCTAATGAGTGATCTAAAATGTAAAGGTGTCGAGGTGACCCGATCACACGTGGATAGGTCTGCGAAAAAAGATGTGGGGTATGTAGTCCAGATCCGTAAGTTACAGGTAATTTCGTCCGATATATCAAAACCGTTGCAGTTTTGAGCGATACCGCGCGGGACAAGAGCTGATCGCTCGTAAATCACTTGGCAAACTAGAGCCGAAGGTGAAACGCGTCGATTAAAAGCTGCCGTGCAAGTACGCGGCAAGCGAATGAAGGATTATGCGTGCCTATTAGGCGCATACTTCGGTTGAGAGGTTAAGACCGATTACACTAAACGCTTTAACTCCAAACCAATCCACTTTTTCTTTTTTAAATTAATTATCCGCGCCATCGACAACGTCCGCACGCCATTCTGGCCTCTCAATAGGTACCTCGCGCCGTTGCACGGTAACCTTTTAATCCGGAAGCCAAGTATTCGCGAGAGCGACCTTGAGCTTTAGAAATAATTAATCAAAGACTGAATTGTAAAAGATACCTACGTCTCAACGGAAGGGCAAAAATAGGTACCTATAGAATGCACCAAATAAAGACTGGATTCCAAAAAGTCTGCCGACTCCAATAATTCCGTGACTCATACTTGAGTATTAAACTTTTTGCTCAACCAAGGTCTAAAGTTCCAACGAAATACCTACATCGTTATCGTCCCACTGAAAAGACAGCCGACGCTGTCTGTCGATCTCGATGTGGCCGCCGCGCCGGTCGGGATCCGTTGCCCACGTGGGTAGCCGGATATAAATTATTCTTCGGCTGGCCGAAGCGGGCGCATTTAATTGTGACAACGAGATTGATCGCTGCCGCGACTGCTCGCCCCGTGCGCGGCCATTAATATCGCGGGACACGATTTACGCTTACGGGGATAGCGCATGATCGAGGAACAAAAGTGATCTTGGTGAATCGGCGGGGGACGCGTGGCATTATTAAGTATTATATTTAAATCATTTGTTGGCGGCGCATCGGCGCATCGGCGCATCGGCGCTAACGAGGGGCCGCGACGCGACAGCGGCCTAACGAGCCGCGCACGCCCACGCGGTTTTATCGTTTCAGGGTAAGCATCATTTCGATCTTGACGAATGTGCTACGCGCCTCGCCTTCCGCGAACTGCAACGCCATTGTGACAAAACTGTAAATTGAATATCGACCGGCTGCAGGCTTTTCTGTGCCATGTCGTCGCCCATTAGACCCACCCCCGAGCAGTGGTCTCGCCCCTGTTTCCGTAGCTCGAAAATGAGTTTCGTGGGCGACGGGACTCTCCGCGTCGCCAATCGAACGGCGTCGATCGACCTTCGATGCCTTTCGAGGAGACCTTCGTGTCACGCTCAGGTAACATACTGCAGAGAGGGGGTGTTCCAGGAGCGACAGTCACCGGAGTTCTTCGGAACGAACGTTTCGGGGGTGAGCATGCAGGGCAAGTGTGTGGCTGACCAATCTCCGATGAAGGAGAATCATTTATTCAATTCTTCCGAGTACAGTCTAATGGAGCTCTATACTCTGCGGGTTTCACAAAAATAACCAGCAATCGATCAGTCGATAATAGCAGCTCAGGCGACAAGGATTGTTACTTAATAACTGACTCCGTAACGAGGCTACGACGCTTAATTCACTGGCTACTTTTTATATCTAAACGTCGTAGGCAGCCAATTATCGATCACGATCGTTGCGCCTAATAGAAACCGATTTTATGTAGCTATCTTGCCAGTGTCCACCTGACAGTTTAATTCCTGCCGTACGGTCCCGGCGACATCCAGCGTTGCATACTTCATCACGCCCAACGAGGATATTAAAAGTCAAGGGAAGCTAGACACGTGTTCGCGGCTGGTCGCTGGCAAGGGCGACATCACGACGCCCGAGCACGTACAGAAGAAGCCGGCGCGGCGTTTCGTGCGACTCGGGAATTTCTCCCCGATGTCACCTGCCGACACGCCGCGCCGCGCCGCGCCGTCCCGATCAAATTGCATGTCCCCGAAGAAAATTGCGCCCCGATTATTACCGACCAGCCTGCGACCGATCTCGATAGCGACACGAATATTATACTCCAGGCGGGTGCAAGCACGTCGGGCTGCGTGTCGCGGTGCCTTTTATGTATCAAGGATCAAATCGAACGCGGGTTTGCGGTTATTCGCGGCGGTTTAGTTCCTTGGAAATTTTCTGAGCTGATTTGGCGGAGATTTTAGTTGAGAAGAGGGGTTTAAAGGCAACTGTGGACGTAAGGTCGTAAGGGAAGAAAAGCTGCAGTTGTTTCTTAAATATTGGGGCAGTTGTTTTTTAAATAATTGAATTTAAAAAGATTACGTGGTTAGCCTTACCGTGCATATCGTCGGTGTTTGCCCGTGGATCTTGCTTCCGTCGAAGAAATCAGGAACTTTCGGCATTTCTGCTTGCGTCCTAGAGGACGAAGGCGACGAGATGGGAACACTGCTGGCGTTGGACACGTGACTGGTAGGTAGCGGTGCACCAATAGGGTATTCCGGTCGAAAGAACCAATTCGGCCACTGTAACATTAATCATCTGATATAAAAAATAATTTTTGAAACTCAGTCACTTAAACTAGAAACCTCAAGCCTATACCCAAAGATAACTGATGAAAAAAAAGCCTGAAACATCTGAAAAGACTCTCCGCCTTCATCGAACCCTTTCGGGCAAACGTGAGGACTTTTCCAGCAGCGCTGGGCCGTTTGTTTGTCATCGACAGGATTTCCTACGCAGAAAAAACGCCCGAGCGTGCAGATAAAGCCCTTGCCACGACCGTGGGGCAGGCATTAGTGTCACCGAGTGAATATCAAGCTCTCTAAGATAGATGACACGACACGGAGCCCCTGACCCTGTAAGAAGCGCACTCGCCGTGCGTGTGGTCCATTGTAAGTGTTCTTATAGAGAGGAACCCGGCGGAGAGGATGAAAAGAAGCCACGGTGTTCCGTCCACCCGTGGTACGTAAAGACCTTTTGATCGCCCTGCCGGACCAGACGACACGAATTCCGCGCGATTATTCCATTGATGCGTCTGTGGCTTCGGTGCTCGATGCGATCGCGTTGCGAATGTTGCGATACACGAGGCAGACGCATTAACGTTCCACCTATACTTAGCTCGCCTTTTGTTAAACATCCATTTCGATCGTCGTAATACCCCCCTCCGATAAAAGTAACTACAGTTTAATGAATATCCCCCGGATCACCCGCGACGTGGACTTTGAACGAAATAAAATCGTCGTCACTAGAACCGTCAGCATCTTACGTCACGGTGTGGCATAATATCGCGAGTTTCGGTTATTTCGGAGCACGGAGGAGCCTCGATTGGTCACGACAGGGCGCAGGGTGGCGGCTGTGGTGGGGGAGGGAAGAGGTTCGGGGTGGTCTGGCGAATGTCTCTTGTCGTTGGCTCGCGGGAGTTAACGCCAAAACCGAAATAACAAACTCCTAAACTCGGTGAGTTAACGCCGCGCCGCCTCGTCGTAGCTTTCGAGGCTCTGTTATTTTCTGTTTATCGCTGCCATTCTGTAGACCGGACCGATAGTTTACCGTAGGCACGCCGCGCCGCCGCCGCGCGTAACGGAAATCGTTCGCCCCGACCTTGGTAAAAATGTATCGGCCACGTAAGAACGTGCTCGAGCAGTTCTGACGTGATTCGACTGCATTCGAGACCAGTGTCCCAGTGTCCCAGTTTCTCGGACCTTTTTCCACGTTTGCTCACTCCGCGTTGTATGCCTCTCACGGCTTCCCTTTCCTCCGCGTCCCTTTATACCTAATACGATAATACTCGAGGCGATGGAAATTCTTCTAATTCTTCATTTACGCCACGTATTGTTGCTCACGAATCATTTCTTTTAGGAATTCTGAAGACACCAGCGTCGTCGATACCACGCCACGTGTAATATCGGGGAACTATTTTTGTACGAGTCGGGGGAAAGCGTGGCGCTGAATTTTTCAAATTCCATGCCCAGGAATCACCGAGCAGTCAGCTGTAACCAAAGTAGACGCGCGCGTGGATCTTATCGCGCGGAAGGAAAATATTTGCGTTGTAATCAATCAGCGCACCCTCCGCGACAGAGTTCTTTATCGCGATCATAATGGTGATCTACGAAGGAAGCTTGGGTTTTTCGCCGCCGCGGGCGCCGATCCGAGAATAGCGGGGCGGCGTTTTATTTTTACGAAACTCCTTGCCGACACCGATTCGGTGGCGAAGGATCAAACGTCAAGCAGACTTCTCATCTGTCGCGAGGCCGCGAAAAAGACGAGGCAGAAATTACCATCGATAAGAGCCGTGGGTCGCCTGCTCTTCAATTTCACCCAAAGGACCCGCACTTCGTACGTAATCAGTAATCGTCGCTTAAGAATCATTAAACTGGCCCACGGCGTAATTACACGGCAGGACAGATTGCAGGTTACGGGGACGGGGACGGGGACGGGGACGGGGACGGGGACGGTGTGGTTATCGATTGCGATCAAGGAAATTGATTCGCGGGGCCGAGCGGGTATCGCTCGGACCGGACGACTGCAACTGTGAACTGGATCGATCAAATTCATGCGCGATCCTTTCGAAATGATACCTATGCCGTTCCAGGGGAATGAATTATATTAAGTGGAATTGATTTCGAATTTCAGAGCGTGATCGCTGAAAACCTAACGAGAAGGCAGCGTCGCGAGTCGCGAGATCTCTATAAAGATATCCCGCTATATCCGACTAATCTAGCTAATGGAGAACGCGTGGCCACGTGACCATGATTTATCGAACAGGAATCCACTTATTCAGCTCGATTTCACAGGATACGGGAACTGCGAGGCACGTACCTACCGAGCAAAAACGTCCCCGATCACGACGCGTCGCATGCTCGATTCGCAATCAGAAGCATGCCTCCACTCTTTCTCTAATCGCCAGCGACTCCTCGTGGAAGAAACGCGTGCCACCTGGGCAAAAAGTCCGGATTCCGTTACCGTGTCTCATTTTCTCGTTTATCAGGGAACGTTCGCCCCGACGCCCGCGTTTCTTACCGATTTATGTTACGACAGATGGAGTAGATATTCGCTGAGAAGGGACGATCCCGAACTCATTTTCAAATTCACCTTTTTCACACAGAAGTTACATCTTTTAATTAGACTATCATTTGCTACCTAACTTTCAGTTCTTACCTATAGTTCTTTAATTTCTTGAGTTGTAACAGAAAATCGGAAAATAGCCGGATTTTCAGGGGCCAATTTAAAAGAAATTGCGTTGTACTCAGGTGGACATCCCCTACGAATTCACAAAGCTTGAGAGGAAATCTTGTCTTGTGAGAGGAGTTTGTTCCTTGAACCGCAACAGATCGATACCTATCCGAAGAAATTCAAAGCCCTACCGCATCGCGCAATGATAAGCCCGGGATGACCCAATGAGATAAACGCGAGCCAAACTACTTCATTAACGAGCGACCTCGAAAGAGACCGCTATCTGCAACACGCCCATGCGACCAAGCCTATTTTCGTTGCGCGGCAATGGACACGAGGCGATGCGAATTTGACTAAACGCCTAAAAAGGAAGGGCGCTTAGGAAGCAACATCCATCGTGTTGCCATGCCTCGAGGACAGCTCCCCGCGGGAGGCTAAAAGTGAAAATTACACCCCACGGGCAAGGAAAGTGACGTGCCAGAGCGTCGTTACATCCCTCCAGCGAGGACGCGCGTCGTCGTCCGAGGAACGCAGAGGGCTGATTACGCGTTTTACCGAGCATTACCTACGCTTACGACGGTGCAATTTCGCGACAGGCATCAATCTCGAGGGGACACGCTACCGCGGTCAAAAGCGTCGAGGTTCAGGCTCGTGCTCGACCTATGCAAATCCCCCCGTACATGCTCATGACGCTCATCTCCGACCTCCTGGCACGCGGTCGACACCGAAAACCGCGATCGATCCTGCCGCTCGATAATGTCGCCGGGATATTTTAGCCGCCGAGGATCGCGCGATCACACGCACAATAGGTACCTACTAGGTCTCGGCTGGTCATTTTTTAGCATTTTTGCGCGGAGCTTTCGGAGCGCAGATGGTGCTCGATCATTATGATCGAGGGAGAGTCGCTAAACGCAAGTAGGTATGTACACACTCGGGGAATCTCACCATGCAGGAAACGAGGCCGCGCGGATGTTTGAAATGTCATTCTAGAGGAGCAAGATTATTTTTCTTATTATTTGTTCCTGTACGTAGGTACCTATATATACTTTGAAAGTATTTACTCATTTATTATTTTCAATGTTTTTTCTACTAGGTATATTATGATTATTTTCTGCTCGATTTTCTGTAAGTAACAATACAGGTCTTCTCGATAATAGTTAATATTTCCAGATTACGGCTATGTCCTTAAAAAAAATCAATTTCTCAATAACCTGCAAGAACCAGCAAATGTTGTCCTTAAATTCCTATTAATGTATTTATTAAAGTACCAGAAAAACTAAATATTACCTATTCTACATAATATATAGATTTCTTTATTTTTGCTGAAATACTTATCTGTTTATTTGTAAAGTTTCCATTAAACTACTTGATTGTAATCTGGAAATATTAACTTTTATCGAGAACACCTGTATGTATTTTTACTTGCACACAAAAGCAAGCAAAAAATAATCATAAATAATGTAGAAAAGACATTGAAAATATTTTTAAGTACATATCTATACGTAGAGGAAAAAATAATGACAACAATAATTTTGCGTTTATACTTTGCAGTGTGAATTGTAAGGAGGTCTCGTGCCCGTGGCATACATAAATCGGTATTCTTCCTAAATTATTGCGAGGCTTTGGAGCGCCAGCGTCCCGTTTTCGCGCGCGATCGCCAACCCACGGATATCTCGGTGATCAGGAAGCGGCGACTCCGACAGCTGTGATAATTAGTGCGAGAGCTGTGTACGGCATGCAACGACGCGGAGGCGACCGAGCGAGGTACATGTAAGTACGTCGACGATCATTGCGCCGCTCCATCATCCGCGTCATTAATACATTGCCGGTGACGGGGAGCGTTAATCTTGCCTGCCACGAAAAACAATCGACCGGCTTCATGCGAGTTTCGATGCACCTCCTACCTATACCTACAGGTATCGTACAGAGCGATTCAACTGTGGCGTCTGGACATTTAAGGATTCTACCACTGGGCGTGGCTTCGTCCATTCGAATGAAAGTCAGGGAAAGCTCTTCTTTGGGAGGCGAACATGTCCAAAGACGAATTGGCTTCTTCCATCGCGGAGAGTTCAGACAACGAAGGTTAAACGCGGCTAACGAGCATGAAATCCGAGGGGACACAGGAGAGACAAGGGTTTTTAACGACCCGCGACACGCTCATCACACGCGGACGCGTCCTGGCGTGTACACGGTTTTCAATTCAGACGGGCTAAACGGCCGGTTAAGCAGCTTTATCTGATGGTGTCTGGCGAGCCGGTGTGACACAGGCGTGTCATACATATCAGCCGCGTCACACTCTCGTGACTCTGCGCCGCGACGTCCGCGCGACGCTACACGGCAGCGCGTCCACGCTCGCCTCGCGCAATCCGCCAGCAAGCTGGTACGCGCGCGTGCGACACGCTACGCGCCGCCCACTTCGTGTCCCGTAATTACCGGCTAACGCGACAACGGAACGAGCACTCTGTCGTGCCGATCCGCCACGCACCGCGGCGACAAATTAATTCCCATCGAGCGTCCCACCGAGCGATAACGATAACCATCCGATCAAGATCCCTTTTTTTTTTACTGCGAGCAGATCGTCCGTGCTTGAGCAGCTGGTGTTAATCACAGGTCTAAGGGAATTTCATTATGTCGGAGTAGTGGATCATTGCTGCGGTTTTTGATAGAAAGGAGGTGGAAGGGTCTGAGAGTGGAAGGGTTTGTGTTTGGAGAAGATCCTGTGAATTACCATTGACAGTTCCGGATGAAAAGCAGAATTGAAGGGTAAAGGGGCAACTGCGGCCACAGAACTGTCACATCACGAACGGTTATAAAATAGAAATATCCACATAAAGCAACGTTAAAGATTTGGTGCACTGGTTAAAAACAGGGAATGTCCGCAGGCTTGAATTTTTTATTAATGTAGGGGAGACCGGGGTAAAATGAGGTTTCTTAATTTGTTCTTTAAAAATAGAATATACCTATTTAGAAATTTTGGTAACGTAATAAATGATTCAGATATCGAAAAATGTAAATTCATTTAAAAACTTAAAAATTAATTTTTAGGCACTTCCGATTGGCTTTCTTTTCAATTTAGCTTTATGGATACATGAGGCATAAATGTGTGATTTTAACTCAAAAATTTTTTTCTGCGTGTTTAAAACAAGCTTATAAACATACATGCACACGCGTTTGTGAAAACATTAATGTCAACATTATTAAATAATTAATTTTCCACTGAGTACATATTCGGGGTAAAGTGAACGGGGGTAAACTGAGCAGCAAAGATATGCGCAATATCCTAACCTGTCAGCGGGCTAGAAAACCACGCGGCGTGGTGGAATAGAAACTAACCTCAAAGAAATGTCACAGTTTCTGGCAACCACGGTGCAAAAAAGCTAGAAGCTGCTACACACGTCATCCCAGCGCGAGGGGTTAATAATTAGCTATAGGCTATAGGTGTCCTTAATTAAAATTCATATTTTATTTCAGCTCACTTTACCCCGGATAGTAGCTCATTTTACTCCATACATGGGGTAGAGTGATCCTTCTTGCATCTTTTTTTTTCAAGTTGAATTTTAATATACTCTAGGGTAAATCCGGGAGACGCGGTCGGGCCGGAGAATTGGTCGCGTCGCTATATTTCAGAGTCTATACGTAAAAATGCATTAAAGTGCAGACCAATTAGTTCTCTAGAAGCCAAATAGTTGAATGAATAGCGTTATTTCGCTTCCTTCTCTGTTTTTCTGGATTTATAGGATATAAAAGGTAAATTGATGTTACATTTAACCTCTTTTGTCAAACAGCGGTTGTACAGAATCGTATTTAAAATATACTTCTAAGTTTACTTTCCATTAATGTTTGGAATAATAAGATAGTAGAGTTATTGAGGGACAATGCAGCCAAAGTATTTGGCCATATTAACTCTTCCTCTCAAAGCTAACGAGAAGACCATGTCTCGCTGCAGAAAGGTGAGATGGTCGAGTTATGATTTTTTTATTATTTTTGTTTATTTTTTTATTTTTTATTATTATTTTATTATTATTTTTGTTTATTTAGTTTCTTTATTCACTTTTGTATTCATTTGCCTTGCTAATCGCCAGTAGGTAATTCACTTTTTCTTTGATGTGTTCTTTACTTGTTTAGCGTAAACAAATGAAATATCAATGAATCCGTAATTGTATTCACTCATAAATAATTTTGCTTTATCCTTTGTTAATTTTCCATGAATAATTATGTGAGTGGTCTCTGCCAACGACGAAAACCATTTCTCCCGGCACCTTGGGATCGAGGTGGTCAGATGTCATGACTTCAGTTTTCAACCCGATTTACAGTAAATATTGTCTTAAAGCAAATATTGACCAGTTTTTCTGAATCGGCATAAAATTCTGAACATATTAGGTTAGTTCTGATAAAATAAGTAATATCTATATTAGTTTTAATAGCCATTTTATATTAGGTCGACCGCGTCTCCCGGATTTACCCTAAGTTTACTTTACACATTGCTACACGTAATTTGTCAATAGTAATGTTCAAATTATATTATAAATTTATTTCTGCACATTTTTATTGAAAGGGAAAAATTTTATTCGACCTGAAACTTTTGTAGGCTCACTTTACCCCCGTCTCCACGTCAGGAGCCCTCGGACGTCACTGTGTCTTACACATCCTTGTTCTGGTAATCATAGAAGTGGACATTTTATTTTGTTACAATATTCTGCAGTATTCCAGTTGAAAAATAAGTTTTGTTAAGTAAAAGTTGTTCATGTTATGAACAATACAGTTAAGATCATTGAACCTTGTATCTTTACTAATAGCCTAAAGTCTAAAGTATTAAAACTTGATTTTCTCAATAAAGCTGTTTTGTGACATTCCTTCTTATCCCCCTTTCCCGTCAATTATCTTTTCCCCTGGAGGCTGCGGAAAATTCTAGCGCCAGCGCCAACGCGGTCTCGCCTCATCACCTGCGCGTGTAATCAATCGACTGGATGTGAGTCATAAGTTGAAGCCGATCTCGCAACGCCTCGAGTCACCGCGAGTACCGGTCGCCTCAATTACTTTGTATTAGCCTGGTGACGGGGAAAACAGGAATTTTCCCTGCCAAGAGCAAATGGGACCTCGCGTACACGGCCTCGGTTATTGGCTATTAACGCGCTGCTCACTGGATATATTGCAGCTATTATAGGCCCTAAGCATATAAATGGCCGCTTACGCGGGAAAGGTAATAATGCGGAGTTCAATGTTACGTTACAAATCGTATGCGTTTAGTCCACTTTGCGGCTGCCCGATAAAAGTCGCCCTCAGAGAATTCTCAACTTCCGCTTCCGCAATTTTCTGCGACGCTGCTGGTCTTGCCCGACGCGACGGCCTTCGATGGCGCAGTTTAATGAGATTCAAATTGCCTTTGTGTAGGATGTTGCACTTGTGGCGGAGTAGATGCTCGGTAGATACCAACTTCCAGTTTCGATCGGATCAACCTTGTTGCTTGATATTTTGAAGGCTGTCAGTGATTTTGAATGGAAATTCAATAAAATTCATTAGGTGAGTATAAAAATTTATTTAAACAATAAAATCCAGTTTTCTTTTGTTTTTACAAAGCCCCTTCTTCAGGGGGTGCCAGGACTCCATATTTCTCCAACTAATAAAAAGGCACCCTAGCCCCGGCAAGTGGCAGAAAACACAATTTCTCCACCCGTGGAAACACCTACTTATTTAATAGCCGATTTTTCTTTAAGAAACGATGGACCCTCGCGTGTCTATCGCTCGATATATTCAATTAACCACATTGCTACTAGGGAAATGAACTCGTGGGGCGACTCTTCGTTATTACCTCGCGAGAGGTCCGTCATTATTCTCCGCGAGGACGAGCAACGTTTCAGGAGAGTGACTTCTATCAGCGACCCATCGAACCACGTGCACATAGGGGTTGTGTGGTGTCGGGAGCCTCGGGCGATTTGAATAAGAAATACGATAATACCACGACACGATGCAGCGGAGGAAAGAAATCAACGGGGAGGGGGAGAAAATCCTATTCAGTCGCTGGTGGAACCTCCCCTCGTCTCCATGATAAACTGTTTTAATCATTATCCTTGCAGCGATGCGTACGCGTGGGTCGTTTTGCGAGAATTCTCTCTCTCTCTCTCTGTTTTTTAGCCGCTCGATGCGGATTAATATTGCAGAATGCGCGAGAAAAAGGTGGCACGAGTCGAGTCGGTTGCTCCAATATGACTCAGCAACACGGTATTGATAACGCTTTCTCTATTTTAAATGAGAATTACAGAGCGCAAGGAAATGTAGATATCCTTGGTATCGAGCTCGCCATCGTATCGCGATTTCTCTATTTAATTCGCGAATTATTGCAAGCATCGCTGTCATTGAATTTGGATTTCGCAAGAACCAGTGACGTTACATTCCCTGCACGCGGAAACGCTGTAACTTCGTGACGGTTAATTTTCAGAAATCTCTCCGTTATGGGATTTTGCCTAGAGGCGTGTTACATAAAAACCGTCGGCGAGTTGAAAACTGTAAACCGCGTAGAAAGTTGAAATATTGAAGCTGGTTACTGCGCCGCTGCAACTTTGTTGTAAACCAGCAGTCTCCATTGTGCATAAACCTTTCCATTGGTCAATCTTGTTCCCCTAATATCAAACGATTCATAAATCCGCCCAGCACAGACAATCACGAATTCTGGGGCTCGCTGTTTCATTTCTGCTGCACACGAAACTGAAGCATCGCTACGCCTGTTCATCGATCAAACCACGTCTGATTTTAAACACTGTGCCAGCAATGTTACACCATTCCGTGCACATCTAATCACCTTAATTGCAGGAACACTTTACTAGGCGAAAATATTCAAGCCACTAATGACTAATGTCTTCATGCTGCTGATGAACGCTATCGAACGACATCTCGCTAGTTAAACGCTGACTGATGCTCTCGAGCGTAATTCACGCGGAATCTGTTCCCGACGAAGATGAAGGAACTGAAGGAAGTTGGTGGGGGACGCGGTGTAAGGACGTCGCGAGACGTCGAGTCACGTCCTTCGGCTTCAATTAATTGTACGCACGAATTATACCCGGACAATGCTATCGCGGATCTGACGAACCCACCCCTCCCCCCCCCCCCGGGGTGCCGCGAGCCGACCACACACAACACGCATTAATTCTCCTATTACGGGCATTGTGGTACACGTAGCCGGCATTATTGGCATTGTACCTGCGCCATGTACGCCCACGGATCCCCGTTATCGGGTATCGAGCGTCGCGACGTCGCTGCAACCCCAGCCGTGGCGCTAACGAGCTGCCGTCGCCGCTATCTCCTGATACCGATGCGTTCCCCTGTAATCATCGCCCTCCCCTCTCCACGTAACAAAGGGGATGATGAGTCTACCGAATGAAATATGTTCGCGTTGCGGGAAGCTTCTTCCTCTTTCGAACATCGCGGGGAAACTCCCTCTCTATCAATCGAAATCGCAACGCCGCGAGCTCGCACAGGGGCCAATCTCGATCGCGGAACCGTACAACCTGTTGAGAGAAGACGCGCACAGGGGAGACCCACGCGAAGAACAAACTGGCGAGCATGGACGGCCGAGAGGGAACCCAATTAAAGCACCGAACGCGCCCTAATTAACTCCTCAATTACGCGCTTCCCCCTGATTTCGGGGCAAACAAAGAAGGCCAGCCTGTTTCAAGAAGCAGGGTCACCGGCTACATCCACAATACGTCCTACCCTCCCTTCTGACCCGGCCCGTATCATCCCCCGGGGCTCTGGGTACACATTATAATTGCGCATATTAAAATGGCGTCACGACTCCGCCATCCATCCATACAGCCAGCCAGCCAGCCAGCCATCTTTAATCAATAATGGAGCATCAGGGACCATGACAACAGATACCCTTTCCCGGGGAGCTACTGTCTCGCGGACCCTTTCTCCACCCCCTGCCACCCCACGGCCAAAGGGTTGCCTGCCTTTCCACCGGAGTTTGGGTACTCTCGCGTCGTGTTACGTCGGCGACGTCCCATCTGTCTATCCAGCAAATTCTGGCTATTCCTCCCGTCTCCGCCGGCACGTCGATAGGTACCGTGAATGGGGTAGGTACTCAACCCTGAAACGGATACAACGACGACACGATTCTGCCTCGATCGCAGAACGTTAAGGAGCCCTTACACCTTACAGCGAGATACACAGCAAGCTCAAAGGCATATCTCAAGGCAACTTATTTGTTTTTTAATGACAAATCTCAGAATCTGAACATATTTGTGGACTTTTTACTCTTTTCTCATATTTTATTTTTATTTTATGTGTCATAAATGTGGAAGAAAGAGGAACAGACACTTAAATTTAGAAAAACAGATATAATATCTGTATCTACCTATTTATTTTTCCAATTTCATTGTATTTTATAGTTCAAATGGAAAATTGAAAGTGTTTGGAAGTGCGGCGTCTCTCCTAACAAACGGATGTTTTTGTTTGAATTTGTAAGGGTGACAAATATTAAAATTTTGATTTTCTTCGATGCAAGTAGTAGCACAAGATGTTCAACTAATAATGTGTACCGTTTCTTGGAAAAAGTACCATTCCAGAATTTAGATAAGGCGACAATTTTGCGTAAGGTGCTGCAACTCTCCCACAATTACCCTGCACCAAGGGTAGACACCTTTGCACCTGCAGTGCTCTGTTCACCTCGGTAATCCAACGATTGCGTGGAAGCTACATAGAATACAAATGCATCCGCGTGGTGCAAACAGAGCAAAGATCAAATTACCCCTGTTTTCCGCGAAATCAGCTGGACAGTGGTCGGGCCAAGCGGCCGCACGTCCGGCGGGGTTCCGTTCCAGGGGCTCGCTCGATAGCCAGAGGAAGACATAAAGCGAGCCGCGCATAGACGGTGAATCGGGTGATCGTAGAAGGAGGACGTTGGTGGAAGCTTTCCAAGCGTAACGGCGCGGCGGCGTGCATGGCACGTGCGAGGACCGTGCACGCGCGTTTCCTCGCACGCATTCATCCGTTTACGTGCGTGTCCGTGCACGCGGGCACAAACGGACGTCGATCGGCCGAGCTACACACCTGTCAACGTGCCATTATACGTCCGGTACTTCTGTTTTGTCCGGGTCGCGCCGTTTCGCGGAAATAATGGCCGTTGCGGTGCTTGATGTACGAGATTCTTGGTTGCGCAGCTTGGCCGCGGAACCACGGAGGTAATAAAAGCGCCGGTTGCCCGGTTGCCCGGTTGCCCTCCGACGCCGTTTACGACGCGCGGATTCGAGCGGCCGGGACGACCGCGGTAAAATATCCGAGGATATTTACGACTCGATGCCGTGGAACAGAAAACGTCCCGAGAAGACAGAGTTCCGTCTTTCGATCTCTGCGAGCTGATCGAGGGAAAAGTATGATACATAGTTTGAAGCGGAGAACGTTGAGTATGAAGGGCACCGCCAATGGCACACCCAGAGGGGGTCCCTCAAAGAAGGGGATTTGTAAAAAGAAAAGAAAACTGGATTTTATTCTTTAAATGAATTTTAATAATCACCTAATAAATTTTATTAAATTTGCATTAAAATATTTTTATCCGTTCGACTCGACTCCCCCAAGATTAAATCATACTTTTCGTGTCAGTTGAATCGACGATGCCCGCTAAGGTGTGACGATGGTATTTATGAGCCACTTCTTCTTTCCCACTTCCCCATCAAACGTTCGCCGCGATGCATTGCTGCGATAGAGACGTCCCTCGCGAAGAAAACGGCTCCGTGCCGCGCAAGCTGTGCCGCTGCGGCGAATTAATTTCCCACCGAGGGGTTCTAATTACGGCGAAATCGGCGGAAAGCAAGATGAATAAGAGCGGATCGAAAAACACGGCGTGGCGGCGTGGCGGCGTTGCGGCGCGGCGGCGCGGCGAGGGACACGAAATTAATAGTATCCATGCCCGGGAACAAGACCAACGCCGCGAGATTATCGCCGGCCGTTTAGGCACGGGGTTACCAACGTCACACGCAACGCCGCGATCTTTCCACATATAATTATGTACCGTTCTCGATATGGTAGGGGAGCAGCGCGCGAGCTTCACCTCGCCAAACCGTATCATGCAACATTATTAATGGAATTTATTGACCGCGCAAAAGGCAGTCGGCCGATTGGAAACTTTAATCTATCCGCGTTAACGGGTAACCGGGACGAGCCGGAGGATACGAAATTAATTATGCTCCTCGATTTTTATACCTACACCGAATTATATTATCTCCACGACTATCGGCCAGGCTCCCGCGGCATTAATCACTAGATACGGCGCACGAGCTGCGCGCACCGCCGCCTGGCGATTATTAAAAAGATGCTGCCGAGGCGGGGACCCGAGTCTCTGTAACTCGAGGAACGGGCGAAGTAGGTACGCCGTTGAAATTAATTATCGCCCCTCTGAACTTTAAAGGTATCCTCGTGTACACCTCTGCCACTGCAGAAAGAGGAAATCAGGTTCGATTGGTGGATGAACGTTCAGAAAGTTGGCTGAAAAAGTCGATCAGCCCGTGCTTCAATTACTCCACGGTATATGCGGAATTTTGCCCGTTCAGAGGGCCAGAGGTGACGGCGATAGAGGGAGGTGCAGATTGCCCGGTGAGATGGTAGGTAGTGTAGGTACAGGAGGAGGTAAAAAGTCTGTGCATATGACGGTGGAGGCGAACGAGTCAATCGAAGAGGCCGACGTCGGCGTCGACTGTGTTGGCCCTGAAGACGGGTCGTGCGCGGGCGAGGGCGCGCAAGGGATACGAAATTAATAGTGTCTATGCGCGGGAACAAGACGAGAGCGAGGCATTATCGTCCCTCGTTTGGGCATTGGGAGCGTGTAAAGGCATGATGCAGAGCCGAAGCGGCGCGGTCCAGCTCAAAGCGACGATCCAGCATTGCCGGACACGCCAGGGGCGCAACAGCTTGATACATCGTTACACGCTGTTCCTTCCATCCTCCCTCTCTCTCCGTCCTCCTGCCTTCTTCTACCGTTCGATCCATTTCTCCGTCTCACCCATTAACTCTGTATTTCTCTTTATTTCTCCCGCTGCCTCTCTGCTCTTCGTATTCACCTCGCTTTCCCTTCGTCTCTCCCTTTCACTCTCGTGCCCTCGCCAAGCAGCTGAGCAACGACACAGTTCCTTCTCTCCCCTCGACACCCCTGGACCTAAACCAAACTCGGCGCCGACGCGCCGCGCCACGCCGCTCTAATACGATCTCACGATCGACGGGGCCACGAGCGCCGTAAACCTCGGTTTACACCAGCAACGCGGCCGCCTACGCGATCCGCCCGCTTCTTAAATCCTACGGCTACACCGCGCCTCTGTAGGGTAGACAATGTCGCGACGAACACCGGCCCCGGGGAGGATGAAGTCGTTCCGCGAGCCCCGCGGGGATCAGGAATTATTATTCCCCCGGGGGGAGCGCGAAACACGCCGCGTGAACCGTTTAAGGCGATAGGTACACGGTGTAAGTTCCACGACCGCGACGGTTCGCCCCTTTCCGTGCCTCGGCATTCACCACCCGAGTCCAACCCTTTCGGAATACCTTCCACGGTCTGCTTTCTTTTCAAAGGGAACGGTACCATTACCCAATGTTGCAGCGGAGAAAGAAAACTGTGGTGAGATTTTCGAGTAAAGCTGAATGTTCTAACAATAATTTGGGTAACTGTTAAGACAGTGCATGAGCAGGTAATTATTATTATTGTGATTACTATTCTTCTTATTATTATCATCATCATCATCAACGGAAAACCCTTTAAATTACAGAGAATGTAGAATCAAACATGAAGCGTAATATCAGTTGTGTTCTAAAGGCTTTAAGTCCTAAGCAAAGTAGAATTTAGCAAATAAGTGAATGTAGCTTTTCCTTGCTTACCGAAATAAACATCTAATTTATTCGAAAATTCTGGTTTTGTTACGTGACCAAAATTCTACAAACGCATTGTCGAAGAAGATATCGATGCGTTAAAACGAGCACCGCGGGGACCCGATGCGGCGAGGCAGCAGAGTCACCGCTGCCCGAAGGTTTATGGTGGCATCGATTACTTTAATATTCGAGCCGGTAATATCAGCGCGCGGCCACGTCCGCCGCGCCGCGCCGGTGCAGCTCGATTCTCTGCTAGGTGTCAGAGCTCGTAAAGCGGAATCGCGACCCTAAAGCAGTCGTCCCGAGCCTTTGTAAAGTAATCGGCACGGTCTCGGCGCGCTAGTCGGATTATAATAATGTTTACCGTGCGACTATGACTCCGCGCGGCTTTAATGGCCCCATAAAGAATCACCGGCTCGTGTTTGACCAGCCACCATATCTGCTCGTTATGGCGAGAAGGAGAGCGTCGTGCCGCGAAGGCTCGAGATCCTGCTTACCGCGTTGAAAAACGACAATTCTTCGCTGGAACTGTCCCTCCCTCAAATAGGTACTTCCATTTCGAATTATTAATCCCATTCTGTGGACATTTTTTCTTTACCTACCCCCAAATTTGACTGTTCATTTATGGGACGCCCTGTGCAAGTTTCGCTGCAACCCGATTACGATTGCTCGTGGAGTGGACAGGGGTGAAAGTCGGCGTCCTCTTCAAAGTAAAATGCGATCGGCGTAATCGGACGTTAAAATTGTTTAAATCGGGATTATTCACGCGACGGTTAAGGGTGTCACGGGGGTCAGCGTATGAGAAGCGTGTCTGCCTCTAAATAGCATCGATTACTTTAATGGCCGTGATCGTAATGCCGGTGATCATCGATCGGTCCCGCGGGTCGGCTAGGTGTCAGCGATCGTAAAGCGTAGTGGCGGCAGCGTTCCGTGTCTTTGTAACATAATCGGCTAAGTGTGGAGCGTTAGCCGCATTACAATAACCCTGCGCGCCGAGCTTATAGGCCCGACTAACATACTTAAGTATCTAAGTGGCCTCATAAAGAATCAATGTAGGCATCGTGCATTGTCCATGGGTGCTTGACGCGCAACCTCTCCTCAACGCGGAAAGGGCCTTCGCGGAAGAAGATAAGGCTCTATTAAAGAAGGGATGAGCGACCGCGCCGTGGAACACGGTGAAAAGCATCGTGCCGCTTGTCGATCATGCCGATCGGCGATAACGCGGACCCGGTGTTTTGAAACTGAACTGGCCATAAAGTCGTGCAACTTTATTTTTAGAGCTAAATAGAATTATAGATCCCGCGGGCCTTCGTGGCTCGAGGGCCCTCGCAATTACTACCGTACCAGGCTCCTCGGTGTAAATTGCGTCCTTTTCCACCGGCTTTACGATATCTTCTAGCACAAAGTGCAATTTTTACCACTCTTGCGTCCCCGTTTCTATGCGTCTCGGAATGATACAGCTTATTACAGCTCCAGAATCATAAGCGATCGCAAACGACCACAAACCGCATTGGTCCTACGTGAAGATTCGCTGACTCCGAATGATTCGAGAGGAGTCGACTCCGAGTCGCTTCTCATCTCCGAGGTAGTACGCGCTGGCATGGTCAGATAATTGCCTGTGACGCATAGTTTGTCGGAGATTGCGTTCCATGCTCCATGACGTCAATATCGCCGCGATAGACAAGCAGAGTTGTGTGGAATTATTCACAACCGCGGGAAGAATGTGTGTGTGTTGCGTAGCAGGCTTGGGTCCTCGCGGAATTTCCGCGAGATTTTAACGTCCGGGGCAGCAAGACGGGTTCGCGTGGAAAGGGGAAGTGAAATAATTGAGAGGATATATGGGGAAATGTGCTCGGGAACTCGGAACGAAAACTTAATTACCTGCTATTTGCCAGAAATAAATTAATGGTGATTGCCGACCGGCACAGTGGCGCGTAAGGGTATCTCCAAGACGTTGGATCTTAATCCGACGATATTGACATAATTATGCATAAAGCTTCCTTGTGAAACGGTGATTAACAGAATTAACTCGACGGCCAACGTCGCGACCGAACGCGAAATCGATTTAAACAATCTAAGTGCCTACTCCAGATCGACTCGAGACATTCTCGATCTAACGGCGACGCATTTACATGCATCATATTATACTCTTTTTTCTCAGCTTGTAATTACGACCGTGAGGTAATACTTTGCTACGCGGGAAGCGCAGAAAGCGCATTACCATTACAAATCCTGCCCCTGATCGTAAATGCAACAAACTAACTACTTAGCAGTGGAGTAACGAGGTTGCTGAGATTTCGACGGCGCATATAAGTATGTTTGCATTGAGGACCGATGCTTCCTGCTGGTGAAAGTAAGTCGAGACCACCCTTAAATTCGCCAGACAGTAGCTACCGCGGGATGAAGCGGCCACTCTCTTCGGGTTGGCAATCTCGGTCTCGGCAGAAGCGAGGACAGGAAGAGTGGAGAGGGAAGTTGTCGAAAAGGGCGGTCGAATTACATGCGACGACAGGGGCAGAGAGAAAGAGAGAACGTCACGCTACGTCAAAAGGAAGGCATAACGAAGAATAAATAATTAGCGTGCGGGTTCGGGGCTGCGGTATCGCCGCGCACGCACCCTGTCCTGCGGCCTGCGGCTGTCGACGGCCGAAGGTCCCGTCCTTTAATAACAACGCGAAGGGCTGTTGCCTGCCCTTTCCTCTTTTCACCCGCTCGCCACGTCGAATTGCCGGCTGAAGAACGCGTAACGGATCATTTCCCTTCCGGAGACCTGTCCGCGTCTTCTTCAAGGATCGCTACGTTTTTTAATTAACCCCTCTCAGCCCGCGAGCTGCTTGTTTGCGGAAGGGGTCTCGTTTAGGTCACCTAGAGTCACGGCAACCGTATAAATCGTACCGGTTTTTTTTTAGAACACATTTTCGGCGCGACCATTTACCCCCGATCCGTAAAACTCCTAGAATCACATTTTCAGCTTGGACTAAACGAAGTCGTAAAAGAGTTATCGGGGTCTAAGCGCTCAGGGTCCTGTCGCTCGAATTTATAATTCGCTGATATCCTTATCTTACGGCTGACGTTTACGACGGATGATGCTCGGTTTTCGGTTAAACTCACCGGTAATTAGGAGAACGGTACACTTTTAGTACTTTCACTTAACGTCGAACGTGCAGCTCCCTTCGCCTAACTCGCCGTCCTGCCCCCCGTGCCTCAGTCGCGTTTCAATTGAGGACCTTGCAGCAAGAGGGGTGCAGCTCCATTTCAGACAGTTCTGGAGTTATGACGTGTAATATATGTAAAAAAGAACTCTCGAGCTGTGTCGTCTACACGGCCGTAGGGGTTTTTGCGTGACATCGTCTACGGGCGGTAAGAGAAATTATTGTAGTCTGTGTGGGTTTGTTAACATCTATTTATTCGTTATGATGCGCAAACGATTGAGTACCTACTGGGCGATGGTACGAGAAGTAGAAACACAGATGGCGACATTCTCCAATCTAACAAATAAACATTCTCTTTGCAGATTACAAACCAAAATAATTAAAAATCTCGAGATTAAATGAAAAGGACACTGACGATATTAACAACATGAATAATAATGCTCGACAAGACAAATCTAACACCGAAAGAATGACTCGGCTACCTCAATCCGTTCCGGAGTTATAGTACGTATGTATGAAGAAGAATGTCCTCACTCCTGCGTGGAGTTTTCAACTTCTTCATATGTATTCATGTTGTTATGTAATATCATCAGTGTCCTTTTCACTGAACTCGAGATTTTTAACTATTTTGGCTGGTGATCTGCAAAGTAAATATTTATTTGTTAGAATGCATTAGGTACTTATTCTGTTTGTTTACGCACAAATTGACACCAGAATTACTTTGATCCGATGAGTTGTACGCTCGCTACTGCGTTCTTTAGTATACTACATCCGTCGAAATGAGAGTTTCGATTGCGATAAGATTTTGTGCGAGGCATGAGCCTAAGGACCTACCTACGCAATCGTATATTTATATTTAACCTACTGCTTATGGTCGAAGAGTAATTGAGGGGGACCATTTCGTGACGCTCACTTTCCGAACGTGAGGGGCTGAGTTGTAAGACGTTGTCACGTCAAAATTCTACATGTTAATATTTTTCGCCAGAAATAGAAATAAAAACTTATCAACTCAATAACTAGGTACTGCTTATTGCATGAAAATATATATTTTTCAAATAGTGTTCTCTTTTTAATTTGAGGTCAAAGCAATAATTTTATAGACAGTTTTTTCTAATAAAGATACTCCAAGTTGGTAAAGATGGAGCTGTGATGGAACTCCTCTTGCTGCAAGGCCCTCAATTACCCTAAATGAAGCTTCTGGGTTCAAGCGTGATTGTTCGATTCACCGGTTTCAAAATTCAAAACACAGGTATCTACCTATCTCGAATAGACTTGAGAATAAACTTCAGAGCAACTGCGCACACTTATTCGACCTAACACACGTACATAGCAGGGAATCGAGACAATCGAGAAGCAAAGCGGCAGCGCAACGCTGCAATCATTTCCTCGATGAAGGAGGTAATCGTGACAATTAGGTACGCGGACGCAATGAGCTGTGTCATTCGTGTCCATTTTTTCTCCCATTCAGGGAAACGCGTCAATCGCTTGGCCGCGCGTCGAAATCAAAAGGGGAAATGGAAAAACTGCAGCCGTAATGCGGAGATATAAGCGAGGTCCATGAATTATTCATGGGCTGTAAAGTGACATGTAAAGCCGTGTGATTACGCAGCGTATCGAAGGGTGTCCCGACGCGGACATGAGGCACAAACAGACGCCCCCCTGCATCCGCAACTATCATCGAGATGCCTCATTCCGAGGTATTAATGGCGACCGGTACGCTTTTTGTCGCCGCTTGTGTCATTAACTCGACGATCCGCGGTGGAAACGGGGTAAATACGAGCGCGGTAACACGCGTGATTTCACAGTGAGAGTTGCACGGTCGCAATGCTATCCCGCGAGCGTTTCAATACCTTATAACGGTCATTAATTGGATAGAGCAAATTAAATGGACAGTTCGGATATAATTGAAATTTCACACAGGGTGTTTCGAATTGAGTATTTCACCACTATTGGAGCACTCTCGCCGAAGGCAATTTTGCAAGATTTTTACCTCGAAAAGGAGTTCAGAGGATCGAAATGGGAAGGAAAAGGCAGATGATATTCTTAACTTTGTCTTGCTCGCCGAGGATTCTAACACAGACGCGAGTGGGCTCCGTGGACGTCCACCAGCCGCGCACGTAAATCGCTTTACGATCCAGAACACTGGAGCGGTCCGCGATTCCGGATTCTTTTGGACAGTCGTTACGTTAGGGCAGAAAAGTTCCACAACCTGGCCCGGAGAGAGTCGGTGGCAGCGAACAAACGTTGTCTAGCATATGCTTGTTAACGATGAAAAGCGTGTAGAGGAGCCTCTGCCAGCAAGCAGCAGCCGGGGGACAATGGCACCAGGCCGGAGAAGTATAATATATGGCCGTCGTCGTTTTTTACGTCAGAATCAACGGTCCATTGTGAATTGACGAGTACAAGGCGCAGGACCGCTCATAGATGTATTTAAAATGAAGCGGCGCCCCTGGCGAATGCAAAGGTTAAAGGATTCAAAATAATAATTATCTACGCCCTCTCCTCTGTGTTATGCGACTGACAAGAGAATCCATTGCAATCGTTAAAGGAGCCAGAAAATGACCACGTGGAAGCCTGCAAAGACGCACGGAGACCGAAAGGACCGGACTTGGAACTTGGAACTTGGGACTTGCGAGAAAGAGTTAGGAAGATTAGACCTCTGGTGGCCCTGGCGAACACTAAGTCGCGATTGCATAGTGGGGCCGGCACGTTACAAGTGCAACACACGAAAAAGATGTGGAGGGAATAAGGGTTTTTGAAAGGATTCAAGTGGCGTGCCCTGCCCCGCCCCGTCCAAAAGAACACAAGCGCAATATTTGAGATACCGCTTTCTCGTTTGCTCTTCATTTTTCCCGAAACCACCGTGTCCCTCTGCCACGGGCGAGACTTTTTCTACGCTGCTCGGCTCGATTAAAGCTCGCCCGGCCTCAAGATGCACAGGAAGGCGGGCCCCCGCTTGTTTTCACGTGGCTACGAGACGAGACGAATCGGTGGCGCGCGTAGGGCACCGCGCAGCGCCATGTGTTGCGCTCAATTGGATGCCCTTCGGGTAGAAAAACGCATCGCTCGCTGGCGAACGCATCTGGCGAGCGGAATCGCTCGAGGGCCCCGCGCCCCCCGCCCGGAGGCGTGCAAACCGTGCTCCTTTCTTTCGTCGTCTCTTCCTTTCGACGGTGTTATTTGCAAATCGACGCGGTTTTGCGTTAAATAACGCGTCATCCAGCCTGGGCAGGTTATACTTATGCACGTCCGTTTAGTACCCTTGAACTTGTTCCATTTTGCGCGCCTCGGGCGAGGAACGAGGCGCTTCGTGTACCTTTTTCTCCCATCGAACGCGCTCATCTAACCGACTACGATCGCCGGAAAAAAAGCGTAATTAACGTGCGTCCAGCCAGACGACGAATCACTCGTGATTTCCTCACAGAAGCTCCCTTTTACTACTCTCCGATCGATTACGAGTATTAACTGCAATTGCTGGTCGATCGGTAAATAGGACATTGCGAACACGTTTCGGTTTCAACCGATGTCGCACACGTCGCGCTCGCGACAGCCGTTCAAGGTACGGAAAAGTTGCGCGTGCACAGGCAGACCGAGAATAGATGAGATAATTACCTGTGTCGAATGCTGAGTTACATTCAGCCGTGCACGGTACAATGTTTACAGTTATCCGCGTAATTAAATGTGCATAATTATGGAAAGTAGATGGTAGGCTGGGAGAAGGGGGAAACAAATTGTCGTGACCGCAGACAAATGCTAGCTACTTCCGTGATTCTCATTGAAGCCACGATACTTGAGATCGAGTGGTAGGTGGTAGGTAGTGTAGGTACATATAATGCTTCTCGGTCGTAACGAAATAATTAAGCGAATGTCTTGTAACCTTCGCACTCCGTAACGGAATCGATGAGCAATATCTGTATACATAGAAAAGCCATTAGGTACAGCGTGGTTGTAGTTTAGGGTTGCCAACTTTTTTTCGGGAAAATATAGTACATTGTGAAAAAATATAGTACTTTTCAGAGGAAAGTGCTACAAAATAAAACTACATTAAAACATCTTATTTTTTAAACGTATATTTTTTTGTGCATTTTGCATTATTCATTAATTGATTGCCTTTAACAAGTATGTTAATGGTTTCATTGCACTGAAAGTCCAAATTAACATTTTTTATGAGAGACAGACTGGCTCTGTTTCTCTCTTCCCACCACTTCATATTCACTACAGAAAATATCCTGTCTGGTAAAGTTCAATTTCGTAAATTCAAGTTTTGACGTTGCCATAAAGGCATAAAATAAAGAAATACCTAAGTAAAAATTGTAGAATTTTATATAGTATTTTTGCGTACCATATCTTTTTCTAACGTTGGTGGGTGACCTCGGTATGGATGTGTCTCAAGAATTATTTGACGCATTGAGAGCAAAAACGAATTAACCCACATTGAAAAAAAATTAATTGTCCTCTTTATGATTAGTAGAGTCTACTGGAATACATTATTGCTACTAACTTAATTTCGCAAAAAGTGTGGGTTAAGGGGGGTCACTCAAGTGAAAATGAACTACCAGTTATTTTACAGATAAAAATTTGAAAATATGTATTTCCATATTATTTTTTACGCTGAAATGAATTATGTAAGAATTAATACAGCGTCATTTTTTTTTTCAAAAATTTAAAAAAAAAAATTTCAGCTCGAAAATTTCATTTTTGTCCGAGTTATAAAGTTTTTATGTTTTGGCGTAGTAACTAAAACGCTCCTGCTCCGTACGTTGGACCTTCTTCTTCTTGAAATGCCTGTTCTCTTCGTGATTGTGCAGTTCGTATCATTTCGCTTGCACGTTTGTACTTGCGCCAATTCATGCTATGCAAACTTTCATTAGAATTTTGCGTAAGGCATTGCGCACAACGACGGAGCAGTTTTTCATCGCTTAGTCTATTATAAATTGGTAATATTTTATCCAGAAATTTTTCTCTGATAGGTGTTCCTATTTTCTTAGCATGAGAACCAGGTTTTCTTCCTTTCGCAATTGCTGATTGGTAGAAACACCATGATTCTTCACCCGATGGACATTTATAATGTTGTGGTTTCGTATCCGTCGAAACTGCGTGGTATATCGTCGCGTATATGGCAGCATTCATAGCTGCAATAATGTTTTTATTTCGTAATATAGCTTTTTTATAATAATCTGCCAATTTTCTAATTGTAACTTCTTTCAGAGTACCCTGCCCTCTACCCCTTAAAGTAATGCCTTTCGCACGCTCCTGTTTTACCAAATCGGTCAAAACTCTCCATAATCTTTTGCCAGAACAAGTACGCAGGTATAAACAGAAAGCCTCAGAAAGATACAAACGTGCAAGAAAAATGATACGAACTGCACAATCACGAAGAGAACAGGCATTGCAAGAAGAATAAGGTCCAACGTACGGAGCAGGAGCGTTTTAGTTACTACGCCAAAACATAAAAACTTTATAACTCGGACAAAAATGAAGTTTTCGAGCTGAAATTTTTTCTGCAGTCTTTGTGTACAACACTGCAGAGATAAAGGTATGGATTTTAAAATCGAATAATTTTTTCGAAATTTTTTTTTTTAAATTTTTGAAAAAAAATGTCACTGTATTAATTCTTACATAATTCATTTTAGCGTAAAAAATAATATGGAAATACATATTTTCAAATTTTTATCTGTAAAATAACTGGTAGTTCATTTTCACTTGAGTGACCCCCCTTAATGCGTTTTTTTCTCAATGCCTCGTTTCATTTTTAATGTTTTTGATATCAAGTAGGCGTCGAATGCCAAGTTCATCCCCGTAGCAGTTACTTTGCCCCGATAGAATAAGAAATTAATATAATATAATATAATACTTTTGCCGACACCCAGTGCATATTTAAGTCTAAAAAATTAAAACCGACTTCAAAAAATAAAAATGCCCTAAAAAGTAAAAAATAATTCTGTTCCTTACTTAATCTATGACTCTCAATTTTTTTTAAGTCGGCGCTAGATTTAAACGGTGAAAATAATGAGGCGCCGACTTAAAAAAAATGGAGAGTCGTAGATTAAATAAGGAACAAAATTATTTTTTACTTTTCAGCGCATTTTTATTTTTTTTTTTTGAAATCGGTTTTATTTTTTTTTTTTTTTTTTTCTTTTCAGCTATTTGAATTATATAACTACATTTATTTAAAGAATGAAATCGTTTAATGATACAGATTTCTTATATTTGGTGTAACTTCAAACCTGCTTAAACGATTTTGAAAATTCTTTCCCCATGACCCAAGTTGATTGATTGAAGCTAAACTAAATGCAATAAGTTTCACGACTATCGGTCCAGTAGTCACGTAGAAATTCACGGACACACATAATACATAGGTGCCTACACATCGAATGTAGAACCTCTTTCTCTTTGAAGTCGGTTAAAAATTATGATCGTGCTAAGGGGATGATCTAACCTATGTAGTTAACGATTTACCCTAATCAGTTGATGTGTAACTGCGATCTCAATGCTTTATAGTAGAGATGTAACGACTAGGGTTTTGGCCGACTATCCGACTAGCTGATTAATCTACTTTATAGCTACTTATGGTCTTTATTGCTATTTTTTCGTTGTATAGGTAAGTGGACTTTATTTCCGTCAATTAAGCTACCATTATTATTAAGAAAAAAGAGAACACAAAAGCAAGGACAACGTCATACTCGAGCGCGTTTACGTGGAAAAGAAAACTCTCCCTGAAAGTAAAGACGCGTTCCACGGTGAAAGGCGAGCGAGGCTCGTTGAAGAGAGTACGGCCACTTCCGCCGCCGCGCTCCTTCGCCAGGGAAGGAGCAGAAAATCTTCCGACAGGATCTCGAAATCGATTCGGCGGCTCGGGCTCGGCCGCAGGTGCAGGATTTCCCGACGCGAAATTTATAGACTGATTCGCGCTCCGAGGTATCCGCGAGCGCGACTCGGGCCCGAGGGAAACGAGGGGGATATCGGCGTCGATTCAATGCCCTTATTCGCCGCGGGTATACCTTACGCCGCGTTATCTCGATACAGGTGCGTAACGTCCTACCGCGGAAGATGAACGGTCGTTAGAGAGAGGAAACGGTATGCAGATGAGAGGCCACGGTGCAATCGGCCGCTCCAGACCGGGACACTTTCGGCATGGAAGCCAGTTCCCGCGGATCGAGTCGCGACTCGGCCTGTTTTGGCGCGACTCGCGATTCCGGAGATTGCGGGGTGTCCACCTCGCGATTCATTCTCCGCTTTATGGACGGCCGACCGAGACTCGGGATTCATTCATTTGTTTCTAGCTGTATGGTGGTGTATATAAAGGCTGATTTAGACACGTCCAATAATTTAGTTGAGTAGTAATGAACGTCATTCACCGTGTGTGGACACTAAAATTTAGTCGAGGAGTTTAGTAAAACAATGGTAAATTGCTAAGTTACTCGCCACTCGACTAAATTACTGGACGGCTCTGAATCAGCCTTAACGCGTTATGATTAAATTTAGTCGAAAATAGTGAGGAAAATTTCCATTTGGAGTTCAGCTGGATGAGAAAGTTTAATAAATAATGTACCTACTACTTAGGTACTACGTCATATGTGTGGGTTTTGATGAGAGCAACTATACAGGAGATCGATTATAGATGACATAACGTATTAAGCAATTTGAGATATTTACGAAGCTAAGGACTCATCGATCCCCTCAAGCATCCCCCTTCACTGAAAGTCAAATCCTCGAATCCGGGAGGATCGATTGATCGCTCCGTGACCGAACTCGTTCTGAATTCGCGAATTAAAGCGTGTCACGCGCCTCTTGTCCGTGAATATTAGCGATTTCGGCGCGGCGTCGCCGATGACACGGGCTCATCGCGACCCACTTCTCACCACTCTCGCCCCCCTCTCGGATTATCCTTTTCACCAGCCTCAATTAGGTAGAAAAAAGGTAAAAGCCGGATAATTTATGCGCAAGAGAGAGCTACGAAGAAGTACACACACCGTGGCGAGGGGCAATTTGAATTAATCGAACCTCGCCCTCCTGGCCGCGCCGCGGGCGTATTTTGTAAAGCAACCGCATTACACCGCTGCGTTGTTCGTAAGAAGGCATTATATAACCATAGAATACGTAATGCGTTCGGTGGCGCGTCGCGGAGATCCAGAAGTCGCGTACGAAGGCGCGCGATGCTCGCAGCACGCGCATCTATTTTAATGCTCCGATATTATTATAATGACCGGCGAGCAAACGGTTCGGCGCGCTGGCCGTTTTCCGCTCGTAATCGGGCCAGGGCGGCACTGAATGGGCCTCGCATCGGGGCCGACGAGCGCGGCGAGCGCGTCCAGCGCGTCCAGCGCGGCGAGCGAGGCGAGCGAGACGCCAGCCAGAGTCCTACCCCGAGGGGCCAAACCGACACGCTCGCGCCTGTAATCACTGTAATTTCGGTCACGGAGCGGCGTAATTTTTCACCGAACGATCGCGAACTTTCATTCGATTTCATTAATACAGGCCGGGGGACCGCGGGCGGTGTTCGCAGGTCGTGCGACGATAACGCGACGTGACCAACAACGATTCCCCAAGGACACCAGTTACCGCGCCACTCTTACCCACCCCTGTCTGCTCGCTGTTTTCTTTTCACGCCCCTGACGATTCTAATCACTGTGATTTAAAGCGGCCCGAGTTTTCGAGATGGTTTAAAAAATCGTTTGGCCCTTCGGCCGCCCCGGGGCGCGGTCGCTCGCTCGCCTCGCGAACCTCGGGCGCACGCCGAGCGCGGAGTTAAAAAATAAAATTCTGGGCACATCGCGTATCGGTGGAATATCCGCGGATTCGATTAATACCGCCGCTCTTACATAATGCATACCCTTCTGTTTACTATACATATGCCGCGTCGAACAAAAGAAAGGGGCGTTCAATACATCATTAACGGGGAATACAATTAAAAATAATCTGCAAGTAAAATCGCGGCGCCTGCTTCCGCGTGTGGAAACAAAGGGGTATTCTTCGCGTACGTGTCGATATTAACGAGTTAAAATTCAAACCGTGGCGCGACGAAAGGTAATCGCGCCCGGGAGGAACTCAACTGAGAAACCGAGGGATCTGCGTTTCGATTTCTCACATAATAACCGCGTTACGAGTAAGAGGGGCACACGCATCCTGCATCGAGCGAGTCATCAGCCGAGTACCACCCACGGCTTTGTAATAAAGATCGATAGGGATATTATGTATACATATGACGACTGCCTCGCAGGGCTGAATAAGCCACTGAATAGGAAATATAATACCAAATCCAGTACGTATATCCAGGATAGGTAAACAAGAGGAAAGCAAATACAATTGAAGCTTTCGAGAAGAGGTTTTCGAGTGGAAGTTCTGACCGTTTCCGAGAGATATCGGGTAAGATTCGAGAAAACGGAGAATACGACTCGGGATCAACATCGAAGAAGAATCGCTCGAATCAATTTCCATTAGTTAGTGTAATTACACCCTAATATCCGCAGTTACCGTTTAATTGCGTGCGTGATCTACAGGTTATCGTAGCCAAGTGAAAATACAGTGAATCAGGAAACTATTGGCACAGCTTCAACGGTGTACGAAAACAAACGAACTTGGAAATCTTAGGTGCGTCTTATCATTCTCATGAAAATATTTTTAAGTATCAAGCTTTTGCTTGAATCAATAACATAGTGACTCCCTACTATAGCTACTATTCTGCCGTGTTAATTCGAAAGGGCGTATCTGCAACTTTCGCTTAAATTGCTGTCAGGCAGCACAAAACTAGTTTATCTATACCTATGTATATTAAATAAGAAAACCATATCTGCATTGAAACTGAAGATACCAGCTATAACAGTTTATATTTGGTGGTGCACCGTTAATGGCACGAAGCTTCACACGGCAAAGTGTGTTGTTCTCAGGGCTTCTAGAGCTAGGGTCTGCCTAAATTATCAATATACAGGCTGCTGGATGAACCGCTGACGGAGGTTTCTGAAGTGATAGATCTTGGAGTCTCTATAACGCCGTGTTTTGACTTTAGAAACCATTATACGCGTTGCACTAATAAAACGTTGAGAACTCTTGGTTTTATTTGCAGAGTTGCGAAGCATTTTAGAGACGGGGAAGCTTTGAGGCTGTTGTATGTTGCCCTTGTTAGACCCCACGTTGAATATGCCTCGGTTATATGGAATCCGCGACACACGAAATATGTCAAACTAATCGAGCGGGTACAGCATAAATTTCTTCGGTTCGTTGCTCGTGTCCTTGGTAACCCAATGGACAGGACCGACCATGACTATGGCCCTGCTCTGCAATCCATAAACATCTCCACCCTTGCAGACCGCAGACAGATTGCTGATATGGTTTTTTTGTACAAAATCATCAATGATTTGGTAAACTGCTCGGACCTAAGTAGTTGAGATAATTACTTTCAATGCTCCGGAGAGGCACTTGCGGAAAAAAACTCTTTTCGCCCATAAGCTGCCGTTGTATTCTTACTACACAATTGACCTTATTAATAGGGCTATGCGGTACGCTAATCAGCAGTTCAATGAGGTGGACCCCTTCCTAGGCTCGCTCACATCTTTTCGCGCGAGGTTATTTAGTCAATTAGCAAATTCACGGATGGTTAATTAATATTCACTTATGTTTTAGACGGTATAGGCTCTATATTATGTATATATCTTGTATATCAAGGGATTTCCCGTTAATTATAATAATAATAATAATATTTCGGATGCCTGATTTTGGGCGTATCTACTAGAGCTGTAATTATTCGACTATTCGAATATTCGGATAATTCAAATATTCGAATAATTCAAGTAATTTCGAACACGAATATTCGAATAATCGGAGTGATCGAATTTTTGATTGTACCGAATAAAAATCTGAACATGAAATATTTCTTCACGCATTACCGTGAAATTCTTTTCATACCTATTTGCCTTTAAAGTTATTTGTTTTTCAAACGATAAATTTGGAACATTATTAATCTTTGGTAAATTTATAGGTACATTTTCAAACGAAAACAACCATCACTTATTAATATTATTATTCTAATAATAATGAGTGGACAACCCCCACTTAGTCGGCCAAGGATCCCCTTCTCTAGACCCATCCCTGTTCCGCCATAAGCCGAGTGACAAACAGTGTAAGCAGAGTTTTTTTAAGGAAACTAAAACCCTATAAACGATTTTGAGGAACTATAATATTTTTATTTCCACCCCCCGTTAGTATAACGAATATTCGAATATTCGAAGACTCGTAATTATTCGAATGCAGTAAACCGTCGTATAACGCGGTACGAATTAATCGCGTTATAGGAGGGTTGACTGCATTCGAATCTGAAATACGAATTCTCTGGTATTCGAATAGCTACTTGAATTATTCGGATATTCGTTACAGGGTTGTCAGAAATATTTAGATACCTTTTTATCCAGATTTATCTGATTTACATAAAATGTCGATGGCATAACAGAAAATACTAAAATTCACTGTCTCAGTACCGCCCTTTGACCAGATACGCCCTTTCGAATTAAGCACGGTAAAAGAAAATCCCCTAAAAGAATAGAAAGGAGGGTGCGTAGGAAAAAGACTCACCGGCATCGACGGATGTAGCCCACGGAGAGCAGCGCCGCTCCACTTCCTCTGCCTGTTCTGGTATTGCGTGGCCCTGTAGCCGCTGTTGTTTTGATGGCCACCATAAGCCGACCGATGTTGCATCGAGGGCCTGAAGGCGGCGTAAGGGATCCCAGGATATCCCAGTGATTTGCCGTGATGATAGTCACTAGCATCGAACCGCTGGGCTTCGTGGTGAAGGAAAGCACCGTCGCCAGCGACACCGGGCACGCGGAATCGTTCCTGCTCGTGGTCGTGCGCCTCGATTTTCCCCATCGGTCGATCCGGGGTGGGCCTGGGGCCGGGAAACGACGGCGGCAGCATCGCCGCCGGCCCGTACGAATGCGGGAACCCGTAGGAATTCGTCAGCCCGCCGGTGGTGATCGGCCTGTATCCCTGGTGCTGCGCTTGACAGCCAGCGATCTCGGGGTTGCCGTCGATCTTCGGCGGGACGATCGGCTTCCTGTCGTACTGGTAGTCCTGCTGTGGCGGATGGTACTCGTCGCGAGGCTCTGGCTTCACCTCGAACGGCTCGGTCGACTCCGGTGCCTCGACTTTGACTTTGACTCTGACACGGCCGTCGGCGTCGCCCGAGCTCCTCTCGCCCGCGATCTCGCCCTTGGTGGTGAAATTCTTCGACGACGGGCTCGGCGCCGAGTCCCCGTCGCAGCCGCCCACGCTGCCCTGCTGCATTCTCGGGATGTTCACGCGCGACGCCCTTTGCACGGGCTCATCGCACGCGCGTCAGAATTCGCCGCTGCTGAACCTCGGCGGGATCTCCAGCGAAGCGACGGCTGCGGTATCGAGCGCGGGGTTCAGTCGTAGACACATCGTTCGAGATCAAGCAGACCAGTTCTCTCGGGCGGCCAGCATGCGTCTAAAATCGTCGGGAGGGGCGTTCTGGTAAATATTATCATAATCCTTGTCGCTCGTCCTTCGCGTGGTGCACGCGAGCTGACGGAAAGTGGCCGCTTGGAAACGGGTCGACTGGCTGTGGGGCCATTCTGGCTTTATGTCCTTGATGCGGGACACGGTGAACGAGGCGACGAATTCTTTATAGTCGCTGGGATATCCGTGTCATGCACGCTGAAAAGCTAGACAACGGAGCGCGTCACTCGCGAGATTCGGAGCGTGAGATTGGGGAAAAAGAAGGAAGCCAAGCATACGTGTCCCTACACCTACGCGAACACCATCATCGGCATGGGCGACATATCATTCATGTTGAGATAAAGTGTCCACTGGGAAGAGGAGAGCTGAGACGCCAGGCTCGGGCGCTCCAGCGAGCGGACAGAAGCGTTCCACGGCGCACAGTCGGTTGGCAGGGAAGCAGCGGCTCGTATAGCCGGCTGGCTGGCTTTTTGGTCGAGTGGAGGGGGGGGGGGGGTTAAAAGAGGGGAGGACAAGGGCGGCGTGACAGTTTCCGTGTCACGTGTCCCCGACCTTAGGCCCCGCCTACGACTCCGATTTTCCTTCGCTGCTCGGATCGTTATACCTGGCCCTGTCGGGGGCCCTTTCCCTCCTCGGTCATTCGTCCACTGTCGTCCGTAGTGGTCGTGCGAGTCGAGCAGCAGCGACCGAGAGAGGAGGGGGAGAGGAGAGGGTTGTCACTCGCAGCTGAGAACGAACCGGCGGTATGTCACCGAGGCTTCCGCTTCTCCCTCCAATCCCGCCGCCAACGCCTCCTCCACCGTCACGGCGAGACGTCGGCGCGGCGTCGCGTCGTCGAGCGTGAAGCACCGCAACGCGTTTTCACCGTGTTCCGCGAACTTTTTACGCTACACTGCCTCGAGGATCCCAGTGGACGACCGATGGGCTCCGGACGCGACACCGGCCTCGATCGAACGGGACCCGCTGGTTAACCGGCGCGACGATGATTCGGCGAACGATCCCCCGCGATTTACTCCCGGGAGAGAAACACTGATATCGGTGAGAACGGAGCGGCCATACGTATAAGGATGCCGGATTGCCTCGGTCGAGCTGATCGCGTACGAGTTTCGTTCCACGCAGCGTGAAACTATTGGCGGAGGTGCGCGGCCACCACCAGCCGCCGGGAACGCACGAGCCTGCCCGAATACGCCCGAGCTCCGATATATCTCCTCTGTACCTACGAAGTCTGCCGGCTGTGCCTCCCGCCTTCCTTCCGCGAACCTACACGGCCAGACCCACTTTGTGGGCTCACCTTTTGTCGGGATCCACCGACCTGCGCTTCTATTCACGGTTTGCTTGCTTGCTTGCTTGCTTGCTTGCTTGCTTGCTTGCTTGCTTGCTAGCTTGCTAGCTTGCTAGCTTGCTAGCTTGGTTCCTTGCTTCTCCACGATACGCGTCCACGCGCTCTCTTACCATGTTTTCGTCCCAGTTGCCGCGCTGCCTCGCCTCCTATCCCTCTGCACGAATGTTACTCCAACTTACCTACCTAACCACTCCCGCGCTCCATTCTTTCTGACACTTTCTCTACCCAGTTGGTATTCCGAGTTTCTTATAACGCACAGCGTCACGAGGAACGAGAAGGAACGTAATGGCCCCGCTAATTCGATTTTCACCCGCAAAACACTGGCGCCACTTTTTCGCGGGCTCTCCCGATCACCTGACCGTGTTTCGCGGCGAATCAGCCTTTAGCCGAGTTGAGGGGATGAAAATATTTTTAATTGCAATTTCAATAGAATTCTTTAGGTAAAGAATAAATTCTGTTCACAAAGCCCATTCTTTGGGGGGTGCCAGAGGCCCTTGGCCCCCATCTGAAAGAAAAACTACCAATTAGGGATTAAACAAGAATATACTATATAGTGTCTATCGCAGCGCTACCTACTTATATGTATAAAATCCCTGTTCATCCTTAGTTATACCTACAACTTTCTTTAGTATCCAGAGGACGAAAGTGTGTCCCGTGGTTCTTCCTCCCTGGATGCCCCCGCGTATTTCATCCTGTTCCTGCATGTTTATCATCCCCTTTATCTTCCGCCGCGTACGATTCCGATTCCTTCCTCGGTTATAATTTCCCTTTGCTTCGACCAATAATCCAATAAACCCAAACAGCGGTGTAAATCTCCTACTCAATCGTGTTCTGGTCCTCCTCCCTTCGAAGAATTTCAGCTTAACTTCTAGGGTCGAACAATCGACTCGCGTCACATTTGAAACATGTTAATAACGACCCGAGCATACCGATACGGATACCTATTTTCCGGTAATAAATAAAATTCTATCGGTTACTTTGTTTGACGACTGTGTCTGGGTATAATTACTCGTCGAGTGGCGGCAATTTAACGGAAAGAAATATCGAGCGCCAGACGTTAGCGAACACTCCCATTCCATTAAGGCGTCATTAATATACAGGCAAACGCGTCGCGCGAGTAGAAAATAGCGATTTACATGAAAGAAGCGATACGCGCGCGGCTCCTTTGAAGTATTACATTTACATACGTAACCAGCAACGTATCGCTTATTTACCACCCCGAAGTGACGCTGCAAGCACTGACTCGATAAGGAAAGTGTCTGTGGCTGGCGGTGGGTGAAAGGGGAAATTTATCATTTCCGATTCTGCGTTATACGTATACCCTCGGTTCCGATGAGAACCACCGTTCGCGGCTCTGTACGCGCCGTTACGCGATATATCAGATTACATATCCGTTGCGTCATGTAAATTGATACTCGTACACGGCTGAACACCACGGGCCTACATTTATTTGAGTGATAAATTATCGTAATGTCGAACGGTCACGCTTTCAATTCCAATTTCGCTAACTAGATCAACGGGCATCGCTCCACTCCGGCTAGATCGGAGTAAAACTTGCGTTAAATGCCCGATAAAACCGTGCCGTCGGCGTCGCGCAGCGAAACAAAGGGGGTGCGTTAAAACATACTTACGTTCAGGAAACGAGCGCAAACTTTTTAACCTGAGCTGTGATTGAATTGGAAGATCAGTTATTTTGAAAACTTTTACTTTACTCTTGTCTGTTTTATTGTCCCTATTTTAGTTTAGTTTATAGTTGACGGTTTAGCTTGCCAACAGTGTCACAGTGTAAATATCTATTCAGGTTTCTTCTATTAGAAAATAAACACAATTAACAATAAGAATCTACAGCTGCCGAAGCTTCCTCTTTCCAATCTCCCTCGCTGCTCTCCTCCCTTATCCCCAATTGTATCGCTCTACGGTCGCCAAAGTTATTTCATTTCGTCCCATCCGGAGGAGGAAGTTTCTGGTAGGCTCGCGTAGCCCGCGCGTAACCCTTCGCCCTACCTGTGCTCCGGTTTCGACACAAAAGGGACCGAGACCCTTCTGCTCCCTTCGCTCGATAGTCGCGCGGGGATTGGCCGAGGACGCCGCACGGTGTACCTGCACTTTCGCAGCGGGGATGACTGGTGAGAGAATTCAATTTCCAGCGTCGTTATCGTGCCTCCATCTTTCGCTCGGCCGGCTCGGACATCGAATCTCGTGGCCCGCGACGCGACGTGATGAGTAGGGGCGAGGGGATGACGACGTGCCTCTGCCGTTTTGTTTCAGCATCCCTTTGTTGCCGAGAGGACTTCGGTTACGAGTAGCCGCCGGTAAAAAACTTAATGGACCCGATTACGTTGTTCGGGGAATCGATTAACCCGCGGCATGTTGGGGACCAATGAGCTTGCTCGTTTTGTCGCGTAAGTAGTTCTCCAAAAGTCCCTTTATCGAATTCCTTTTACTCTCGTGGTTCCAACAAAATGGCACCGTCCGCAGGCTTATCGTATGCCAGTGCATAAAAACTCTTGGCGATACAGCTAGAAAGCTCGAGATACCAGTTGACAGCGACATATCGGGACCGAAAAATGCGCAGCGAGATCGGCCGCGACCTTTAAGCGCGGCTGGCGATTTTTCAGCCGCGTTTCTGCGCAGCCACAGGCTGCGCGATAACGCGGTCGGGAGAGAGATCGAGCATCGAGCCAAGCAAAACGATTATATTTTATGAGCGACCGAGGAACACGGTCCTCGTTACGCAATCGGGCCACGCTTCCCAGCTGTCCGATGCGATCGTGGCCTAGGATGGGGAGCAGAGGGGCCGCGGTATCGTAGGGCAAAGAAAAACAAGCCCACGTCAAGCGCGTATACATCGATTACCGGCTTGTTTAGATTACACCGGTGATACGCCCCACCGTAACCGGGGATCCTCGTGAAATTAGTCCTATTTCCGGGGCTGCACAGTTCGGGGTCGTTCGCTTTTCGCTTGCTCTATCTGTAAGAATTATATTTTTCCGCGGCAGAGTGACGGGACCAGGGCGAGCTGCGGTAAGAAAAATCTGTCTATAGTATAGGTACTGTACTTCTATGTTGGCGGGAAATTATAAATCCCACAGCTGGCTGCTGCTCTTCAGTTTCATTCTTTGTTGCCGAGTTTCACTTTACAGTTCGTAATTCATACGCATGCATACAGATAACGGAAGCGTTCAGTCAAGAGCTATCTGGATCACGAAACTTCCATCCACTGCCGCGACTCGCAGCTTGCAACGCGAGCGCGGATTCCCAAGTCTCCAGCTCTCAATCTCCTCGACCAATACCCAGCGGAGCAGCGCCTGGCATCTCGTTCTTCCCCGAGTAATCAAATTTCCAATTTCCCAGCGTGCAACGGATCGCGCGATAAAATTCCACAGTCCAATACGGCTTCCCCCCTTTAGTTTCGAGGAGCTTGTAATTACGAATGCTTGGTCAAAGGACCGAAATCACAGGCCGAGAGGAGGAAATTCCGCAGGGGAGCTGGAGAACGATCGCGAGTGGGCGTGTGTCACCAACAGCCCGGGGACAGATCGAGCCAATGGGGAGGTGGGGAGGTGGGAAGGCGTGGATCCAACTGGTAAGAAGGGGACTCTCGAGCGACACGAGCCGTCCCTCTGTCCCTCTCGGCACCTCCGGCGTGTCTGTGTGAGTGATCACGGTCACACGGTCGCCCTGGTCGCCCTGGTCGCCCTGGTCGCCTGGTGGGGTGCGCGCTGGAGGGGTCCTAGGGGAAGGTGGCCCGCGGTGGGGACGCTCGTGCACGCCCACTGGACGATGGTGGGGACAGCGGCGGCTTGCGCCGACCGCGGCGCATGTGGATTCTGGCGTTCGCTCCTACCCGTAGGTATAAAGATACGCGCGACAGAAGCCAGCTCGAGGAGCAATCATTCCGAATCCGGGGCTGAATTAGGAACAGAATAGACAGGCATTCGTTTCGTTTGCTACGCTGAAAGATTGCGAGGAGAATTTTGCAAGAAACTTGTGCAAGATTCCTGTCCATTTCAGTGACAAGTCTCGACAACACTGCAAAATTACCTTCTTCTAAAGTCTAGGCTACCTACTTTAACTTCGCTCTGCTCAACCTTCTACTCAAAGCTTCATTGCGTACAGCGAAAGGAACGCAGGCGATTTATCGGAATGCCTGTAAGACATTTTCTTAAATAACGAAGCCCTTGTGCAATGGTTTTCAATACGATTACGGGTTGTTGGAAAAAAAAACCGGTTCGAAATCACGCAGGCGCTCGCGCTCGCGCGATTTGTCGGGCGATGATGCAAGCGCGGAAAGATCGCTGGTCGATTACGAGATTTTCCCCGCTGAAAACTCGACGCGATTCGCGCTGATCTCCTTTCGTGCGTCAAAAGCTGGGGCTTTGTAACGAGTGGCCAGCAGGTTACGGAATATCTGCCGGAGTCGCTCGGTTCTACTCGGTAGCTCGTACCTCTCCGTGGCTATGCGCATAAATTTCCTTACGGGGCTTCTTCGTCACGGATCGTGACCACGGACGTCTAGGTCTACTCGAACAAAATCACCGCGCTCGCTCAAAGAAAATTGCCCTTTAAAAATGCGCGAGTTCTCGTAAAACCTCGACTGGAAAAGTTATGCATCTGGCTCGTCACTTCGGAAGCCCTGCCTTCCACTTGGTGCTCGATTCATTTATCATTTAATCGTTGCGAAAGGGTACAGGCTGGAACGATCATGGAACTCCCTCGGAAAAACGGCTTACGTCCGTTTAACGCGATCCGAGCGTCTCGAGCGATTGACGTCTCTTAATTGTGGCTTTCCTCTTATCTACTGTCACACTATCCCCTTGTTGGCGCTAAGTCCCTCGGATTAGTCTCTCTATCACTGACGACCCACGTCGAACGCCTAATCTTTCCCTCGATGGCCACTCGCTCCGGGGGGCTTAGTATTGTATCGACCCGTTCGACTCTCCGCCGGTGTTGTCGACAAATAGGTATCGCGCTGCGCGGTACATTGATTTTCCGAATAGGTATAGGTAATCACCGTCCAGGCAGCGCTGGGATTATCGATTTCGGGATTAACACGGACCAATCTCGGCATGAATTTGGAAAATTTCACCGATTTCTATAAGTCTGAACTTGTTTTCACTTTTCGCGATGTGACGGTGAAGAGGTGAAGAGCGATCGTTTCGGCCCGGCTCGTTTGCGGGACGAAACACGGTCCAGGTCATACATATAGGTAGTCGGCGTTATTACCGTCGTGTTCACCGAGTTTCTTTTGACACTTGACATTAAAAGTCACGGTATTCGTGCAACTACGTCCCCCGTCACGTCAGGTTGACGGATCGGCGTGCGCACTCAGGAAATTAGGCAATTTCCGGGCCGTGCTCGCTCGTGTCTGCATTTAATAGCGGCAGCAGTTACCAGTTCGGTGGAGGCAGGCCAGGACGACCGAGCAGTATCGTTACAGGCGAACCTCTTTTCGCATACGTAGATACTCTTCTACGCCAGACCCTGTGTCGGATCGATCGCACCTCTGCCCCGTGCTCGTCACGACTTTCCAACGCAGTCCCTTTTCTCTAGCACCGCGTCTTTCGAACGCACGTCCGCTGGCTTCGTGTTTGCCACTCACTAGCTCTGGTAGATTTCATAGCAGAAAGTTTCCCATAAAGTGGAATTCTGGGATTGTGGGATTCGAGCCCCATCGGCCGAGGCCCAACTAAACTTATATTTCTACAGAATTTAAAGAAGAACCTTGATATCTAATTGAAATTAATTAGGAGTCGAAAACTGCTTTAAGCATTACGACGATATGGCATTGGTAGCGACGTCAGCGAGCGCGCCCCGACATTTCATGCAGTTAAACCTCCTCGACAAGAAACAATTCTCCCGGCCACATATCCCGCCATTACCTCCGCAACACGTGATAAAACGTAAGGGAAACCTCCAACTACTCGCGTCGAGGAAAGTAACTATAATCTGCGACAGTGTCGTGCAGGCAGGATCGTTAGAAAAGGCGTAATGGAGCCCTGTGCGCACGGTGGTCGGTGTTGATAGCCCGGTACGGTGAGAGCGAATCCTGGGGTCACCCCCGGGGTCACTAATGACATACGCAGCCCTACACACGCGCGCCCCATCTACCACACACCGCCGCTTCCCCGTACACGTACAGTGCCCTTCACAAATCCAGTCCCGTGTCGAGTCGATCTGTCGATTTTCCGCCAGAGCATAGGCAGTATTATAGATATTATAGATTCGAATCAACTACCTACTATTAGCTCGCGCCAGCTCAGGCGGATTCCATTTTAATCCCCGAATTGCGAGGGATTGTTTCTTTACTAGTAGGGCCAGAGAAAAGTTAAAAAAATTATTCGTCATGTGTGGAATAAAGTTAACTCGGGTCAAGGAGCGAATGACGAATGAAGAATAATTTTTTAACCTTTATTCGCTATTCGAAATTTTATTTAAATAAAATTTTTGCCCATCTCTGTTTATGTAGGGTATTATCGATGAATTGTGCAGGTGGGAATTTAACCCTCATCCGTAAACAGTTATTTTTCGATATTTTTTTTTTTTTATTCAAATTGATGAGTTAACATTTACATCTTAGATTTTTTCACAACTTTCGAATGAAATGAAACGATGTGCAGGGCATACCTACCTACTGCTTGTTTACGAGAATCACGAATAATAGAACAGTGAAATTGACACGACGGACGGATGAGGGTGAAATAGTTGGATCACCGCTCAGGACGAATAGATAATAGTTACATACAAGATAAGCCTTCGTTCCTTCAGTTTCTTATATCCTGTAGGTATACGAAATAATCCAAACAACAAATTACGGTAACCCGATGTTCGAAGCGTCAACAACCCTCAGTTGCGGACAGGCTCTAAAACGAAAAAGGCGGTAGTCGGCCCATTTTTCCGGGTCATTTGGTCTGGTTTAGTCGGGGCGCGGGGGTGTAATGTAAATGGAAACCGCGTTACACGATGCCGCGCGTCTGCTCGGCGCAGAATTTCTGAACAATGCTATAGCCCGGTGGAACGCGGCGTCGGAGGCACACCGACGCGATCCAGCCGGGAATCATGCGCGCATCCCCGTACGAAACGCGAACGCGAACGCGAACGCAAAAGCGAAACGCGAATTGGCCTCATCAAAGCGAGCAAACAATGCTGGATGCCGCCGATGGCTCAACAACGTGTGGTTAGCCAAATCACCGTACGGCACGTAGCACACCGATGCCCATCGAATGCCGAACAATGCCCGATGCACCGAACAGCCGCCTATCCGCGCCATCCTCCCTCTCGCTTCCCCCTTTTTCCATTTCTCTTCGCCCTTCCGCAGCGGCACACAGCGCCTCCGCACACGTCCAAGATGCCCGGCCTCGCGATACCTCCCCCTCGACGATAAGCCTTGTTTGTTTTCCACCGAGGGACCTCTGCACGCGGGATAGGTAATCATAATCACAGGCGCGAAGACTATCGCGGCCGGCGCGGTGCTTTTTTCCAGCGGATTCGCGCGCGAGCCAGCGAACCGTGACTCTTCCGGAGCCGTAACTCGTGTTCGACTGGTTCCAGGCGCGAGCCGATAATCTGCCTTTTGTTCGTTTTCTCGAGAGCACTGTGGGATCCGGCGATAGCCGAGCTGCGAGGGAGGAATGTCTGTTTGACCCTTTCGGGGCCACCGGTTTGGCGAGTCGTGCCTTTCGAATCGAACTTTCGATAACTGCCACTTTCCAGAGCTTCGTCCTGGGTTCTTTACAACTTAGGTACCTACAGAATATTGCAGCGCGCGGAACCAAATAGGTATGCTGAATAGCTTTGTAAGGCTATGCATTTGACACTGGTGATCGTTGCTATTATTAGGTACCTAGTACTTCGGTAGCTTTTCCGAGCCTCGGCTTTCAATTAATATCGCAAGATGGAAGGAAGCTGTTCCGTGTCGTCGAAGGGGTATCGACGTTGGCTGCACATGTGGAGCAGGTCGACCGGCAGAAGAGCAGTCTAATAAAAATGTTAATTGCACGGCTCGTTAGAAGACCCCCCGCGACGTCTGCTAGGAGTTCAGCCGGGGTCGCCTCGCGGGGAGTCCACGGGTATTTGCCTTTAAACGCTTTTTTTCTCCTTTTTGAATCTTTCCGCTCGTTCGATTATTTATCGCCGGCCGGCCGGCCCGTCCGCCACGGAATCTGGATTACGTTTCTCCGCTTCCTAGATCGAAGGAAACGCGGTCTTAATGAGATCGCTCGTGCAACGCGGCTTGATCGATGCGGACGATCTGGAGTACGTCTCGATGATCGATACGGTTGTCATTGTTCTGCTCTATCCTTTTGGCTTTCCCCCGTCCATGCTCCAATATCGCGTGGATTTTTACTCGCCTATATATTAAGCACGCGGTATCACAGATATTAAGCATCCGTTGCTCGCCACATGAATTATAAAATAGGTGACCCGTAGACCACGGTATTGTTTTAGAGGTGCAATTATCACGTTCCACTCGACATTCGACAACTCAAGCCCGCGTATTCGTTTACAGACTAGCATAGGTAGGTACCTGCACATCTCTCGAAACCTCTGCCACTATTTATTCCATTTGGCGTCCATAGACCCTCCGCCATTTCGAGCAACTTCGTTCTTCCCTCAACTCGAAAAAGCTTCTCGAAGCTGCAGGGTCTCCGCAAAAGCACTCTTTCGGCTCGCGCGCTTCCTTCGGGCATTCTTCTCCCCGGAAAGGGACCGAGCCGCGCGCGTTTTTCTCGCGGAGCCAGACTCGGGCGAACCAGGTTACGTAGACCTTTTTTTCACGGCGGTCAGGCTCGCGCCGAAAACTCGCCCCGTCTACTCTGCCTCGAAGAATCGTCCGGGGTTGGCCTTTTTGCGACGCAAAGGGTCAACGGCGGTCGAGAGGGGTGGTTCGATCGGGGGCGCTGGCGGGCTTGGGTCTTTCAGATGAATCGGCGCTGGAGATGCAACGCATTTTGTTTTTAGGCATTCAGACGTACGTAGACCGCGGCCGACTTAGGCGGAACGCGGTACACACACGGACCGAATGCCGCGCCGGCGAGGGAGGAACAGAGAGGGAGAGAAAGAGGTCCATTCAGGCATTGAGGCAGTTGAACCCTCGGGCAGCGGGCGCTGGTCCGAGCAGACGCCCTTCCTTTTATACATGTTATATTCCCCGGGTTTTAGGCGCAGAAAACTAAAAAGCTAATTTACTTTAAAAGTATCCGAGCGCGGCGAGAGAGCGCTTCATCAAACGGGCCGTTTTCAAAAGGCCGACCCCCCCTGGGCTAATGCAGCCAGGGACAGATTGGCGGTAGCCGATTCTCTCCTCCTCTCTCTAACTCACCCGCCCCCCCCCCCCCTCCCTCGAATGGTCATTTCGCTGATAGCTCAAACCGATAGCGAAAATGTCCAAACGTGCGCCACGCATAAAGACGTTTCGCGTGTCTGGCAACAGTGGGGCTCCACCCCTCTGTTCCGCTGATTTGCAACCAAACCCGAGCGCTTCCAGAGGACTCTGCAAATTCGTTAATTAACGGATTGCTCGGTCTGGGTGCGCGGATTTCGTTGTCCCCTATGGTCGAAAGAACGCGAGGAGAGCTGGTTAATCTTCTAAATTGACCGTGAATAGGCATGCGACGACAGAAAGGTGAATCGAATGGCCCTGGTCGGATCGCGTCGCGGAGGTTGAAGAGTTCCTTGAAAAGGGCTCCCCCGATCCGCGTGACGAGTTCCAACAATTTTCGCCGGCCGCAACAGGAATTGCAGTTGCCTGCAGGAGGACAGGACGGACGGACGGACGGACGGACTGCACGGCCGTTACATAGTCGGTCGCGTTAAACGCGCCATTATACTTGTAAATTCCGAACAATTAGCCGTAATCAAGCACAGGAAACCATCGCAACTGGGTACGCAATTATTTTTAAATAAGATTCCGCCGGACTGTTTCGTAGGACTCGGAACGACCGTGATTATTAATCCGAGCTGCTGGAGATCGTTAGGCAGATTACACACCGGACGTTGCGCGGCTCGTCGCCTGCTCGGCCTCGTCGCGCCCTCCGGTCGCTTCTGCGCAGCTGCATCTCCTTTGACATCGCGATGATCGTCGGGCATCGCGCGCCGCGCCACGCCGTCCTCCTCTTCTCCGTTCCGTTTTCGCGCTCGTTAACGAGCGCCGCACCGCGAATAATTCATGGATTCGCCGCTGAGAAAGTGGCAAGTAATTGCATCCTACGGGGCAGCTCTTGACGCCGCTGAAACGCGATTCGTACGCGAATATTGATGCTAATTACAATGTAATGCCGTCTGGGACGGGGCTGGTCCCTTTCGATCCGCTCGCTCAAATTATCCGCTTGCGCTGGCCTCCGGGATTTTTATGGCCGGCCGATACGACGCCGCGCGACGATAATTCCCCTTCATTTTCGGACTTCTGTTCTTCTAATGATTTTTGATCGCTCCATTACGGAGCTCCTGATGGTCGCTTTGTCGCTGGCTGTGCTACGAGGGGCGCGTGGCCGAGGGCCCACCGCGAAGCTGATCGGCCGAGGGCACTAATTCTCGCTCGACACGCTCAACGATTCCACCATAATAAATTTAATTGAATCTGCGCTTTTGTCGAATTGCGCCAGCGCCGCGATTATCAAGAGCGCGATGCTTGACGTGCGATGGGGCCATTCTCGTAGGTCCCATGTATCGTGCAAATACAAATGAAATTCATCGTTTCCATGGACCAGTTAAGTTTGCTCTAGACAACAAGCCCCCGTTGCGATCGATCACAGAAATATCGTATTTCCTTGGAGTTGAAAAAAGCGACATGGGGAGGAAAGAAGGGAAGCCAGTCGTGGCAATCCCACTATCGGCTTAGCGCGAAGTCGCGTGAAAAACCGAGCGAGCAAAAAGTCGCGGGCGGAACTCTGTCACTCTTGTTTGCCAAGCCAGCCAATGAGCCGGAGCGTGGAAAGCTCGCGGAAGTTTTAATCGACGCCCGGCGCGGCCGTCTCGGAGTCTTCTTTCCCCGATGACGAAGTGGCCAGCTCGTTCTTCGGCCGAGCAACTTTGATCCTCCAATCGGCCCTAATTTCACAAAAACGCCGCCGAGCCGACGCGGCGGCATTTCGCGAAATTGAAGCTGCGAGAGTCGCTCGCGGAAGCTTTTTGATCTTCCTCCTTATGGAATTACGGAGAAACCGGTGGAAAAGCACGGCGAGGGCCTGGTTATTGGAAAACCACTCACCCGAATTTGTATGTCCAAGTATCGTTTATGTAAACGAAGGAATATTGAACGGAGGGGAGAGGATTCGATCAAAGGGGTAGCTTCGGTGTATAGAGATATTTCATCGGAGGATGAAAACGAATGCAGTTTTAAGTGTTTCCTTAGTGGTTTATGGTTGTGCTGTAATAGAGACAAGTTTCGGGTAGGTGTCTTCTCCTCTTTAATGCCGACAAGCTCCATGGACCGAAATATCGATCCCACAGTTCTATACCCCACGCTTCTGAATTACCCCTACGTAGGAAAGCTGAGTGACGTCATACCACATATCCCTTCACTAGGTCAGTATGCCGGTTTTCGAAACGTAGGCTGCGTTAAATCATGTGGTTTTTTTCAGTTTCTTTTATGCGAGATAACTTGCCAAGAGATTCTATTCAGTGTGAAATTCCACGTTCGGGAATTCGGAATGCATTTCACCATTTTTTATTTTTTGTTTGCGTACCTACTGTTTTTTGGGATGTTGAAATTTGATATTTAATATTTAATCTACATATACTTATATAATCGTTGTGTCACCGATTCATCACCGTCCAGCTCAAACAGCTGACCCTAGAAACATGGAATTCGAAGGGTATCTATTCCTTTTGCAACGTACGTGCTCGATACGAAGGGATTTTTTGAAATTCCAACCCCAAGGGGGTAAAAAGGGGTGAAATGTGTTTTCATGGAGTCCTTAATATCTCTTAGGCCCGAAGCGAAGTAAATTTTAATCTTTCATCTCAATCAAATCTAATAATAAAAATTTGATCTTTTAATGTGTAATCCTCCCGCCAGCCCCAACTGATTCTGTTCCGATTCATAGGAACTCTGAAACTTTGCACACCATGAATGAACGTTAGTCGTTTCTCAGCATTCAGCCTCGATCTTGATCTTCGCTGCAAATTCTTCTCACAGTGTCGACGCTGTTCGAGCCGAGGATAATTTTGTCTGCACTTTCGTACGCTACATCTAACGTAACTTCTCGTCGAGGAGCAGGATCGATTCAAACTCACGGAGGATTCGACTGTATTGTGAATCCACGATTAAATCTATCGAGAGGGAAGAAATGATGGCTGAAGGCTACCGAAGCAGAGCAAGGGGGTCCTGATCGGTTTACGCAGCGTCACGCTGGTTTAAGTAAATAAGATCTTGCTACCGAAAAGAGAAGACCACGCGGGCCTGGAGGAGCGATTTCGAGGAATCGACTTGGTACGATCACACGATCCACTGTCCCGCGGCGTTCACGAGGTCCGGTTCCTGTTTCGGTTTCCTGGAACGCTCGGGGAACGCCGAAGATCGCCGAAGATCGGGAGATACACGGCCACGATCCCTCTCGTCATCGAGACGCCAGGTTTTTGAGGATCGAATTATGGAAAGGCAGCGGCGCTCGGTCGATTTCCGATCGGGAATTTACGAGTATGGCTTAGAGATCGATCTTCATGGCCGTGGATCGTACGGGGAACGACTGATGGGGCGATGATTTTGCTCCGAGGCGAATTTGCAGATCGGCCTTTGTATCGCAGGAATGTGGAATATCCATTGAAAACGCGAGTGAGCTTAAGTTATTTTCTGATATCCCAAGATTTATTATAATTTTAACGGTCACAGCTTATATATTCCAGCGCTAATCAGAAAGCAACACCACGAGCATGGAAGAATTGCCATTGTATCGGGGAATAATCGCGGGTCCGATATCCGAGAAAGGCCGCTCCACGCGGGCAGACATTTCTTATCCCCGGATATCGATTGCTCGCTTCCCAGCGGGAACCCTCGAGAGCGGGTGGCAGCGGGAAGGGCGAAGGGCGAGAAGAAGGGTGTTCTTAGCAGGGGCGGTGTGTATCGCGGGGGCATTACTTTTATTCCGTGTCATTTGAGCCCACACTCGCCCTACCCCGTCGAACACGACCCACGGATGCAATAGATTTCTTTCCAAGTGGTTCCTCGGCCCTCGAACTACGGCACGACGACGTAGTAAGTCCTTGGGCGTCTCGTATCTTTCACCCCCGTCGATACACTCCCGTCCCCGTCGACTTCCTTTTGTTGTCGTAAATTCGAAATGGGCTGCGGCGATGGTGCTCCAGGGCTACCAGCGGCTCTCCTCGGCCATCGAGCGCAATGTGGATGACTGGTCGCGTTGCTCCACCTGTAATTAATCGCAGGGGATGAAAATTCCACGGTTGGCTTTCTGCGTTTGAACTATTTGAAGAAGAAAGACTACGATCTCGATCGAATGAATAGAAAAGTCAGGCAGCACGGGGTGCTAGATAGAGCGAGACGTTTGCCTAATCGGTAGTTTCGCAAGTGATTTAGCAGAAAAGCGTTACACGTACTCGGCTCGTAAAAGTCCATCGTTGAATACGCAAATGGTGGGCGAAGGGGAGTAGGGTAGGACACGTAGAGACGGCGAATCGGTCCCACCGGTGGCAAATCTCGTAACGAGAGCTCGTATCTCGGCGGATCTTTATAGCCGGCAATTACGGCCGGTTCCGGTGGCGGCGGCGCGCGCGCGCGCGCGCACGCTCCGGAAAAAGCTGGCAAGGAGCACGAGCTCCGCCGCTATGACCGTGGAATTATATAAAGATGAAAAGTTAATGGCAGGACGGGAGCAGAGAGAGAGAGACAGAGAGACAGAGGATACGGAGTATCGGCTTCTGCCCTAACCCTCAATCACTGGGGCCTCTTATGACCGCCCGCCACGATCCACCGGGGGAAAATTCTGGCGATCGTGGAGCACGCGACATCAAATATGCAACGCCCTCGAATCTACGATTACGGAGGCTGGAAAACGGCTGTTTATGGGACGCGGTTTGTCAAGCGGCACGATACGGGATACAGCTCTATCGGGGAAGCTTCGCGAGAAGCTGCGATGTGATTCCACGTAAATGCCGTCTGTTCGCCATCCCGTGCAACCCAATTCTATGTGCTCCACTCCAGCGTTCTGTTTCTTTAGGGTGATGTTTCTACCGGGATATCGATCGACACCCCCAACCACGGGGAGTCGGCGAATTCGCGATCGACTCTCCAGAGCTCATCGTTCTGGGTACTTGGACAGTGACGTTACGATTGTAAGTAGTTGAGCATTGAAAATTTATCATGAGTTAATAAAAATCTGGCGTAAGAAGCCTTGCGAGGCCTTGCGAGTGTTTGGAAGGTTCGCGTTTTCCGCGCATCGAACGCGCGTCAATTCGCCAGAACGTTTAATGGTACGCGTGATGGCCGACGAACGCCAAGTTCCAAGTACCAACTGCCGGGACGTAACCTATCGGAGGGCTGAATAATAAATGCGCGGGACACGGCCGGTCACGCTACCAAGAAACACTGGCTTGTCACTCGAAATGTCAGACGAGAGAGACGTCCATGGGCCTGCGGACTACGGAGCCTATTAATTAATGAACCAGCCGCCATTGCTGCCGGCAGCAAACATCTGGCCCGACGTAACACGACCGACGGACACTTTCTGCCAAGACGTGCCGTGCTGCTACCCAACAGTGCCATCGGTCGCTGCTAATTATACCCACGGAATTACCCTTTGAGCCCTCGGGAAAATCATCCGAGATTTCAATTACCTACGTCCTACGCGCTCGATCCGTCGGGAGCTGATTGCCCGTACCCTATAGTCCGGGTCGTTCCTCTCCTTCCGCGCGTAATTCTGGCCGAGCTCCACGCAGAACCCAGAGATCATTCTTTTCCGTTCGCCTGTCCAGGTTTCCTATCACTCACGAAACGTTAGAGTATGTAGGTAAGTACGTTCCGCTTGCATACGGAAAAGGGAGCACTAAACGCCTTGGTGATATTACGTATACCTACCGTAGGAGGGGAAAAAAGGGGAGCGACAAAACGCTCCGCGATTTCAATTACGCTTTCGCCTGGCGCGCCGCCACCAGATCGCATCTAATCGGAGATTCTTCCGCCATTAGCTGTCGGCGGCGGCAGGGTAAACGACACCGGAAACCGGATGGCTGCGGCGCAGCGATTCCTAGGGCGCGAATACGGCCGCCCCCGGGCGCGATACGTAGGATAGGTAACCGCCGCGCCGCGCCGGGCCGATTCTCCTGAGTCGGCTTATTCAATGAGACCTTGGGACCGTCATGCGTCTCGAGTCAGCTTCCGTGAGAAACGCCGGGGACAAAGTGTGCATGCTGCTCCTGTGCACGTACAGGCGAGGAGAGAGACGGAAAGATTCGAATCGACGCTGGAAACACAGCACGGCGGAGGACGTGTTCCACGTACCTACGTTCGCGTAATGTATGCAGATTGCCACGGAGTGCCATTATATGTCTCTTTCGCGCGTGTACCCACAACTCCTCGGCCCTTCTCTTCCTCTCTTCCTGCAGCCGTCAGCCCCTATTCTACCATCTCCTCCTCCTCGCCTTTGCGTTTGCTTTCCTCCGCGGAGCTGGGGTACACGACGCGGCTCCGCGATCCATTCCTGCGGAAAGCGCACCGCGATGCCACGATAATTAGCCTTGATTACGCAATAATCGCCGACGCCGGCCATCTTCGTTGCAGGCAGAGCCCCTTCTCGCACGTCGAGCTGCGGAGGCACCGTCGGCTACGGCTGACCCAAGGGGTTAACAGACTTCCCGTTCCTCAGTGGAATTTATTTATATATATATATATAAACGGGATAATGTCCCATTAGTGTACAAGAAAAAACAGAGAAATAGACATAAAAGAAAATAGAAAAAAAAATAAGTAATAATACACAAATCGCGTAACAAATAAGCATACAATACTTAAGGTAATTAAACATTTCACGCACCATAAACTCATAAACAGCGAGATTACATAAGTTTATCAAGGGCTTTGTTAAAGGAATAGGTTGATCCCGTAAAAAAATCAAGAGAGACGCCGAAAGCGTTTGCAACATTGCAAATGCGATTTACCGGGTCCGAAAAACCAAGATTCGACGTGTATAACGATGGATAAAAGGAATGCCCCAACCGCAGAGATTTAAGAGATTTCGTAGGAGCAGAAAAATTTATTAAGGGGGGGCTCTACCTTGTTGGGCCGAAAAATCGATGAGTTTGGTGAATTTTTTGTACAAAAACGGTTTGACAAATTAATTTGCGGTTTGACAGGCTGTTTTATTGTATCTTCGGCTCTTGTTATAAATTTTTGTGTGACGGTAAAAAAAAGATGTGGCTGATACAGAGCGCTGACTTGAGGCGTTGAAAAAAAATCGGGTGGTCCTGGCGTTAACGAAATATACTCGAAGGATAATCTGAAACACAAAAACGAAAGAGATTCTTAATCTGTATGAATGTGGCTATCGATGGTAGTAGATTCATTAAGATAAACAAAGAAATGTTAAAATGGCAGGCTTCTGAATATGATTGAATCGAATTTTTCTCAAAAATCGGCAAACCATCATTAAGTAAAATTAGGAACGGTTACAATACGGCGATAAATCTACTACCATAGATAGACAGACGCTTGCTCAACATGCATGTAAAATTTCAAGTTGTTTGCTTCATTGGTTGTCGAGATTTCTTCAACGCCAGGTCGAAAAATGTAGTTTCGAGAAAATCGAGTTTAAAAGTTCATATTATGTACAAGGATAGAAATTGACTACTTACCATTATTTAAGCTATTCCAGGGCCATAAAGGACTTTGCAGAGTGTATACACAAGACTCATATCTTTCCGAAAAAGCAAAAAAAAAAAATGCAATTTTTCGGTCCAACAAGGTAGAGTCCCCCCTTAACTGCAGGAGTTGCGGACATTTCGTCATTCCATTAATCAACTTGAAAATAAAAAGAAGGTCAATGCGTACTCTCCTACTTTCAAGCGATTTCAAGTTCAGCAACTTCATGACGAGCGTGTACTCGTGATCATTATATGCCATCTTATGTCCGGATTTGTACGCAGCGAATCTCAGGAATTTATGTTGCACCCTCTCTAACATTTGTATATATTTTACATAATGTGGCGACCAAATAACAGATGCGTACTCCAGGCGTGGTCTAACAAGTGTACAAAATAACAATTTAAGAGTACGCAGATCCCTGAAATCTGACGAACAGCGTTTCAAAAAACCAAGAGTCTTAGTAGATTCCCTAGTAATGTGCAGACAATGTTTTGAAAAGTTTAGCAGCGGTGTAATACAAACACCTAGATCAAAGATTTCAGAGACCTGAGTCAAGATCGTATCGCTCAGCTTATACTCAAATGACACTGGGCAGATGCGTCGAGATGATCTCATTAAATAACATTTTGAGAGATTTAGAGTCATGTGGTTATTCGCACACCATCTCTCAAAAGTCACAAGGTTCAATTGTAAACCGTAACCATCCACGTTGCTAGATATTCTCTTAAAGATCTTCAAATCATCAGCATATAGTAAAAATTGACTATGTGCGAAAATACATGATAGATCATTTATAAATAGGATAAAAAGTAAAGGACCAAGATGTGAACCCTGAGGAACACCTGACAATACTGAGATAGGTGATGAGCAGACGCCAGCGACACGAACAACCTGACTCCGGCCCCGCAAGTAGCTTTCAAGCCATGAAAGCATAGTACTGCAGAAACCCATGGCAACTAACTTCGATACCAGAATGCCATGAGACACCGTGTCAAAAGCTTCTTCGAAGTCCGTAAATATGGTGTCAACTTGCAAATTGCGCTCCAGGGAGGATGATACATAATTCGAATAATAGGAAAGATTTGTAACTGTTGATAGTGAAGGCATGAAACCATGTTGTTGTTCACAAATAATATTAGTAATGTAAGGCTTAAGCTTGTCCACAACTAAACTTTCAAATAATTTAGGGACGACATCGATAATGCAAATCGGTCTATAGTTTCGAACATCTGCCGAATCGCCAGTTTTAAAAATAGGAGTTATTGCACTTGTTTTCCATGCTTCAGGAAAAACTCCAGAGGATAAGGAGGTGTTAAGAATTATCCATAAAGCACGCGATAATATAAAGCTGCACGATTTAAAAAATATGGGTGGTATACCATCAACTCCTGGGCCCTTATGTACATCCAGACTGTTTAGTGTTGAGAAAATGTCGCCGATATTTACATACACACTATACTCGGGGCCAGATATATTGGCCGGTGAGTTTCGTGAGGGGTATTCTCCCACCACACCGTTTGCCTGCCTCGGTGCTCCTTTTCTCAACGTTTTCTTACTCGCTCTCGTTCCATCTCGCTCTCGCCTTCGCAGAATAAGAGTGAGCCAGATGTGGTGGGGATAGTGGCAAGCTTCTGGCGTGTAGGTCAAACCGAGCTGTCAGCGTAGAAATACACACATCAGAATAGGTGTGCGTTAGCTCCGAAGAAATTCATTGGATTTATTGGTCAGAACATTGATTCCTTCTCGATAGCTTCATCTCGTATTGGTCTACGAATAGCTTCGTCACGCACGCAACTATTACGCTAAGAATAAATAACAGCCAAACGGCTAGTTTCAGACGGAGCCGAGCAGCGTTCCCGTTACCCCACCATACCCTGCGACGACCACGCAACTCCAACTGACAAATCCACGATCGTCAGATGGTGGTGGTTGATTTCTCCTCAGTCGTTGCTCGCGGAAACGAATTCACCGGCCAATATATCTGGCCCCGAGTATACACTTGATTCCACATTGGAGCATCTCGACGCCCCTACCGATTTGCGACCGATCTGCGCAGCTCCCACTACTACCCACGGTTTGAACCGCATGCGATTGGTCGTGGTAATTTCCAAGGAATAATTGGTACATCCCAAACGCGGGATCTGACCGTTGTCAACGTAAACAGTCCCGCACGAAGAGTGAACAGAGAGAGTAGAGAAGGCTGTGCGACGGAGAAAAACATAGGGGGTTAAGTGGGGAGGCGGCATAGCAACGTCGCCTGAGGGTCGTGCCTGCGCGAAATCTTGATGCTCTACTGTGGAATCAAGTGTAGCAATATGCCCCGCGTTATTAACGGCTAGATTAGGTGTGACCTCAGCATGCGATGTGTATACTGACCCGAAGTACGATGCAAAGAGGTTTGCAATTGATTGCGCAGTATTAGCCCTCGCATCACCATTCCGCATATCTTTCGGAAGACACTGAGACTTGCGAGAGCGATTTACATAATTCCAGAATGACTTAATATTTTTGTCCACATGTATTTGTCTTTCAACATTTTGAACGAAATGAAAATAGTTGTTTTTGGAAAGTTTCTTACAAGAGCATCGAAGTGCAGAAAAATATATATAGTCCTCTGGCGAGTTTGTGCGTTTATAAGCCTGGTGAGCCCGTTTCTTCTGACAAATTAAACTTACTAATTGAGAAGAGAACCATTTCGGATACTTGGAGTTTTTAGTACGGCATATAGGTATATAGGCATTAATAGCAGTATACATATATATGACGGTATAATACAAACTTCAAAAAAAGTAAAAAAATTACGCCAAGTACACGAAATCAAATAAATCACAAAAAATAGATGATAATTACAAAATAAAAAAAGTTGTGAAATCAAAATGCGCTGCAAGTACATAAAGGTGCTTTCCCGCAGCGTGCAAAGGTGACACGGTGTAACGCAATGTAAGATTCGGTGCTTTCCAACTGCGCTTAATAATATTAAGCAGATATATTTTTATAGAAATAAATATTTCAATACCAATAAATATTTTATTCAAAATACTTGGCGCTGCTCACCGAATTGGTGTTGTTAAACTGAATACATATGTATAAACTGCATTAATCTTTTTCTTTCTTTCTTGTGCGTGCATTCGTGAATGTGTGTATGTGTGCTTGTGTATATGCTACATATGATATTAGAATTAAATATATGTAGAATAAATCGTGAGTTATTGTAAATTATTAATTTACTATTAATAAGACAATTAACATTTTTTCGGTTTCGCAGCGCCAAGTATTTTGAATAAAATATTTATTGGTATTGAAATATTTATTTCAATAAAAATATATCTGCTTAATATTATTAAGCGCAGTTGGAAAGCACCGAATCTTACATTGCGTTACACCGTGTCACCTTTGCACGCTGCGGGAAAGCACCTTTATGTACTTGCAGCGCATTTCGATTTCACAACTTTTTTTATTTTGTAATTATCATCTATTTTTTGTGATTTATTTGATTTCGTGTACTTGGCGTAATTTTTTTACTTTTTTTTAAGTTTTTTATGGGGATATCACTTCTTTTTACAAAGATAATTTTGCATAGGGAATGACTTCAGATAATTTTTAATATATATTATATTATATTCTATTTTTTGTGATTTATTTGATTTCATGTACTTGGCGTAATTTTTTTTACTTTTTTGAAGTTTTTATGGGGATAAGGTTTACATAAAAACCCTAAATTAAAAATAATTTGCTGGTATAAAAACAAAAATCCCCATAAAAATTCTATTAAAAAATTTTGGCGACTTACCTTGTTAATTGAGACAATAATTCAGTGTCTTGTGTGGAGTGTAATGTAAAAACTCGTGACATTTCAGAAAATTTTGACAACTTTCCTTATTCGACACTCGCCAGGTTTATAACCTGACTGTAAGCTGTCAAAATTTGGAGTAGATTGCACAGTGAAGATAGCGTTTGACGAACGAAACATGTGTTAGTTTCTGTTGGCTGAAGGTGTGCGTGTAACGCGTATGACGAACGAAACATGTGTTAGTTTCTGCTGGCTGAAGGTGCGCGTGTAACGCGTATGACGAACGAAACATGTGTTAGTTTGTTTTGGCTGAAGGTGTGCGTGTAACGCATAATATACGTATTATGTTGACGAAAATTTGGCCTGGAGAAGAAAATGTTGACGAAAATTTGGCCTGGAGAAGAAAATCTTACCGTTTCTGACAGATCCATGAGACGATATTATGATATCTCTGTTATGCGTGGACAGATTTTATTGAAATTTGGTCTTATTCGAAAGCTTATATGCGGTTTACATAAGAAAAATGCCTTTAAATTTAGAAAATATTGCAGGCGTGATGAGATATTAATGAAATAAGTTTCAAGTTAGGTTGGATTAGCCGTTTCTCGAGTAAATGATAGCGGCAGCGACAGTCGACATATACAGGGTGTCTTTTCTGTACTTGGCGTCGAGACGCTACCGCGTCTCTAGATTAACAGCATCGTTTACTTCGACATTCAATAGAATATCATCCCATGGTATTGAATTCAAATAGTTACAAGCCCCAATGTAGTCTCCGCGCTTGAAATCATATCTAACGGATGGAGACTTTAGTAGATGTGCATTTGACCTTGCATTAATACACAATTTAAAGACAAGAGGCGGATGGTATTTATCACACGCAAGAAGACCATCCAGCGTAGCCGCAATCTCAATTTTGGGATCATTCGTAAAAAACAAATCAAGCATGGATCCATGTTGATTGAAAATGTTATTCTTTTGAAATATATTACAATAGCTTAGGTTCTCAACTAGTGCATCAATAGCATTTGATTCGTTTAAACTAATACCAGGACGAACTGATACACGTTCATCCCACACCGCATGCGACAAATTGAAATCGCCTACCAAATATACATGACTATTCGGATATAGGTCGATAATGTTACACATACAATTACTAAAATCTACGTACAGTGACGAAGATGACGCCGGTGGAAAATATACTGTCGCAAATAAAGTAGATATAGAGCCGAACTGTACATGAATAGCTAGTTGCTCTATATGCTGATAAGTGCCCTTTAGTTGAATAAGGGTACTTCGTAGAGAGCTCTTCACTGCAATAAGGACACCGCCACCTCTAGATGAGTTACTAGTGAGCACTGATCTATCACACCGATAAACATCATATCCAATAAGACCAAGTTCTGCAGTTGTTATGTCCTTATTAAGCCACGTTTCCCCTAATATAATAACATCATAACATTGTAACGAACATGCAACTTCACGGCGTAAATCACCCAATTTGGTACGCAATCCTCGTACATTTTGATAATACTACACTAACGGGACAATTAAGCGTTTTTTTGGGAGTTATTTGACGAGACAATTCTCGGAACTCTATGAACGTAACGAATTGTCTTAGAGGTATCGTTCATATCCCTCAATTCCGTTCTCAGGTTGTTAAGGAAATCCCGTTGTTTCTTCGTAAGATCTTGCGCAATTTTAACTGATCCTTGGTATTTCCCTTTATTCCTCAAATACTCGCGTGAAATATCCGGCGAAGAAAAGGTAACACAAACCGGCCTCGGTTTACCTCCCATGTTTCCCCTGCCAATTCTTCTGATTTTAATATTGTCTCCGCGTGTATCCGGATGAATAGTTTGGAGCACATTCTTTACCGCATCGAGATCAGAAGAAGAGTCATTTTCGACAAGATTAAACAAAATGAGGTTGAAAGATCTCCTGTTTCTTTCGCTGATTTCTTCCATGATGCTTTCGTCCTGATTGTTTAACGAGAGCTCCAATTTACTGACTCTGCTGTTAATATTAGTTATTGCACCATTCAATATCTCCAGGCTAGACTGAAAAACCTTTAGTTCGTTTTCTAATTTAGACAATTTAGCATCAAGCATTTCACTGATCCTTTCGAGAAGGTCACTGTTTCCACCACGAACAGGTGATATTGGATTAGCAGTGGTTGGCAATTCCGCACAATCCAGCAATTTACCGGGCACCCAGGGATGAGAACATCTAATTAGGCACTTGGTTCCAGGATGCGAGAATATACCACACAAAGTGCACGTTACTGGGTTAGCTACCTGCGCAGAACATCCCCTGCAAATAGGCTTTTTGGAAGGAGGCATTTCGTAACGCCTTGAGGAAGAGTCACTGAGAGTCACTGAGAGTCACTTCGAATTGCTTCTTAGCTTTCCTTGATCCTTTAAATGTCCAATCGAGGCAATCGATGATACGTGTCTTAATAGCTGTGTCGTAGGAGAACCCAATCTTTTCCTCTCAAGCTCTTTGAAAGTTCTTTTCCCGCCGGAGGTTCGGGCGCAGAAGACGGTCGTACGTCGTTTAAAGTACCGGCGAGCTATAATGTCCCGCGTTTGTCAGAGGTGAGCCCCGAAATACGGTGAGCTGGCTCGCCGTGGGCTAGTTAAAGTTGGCAAGGGACTCGGATACCGCAGAAGGAGAGCTGCGGGAAGTCGTGAGGACAGAGACGGAGTCTGGCCGCCGCAGATTACTTAGGTAATTGGTAAATACGAGGGTTACCTTCCAGTTTTCACCAAGGGGTTGCCGGATGGGCTACGAAGTAAGATGCCTCGCGGCTTCCCTCCGCTCCTCTTGCGCTCCTCTTGCGCTCCCTCTCCCTATCCAGGCCCCCTCGCAGGATATTCGCTTTAAGGGGGGAAATGAGCCTTAAAATTGTTTAAAGCGGTCGGAAGGAGGGTCCCGGATCCCCTTGGCCTTCGTAGCCTTGGGGAAACCTCGACACTTGCCGCGACACGCGTCCTTCCGATCCACGGACAGGACGATAAAAGTCACCTCCCGATCGCCGCGATTCATCCCGTCGCGTCGATGCAATGAATTTTCATGACCCTGGGAAGGCTCTCTCGGCTAGGTCTGGCGAGCTGAAACATTCACGTCCACGTCGGTTCCGACCGCATCAATTATTTCCGCGGAGGCTTGTACAACGTGGTCACTTGTCGAGGAAAAATGAGGATTCCATTGGAGGGCTCTGTGAAAGTCGATATCCAATGGCATCGAGTGGAAGTATTAGTTTTTCTCGCCTGGATGTAGGTATTTGCAGAGGAAACTGGATATCGGTTTATGCATGTTCACGGGCCCTTCGGTTATCGATGCTTCCCCATGGCATTTCCCGCCGATGGAGCTGCTTCGATTCATCGAATTATCAGTTTACCATCGAGATTTCAAAGAATTCCTCTGGCCCATCGGCTATCGGGCAAACGCGGACCACTAAATACTCGGAATAGCTGGCCGGGTATCTCTTCGTCTTGCTAGCTCGTCAATTTACGCGGCGTTTGCTCCGATCTTGCACTTATTGCTAGACGCTTGAAGAAACATTTTCCCAGAGGGACAGGGTCGCTCGCGTCGTCGTCTCAGTGGAAACGGAAAGGATTACGAGGGAAGGCGACCGACTTGTAATTTTGTTTTCCTCGTCGAGGCTTCCGGCTCGGCTTCTTAATGAATAGTGATTAATTGCCGGTGCTCTGAGACCGACTCGCTGCCATTAAGCCCGTCAGAGCCGATTCCGTCGAAATAATTACCGGCACTCGACTCGCAGCACGCACGCGCTCGCTCGTACACAAGCTCGACAAATCGCGGTAGCCTCGATTCTCTTCCTATTCGTTCCCGAGCGTGGCTAATTTTTTAATTGCACCGCAGCCGGCGCGGCGGATAGAGGGAGCACGCTCGTGTGAACACGAGCGACCGCACCGATCGCTCGACAACAATGTATCGCTTTATAATCGCACGCGAGCCGCGAGCCGCGAGCGTCATTGCGCGCCAACTCTTACGATTATTGTTAGGCGAACCGTAGGCACTTCCGGCGCGCTACCGCCACGCCGCGCCGGCTGCTTACTCCGCCTCTACAGTTCATCAGATCGAAATTACACCGAACCCTCGTGAGCTTCCTCGAAATCTTCGAGAACCTTTATCCGTGGACCACGCCTCGCCGCGAGTCGAACAGAGTTTACCCAATTATCTTTTTGGTAGCACCAAGCGAACCGATTCACTTCGTATTAATAGTGCAGGTCCACAGAATTTACAGTAAGCAGAGGCACATAATCAGACTTTTTAAAACCCATTTGCTGGCTACGGAACTGGGGCCGTTATTACGCCTCGGTCGTTTTACGCGGCATTAACGACGTCGTGGGACGAAACGGAATGCGATTTTATTGACAGATTGCTCGGGGCGCGTTAATATCGAGGACTCGCGGTCGTGAATTAGTTTTATAGGTGTATTTACGCCGTGAAGCTAATTGCTATCGCGAACCCACTCGACGGAGGTCCTCTTAAGGGCTCCCAGATTGATATAGGCCGAGGATCCAAAGCAGGCCGGATATTTCGGCGCTCGAGAGGGTGAAACCGGAAGTAGTTTCTCGTGCCTTTCGATGGAGCCGATCTTGATAACCGTGCCTCGGTATATTTATACACCGGAGGAGAGCGTCCCGTCATATTGCCTCCGTTTGCTGTTTACCCGAGAGGGAATCTCGGCCATTCGATTACTACGCGCGATTCTGGGGACACGCCGAAAGTCCTACACGCCAAATCGATTGCTATTAGACCAGTCGTGCAGTGTACTTTTACTCGGGAAAAGCCATAGCATTCCGTTTCGCCGCTCGAGTCGCAGAAGAAACGGAGAAGTTTGCTCGATGAAAGTTCCGGCGCCCGTCGTTCGGGGTGATCGGTTCTCTGTCGGCGAGGACGTCAAGGATAATTCCACGTCCGCGAAAGTAACGACTTCCGAGGATCAGCCATAAAGCAGCGGCAGTTTTACCGAAAGCCACGAACTCGGCGGAGTAATATAAATTTGTCGGGCGTGTTGCGATATCAGGCCGCTCTGCCTCTCTCGCCCTGTTCCTCTTTTGAACGGTGCCCCACGATCGTGTGCCGGTCTCGCGAGGTACCAGCTCGCTCTCTTTGGTCATTATCCTTTTATTACCGGCGCGTTATTTAGAGAGCCGATCCTTGGGAGCGTTTCATACTCGCGGCCGATCGCTCGACTGGAAAACGACCCATACGGGCGCGCTGCATCATCGCTGCAACGCCCGCCGCCGCCGCCGCCGCCGCTGCATCCTCGTAAATAAAATACCGTTCGATCGTGCGCCCTTCCTCCTGCCCTGCCGTCCCTCGCCGTCGCGCTATTTACGATTTACGACGGCACGCCGCGCCGCGCCGCCCACCGAACTTGGTCTAACGACACACGTACTTTTTTTACTGCCTACTCGCCGGAGTAGTCTGACTACCACCGCCGGTACTACTGCGCGCGGGCCTGTGAGCAACGCTCCCAGCGCATCCCCGATGCGTTTCCGCGAGTACTTCTTCGGTACCTACGCTTGCCCGTCAGAGGGCTCAGCACTCTCAGCAGTGGGCTAACAAGTTTGGGGTCGTCTTTAAATTACGTATGTCTTTTTCGAGGGCTTGCGAATTTCTTATGTTTTGCGTAATATTTGTTTAACCTAATTTTCAATACCTATGAGTACAGTAATTCGTCGTTAGTGTCACGTTTTTACCATGCGTTATAATCACGCTCACTATCCCCACCATTTCTTGGAATCCTTCAGTCGAGAGTGAGAGAATCCGAGAACGTGCGAGAGAACAAAAGAGTCGACACGAAGTTGTCGTCGGCTACGAATGGTGTCCACATTGCGTTAGTATCACGCTGCCAGCCCCGATCGTCGTGATTCTAACGAGGCATTACTGTAAATGAATTATATAAACCTTTAAAAGAATTTTAATAACTGAGTTGGAATTTAAAATCTTACGAGTTCTTATACCTACTGGGGGAGAGGGTAAGAACGGCCCACAGTGGGACAACCTGCACTTTTTTATGTTAAAATAGTAGAACTTTTGATGGAAATAAGATAAAAGGTTGAATCTTTTTGGAGGTTAAAGCTAAGATGTTGACATTATCGACGAAAATTGCATTTTTCCGTTATAAGGTGTGGTTGAAGTGTTTCCTTAACTTGTTATAGGTACTTCATTTCCAATAGATTTTGGCGCGCTAAAATGATGAATATGACGGCAGAACTCTATCTTATTTCTAGCAAAAGTTCTACGGTTTTGACAGAAAAGAGTGCAGTCTGTTCCCTTTCTATGCTCACGTGTCTGCCCATTAACCACTATTTCTACTTACCTGTTTCTAAACGTCGCGTCGCAGTAGCTCGAGTTGCCAAATCGGCGAAGCTTTCTTCTCACGTTTCTCAGCGACACAGCCGCGATTACAGCCACGGGCTGCGTAAATGGTTGACGTACCAATATCGGTATAAAGTAAAGCACCGTGGAGTGGGAACGAATAAAACGCAATCAGCCGTTCCTCTAGCCAAGCCATATTAATTATTACCTGTACCATGTCCGTTGCCACGAATGCAATTTTCTCGTTAAAAATAATAAATACCTGTTGCGCGCGGGCAGCAAAAAAAGCATAGATAAAAGTAGCAACTGTTAAGTGCGTGCTCCCGCCCGGCCCTCCCTTAGATGCGCTGCCGACGGAAAAATAGGCATCGCCAGCGTGATAACGGGATCCCGTGCGTTTGCTCATTATCAACGGTATTACGAGGCTATTCATTCAAATTTACTCCGATTCCGAGCGGGAATAAACTCGCGGTTCGCATACCACAACCGTGACTCACGATGTTACGGCGACTCAATTAACCTTACCTCGGTGTACACTCCCCAGCAACATCCGCCAATACAGGTGGATGGATTTTATATTTCCCTGCGAATTAATCCAGCCTTCATACCGATTCTTGTTCGCGACGCAGTCACGAAGACACTTTAGACTTTAGACAGTTAACCCCAGGCGCAGGGGTTAGTTGTGATCTTGAGCCGATATCTATGCGCTCCGGTATTAATTGGCCGTCGCGGGGTCCGAAAGACGGAAGTCGTAAAAATGCAGCGGCGCGGTGTTGCGAATACGTAGAGACGCGTGTACCGAAGGCGGGTATCACGCGATCCCGTCTTCCGTGGTCTCGGGCGGAATTTTTCCGAGGGACGTTATTGCTTCGGAAGCAATTATAAGTACGGTAGCTCCGGACAGAATTGCATACCGGTGCACACCCCGGCGATCGCCCGGTCTATAATTGTTTCGACGATTCCTCTCCAGCGCGCGAGCACAGGCAATTGCACCTGCTTCGATTTTGCTCGCTTTTTGTGGGAGGGGCGATCGCCTTATTCCCATCCATCCCCGTGACCTCAAGCACGCAACCTCGAGATCCGATTGATACGACCCCGCCGCCCCGCCGTCTTCAATCGTTTCATCGTCGACCCTGAATCCTTCCCGCCAAGCATTTTCTCGCGGCCCGGTACTTTCATCGATCACGTCGCGAATTTTCCTCTTCTCCCTTCCATTGCCTTCGATTCGTCCACCAGTCAAACCAGTTATTCAAAATCCATTCCTGAGATTCTTGAAGATATCTGTGGCAATCTAAAGGCTCTTGGATGGGTATGGTGGTGAAAGAAGGTGGTGCCTAAAGAGGCATGTGGATGGGAGGATCTCTATTCCCTACCCGAGCTCTGATAATAAGCGCGATAAGCATCGACAATGTCCCTTCGCGTACTAACCCTAGCTTCGATACCTTCGTCCCAATACCAACGAGAGTCCCCGCAAACTTCTATCACCGCGGTAAAATCGAAGCCAATTCATGGCCGAGCTATTACCAAAGAATTCCCCAGAAAATAAAGCAACAGCAGCATCCGCACAATGTAGCATCGAGACGCGCGGGGTAATTACAGCAGACGGGCCCGTTTACTTCTATTCCCGGGAGCCGTCCCAGGGGGGACGGAGGACCTCGGAACGTGTCCCGAGGAGTACCTACGCGCGCGAGTGCTGCAAGACGATCCTGGAGCGTGCGAAAAAATCCAAGACGGTCGGCCGCTACCGATCTGAAAATCGTTCGGTAATCGCAGGTTGCGCGGTGCAGGGTAGCGCGATCGGCGTGCCGAGCACCAGAGAGAGAGAGAGAGAGAGAGAGAGAGAGAGAGAGTGGCCAGTGCGTGCTCCTCGAAGCACAGGCACAAGCGACAATCGCCGGTTCCCAGCGGCTCGCTCGACGACCTCTCGGCCTCTGAGAACGGCCGCGCCCACCGCGCCGACAATTGCACCGACTCCACGTTGCACCGGCTGCATCGCCACCGTGCTCTCGCGAGCGCACACCACGACACCGCGACCACCGATCGCGGCCTTCCCTTTTAACCTCCTGCTTGCCCGTGACCACTGCCCTCCAACACAGAGGTAGGTATGTACTTTCGGGGAACGGTTTACGAGCTCTCGAACCACGCTGGCGTCGATGGGTCCTTGGCAATGATAGCTCCAAGCAATTAGAACACCTTCTGTCCCGAACTGGTATAGAGCAACGATTTTCGTGCTTCTGTTACTTCTGGTGATTTTGGTGGCGTGCGGAATGGATATTTTAGAAAGTGTAGGTAGTACTTAATGGGGATTGGTTCGAAGATAGCACTGGGCTACCGTGAAGTTTCTTGACACTGTGATATTCTCGGGGAATCGAAAATGCTCGAGCACTCTGTCTCGTCTTGTTTCGCGACAGCAGGTTTTACCCACCAGGCTGAAGGAACTCGTGGTGTTTCCAACGGGGAGGAAAATTTATAACGCGGTTCGCCTGATGTGGAAACCTGAAGCCCGCCTTAAGAGCCTCTTACTACATATCAATCATGACGAAGAAAAATGATTACCTGAAATTTCATGCGACGCCATTCTAAAACGAGCAGCACGCTTTCAAGCAGTAATTACTGAAAATGTGACAATCGTTATCTGACGTTTACATAATGGCCAGACCTACAGCTCGATTTAGCGAGCGACACCTTCGAGACTGAAAATAATCCCTTACAAGGGGACATATCGAAGTGGCAGAAAGTAGGTAGTTGTTACAAAAATATTTGTCACGTGTTCTTTCTTATCGGCTGACATTCATTTTGAAAAGGTGAAAACAGCCCTTGAAGTTGAGGTGTGGCAAACGTGTTTGGTCGAATATCTTGGAAACTACTATGGCAAAATTGTGTATTTTCTAATAAGGAATGCAACTGTGCAAACAGATTCCAAAACCTTTCGTTTGTTTAAACAATACATTAAAAGAAAACTTCGAATGCCACGCGATAATCATAATTATGACCAAATTCTTGCATCTCTGAACTTATCCACGTTATCGGAGCGTAGGCGTATTGCTGATCCTTGTTTCTTATTTAACATTGTTAATGCTTGTATCAACTGTCCTTCACTTTTACGGGATATCTTCCTCTATGCGCCATCCAGAACCTTAAGAGGAAGGGCATCTTTTTACTGCTCAAACACTAAATCTAAGTTTGGTGCTCGGGATCCGGTAAATCGGTTCGTCAGCGGTGCCAATTTATATTCAGACTACATTGATTTTTTCGGTGGATCCATACAAACTTTCAAGTGCAATCTGCGCAAAATTATTGTCAACTAAGTAAGGTGCAATGTTTAATTTTTTATTTTTTTTCCGGTTATATTCTTGTATTCTTGATTGTATAAATTGAGCTTGTCCCGTAATAAATAATAATAATAAAAAACTGATTCTTTGGAATCTGTTTGCACAGCTGTTTTGCGGCGAAGAATCAAAACCCCGTGTAAACCGTTACGTGAATCGACCTGTAGAAAACGCAACTTCGTGGTTGGCGCACAGTGTTGCAGCGGCGGTCGACTCCGCACGTCTACGCGATGCAATTTTCAAGATCTCCGTGTGCTTGTCGAACAAGATACCCCCGATTCATTATCGACGCTCGGTCGTCGTTTTACTCGTTTTCGTCGCTAACGATCGTAATTTAAGATTAAGTATCGGAAAGTGTGTGTTCCATTGGCAATCGCCATTTACCCGATGCAATTTCAGACAGGAAAAATGCGTGTGAATCTATGGTCGAACGGCACGACCCGGCTGTCCTTTCGAATCGCGTCTCGATCCCGTTACCGCGTAATTTTCTCTTAATACACGGAACAGACCGTTACGCGGAATCCCAATTCGTGTTATCATTAATTGATTACGAATGGGACACGTGCCCCTGAGTTCCATTGAAAAGACGAAAGTGGTTTACCGAATAGTTTAGCAAAATTCGAGTCCGTCTGAGATCGATCTGCGTTTCCTATCGCGAAACGTTTCCCAGACTTCGTCCATTGAACAGAGCATTTCGAAACCACCAGACAATTGATGCCTTGCCCCAGTGCCGCGAGAAATAAAGCAATTTTGAAGCGTTATGCATCGAACGCGCCTACGTAGGGAACGAAATGTCGTGACGCAAACGAGTCCTTGCGATTCGTTCTGTGAACGCGTGGAAACGATCGCTGGAACGGGAATCGATGGATTTTAGGGGCCTGATTCCGCAATACATCAGCGAGTTTCGCAATATGATTGACGCCCATCAAAAAGGCGAGCCCTGGGAGCAAACGGGGCAGCAGATCGCTTTGTCGAGGCTGCAGACTGGTAATTCTTATAGCACGTGATGTTAACGTGTCCATAGGTTGTTATTTACATTTCACAGGAAATATCTAAGCCGGAGATCTGGCTGATTTACAGCGTTCTCACCTCCGTCCGAGCAAACCAACGCGGTTCGTTCCCGAGGCTTTCCGATATTCACAGTTTACTTGGAGCTAGGCACACTGGGGTCAGTGACTCTCTTCGAAATGATGCAGAAATGCTGAGAAGAAGTAACAGGTCTCGTTTACCCGAAGCGGTTCGTTTCACTACCCAAGCTCGAGGACTATGCGCATGGTCCGAGATTAGCTTAAGATTCCAAGGAGCCACGGATTCGTTTGCGAAACGAACACCGTGCCGGGACTGCAGAATTCACGCGTAGTACCCGCGGATTTTTCCTGCCGCGGTGTGCAGAAGCAAATAGATCGAAAAGTCCAGCTGCCGCAGACGGGCGGTGAAAGCCGTGCAAGTGGTACGAGCAGAAAATGGCACGAGCGTGCTCTGCGTCCTTTGCCAGGATTTCTCTTTCACTTAGGGAGAGCTTCTTCGGGATGCCCCGCCTCTGCCTCGACTTTAGCCTCTACTACCACTGCTTCGAAATGTGTGCAGCAAAATTGTGCCTTTAATTAGTCAATCGACGAACTAAAACACGACAGAAGGATACACCAGGGACCAATGCAGTATTGCTAAAGGAAGAAAGCTGCCGGTTTTCCAAGAGTGGTGGTCTGAGCCTGACGACGGTTGGTCATTTCAAGTTTAATGCACGCGCGGCCGCCTAATGTATCGTCAAGCGCTAATTACAGGCTGCGGTGTGTTTCCCAGTAGTAGCGAGTATTTTTATGAAGGTTGCATATCACTTCTTCGTCCCCTCTGTGACGATCCCCCTACGGACACTGTTTGGTTCCTGTGGAGAAAATACATGAAATCAGCATTCGAAGTTGCAGAGCTCTGTGCACGGAGCCTACAACGTAGATACTTCTGCCGGGATATTATCGGTGGCGTTGGAAAGGCCGCAAAGTGACGGGTGTCCGAAGCGGGGTGTAAATCCGAGTGTAGGTCGTCCGAGGGGAACGTATTCTAGGAGATGCCCTGGCATTCGGCAAAGGGGCAGCCCGTACTGACCGTACTTCATTACCCAGAAGGGCCCCCGAGCCTCACGGGTCATCCGTTATCATTTTTACAACTGCCTCCATTCAACAATGTCGAATAAACTCCGTTAGGTATTGGCCTGGCCCGTTCCAGTCCGCAAGGGGATCCAGAAGAGGCGTGCTTTTAAACCTATCGATCGCATCGCGATTCCTCGCTTCCGCCCGGAATTTATCCAGCTCGGTGACGTTCACCGAATCTTCCATCTGTGAGAGCTGGACATAGGACCTTCCTTCCTTATTCTTTGTAGTTTCTTTTTCACTTTCGATCCACCTCTGGGTTCGACCACGCAACTTTCTCTACTCCCCGTGCTGCTTGCCATATTCCAGCACCGGAAGATAGCTCTACATCACCTGTAGATCCGTCATTGTTCCCTCAACGGAGCTTCTTCGAGAGCGTTCGATCTTCGGAGGTGAGACGGGTCCAGTGGGTCCGCGAGGACGGCTCGCCCCCGAACAAAGAAACGACGCGCTCTTCGATCGTTCCGTGCGTGCGGTAGTAACGAGAACAGCGAACTCCGCTCGTCTTACTCCCTCATCCGTCTGCTCGTCCCCGGGTGTTCCTGCCCCTCGCCACCGCCAGAGGAGAGGCTGCCGTGGAGTCATTCGTTACGAGGCCGCGAACAAGAGCAATAAACGTGTCGGAGTGCAGTAACGGGTGATACGTACGACGTGAACCACGGCCCCCTCGACCTTCGCTTTATAGGTCTACTTCGGCACGACCCCCCCGAGACTCGATTTGTCAACTCGTTAGTGGAACTCGTTTAACCCCGGGGCCACGTTTCGTGCCATGGGCGCTGACCGTTCCATCGCGTACTCTCTCTCTCTCCCTCTCTCTCGCTCTCCCATTCCCTCCTTTCTGTTCACCTCCCTATTCCCTCTCGATAGGCTCGAGCTTTCTGTCGCAGGGAGGCGCGCGATCGAGGCCCCAAACCTGAAATTTACGTCGTGTTGGCCCGTCGCTCTTACCTAGGCGTTTATTAACACTTTGGGACCGTTTCGACCGGGCACGGCAAAGTGAAACGGACCGTTCGGGTCGAACCGGTTAAGAATTGAATTTTCCTTGGTGGTACCTAGCAAAGCTTGCTAACATAGAAGTTACCGTGGAAGATGAACGAAGGAAAATCCAATACACCTCCCCGATTTTTCCACGTGGTAGATGCTGCCCAGGGGCGAAAGGATTCTCTCTGTCGTCGGAGAATGCTCGTAGGATCGGGTGTTTGGGGCTCTTTAACGGGGTGCTCCAGTTATAACGGCCCCGGGTGCCACGGTGACGGATGTCGGACCGTACCCCATTACACGGAATAGAGAGCCATTGGTCACTCCGGCGGAGCGTAGCTCAAATTGACGAATGGTAATGAGTTCGCCTTGTTAAAGCGACTACGCGCCGCTCCTCCGCTTTCGTAGCGCTCGACCCCGACCCCCAGCCGTCCCGGGGTCGTTTCTGCCGGAATTAAACTTCGATAGACACCGCGGCCGCACCTGCCGATGCGCCGCGCCGCTACCAAGGGGTTGCAACGACGATTCATCGTCCACGCAGAGATTAACGGCTGCAGGAACGCGCCCTACGCGGGAAAAACAGTGGCCACGATTTTTTCCGGAAATTACCGACTGCACGGCCAACGTTTTAATTGGAGGGCTGCAGAGGGGGAGGAACTGCAGCGGACCTGCTCGATCGGTTCCTTTCATCAGAGAGATGGACGGAAAAGTTGCCTGAAGTTACGCCATTCAGATACTGTAGTGGACCGTTTATGGCCAGTAAAAACTCTCCTGCAGTTTAAAAATTTAAAGATTTTTTTCTCAGCAAATACAACATATAATGGAATAAACCTTTTTGGTATTTATTAAGCTACTCTTGTATTATATAAAAAAAATTTAAAAAGACTTTTTTTTAATTTGTGTTCAATGGTTTTTTATAACGTCAATATGGTAACTCAAAAAAGAGGCCCATATTTCCCCACTCAGGCTTATCTGAGACAAAAAATTCGACAAGATTCTTAATTTGTATGAGTGCCGCTATCGCCCGTAGCTCAATTTACAATTTTTCTTGAAAACGCCTATTTTCTCGGTTATTTTTCGACATCCAAGATAGATATCCAATACTGCACCGTCTGAAGCTTAAGGGGTCTCCCTACTTTGGCGGCCTGAAAAGGGGCGCGATATTTGGGATTTTTTTTAAGAGAAACCCTCCAATTATATTAATTGAAAACTTTATAAGTACCTATATTTGTACATATTTATTAGGCAACATTTTAAAAAAAAATTAATTAAAAAACGGTACCTAAAACTTTAAACGCGTTTTTCTCAGAACGATGTTTTTCGAATTGGTTAGCATGATATCTCAAAATTCAGTAGATGTCCCATTCTCGTTGCTACTAAAACTAAGTAGGTTATTGAAAAATTAGACTTTTTCAACTTAAAAAATCAGCGAATTTTTTGCAGAAATCGATGTTTGTTTTAGACGCCGATAGCCACATTCATACGGATTACACAAATTTTTAAATTTTCTATTTCAGACGACTACAACGGCTGATTTTATGTTTACAATGCGCATATGATTTTTGTAAGATGCTCTATTTGCTAACAACTATTTTTGCATACAATTTTTTTTCATATTCTCTAAAGATTGACAAATGAAGCCACAAAGTTGCAGGTAAATATATTTAATGTTTCTCTTTTAAAACATTCCCAAATTTCGCATCACTTTTCGTTCGTCAAGGTAGGGAGACACCTTAACAATACTTCCCCCTAACCTGTGTACCTAATCTTTGTAAATAAACTCCTTCCATCCCGATAAATTTTACGTTAACTAAAACAGTAAGCCTTCAGCGTTACAACACTTTGAGGCATTTTAATTCATCCGTAAAATCATATTTTTCTACCTTTTCTCTCCGTTAGAGGCCTCCAGCTGGGAATTGCGTATCGCAGTGTCTTCTACGCGCGTTTACGTCAGTAGATTGCGACGACTCGTAGCTAGACACGGAGGAGGACGTTCCCGCGTCTCATTAGGGTGGTGTACGAGGATCGCGTCGCTGTCGAACATCCATTATTCGCCTCTCGCGAATATTTTCGAACGAACCAACATCTTGAATCAAATCGACATCTGCCGATCGTTGGAACCATCAGTGACGATGACACAGGAATATTAAGCGCCGTTTAGAAGTTCCCTACTTGACAGTGACGGTTATCCATGGCTAAACACCGCTGTCCCTGACACCGAGTCCCATGGTACCTGACCGCTTTGAACGCGCGTGACATTCTCGCGCGGTGACCCGGCGACTGTGGAGTCGAGTGCCTTTTCTTCTGCCTCTAAGGAAGAAGAATAATAGACAGCAGGGAAATTTGCAATCTGCGCGAAGGGACACCTTCACCAACCTACACGGTTCAACGACCTTCGCCAATTCTCTAATCTACTAGAATCTGTCGCAATATAATTCTCGAAAATGTCCTCCGTAATTCGAGCGATCGAAGCCTGCATGGAACGCTGAAACACAGCTCTCTCTTCCTTCGCATCTCACCTTCTTTGTTTCCTCGGACGTAGGTATGTAAGTAGGTACGCAGAAACGACGGAGGGTCGGTACGGTGCACGTCGTTCCTCAGCCAGGCGTCCCTGCGCCACCCTGTTATTTTCTGGAGGGCAAATTATCTCGGGGCCGCGGCTCCGCCATGCTCTCGATGCACTTGCCGCGGTGGCCAGTCCCGTGCATTACCCCGGCTAGTTGCACAGAAGAAGTAGCATCTTCGCGCACGTATCTCGAGCCACCACGGCGCATCAAGGCACGTCCTACTGGATTGCGGATCCAACGATCTCGCCATGCTGCTACCTGCTCTACGTATACCTACGTTCCGTTTCACCTCGCTTCTGTCTTCTTTGTACCGTCACGGACCTAGCGAGAGTTCCCTCAAGCGTGGCCAACGCTTGTCACATGAAACTCGATGCCTCGAAACAATGGAAGGGGCTCATACGAGCGTGTGTCCGAAATGGGGTGTTACCGAGTTGCAGCAAATATTTGCCACTTGTGACGGAGTCTTGACGTGCCTTCCTACTACTTAGTTATTTTGGACATTGCTGAAGTATTTCCACGCCTGGCGATAGTCAGGGCTTTGTTCCAGGCCAAGCGTCCCTTGACCAACCGTGAAATTCGGTCCTGATTGGGCCAAGTCGCTGCGAGTTAGTCTCAACTGCCTTGAAACAACAGTCCAGGGGCGAAATTCAGGGCGACGAGTCTTCGTAGCCCGGAGATCTTGACGTAGAATGTATAGAGGCACGTCGGCCGTAGGATATTTCTGGCGGAGAGAGCGGACGTTGGTTATCGCCAACGCATGGTCGCAAGCCTGACGCGTGTCTGCAAGCTCTTACTCACGAATGCCCCACGTTCGATTCTTTTTACTCCCTCCGAAACAGTCGGACATTTATTATTATTATTATTATTATTATTATTATTATTATTATTATTATTATTATTATTGAATCAACGGGAGAACCCTTTAGAATACAAAATGTAGACAAAATACTAAGATAAAGAAACATACAATAAAATACAATAAAATAAAAATAAAATAAAATGAAAAACATAGAATATAAAGTAACAAAACAGAATATTTTACGTTATTTAGATAACGCGCCTCCGCTGCTCGTAACATCGCAACGCGCTACCTAAACGTCCAGAAAGAGACTACGTTGTTCCTCATCCATTCCTTCTTCCTTCCAAGTTTCAACTGCTACCATCGCTTGACTCGTTGAAAAGGGTATCCGTTGTTCGTGCACGAAGCTTCCAGATTAACGGATAGATATTCCCAGCAGCCCGTACACAGGGCACATGTATCCACGATCGTCCATTCCCCTCGTAAACAATTTATCTAATCAAAGGGTAAATGGTCCACCCGTCGATCGACATCGTCCTTTGGACGTTATCGCGCAGCTGACCGGAGCAAGTGTCGTGCCGTCGAAAGGGTTGCCGCGCGACGAAATCCCCCTGGGAAATAGCTGGGAAATAAAGGAAAAAGCCGGACAACGAGCCTGACCCTTCGCCCCGGCTCGAGTTTACCCCTAATATTAATTTAATAACGTGGAACGGGAAGAATTGACAGGCAATAACAGGCTGGCAATCAGACGACGTCCGCCCCGGTAGTTAGGAACCCTTCTCGACTCGCTCGCCCGTACATCTCCAAGGAGAAGAAGGTCGAAAGAAAGGGCGAGGGACGCGGAGGCTGGCAACCCTTTCACGAATGTCACTCGAAGCGGCGTTCGAGTGGCTTTCGCCCAACACCGTACACCAACGGTTGTTGTTCTTGTTGATTTCATCGCACGTCCGCGACCCTTCGGGAATCGAGAAGGGGTTGGAACGACATAAGGATTTAAGGGGCGGCCTCGCAGGCTCCTATTATTCCTGAGGAGCCCCGGCCCGATGGAATTTCGCTGCTGGAGGGTGATCACGTACCCCCTTGTAAACAGAAAAACGCGAGCCGCACGTTGATTCGCTCTCCTCTCCATTCAAACTGTTCGCGCCCACCGAATTGTTACCCGAGCTTTATTACCTTATAAGCTACCCCTCGATTATACTCTACGAGGAAAACCTCGCGTTCGTGTTTCCCCGGTGAAGTACTACAAGAGAGGAGAATCGAGTCCGATCGGGACTTTGTTAAAAGTGCAGACGGCATAAATCAGTGGATGGTCTCGCGCGGGCGGGCGGGCTCGCTGGCGGAAAAAATAGAACTCATCGGTTGAGACCGTGTCGTGAGGTCACCCCGTCGGCGGTATAAATATTTGAAGTCCCGAATTAAGACGAGATGATAAAGCGCTTCCAAGTAAGCACGACCGAGCGGCGCGGCGGACGGGTTCTGGCTCGTATCAGAGCCGCTCTTGTGCCTCGTCTTCAGCCGTCCTAATACTTTCGCTATCTGACCTCCGCCGTCCAGCTCCGTCTCTGTTGCACGCCCAACCCTCGCCGCCTCCTCCATCTCGTTCGCCTCTCGTCCCGGTCCCCGGCCGGTGTCTTCTCGAGGGCTGTCAATCTCGAGTGACGGGACGGAGCGTCGGCTGATCCTATATCCAGAGGGGAGCAGACCGGCCGCCACTTCACCAAAGGCGTCGTGACGTCAGGAGGCGACGCCCGACAAGAACACGGGAACGTGCACGCGCCGAGCAGATCCACCGGAGTTAATCGCGGCTTCCAAGCGGGCGAAACTGCAGCGTTAAGCTGGGATCAAAGGGTGACACGAGTCGTGACACTGCGCAGCATCTTACCTGACCAAAGTGCTTTCACTCGGGATAGTTAATTCTGCTCGTCGTTACGAATTTATCAGCGGCCGCCCTTTGTATCGCTCGTGTTCGTGTATTTTCGGACTGCTAACCGTGGCTCCAATTACCTACTGTCTGTCGAAACACGACGCCCCCATTGTCATAGCAAACGTTGGGTGGCGATATTTCGGCACAAAGCAAGACGTCGGCCTATGCACGCTGAGGCACATCAGGGCGTATTGCGCGGCGCTGATGAAATTAACGGAAGCCTGCTGCCGGTCGTAGGCATAGCCGCGATTATTCCAGAGGCGAATATCGCTCACGGCTAAGACAGGCGGCAAGGGGAGACACAAGCTTCCGTTGTCAAACGCATTTAGTTACTACAAACGGGAACTTGAGAGGATGCCCGCGGGTTGTGTCGTCGAGACTCGTGGAGCTTAATTACCGGAGCACGACGAAAAGGCGAGTGTAACCAGCTCGAATCGAACGGAATTTATCGATTTCTCCTCTCAACCTCTTATCATGTAGGTATTCAAGTTCTTTCCTGCTGTATCGTACTTCGATATCAGAGTTCTAATTGGATAATTTATTTATTTATAGTATACGGGTGAGCAGCCTTTGGTGAGAGGTACAATGTACAGTAGGGTGGCTCTTATTTTCGATTTTTGAATTTTCTTCGGGGCACCCTCCACAATAGTTCCAAATAATTAAAAAAAAATCTGTGTAAAGTTTCAGCTCGATCGGATAGCGGGAAAGGGTGCCCCTGGGCGGTTAAACATTTAAATCATTATTTAACAGCTCGCGAAGTCGATTTTATATAACGTCTTCCAAGTTATTGATTAAATAAAAAAATATGCCAAACAAAAGTTGTAGTTCCGGACCAGGAGCATCTTTTTTGGTGTATTACTATTTTTCGTGCGACAAACGGTTTTCGAAAAAAATCCGAAAAACTAAAAAAAAAAACTTTTTTTTTCAAATTTTGAAAGTTTAAATGCTTCTAGAACCCTTTTTATTTATGAAGGTGAACAAAAAAAATGGGATTTTTATTTTCGAGGACTATTTTTTAAACATTTAAGGGGGGGGTGCATATACCGAAATATGCAAACAAGATAAAAAAAAATTTTCTTCTTATTTTCAGTGTTTGATATGTGATGAATGTTTCCTGAAAAGTTGGGGTCGAAATTCGCAAAAATATCGGAGATATACGCATTAGAAGTCAAATATGCTCATTGGTGGCAGAGACGTAACAGCATTAACCTTTAGGGTTGAAAATGAAAAATACACATTTCTTTCAGTCTTCATAAATAAGAAATTTTCGATATACATGTAATTTTCAAAATTTGCAAAAAATCGGACATGAAATCTTGCACTTTGTAGGCAATAAAAAAGAAACTATGAATCAAATCAAATATCCACGCCGTCACAAAACTGAGTAACAGTGTTTCATATAGCCATGCAAAATTTGAAGTAAATCGGTTGAATAGTATTCGAGTAATCGTGGGTAACATGCTAGAAAATCATGATATCCAGAAAAATGCATTTGAATACCTCACTTCTGACGTCTATATCTCCGATATTTTTTTGCGAATTTCGACCCCAACTTTTCAGGAAACATTCATCACATATCAAACACTGAAAATAAGAAGAAAATTTTTTTTATCTTGTTTGCATATTTCGGTATATGCACCCCCCCCCTTAAATGTTTAAAAAATAGTCCTCGAAAATAAAAATTCCATTTTTTTGTTCACCTTCATAAATAAGAAGCGTTCTAGAAGCATTTAAACTTTCAAAATTTGAAAAAAAAAAAAATTTTTTTTTAGTTTTTCGGATTTTTTTTGAAAACCGTTTGTCGCACGAAAAATAGTAATAAACCAAAAAAGATGCTCCTTGTCCGGATCTACAACTTTTGTTTGGCATATTTTTTTATTTAATCAATAACTTGGAAGACGTTATATAAAATCGACTTCGCGAGCTGTTAAATAATAATTTAAATGTTTAACGGCCCAGGGGCACCATTTCCCGTTATCCGATCGAGCTGAAACTTTACACAGATTTTTTTTTAATTATTTGGAACTATTCTGGAGGGTGCCCCGAAGAAAATATTGAAAAAAAATTTTACCAAGAGTAAATAAGAGCCACCCTAATGTACAGTGACAAGATGTAATATACGCAAACACAAAAGTTATTAGACACTATTGTCGCGCACTAAATATAAGAGCTGGTTCTTGAAAAAATATATACAGCGTGACAGAACTTATTGGCTAATTGTAAGTAACACAAGCAGCCAATGGAGTTATTCTCACCGAAAGCAGAGGTGTGGCATGACCGGTGAAAAAGCGGAAATTTGATCTCTTTACTCGTTTAAATCTGTTCTCGTTCTGTTTTGTCTCGTGGTAACGCTGTTTCTCTACTCTGCGTCTTTTTCACCTTCCTCCGTGATAAAATCGGCCTTACCCGGTCATGAGAAAATAAGTAAGTAAAAGTAAAAATCGAAGAGCAGTCGATATCATTGATTTATAATCTTAAAAAGAAACATTAAATCCGATACAGTCCCGCTCTGTGGGAGAGAAAGCATGCCGGAGATGCCATAATTCGGTGATACATAATAGAATCTAATTAGGTAGCAAGAAAATCTGTAACGGGAGGGCAAAGATTTCGGTAGATTTGGCTGGAGGCGATAGTGACAACGAGCGCGCAGGGGCAAACAAGGAGAAGAGATGTTACTAATGTCAGTCACGAACTCAGAATGGAATCTCTCCCAGCTGCCCGCCGTCTTCGAGAGACGTATCCGTTTACCCGTGAAATCTTCGTCCCTGAAATTAATAGCATCGCATTTTTCCACCGCAACCGACGGAGTTACACGCCGCAATCCTCCAGCGAAAAAGCTTTCGTCCTAACAGATTCTTGGGTAAAAGACAAGCTCTCTGTGCCAAGAAAACCTGCTAATTCGTTTAAGGAGGCATCGATCCGTAACACCGAGAACGATCGATCTTCCCTCCCCCCGATAGCAGAGCATTCTCCATCGATTTATTCGCGCGTCAATCAACTCTCTCTTCCACCCTCTATTCCCAAAAGCGCCGAGCGAACAGCGGCCCGGGCCGAGCGGATCGGAAATTTTGCGGAAACGAATGCACCGGCATACCTCGCTCCCGCTTAGTTGCGAGTTTTTGGCAGACGAATGCCGGAGCGTTTAATTAGAAACACGAAACTGGCAGAGGGGCTCGGCGAGCGGCGAGAGGCGGTGGATAAGCCTGGGAAAAGTTCAAATGCAGGGACATCCGGCGAAAGGAATTAACGAGACAGCCGAGCAGCCCGCGCAATTCTAATAAAATATATCGGCAATTAACTCCCTAAATATTCTCACAGCGAAACGTCGTGATCTATGGCGGCCCCGCGAGCCCGGCTAAATTACTTTGAATCGCCATTTTTCAGGGGCCCGAGCAATTGCCCTCTCTGCGGTTGCCAATTATTGCGGAACCAACGACCCCGCTCCTTTTCCTCGCGTTCATTTTCTCGTCCACTGAAGATCTTTATAGAAATTCTTTATAGAAATTCTCTTTGGAATTCCACCATGTAAAGACAAATAGCTGTCCGCTGTCCTTTTAATTTTAAATTGCTCGCAGTTGAAGAAGTGGCTGTCGCAATCGGCCATTTCTAAATAAGAATCCGTTACGATCGCGATCTCAGCGAAAATTCCGTTCGAGGTCCGCTAACTAGACCACTTCGAGCGGCGCTAACTCATTTTTCTAATTACGCGGCCACTTCTGTCACGCGTCGGACGTGCAAAGGCGCCGATCGAGAAGAGAGTTGCTGCTCTCTGTGCCGTTGATAAACTTAGGTGTCGGACGTGAGAGAGCGTGGTCCGACTGGTCGGAGGCGGTCGGGCTCTGTGCGCGCTCCTCGAGCGCTGGGGGACCGAGCGTGTCTGCGGAAAAGGGTGGAGGGGGTCCCGACCCGACCCGACCCGACCCTTTGGTAGATCAAAGCGCCCCCAAAGATCAATACGCTCCTGAGACGCAGGAGGGCTGCTCCGCTCGGGAGAAACAGAGGCGGGACGCGGCGAATAGAATGCGATGGCTCGATATATACTATATGCCGGTTGATTGAGGGTACAGGGCATTAGCTCTCTTTTCTCTTTCCCCTCTCCTTTGCCAAACACGTCACGTACTACTTTTCGGCCGAACGGAAGCAAAGGGGCATAAATAGGCGCAATTAAGGGAGCTAGAGAGCCGCGGTCCTCGGGAAAATTCCCGCGACGAGCACGATCCGGCGGAAGCAATTTAGCTCGGTTGTGCTTCTTCGTCTCCGTCGTCGTCGCCGTCGCCGACCCGTTGGCTCGGATCGAGGAAGCGGCGAGTCGTCGTCGGTGAAAGAACGGGTATACAAGAGAAACGGAAGCCGGGCCTGATAGCTTTCCGTTTGTTTTCCTTGGACGGTGGCAAAATCTGTTGACCGTTAACACGTTTAAGCGGGAATTCCAAGCGGCTGATGGCACCTCGGAAGCTTAGCCCAACAATACCTACACCGAAACACTTACGATCAATCAGCGCAACAATAATTTTAGGTCGCTTTCTGAGAGAAGACTCGTGGCGGATAAACTGCTGCTTCTGTATAAAGTAGTCTACAATCGAATAGATTGTGCTGACTTGCTATGCAGGTTAAACTTTTACGCCCCGCGCAGGTACCTCCGCACTCGGCCTGTGTTTAGTTTCAGATTGCCGTCGTATGCTCATCACACGGCTGATCCCGTCAAACGTGCAACGCGTGAATTCAATGACCACTTCCTGGACATTGATCCGTTCTCTAGTTCAATGGGTAACTTTTGCGTATTACTGCAGAGGGATGTGTTGGATATGCGCGTAGGTGTGACTGTGTGATAGACAGACTCTGTATTTGATATGTTTCATGTTGTTGTGTTGAAAAGGGTTAATCCCGTTTATGGTAAATAATAATAATTCGTCTCTCGAGCAACGTCCATTATGATCTAAAAAATACCCCATTATGCAGGCCCCGGTTTCTCGGACGGTCTCTCGATTACGTAAATATCACGACCAGCCAAAGTGCATCGGTTTTCGACGTGGCCCCCGAAGAATTAGGTAAATCGTGTGCAAATGGCTGGGCCGTGACGTTCTCGTGGCCGCACCGTCTCGGGTCACGCAAGATACCGGCCAGATATTTGGTTAAATATTAATGACGTCGTTAAAACAACGCATTTGCGGTTCGTTAAACCGGAGGGGCGCGCGTAACGACTGGCCGCCGAGGGCTAGCTTCTACGAGCTATTCGGTTAAAGCACCCACAGGCGATACAGAGGCCGGGGCTTACCTTCCACAGTCCCATATTCTTTACCCACCGCACCGGTTACATACATTCTAACGACGCGATAAAACTTCTGATTAATTCCAACCTGCACTCGTGTTCTCGACGGAAGCCATGCCTTCGACAATGTTCGTGCGGCATTGAACTCTTGGCGATTCGAATATGCAGTATATTCTAATTAGACTCTCACTCCCCCCCGTAAATGTTATTTAACGCGACGTGACGCGACGGTGTGTTTTCGTAAATTCTCCCGTCATAAATCTAGCGGGCTGGTCCCGCGCGAGAGATACGATGGACGCGCCGCGATTATTTAGGCAAAGGAGGAAGTTAGATAAAAAGTTGGTGGAGAAGTTGCGTCAAATGAAAAGCTATCGCCTCGGCGATGGAGTTTCGAAAGTCTTTCGATTTGCATCTCCTTCGCGGGGATCACCATAAATCCGTCCCGCTAAATCCACGTAAAGTTTCTTTTGGATCCCTCTCTCCTTTTTTTTTTTGACTGGCAAATTGCAAATTCGATTGCTTGTTCAAACACCGATCCTGATATTAACTCGTGAGGCTTTCAAAAGTCTTTCTCGACTTCCCAGATATAAAAGTCACAACTACTATAATTAAACCCATCTTTTTTTAATTTCGCCCCTAATTTTCGTTCGAAGTTTAACCGAGTGCTGGACCAATCAAGGGTCTCCTGGGGAAAAAGGTGCTTTCAGAATCAGCGATAAAAGGAGAGGTGAAAAGTCACGAGGTTAAGGGTTGCGCATCCCCCGTAACAGGCAATCGCGTTAAAAATATGGACCCTGAAAAGCAACTGGTCCCGGATCGAAGCCCGCCACTAAATTCGAAAGCTAATCTCGAGAGGCAACGAGAGGCAACGAGAGGCAACGAGAGGCAACAGTCCCCCGGAAAAAAGAGAGGGGGCCTTGTCGGCGATAAAACTGTTGGTCGCTATGTAAATTCCCTCGTTTGCATGCTCGCCGATGAGATTCGTCCTGCTGACGAGATTGCACGGCACTCGATGGAAGAGAGGAGAAAAAAGGAAGACCAAGGATAGGCCAGTCCAGCCACGATAAAGGCGAGCTAAGGGCAGGGAGGTGATATTTCAAGGGTGGCCCGCCCCTGGATAGAAGCCGCCGCAACTTCCTTAGGTCCGTGAACGAGTAAGCGACTGGACTAGTTAGGGACGACGAGCATAAATCCTCCAACGAGACGAGGGATGACCGGGCCGCACGCAAAGTCCCACGATCTTTTCCCTCCCCGAGCAACCCCCTCGGCCGCTCTGTCGACCTTTGCGTCCCATCTGCCTGCATTTCCTCCGTTTCACCCAGCCTGCAGACACGAGGGCGGTTTGCTCTGTGTTTTCAGCGAGATTTGCACTCTGATTCACCCTCTTGTCTAGATTACTCGAAGGGTGTTTCTGTTATCAGCCTCCGCAGTGTTGGAATTTTCTAAGGAACTCGAAATCGAAAGTAATAATTCCCTTTTGAAGGAGGTAGCCAGCACCCTCTCGACGTCGTCCTTTCCACCCACGCACTCAGCGCCCATTCAACAGCTGGATACCGGGGAATCGAAGCTTAACGAGTGGCCTTTTTCCACAATTAATGTTCCAAGACGCTCGGACGTTCCAAGAAGAGCCGAGGAATGTCTCGAGGGGGTTGTTTGGCACGCAAAGGTCGACAGGGTGACAGGGCGTTAGGACGTCAGACGGTGGACATTCCCGACACATGCCGATCGACTCCGAAATGCCAGCCGGAATCTCTCCAGCCGTAGTCCTCGCTGGGTCCTTTCGTCGGGCATATTTAGGATTCCAAGACGCCGTTGCCGTCTCCTGGCCTCTTCCCTCCGTCCGTTCAGCGGTGTCCTTCCGCTCTGCCGCCGAAACTCCACGCTACTGATAGCGTGTCAAGGTACCTATCGCAACTGGAAACTAAGGGCGCTGCGTAGAAAGACTTAAGAGCTTCTTGTCAACGAAGGAACGTGCCCAAAGGAATAAGAAAGGGGAGCGGAGTGACGGTCGGTTTTCAAGAAGGGACGAGTCTTTAGCGCCGTCGAGAATTACCGCGATAAATTCGATTCGCGGCAGCCGGTCCGTGACTAGAAGTTATTACGAGCGAAAGTAGAACTCGTTTCCGTGAAGCCGCGCCGCGCGCCGGGACTGTCATAGAATAATACGGAATGCCATTGTAAACGTCAGTCGGGCGACGCGGCGGCAGTTGATCGATGGCCACCCGTCAGTTGGCACCACTTTTAATTAAACCGCCCTCAAGATTAGCTCCCCTCTTCTGCCCCGACTCCTTGTAATTGTTTTAAATCTCACCCCCCACGACCCGAGCAGAAGCTCCCCGCTGGCACTTTAGCCGAGGAAAAAAACCGCAGCTTGTCAGGGTGACAGATTCACCGGCCTCACTGACATTTATAAGCTCCTACGGAAAGGGTTCGCCTGCATCCTGTCGCCCCTTAAGCCCTTCAAAACCGATTTCTTTATTTTCCTCCTTAATTTGCTTGGAGATTAGCGACACAGATTTTTCATCCCCCTTCCTTCTTTCTTCTCTGTGGTCGGGGCGAGAGGTTCTGCGACGCTCGTCCAGCCGAATGAATCACCCACTTGCACGCGTATTATCGATTTCGCGAGGCAATGCAAGTATAGCAGGCTCGTTTGTAGAGCAATTAAGTCCGAGTTGGAAATCGCCCTCCACCTACTGTTTCAACAGCCTTAAACCGTCTGATAAGGACATTGGCGATCAACGAAACGGACGTGCTGTTTTACTCTACTGGAAATAATTCATGGAAATCTCGTGTACCAGGACCTGTCCATCCGTCGGGAGAGCTCGGTGGAAGGAATCGGCGTTCCGTTCCGGAAACACGTCCAAGTAATTATCGCCGAAGAGGTCGGTCAGCCATTCCGGAACCGCATTCTCCCCAAAAATACCCCGGCGAACTGTAGGGTGGAGCGTTACGGCGCGGGCGTACCGTAAATTGCTGGCGCTACGGGTTATAGCTGCATCGAATTGGCCCGCGCTGCTTGACGCGCTTAAACCGCGAACAATTCGCGAAGATGCTGCCCCGGCCGGGCGAACTGCCGTCTTGGGAGCCGTGTTGCACTCGTTGCACATGCAGTCCCGCGAGTACGACCCTGGCACGGACGAATTGCTTGCGGCCGGGGCGGAATTCCACGGAATCCGGGCCGAGCCGTGTTTATTGTTCGCGATCAGACCGTGCGTCGGTGCCTGCGGTCTGGTGGACGCGGGAAAACACGAGGGACAGGTAGCAAGGAGAGAGGATAGAGGGAGGAGAGCCGCCATTACACGAAAATAGACGTCGGGCCACGGCATCTGGCCAACATCCTCGACGTACCGATAAACACGCCACTCGAACCCGCCGCGAAAAACCCCGCTATCTACTGCATTTCTTTCATCTCGATCGCGACTCTCGGATCCCTTTAGCCCTGCCCGATCAAAGGACCACAGGCCCGAGCGAATAGTCCTTTGCCGTGGTCGTTTCTTCCCCGTCAAACGCAGACGCCGCGCCGATAACTCGATCGGCTGCTACGGCTGTCGGGTGAATCTTTATGATCGTACGAGCCTTCGAGGAGCACGCGTGATCCCTAATTGATTAGAATAATTAAACCCCACAGCTATCTTTCACCGCGCCCACGTGCATTGGGTAAGGGGGGGGGGAATTTTAGAACTGTCAGAACTGTCGAACCACAAAGGGTTAGAAAGTTCAAATGCCCCCGTAAGATAACGTTAAAGTTTTGGTATACTGGTTAGAAACAGGCAATGTCCACTCGGCACGAAACGCTTAATTTTTCCTGTCCCCACCCCTTACGCCTCGTGTACGGATCACGAGACATTTTTCGCCCCCGCTGCGTTTAATCCCTGGAATTCCGTTACGTTTCGAATATTCGCCCCGTGGGGCATACGTATCGCCCAAAGTCTCTGGAAACCAGACGATCGAACTACCTACTTCGAACTCTGTCTCTGGCTGCGAAGGGGGATGATGGTTGGGGGCGGGTGGTTTTCGTTCGGGAGTTCGGTGTCTGCGGCGGGATGTTGCGTCAGTGATACCAGCCGGATGATACTTCGCGCCCCGGGGCCATTCCCAGTCTGTAAGTTAGCCACGTACAATTACCATAGATCTCAGCTCGCGATGCCGTTTACAACGTTTCGACGAACGTTGTATGGATGGATACGTTGAACCGACGGTTAGCCAACTTCCCGAGAAACAAAGGGCGAGGAGGAGGGGAGGGCGGATAAACGGTAGTTTTGACGAGCGGTAGGTAGTCAACTCATGCCAAGATTAAGTAACAGTTAATCGTTTTAGGCGCGAATCTGAGCTTGATACGATGGTGTAACGCAAGGATTACGCGAGGGGAAAGCGATGGAAGGATTGCTGTGCCTTCCGTGCGATGTGAATTCGCAAGTAATATTGGGGAAGAAAGAAGTGAGATATTGATATGTGGAACACGATGGTAATAGAACAATAGAACAACTTCAACGATACATTATTACCGGTTAATTAATAGCAAATATATGTATCTGGACTATCTGGTATGAGATCTTTCAGGACTCAGTTCTCGATACCTGTAGAACACTTCTCGAATATGCTTCTAGCGATTGTAAACCAGAACGAGAGCATCGACAGTTTTATACGAGTTGTTTTAATCGACGAAATGCTAATTTATACGCCTGGTGAATTTCAGTTCCACTGATCGCCTTAAAACAGGCAGTCGTTCTTGTCGAACATGAAGCATTCCTTTCTCAATTAATTACACGGAAATAAATTGATGCTGAGAATTTTTCTTTGACACAATGTTTATCAACATCGTAAGCTTTAAAAAATATGTATGTTTGGTCAAAAATATGCATTATAGATGAAGCTACAGATGGATCATTAGAGAGGCTCTTTAAAAAAGTTTCTTTTGTTTTGCAGCGATTTTAGCGGAACGAAACGAAATTCATACTTTAGAATGCCTTTGCTTCTGCACTGAACCTGTAAATGAAGCAAAATTATGAAAATTACATCTGCGAGGTGGCGATTTTTTAAAAAAGTGCGTTTTTCGTTAAGCAAAGAGGGGGTTTTAGTTTCTTTTCATAAAAAAATAACTTTCAGCCCGAAACTACACATTTTGTGAACATGCTCGAATTGGATTTGAATCGATTGGAAGCTCCGTTTTTGGGTTATCACTGCAAAACAAAAGAAACTTCTTTAAAAAGCCACTTGAATGATCCATCATATGTTTGACTGAAGAAACATGTTTTTTTTTTTCAAGCTTACGATGTTAATAAACTTTGTATCAAAGAACAAGTCTCAGCAGCAATTTATCTCTTTGCAATTAAATGAAAAAGATATGCTTCATTTTCGACAATAACGACTGCCTAAGTAGTACATACTGTTAATCTACTTGGAACGGTTGTCATGCCACGCTCGTCTTAATCTACTTTCACGTGCGTCCCAGCGCGTAAGCTTCTTCTCGAAGGGGGCGAGGGAGAGATTTCGCCCGACTGCCTTGAAAATACAAATTTCGACGGTGTCGTAAAAAATTAATCTGCGGTTGGTCGATATTCGGTGGCGAATGGAGGAGAGCTTCGGACACGATGTGTTAAATGATCGGTGAGATCGGATCCGGCGACGGCTATACATAATTTACACGCATGTAAATCGCGCGAAACGATCGCCACTGTCCACCATTCTACGATCGGCACGAAACCACAGCGGCCAGAGTATCCGGGATAATTGGCCCTTTCGCGATCGAAATCGGCCAACGAAATTATACGCGTGAAAACAGCCCTTCGTCGCGCGAGACCACCGAGCCCTGTTTTATCTCTGCCAAATATTCCTGAATGGCAGAAAAACAAGCTGAACTAATTCTGCGGAAAAGTGATTATTAAATGCTGATTATGTAAATCCTTACGAACGTAACGACGCGAGAGGAAACGTTCGAGCAGCGTATAAAAATATAAACGTAGCACGCATCAGGTCTCTCTTGGATGTCGAGCACTCCGAGTACTTGTTGCAGCCTCCAGACATCTACGACTCGCTCGAGTGGCTCGAGTGACTCATTCGCAAAGAAATTTATAGATTTATATTTCGAGTCGCGGCTGAACGAAGCAAACTGTTAGTCAGCCCAGTGGTGCAATTAAGCACACGATGCAGTAACGATAGCTAGCGGTCGTATAATCCTTCCTAGAGACTTTTGCGATATTCTATCGGCAGAATATCGCTTCATCTTCGCATCCAGCGGCGCGGCGGGACCCTCGGCCGCGCACGGAAATATTAAGTCGGCCGTTTTACTTTGTCATCTCCGGTTCATCCCGACTGTCAACGGGGCTGCATTATGAATGCGAGGCAATTTAAAATTCATTAGAAGAGGCGCGGGCACAGCGTCGGCACCCCCCTGGCCTGTCACTTCGACAAGCCGAGCTGGAGGGGATAATTGTTCGTCACTGAGACTGTTCCGTAGAAGAAGATGAGAGAGAACACCGAGCCAATCTGCCCTGCCCCTCGCTCTTGTTTATTTAAATAATGCACGGGGGGTGAGCCTGGAAATGGATGACTACAAAGCCCCGAGATCCGCCACCACAGAGAAGAAGGAGAGGGAGGGAGTCTCGTGACAACCGAGGGAATCCACCTGCCATGCCGTGGAACATTAGCTGCCACTTTTCCGCTACTCGTCTTGCGCCTTTCTTCCGCTGGGATCCTTTTTTCCAGATCCGTTTCGCGATGCCACCCTCCCATCCTTTGTGGGCCGCTCTTTTCCGAGGAACTCTGCGTGGCCTTCTTTTTACGGCTCGAAACGGTTGGGGCTTGGAGTGGTGGGTATTCTAGGTTGTTTAGAAGATTGAATTTCAGAGGGTGGAGGAGGGATGTACCTACGGGGATGTCGCTGAAGGAGGTAGATGAAGACGAACGTGGTAGGACAAGCGGATCGTGCGATAGACGCGTATTTATTAAAGAACCTCTGGACGCGAGAGAGTGCGATTAATCGAGGGTGACCGATAACCAGTGGAGGGTGGATCGTTCACGTTGTCGAGCAACGAGATTGACTTGGACCAGGGCGCGCTTCGAATCTCACCCACGGCGTCAAATTCGAACCGAGGCAGGCCACCTTCTTGTCGACCCATTTTGCAAGTGTCGTCGTGGCGGCGGGCTAATTTGTCAGTTGTCGAGTTAGCGTCCTCCGGGGGATTCCCCTTTTCCGTGGGCCCACCCCATCGGGACGGTAATCAACCGGTGAATATCTAAACTGCAGCTTCGAAACTCGTCCCATCCCCGGCCACGTCCACCCCCTTCGTTCTCTCATTTATAAAGAAGAGGCTATCCCGGGACGGGAGGTGCGATTGATCCACCCCTGAATCCGTGTTCCGCGTCCCTCTTCCCTTCCCCTCCCCCGCCTATATAAGCCTTGTCTCGGCGTGCTCCGACTGATTTGGCAGTACTTACAAGGGAGATCCCCAATCCGGAAATTCAAAATATTTTCCTCCCCAAATTCACTCTAAGGGGGCTAATTTCAGATTTTCTGTCATAACTCAAGCACTGTGAGTCAGCAAACTATAGTCCTAATTAAAAGAACCAACTTTTGTCTGAAAACTATTCTTCGGAAAATACCTAGCCGGATTTTCATATACATATACACACCTGTATATCCTCTCCTACATATCCGAAAAGTTTCAGAATTATTTGGAATTTCCGGGCTTGGGGATCTTCCCTTGTTAGCTTCTGTAATTCTTCTTACGGTAAATTTGATTCGTTAAAACTACAAGTTAATGAGCGTTAGGAAGTGGAAGGCTGTGCCACCGTCAATTCGTTTCGAGCAGCGATCATTAACCGCAACAGCGACATCAGCAGAAATCAGAAGCGACACCTCGAGTTCACGGTTGCCGGCTCCCGGGGGTGGTTTCGAGGGAGCTGAGGACCGACAAGGGGGGTGGAGGGTGGGGGGGGGGCTTTAAACCCAGGAAATTTCTCGTTTGGTTCTAAGTGAATTGAAAATAAAAAAAAGGTGGCAGACCGCGTAAATAACGTCCAAGGCTCGAAGAAGAGCGTGGAGCGTGGCGCGGGCCAATACTTTTCGCATCGGGGTCGCAGGGGGCAGGGGGATTGTTATTCGTGCGGCGTAGAGGCTCGGTGTCGCTTTCACTAGAGTCGGTTACTGATAAACGAGCGGTTTCACCCCCGCTGAATGTAAACTCACCCTTCTTCCCCCCGGCACGTTTCAACCCCGTGGCATGGGTAGACCGGCCACGGTGTAAATCGTTTTCCAACTTAAACGATTGTCGACGACAGACCCGGAATTAATCGTCCTGATTTCGATCTGCGGATTGGCGACAGCCTCTCTAATTCTTCTTAAGCAGATCAGCTGCCTCTGGTTAACCAACGAGGGCGTATCCATTCAGCTACTTAGTCTCTCGGACCTCGTTCACGAGCAATTCATTAAAACGAAATGGAGGATTTAGGAAGAACGAGGAGGTGGAGGTGATGGAGGATGAATCGCGGGACAAAAGGAGGCTGCGTGGCTCGCGTACGTGAGCGGCCAAAGGTGGAACGTCACGTTCCGGCGAGGACCTCCGGGGAACGATGTCTCAAACGACCACGAGGGAACCACGGCCGTGACGCACCTGCACCAAATTCCGTCCCGTGTAAAAGTATTATATCGTATGTATTGAGGCGTGTACGTGCGCCACGGCCACGCGTGCCGCCGGGACGATAAGTTTGTCATAGCCAATTTATACAATTGGCATGGCGGCTCCTCCGCTATTTGCCACCGGGGACCTACGAATTTATGGCTAATGTCCCTCCCTCTCTCGATCCGCCGTACGTCTCTCCGTTGGACCGTGAAAAAGTAACCGCTATTTCCGCGCGGGAATGATGGCTCGTCGTGAACGCTTGCCGTCGCGATCCTTCAAACCCAACGGGACGCTGCGAGATGTCGTGGCTCGCTTAGGATCTCCGCATTCCTGTCCTTTATCACAATTTCGAGTGAAATTTTTTAGGCTTCATTAACGAAGGCAAGCAACGCTCTTCGTAGAACTAAGAGGAAAATAATCCCCCCGAGTCATATGAAACGGGAGGCAAATGTTTGTTTTGATTGCAAGGAGGCCACATCCCTCGAGCAGACCTTTCGCTTCACCCTTCTGTACGATCCCCCTGCGATTGGTATTCAGCCGGGCGGATCCCCTGGATCCGTGTAACAGCATCGGGGACATGTGTCACCGAGAACGATAGGTGGCAGCGGCCGGAAATAGCTGTTTAAAATTGCATCGAGGGGCCACCGTTAAAGGCACGTGCGCTTTTTAATGTCCCGACGAATGCTCACGATAATGTCCTTTAAGCTTTTATTAACGGTTAGCAGCGGTACGTGGGCCGAATCGCCATGGCCATTCGCATGCGACATCACGAACGGCCCTCCTTCGGGAGATCTGATAACACGTGAGACATTTATTTCGGCCGGAACAACCGCCACATAAACATCGATTCATTTCGCGTGGAATCCCCTTCTGCCCAATGTATACACGTATGCACGTATACACGTATACACAGAGCCGAGTCAGTTGCCTTCACTTATTCTATCTGCAAGTGTTAAAGACCCGTTCTGTCGCGAAAGGGAGTTTCTCTGCGCACGAACCTTCGCATCTCTGCCTTCGAACTGGACTAACACGTTGCACGCGAGTTTAGTGGTTTCGGATCAATAGGGAGGCGATCCCAAAGAGAAAGAGAAGTGTCCATTACGGCATTAAGCGCGCAAGAGGGTCCGTAGTCTCATGGGGAGAAAAGTTTCGGCAATGATTAACCGAAGTCCGAGCTGTAGCCCCGCTGAGTCGATGGAACTCGCCTCGGTTGATTTGCGGAAAATAATTATGTCCCGGTGCCAACTTCTCGATGCGAAAGTTACGTTCACGTCTACTTCGTTAAGATTTCGCTGTTGGACCTGATCGCTCTGGTGAACCTGATATCTGATTTATTTAGATGTGATTTGAAAGGAAATCAAATTATTTGAAATTCGAAAATGCTCATGTCCAGCTAGGAAAACCAATCACGTTCAAAGTTAAAATTTCGAGTGGAATAGCAACATTTATGATATAAATCGAGGCAACGTCGTTCGTGCTCGATGTTAGCAGCGAAATCGAGTGACTTGGCGACCGAAAAAAGCAGAGGAACGAGATCGAAAAAGCAGACAGTCTGTCGAACCTACCAAGAAACTGTAAAGGTGTCGATCGTGACAAGAATTTCTGGAAACACCGCCGACAACATCCGGCTTGTCGTCAAAATTCGGCTAGTGTTCACGATTGCGTAGAATTTCTTCGTCTTCTAGAAGCAACATGCTGCGAGGGCACGTGAGTTCGATTGAATTCATACGAGGAATCCTCAACCCCTATTTCCGAAGGAATCTGACCGCAGGTGAGCCTGCGCTTCACCCACCAAATCAAATCTTAATCATTTATAATGCCACGTATAGCATCTGCTTTGAAAATGCAACCAAAGAAGTTCCACGAATATTCTCGGCGTACAGATTAACCTCCGAGTGGTTGTCACGCAAATTTTCACATTTGTTCGATCTGCTTGACGCGAGACACGGTCAGGGGCGGATTTGGAGATTTGGTAGCCCCTTTCCGTGAAATATCATCAAATATTTTCGTTTAAAAGAGTTCGGATAATTTTAACATTAATTTAATGTGACAACTCACATATGAATTGTTGCTAACATGCTACACGATGAAAAGGGAATTGTTTTTAAAGTTGTTTCAAGCCTGTGTGTTTAAACTGCCGAAAATTTGCCAGCCTAGGCTACAGTCTACTTAGCCTGCATATAAATCCGCCCCTGGACACGGGCCTCTAACGAATACTAATCATTTCGGGTTTGGGGAGCGTTCTCCTTTGATAATACAGAATAGAACGGTGATTTTTGCAGCATCGGTTAGGTATGCGGACGATAAGGATAGGAAAAAGGCCGATGGCGTATTTTCCTGGCTGAAAGACATCTTCAAAGCGGGTAAGAACGCAATTTTCCGTTAAAATTAGGTTCCGAATAAGGAACTCCTACTTGGTGTGATCCCGCGAGCGCCTCGCGGGCCGCAGCGCCAGCCGCGATCGGACAGAAGCAGCGCTAATGTAACGCTTTGTAGACGCTAGGGTCCACGATGATCGAAACGCGATCGATTGCGAGGCTACGGTGACAGTGCTCAATTATCCCAAGGATAATCAGGCGTCGTTGATTAATTTCACACTCGAGGATGTGGCTGACAGGAGCGCCGTTAGACAGTTCCCTCATAGCACGCAAAGTTGCGCGTCCTCGTCGTTGGATCTCGGCAGTACGACCAAGTTCCTCGACGATCTTGCCAATCACCATTTGAGAATCGGACGACGGGAGAGCTGCTACGATTCCATTTCGGCAGCCAGAGATGCGGACGTCTACAGCCCCGACCCGACGTCGCTCGCTGCCTGCCAGAAATTTCTGGCCGTGCCAGACATAATAGACTCTTCCATTCGAACGATCATGAGCTGCAAGCCCCGGAACACGAAGACACCCATCAGGGAACCGAACATGCCAGAGAAGCGGGAGAAGAAGGACGATAAGAAGGAAAGGAAGAAGAAGAAGCCCGTGATACACACGAATCCCTCGAATGTTTACACAAAAGATGCGAGCTCAGAGTTGGAGGCCAAGCTGCACGATAACTTGGACGTAAACTTCCGTCATCTGTGGGCTATAAGGCTTTCCGAGGACGTGGCCGAGAAGAGCCAGGAGCACGAGGCGAAGCAGACTTGGAGCAACGGCCTGCAGCACCTGCAAAGCCCGACGATGGTCAGAGACGCGAATTATTCCAGCTTTCGAGCTCCTTCGGACAGCGATGGACTCCAGGAGATGAGGAACCTTCAGCTGACGATGAGCGGCGCGAAGGATTCCGTGAATAAAACAGACTCGAAAAGCGAGATCGGTAAGATGGAAGAATGTTGCTCGCAGGTGCCCAAGTCAGCAGAAGAGATAGGGAGCTTGGAGTCCCTGAAGAGGATACTGAAAACCCCCACCAGCCTGGCGGAAGGCGCCACTGACAACGAGTACAACGTGCCGACGGGAACGACCTTCGACGCTGAGGTCTCCGCGTGGAAGGACCTCGTCCTCAAGTCCAAGGTGCCGTTAAGTCCCCCGAAGGAAGAGTTTCTGCAAGAGGACACTGGAACGCGAGTGGAGATGCTCTCGATACGACCTGAACCACCGGAGCCAAAGCTGGACGTGCAGTCAGTGCGGTCCATGGAAGATTCTTACAGGGACGAAGAGGACGAAGCGGAGCTGTCAAAGGACTACAAATCGAGCAGCAAACCGATGGACTTCAGACGATCCGGAGGCTCCAGCGACTCTCAGAAGATAGACAGCAAGAAGCTGCACACCGGGGCATTTTACGTTCTGGGCGGTGTCGATGGATCCAGAGGAACGTCGAGGTTTCGCAGCTCGATGTTGATTTCAGCAATCGTGGGGAAGAACGTGAGTGGCGATCGTTCGGGATTTTCCACCAGCTCTGAAAATCGCTGGGCAAGGATGAAGGAACAGTTGCCTACGGGAGAGGGGAAGACCGGTAGTCTGTTAGAGTCAACGCATAGCCCTGACGACCGAGCAACTAGTGTCGAAGGTACGAGAGTTACTGCTGCTGCTGCTGCTGCCACTGCCACTGAGTCTCACCAGCAGCAATTGGCAAGCCGGCAGCAGGCGAACCAGGCCGAGGACGACGATTTTGCTGATAGTTTGAACGCCATAGCTGAAAGGGAAATCGAGATTTCGCTGAGCCGGCCGCATCAGGAGGATCACGAGAGTGGTGAAAGTCCAATGGCGGTGTCCACTCAGCGGGACCAAAGGAAACTCGATGGCGAAGAGCACCAGCTCACTCGACCCGACGATTTTCACGGCAGCCTGAATTACGCGAGCCCGTACGAGGACGATTACTTCCCTGGCTTTGATTCCGCGGCCACGGAACCAATGATGGGTAATATATATTCAGTATTTCATAGGGAAACGCACCAAAAACTCTTTAGCCTTCACACTTCCGCGGTATTCTTATCAATCACTTGAAAAGAATCATCCTGTATTCTGAAATGGTCAACGATCACTTTAACCCTCCGTGGTAGTTTTGAATCTTTTAACGTTTCAGTGTTAAAAATGTAAATTTTTAAATTTTAAAGATCATTAAATTCGCGATATTTCGGCTGGAAAATTGCCTGGGTTGAGATACACCACGAACGGTTAATTAACTAGTTGCTCTGACCCAAAGACATTCTGCATCTCATTATCCTTGGCCAAATATCATTCTCAGTAGTCTGGAGGATCGATTCCATTCCCATTGCACCACTTTTTAGAGAAACCGTCATCCGAGAGAAAGCCGCAGTCTCAACCGAGTATCCTTGTCAGAGAAGACTCGCGACCGGAAGCCAGAGAATCTTACGAGTTGGACGCAGACGGAGACGAGCATGTCCGCGAGGATTTTACAGTAGACGGTGACTACGTAAAGGTGCTGGGGGATCCCTACCCCTACAGCCGAGAACATTTCCAGAAGTGGCGAATGGCCCAACGCGACATCCCCATAGGCCGCACCTACGACAAGGCTGATTTCCTCTCGAATCCCTCTTCTGACACAGACACCACCGCGGACATGGAGATGCCGCAAAGTCGTAAGATGTCTCACGACGCCCGCGCCGCCACGCTGCCGCCCCCGCATGGTGAAGCAATACCCAACATTGGCTTAACCAACAATTAAATTCCGTCAACCTATGAAGATGCAGTTTCTTCGACCACAGTCAGCTACTAAGTGTTTCCTCCTAAGAAGAGTCCCGTCGTCGGTGCAAAGGCCCATTAATATTGTGCAATGTTGTCCAAAAATCAGTGAAAAATGAATAAAAAGACGCTCGTCCCGAAAGCTGCTTCACTGATGTTTCCTCCCTCCGAGTTTTATCCTATCACTCGCTTTCGTATCTCCTCTGAACCGAATCTTGCGAATCTTGCCTTGAAGCCACGAAGGGGACGCGTTTTCTGGATTACTTTATATTATTGAACGAGCACACAGATATGTCGCGAATGGACCAATCGCGGAGAGTCATCTTCGCTTCCTGAACCAGATCTGGTTCGACTTCCTTTTGGTCCTATGGACGCGATCGCGGCGCACGTAGGAAACGATCTCCCGGCTAATAAAGATGTGATACAAAGTGAATAGATGGAACGATATCTTGTTAGCCATCGCGATAATTAGGAAGACTGTGATACGCGGAATACAGTTAATACGCGAGTTCCTGTGTCCGCCGCGTAACCGATCATTACGCGATTTCTTGCGTCGACCTACGCCTCCCGTAAATGATCACTGATGGGATGGGACCCGTTTGCAATTAGCGTCTCGATCATGGCCACGCGGTATTTGCGTTACATTAGCGCAGCAGTTACAAATAATTTTATTACCGGAGAGCAATTCCGCGGAATAAGATTCTAAATTAGACCGGGAGCAAACTATCGTCAAATGAATTGTATGCGGAGTAACTTGTTGTGTATTTCTGGCGGGGGTAGCGGGTAATAGGCAATTCGTTCGCAATGGGGTATTCGTTCCTGATTTCTTTTCTTTAGTAGCAACACGAGGCAATGATATCGCAGGGAGCTTGTGAGTGAATAAATGTATCACGTGTTTCGAGCAGAAGGTGAAGAAGACAGCGCAACCAGCCATTCGTTGCATTTGGCGAACCCCCACGACTCACCGCCTCCAGCTGGAAGCATGCCTGGGATAGAAGGGGATGATAAAGACCCAGTGGTGAAGAGACGTACTGAATTCGAGGAAGATCTCTCGTCACATATTGAAACTATTCAACCAAATCCTACTAGTCCTGTGCACGGAGTCAGTGGAAATTACCCCAAGTCCTACGTAAGAAAGAGTAAGTTCTCTAACGGTGTTTCTTGATCGAGTCAGGGCATGGTGTGATCGATAATTTGAAAGATGTTTATCGTTCACGCAACAGCGGCGAGCAATTTGGTGCAAAGTCCTAAACCTGCGGAGGTGCTCTTAGACAAGAAACAGAAGGAAGTGGGGAACAAAGAGGGAAGTGTTCATCTGCTTAGACAGGAGCAATTATCGAGTACGTGCAATGGTTAAAGTGTATCTTAAGTCAGAGGGGTATTACATATTTTGCGTTTTATTTATTCTTCTAGCGGTGAGTAAAGAAGAGATCGAGGAAATTTACGAGTTGAAAAATTACACCTACCTTAGGCCAGAGCGGATGAAAAATTTGCGCTTCACTGTGCCATCGAATCCACACGCGAATGATCCAGAATCTTTTCCTCCCTCTTAATTAAAAATATTCAAAAGTATTTCAATGGACAAGTGAATAATAAATTTACGGTGATATCTCGTCTTGGAGGAAACTTGCGTTAAGTTTAATAGTCATTCATCCCTTCCCTCAATAAATATTCACCAGTCTCACCTTATTAACACACTAACAAGTAAACATTCACTTATAGTGAATGGAGTTTCCCGATTTGGAATATATTTTTTCAAGGGCACTCATATGTAGTAGTGTAGTAGGTAACTGAGAAATCTTGAAAATTATATCTGCAATGGACCTATTCTAGTCGTGTTATCGAGGCTTTCGCGAAAAACGGCAAAATCCTCTTATTTCAGAATAATTGGCTAAAATTCGGGTTTTTCGAGATAACTAAAAAAAGAAAGGCCAAAGAATTTTTTAAATATTTTTTTCGGATTCCTCGCACCAATTTACTTCAAAATCCATGTTAACCTGTTTTTTAACTCCCAGGGACCACATCTGGGCCCCTAGGGCAAGATACCAATTCAACGATCTTCACATTCACTGCTCTACCGTGTTCGAATAGAATTGTAAGTGTTTTCGTCATGTTTCCCCATGTAAAAAATTCGCCGACCTTTCCTTTCTGAGTTGTCTCCAAAAAACCGATTTTTTATTACTACCTTAGGAATTTTTTTTACACAGAAAATAACATCATATTCGGATTCAGCAGCTGAAAAAACATACAGATGCCAGGTTTCAGCCAATTATTCTTAAATAAGAGGATATTGCCGTTTTTCGTGTACGCCCCAATGACACGAGTAAAATAATTTTTCAGGATTTCTTAGTTACCTACCATGAGTACTTGTATACAATGTAGTGAATGTTTACTTGTCAGTAGGGTAGGATTTAGAATTAGAATTCACGCCCCACCGTTTGTCTCAAAGACCAATTCCAGAATTCCACGGGCTTAACGCTGCAAACCGCCACAGAGGGCAGCACCTCCGTATTCGGTAAACGTCACTCGCGAAGTTCGGCCGCCGAGTCAAACCTAACTTCGATCTTACCACCGGGTAAGAATCGCGGAACCGTCGCGGAGTACGAACGTGTCGCGGTGCGATAACCAGTGCAACGGGACATCCAACGTCCTGTGAAATCTTTAAACAGATTTACTGCGCGAAACGGGTTCGGATCAACCATCCTTCATGGCCCATATTGGTAAGCAAGTCTCTCCTTTCTGTTCTTGCCGAAGCTTCAAAATTCAATTAAACAGTCGCTAATTGAATGGACAAAATCACCACGTGTACCGTGGTTACCTGGTCCTCGACCAAAATTGTTGAATTCCACTTCTGGAACAGAAAATTATAGATATATAATTTTTTACCGATCCCCTAGGGGTTAAAATCTCCCTTTACATCATCGTCTTTTTCCACCTTACAATTCTACTTCTTACATCTATATTATCCTGAGCCTCTAAATCAATCGCCTCTGATCACAGAAAATTATCTTCCTCTAATGATGCAGTATACCTATAAGTAGTTGATATCCGGAAAAAGTAACTTGACAATCGCCACTGGGACCAGATGCTAAGTATTCAATGCTTGAAGAATACCTTGCATACTTCGATTTCCAGGGTTTAGAGCTCCCTGGGCCCTCTCTGAATCGGGTCAGACCGAGTAGATCGAGCATTAATCCCGGCCCGACACACCTGTCGTGGATCGAGGAGGCACGGCGGCACAGAGAAGAAGGAGGAGGGCTAGGGGGATGATAAGGCGGGGAAGGATCGGCTTGGTCGTTGGAGCGGACACGTGTAGTTAGGCGGACGGCGCGGCGTGGCGGCGTGGCGGCGTGGCGGCGTGGCGGCGTGCATCCTCGAGGATGGCGAACGCTGTTCCGTGCGAACTATCGACCCGCGGAGTGAGATGCGTGCCTACCGGTCACGAATCCCGCTTCTGCCCGGAGGCTGTTATTTCACCGGCGGCACTACCATCTCCGAATCCTCCGCCCTATCTAATCATTCAAATCGCGGCGGTCCTAATCGCGGTACACGCAACGCCGCCCCGCCAGACCATCGGTCTTCTTCGGCTCCGCAGCCCTCAACCCCCGCCCAAAATAACGCAATAACGTTCTGCTTGAAAATTTCTGTGTGGAGATTTCATGGGAAGTTGTTGGAAGGTTCAGCTGTTGCTTGGGTCCTCTGGTTAAATTGGAGTGGAGTCTAATTTTGCACGTGCTTCTGTGAAACATTGGGGATGAGTTGGGGTATACGAATAGGCAGCGGCGAGATATTGTTCCCGGTTGTCGGTGCTCGAAAGGAGGCGCCATGCAGGACGATTTTCAGAGTGATTTGCAATATCTGTTGACGAGAAAACGAGCAGGGACTTGCAGATTGACCGAATGGACGTGGACGTGTAGGTTAACGCGAAGAAAATTGCGATCCCAGTGATGGGATACCATGATTACGTGGAAATCAAGACAAGTGACGTTATCGTACGATGATTCGCCCGTCAGGGCGTCCCGTCCTCGATGCTTTGTTTCTTTATTCGCGCGACTAACGGCTCCGGAATAACGAGTTTCGCACGATCGGTCGAAGATGATTCTCCTCCGAAGGACTCGCGAACGAGAGGAGAATCGCAGCATGGCAATCAACGTATCGTTACGTTCCACCATTTTTCAAGATCGCGGCGATTCAGTCGAGTTTCTTCTGCGCCCGGCAACTGTTGGAGATCGGACGGAATCGCGGGTACCGTTCGATCCGATTTTTAAGGAAATTTCCGTGGAACAGGAGATGATAATTCCAGGAAGCAACGGACAAAGGAGTGAAAGGCGATGCGCATACTACTTAGGATTCAAACTCTCACCCTTCTTACCGATTCCCCAAAGTGTAATGTTACCCAGTGGCGGTTTTAACGGGCGGCCGATGAGCAGCTGCCGCCCAGGGTCATTTAAAAAAATAAAATTATTTTATCCAAACACTATATTTTATTCTGTAGGTAAACTACTACCTCTTCATTTTCCCGAAAAAAGGGCCCCTCAGAACGTTTGCCACCTGGGCGTTTTTCCTTAAATCCGCACCGATACTACCTCGTCTCTTTCTCGAAGCCTCTCACCCACTTACCCTACTCTTCCAAGCTATCATTACGCGAAGATTCCCATTCTCCGATTCAAAAGACAATGTTACAGAATACTCATTCAGAGGAACTAATGAATTCGATTTGAAACGGTGTGGTGTAAATTTTCAAACGCGCGCAGGGTCTATAAAGGGCATTAAAGGCTCGCTGGCGTCCGACAGGCTTCGCACTCGGCGCGGGAATCGCGGGAATCGCGGGATTGGCATTGGTAGCAGACAACGGTTTTATTAACGACTAGAATCGCTGACTGCTCCGGGTTCGCTCCTCCTTGACCCTCTCCTCTGGTTCTCGCGGGGGTTAGAACGATCCTATCTCCCGGCGTGGCCGCGGATCATTCCCTTCGGAGTCGCTGCACCATAAAAGATCGCCCTATGGTTGTATATTACTCACGCCACCGTGTTTTCACTTGGCGCGGCGATCGGCGCCGATATCATAACTCCTTGTCGTGGCGTCGTTCAACCGGCGAATCCGAGCGACGACGATGGGGCCTCCTCTTCGCCGGCGATAGCAGACCCGATATACCCAGCAGCCCTGTAACGCAAGGACCAAGTAATCTCGATTAGATAAGCTTCTGCTCGGGGCTGGCCTTCGCGCGCCTTTCGTCGTCAACGAAATTCGAAAACGGCACTCGTGGCTACGTCTCAGGGATTTCTACGGGGACATCGCCAATGGCATGTTAATGTTAATGGCTGTTAAAGCTCGAGAGAAGCGTTCACGTAACTTCCAGATCTGTTCCCTTTGATCACTAGCTTCTGCCTAATTGTTAAAGGTAGTTAATCAGCCACGGTGCTTTTGATCGGCAGCGTCCAAGGTCACCGAGGAGGCAATGAAAGCGGCTTCCCGCGGCGGCTGATAATCCGTGGTGGCCCGGCCATTATTCCCGGCAACACACCGAAATAGATGGTTTACAGCCTCCCTTAAATACGTCAACGTTTACGCGTGAATTACCGAAAGTAAATCGACGAAGAATGTTTTCCTACGACGCCAGCCCGTCAAGAGCGGAAGCCAACTTAAACGCTGAGAGCGCCTCCAGCCCCGCGCTCGCGCCCAAATCGCCCCGGTTATTATTAATAACGCGAACAGCGGCTTTGTTTACGGTGTCGCGGGCTTTTACGCCCGTCTCTCGAGGCCTCGGCGGAACCTTCGATGTCGAGACCGACCGACGCGTAAGGGAATTTTCCCTACAGGATCTTTGAACGCTTCAAGGTGATGCGGAGCTAATTGCTCGTGTAACATCTGGTTGGTTTTCGTTGGAAAACTGTCTTCTCTGTAATCTCGGATATCGTCGCGCTATCTCGAGGAGCTCGGGACGTCGCAACTCGGGGTGCAAGTCACCCCGCGATCATTCCGCGCAGCGTAGTGACATCACAAAAAATCACGGTGCCGCTTTCCGGCCGGATATCTTTCAATTACCCGTTAATATGATAGGCGGCGGGCGAGGTTGCAAGTCACCGGCACGTCGTTGCCCACAGCCACGCACACGAATACGATACGGACACGCTAGCCACCGCGTGATTAATCGACGTCAACCGCAGACCACGCCACGCCGCGCAACCTCCGCGGGGAGAATCGTCGAACGCGTTGACACGTCGATCCGTGGATTTTACCACCGATACCCGACGCGAGGCCCACCCCCATCCGTCCACGTCAGCCCTCTGCCTCTGGCACGTCTGACCGTCCGCCGCATTGCTTTCTCTTTGTTGTTGCCACTCTAAAAAGCTGATGCAGGAAGAAGATCTAGTGGACAATATATCTACCTAAGGTCTTAAGTAAATAGTTGTTCATCAAAGAACTGTCGAGCTTCGCGCTAAATAGTTTTGACGAATTCGCAACTCACGTCCTATCTAATTTATCGGACATCTAGACTTCTCGTTATTCAGCTGACAACTATATTCGAGGGTAACGATCAGCCTCAAAGACGCAAAAAGAGCCGTAAATTGGACGGTAGGAGGATCGCTTCCTGTTCCTGCAATTCCTCGTGAACACGCGCCACGCGAAGTAGACTCGACTAATTCGAGAGAAGCACGGAAACAACAGGCTTTTCCCTCGCTAGTGACACCCAGCCGGTGTCGTTTCCCATGATTCGCCGAGAGGGGTGGAAAACGATTTATGAAGGGACGTGGTGTCGCTGTCGAAAGGCCTCGAGGATCTCTCCACTCGTAATTGAACCGGGGTTACAACGGTTCGACAAATAGTGTAATTTAAAAGTGTCCCCATTTCTGCTCATTTCGTATTTTTCTTATTTAGTAGGTATGAGCCTTACGTTTCTACTATACTTGCAACAAAATAATTCTAAATCATTTGAACATTTAGGCGTGTGTTGCGCGAGGTTGGGGCTAATCAAAGTGCAGCGTAAGCAACGAAAAACTTTTAAAACGAGAGACTCATGATTTTTCGATCGAGTTCTAGCTGGTTGTGCTATGGAACAGCGGCGTCGCTATATCGGTATTCGATAAGTGGGCAGAAAATAGTTTTTGCAGTAAAACTTCTTACTTAATAACAAACACAGACATCGTATTGTGCTCTAGACTTAGATTTTTTACTACCTATTTTTAATTTTTTTAAATAGAAAACAGATGAGCAGGTTTAGGGTCAAGTGAATCACCGTCATGTCCGCATTTCTACTCATCAAAATTTTAGTAACCTCTATTTCTATGGGAAGGCATTTTATTTTTTGTTTATTAATATTTTATGCTTTACTGTTGTGTTATAAAACCTCTCCATAAAAGATGTAACTTATTTTAACCTGAAAAGGCAAAGGATGAGATACTCGCAAACGGACATTTAGAGCATTGTATTTAATTAGAAATTACTAATAGTTAAACATCTTGAAATATCTTTCTTAAATAGTTGTTGAATTGGTTGATTTATTATTGAAGAATTAATCAATTATTACTCTGCAAATTTTGATTACAAACAAATTTTTGACAAACCTCTTAAATGAGCTTCTGCTCATTGGGACATTCACCTTATGAGGATGTAGACTGTAGAGTATCATTCCCAGTAACTTCTTCGTTGCCAAACTTCCACCTGGTTTCAATGTGGAAAGCATCGTCAACGAGGGAAGGCATTCGTCGAAATCGTTTTCTCGTTAACGCGTAGCAGAACGCAATAACTTCTCCTCTGACCTCCGCGCAGCCGGCAACCTAGGAGAATTAATTGTACCCGTGACGAACGTTCGATCGTAATCGAAATCGCGATGATCGAGCGTCCCGACTTTGATTAAACTCCCTCGGGATATCGTCCCCAAAAAAGTCAGAGTAATTATCGTTTCGTGTGTGTTCTCCGAGCTGCCAGAACCTCCTGTGCTTATTATACCCCGCAGCAAGGAGAGCAGTATTGTCTAGAAAGCCCTTGGACTTTCTTTCAATCATCTGAGACTTCACATCATTCTTATATGTAGAAAAGCGAGCTCCCGACTATCTTGACATCGTAGACACAGCTTGCTCCAAAGAACGTGGATAAATAATTTCAAGGGAGTCGTCTCTTTCGACGAACGATACACAAGATGAATCAGAGGATAAGAACGAAGCGGAGCCTGTGCAAACAGGAACTCGTCGAGTTCAAGAGAACGTGTCGCGAGCTCGCGGAGGTTCACGTGCGCGTGTTTAAATCGGTATTAAGTACATCGTCGGCGGAACAGTGCCAAGAGGGCGAAGTCAAACAGACGTTTATCTAATGTGTAATGGCATAATTTGCGAAGGGGCTTAATCACATCAGTGTTACTTGGCCGTCCAGCAGAGTGGAATAAGCTGATCGTGTCTCAGACTTCCCTCCGCCTTGCTGCTTGCTTACCGTTCGGCCGTGGAACCAAATTGCATTACACCGTAAAATTATTAGGGAACGGCGAACCGTGATTAATCCGTCGACGTGCTTTTAAACAACCGTATCGTGATGGATCAGCTGAGTGAGCTGAGTGAGCTGAGTAGCCCACCAGTGCCCAGCCTCCTTTTACCTTTTAAAGGGGACATTAACGTTAGAAATGGTCAACATCGTGGAATTTCAGTGTCTTTCTTAAAAGCAACGTATCGCGGGGGCCAATAGGAAATCTGCAACAAGTCCAAGGCAAGCTGGGGGATCTAAATTTACCCCGTTGCTCGAGTAAACGATTCTTTTTCCCGCCACGACCGATCCATTACGCCCGAACAAGCTTCTTTCATCCTCGAGACGGTCACAGGCCGATAAACAGATTGTCCACGGAACGAAGGTTCCCCGAACGCTCGTTTTCTGCCATGTAGAACCATCGCGCCTATAAACAAGTCGTCGTTAACGCCGACGCGCCAGCTGTTGGCAGCGTGCCCCTGTTGACATAACATTGACAAAGTCGTTGACAAAGTCTCGAGCCCCGTGGCCGTCTCTTTTTCCTCGGCAGCGAGCTCGGGACCATTACGGCCCGATAAATCTCTCGGGTCGGTTTCGCGCTACTATTTCCATCCGGCGTGAAAACGCGTCCCATCGACGTCCTCCCTTGTCTGCAACGGCTGGGTCACCGCCACGGGGAATTCCTCCCTGTTTGTCAACCCGGTGGCCACCGCGAGCAAACAAACATTCCGTGCCACCCGTTAGCGACACACGACCGTTCCTCGGCAGCACGCGCCTTCTATGCGACGATTATTAATAGCCCTGCCCCGGCTAACTCTTTGCCGCGACCTCAGGGATGGATGGAGTGGATCGCTGGTTAGACGAGATACCATCTCCGGGGCTGCGAGGCGAGGCCACGCTCGTCGTAATGGGAAAAAATTTTCGGGGTGCCGGGTTTCACCGTAGTCCATCGTAGTCCATCGTAGTCGATCGTAGCTTCCTGGCACGTCTGATCGGAATTTAGGGTCGCAGGAGGAATCTACTTGGAGGACCTCTCATCAGTCGTCCTCGGGGGGAAGATCTCTCCCGGCTTGTAGCAGTTGGAAGTCCAGTAGCCACTGAATTAATACCGATCGTAAAAAGAATATAGTAGTCTCCCTCTGTCTTCTGTGAATTCTATGAGTGTGTCAGAGGTGCGCAGAGTCCGGGGTGGCCAACAAGCTTGCTCCGTCAGTGAGCTGAAACTTCCGAAGCTGAAGCTCCATATGCTCAGGCGTCGAGCCATAAGTATGTCGCCACGGAAAGTGAGTTTCGCTCGTACATCACGCGGAAGTGGTTGACGAGTGTTCGGCTTTCCGAAACCATATGCCATATGCTATCGTTGCTCGAAAATAAAACGAAAACCATGTACCACGTCGCCGCCCCCGTTTCTCCGACTAATTCACGAGCTAAAAAGTGACATGTGTTTTCGAGCGCTGTAACAGACAAGGCGAGAACAGGGCTTTTGATTCTTTACCGAAATTTCCCCGTTTTTAGTTGCAGAGACGAAGAAGGACGCGCAGGGACAACGCCGCGACGCTGTGCAATGCTCGCCGAGGGGGATCGCAATGAAGATCGAGGGCTGCATCGTCAGGTAAAGGGGTCGAAGCGGGAAGAGGAAGCAAACGTCGAAACCGATCGCTCAGAGGCTCCCGAGGTCGAGAAGGGGGTGGAAAGGTCGCGGATCGTTGACCATCCTCGCTGCCCAAAGGCACTCGTTGATTACCAGCCGAGGAGAGCCGCGGGATTTTAATTAGCGGCGTTTGCTCTTCGCAAACACTGGCCAATCTGGCTTGGACCGCGCGCGTGCGCCGGCCGATTTCACAGTAAAAATTCTGAACGGAGTCTTTGACTCCTCGCCGTGGGTCCGGTCAACCAGACGTTTGCCCTCGGATTTCACTCGCTTTCCGAGCCTGCGTCGGCAAAAACACACACCGTTTTATTGCTTCAGCGGAGCTTTGCACTGTTCCCTTTTTTGTAGAATCGGCGATCGAAATATGGGAACACGAGTTGCTTTAGTCAGGGTGCTATTAAACATCTTTGAAAGTAATTGGGGGATTGTTTGTTCACTGTGTTGAAGTTGGAATCATAAAAATCTACAAAAACTCCTTTATTTCTCCAACCTCAGAATCCCAAGTATTTCCTGTATTTTCAAATCAGCTGGAATGGAGTCGCCAGTCGTTCCATCATCCTCTCGCGGTGCCCCGTTGATCGTAAAAATAAGAACCCTTTGACACGGGTAAGCTCATTACGATCGAATTCCTCGCAGATGAACGGCGAAAGGGTAAAAAATGTCCATCGTCGGTATTTCTGGCGTGTTAGCTCCCGATGTCACTCGCGTGACAAATGAGACGTTGTCGTGCGTTTGTTCAAATTACTCCCGACATTCCGCGTGCACGGCCCTCTCTAGCTCTCAACGAGCTTTGAAATATTACCCTCGTCACCTCGGCCGTTTCCTGGCTTAGCCGGAGACGAAAAACGCCTCGGCGATCGTCTAACCGTAACGGTTCATCCTCTAGCAACCGCGTGCGTACGCTTCCATCGTGATAGCAACTTCCTACCAAGAATCGTACAACGATCTCCGATTCTTGGGTCTCTTGATGATGCTTTCCATTACTTCGGATCCACTGCTCGCGCGTTTCGTCACTCCCTACGATTGTTCAGGCCATTTGTGCTGCGAGACTCACTCTCAAACTTGACTGAACAAATTGGGCCGTGTCTCGAGAGGCAAGAATCACGAGTACACTGTATCCGAGTTTACAAAACTGGACATCGGCCGCACGGAAAAGAAGGAAATTGAGGCGTCTCGCTTGAAGATGGAGAGAATAAACGTGCAAGGATGGAACGATGTCAAGAGTCATCCGGTGATGGTCGCGTTTCTTGTCGGCGACAAGTAATCCGGAATCAATTACTAGCCTCGCAACCCTGAGGAACCGCTCCCCCGTGGATCGGAGAGAGAGGGCGCGCGACGACCTTTTTAGAGGCCTGCGATCATTAATCACCCGCTTTTTAGCTGGAAATTCCCTCGCGCCTAGTTTACAAAACGAGGGTCGCCGAATTCGCCCCGTCACCCACGACAAGGGTGCTGCTTTTTGTACTTTCACCGACCGACTGATCTGCCTTCTTCGAGATGCTTGCTCCTATCCAAACAATTACTGCAACTGGTTACTTATCCCACAACCTTCGTCTTCGATCTCTTTCATGAGATCATGAACAGATAAGCCGAAAAATTTCATCGCTAAAGCTTCCCTTTAAAGGGTTAGGCCACATTGGACGAAGGAGAGTTAGATACAATTTTAGTTAGATACAAGGCAATTTTTTTCACAGACATAATGAAATAAACGGAAAATTCAATGTGAACACTGGTATTGTACAACTCTCGACGTAAAAAGTCTTGCCGAGTGACGTTTTCCACGCTGTTTAACCTCACGACTATATGTAGTCATTTGTTCTAGAACAAAAAACCAAAACCTTTTATTTTCTACATGCCTGAAACTGAAGAAGTGCATACCGATTTTGCGATATCTTCGATGTACTCTTTGCAATCGTCACTTTTATAAGAAAGAAAATGTACCAAAAAATTGAGCAAAAAATTGGGAAAAATCACTATACTTTTGCTTCGTCCAAGGTGGCCTAACCCCTTAACAGGAATCATTACTTAAGGAAGCCTCGGGAAGTAAATCACGTTCGCCAGAAGCTACCTGTTCGACACTAAATGCTGGCCCAATGCCACTCCGCGACGTTCGACCTTGTCGATCGAGAAACCGCGGCTTCCCTTGCCTTCGATGGCCCGTCCAAGGAACCAGCGTATCAAGCGGAGGAGATTTTTGTTCTGAAACGTCCCTCGATCAGTCAATGTAATTGGTAGCCCCTTGGCGAGACGAATGTTAATATCCTCTGGCGCAGAAAAAGCTCGAGAACAAATTGAATGACCGGGGCACCGCGCGCGAGCTGAAAGGTCACTGGAAGAGCTCGACCTTGTTCGAAACTCCGCGAGCCGCGGGATGATAATTAAATCCTCGGACCGTTCGTTTTCCGTTCGAAATTAGCCGCAACTATTCTCGTTAGGGGGTTGAATGCGGCTGGCGTTAAAAATGAAAAAATGCCGCGTCGTTTCTGGGTTAGCCCAGAAGAGGCTTCTGAAGAGCGTCCTTCGTCCCCGCGGCCGGATAAAACCGTTTTACATAGCGGTAGACACGATTACAGTATCGGATTACGATCCCTACCCCTCGCTCCCACCGGCCAGATTCGAGTATTAATGTTCATTTCGCGAGCGCGGAAAAGTGGGGGCGATTTGCGGTCGGTACGGAAGAGGTTCCCAGAAAAACTCGGCATCAAGCTCGATTTCAAGCGTAATGCCGACCGCAAATCGTTTCCATATTTCTTCCCCTCCATTCGCCCCCCTTCGCCGCGAAAGCTCGGCTGTTTCGAATGTGGCGCGGTCGTGTCGGTCGCGTGAAAGTACTTTGGCGGAAATCGAAAGTGTATACATATAGGTACCGAGGCGCTTCTCTGTTCGTTCGAAACGCTAGCTGTTGCGTATCGAAAGCTGCGATGCAAATTACGATCGATGGGGTGTCTTGTATTGTAAGTGTCTGAATTGATCCACGAAACCGTTGCGCTCGCCACGGGCTAATCCCATAGAAGGATAGTGTCGTACCGTTCCAGATCGGTTTACACGAATCGAAAAAGTCGCCCGCTCGCATCTCGCCGGTGTCTAGCTGTCAGGGATAAGGACTGAAATAACAGAGACGCATTAGCGTCGCGAGGATGAAAGTGCGAGGTAGGTGCGCCAGAGAGACCGAGGGGCAGGGAGAGGAGAGGAGAGGAGAGGAGAGAAAAAGTGAGAAAAAAGACGAAAATAGGGAAGCCACCCAGGCTGTCGCGGCCGTGACTTTAACGCGTACGTTAATGCCTGTCGGCCAGCCTGGACCTCGTCCTCTATAATTAGCCTGTATTGTGTTACTCGCGAGCGGATTATTGCGCTCATAAACCGTTCATAAAGTTTTTCGGTGCGCTCCACACGACGAGGACGACGTTTGTTGTTCCTCGCCCCGACGCGGACGGGGACCTGGCCGCGCGAGCCTCTGCCGCAACTCTCCACATCTTTGCCTTGGAATTCTTCCTGTAGGTCTAGAACATTGTAGACTACTTAAGTACAAAGTAATCGTAGAAGCGTGCTCACCGTTTGCCCTTTTTCATGGATCTGTCAAACGGAACATATACCTACAATATTAAATTAGCAAAGTTCAATTTCAAACTGCAATCCTTTAAACGTAATATCAGGGGTCCTGCGTAGATTCAGAGTTTCGTTACAGCTTCCTCCGTCGAACTTGCAGAGAATTGCTTCCACGCGTTTCAGATCCCAGCGAAGTCGAAGGATCAAATGATACCTCGCGGGCGGAGTTGGTTTTTGCTCGGGACGTTATGCACGACCGAGCATGTACGCCACGCGCCTTCGATCCAATTTAGAAATATCCCCTGTCCCCGCCCCGCCCTATCTAGTCTAGCCGATGCGCTCTTTTCTTCGCCCGGCACGCGGTGAATAACGGTCGGCCGACTGCGCCGCCTCGTGCCCGATCTACATTTTAACCCTTAACGGTCCCGATCCGTTTCTATCGCTGGCTATCTAATGCCTTCGAATTAAACGTCCGTGGGATCCCGCGACGTTCGGACACGGAAACGGGGAACACCGCCTTCCACTGTATCTACCTATCTCTGCTCCCGAACAAAAGCCGAGCTGAAAGACGCGGCACAACCGAGAAAACGCTGATTCTACGCTGAAATTAAATCGTAAAGCCTTCCAGCAACCTGCGCACTTGTCACAAGCGTGGAAAAAAACCGCATCGCGAATCCACCGGCTCATCCATTCCACTTTGCATTAGCCGCTGAAAAGAGGATATAGCCGCCTTCCTCGACTGCGAGCGATCGTCCGAGGGACCCCGCGAGGGCGCAAAAAACCCGGCGGTTGCGTCATCGGCTGTTTAAAAAAGGAAGCTCGCGCCTAAACGAGCTGCGCGATTTGTATCGCGATGAACGCGAGCGGTTCGTTGGGGAAGAAAAACGGCCCCGGCGTACGTGCCCGCGACACTTATGCATTCCGCGCGCATCGGCGCCCGCGGCGAACGATGCATCGATGACTCGAAAGCGGAGGCATTCCCCGTCTAAGGACATCCTGCAATTTTGCGCGATAAATTAACTATACGACTCCAGATACGATAAGTTACGAGCCGCGCAGCATCGTCGATTATTGACATTCCCGATGGAATTAATACTTTGTATTCCGCGGCCGCGGCCGCGGCCGCGCGCTCGTCATTACCCCGGCAATTACGCATAACTGGTTTCGCGAATGATTATCGCGATTAATACGCAGCGTATTAGCCGGAGAAGAACGCCGGGGAATGACTTCAGGGCCTTGACATAGAAACGTGTGACACAAGTGCACTTTGCACCGCGAGACTTTAGGTTGGTTCTCACCTTCTCACCGATGCACTCGCTACAGAGAACGAATTCGTGTCGTACACCTTACAATAATTAGATTCAGAATAGTTTGGAGCCGTTATGTTTTGAAATTGGCCTCCAAAGACAGGACTCGATCTTCCGATGCTCTGGGAAAAAATGATTTTTGCCGCCCTTTATATTTAATTATAAATAATTGTTTTAAAATAAAATTTTTGACAATGAGTGAAATTTTTGGCTGGCATTTGGGTTTTATAAAAAATTCAAGTTCAAACTCCGTCTTTATTTTTACCAACGGCGCTGGCACATATGTAGGAAAGCTTCCTTATTGTTCTCTATTACGTTTTTCGTTTATATTCATCTTTAGGATATAACGAATAAAAATAAAAAATATCCAACATCCTTAATATAGGTACGCACCTTTCCCTAAGCCTAAGCCCTAAGTAGTAGGTACATACGTATAAAATTAATTATATAGGTGATTTAAAAACGACTTAAGTTTCATACTAAATTCACGAAGTTTTAGGTACTTTTTCATTCGTTTTTATTGATGTTAATTTTTTCTTTGTACCAATTTCGCCGCCCCTAAATTTGCCGCTCTGGGCAGTTGCCGCGCTCGCGCCCCCTAGATCGGGCCCTGTTCGAACAACCAGACATTACCCAGAATCCGTCATTAATGGGATACAGTGGCGCACCCAGAGGGGGGCCAATGAGCCCTAACCCAGACCCCTAAAAAAATGGGCTTCGTAAGAAGAAAAGAAAGCAGTGTTTTATTCTGTAAATAAATTTTTATAACCACCTAAGTAATTTTATTGAATTTTTGAGATTAAATTCCGCGTGCGCCACTGATGGGATAAAGGGGCTACATACTTATTTAATCAGCGCACACGTGACAGAGGAAACAGGAGGAAAGGAGAATCGAGGAAAGCCCGTGCTGATTTCCCAGCTACCGTGCGCGAGCATTCGTCCGAAGGAACGCCTCGAGTACCCTGGGTTGAAGGTTGGAGGCACGAGATTGCAGAGACCGGTAGCGATGTTACCGCGTGGAGTAAGCTCGTTAAGCTCGTGGCTGTAACACGGGCGGAGAATGACAGTCGGGTCCCAGTGTGGGACCCGGTGGAAGCGTGTGTTCGCGGGTAATAAAGTCGCCGGACGTCCAGGCAGAAGTGGGTTTTGTCCTGTGTACCGATAATGGCGGCACTTCATCAAGGCTCCTCGGCAGTAACCCCTCTTCCTGCGGGACACACGTACTCCTCGCGCGTCCTCGTCCCGCAGGAGGCCATCTGTTTCGTCATTACCGGCGGGCAGTAAACCACCTCCCCCCTTGTCCACGTCCCACGGGTGATACATCGTGTTTTCTTATTTGCTGGACGTGCTGCGGGAAAATCGTCCGAGAAAATCGAGTGATTTGTCCGGGAGGTGTTAATGGCCGGTCGTATACCCCTCAGCCGCCCGTGTCTTCAACTTCGTACGCCGCGGCCGTCCTCTGTGTTTTCTCGCCCTCCTCTTCCAGTCACGTAGCAAAGACGATCGCGTGTTTTTCCAGCAATTCTGCTTTTACGCGCAGAGTATTGTTCTCGGTAAGATTCAAGAGTTTTCGCTCATTGGAAGATGACTTATAATTTATATCCTCTTGTTCCTCTTCGAAAGACCCATTAATCGCGACGAAGATCTACCGCGTAGCGTCGATCACGAGGATAGAGACTAGACAGTCTTTCATGTCCACCGAGGACTTTCATTTCGATTTCGAGGATGACGACAAGTTCAGTGGTCGGGGCGACGAGAGGCGAGTAGTCATCGAGTGAGGCAGATGGAAAGGGAGAGGGGAATACGTGCCGCGTATACCGTAGCAGAAGAATATCGTCGGGAGCCGTGAACCTGTCAATAAGGTGGATTGCGAGCTGCTTGTTCGGTAGTGATGGCCTAAAAGAAGTGCCGCTTACACAACGCCGCTAGAGAAAGAGAAGAGGAGGTGGAGGTGAGTGGATCTGGTCGGTCCCAGCGATCTCGGAAGCTCCACTCACCCTTCTCGGGTCGGCGTGGCGTGACTTGCAGCTCGATTTCTGGCACACAGAACTGACGGATGCCTGGGCCGATGCTTTTCTTCGAATGCCGTATCGGGACACGATGATGCCCAGCGCCGCTAGTCATTAGGCGGTATCGGCGCGAGAGATCGTTAAGAAGCAGCCTGTAAAAGGAACGCGTCGATACCTCCAAGAGGTACGCGCTGCGTACCCTCCTCCCGAGCTTTGCCCGCTTTCTATCCCCTCGGTGACGTTATGTAATTACCGTCGATGAAATACGCGTGGATCTGTTCTCGCCTTCCAATACCTAAGCGCAATCAGCTCCGCCGAAAAAGAAGTCGCGACGCGAGTTAAATTGCCCCGTGCCGAAAGAAAAGGAGTAAACCGTAAACCGTAAACCGTAAACCGTAAACCATAAACCGTAAACCGTAAACCGTAAACCGTAAACCGTAAACCGTAAACCGTAAACGCTTCTTGCCGCGATACCGCGATCGTTGCAGCGGAACGGCGACTTTGTATCACTCTGGGACGCGTCCTTTGTCCGCGGGCCGAGGAATTAACGCGCGATTATGTCCGGTGCATTATACCGTGCCGAATGAAAGACGCGATCACGCTCCACTCATCCCACTGATCCCGGGGCCCCCTTGATGTCGTCGTCGCGGAGGAATGCCAGGGAGTCATCCGTCGGGGATCCATCAGCCGCGATACCAGAACGCTCGGCTTCCACCGGCGAGCAGTGGAAAAAATCAACTGGTTTTATTTGTCGGGGCAAAGTGGAAGCGGAGGGGAGGCGGGGCAGCGTGACAAGAGGCGTAATTACGCTAAACGATTTCCGAGAGAGGCTAACGATTGTAAATGTAGTGGCAAGAAGGATAGTCCCTGTCGAGGTGAGCATTGCACCTTTCAAGAGGCCGTTCCACGTCCTTGCCTCGTGTGAATCGCAAGATTAGCCGATTCACGGTGGTTCTTGTATCGGTGACTCGAGTATACACCGGTCACGGTGACCGGCCTAATGGAACGCACCCCGCTTTTCGACACGCTTTTCTTTGGGGCCCGCGGGAGAAGCGCGAGTCCACTGTTGACCGAGCCGAGCCACCGTCCGATGCTCGAAAGTGAACGTCCACGGCTTCGCCCGTCGGCTAGCGGAACCAAACTGTTTTCGGTCGATTAACGTTGTCTCGCTGAGCTGAGCGGCTCAAGGGAGTCGTCTAATTCTCTGCCGATCAAATCGAGCGAGGATCTTTTTCCAGCAACAGTATACGCTATCGTACCGTACAACGGGGATCGTTAATCGTTAGTCAACGTCGCAATTTGCGGGTATCACCGATAAATAACGGCAAGAAGCTGAGCGGCTGGATAACCCGCGAGACACGGACGTATTAGAATCGGAGAAGCGAACTTTCGATCGACGATACACGGGCAGCGCGTCGTGGAAGCTTCATTAGCCGACTTTAATTACAGGACGACCAAGAGATCGTTGTCACGAGAACAGGATGGTGGCCGGTTCAATAGACGCCCGACTCACCGGCCACCATTTATCATCCCGAAAGCAATTATCGTAATTAATATCGCCGGCGCGGCGCGGCGCGGCGCAGCGCGGCGTGGCAATCGTACACGCGGATGTCGTGGCGCCGATTTTTCTATCCGGTATCAACGATCCACGTCCGCTCGCGGCTCCATGCTTCCCCGTTAATCAACGAATTCATCGAATCGCAGGCATCACCGAGGCGTCAGGGCTCATCTCCCAACTTCGCTCCTCCTTCGCGGGGAAACACGGGCGAGAGATTGCTCGCATATCTGCATTTTATGAACCGTGACCAGGAAACGAATTAAACCGCTGGAAAAGATCGCTGCAACCGGTCTTATTAGAGTGTCTTTAGCCGACAAATAAACAGGCGGCTCGAGTGAGTGATTTATTCGTTCCGGGGACCTTTCCCGTAGAATGCTAAATTTGCAAACTTAGCCTACCACTTCGAACCGATTCTCAACAACGATGTATCCAAGTATCTGGCTCATTATCGTCACCTTTATCAATTCCCCAGTGTCTGGACCGTCTGGTTATTTGCAAGCCACAGTTTCTTGACGGTGTGAAGATCGAGCTAATTAAATCACAGCCCGCAATTTTAGCCCGCGACCTCGCGGAGGCCAGTCGAGTGGACGTGACCGAGGCACTAAGATTTAGGAGTTAGGTCCGCGGAGAGCAATCCCTGGTGGTATCCTGGTGGTGGTCGAGTTGCCCGTATAAAGCAGCCCCGTGGAATGGACACGAAGCCTCTGGTCACGAGCTGTCTTGGCCCTGTCGCGGTCTGTCCCTAGACGGGATGCGGTCGGCCCACCCCTTGCCCCTCTGTAATTTTAATAAGCCATATTACGAGCTCGTGCCTACGGAAACAGCTTCCTTTTGTGGAGGACGCGTCCCTCGGCTAATACGTTTCTCTTCAACGCATCCCAGGGCCTCGATATCGATTTACACGTTTCTAGGAGGCAGTTAGAAGTCCTAGGCACTGTGTTTCGCGATTTGGGGCTGCGTTTAGAGTCTCGGTTCCACGAGACACTGGCGAGAAAAAGCAATTTAAGGGGCGGAGATTAGCGGATTACGCGTCTGTTTCGTTCGCTTAGGAGGCCACAGGGGCCGTTTGGAATAAATGGGATATCGCTTTAATGAATTCTCCGGCGGAACGTCAGGAGGCGTCATCCCCAGCGCAGAAGGCGGTTGCTCGGGGATTAAGTGCGGGGCAATCTGCGGCATTTTTTTTCCCCGCAAACGGCCAGATTTTTATGCCTAATTAATCGTCGGTTGTACGAGGGTCCGGGCAACGGGGATTACGCCGAAATTCGCGCGATGTACCGTCTTTCAGCTGGGGCGATGCGATGATTTGTGCCCGCGATTACGAAATTATACCCCTCTTAATTAGATTTTATAGAAAGGCCCGCCGTGGATCGTCGATTACCCGGGGCCGAGATGGTTATTAATTTCGCTGGTCGTATCGGTGATTCATAGTCACGGAGTGGTGACGATAAGCGCGGCAAAGGGGAATTCTGTGCGACAAGAACCAGTTAGAAACTACTTAGCGAAATGACCATGTGCATTTCTTCTTCCAAAGGGTTAATCGTGGACGAAGAAGGGAACAGCCAGGACACTTTTCCCCCGTGATTTATCGGTCGCGAGGCACGGCAGCGAGGAACGCTACCGGCCAGAGCGTTTGGTAGCCAGGGAAGAAACTGCAGGAGCCCAAAGTTATCCGCGAACTTTCGAGTGCAGAGCCAGTTGATTTATCGGGCTCATTACTGCCAGGAAAGAGGGAGGGCTACAGCAACAGCCACCCCAGCGGCGTGTTTTACAAGACGGCATTAATTGCTCGAATTAAATATGCACCTCTCTCCGTGGCGTAATTTATTTCGGTTTCCTTAAGCACTTTAAGTCGTCGGGAACTCGCCGCCACGGCATCGCCGGAGCTTTCCACGGACGTTAATAATGGCCGCGTAGGATATTAATTGACGCCGCTCCTGTAAAAAGCTCCCACTACGCTTTAATCTTGACCGCGGACCGCTTCTTCCTCCTGGCTGCTATCTAAGTAGTTCACCTCGCTTGTCTCTCTTCCGCTTCAAACGCCATGTATAAAGACGATCACGCGGCCGTTATTCGCAGGATTTAATTGACGGATCGTTGTCAGGAAAAGAAAGTTTGGAACTCGTATTTTTACATATCTGCATGACAAAGTGAATACGACTTACATTAGGCTTTAGAGGAAGCCTTTTTCTGTAGCGTAGTAGATAACGCTATTAGCTGCTAGATATTTTTGTTTCATTAAAATCGCGGGGGTCCGAATCACCAGCAGGGGGCCATTATACCATCATTTCCTCTACTATTATCTTGGTATCACTGGCCTATTCTACAAATCCTTAAAATCTATGAAATATTGGGTAAAAGTAAAAAATATTACAAGTTTTTTTTAATTAAACTAGTTCCCTTGGGTATCTATGACCTTTTGCCACTTTTCTTGTAAAAGTACAAGCAAACCGTCCGCGCTGCTCCATTTCGCCGCTTCATGGAGTCTCCAATTCTACCGGCCCTAGGCGACCTTCGTAGCTTTTTTCCCAGCGTCCTTGCCCTGGCGCCCAGGGCGTGTTTATTTCAACGCCCGAAGCGGCTTGACCCAGTTCCCTATTTCTGTTCCACTCGCTCAGCATGCGTGGTCAGCGAAATCGGAGGAGTCGGCGAGCCCAGCCAGCCGTTAAAGGTAAACAAGTTCGAGCGCCGGGACAATCGACGCGAAAAAAACGTGGGAAAATAGAAACCTGATCCTCGGTGGGGGGTCGTAAGCTTTCTGTCTCGCTTCTCGCGCCTCGCACCTCTCACCTCTCACCTCTCGCTCTGCTCCCATTGATCTCGTTGTCGAATGCACGGAAGCTTCGAGTGGGGAGCCGTGGACGGCTCTAGCGATCAGCTGCATTCGCGCCTTCGAGTAGCTTCTCGTCTAGATATAGAAAGTACTAGTTACTTATTAAATGTGAACGGGCTGAGCGTCATTCTAATAATTAAGATTTCCTAAGACTTGTCACGTTTCCATAATTTGGCACATGGTGCCATTGGCACATAGGTGGCGTTAGTTTGGGTATTTGTAGCGTTAGGGAAATAGTAAGATCGGAAAGTCGACGTTGAGGGAATTGGTAACGCGGCTGACCACTACGCGGAGTATCCGCGGATGTTGGGTTGAAAAATGTGTGCATAGCAATAGGGAAGTCTTCAAGAGCATATAAGTAATATTAGAAAATAATCCAACGACCTACAACACCCGTGGATTCGCAAGTCAACAACAGATTCCAATAGGAAGCTCCAAGAGAAGAAGCGCCATTAATGATCCTGTCGTTCACAATTCTGCATTGAGAATAATCTGCCAAAGTCATGTTAAGACTTCTGAACAAAACCATTGGCGTAACTAGGATTTTTGTGTTGGGGGGGCCAGGTCCCATTTTCTCCCCCCCCCCCCCCCTCCCCTCTCTCTTTTATATAGGTAGAGTTACCTACATTTTATAGGAGACGGAAAAAGGAAAGCCACGGCGCCGGGAATCGAACCCGGGCCGCCCGCGTGCTGATCAGCAGCGTTAGCCACACCGGCTACGCCGACTCTCCGCGGTTCCTGTCCTCCGAACTCCTATCTAAATGGACGCCACCTATGTGTACAGCCACACACTAGGCCGTTGCCTAAATGCCCTGTATGCCTACTACAGTTTAGCAGCTTAATTCTAACAGTTTTAATTCATAATTTAACGTAATAAGAACATTATTGTTTTTTTATTATTTAGTTGCCCTGCATCGATAGCATTTCGGCCCAAATATTTGTCTCTTTTCAGATAGGATTTTACGAACAGACGAATGTATTTTACTTATTTCGATAGTTTCTAGGGAGAGACCATTTCGCGTTTTGGGGGGGCCAAACCGCATTTTGGGGGGGCCAGGCCCACCCGGCCCCCTATCTAGTTACGCCAATGAACAAAAAATGTTAACCTTGTACTTGAACACCCGACTGACTTTACAACTATATGTATAATATCCCTCGAATATTGTTGCAGAAACGCTTGGGACGAGGAGCGCCGAGCGCAGAAAGCCCTCTTCCTGCTGAAGACTCGAGACCGCCGAATAGCCTTCCTGGAGAAGCGCGTGGCGCAGTTGGAGGACGTCGCGGCGGACATACACCAAGTTAGCCTGCGAAGCTCCTCGAGGGTGTCGACCTTGCAGGGTGACAAGGAGGCAGCCACCGACCTGACGCGAAGCGAGAAGTCATCGAGGACGGGCGACGAGACGGACGACACCGCCATGGACAGCTTCGACAAGAAAGTGGACGAAGACTGCCCGACCTCGCCGGAGAATCGAGTCTCGGTGCCGTCCCTGAAGCTGTCCAAGTCCTCCACTTCCAACTCCGAGATGGACATCTTTTCTACCCCTGCGATGGATCTAATTCTCGAGAGGAGAAAGTACCTGGCCACTAATGAGCGCGTTTCTAATCGAGATCAGATTTTGGAGAAAGTAACCAAGCCAGAGAAACTTGCCGAGAACATCGTGGGCTCCAAGAGCGAGTCGAAGCTGAAGACAGTGAATAACCAACGAGCGTTCGACGTTGATAAGAACGATGCTGCAGAGGGACAGGGGGGACAAGTAGCTTGTTGGGGCAACGTTGAAGAGAAAGGTGGTGCTAGTGTGACAGTGAGAAAGTGCGATGGGCACAAGAGCAACAAGCAACAGCGAGCGAAATTGCCGAGGACCTCTTCGAGCGTTCCGTGGATTCGAGCGAAGCACAGCCTCCGGAAGAAACTGCGCGGCTTCGAGCTGAAGACTGGAAGAGGAGCAGGGGAGCTGCCCGCAGGAGACGGACACCTAACGTTCGCCGCGTTCGGGTGAGTGTGGATCGTTATCGTTTTACTCAGCGTTCGCTCGCGTCCGCTCGCGTCCGCGAGGAAACCACCTGTTCCATTAGGGAGCGGTAACTCGCATAACAAATCGATCCTCCAACCGAGGTTGGGAAACACTGATCGATCCAGTAAGGCACCGGCCAGAGTCCAAGGGATGGATGTGCTCGGTCGGCGTCACGTAGGGGTCGATTTTTCCACGAGCGATCGAGTCCGCGCGCATAGACATGAAAATGCATGTAATTAGCTGAAATTGATGTTGAACCGCGAGCACGGCCGCAATTTTAATCGGCTGTCGTATGATAATTACGCGTGGCAGCCAGCCCTCGACCCACGCCGGATAAATCATCGCTCGCTGCCGCTCGCGCCGCGCCGTCCACTGGCCCGCGCAACGATTCCCAGGTATTCATTTACTTCGTATTAATCAATGCGTGAAATTGATTATGGCTAGTCGAGCTAGCCCGTAACGAGGGTTGCCACGACCGGCCGGGGAGAGACGTTGCATGGGAAAAGAGGCGTTCTCTGGCACACACTTCTCCCTTCAGATCCGTTGAGGCAGGGGGGGACGCGGACACTTATTCTTCTCGATTTGCTATGCTTCGCTTCTACGATGGTGTTTCGGCGGGGGTAGAAAGTATAGTTGGTAGATGGCACGGAAGGAGAGAAGAGGAAGTTGCCGTTTCTGGTCTTGGGCTTCCTAGTGGATTATCAAGCCTTTTTACCAAAACACGTTTTTATTAGAGCCACAATTATTTATACAATGTTATAATGGCCGTGGTGGCTCTGATAGATATAAATCGCTTCTTGGGGGGAGGGGGGGGGGGGTCCTTATCGGGTGGTCTTTGCAAATTTAATTTGCTTGATGGCAATTTTTACATAAATTTCTTACGATATTTATTTTTTTTTAATTTATGTGGCCGAATTAATTTATGTTGGCTTAAGGTTGTGGAGAAAAGGGCGCCTCTCTCGGTTGGTGTTAATAAATGAGCTTAAGGATAACTTAACATTGCTATACTTTATGTTTTGTTACTTCAGCTTTAATTATTTAAGTCTAGATTAAGTTTAGGTTATTTAACTAATAGGGAAATCTTATGCGAGCAGACTCTGCCGTAGACGCGGGGATGTTAGAGGTTAGAACGAAAAGGGTATAATGCTATATATTGGAGAGAGTAGATGAAGGAGAACTTGCGAGAGAGCGGGATTGTCAGAGGGCTCGCTACAGTGTCTCAAAATATATGGTGCAGAAAATCAATTGCAAGCATAGAATGTACATAATTTCTTGATTCAGTGAGATTGTGATGAAAAAATTGAGGTTGAGGGAAACGACGCGATTGACGGAACAAGCCGGCGCGCGACGGTATTTTTGCTTCCTCGACGGGTGTCGCAACGAGGAATAGAGGGATCGAATCGATCGTCGTCACGACTCGAGAAAGACGCTCCTTAAATCGTAGTTCTCGTAGACTCGTTACCCCGATCCGATCTCCACGATAGCCGAGCTAACAGGCATTACGAGCAGCGCGGCAAAATTGTCAGCGGTGACGAAATCAAGGGGTTTCGGACGCGTCGTGACAGCCAACCACTCGATCACCTCTGACCTTGGCAGCTCGCGCCCGCGATCGCTGATCTACCACTTCGTTCCCGTCGAACCGATTCAGGAACCAGGCTTGCTGAGGGGGAGTTAAGCAATTGTCTGAGACTATTGTGACAACGTTCACCCAGAGTAGAATATTCTTCTCCTCAATCAAAGAATTTAGTTTTTTCCCAAATTTGTGCTAACGCTGTTTTTCTACTGTGCATCCTTTTCAGCTGCTTCGTGAGAAAGTAAATAAATAAATAAATTCAGGCCCCCGTAAAAAGCGAAAACTAATCCCAACATCTATTACCTCACACTCCGTGCAACCTGCCGCAGAGAAGAAGGCCTTCCCCATGCGTCGATTTTCCGCTAATACCCACAGCTTTAAACACACGGTAATTAAGCGGGCAACAGTCAATGCCCCGCCACGTATGCGATACATCCAAGCTAATTGCACGTTCCGCGCGTTTAACGCGCAACAATGAAAAAAAAAAAATAGCCCGCAACTTTACGAGCCCCGCGCGCTGCTAGATCGCGGCGAGCCGATCGAGTGAAGCAGAGGCGAAAAAAAGATATCGAAAAGGAAATGTGTTAATCGTCTGGGATCGGCATTCGCCTCGGAGCCAGGCCCCGTAAATAATATCTTTATGCGTCGCATAATGCAACAATTAAATTATGCGCGTGCCCGACTGGCAATTTGGGTGGAAGGGCTGGCCGGGCTGGTCCTCTTATTTACATTATCACCTCGGGTATTCCGCGATGTCCGCGACGACGCTCACTGCGATATATCTTTATAGCGCGCTCGTAATTCGCCGTCGGCTCGGTTCCTGGATATTCGCAGTGGTGGTCAAAAGAAGCTTGCAAATAAGACCTTTCGTGCGTCCAGATCGGTAACTCTGGCGCTGATTCATAGCCCCTGTGTGGATATCATTGCTAATCAAGCCAGCGCTGAGAAATATCCCGACTCTATGTTAAACAGAATTACGCAGCAGCTTCTGTTGAAATTCCCCTATTTTAAGGCTCCCGTTGACCATCACTGTACACATATATTGGTTACGAGCGTATCACGAGCGTCGGTTCCACGTCAAAATTAATCCCCGCCGCCGAAACCGAGCGAGCCGCTCGAGTTTCAGCAGGGCGCACACGGCGCGCAGGATGTTAATTGACGACGTTCCGAGGGAATATTATGAAAATGCGCGCGTCAGTTCGACCGACCGGATCGGCCGAGGCAGCGAGTCGTTTGCGTAATTTGTTATTGCGTACGCGAAACGCTCGGTATATGGAATTAACGAGCGGGCCCATTAAATTTAACGACCATTGACTCGGACGTCCACGTGGATGGTCGCTGCTGTTAACTCGATCGTCAGAATGCGATCTCCTCTTCCCTTCCCCGGGGAGATTCATTTCTTCTGCTTTTCCTGCCATGAACCTTTTTGCCACTTGTCCATTTTTCTCTTCGCTTCGATTCCTATCGCCTCGCCGTTGATTCATCTCTTCATCATCTACCAATCCAGCAGTTCACAATTTCTGGTCCGCGTCTAATAAATTAAGGAATCTTCTCGCGAGAATTTCAGTCACCTTCCAGCTCCACGTCTCGCCATTTCGCAGCGTGTCCTCCTTTTACCCCCTTCGCCACTCCATCTCGATCGCCTGCCCCGTTTCCCGTTCGCCGTCCAATTAGCAGAATCTCGGTGACACCGTGGCGGACATTAAAAGAGGCGCAGCGGGATGGACGGACAGGGTGACAAAGGTAACGGGGCGTCCGGAGTCAGGAGTGTCGGTGATCTCGAGGAGCCGAAGGCGAGTGGCATCTTCACTCCGCGCACGTTTCGCGTTTCTTTCAGCCGTGAGCTGCCGAACCTCCAATTAAAGCTAGCCACCGCGGCCGAGCTGGCAGCTACTTGTCCCTCGCGTACGCTTCGATTCCGAAGATTCGAGCAAACAGATAACAGCGCCTCGAACCTCCAACTCTACCGAGACGCAGTGCACGTGAAATCGGAATCGTCCTCGAAGGCCGCGTTAACCTCCAGCCACCCCACCAGGTACTCGAGGATGTACCAGCAGCAACTATTTATTAATCAACATTGAAATCGAATCATCGAATCATCGGATCATCGGATCATCGGATCGTCGGATCGTCGGATCGTCGGATCGTCGGATCGTCGGATCGTCGGATCGTCGGATCGTCGGATCGTCGGACCGCTAAAAACTGCAAGCACGCTGCTAAACGCTCTGGTATTTGCTTATCCGTGGGTCGCGGTAAGGAGCTCCACTATCGCAGCGCTACTAGCAAAAGGACAACGTGAAATATCGCGATTCCCTCGAATTCCACCGCCTCGATCCCGAGATAATCGCTGGAATTAGAGTCTGAAATTAACGAGGGGCAGCTCGGAAGCGTATCTGCGGTTCTCGCGCGGCGGCCAGCCACCGAAGAAGCCTGATACGTGAGGAGACAGCCGCTATCTCTTTGCTGGCAGATTAGCGATCTTCCGGGCGTTCGTCCACGACGAAAATGACCGACGATCGGTGCTTTTATCGGCTCGGCGAGGGGCGCCGGGGTAGCCAGACATCGGTGGTGAACAGCGATTTGCATAAACGTCCACGGGGACGTTGTTACCCCATCGCGACGCGACACGCATCTCGTCTTCTCCGCGCACGCAGACTGACGCGTGTTCCAAGCTTATCCGCGACCCCGATCGTGATTCATCGATCGATCGGTCTCGCTCCTTCGTCCTGTTTCGCCGGTAGCCGGCTGATCCTCTTACTTTCACCTTCTCTTTCTCTCCTCCTTTCTCTTCCCCCTTAATTCCCCCTTAATTCTCGATCGGCCAACTAACGAGAACGACGCCGCCGGCGCCCAGCCAGTGTACCTATACCTAAATTACGCGGCGTGCTGCTGCGCGATGCGCCAAGCTGTTTCAAGGTCCGCTAACGGTCCACCGTTACCAATGGGAGTCGCCTCGAAGGACGAACCTTCCACTCGCGGACCTTTTCTTCTTCGCCGGACGTTCTCCAGATCCGCAGCTCATTGGAACTTACAAAGTCCTTCCCCTAGCCGCACGGTCGACTGGCCCGTTAACGCCGAAAGTGCCACAGGATTACACCCCGCTGGTAAATCTCCAACTTGTTTGATCAGGTGATCGCGAAGCAGAGATGGGCATCATTTAAATAAAAAGTTATTCAAATAACGTATCAAATAAAAGAGACTTTATTTATATTAGTCGTCGAATAAAAATAACCCAAAGTTATGTTTATTAGAAGCGCCTGAAATAACTTTTGTTTTCGACGGGAGTCATTTGACGGCTTCGAATGATTTTTTGATTCGACGGGAATTCATTTTAAGCTTTGAAATGATTTTCTCCGTTTCAGGCGTGTTTTATTTCAAAAGTTATTCGATGTTAAATAACTTTGGGCGAGCCTCGAGAGCCTTTGATCGAAGCCGCCGAGCGACATTGTATCGTTCACCCGTATACGCTGCAGCGCGGAGTTGCTCGGCGATGTGTCATCGATTATACAGAAACGGAATTTCTTTATTTTTCGTCGTATCAATATGAAAGTGACACCAATGGATTCCTTGCATTCTCCCGATTAAATTGGCCAAAAAATTATTTAAATCGGACTACTTTTAACGAAACGGGCTTTCAATCTTGCAAATTAATTGTATGCCTAATATCGTTAATTAAAGTTCAAATTATGTCAGGTTTGGTATCATTTTCGTCGGGAAAACACAAGGAGACGATTGATATGACTTTCGTGCAGATTCGATGAAGAATCTGATTTCACATTTTTCCGTTCTTAATGGCTTGTGCTATCTATGTCTTTTATGGCCCCGTGTTTCTCGGCTGTCGAGCGCTCGCTTCTGAAGGGTCTCAGGTGTCAACACGGTCAGGCACGCATTTTAACTGCACTACTTATTGGCAATACCGAAGATTCTAGGGCCTAGAATATTAGCTTCGTATCGCGATGTTCTTAACCAGAGTTTCGTATCAATCAACTGAAAAATAAATGGATTGGCCAACTAGTAAGTAGTTATAATTAATGAATTGTGCATGGTTGTAATGACGTCTAATTTAATTGCACTTAAAAACTGAATTACTAAGTGTATTATTTTAAATAAAATTCAGTTCAAAATTCAGTTTTTAAGTATTATTTTAAATACACTTAGTAATTCCGATTTAAATAATTTTTTGACCAATTTAATCGGGAGAGTGCAAGGAATCCATTGGTGTCACTTTCATATTGATACGACGAAAAATAAAGAAATTCCGTTCCTGTATAATCGATGACACATCGCCGAGCAACTCCGCGCTGCAGCGTATACGGGTGAACGATACAATGTCGCTCGGTTCCAGAAGCCGGCGGCTTCGATCAAAGGTTCTCGAGGCTCGTCCAAAGTTATTTAACATCGAATAGCTTTTGAAATAAAACACGCCTGACACGGAGAAAATCATTTCAAAGCTTAAAATGAATTCCCGTCGAATAAAAAAATCATGCGTAGCCGTCGAATGAATCTCGTCGAATAAAAAAGTTATTTTGAGGCGCTTCGAATAAAAATTACCCAAAGTTATTTTTATTCGATGACCCTCGAATAAAATTTTTGTCTCTTATTCGAAATCAATTTTCTATTTAAAATAATTTTTTGCCCATCTCTGTCGCGAAGTAGCGCAAAAATAATACAAGGCGGACACTGTACTTTTAAGCGGACATAGTTTGCGCCGGTGACTCCTGGGACTCCCCTAGGCGGCCGCGCAGTCATCGGAGACTGCGAACGGTGTAATCCAGGAGGGTCTATAACCCTGGAAGAATCCTGCTTTCCTGTACCTACCTGTCTCTCGAGCTCGTTACGCATGCTAACGCGCGCTCGCGGAACAGGGGATTAGTTAATCACGAGTGAACGAAATTCTTCCTGTCTTATATGCGAGGAATCCTTCGGAGTGGATGGTTCCTCGGTGTTGTTCCATTCGAGGATCGACTGCTCCCGAAATCGGCTCCCAAACAACTAGTTTCATCGACTACAGCGCGGAGTAACAATAAGTAGCCGTCCGAGGACAATGGCCGTGCTACCTTCGCAACGAAACGCTATACGATTATTTCGAGCGATATATCGCCCCCGTGAGGCTGGCCGCCGCGCTGGCGAGACGGTAAAAGGACCTTTCTGGAGATCGAGATAGAGCTTATTGTCCTGAAACGACGCCGGGGCAGGTGTGTACGCTTAACAAATCGACCGTCGCTGCGGCGGAGGCCGAGTACGACTCTCTCGCGTCCCCCTTTCTTTGTCTCTCTTCTCTTACTAACCGGCTCCGCTCATTTCTTCAGCGAGTTTCCTTGATTAATCGCGTCTGACGGAGCGTGGCTGCGGAGTGCGGGGCCAGCGAAAATTTCGGCATCGGCGACATCGCTGACGCGGAGGATGCAGCTGCGTGTCAATTTTCAAATTCGCAAGCAATCCACGGACATTGATGAATGAAATTTACACTCCGTTCTCTTCCGTCGCATCCTGAATGCTGCAATGTTGCTTTCGGAAGAACTGAATGCCTGCAGCGATGGAATTTGGGTAGATGGGATTCTGAGATATACATATGTTAACTGGGAGGGTGGGACGAGTTCCACCGTGGTTCCAATGATAAATGGAATCCGCGAACGCGGAGTCGCGAATGTGGCAGATGTTGCAGGGAACTCGGAAATGCCACTATGTTACTCTCGCTTTGTAAGAATTTCATCGCGGCCTGAACGCTGCGTTTGAACGTGCCAGTTAAAAATAGATTATTCCCATGAAAATTCATGAAGACGTTATTAACGCGATGCTCGCCGGATAATGTATGAAACGTAAGGTTCGCTCAGCTGTGGCGCGCTGGATCTTAGCTGGCTGTTCCGCCCTTGCCTCCTCTCTTGCCTCCTCTCTTGCCTCGTGTCACGGGAACCAATTAAAATCTGGAAAAGCTAAATCCCGTTTACTCGTCCACGGCGCGCGATTAATTCGTCGTCAGCCAATTAAGCCCGCGATAACCGCTGAATTAATTTCATCGCGATTTAGTTCGGAATGGTATCAATTACCCGGTTCCCTCGCTAATTAACAGCCGCGCTCTTAATTGATTGGCAACGTTGACCTTGGCAGGAAAGTAAATTCGCAACCGCGTGTTGGCGGTAATTACGCGGTGAAAAGGCTGCGCGTTTCTGCACCCTCGCTGACAATGAGTTGCGTGGATCCTGACGACAATTCAGAGATTCAACTAGAACGAGCTGCAACAGTTCGCCGCGAGTCCTTCTTCGAGACTTACAAGGGAACATATCGAACCCGCACACGCCGACTTTTTATTTTATTTAATATTATTTTATTCTATTTCGCCGGATAATCCCTTTAAATACAAGAATATCTGAAACTTAACAAGAGTCTGAACCCACGTACAACCCAATCTGTATATTTCAGAAGTGCCTAGATGAACACAAATGTGATTTTCCGAGATTTTCATGTGATTTGCAAAATACTGAAAAACATTTCAGTGGCAGGCTCGATTCTCCTTAGAAAACTCAGACTTTAAAGAAGAACATTTCCCGAGATATTTCAGAAAATATGTTTTCGATCGCAAGTTTTGGGGCTGATTCACACCTTAACAAAAAATACGTGTCAAATATTTTTCACTGTTCAACAAATTTGCAGTCTCATGAAAATTGGCGTGCGGATTCGACATGTTCCCTTGTTAGAAAATGTACCGAGAGAACGAAGAAGATGAGAAGAAGGAGGAGAAGGAGGAGAAGGAGGAGAAGGAGGAGAAGGGGGAGAAGGCAATAAAAGTTCCAAGGGTGGGGGATGGTTTTTAAAAAGCAGAATCCAATGTCAGTGATTGATGAAGGGTCGGCAGCAGGGTGGTCGTGGCACGAGCAAAAGACAATGTAGGAAAATTAAAACTGTCCTCGATGGCAGGAATTGATTTGGCGCGTCGCGTGGTCACGGCCCGCGGAGAACAGGTGAGCGAGTATCGCGGCTGGAGAGGTTGCAAAAGTACAAAGTAATCTAGCTCGGTATGCCGAACGTGCCGAGGAGAGCGATCCTCTCCTTCTCCGCGGAGAGTGACTCCTCTGCTTTCACGATAACGAGCCACCGTCTATAAATCATAGCCGCGCGAGGATCGTTTCCGTGTAGGCCGGGGCCCCGCGCGAGTCTGATGGGTTCGTTTCCTCGCGCGCTGGACGTCGCGCCGCCTCGAAATTCAGCCACGTGGGAGGAATGGAAATGGAGAGGGCCCTGTAATGGATGGAGTTGATTCTTTTAGCAGCGAGTATAACGAGTGTCCTCTGCGAGCATCTCTCCTAAGCGAGCATAGAACTTTAGAAGCGTTACATTACGCCCAACGACCGCTATAAATGGGAAACCGGCGGAATTGACAGGAAGAGGCATCGCGGAGAACGCGGAAGGAATCACTCTTGCTAAAATGGCAAAAGGAAGCCAAGCGGCTCGGCTGGGTGGATCCTGGAGGCGATTTAAAATGGAAAACGTCCACTCGACAGGAGTCGCGCGTGAAAGGCGATCGTCCAGCTGTACTCTGCTTCGGATAACGCGCGAGAAAGTTACAGTTCGCCGCGGTGATTTGCGAACGATCGTTTGGCCGATACACGTGCACGATCGCCGCGCCTCTTTCGCGAGACTTTTCCAAGTCTCCAACGCGAAGGGGGCCCCTGGTGAAATCGTGGAAAAGCAAGGCTCGCTGCTCGGTCCCCTGAGCCTGGCCACGAGCTCCTCGCGAATCTGGCCGCGACGATCTCGCAGCCTCGGGAATTAAAGCGGCATCCTTTCGAGCTAGAAAGTGTGAAGTCGTTGCGTGTCTTCCACCCGCTGGAGATCGCACAGTTAAACGACGGTTGCGTGCGCGCGACCGTCGAGAACCCTCGCGACAGTGAATCGCCGCGAAGAAATCTTATGGAAAGATATGCAGCTAACAGATTTCCGCCACGATTGCAGAGATTCTTTTCAAACGCATCCTCCTTTCGCCACGAAGATACATTGACAACGCGGAGCTCGGATCGACGAGGCAATCATCGATTTTTCCATTCCTAACTGTCAATGATTCAAGGGAGCATCGACGGGGCCCCTCGTTTCACGGAAGCGCACCGCGAGACAGTGCAGAACAGAGGGCGATTTATCAGAAGGTAGCTAGCGATGCGGCTAGGGATGACTGGTGCATCGCGAAGTCGGTGCGCTATGCACCAGAAGCAAATCGAGACCATCGAGACCGCCGAGACGACCAGCAGAATCTTATCTCGCGTGGAAGATGCTCCCTGGACCGCGATCGCATAAATCCAGGTCAAATCGAATGACCGGCGTGTTCCGCGGAGATCGCGACTCGCTTATCAGGAGCGCCTTGAAGGGAATAAATTGCGCGGCTCCTGCGCCGCGGCCAGTACACTTTTTTAACTGGGGGAATTTTATTGAAATCCCGGTGAAAACTGGGCGCGAGGCTGATCGCGTTCCGTGTAAACCGCCGCTGCCGATGAAAAATCGCGGGGCTTCTTAATTCCCAGCGATTAATCAGTGCCAATCAATGTGAAAGTTAATCAGCATCGGTCCGAGTCAAAGTCAATCAGATTCAATCGGGTGGTTCGCTTCTTTTTGAGAAATCGCGCGTCGTTAGGAGACGCTGATTATGTAGATCGTTTCGGTTCGACAGATAACTAATCGCAATACGGTTTATCGTAGTAAAGTGAGCTTGTACTGTTACCTGCTATTGCGCGAGAGTTGATTAAAATTAATACCCCACAGTTTTTCTCCGGCCGCAACGGGAGACACAATGAATGACAGTAATTATTCCGGTAAAAAGCAGATGATCACTGGCGCAGTTAACTTGGAGTGAGTTTTCGCTTGTATCCAGACCGAGCAGCAATCGATCGGAACGAAACCGATCGAAGAAATCGATTGCCTTTTCTTCCCGTCGTCCTTTTTTCGTCGCGTGCCTTCCGATGAGCCGTCGTTGACAGCTGACAAAAACGATCGGCTTCGTTTTGCCTTCTCTGCTACATCGACTTCGTCTAGAGACCGAGGCTTTATTGAACGCCATGTCGCATCGTGCTCAACTGGCTTTCCTCGAGCCACCACTTGCCGTCGATCGCTTCGCGAAATAAAATCACCGTGGTGCTCAAGTTACTTAGTATCGGCGCTTGGCAAAGCCAACTTCCTAGGATGCACGGAGAATATCCACGCCATAAAATACCTATGTATAATACCTTACGCTTCGAATTCTCAGGTGTTAAGTAGTTTGGGGAGTAATAGGTCAGACACGTGAAAGATCAGCGTTTCAATCCCAGCCCATCTTCTTCGTCGATCCTTTGTCTTCCACGAATCTTTCTGCGTTAAAATCGACAACGTGCCTTCAACTTATTACGAAATTGAACTTCTGAAGGCAAACTTTTGAAACTCACAATCAGTAGTCTCATCGATCAAATTCCTCTGCTTCCCGTAGGACAGCACAGACTTCCCTATGGACTAGAAACAGAGTAAATACTAGAGCACCACTGTAGCAGGCTTTCCAGTAAATATTGCTGCCCCAGTGTTTCCAGCTTTGTAAGCTGTCTGCAACGTTACCGTGCTCAATCCGTCATACGTTTCGACGTCCGGCGAATGTTAACACGACTTAACCGACCGCCAGCGGTTAGGTGTCTATAAATGGCCACAGTGTGCCTTAATTACGATTAACTTGCAAGTCTCTAACGAAGCTGTTCTATGCGTATGCTCTTTGACAGGATCAACGAGCATGAAACATCCTCTTAACCGGTTATTAGTCTCTCAAATCATCCTCAGCGACTGCGTCGGATCTCCGAAGACAAGCTTTTTCGTTGCAATCTTATCAGCACGTGTGGAGTGAGGCTTTAATGTAAATGTTTAACGTTTCGTGTCAATCCAAAGACGCACTATAGACAGAGCATTCGCGTAACCATGAGATACAAAGAGAGGACGAGAGAAAGCAGGTAATATCCTCCAAAATCCCAGCCGATCCATCAGAAAGTTGTCCATCACTAGAGGCGTAGAGGTGGGCCCAAAAGGCCGTCGAGATTACCCAAGCGGCCGCGAAACGCGACGCCTTCTCACAGAAAATTCGTCCTGTGAGTCGGATCGTAGTCCTTAAAAGGCGTGTCGCTCCTTGACCCGCGTTCTTGCCCATTCGTCACGCTTGTCAGCTTTCGGGACACGCGTATCCCCCTGCTTCACACTGTTACCTTCTCGAGTCTCCCACGGAATTCATAAAATCGCCAACGAGACACTGCTCCCATCGAAGTGAAACGTTCCACGCGTCCCCGCTTCGCCCCGCGAGGATGCTCTAAGAGATCCAGCCAAATAAACGCAGGAAACCCGGGGAAAACGAATGCGAGGGCCGAGGATCGTTTGGCGAGATGGCGAGTGATCCAGCTCGCAGGAAGAGGGCGGCAAAGGAGGCGTCGATAAGTCACTGTTAAACGGAAGTCGCTGGGAACCGGTTGCTCGTCACCGTTCCTCCGCGCCTTCAATTATTCCACGGGAATCGAGCGAGCGCGAGGAGGAACATTGTAGGTATAAATCCTGGTGGATTCGTCGTTGCGCGTAATCGCCGAGGAAATTGCACTTTTATGGACGCCTCGTGACGCGGAGCGGACGTTACGGTTGCTTGACAAACGCGAATCACGGCCACGGTGACAGCCTCGCAATTTCCCGGCGCGAGCGTCCGCCTCGATTACCCGCCGGGCCGAACGAGTAATTGATTCGGCGCGTTTAATTTCACGAAAATTGCCGAGACTGGGAGCCAGCGCCAAGTGCCGCTGATGGTTATAATTTACGGAAACGGGACTGGTCGGCTGACCGCATAAAGCACCCCGAGAGCACCGTTCATTATTCAGCCGGGCTTGCTTCTCTCTGCCGAGGATATTCGCCGGGAGGTGCGTCTTCCCCAGCGCTCTCTACGCAGCGGCTTCTTCCGCGGCAACTTCCGGTTTGTTGGCTGGAGCGTCGAGAGTTTTCCTTGTGGGGACGAGCACGGGATGATTCCGGGGAATTTGTTCGGGCGGAGCAGTCGATTAACCTTTAGAGGCGTTGGTGGACACATACGCGTACAATGTTTATTATAATATGTAGGCGTAAAAGAGATCCTCGGGCGACGGGACTCGAAAGTCGAACCCGAGATCGGCGTGACCTCTGCTTACTGGCCAGCCGCGTTATCAATTCCCTCAACGCTGACTCTCCGATTTTACTCTTTTCCGAACTCTGCAAATACCGTGTGGCGACACCGCCAGGCACAGACCCACCTCAGCGCCAACGGAGAAGGAAGCAACTTCTACATACATATGTCCTCGCACGAATTAGTGAAGCTACGACGCCACTTACAATTAGTCTACACTCTCGAGACTGATAGATACTATGTATAAGTTACGCGCTACAGCTCTAGCGAACACGCTACTCAACGTTACTTCTTCGCATACCTTCTTTTTTCGTGACTTTTGTGGAGTTTGAACAGTAAATATTATTACGTGTTGACTCAGTGTTAAATGCTCTGTTCCCCTTATAACCGTTAGGCCCATAACCGAAAGCAACTATCGCACCATAGGCCGTTCCCAAGCGCCGAATGCCCACAAATACGTGTATAACGTACCGCTGCTAGAGGCCTTGAGAATTGAGTCGTGTACTTTTCGTGTATTACTGCTCGCGGGAAGATCAGGCGACTAGGCTGAACAAAGACGATGGACTTGATCCTCGGTCGCTTGTACCCCCTGATTGAATCGGCTCGATAGGTACACGTCCTCCCTTTGTCACGGCGCGTATATTCGTACAGACTCAATCGCCATTATTCCCAGCCGGCTGGCTGGCCAGTGTAAACCGGTTATCTTGATTTAATAACCGTCGATGTCATCCGAGTCAATCATCGAGCACGATCGTAGGTACAACGCGCGCGGCGCGGCGCGGCGCGGCGATCGGGATAAAGGCGAACGACAAGGTTCCGCTGTTCGCGTGGCGATGTTTCGCGAGGTTGGCTATGCGACAAGGCGAGGAGGACACGAAACGAGGACGCGCTGGAGATGGCGGGCACGTCGGCTCCAGGACGGCTAGGGACGGGACAGGTTTCACCGTTTACGTTCGGGTCCGTGATTTTTCATATTCGATTAATCGACGCGGCCTGAACGTCAGCCGAAACGCTTAATCGCCGGCCGCGAGCCGCTGTAACTTTATTAACCCGCGGGACCTCTCTGCCTCGCCGACGCGGTTATCTCCTGCTTCCTTCGGGATTGATATGCCAATTAAGCGGTACCTCGAGGCTCGGCCCGCCACAGCCACGCGTTCTGCGCCGGCTGCAACGAAAAGGGAACACTCCTCGTGTCGCTGCGGCGGTTCTTACGGATTCGAGGATCGTATAAATCCTTGCCACTTCTGCTGCGAAGAAACCGGGGCACGCAACTATTTACTTTCCCCATTGCGAAATGAAAACCGACTAAGCTTCGAAGCTGTAGGCGTTTATTTGGGAGACGGCCTATCGTGCAGGTTTCGGCAGATAACGGTGGTTGTGTTTAGAGTATCTTCCGCTGTGCGTAGCTTACAATTAGTGGTTAAAGCAGTCGCCTGGCAAGCAAAAGATCCCGTGTTCGGTTCCCGGTCCACGCATCCGATCCGGCTTTTTGACTCCTTTTCTCCTACAAAACCACTATGCCTCTCGGAGTAGAAATAAGACTGACAAACCAGGGCAAAGTTTAGGAACAATACATAGAGCCGTCTGTTTGCAGTAAAAATATACGGCTGGGAGCAAAAGCTTTTAGCCAGATACGAGATTGCCACATTACACGGCGGACACGCAGTCGCAGTTGGCGGACGTGAAGTGGCAGGCGCGAGGAGGGGGTCTTTAGAATTCGCGCGGCCGGCAGAGAAAAATATCCGAGATGAAATCGGCGAGGGTCAAAATGCATGACAAATAACGCGGCTTGTCCACCGCGGAATGAAACAAAACCCCGGCGAAGACGCCACGGCCGCTTTGTTCCCATTGTGGCCGGTGTCACTTCAAGGTAACGTTGCATTCGGCCGGAGCGCGCGGTGTCGGGTCGCCATCAGATCACGCTTGATAAAGGGACGACAAATTGGTACCACCCGAACGACTGCTGCTCTTCGCGGAAGATCCGACCGCGATAACGTTCGTGTCGATAAACACGCTACACGGGCCCCGTCTCTCGCGATTTCATGCACGGCCGTGCGCAATTTTCGTACGTGTTTCCGGTACGTTTGAAAAATTGTCGCTCTTTGCGCGGCGGATCGCTCGGGTCGCTTCAACGGGGGCCTGCGGCAGGCATGCAGCCCATCTGGTACAGCAGAGGGGACGGTGAGAATTTACGAGTCAGTCGCCCGGTGGAAACGGCAGATACAGTGAGCGACATAACAGCAGACCAAGTTTCGCGAGATTTCAATCATATAATCGTCATTGATTGTATTCAGGAGATTTCTAATTGGAAAGGGGCCACGAACGTTAGCTAAGCATCTCTAACACTCTACTCTACGTCAAACGCCACCCCTGAAAACTGGACCCATTCTATTAAATTCAATGGAATCGGGCACAATTCAGCAGCGATCTCACAGTCGTAATCTGCCATTGTCGTGGCCGCGCTGAACATCGTAGCAAACGCCACAAAAGGCAGTCACGTCACGGCTTAGAGCATATATACATGGCGGTATCATTGCCTTAGAGTGACTGCCTCGAAACTGTCGGCAACATCACGCGAGAGAGAAAGACATGTGCCACTGGTGCGAGCGAGAGAAGTATAGTATGTCCTATTCGACCGTAAAGCGCAAGCGCCGATATTGTGCGAGAGAGAAACACATCTTGCGAGCGAGAGAATCTATACTTCACTCTCTCGTACCAGTTCGCACGATATCGGCGCATGCGCATTACGGTGGATTAGGACATATACTTCTCTCGCTCGCACATGTCTTTCTCTCTCGCACCTGTATGTATGCTCTAAGGTCACGGTGTCGAATGAGAGGAAAATTGACGTCAGCGAGTTCGATCCTGCCACCGATATATCCGTTATAAAGTCGTCGCGACACGGCAGCGCGATATCGATACGCCGGGTCCGAGGAGCACTTTACAGAGATATCGATCTGCCGTACGGTACACGATCCGATCTCCGGCGCTGGGGTCGTTTATGGTCGCGACGCGTGTAACAGCGATGCCGATTGCGTCCCTGTACCATGCAAATTAATCGCCCGTCGTTATTATCCCAGCGACGGTCTCCTTTGCTTGGCCCGAGCGCCCTGCAATCGTTACACGCGGCTGCCCTTTCCTAGGCTGCCTGGAGTCTTGGATTTATACCCGACGATCGCGAGCACACTCTCTCCGGCAGCGAGGGAACTCTTCTCCACGCTGCGATAATTCTAAACCACGGATCCCGCTTTCTTGTTCGCGTTAATTGCTCGGTTAAACGCGTCGCGTCGGCTCGTTACTCAGCGACGCCGATTGTTGCGTCCAATCGATTACGCGATCCGGAGCAAATCGCGTGGGTGTCGGCATAAAAAGCGGAGAAAGAAGGGATTGAATATTGTATTTCTGAGCGTTCTCCGGGAGACGATTAACCTTCGGCCTCTCGCATAGTTAGCCTCCGCGAAGTGACGTCCATGTGGAGGCGCGTATACAGCGAGACCTCGAAGCGTCCGTTCGGCGGCGTTTAGGGGAACGCGATCGGCCGAGTTTCGAAAGAGGGGGCCCACGTTTACGCGCACGATAGCACGTAACGAGCAATTGGCAGGGGCGTTTTGTTGGCCGAGCTAAAGCGAGAACACCGGGCAGGGCTCGGGTATTTTTGAGTAATTGCCGGTATCACGCGACGCCGAAGGTGTTACTTGGTTGCAAACCCTCCCTCCTTGACCCAGCCGTCGTCTTCCACCCGGTGGGTTGGCTGCTTTTCCCTCGGCAAGCTTGCTTGGCCCCCACCCGAGACACGGCAGTTAAGCAAAACTTGGAAACTGGTAGTTGGACGGTCGTCGCATGACTCCGATAAACGATTATGCCTTAACGGACTTAGCGGCGGGGCCCTTAACGACCGGTTGCTTCAGTGCTTTCTCACGACATCGCAGCGCCCTGGCTGCTGATCGACGCGACGCGACGCACCGGACGGGCCTGCTCCACGTCGTTGGGGAAACGGCTGTCGATTACCCCGGGTCCACACCAAGGCGAACACGAACAAAAACATTGTTCGCGAACTATTTCGTCTGTTCTTGCCAAGTTCACATCGCCGCGAACATGAAAAAAACTCAGCGTACGTTCACATACGGTTCGTACCCTGAGTTTTTTTCCATATTCGCAGCAATGTGGACTTGGCAAGAACAGACAAAAAAGTTCGCGAACAATGTTTTTGTTCGTGTTCGCCTAGGTGTGGACCCGGGGTTAGGTGCCGAGTTAATTCCTCAAATTGCAAGGGGCGCGAGTGTCTTTTGTAGGATTCTTCGCCTCTGCCCCGACTTCCAGTTCCGTGCCATTTATAGGTGCATATTAACATAGTGTGTACTGTGTACAGAGTTGAAGTTGGTGGGATAAGCAGGCCAGTAGATGGGCGGATTAGCGGATTCCGATGTTTACATCAAGGTGTTTCTTAGAAGTATTAAGAAAAAATCAAAAGCTTTGCACGTAAAAATGTATAAATTTAAAGAATAAAATAACTGTAAGTAAAAAAATTAATGTATTTAAGCATAAAATGATGTGAATTCTATTTATACCCCCTATCACCAGTAAATGGCTGATAGGGCGAGTAGATGGGCAGTTTAGAACCAATGGATGGACGGGTGTCTGGCCAGATGTGTAAAATGCTTATTAGCTGTAGTAGGTACCTGGATAAGGGCATTTTTTGTGAAAATATAGTTTTTTTCAACAAAACTAAAAACGTGTGCAGTGTTCATTGTCCGAAAACTGTGCAACAGGTTATGGGCATAGAGCGCAAATAAAGCGAGGTTATGTCTAGCCTAAAGTGACCAGACGTCCTGGATCGTGTGGGACTGTCCCGGATTGGACATGTAACCTTTTTAACATTTTCGTAGTGGCTCAAAGTAAATATATATATCCATATAGTTATTTTTGATATTCTATAATCTGTGTAGTTAATTTTTTGTTATGAAAAAGTGTTTTTAATTTTGTTTTAATTTATCAGAAGTATGTCTTTATTATATAATTAAATAAACTAAGAAAATGGTAGCCTTACGAATTTGGTAAGCTTCTTTTTACATGTCCCTTTAGTCTAACGAAAACGTGGCAACGAGGAAATAAATATTGTGTGCTTATAGTTTCCTTAACAGATTCAACTATTAAATTCAGTGGAATTTTGTTGTTCCGTTCTTCTTCGCTGTTTAGATTTGTTTCTTGTAGTATTAATGGATTACAAACTGTATTTACAGTACTGGATATCTTTGTACAATTCTTTTCATTTTCACTTCGTCAGGATGCATGGGAAAACCCAGGCTGGCTTCATTTAAAATCCACTGCTTTAAACGGTTTTCTTCTTCTACGGTTAAAATAGGTTGTGGACCCATTTTATATTGTTCGGGAGCCTTCCCTGATAATTTGGGATGCAATGTTGATTTAGGAATTCTATATGCTCTGCCTGCTTTTCCCACAGTCATTCCTCTTCTAATATCTTCTAAGGCTCTATGTCATGTAGTACATCATTATGTGTATATTGATATAAGGTTTATCTTTTTTGTTGCTTGCCATCTAAATTAAAAAAAAAGGTACCTACATACACGTAAATGTGTAAATTTTTTGTTTATTAAAAAAAAAGCGGCTTTTAAACGGTTCAATTCTATTCTGCCCATCTACTAGTTTGCGGTTAGAAAATCCACACCAGTACATGGACGGTCATTTTTATAAGTTCTATCGTTTTAGTTTTCTTTGTTTACGCGTTTATTTATAAATTGTTAATATTTCAATACAACGTCCAAACACGTTTTTTATTAACTTGAAGGCACGAAGAAGCGAGTAATCTGATACCGACCTTAGCGCATAGTGGCGTAAGACCGAACATATAAATATTTTTTCGCACACAAAACAAATTTTCAGTAAATATATTAATGTTTTATAAAACAACAAACGTTTTTTGTAGAAAATAAAAAACAATGGTATAGATTAAAACTCTAGTTCTTTCAATATTAACGATAAACCAACGATTCGTCCGTCTACTGGCCGGCTTACCCCAGTAGAAGGCGTTGTTCAAAGAAAGCCACTGGTACTTTAGGTGCCCTAAGTTTTCCCCTAGCTTTAAGAGAAATTGGAACGGAGAATGCGAATAGCTACATATCTCATTACCAAAATTTCGGATCTTCAAAACGTTCAAAGCGTTCCCTTCATCCAAATCGCGACGCCTCAGATGCGATCAATAGGTTCAGCAGATTACGGTCAAGGACGCGAGCGCGTCACGTAAGCCGCATCCTGGTCCCTCGATCCCGCAGCAGAGATAAAGCCGCTGGCAGAGGACGATCGCGGAGCGATGGCGATGGCACGCAAGCTTTTCGCCGTTGCCTAGCATGCAGCGGCAAAGTGGAGCGTACGCAATTGTCGGCTCCTCTCTGTTGTGGTGTTCCGCGGCGTCACGCATCGTCGGTCACGCCGCAAATCCGCTCGGGCCGCGATCTCGCTTCGGCGTACACAGCATCCTCTGCAAATTGATTGCACCGCGCCATCGAGGACCCTCGCGCCTGCTCGATCCATCGCTCGCTCGGTCGTTGTCCAGAGGACCAGGATTCTCTGCAAATACGAGCTTTTTGCGCCTTTCTGCGTGAATCAGGACCCGTTCGATGCCTCGGCGTCTAATTAACTCTTCGCCTATCGGCGAGTAAATCATGCGTTCTCCTTCTCTGGGGCATTATGGGGCAGCATGATTATTTTCAAAGTTTGCGAATGAAAATGGCACTTTCTTTTCCCTTAATGGAGTTCTCTGCGATATTTTTGAATTCTGCGTTCTTGCCTGTATAATATGATTTGTCAAATTTTAAGCGTTACCGATCGAACCTGACGCAAACATCTCCCAGCAGGTATTACTTCCGCGAAGAACGACTCGCCAGGAGTCGAGCACGAATACCCAGCACCAAAGCCTACTTTGTAACCACAGATACGATCGTCAGCGTTTTTCCTCAGCCGCGGATCGCGGATGAGATCCACCAAGCTCGATTAAGTTCTTCCCCCAACGGTGCCGTTGGATCGATGAAAAAGCTGTTGGCATCCGGCGAAACCGACTCCGCGGCCGAACGAAAATTGACCGATTTCAGGCAACCGAGCGACAACGTGTACGAACTGCACGTGCACCTCTTTAGTGGTTTCCATTCCCCGCCACCCTTCGCCCCCCTTCGCCTCTCATCTCCGTCTCTTTCCTCCTTTCCGCCCCTGCCTCCCCCCTCTGCCTTGTTTACCATTTTGTCAAAGTGGATTCGATTTGTTACAAGCGGGAACCAGTAGCCACTGATCGCGGTGCTCGAGAGCCTTCTTTCAGGAGGCTGCAAAGACGATTTCATCAGCGGCGTAAGTAGAATACTCCAGCCATGCTCAGCCACTCCCGAACACATCACTGCACTGTAGCCATCATTTAAAACATCCACCGAAGAATTCCTACAAAAAGCGGCAAGGACAATCCTCCCCACGTTGCTCGCACAATATTGACGGTAATAGCCGCTAGTAAGACGCGGTTCACTCCCGTTTCCTATGAGTTTTTCCCGCGGTGGCACTGGACGAGTCGAGCAGCCGCGGTCGTCGCGCAGCCAAGCGGACACGCACAGTCGCTTCTGGCACGCTCGATCGTCCCTAGCTATTCCCCCGTATTAATTTGCTCGAGCGTGCATAAGACAAAGCGAGCAAAAGCGCGCTGTGTCGCCTCCTGCCCGATTGCCCGCCGATGATAAGAATCATCTACTCCCGGCGTCCCACGGTCGCCCTTTCTTTCGCTTCTTCGGTGATCCTTCTTCTTCCGCCTGTGCTCCTCTCCATCATCCATGCTCCTCGTGCTCGTTTTCCTCCCCGCCCCGGGGGCTTCTTTCTTTGGGGAGAAGGCGTTCGTCGCCGTTCCGTTACGGATGGCTGGCCGGTCGACGACGGTCTTTTGTGCCGTCGCCGGTCATAATGACACCGGGGCAAAAACTGTCAATGCTGCCGCGTGTATCGGCTTCCATGCATGCATTAGGAGCGGGCCCACACTCTACCGGGCTTTCTACGACCCCGCCCGCTCCCCCTCGGCCGCCCCTTTACGCTTGATCGACGCGCGGCCCGATCGCCCCGAAGTCTCGGGCCTCAGGTATTTTATCGAGCCATCGGCCCTTGTGTCTTTGCACGAACTAATGGCGACGATAATGCGGGGGTCGATGGAGTTCTGCGCCGTCCCCTGGCGCGCCTCGCGTGGACGATGAGTGCTTGGGACAGGTGTAGCGGTTACGAGACGGTTTTCAGGGTACCTTCGCGGAGCCTCTTGGTGTCTCGCGGCACAGACGAGGTATAGGATAGACCTATCACCTTATGGATGTTCGTGTCGCCCTCCAAACTGTGTTACCGACCCATAATTTGAGGACTGAATTCAGCGGCCTCTGTTCATGAACTATACGTGTGACTTGTTTAGAGTGACAGCTTGACATAGAGGGCAGGCTTTCGTTACGCTACGCTTTGGCTCGATTTCTCAACGACTCACGTGGACTCAAGGAACAACCGTGTGGGAAATATGGCACCAACATTGCTATTGGAGTCTTTTTTTTTTTAATATTATTGGAGAAATAATACGTAATTGAAGGATAAATATTTGGAATCGCTTCTGAACGGATGGAATAGAGATTAATGAAGATAGATGATCGCAGCCAATCGGCTCGTATTATTTGTCATGGAATTAATAATTGTATTACAATGTTACTTGTGATACGATTAGTAATTATACTTCAAATAATACAGATTGCCCAGGTCTCGCCACGTGGACGCGCTGCGAGTGGAGACCTGCCCTAACCGCGGCCCATCCGCCCTCCTTTTATGCAAAAATTTATTTTCATTTCCATAAATCCCCCTGATGCAGGGTTGCAAAACGATCCTCGATCGCTCCACAACCGGGCAACAGAAGGAGTCCTTCCGTAAAAAGCTACCGCGATGAAGCTAAGCAGAATTTAAAACATTTCTTTGTTTCTTTCATTTCAAATTTTAAGAATATCTGGTATATTTCTACCATGATAATTGTTCACTAATTGGGAATGAAACAAAGAAAAAGGGGGGAAAATTTGGGGGAAATTATCAGGGAAAACACTGATAATTATATATCATTATAGGGTAAAACTTTTAACAAAAAGTTTTTCTATGCCAGTGCATATTTCCTATGCCTACTTAAATACTAGTAATTCCTACATATACGAGCGCTCGTATTTAATAATTGCTACTTATATTTAGTTAAACACTGCAGTGTTTATCTTTTTCCTTAAAAACTACTTACTTCTATGTGGACCACTAAACACCTTAACTATTTAACCATATACATATCTACTTAAATTTAAATAATCACCTGCCTAATATAAATCTGAAAGTGTCGTGTGTTCCTTACTTCCCTCGATGGACCCACGATGTTACCTGAAACATTCTCCAAAGTATTAATAAAAATTCCTTGAGTTTTGCTTTCTCATGGATGATGAACCTCAAAATCCTCTTTTTGCAATATTCTTCACGCATAATACTCTGCAACAGAAACTTTCTCAGTGGATCAGTACCTACAATCTATCTCGATTAAGTAATGTAATTTCAACAGATATAATCTTTTCATTGAATCACTATTGCCCAAATATTGAAATATCATATTTGAAGCTACAAGCCAAAACTCAATATGGAATATCGATTTGGTATTAAGATGAAAGAAGGAAAAGATTAAAAATACTGCTTCATTGTCAGCAGACAAAGTAGGCAATCAAAACTTTAGCAATTGATGAAATATTACATTTTATTTCGAAGCAATTGATATTCATAAATTTAAGCACTTTGCTTCTAGTTTGCTTCTAGTTTCCTTCTAGTTTCTCATTAATTATGGCATATTCAAAGTGTATGTATCAATGCCTCGACTATAAAATAATCAAAAAAATTTATGCAAATGTTCAAGATTGGAATAATTGCACTTTACTGCACAGTAAACGAAGTTACTTACATACAGAAAGTGGCAACAACGAGCACGCATTAATATTGAAAATTTACTATCAATATAAAGTGCCGAAATGCATTTACCTACTGTTTCAGTGCAAATTTCGTTTCAACATCATCAAATTAAGCAACAATCGCGGGTGAATTTTGATCAATGAAAAGGAATGTTGAAAATTTATAAAAATAAAAACTACATTTCTTTTCAATCTGAAAATAAATACAACGATTGACGAAGTTACTATGCAAAAAGCAGCAACGTTAACGAGGAATAGCTGCTTTCCAAGACTCTTCAAAGACTCTAATTAGAACTTCAATTGAATGGAGGTGTCTCAGAAGACTGTAATTTCTGTTACAAATAATGAATCACACCTTTCATCGCCATTCTTTCGGTCACACAATAAAATTTATCAAATGCCATTCCATGAAAATTGGAACTTCAAATTTAAAAATATTCTAAAAAAAATAGAAAACATTTTTTCTGCAAGATATGAATATACTTTTAAAACAATATTTCTAGCGACAAACACTCGATTCAAGGGTGGGTAGGTGATGGTAAGAGGAGGAGGAAGGTGCAGCCACGTAGGGCTGCCAGAAAAAATGATCAGTAGCCAGAAGGGCAGAGCTGATCATTGTCCACTCATTGATGCAAGAAACCCGTGAGTGGACCGTTTCTTTCTTTCGCAACGCTAACTTATTACAGACTAAAATCAACTCCCGAGCATAGTCACTAGGACTTTGGACTACTCGCAGCACTAATTTCTCAAACAACTTCAAAATTCCCGGATGGTGCTTCATTACTGAAAATTCTACCGTACTTGTTACAAATACCGAATAGCAAGCAAAAAAGCTCCCAAGGAGCTACACTACTCTGAAAAGTATAAAAAGCTACCGAGAACCACCACGTAGGTGGTTTCATTTTTCGCAACACTAATAAAAATTCAGTGCACCTGTGTCTCGTAATACGCAACTCTAACTTTAATTCGTTGCAGCCTTCCTGAAGGCTGTGCAGCAAATCCAGCTGCTCGTGACTCCTTGGTCCCAGGAACATGTCTCCAGACATGTCCCAGGACAGTTTTGGAGCATTGGGGGCTGGGGATTGCGATACTAATTACAACCGCGGTCAGTCATCATCGCAACACTAACTCAAAAGAATATTAAGAATCAAACTAGCAAGACTAATTAAAAAAACCCGATCAGTCGCATCGCAACTCTAATAAAAAGAATACCTACTATGAATCAAAAGTAATGCAATGAATCAAACTCTAGTAATTCCAGTTTAAAACACAAGAACAATTTCATAAACAATCGTGATTCTTTCTTCGGAACACTACAAGCAACCACGATATTCATTCGCAACGCTATGCTGGAACCAAACGCGGGGAATACTCGATTCGCAACGCTAATTCAAACCGTGATCAACATTTAGTCGCAACACTAACTGGACCCGTAGTCTTCTTCGCAACCCTAATTGAAAACGCGGTATGCTCATTTTAAGGGGGGGGGGGGGTGTCGATGGGTCAGCCTATGGCCAACCAAACTACTGCTACATACTACTACAACTACAGGCGAGCATAATGGCAAAAGAAGAATGACCCTGCACCCGACGATGCAGGGCCATTCTTGGTGGCCCACATGATGTGGCTTTTTCTCTGGCCGGGCTATCTTCGGCTCTTTGGCCACTTCTTGCTTCGGGCGGTCCGCCCTTCTGAAAGTTAATAGCCCGCTGAAGCCCGTGCTTCCGACAGCGACCAGCGACAATGTGCAATGTCCCACTGGCGTCAAAAAGTCGACATAGCGAGGCTAGAAGCGAGGGCATACCCCACTCGCGCTAGTCTCGCCGTCGACTTTTCTCACAAATTTCCTGAAAGCAGGTCATCGCGCGAGGGAACATGCGATCAGAGAATACGATGATCTGCCCGGGCCCTACCTACTTATATTTAAGTCACACATTCGTACCAGAAGGTAAGTTACCTATCCTACCTACACCTATATTTAAAAAATGGCAAAACAGTCTCTCACACACAATCATCGTCAACCCACTCCAGGATTCTCAAGCATCGCCGCCCGGGTGCAAAGCCTACACTAGAGAGACCGTCCCGGGACGACTCCGTCACCCGAGCTTGGCCACAATCACACACTAATAAGTACGTACCAGTTTTCACTGAAATCGACTGGCAAAGGCAGTGACCATTGCGTGTAAATATAATTTATACATATAGCATATAATTATTTTCAATTTCAAACAATGGATTAATTGATAAGGTGCATTGTACCTATTATGTAAGTACATACATCAAACGTTTTTAGTTTCTCGTTTGATTGTACGAGATTGATTGAGTTTCATATTCCAAGATTATTTACTAGCATGATCATCGTGTGCAACAAGGAATATGATACATTGATATTATTATTGCAATGAATAATAATGTAATGTTATAGTTTCGTTAACATGGTCTTTGATGAAAATCTATCACCGACGCAAATTCCACCGCCTAACCACACAAACACACACAGGTGGAAAATGCGACGTGCACGATACACTAACGCAATGCCAGCCGCCGACATGTAGGGGAGAGGCTTGCAGGTTGCCACTGCTTGCAGGTTGCCACCCCTGCTGTATTTCGACTTTCTAGCAGTGTCATAACCTCAACTCTGACTCACATCGACGTTAAAAGAGTAGTTGTCACTATTTATTAACCTCTGGAGCGTGATATAGTGTTTGTCAAGAAATTGAATTATTGAAATTGTGTGTTTTCCCTGTGCTCGTAAATTGAACATTTTCATCGACAATTCAAGGTAACTATTCGTACTGTGTTGTTTTTTTTATCTAATTTACATATGCCAAACAGATTTCCAAACATATCATGAATTGACAATTTTTTCTCATATTTTCCAAAAATGCGTCGGATTGCAAGTTGCCCCCTTTTTTGGCTTGCAGGTTGCCACCTCTCTCTTTCCCGCTTGTTTACACTCAAATGTTATTTTTCATAATTATGTGATGTTTACTATTGTCATTGAGTTTGAAGTGAAGTGTTTTTATTGCATTTTAGTCATATTTTCGTTTATTTATTCCATTTTTGATACATTTATAGTATGGCAGCACGCAGGTCAAGAAAATCTGAACGCGGCATTAAGGATTTTGAAGCGTTGCTCGACGCAATTAAAGCAATCAAAGTCAACAATAAATCAAGGAAGAGCACTGCAAAGGCATACAACATCGATATGCGAAGCTTTCCTTGAGTTTTTTTTACACTTTCAGCAATTTTTCTAGGGGTGGCAACCTGCAAGCCAAAATTTCAAGGAGTCAATTTTAGATACTTTCGAGAATTCGCAGTATAATTTTTCTTTTTCGAGAGTTTACATGATTTCTAGCTCAGGATTGTAGCTCTACACTTCCTCTTTCCAACTTATACCATAAATCAACGATACGTTAATTTTATGACGAGTTATGATCAAAAAAGCTAAGGGGTGGCAACCTCCAAGCCTCTTCCCTAGTTATTTAATAAAAAATGTCATCGTGCCCCATTGCCTTCGCCCACCCAAGTAACGCATGGGCACGTGGATGAGTTAAAAGGCAACGGGTGCGGAAAGATATCCTGAAAATCCTCAACTAGAAAGTATGATTAGTCTGTATAGTGTCTAGGAAGGTAAGGTATTCTTTCATTTTATATAATTAAGCAAAATGGCTTTCAACTTGTGAATAGTTCAAAGTTTGATAAATAAGAAAGGTATTCTACTTTAGATGAAAAAAAAGGACTCTACTCGACATTCAATTGGTAAGAAAAAAGACTCTCAAATTAAATTATTTCAGATAATGACTCGAAATCATGAAGAATTTACTTTCAGAATTTAAAACAGGCGATTCCATCGTCAAAGTAAATTTCATAAAACCAGAAAGTATGTTATCATGCTAATTACTTTGAATCTGAAATTTGCCCACCCTCAATAATTGTCTTCTTGCATATGGAAATTAATTATTTTATTGTGTACGCAAACGAGTGACCATTGTAAGAAAGGAATTACACTTTTCTGTCTGTTATCATCATTTAGACATCAAGTTACTTTTGAACACGTAGAATCAGAAAAATAAAAGAAATCCAAGTTATTATAATCGTCGCAATGACGAAATCGGAGGGCATCCGATTTTTCCACTACTTTTCTGAGCACCTTTGTGTGCATTATTTAATAAATCTCTACATCAATGTATTCAATGTATCAATGATAAACATTCGCGTTAGGAATCGTTTATCATGGAAATTATGATTACAATTTGATGATATTGAAAAGGCGCGGCGTACAAGAAGACCCTAGCCCTCGTCTAATAAATACATACACAGACAAAACACGGTTACAATTCACGAGCACGGTTACCATACCCGCGATCATTATGCTCGCCAAAGCACGTATACAACCGGTCACTCGTGTCGATTCGGACCAAACGTCCTACGACATGATTGAGTGACCAGAGGAACCATAATGCATGCGCACTCACATTTCGCTGTGCCCCGGTGACGAAGACGCCAACACCGCTGCTTACTGCTCAAAGAAAGTCATCAGGCTGCTCAGCTGCGCCAAAACTGTAACGAAGGAACAGAACACAATTATAATTTGTTTCTAAAGTTACGATTGTTTGAACTCTGATGAAGAATCACGAAGCAATTCAAAAGTATCGAAAAACATTTTTTTCTCTAAAATTTTGAAGAATGAACTCTACTTTAAAGGAATTAAATGAAATACATAGATACTTAGATCTTTCCATTAATATTCTGCGCACAAATCTCCTCTTCAGCTGACGCACTGACTCTAATTTCCTAGTAAAAGAAAAATAAAGAAATAGAAGACTACTAACGCGCCCCAAAGATAATAATTGACGAACAAACCGCTGAATCTATTCTCGCGATTCTAAGCTCCGAGCCGCGACGCTCGTGAAAGAATGTAAATTGCGCAGAAAACACTGACTCTACCCTCGCGTATCCCCAAATTCTAAACGACCCTCTACTATTATATGTGATTTCGGCGCACAGGTTCGGTCAATTTAACAAACTAAAACACACTATTTAGCAATAATAAATATATAAGCTTTCAACGTTTCGATCTCCGTTTAGATCTTCATCAGGAAAGTTTAAAATATTGCTTTGTTCTAAGAATTGAGTCACAGTGCTATGGCACTGCCTACGACACGCGAGTCGGTTGGAATAAGACTAACGTATATCGTGAACCAAACATCAGCTTCCAGAAGGTGAAAACGAGGTAAACATCGTTACTCGTTACAAAACATATTTAAACTCCCTGAGATTTAAAATTGAAGGATATACAGTTTACAAAACTAAGCATTTTTGCTCATATGGTGTGTTATACATTCAACGGTGTTAACGAGCAACTAAAAGTTACATACCAAACAATAATATGTAGAAGATTAATTCAATCACAGGAAATTCTATGGAGCAGACCCTCTACTATGAGCAACTGTGCTCTTCAAAATAGAAAACTTCGTACGACATAAACACTGACTCTATGTATTTGGCTGCATTGCGCGCAGCCACAAGCTCTGAAAAATAAATAGGATAGGACGGTGGGATAGGTGTGGTTTCATCGAGTGTTTGTCGCGAGAAAATATTGCTTTTCTTAGAACTAGCCGAGGATAGGAGCAGCTACACATTTCAGTAACACGATATTATCCAAAATATACTATATTCAGAAATAATTATTACATTGAAATCAGCGCCGTTCAGGAGTTGCCGCGTAGGGCAACTGGTCAGACAGCCCGGGGCAAACACTTGCTGGCGGCGCGCAATCTACGCCTCCCCGGGCAATACGGTACAGATGCCTAGGATGAACAAGGACCGTCGCCTCCCTACGCATCTACGAGCCTGTACTCCCGCCACAACCATTCCTCCCCACTCCGCTCTAACGATAGCTGACGTCACTGCCCCCGGGCAAATGCGGCTGCCCATGCCCTGAAAACGGTAGCCTGACCGGCGCTGATTTAAATGAATCATAGTAACGGCTTTCGTCATTAAAGTTCTAAGCATGTTCGTGTTATTCGAATATTACTTTAAAATATATCACGATCTGTATAAATATCAAAATTCGTTAATTATGCATGCTCGAATAGCATGTCCTCCATCAACTACGCAGTAAGGACAAATAAGGACAAAACTACATAAAGGACAAAACTTGCATCCGGAACCGAACGTAAATTGCAATTACAACAGCTTCGTACAGATAGATTGTTAAAAATCATTGAAATATCATTGAATTGTACGTAAACGCGACCGAAATGCAATAGAATTCGACCATTCCAATATATTGTGAACATCTACTGACGCCATTTTAAAAATTTTAAACAGATGTATTTAAATGTATTATTCAATGTATGATAATTTAATCTTTTCCCACTGGATCCCAATACTAACCCACTGCAAAGTTGCCCAACACTCTCACAGCCAATAATGATTCACTAAAATAACGAGGGAAATAAGTATACCATACGTATTGCCATCTCTTTCTTCCAAGGAATGAGCAGACGCCACCCAAGCTCCGTTCAAATTAATCGCCAAGTGTTATGGCGTCGTCTGCCCTTTGCATTTGAATCTCGCCGCAGCGTCTGTAACCAAACGATGCAACAAGTGTGAAACAAAAGCATTAAAACATTCGTAAGGGAATTAAACATCGAATAAACTTGAAATATTCCCGAAACGGGATGTAATTGAATACGGAGACACGATATGTGTGCAATAAATGTGCAGAAATATCGTTGAGCAACGAAGGGTATACGCGACGAACATCTAACGGTTTTCTCGCGATATTTAATCAATTTCGGGACGAAAGTGTATTAATAGTAGGAGCAAGGGACGATAGAGAGTAAAGAAAAAGACAATGATTAGAAGTAATTAGGTGGGGATACTATTTAAATATGCAGCTATCGAAGCGCCTTAACTCAACGATGTCCACGGAACGAATGACCCCCGCGTCCCGCCGCTGTAGCTTAGCGAATATGGGTTTAGGTGGGGGGAGACTAGGCAGGACTCGCGAGTTAATAGACACGTACATAAGTACTCCCGAAATGTGGAATATCTAAGCTCTAAGCTCTCGTTGGAGCCATTTGTTCTTTGCCACTTGTCTGTTACAGACGTATATTCCGAGTTCTTTCTTAAGTAAAGTTTTAGTTTAGATTGTAGTAACAAAAGACTTGTTTTAATTAATCGCCTATTCCACAACCAACAGCGATACAGTCGAGATACCAATCCCGTGTTACCATTTGCACATAAAATGAATACTCATTCTGCCTACATTTGCGTGAGCATAGTGAGGCGTTAGTAATTAACACGAGAGGTAATGAAAGCTCCACGGAAAGTAGATATAAGTAAGAGAAGCAATCGCGAGATTTAATTTTCGCGAAATATTGATATTGGTTGATAGATCTATCCTACAATACCTCGTCTGTGATTGTAATCTTATTTGAGACTGAGTCGATAACGTTGGGTGTGACACGAAAATGGTAAGGGGGCTCGCGAGCCCCCCGAGCCTGTGACACAAAATTACATTTGATGATAAGTCGGTAACTGGGATCAGTCCGCTTTCCGCTGGTAAATTCAGAGATTTTCGGGAATTTATTGCGAGGACAAGAAATATAGTAATTTAATTTATTAACCTACATTTCTACCTTTTCAAACCAGTCCAACCTTTCTAAAAGAATTTTAAAAATATTAATTTTATTGCTTACTGTAGAAATGTAGTTTAATATATAGAAAAAAGTTTTATACCATTATATTTCTTTTGTTCGCAATAAATTCCCGAAAATCGCTTAATTTATCGGCGCAAAGCGGAATGACCCTCTTGTTACTTTGCGTCGTGATGGTCGCCTAACGGAACCATCTCCACAGCAAAAGTATAACAGACTTTTTACACCCTAGGAGGCCTCCTTATATCGCAGGAGCCTGGGGTTTTTGCTAACCGCGCAACCTGGCGAGCCTACACAGAGTGATCCGTATTTCTTGATGTACGAGGCTCCTCGTAAAAACCGCCTCGAACGGTCACGCGTTTCAAGCGGAAAGTAGACGACAGAAGCACGTTCCTGTAACGGTACAGGGTTGATAAACCGAAGAGGAAGGATTGTCGCATTAGACGCCCGGCAAGAAAACAAATTACTCGAAACTAATAATAACGAAGGCGCGCTTCTACATACATTCAGTTCAACGGGTTCGACGCGTTCGCGTGGCAACAAATTGCTCGAATTTGCAAACGTTCGCGTCGCGTAATGCGATTGGGCGCTCGCTACTTGCGATTAAACGGTAAAAATGTTTCGCAAGAAGCTCGAAGGTCGGGCGTGTATTACCGAGAAAATCAATGCGAAATGTCGGGAGCTCTTCAAGCATCAAAGGGTAATCTTTACGAGTCAGTGCCTTTGCATATCCTACAAACGTTCAGCTTTCCAGAATCGGATCCTAGAACGAATTAATCGCGGGACAGCGAATTCGAGCCACTTTCCGCGCCAGCGACAAGCGAGCGGAACGCTGCTCGAAGATGAAGAGCGGTCCGGCCCTCTGAAGGAGTAACAGATGTTGCCCGTCCTGCTCGTAATCTGTCCGCTGGCTTCGATAATCAGAGGCGATTACCGTCGTTCCTCCTCTGTTCTTCAGTGTCCCGTTTCATCATCTCTCTTGTCGCAGCCGGTCGCCTCGATCCTTTCCGGGGAAAAAGGCTTGACAAAAAGAGAATAAGCTGGGCGTTTCTTGCCAGCCGAACACCACAGGAGGATCTTAATCACCGTGCGATAGGCCTTCTTCCCTGCATTCTTTGCCGAACCACTGAATGTCCCATTCAAGTCGCGAGCGTCGCGAGGCTCAAGAGCATTCCAGCATCGCGCTGCATTTTTTTTAGTTGTTTCACTTTATCGATGGATCCTTTCTCGTCCTCTCCCTGAGCAGACTTTCTTCTCATTTCCTTCGAGATTCAATCCTAGCTCCTTTAACCGTTCACCGATGGAAAAAAGCATCCAGAAGCTAATTGAGGAGCACGAGACTCTAATGCGCGCTCGAGTCGCGAAAACTACTTTCCACGCGGTTAACTGGTTTAACAATCGACAAATTCGTGTAACCATTCGCCCGGCCACTTTCTCCGTTATTGTAATGGACGGCTAAAACACGGGTATCTCGCGGAACGCCACGCGAAATTACGCCGCGGATCTGCTCGGCTGTAAATGGACTTGTCGCAACATTTTAACTTTTTGGGGCGTAATTGCAGGTGGAGAAGCGAGGGAGAACGGGAGATTCGAGGGAACGATACGGGTTCGTTCCGCTTCTGGGGAGACAAATTCAACGGCGGCGAGTTAAACGGCTGATTCGCGGGACAAAAACCGCGGGCATTTCGCGTTAATTACGTTTCTTGCTTGTGTTTTGTACGCGTCGGGAGCCACTTCTTGTTTGACGCGGTGTTTCGTTGCGTTTTTGCCAGGGCACAAAAGGGAAAGTTACAGTGGGCTAATGGCGTTGGTTAATATTAGCCTATGTTAGTTGCGTTGTGACAGGATGCTTGCAAGAAGGTCTGGGAGGAAGCTCGGTCGTACGATTAGCATAAAGAGAATATTATGTTGATGCAAACGGATCCTGACTTCAAAGCAAAAGCAATCAGAAGTAATAATAAAGCAGTAGGTATTGTACATAACAGCAGTTACACCCCAACTATGACAGAAATGTTCCGCGTCCTTCTCCTGGGCGATTTACTTGAAACTTCACGTGGAAGAGGCTTTCAAACGAATGTTTAAGGGGACCCTCTGGTCAAAACGCTCGAAAAATTGGTGACTTTTATGAATTTCTTACAACAAGAGGTTATAACATGTTATATTTTTTTATTTTTTATTTTCCGTCTTTATTTCACCAATTAGTATACAGTAAGGTGAAAAGGCGAGGCTCAGCTAAAGCTGTTATTAGGCCTAACCTCGTAATAGCATACAGACCAAGCGCAAACTTGAGAAACTTGAAGAAAAAAAAAAAAAACTAAAAACTAAGACTAAAGACAAAAACAAAACTAATCTAAGCATAGAGCTAAGTAAAGTAGAGGAGGTGAGGAGTAGAGGTAGTACAAGGGAATGTTAAATAAGCGGATGATCTATTAGATAAGCGCATGCCGCAGCTTTGAAGGATGACAGGGTAGGAAGTGAACAGATACTCGGAGGAAGAAGGTTGAAATAACGAGAAGCAGCATAAGAAAATGAGCCACAGTATTTACATGTGCGATGTATCGGTATGTAACCTCGTGGTAAAAACACCAAAACTATGATTGGTGCACTTTTCAATGAAATAATTTTACGCATAAATAGACGAGAATGCGATAGCAAGTCCAATTGCGAATCAAATACCTCAAGGGCTTTTTCAAACGGGTTCATTAGATCTGGAATCGGGGCAGCGCCGCACTAAGCGCCACCTAGAAAATGCATCGAAACCGAAGACACGGAACACATTTGTTTTTTATACCCTACAGCGCGCATTGCGCGCCGACCACTCGAAATTTCATACGGAACGAGGTCCGTCGTTGCGCGCCGAGCCATAAAAATCGACCCTTTTAATGGTGTTCTGTAGCGCGCATTACACGTGCTTAATAGAAGGAAAAAATATTTTTAGGATATGTTACATATAACCTCTTCTTGTAAAAATTTCATAAAAATCACCAAATATTCGAGCATTTTGACCGGAGGGTTCCATTAATCCTTCCCAAGTTAATGGGTTAATTGGGAGTTCGGGATATTCTGCATGCGATCGATCGCTTGACGAGCACCAGTGGTCGGTAGACATTTATGAGCGTTTCTCGCGGTCCACGATTGTGGTAGCCTGGTAGCGAGCGGGGCGAATCGCGCGCGAGCAGGGGCCATTTATTCATCAAACTGAATTACGAGGAACGCGACGTGTCCGGGATAGGCTTGTCGATAAATTACTCGACGCGGCTGGTTCGTCGGTGAAGTCGACCGCCTCCAGTCGCCTCCTTGTTTGTTCTGTTCCCTGTTATCCCCTAATCAAGATCAAAAGCTGCTACGCGCGCAAAAAGCCTGGCTCGGCCGCCGCCGCCACCGCCGCCACCGCCGTCACGACGGACTTCTTAAGCTTCCCCGTGGTAAATTAGTGGCGGGCTCTTTTAGCGGATCGATCGAGCCTCCGACGATGACAAATAACGATAAATGGTGCGGAGGGGCCCTCTCGGTCTCCTTCGTTGGTGTTCCTCCAAGTAGAAATTAGATGTTTGATAATAGATGAATCTCAAGCTGGGAACATAATTAACGATCATTTCAATTAGACCCCTGAAAATCCTCCTTGAAAGTTAAAGTCGTTGGAGGCCGATTCCTCCAGTGCCAATAGCAAGCACGAAGTGAAAAGGTCCTTATATTGCGGTGGATGGATCGAGATGGATCACGGCCCCTGGATAACAGGGACAAGATCCAAGGATCCAGGATCCAAGCGACACCGAAACGTCTCGGTGATTTTGACAGTCGCGCTGTCTCGCCATGATGAATGAAGGACTCGCGGGACGATCGACGTTATCGTAAATCTCTCGACAACGGGCTATTGTGAAGTCACTCGTCATCCGTTCCGATCTTGTCGCGCGTGAGCACCGATCGAGCAAAGTGAGGTCAGATCTGTATCTGATCGTCAAGGGGCAATGGGGAGGGGGAGGAAGCCCGCCGAACTCGATTCAAATTCCGATTAAGACCTTTTATAACGCTCGTAAATGTCGTACAAGGCTGTGAAATCGACGGGGGAACGTCGTCCCCGTGAATCTGCCAGTACCTTTTTCTTCCATGCGCTCCGAATGGCTTCGACTTGTCCTTATCTACCATCTTGCGAAAACACGCGATACCCTTCCCTCGAACCTGATCGGGCCCCTGTTTCCGTAGGCGTAGGCATTCGACGTTTGAGAGCAGCCCTATTTAGCTATTTGTAGAGTTCGGAAGAGAGTAACATCAGAGAAGTCGGCTTTGGGGGAATCGGTAACGCGGCTGACCAGTACGCAGATGACCCGCGTGGGTAGTATATTTGCTACTGCTTCCAACCCCTCAGCAGCAACTTCAGGATGTAGAACGAATGCATTTCTAGAATCGTAGAAATGATCGATTCACCGCAGCGTCGTCTCGTTAATTCCGCGGGAACGCGAGTAAATCCTCGAGGACTGTTGCAGCTCTCCCCTTCCATTTCCGCCCCCGAACAAGAAAGAAGCTTTGTTAACCCCAGCCCACGGCCCCAGAGCGCGAGGAAACTTTGCATCGGCCCGCGAGCCTCGAGTGCAGTTGCGTTCCTCGTTATTATCTCCGCGGCAGGCGAGCGTTGCAGCTTTATTAAGTGACCTCGAGAGTGGCAAGAAAGTTGGACGGCGGGGGATTGCTTCCCTTCCGGTCTCCGTGATCGCCACCACGAATCTTGTATTTAGGGCTGCTCCTTCTATTTCTGGTCGCCGTTAGATGGTTATCGCGAAACGTGGAACGGCCAGACACCAAGGTTAGACGCCGCGATCGGGTGCAGCTCAGCCATCAGTATCGATTCGAAACACCCCCGCGGTGCCCCTTATCGTAACACCCTTCAAACCACGCAGTGCACACGATATTGACTCCTTTACTTGCCGTTTAGCGCATACAGAGGCTACAGACTCGCCAGGTATCGTCAGAATTCTTTGCAAAGTAGAAACCTCCTCTCGATATTCCCGACAGAAAATCGAAGCTCCATTTCCAAGTGAGTTGAGAGCAAGAAGCAGCCGGGGGATCCTCGTCCCCAGTGTCCTCGAGGCCGAACCAGCGAGTAGCCGACGTAATAAGGTCGATAAGCCGAAGGCAGGGCGCGAGCGTCGCCAGAAAGACGCCGACGTCGAGGGACGACCGTCCTGAGTGGACAAGGTCCGCGAGCGTATCGCAACAGGGCGACACCAGAAAGCCGTGAGACGTGATTGTCGAGTTATCGACGGGCTGGCTCGCTCGGGTTCCTTTGGCTGCTTGGGGCACAGGGCCGCCGCGCGGACAGCTCGGCGTTAATCACGCCACGTGGATGGCCGTCCGCTCGTCCACGAATCGCCGATACATCAATGTCCATTAAAGCCCCTTGGACGAGGAGAGCGCGATTTATATGGGTCGCCGCGAAAGTTCGCGACGATCGCCGCGCCGCCGCGCCGCCGCGTTACTGCTGCGTGGACTTTTCCTTAATGCTGCTCGATTAGTCCGCTTGGTGAACGGATACCGTGACACGGTATTTCTTTCAACGTGTACAAACGTAACGCTAATTGTAAGTGGCCCTGATAAGTTGAATGGACGTAAATATTCAAGTATCTCGAGGAAACGCAGATTCCCTTTGCCACCCCCCGAATATTAATTCCCGTTCTTAAGCAGCGATTGTAGAGCTCTCGTTAAGAATACAAATTCCCCTTTCAGCTAAATCGGGTTAAGAGCAGTTGATACCGAGCTTATCCCTCATGACCTCCGTGAAAGAGGAAAAAAAGGGAGAAAAACTGTCTCACCCCCCGTGGAATGTCTGTCCCGTCATAAGTATCGCAGTTACCGTTTCACCCTTTCCACGATCTCGACGCGGAGAATAAAGAAAGGAAAAGAGCGAAGAGTGGCGGGGGTTGGGTGCCGGTTACGGAGGATGTTCAGCCCCTCGCTCGATCGTTTTCCCCAGGGTGCCGCGAGCGTAAAGCTTTATGCACGCGTTTCCATCATACCGGCCGGCGATATTAGGACGTATCGCCGTTAAAAATGCATGCAATTAGCTCCCTTAAAAACGCGCTGCTTCTTAGGAGCTTACAACCCCTTCCTTCCCGACTTCGGGTGACAAAATTACGATCTACCGGGTGCCGTTAATATCAACGTTCCCGGAACGCGTGGGGAGGATAAAAACGAGGGGATAAAATCCGACGGAAGCGAAAGGGAGATGATGGGGCTGCGTTTACAACGCCGCGAAATATTTCGCTGCGAGCCGAGAGTTGCCATTTCAGCGGAACGGTTAATCAAGCGCGGCACGAGTTCCAGCCACGAACAATCAAGAAAGTGGCTGCAAATAATCAGCTCGCCCCGTGTTAGAACGCAAGTCACCGTCGGAACGTTAAGCAAGTTCCCGTTTCCGATCTGGCCGGGGTCCTTCTTGCCGCTCGCGCATCCCACCCCGAAATATCGTACGCAACGGGCGGCAGCGACACGCACGTGGAGTGTTTGACGAGTCTCGTTGCCGCTCATTACTCTCCGGTGGTCGCGTCATTTGTCTCCGGGAGAATAATCGACGAGTCCGTTGGAGTCTGTTGAAACGAGCCGCGACTCTCTTAGCGGAGAGCTCTCGTCGAAGGGAAAAAGGGGGTGGAGGGGTGGCTGCGGGAGGGCAGAGTAATGGGGCTGTCGCTGCGGAGAGTCAACGAGAGCCCCGCAATTACGTAATCGCTGTGTCATTGCGTTAAAGTAATTCCATTAGCTAACGAACGGCCGCGGCGGGAAGGAAGGAAAAACGTCCAGGCTTCTTCTATGTATAACCCCGAGCACCAGTTACATTGTAAGCGTAAGCCTCGGAGGTCAGGTTCTCACCTTCCTACGTTCTTCTTTTCCCTGCCGCGCCGCTCGAGAGTCAATCGTATTGGCGATTTTAATGCGCTGTCGAGACCCGTGGCCTGCCGTGTCACGTCGTGCGCCCCATTCCAGCCCGATCGCGATCGATATGGCGAATGGATTTTGCTCGGCGGGCTTGGAAACCGAGTGGATGAATCGGCCCCGGCGTGGCGCGGCGCGGCGCGGCGCGGCGGACCCGTGAGATTTATGCAACGTATTTTTAGTTATTGCTGATTAAAGGATGTCGGACGAGGGTGGCGAAAGATAAGATATGTGTGGTGGGTCGCTGAATGCGTAAGATACTTGTTCCCTTGATTAACCAGAGGATCGGCTACGTCTCTCGGCAGGGTCAGCCGAGTTCAGGCTCGCGTTGCATCGTATCACGCGTGACACAGGACGAAGTGCAGGGAGGGGTGGCTGGTCCCGAAATCGGCGATTCGATGGCCCACGACGCGCACGTTATCCAACGGACTCGGCTACACGAGTGTCCGCGATTAAATCAGTCGGCCGCGATGTCACCTCCGGCGCGCGGTATGCGACGAAGGAATCCTTGACAGGAGGTCGCCGGATCCTGGAGGCCCCCTGTGGCGCATGAATCACCGCGACTCGCCTCGCCACGGCGTGTCTTCTTGTCGCCCCCTCGGCCAAGGTGACAGCTGTCAAGTGGCTGCTATACGGCGCGCTGTATACGCCGTACGTCGCGTCGTACGCCGTGTAGGAGGTACTCCAGTCCACGTGAAATCTTCTCTCCGAGTCCGTGTGCGACCGGGCGGCGTGCACACGCGCACCACGCGTACTCGCATTGGCGTAGAAGCTTTGCGCCTCCTTCCCCCTGTTCTAAACTTAACTTCTCCAGCTTTTAAAGCTCTGCAGCAGCCGCCGCTGGACACTCTTCTACTATTTCGATGGAAAGATTTATGCTGACAGATCTATAGCAACGGCAACCTGGTTCGTGAAAGCCAACGATTCTTCTTCCGCGCAAGTAGGTTTAAAGGGCGGGATTCAGTCTCGGCTTGGGAGCTGGGGGTTGTTTCTTCTGTGATTTTGCTTAACAGCTTTGCGAGGGTTTGGCTTAGTTCTGGTACTTCGCGTGTGGCTGTACGGTGACCTGAATTTTTCTAATTCTCGAAGCCTGCAGGTGAATCTGGAGGATATTCTGGTCTCTTGGGGACGAAGGAGCCTCGTTCACGCCACTGGAGGCTTTAGCAGTGTTTAAGACGTGTTTCTTTCGTACTATGTATCTGAACGCAACACGAACAATTAATAAGCCAGAAAGAATTATGTCAGGACGGGATACAAGTGAGGTACAACTGACAGGCAAGAAGAACCAAAGTTCGTTTAAAAGAAACGTACGCAGTTGGAACTTTCCTTTTCCTTTCTGCAGACTGACACGCTACCCGAAGCTCGCTCTGCTGCAGAAGGCTCACTTTAATTTTTTCACATTGGGTCATCCATCATTTAATGCGCTCTCTCGCAAACGACGAATGCCACCCGCGCGAGAATCCACGAATCAGAAACAAGCCCGGTGCACTTGAAATTTTTCCATCTTTCTGCCGTTTGAGGGATGATCGGCTGCGAGACAGACTATCATCTTCAAATTCTGTACTGTGCATCGGTTTACCTAGCGAGCGGTTAGAAAATAGAAAGTAATACGGGCACTTTGTCAAAACTAGTTGCTGCAGAGGGAAGAGGAGAGGAGAAGGGTGAAAGATTTCCCAGGGCTCGTTAACGTCCACCTGTGTTCTCGCGCCATTGCGTGCACGGGCCCTGCTCGCCTTGACCCGCGGCCCTTGCGAGCTACCTCTGAGGGATGCTCGTCGATCGCTACGCCGTAAACCGGAATTAAGATACTGGGTGACCGTGCGTTTCCCTTCGATAACGCGCCATTGTCATGCTACGCCACATCTCTTCCCCTAGCAGAGCCAGCAGACGCTCTGGAATAGCTTCCAGCGAGATTTCATGACAGAATGTTCAGCTACACAGATCTATGGTGGGCAGAGTGTACCGGAGAGATTCCTGTGGATTTAGTTGCAAGTCGCAGCATCATGTTTTATCTTCCGTTCTGCGCTCTAACGATCTGCACTGACGCTTGGGCGAGAGGAGATAACGATGCATTAGCTGTTCCCTTTAAAGACGCTGCAATCAATCTAGTTCAGCGAGGCATCCACAATTTTCATCCTGAAATCTAGAAACATCAGCTTGATAAAACGTCTTCTGAAAAGTGTGACATCCAAACAGTGCCAGCATCACTATTTTGCGAATTAGACTCAGACAGAGAGCATTTGTACCGATTTCGCTCTCTCTCTCTCTCTCTCTCTCTCAAATTCTTCCTCCACTACCGATTCCTATATTGAACAGTCGATTAGAAGGCTGAGGACGAAACGCACACCACTTTCCTTTTCTCCTTTTCAATCCTAACTTCAACACAATCACACCCCCTACACCCTTCCTCCTCAACTACACGCAAACCTGAAAAATCTTGACTTAGGTATATGTAGCTCGCAGCTGAACCACTAAACCCCAAGAAACCACCTTGATCTCAGAGCATCCGTATCCTTTGCTGCTCACCGAACGCTTCATCTTGCTTCTCGACGTGCACTCGACCCAATTTCACGGGTCCCAGACCATCACGGGTCTAGCTGTATCTGTTCCACTCGTGGCCCGAAACAAAGGCAAGCCTCGATCGCGGTCTAATGTTACGCGTAACGTTAAAAACCCTGCCGTTATCGCGATCGGTTCCGCGGAACAATGTAAAGTCACCCGGCGAAGGGGCTAGTGGGACAGGCGAGAGGGGCCCGCGGACAGTCCGTTAGCCGCCGTTGCCCTCGGAATCGTCCGTGATCCGAAACGTCGCGGACGCGGTCGCGTCGCTGCACTTTGTAGGCCGACAGGTCAGAATGGCCGTTTTGCACGTGGCCAAGCCATTCCGCGTCGTGACTGGCGTTAGGTGTTGCCGCGTCTATCACGCTCGCGTACACGCTGCCACCCGGTAATTTAGTGGCGAGTCCGAAGTCGATCTCTCCGGCCGATAAAGCCACGCGAGAGGAGCGACAAGGGAGGTTCGCCGCAGCGAATAATTCAGGGTCGAGTCCATTTCCCAGTCGATAGAGAGAGGGAGGCGACGCTCTTGTATCTGGACGTTTGAATCGACCGCCAGACGGTCCCGATCACAGTAATGACGGAACTGGAGGAGAGTCTCGTTCCTTGGCGCTTTGCTGGGGTCCCTCGGTACTCGCGTGGACCGTCACTTCGATATTAGTTGACTGAGACGAAAGCGCTTTGGGATACGCTCGTGCACCTCTGGATGCATCGCGCCGATTCTAGATCAGGATAAGCGGGCAGCGATATTGCTATGCAGTAAGGAAATGAAGAATGTGAATTTGAAACTTCACCTTGCATAGCTTGAGACTAACAGACCAAGCCTTTTTAAGAATTTTTTTAGGGATAATTTATAGTTTGTATATAAAATTTTTATTACCTACCTTTAGTAGAATGTCTTAAGACACTATAAGAAAATGAATAGGAAAACTATTTATTAATCTTCTAAGTAGATCCATCGCAAAAGACATAGGTCGCTGGCGGGATGTGGAACTATACATAGAACAGCAGCACCGAAATCAAATTTAATTTTTTTTTTCGTGAACTCTATGATGAGTGTAGTAGGTAGTTTCCGTTGCGCGTACGGATTTTTTGATCGAAAACAAATGTTTTGAAATACGATCGAAAAAGTGTCCATCTTATTTGCGGATTTTCGAAACATTTTCTTCTAAATCGCACCATTTTTATGAAAATAATTTATTTCAAAAATCTGCACCTGTGTGCAACGGGAACTATACTCATGTAGTTTATAAAAAAAGATTTATATTTGATTTCGGAGCTGCGTTCCAAAGTTACACATCCCACCAGCGACCTATGTTTGAAGATATTACATTTTTTTATGTTTTTCTATTCATTTTTTTTATAATCTCTTAAGACATTTGCGCTAAAAGTAGGTAATACAAATTTTATGTGAAAACTATAAATTATTCCTGAAAAAATTCTTAAAAACGGCTTATTTTCCAGAAGTCTAAATCTAGGGCTGTCTCTAGCGTTGCAATACGTACGAAGAAGGGAATTGAGGCGATATACCTATAGAAAGTAGTAGCCCGTGATAAATTTTGATAAAATATCCCACAGTTGAAGATCGAAATGCCGAATTGGATTTCTCCCGAGCGATGAACGTGTTCCAGCATATAGGTACCGCTAGGTCGAAGAAGGATTCTCAGCGGAGCGGAACAATAGAGTCGTGCGGTGACCGTTCACGATTGGCAGCTGCTGTGTCTCTGCACCGAGATGACCCTGCCACTCCGTAGAAAGCGACTATGTCATTCCGTCACGAAACACGAAGCTCTCTCCCCCCGGTCTACCCGTTTTCCGTGTCACCGTCGCAAACCCAACGACACTTCCGTTCACGTGACTCGGAGATGCTCGCTGGGTACCTGCTGTCTCCGTGACTCGCCAGGTGCGACAGGGGACTCATCGATAATCGATATTGCATAGAATCCCGCGAGCTTCTCGCGGAGCTCATCTCGACCTCAGCCAGCAATCCACGCCGGCTTTGAAACGTTGCAAAGTAGGGTGTAAGTACTTGGAAAACTCGACCAGCCCCAAGTTCGGGCCAAGAAGAGCTCTACGAGCCGCAGTCACGCTAATTTCACCCACGATCGCGGCTATCACCGTCATTACAGACGCTTTGACAGTAATTGCCACTGCTCCACGCTCGATGCTACCCTGTGGAAGTTTCTGCAATTGCTGAGGTACCTTTCCTCGTTATCGTTATTTTCCCAGGCGAGCCACTCTCCGGGCTCGGGCGATGGTAGCTAGCGACGATAAAAGATAAATCTATTACTTTGGTCGGTTGGAATGGAACGGTTCCCGCGTCGAAAATCGCTCGAACGGGGCGTCCTGTCTCGTGACTCGCGCTCGTCGCCGATCCAGCCGCTTCGTGACCATTCCAATTCAACTTGGCCCGAGTACAATTTAATAATTCCCGCTGCCAGGCCGAACTTACGTTTCCCCGTTCTTCAAACGTCTTCGTCGAACGCGATACCCTTTACCCTCGATCGTGCCTCGACGAGGCAGACTCGCATCGCGCCGCTTGCGTCACACGAAGAAACTGTAATTACTGAAATCCACGGGTAATTCATTATTGGTCGATCAACGAAATTCGTGGGGGAGATCGTGGCAGCGCGGGGCATTGAACTCTTGAGATACAGTGAGGGTGTGAGTCCTCGTAAAGTGGAAGTCTCGCTTTACACGTATCGCTTCACTCAAGAGGAAATTCTGATGAAAGGGCGATAATATGAGGAACTAAACAAATAAAGTATTAAGTTCCCGTGGTTGAGAGTATAGTCAAATGTAATATATCATTGTACTCTTATCAGTGGCGCACTCAGGATTTAATTTTGAACGGATAAAAATATTTTGAATCCAAATTCAATAAAACTCGTTAGGTGATTATAAAAATTTATTAATAGGATAAAATCCAGTTTTCTCTTCTTTTTACTTCGGCTCTTCTTTTACATAGCCCTTGAATTACTTCAGTCGTGATTTTTTTTCCTTTTTCTTTGGGGGCCCAGGGCCCTTTGGCATGGGTGCGTTACTAACTCTGACCTATACTATTAGGGGAGAGGCTTGCAGGTTGCCACCCCCAAGCTTTTTTTATCATAACTCGTCATAAAATTAACGTATCGTTGATTTATGGTATAAGTTGGAAAGAGGAAGTGTTGAGCTACAATCCTGAGCTACAAATCATACAAACTCTCGAAAAAGAAAAATTATACTGCAAATTATCGAAAGTATCTAAAATTGTCTCCTTGAAATTTTGGCTCGCAGATTGCCACCCCAAAAAAATTGCTACAAGTGTAAAAAAACTCAAGTAAAAACCTGATTCAGAAAACTTTTCAAAATTTATTAAGTTTTATTAATAAATTATATTATTCAGATTTTCTTGACCTGCGTGCTGCCATACTAAAAATTTATAAAAATGTAAAAAATAAACCAAAATATGACTAAAATGCAATAAAAACACTTCACTTCAAACTCAATGACATTTGAGTGTAAACAAGCGGGAAAGAGAGAGGTGGCAACCTGCAAGCCAAAAAAGGAGGCAACTTGCATTCCGACGCATTTTTAGGAAAATATGAGAAAAAATGGTCAATTCATGATATGTTTGGAAATCTGTTTGGCATATGTAAATTAGATAAAAAAGACAACACAGTACGTATAGTTATCTTGAATTGTCGATGAAAATGTTCAATTTACGAGCCCAAGGAAAGCACAGAATTTCAATAATTCAGTTTCTTGACAAACACTATATTACCCTTCGCTCAGCAAACACAGCGTTATTGCGTCTGTCCGCTCCAGAGGTTATAAAATAGTGACACCTACTCTTTTAACGTCGATGTGAGTCAGAGTTGAGGTTCTGACACTGCTAGAAAGTCGAAATACAGCAGGGGTGGCAACCTGCAAGCAGTGGCAACCTGCAAGCCTCTCCCCTACTAATTAGTATATAATATATGTATATTACGGGAGTGTTTGAATTATTCCCATAAGCCCCGCGATACATTGCAGAAATGACAGAAAGTGCTGTTTCGACAATGTCTGAAATTTCCTTACGTCTCCCACGACGTTCCACGCGAGTCTGTTCAGTGAAAATAAGAGTGCAAATCGCTCTAGAATAAGACCATCGACCACGAAGAGAGTGTCTGAAACAAATGACTGGTTCCTAAAGGCGAGATGATCTCGGCGAGCCACGGCCATCAATCGTGGACGGTTTCAGAGCTGTCGTCCTCGGTTGCAACACGCTCGTTTTATCACCGCGGCCGGTGTCGGTCTATCGCGAGCGCTGGCCCGCCGATCGCCGATCGCCACGTCGCGCGGCCGCGCGGTCGCGTCGATCCACGGACCGTCGACGAGCAAAACGGAGAAAGTATCCTTTCAGCTGTTGGAAGGCGTGCGACTCCCTTTCTTTCGCGGTGCGCCTGTCCACGAGGCGGATCTCAATGGCCCGGAACGTGAGAGTGCCGATCGGTGTCTTTACGACAGCTCTGAGGAGCCGAGGGGCCAACGATCGCGTTTACGGTCATTTTTCCGGCGACGTCGTAAACGTTACGTAGGTACTTACGATGCTCCCGGTTCAATAATACACGGGCGACGGCGACGGCGACGGCGACCCCACCTCCGCGGCGAGCTCGCGCCTCGTGGGAACCTGACACTTGGATCGGTTTGGCTCGCGGATGGATCCTCGATCGATTTCCTTTACTGGATTTTCGTGGAGGAGAAAGTCTGTCGCGATCGTTGCTACTTGGCTTAGGGTAGACGGGACTGTGTATCAGAGGATTGCAGCGGACCGATTTTTGAATTGCTCCGCTCCGACATCTGGCTTTGGCTTTGGAACAAAGAGTCGATGGTTGGAAAATGCTATATTTCCACTAGAAAGCAAGAATGCGTGGTCGTCGACGGTGTGATAGTTATAACACCCCCCAAGTGTCGATCGTGTTGACTTTTCAAGCCCCACGTTGGCGACAGCTAAATGACCATTTGGGAACACTTGGAGAAACGGTCAAAGTTTCATATTTCTTACAGAATATTTGCCAGAGCTGAAATAATTCAGATTGAGGAAGACTGGTAGAATGACTACTACAAATCGAAAGGGTTGTACGAAAGGTTAGCCACGGGAATATCGAATACCGTCGCGCAAACACTGGAAGCAATCCTGTTGGCAAGGTCGAGCTGTCAGGGGATTTACGAGAGACGATCGATTCCAGCGGACGTGGCTGGCTCCATGTCACCGACGTCGGTCGATATGCAAACGTCGATAGTCACTTAGCGGCTCATCAGAGGCCGCTAATCTTAATTCGCTTATCGGATTATTCGCGGCCCTCGCCGATGGAGATGTTTCGCGCTCGAAAGATAATCCGGTCGGTATGGTAATTCGGGAGTGGACAGACGCGTCGTCGTTTCGGCGTGCCCCTCTTTTTTCATCATCCTTCCCAGCAACACTGTTCCTTCTTCCTCCACGCCTCGTTAAAATTGCTCTTAACTGATCCGGCAAATCGGTCGATGGGAAAACCGTTTCAACTGTTCGCGTTCCTGGACACATTTCCCCAAACAAGTCGACTCATCCCCTGTTCCTCCGAAACATCTGCCCCGGCGGTAATAGATGAATCACAAAAGGACCTAAACACCCTTGGAACCAACTCCACGGAAGTATTCATCGCTACGTATCCCGCACTTTGTGAAATCCATAATAAACGGCAAAAAAGCTAACATAAAAAGATATTATTGTTCAAATAAATTTTTATAATCACCTAATGAATTTTATTGAATTTGCAATAAAAATATTATTATTCCTTCAACTCGGGCCTCTGAAGATTACTAGGGGGAACACCACTGTGACGGCCGGAAAAATGAGCCCATTTTTAAGATTTTTTTTAAGGAATAACTTGCAGTGTTATTATAAAATTGTTATTACCTATCTTTAGAACAATGTCTTAAGAGACTATAAAAAAAAAGTAATAGAAAAACATGCATAGATTTCCATATACAGTTAATCTCCTACACCCCTCACAAGAAAAACATAGGTCGCTTATCGAAACGATATCTCTGGAACGGCAACTCTGAAATCAAATTTTTTTTTTAATATAATCGGTATGAGTGTAGTTTCCGTTGTGCGTGCCGATTTTTTGATCGCAAACATATTTTTTGAAATACGCTCGAAAAACTATCCATTTTTTTGCCGATTTTCGAAACTTTTTCTTCCCAAGCGCGCCATTTTTACAAAAATAATTTTTTTTAAAAATCGGTACGCACAACGGAAACTACACTCATACCGATTATATAAAAAAAAAAAAAATTTATTTCAGAGTTGTGTTCCAGAGATATCGTTTCGATAAGTGACCTATGTTTTTCTTGTGAGGGGTGTAGGAGATTAACTGTATATGGAAATCTATGCATGTTTTTCTATTACTTTTTTTTATAGTCTCTTAAGACATTGTTCTAAAGATAGGTAATAACAATTTTATAATAAAACTGTAAGTTATTCCTTAAAAAAATCTTAAAAATGGGCTCATTTTTCCGGCCGTCACAGTGGTGTTCCCCCTTAAATCGTTTCATCCCCTTTTGGGGCAACGCCAGTGAAGGCGACCTATCCACAGATAGTGCCCACAGATCCCACCTCGCTGCTAGAGTTTCATCATTGGACTCGGTCCAAAGCGTGTCCAGAGTTTAACGGGGCTACCAAGGGAATTCTCTCCCGTAACCCGTAACCCGTAACCCGTAACCCATTCGATTGTCTGCTGGAGCTCGACGCGAGCCCGCTGGGACTTGATTTCAAAGCGGCAGAGGACGCGGCGAGATAAAGAGGTCGTCGACCACGCCAGCGTAGCGGAAGATGCGCGTTTGATAGCGCTAAGAATCCAAGCCCAAGGGGAGCGGCCGTTTCGCGTCCTCGCGGATCCTGGCTATCTACAAAGTCTGTCGCCGTGCCCCTTCGGACCATAACTCTGCTGCGTTCCGTCTCGGCGAAATGATCGGTATTTAGTGGTACGTCCCGGCGCGGTTAATTGCTGGATTTGATGCAGATGCGGCTGGCTAACGAGCTCAGCTCTCGACCACCGATCGCGATCGCGGGTCCGCTCGCTTTCCACCGTGGTCGCTTTTCTTCTGGTCGCTTTCTCGCCGGGCATAAAATTTCGAATGTCACGCGATACCGCTCCCCTCGGTCTAGCTAATTCGCGAGTCCGTCGATCGCGAGCCCAGATAGCACGCGGTAATTTAGATCGATGGGGATCTGCGATGATAAACCGACTGCCTGGGCCTGCTTATCCCAGGCGACGCGAGCCCGAGCTTATTACCCTTTCGCTAAAACCTAATTAGCGATCTATTGTTGTAAAGTAGAAATCTATTCTTGGGATCAAGCCGTTGCAGGGTAAATCTGAAAATTGAAATTGAAATTGAAATTGCTATTGAATAATCTCGTGGAAATAGACGTCCGTGGGAAAGGAAAGTTGAGGACACGGTTCGAAGCCCGCGCGATTTTCCGTCGGCGACTGCGGGCAGGTTGGACGATCGGGTTGCCTGTTAACCAGCCCTTAATCCCACCGTGGGGGGCTAACGACAACGAAATTCCTCGGCGACTCGTTCGCGCCTCTCTCGTTAATTCGCCGTCGACTCTGCTTAATTGCCCGCGGATAATTGGACCGGTAGCCGCGGACACCGGTGACGATCGGCCGATGTCACTCCGCGAATCCTCTCGCGGAAGGAATTTGTACGGGCTTGATATTCAAATGAGAGGAGTCGCTCCACGAGCCACCGGCGATTTTATCGATCCCCGCTGTACGCGAATTAATTGACCCGTTAGACGAGGAAGCTGACTCTAGTGGCGTGCACCACGAAAGAGCTTGAGTTTTTAGAGTGACGTTTCTTTCGCTGGGGAAAGCTAGGAAAATCTGTGGATGATACGAAGCTTTAAGGGGCTGTTATGATTTCTTTTGACGAACTATTCTACGGATTTTTGTTATATATTTATTATAAAAAACATTAAAATTCGTACATTAATTCTTGAAACAAGAATTCATGAAAATAGGTCTGTTTTTCGACCAGCAAAGTAGAATGGACCCTTAAAAAAGACGAGCCACGTGAAGTGGTCCACTAAGACTAAATAATCCTTCGCACGTGCCTTCCGTGGCCACGATCGAATGAGCTGTGGAAGTGAGCGTCCAACAAAGGCCCAACAGTGCCCTTTTACTTATCATCTTCCCAATCAAGTTCATGCTTCGACGTATCGCGCAACAAGTTGGAATAGCGGAAGAGCTAAATATCTGTGAGTGAGTGTGATAAATCCCTGGCCCCTGGGAACCTCTATCCCCCATCATCGAGCAACGATGACACACATGCCCGACATAACCGTATCCTGCCCTCGGACTTACGCATGCGTGAGCATGCGAAATGCAGACCGATCATCCTCCACTTAATCGCGGAATCGTTAACAGCCGCGAGAACCTCTTACTCTCTCCCTCTCCCTCTCCCTCTCCCTCTCACTCCTCTTTCCTCGTCGCTCGCACGCTCCGCGGACGGAGCAGGTTGCACCGATAAATGAATTGTGCATACACGGGCCACGGCCTTATCTCGGCCCACTAAATCACTCGGCCAGAGTCCGCCGTTCACCGTTCCCGAGGATGTATTTCATATTTAACCGTCGAACGGACGCAGATAGCCGAGCGTTTTCCGGTTACGTCTCTCCTCCTTTTTCTGCCTTCCGAGCTTGCTCGGGCGAATTATTGGAATATTATTCGAGAGGTGACAGAAAGGCTAACTGGCAACGCGATATCGTCTGCGTTTTACGTAATGGCCCCGGCAACGGCGCGCAGGGAAACTATCTTCCACGTTGATCCTCCAGCGCACCCACGTCGGGCATTTCCATATTCTATCGTTCGAAAAACGAGACGATCGAGGGGCCACTGTACCTACTCGCCACGGTTTCTTTTGTTTTTCCGCTATTTATCACCAGCTGCATGCGCTTTGCTGCTAATAAGAAATCTTAGGCAATGCTTTCTGTTTTGCTGGAGTAAATTACTGGTCTTGTGGTCAGTGGCGGATTTAAGGAAAAAGGCCCAGGCGGCAAACGTTGCGAGGGTTCCATTTTTCGGGAGAATCAAGAGGTACGCGTTTGGAGAAAATGATAATTTTCTTTTGAAGATGGGCCCTTCTGGGTAGGGGCGCAGGCGGCAACTCTGCTCATCGGCTTTAAACGGTGACCAAAGCGTAGGACTTGCTAGACTTATAATGTAGGTAGGGTAGACCGGGGGCGGTAGTAACAGAGGGGCGAATGTAACACGCTAAATATCTCAAAACATATAATAGATATTAACACCAATTTTGGATATATGATGAACAATGACATTTGGAATATACACATCCATGCCCTATGAGTGCAGATACGCAATAGACATGGATAGTGAAGAAAATAACTTTTCGATACCCTAAAGTAACTTTTCCTTACTGACTTAAAATTGTAATATAAACACTCCCTTCACAAGTATGTGCTTTTTCGATTTTTTAATCTGTAATTCGACCTTTTTTAAACTAGTATTGATCGTTACTTTGCACTTTTAAGCGTCTCGTTAGTCAACATTTATAATTTAAGTTCAAAAGCATGGTCGGGGGCGATTGTAACATCGGCAGTCGGGGTCGGTTTTACCGCAACAGAACCGAATAGGGACAAAGAAGGCGAATAATATTGTCTTATTTGCACGAAATCCTATAGCATAGCACAAGCAAACCAAATGAAAAATGGGTGCAATATACTGAATGTAAGGATTGAGCAGATGAAGAATGCACCAGCCAAAACGTATTTTATTTCTGCCAGAATTGCGATACCACATAATTTGTTATAGATTTTACTTTTTTCATTTATTATTATAATCTAAATCAATAAATATTTTAATTTTGTAAAGTTATATTGGTGCTACTATCGACTCCATGCAGTGTTACCATCGACCCGGGCTCAGGGACGGTTGTAACACTTTCTCCGCTTCTCATTTTTTATTAATAACCGGAATATTACTTGACATACAGCGAAACTGTTGTGGCTCAAATAAGTAAGTAACATTTTCGTAAAAAAACTGTTGTTGCAACTGTAATAGTTTTTGCGTAATCGTATTCCAATATCAAAGTGTTACTACCGCCCCCGGTCTACCCTATACTTCGGCTTCGGGAGTCGCTTTCTGTCGAAATCTACCAAAACGGTGAAACGAGCGAAGATTTTCCTCCTGGAGCTGTTCAGCTACTCCGCGGATCCTGAGACGCCAATCACGAGCCATCCGAGCGACGTGGCTGGCTAATTATGCTTTCACGTTTGCGGGAGCGTGGAATATCGGCGAAAAATGCTGAGACTTTCTTTCGGGGTATTTGCGTCTAATGAAAATGGCAGGTGTCTATCGAGCAAAGGGGGTACCGTTATACCGTTATAATAGAACAAAGTCGATGCTTATTACGGGCACGCATGTCGTGGAGGAAATTAAACTGGCAGTTCTCACTGATTAACACTCGGAGGCGCAGTGTGGTACTTAATAAACGCTACGTGTCGACGTGTGCGGAACGGTGATTAATGGGTAGCCGCGATCGGTCGAAAGTTACGCGTTAAAGTCTCTCGGACGCCCTGGTTGGCTGGCTTCGCTGGCGAAAACTCGGCCGGATCGGGATCGCGGATCTCAGAGGCGGATCGTCGCTGGCCGGAGCGTTAAAACAGGCAAAAAACTGACGCTTTGTCTGGCAATTATCGAGTATATCGGGACTAACAGCGGGATTGCGTAAGAAGCCGGACGCGTGGATAATCTACGATAATGGCAGCGCTCGTAATTATCGTAGGATGGCAGTCCCGAGAGTTAATTATGCTCGCTACAGCGCGGCGTACACGTTATAGGAGGCCTCTTCTTTCCTTTCTAGACGATCGCGACTCTGGCCACGGGACACATCTTCCTTCTTCTCGTTTACGATCTCGATTTCTGTCCTACTCTAAAGAGGATAACGAAAGGAAGGCAATCGCTGCATGTCACTTGGGCTGCGCAACCTTCCAGCTAAACGCGAGCTGTCCAGCTGGTGTGGATGGCGGCGTAAAACTCCAACACCGATGAATCTTAGAAGTTACCGGTAGATACCTATATTCCAGGAAACGTTGTCAGTCTAAGACGAGAAACAGAGCCAAGTCGAAGTTCAAATATTGTAGAGGGTAAATTCAGTCGAGACGCCAACCCGTTTTCATATATTATAGAAAAAAATCCTCTCCTCAGTTTACCCTAAGATATTTTAGATTAACCAGTAAATTCCAGGCTTCACCGGTCATGGAAATATTTCGATATAATGGAGAGGCTTTTCATTGGACCCCGCGAGGAAACGAAAAAGCGAGTAAAACGGAAGGGAAGAGATGGAACTGAAAGCGTGCTCATCGATCAGACGGGGAGGCCCAGCAGGGACAAGTGTCCCATGGGAAGATCGCAGGGGATCGTCGTGGTCGTGGTCGTGGTCGTGGTCGTGGTCGTGGTCGTGGTCGTGGTCGTCCGGCATCAGAATTCCGTGAACGTTATGCAACTCCGCGGGCAGCGAAGGAGAAGGCGAGCCGGGCAATCGGTGCCCCTTGGAGCGAGTCACGATAAATTTTCATTCCGCGTTGACCACTCCTTCCACGCGGAAACCCAGCCGGGTATTAATTTTCTAACACGATTCCACGTTTCGTTACGACCCGAGCCTCCACGCACGGCCTCTATCCCGAGATCACCGGGCTGCTCTCTCGCCGATCCAGCCCTGATGTGCAGCCGCAGGATCTCTTCTACCTTCCCCGCCAGTTTGCGTCATACCGATCCAGTCTCGTTAATTCTGCCGCTAATGAACGCGATGCTAAAGATCCTCGCCCCTCTATTACACTTGCCATTCTTGGTCCTTGACCTGCCGTTTTCCTTCGATATCCACGGAGACCAAAGCCCAAGACAATCGTAGTCAGGGAAACTCGAACTCGATTCAGCGACAGTCCCCGTGCACCGAGGATATTAGCGAGGCCCGATAAGAAGCGAGTCGAATGGATTATCGCGGCGACGCGCCTCCCAAGAAGCGTGCAGGGTCTCGCGGTCGCATGGCCATTCAGCTCCGGTGACATCGTAACTCGCTACTTCCGTGCGTAATTCAGCGCGACCAATGCGTAATGCTCGGTTGAAAGCGGGCTCGTTTGTTACGCGGCTGCTGTTGCGCCAGCGGAGGACACAAAGGGACACCCCAACAGTGGAAACGGGGACAGGCAGAGTCGCCTGCGGTCAGAGGACCTCCGGCCCTACCCGCGCCGCGTAATCTCCTGTACTTTCGACCTTTTTGTCGCTTTCAATGGGGCTCCGAGGCTCTCCGCGTTTTGATACGGCTAAGTGGATTGTAAGTTGGAGATTGCAATTGCTCGACGAAGGTGGAGGCTGTTAGAAATGCTCAGCATTGCCAGCGTAATCTCTGCACGGTTAGCAAATGCCTCGTGGATGTTATAGCCTCGCTAGGTGAATATTCTCGAATTATCCTCTTGCGGAGCTTATGAAATCAGTCGTTTTACATGTTCGCTGGACTTGAAAGCTGGATTACAGAATTTCAGGGAATCCGAAGTTCGACTATGCCTGGAGAAAGTAAATTTGAAATCGAATGTCCGAAGAGACAGAAGAAAGATCGGTAGGAAAGGTTACAGAAGTTGCGTGGTTTCAAAGCGAGAGCACAATGCTTTCCCAGCGCGAAATTTCGAATGATTTATCGGCGGATCGGCGCGGATCGCGACAAAAATCGGCGCATTCTCACGCAATAGGGGGCTGACTTTTCGATGGAATGCGCCTGCACGGGTTCGGGAAAGGAGCGATCGGGACAAAACGCAAACGCTGGAATTCCTAGCGTGTAGATTCGCCAGACAATGCGCGGAACTATCCTACCCTTTTACCACCTCTCGTTATTAGCCGGCGGCGCGTTCAAATGGCAAACGTTTACGTAGGAAACTCGAGATAAAACAACGATACCCAGATTCCCGTGGAGCACGGTCAATTAATCATTCGCGGGGACTTTTCAGCGGCCTGTGATAGGCGGTAGACGCGCGGAACAGAATTCTCCCGATCGCCAAATCTTTCCACCTCGATCCAGCGTTCTTGACAGATTCTACAGCTATGCAACTAGGGTAGATGGCCCTATTACTGTGTTTTCACGCCGACCTCCTCGAGAATGAATTAATTACTCACTTCTCTTACGTTAATTTTGTTTTAGGTAGCCCTCGGATAACCTTACTGTAGCTAAATATCCTTCCTCCCACTTCTCCAATTAATAAAAATCCAAACGATCATCACCGAACAGCTCTGGCTTCATCGTTATTCGATGGTCAGGCGTGCTCGAGTCGTCCGTGGTATATCACGCGAGCGTTTCCAAGGCAGCTGGCAAAGTCCTCGGTCCAGGCCTCGACGGAGCAGCGGAGAGGCAAAGCTGAGGATCGAAAGTAAAGTGACACGGATTGGCCTGACAACGGGACCGCTCTCTTTCCCTTCCCCGTCGTCGTCGTTCCGCCGAGCGTGGCCTGGTCTGTCGCCAGCACCCACGACGCTCGGAGCGTGAAAACGCCGGATTAACCTTTGTAATTGTAGAATTATGTGGCGATTAATAACTCGACAAGGCGTGCGTGGGACTGCCGTGCTTTGTGGTTCAAACCGAGCGTCGAGATAATCATCGGTCGTGCCCGGAGCACGGACGATACACGTACACCGGGTAACCATCTACACCTAGCCGGAGAGCCCGACAGGTTGGTGTACAGGCTGTTACAGAAGCGTTGCGACATCGCGCGCTGATTGATCCACCTGACGATTTTTAAGTGGAAGTCGTAGGTACACTCGGCAACAGACAGGGAATTGGGATGGTGCCTTCGTTGTAGTTTCATGGCGGAGGAATGATCGTGGAACATTCTGCATCGCTTTTCTTCTCTTAGCATTCTCATCTTTGGATTTTGCATTCGACTTTTCTTTAGCGTCTTTTCATCTAATTGCGAAACGAACCAACGGGGGCGGGGGGCTTTGTAAAAATTAAAAGAAAAGTTTTTAAATAAATTTTCATAATCACCTAATGAATTTTATTGAATTTGCATTGAAAATATTTTTATCCCTTGAACTTGGCTCCCCCTAAGATTAAATCGTGAATGCGCCACTGGGGTTCATGCATGGATTAGATGAGTATTCGTAGAGTTACGGTGCTCATAGCTTCAACTAAGTAGTGCATGATGGGTATACGGAATCTCGCGATGATTGGGGCAAGATTTCGGGGCCCGTGTTTGCAAAAACAGGCCCCGCAAGCAGGAAGAGGGGTTCACCGTGCGGTGGAAGAGAGATCGATATCGCGACTCCTCGTTTCAGTTGTTCTAAGGGCCCAGTAAACCGGCAATTACTTCTCGGTGCGTCCAGTCACGCCCAACCGATCCGCTCGATAATAACAGGCACCGGTGTCTCATTAAAAGACAACGCGGCTCCGAGTACTATTCGCAGGAAGCTGAAATTTCGGAGATTACCGACGCGGAATCAGAAAAACCAGCCGCATAATCGGTACCTCGGGCTAGGGGCCGCGACGGGGTCATTAACTGGACCACCCTGTACAGGGCCGTGCGCAAATAGTTAAAAAAATCTTGCCGAATTAATTAACATTACCGGGGCACCTTCTATTTCCATTCAAACTCCCAAGTAACGATTTCCTAAAGCTCGTACTTATTTACCATCTACTACACTCGATTGCGCTTCCATGGGAATTCGAAGCAGAAAACATTATCATTGTAACGCAGAGAGGAAGCAGAAAGCAAGCATTCTGAAGCTTCCTGTAACTGGCCGAAAGGAACGCGCATGCAACGGGGCACAATTGCGGCGGGTAACGGTGGAGACATGGAAGAGCAGGATGAATCAATGTCTCTCGGTAAGAGCGGTGGCAAGCGTGTCCAGGGCTTGAGAAACAAAACCATCGCGACACGTAACAGGTCGCAGAAGCGAACTGCGTGCACCGGGACGACGGTCGGCCGAAGAGAAACTGCGAGGAAGAGCCGTGACTCCCGTCGCCGGCGACACACGAGGGCCGCCGCTCCGCTCGCTTCCGCGTTGATATCCTCCTCGCCAGCGCCAGGGACACGTGCACCGCGCGCTTTAGACCCGCGCGGCGGGACAAGTTGCCCGAGCAACCTTCCCGTTGCTTTTCCACCGCGGTGCAATTTCTTTACGGCCTGCGACGGCCAATCGCGATCGCACGCTTTACCGTCCTTGGCGCACGCTTTTCTGCTTCGATTCGGATTTCAAACGGTTAGCTTCTAAAACCATAACTCAGAACGAGGTAGAAGGTTTCTAAAGCTCCGCGCCACTTGCCGTGGTAAGTAGTGCTGGACGATAGCTCGTCAGACGCCGAAGAGTCAAAGCCCGTAGAAATCCTGATCGAGGGGCTGCGAATTTCTTAACATTTTCGTAACATATCGTAATATTTTTTAACGTAATTTTCAAGATGAGCGAAACCGAGTTAAGGGGACCGTCCGGTCTAAAAATCGATTTTTTTATTTATTTCATTTCTCGAATGTTCAACCCTTTAAGAATTTGAGTAGCGGCAAATGCGTGGGTAAAACCCGGCCACTTGGCACTCACGTAAAACTTTAAACGTATGTTTCTCGAATCATGATGTTACCGAACGGTAGACAGCATAACAAAAGAAATTATTAACCGATTCCAAAAAACATGGTGGCATTTTCTTTGTAATTGAATTCTCTATCGCACCACCCTTTGACCATTAATTTTAGAGGTTATAGTTCTTCGTTATTAACATTTTTAGGCGCAGAATTACCCCCTTCTTCGCATGTTTGTGTTCAAACGTTGTTTAGACTATTGCCTTGGGAAGGCGATGTGGATCGCCACTGGTGTGACCAGGGAAGGGATGCACTCCAAATTGTCGGTGACGGCACGTTTATTGGCCGAAATGGGCGTCGTTGTGACAATATACATATAACACGCAGAGATATGACACGGACAAACACTGCTCACAAAACACGCAATTAACACGAAACAACGATATGTACACACTTTGTACAAGGCGCTGGGCGCGATGGCTCGGAGGGCCGTTTCGAAAAAGTTTCAAAAACCGGTGGGTCGCTGGGCGACAAAGGATTGTGTATAATTGTGCGTGCGAGAGCGTGTTGCTTTCCGGGAAGACGGACGCTCGAGCCGTGTAAAAACGGGTGACGCGCGTAACCGTCTTGACGAACGATGCGTCACCGTGTTGACAGGCTCTCGCACGCACATTTAAATTCGCGTACCAGCTGAGCGCTGGATTTCGGCTGCAACAAACGTGTACCAAACATCGCCATTTTGCTTTATTTGCCTTCTTAAAGGCTGATGCGATAGCGATTGATATAACTTATAAGAATATTTTTGGTTTTTCCATTTCAGACAATCCTACGTCGAGTTCTACTGCCTACCGTTTACGCCTCTTTTGTTGCAACGGTACACTGAGCGCTACATAGGTAAAATTCGAACCATTATAGGAAAATGAAAAAAAAAAGTTTTTATATCCTTGAAGAATGAATAAAGAAAGACCATGAAGTTTTTTTACTGTAAGTTGTATACTTTTTCCAGAGAAAAAAAATCCTAAAGATCACCTCTTTTTCGAGCGTTTTGACCAGACGGTCCCCTTAAATGAATTATATAATGCCTTAAAAGAATTTTAATGACTGAAAAAAATGCAATGTAAATAATATTACGTTAGGAAGGGGGGAGGGATGGGAATATAAAATCTTACGAATTCTTGTACTGGGAGAGGAAGGGAGTAAGAAATCGCCAAAATGGCCCCTACTGTACCAGTACAGTAGTGCTACACTCTATTTGGTCAGACACGAGCAGAATCCGAGAAATGGAAAGCTACACTTCTTTGTACAAGTGTAGCTGCAAGGCTCAAAGGTTGCATCTAATCGCAGTAGAAGCTGATCGGTAGTATCGGACGGTGGCCAGTCAGACACGGAGTGGCAGCGACCGCTTGCACTTAACGGTGGCGAAAAATCGAGCATTGTGGTTGCTCGCGAAGCGTGCGACAGCCCCGCAATGACCGAGTGGACCTAGGCTTGGAGCCGCGGCGCAGATCGGACATCGGCGATCTCGGCGAGCGATCGGTATCGAACAGCGTTACTTCTCCGAGGGTATCGTCGCTGGGCTCCTCTATATCGTCCTCGTCGTACTATTAATCGCCGGGCAGACGTTCACCCACGCCGGGAGCCGGCCTCATTAAAGGCAGCCCTCGACGCGGGGGAAGGCGGAGGAGCTCGGAGGAACGCGTGGCCGCGCAACACATCGGCGTGGCCGTCGGACTAGCCACGGGCTACTTTATGCATCGCGCGGAATTACGCGGCCAGAAAAGTGTGCGCCGAGCCGGGGGCCCGCTAGTTAAGGCGCTCCAATATTGAGTTACCGCGGCGGCACTCTCAAACGAACCGGCGAATTTATGCTCGCCAACTACTCTCCTTTCCTGCGTTTCTTCTTCGGTCCCCCTGTTTCTTCCTTGTCTAGCTGTGATTCCATGTTTCCTAGAATTCTCTTCCGCGGATTTGTCTCGAATGAAGCTTACAGTCCGGGTCCGAACGTCGTTAGTTCGAGACGATACTATTTAGTTGTCTATTTAGCGATTCGTAGTTCTGAATACGGGCAATCGTTACGTTGGTGGGCTATACCTTCTAGAGTGTTTTGGATTCTACGTTTTGAGGAGGAGCTAGAGGTTCCTTTTCCACTGATGCTCATAACAGAGATCTTTGCCTTCTTTTCTAGGTTTCACTCCTAACTCCATTCCTCTTCCTCCCTACCCCTAAAGGGGATCTGAACACAGATAGTCACAATTTCCCCAGCTGCAAGTACAAATAATCGCCCCTACTTGCTTCTATCTCTGCCCTCAGCGCGAAATCCGAGCGCAAGTGGCCGGTTGACAGAACAGTGGCCGACGCTGCATCCAATTCCAATAGTTTGCGCGAGGATGGAGCGCGGTGCCGTAAGGACGAGCGGAGATTCGATCGGGGAAGCCGCAAATGGTAGCGTCCACCGCGACAAAAGGATCCGGGCTCGATGAGTTTTTAAGGGTTGCCGCGATCTCGCTCGCTTTTCGATCGTTATCCCATTTAGGGGAGTCGCATCTGCGCGCAGCTGCCACGATTTATCGCGCCACTTCTTCGCGCTCCCTTCGATCTAACTCGAATCGATCTCCTTGCTCTTAACACATCTCCACTCCGATTCTCGTCAAGTAATTACTTCTTCTCCATAACCATTTATGCTTTTGCACGCGCGAAACTTCAATTTCCATGATCACACGCGCCAACTTTGACGCACCTAATATTCGCCGCCCTTCGAGCAACATGGAAGCATGGAATGGGCGACGTCGTAGGCGAGCGGTCGATCAGCGATCTCCAGCGAGAAGCTCGGTGTCGATTACTCGGACACCGAGTCGCGACTCCAGGGAAATGGCTTGTCGTTAGAAGGGGCCGATAAAATAGCCGGCAAAATCGTTTCCGCGCCGGCGGTGGCGCGTACAAATGCCCGTGGAACATGATATCTGTTTCATAACACCCACAAAGCGTCCCCCGTGCGAACGCAATCGCGGCGTTACGTAACCCGGCCTTAAAGACACTCGCCGGTCGCCGGTCGCCGGTCGCCGGTCGCCGGTCGCCGGTCGCCGGTCGTCGCGTAACCGCGCCGCGTTCTAATTTCCCCTCGATATATCACGCGCGTCGGCTATTACACCGGCACGCTCTAAGGACGAGGCAGGACGATCGAAAGCAGGACTCTGCCTTCCTCCCGACCAGCCAGCGAGAGGAGACAATGCGCGGAGTGATCTATGCGGTCGCTTCTTCTCGATGATCTTGAAAAATGGCCCCTGGCGGTCGGTCGGGTTTCTCCGCTGACGAGATGACGGCTAGGAAACGCGGGCACGCGGAGGAGTTTCGAAACGCGGGAATTCCAGAGTCGCACCTGAGAAGCGTGCTTCGAGATGAGCAAGGCAATGCCCTTTCCCTAATCGAGCAACGAATATATTCGCTGCCCCTTCTTGGGTCGCAGTGGAAGGACAGAGCACGTTCCGTGCGATTGAATTTAGTAATCGAGCCGTTTAACAGGACTTGAATATCTCAAAGCTTTATTTATGGGAGGCAGAGTCACGGTACGATTCTGGTCCGGTATTCGATGGTCTTCGCATCGAGGTCCCGGCTAAGCTTCGACCGAATTCCAATGGACCTTGACGACTTAATCGCCAGGGTTAACGCGAGATAGCCTCTCGGATACACTTAGCCTTTCCTTCTATTTTAAATCGAAACCTGAATTCCGCCATATTCTGTCCACTCAGTGCAGGAAACTTAAAGGAAACATGTCTGAAGGTGCACAGGCAACTTGCCACGCTGCGGTGTCTATTTTTAAGAGTGCCATCGGCAGTGGAAGATTCACGGGTGGATGACTTGCGTATGCAAGCAGGATGATAGTATGATCGTTGGAAGCGTTAAAAGCGTTCGATAGCGAAAAATCTGGCCCGTTAATCGTCTCGGCCGCGTACACGAATGGTCATCGTTACCTTTCTCACGCTCGAAGCAAGCGGACAGCAAACCGAGAAAGTGCCAGCTGGCGCGCGCGCCATTTCTTATGCGCCACCGCCATGTACATCCTGCGCGGTGTTATCTTCTTATTTCAAGTACACGACGCGTCGTGTGAAGCCCGTAAAGTGTCCGGGGAGACGCGCCACCCGAGAAACAGAGAGGGACAGGGAGAGCTTCGCCGGAAAATGTCATGACGAACTTCGGTCGCAAGGAGCGAGCTGGCGAGCTTGGAACTAACGCTGCTCGAGGCGACCTGGTCTCTTCGATATTTCAGCCAAACGAGTTTCTTCCTTTAGACTTTCGCTTCATCCTCCACTTCGCTTCGTTTTCTTTGGTCGATAATGAGTTAGCACGTTTTGGTCGTGTGCAGGAGGAACGGCGAGGAAAATTATTGAAGGATTGGTGCGGGCTTAGCTATCGACGTGGGCTCAACTACCAATTTCTATACATATACTATATCTACCTGTTTCCTACTATCTCCTAAGCTCCAAAAAAATCCCCAATATGCATGATTTTTTGGCCTCCCTATAGGTCATGCGGCCCACTTAGTATAATCCGCCAGAGATTTTATATTCGTTTTATTTATTTTTTAATATGTTCCACCAATCCGACGCTGATGTAGTTTGCAAAAACAACCCTCCAAAAACTAATTCCTATATTGATGTAGGAATCACCCTTAATGATTGATCTGCAATTTCGAAAAAAATATATGTAGTAGAGCTAAAAAGTATGAATTCAAATATCTCGAGTAGTTTTTGCGAAAAAAAAAATAGTAAAGTTTAGGGTTGCTCTCCGCATGTCACCCTGAAATTTCTCTCATTGTCAGTGGTTTTTTAGGCAAAGAGCATTATTTGGTATACATAAATACCTAGAAAAATTGGTGCTGGGGCCGTTTCCCTATGCTTACGCTAGTTCCTGTGTTTCTAATTCTGTTATGTATACAGGGTATCCCAGAACGTTTGCCACCTGGGCCTTTAAATCCGCCGCTGAGTGTATCGTTACGAAATCGTCTAAATATTCTAAAGTCTAAACGATACACGTCTGAGCGCCTAGTAAGCGAATTAGCAAGCAAAGTACACAGCGAGACGACTAAACGCGCCAGCGTAAATTAACCGAGAACTCAGAAAATGCCGGTGTAACTTTCGCCACAAGCCGCGTGTGTATCTCGCACACCAGTAATTTACTCGGAGGAAGACGGGCGACGTGAACCCGCGGACGCGCCGCGCCGCTCGTTTTCATAGCGCGCGTTTCCACCTGAAAACCGGCGATTAACATTCGACCGGTGGACACAGGCGAGTTTCACTTGGTCCAGCAAATATTTACGATTCATAAAGCGTCCGCGAGCCGGCTAATTTGCGGAGTGATATATCGCCGCGGCGCCGGCGCGGTGGTTCGACAGCGCGCGGGACGTGACGAGCGCACCGCGGCCGATCGCAACTCTGCAAATCGTTCCACGACAATTTGCCGGTAATTAACGAGAGTAGGTCGAGCCAGTCCCAGCGGGATACGTAAAATTCGTACGCGCAAAAATTAGTCGAGCACGTGCAATTAATTAGTGGAGGAAAAATTCTCCATTTTCTTCTCCATTCGTCCAGCTTAGATATCCTCCTTTTTCTCTTTTATCAATCGCCACGCGACTGTGCGTGAAAGTATCCCAAGATCGAACGATCAGCTGGGATTGCGAAAGCCCCGTCCGCAGGGAACCGTGAAATTCCGCTCGATCTGTTGCGACTAACGCCCCGCTAGATTAATATAAATTGTTGCATGTTACGAGCGTCTAATTGCACCGAGAGGATCGAACCCCGCAAAGCGCAACCCGTCCAGCCTTCCCCCGGCTGGCGATCCTCTGAGTCACTCCGACTATCAAGACCGCGGATCGTTGATCTCGATTAGCAGCGATAAGTCCAGATTGATTTTTCCTATCGGTGTCCTTTTTGGTTGCGCAAGCGACAGGCGTGCATCGTAATGCACTCGCGGCGCAATTAATTCGCGGGACGCGACTTTCGAATCTCGGCGCTGCTCCGACGCTTGACGGGCGTATAGTTGGGCGAGTTTATGGATTCCTGGCGTCGATAAACCCGCGCGAGGAGAAACGTTCGGTGCGGTCGTCGGGGTTATGGACAAGTAGGTACTCGAGTGGAAACGCAAGCGAATGTCGGTTACAGGTTCAGGAATATCAGCGGAATAAAGTCGAGCGCGATATTTCTATGGGCGAGCGTATTTTACGACGCGGGGTTCTTTGAAAGCAGCAATGGAAGGTTTAATTAAGCTCGTAGAGATCCGAGGCTCGCCCCGGTAAAAGTCCGTTTGGGAAGTAACTGTCTCGGGTGTTACAGGAAACGCAGCTCGAATTCAGAAAACTCGGACACTTTCATTGCTTTAAAATATATGGTCAGTGGTAAGCAATATATTCTCCATCGCGTTCTATTAGGTAAAGAGAACACAGCCACGTACGATTCTTCTATAAATCCCGCGATTTTGATTACTCGACCCTGCAGCGCCTTTCCCAATATCTCTGCGTTATGTCCTTACCGAGCGTTAAGCTGGTCAGTCAAGTCGATCCAACATCAAGTATCTTTTTGCAAAATAATTACAAACAGATGAATACCTGCAGATATGTATTAAAAAAAATGTATTTTTTACTCTACGTGATAGTAATAAACATTGTATAAAAGGAAAACTCTGTGTTTGCTTTCATCTTCTTGTAATTAATTTGCAAAAAATACTTGATTTTTAGCTGGAACTTTTTCGGCTCCACCGCTATGTAAATTTGCAATCGAACGTAATGCAAGCGTTTCGGGTAATCGAAGCAGGAAGTGGCGAACGACGAAACGAAAAGTGTGCGCAGAATTCGCTAATTAGAAAACACTAATCACCCCAGCAAAGTGGAAATAGCCTGTAAACTCTAAATGATCGCAGAAGTGATCGGGCGTTCCCATGGGCCTCGCGGAAATTAGTTTTCGCGGTCCGCGGCTCCTCTCGGAGTACACACTCGCGGAGCTGGTTGATGTATGGGCTACATATCGGGCCGAGTGCGTGACCGTGCGTGACCGTGCGTGACCGGGACTCGCGTGCACCATCTCTCCCCGCGAGAGTGAGTTGTTCCTCTCTCGGCGGCAGGGACGAAAAATATGTTAACAAGAACCGTGGACGCGCGTAGAGACTTCTAATTCCGACATGCTAAGCCCTCTCCCTCGTTCCCATGCCCACGCTTATTCTCTTCCTCTCTCTCTCCTTCTCTCTCCTGCTCTGAGCTCGCCGTTCCCCTCGGCCCGCTCCTCTGCACAGGTCACAGCGAGCACCGTACGCTCGCGATGAAGACGTTCGAGGAGGCCCAACAACGGTTCTCCTCGCTCGATCCTCAATGGAACGCGTGTCTTCCGTATTGAATTAATCACGATGGAATCTCGATTATTTTAACCGGCCGCGCGTGCACCGGCCCACCTCCTTCACCTCCTTCCTCGGTCTTTTTCCCCGCGCGCTCAACCACGCCGCGCCGCGCCGCTCCTCGGTCCGCCTTAATTTCCCATTCCCCCCACTCATACTTCTTTTTTATTCCTTTTTCTCGTTACTCTCGTCCAGCCGATTCCACGGTTAAGGAGATCGCGTTAATTGCACGCACGGGCCGAGATCGATCTTCCTTTCCACTTAATCCCCTTTATTGCGGGCCTCGTTTAACGAGCTGGCTGAATTTTGTCGAGCTACAAAACGAGCCACCCCGACGCGTTATTATCCAACCGCGCAATTAGACGTTTGGCGGGCGTAGCGGGGCTGAGGGATGTGGGGCTCGATTACGCTTTTTCAATTACTCGACGGCTGGTCGTGGCTTAGGACTGGATGATTTCGCGTCCGTGTTCCACGTCCTTCGTAGAAATCATAGGGGTCACGATAAATTCGCGGAGATCCATCTAGCCACACCCAGCCGGAGGATCTCGGGCTTCCTGCGTCCGCGGCAACGAGATAGAATGTTATTTTCGTTATTAACGCGGGTTAGTCACGCGCTCGAGGGGTCAATTCGTAAGGAAATTTCATCGATCAATCACATCGGCGTCGGCGAACCGGTAGCTAGATCTACGCTGTGTCCGTCTTCAAACTACCACTTTAAATATTTCACTTTCATTGCTATTCATTCTTTCCTCTCTTCGGCGCACCCTTCGTAAGTGTTTGTCTAAAAACTGTCTAAGCGACCATATTTTTCAAGCGCATTCTTATCACCCTACTGCCCCTAGAAGCAGCAGCGCCCCGCCCCTCCAACTTCCTCATAACCAAGATCATCTGTAAAATATTTCAAGTGTCCTTAAAAGATTTATAGATTCGGGGTGCGGACTCTAGAACACAGGAGGAGGATCTCAGACCTATCCTTTCTACATAGGATTCTGAACGGGAAAGTGGATAACCCTAATGTTATTGAGCTAATCAACTTCAACGTTTCCACTCGCTGTGCCAGGCAAACACCTCTGTTTAGGCCTCTGAGCTACTCCTCCTGGGTCGGTCACACCGACCCTTTCCACAGAATCTGCGGCATCGCCAATCTGCTTTACGAGGGCATTGATTTCTTTGCCGGTATTCTTTCTAGCTTCAGGACTACTGCTCGGAGAGTCCTTATTGCGGAAGGCATTTCTTGAAATCGTAGTTTAATCCCCATCTACCTACCTGGAAATCTCTGTTCACAACTAGCGCTTCTTTCTTTTTTTTTTCATTTTATCATTTTTTTATTATTTTTTCTAATAATTTTTTAATTTTTTATTTATTTCATTGTTACGTAATTTGCTGTAATTATCCTTTACTATAAGTATCCTTGTTCTTAATGGGCTTGTCCCGTGAATAAATTATTATTATTATTATTATTATTATTATTATTATTATGATCCAGCTGATTCGTCGTCAGTGCTGGAAGTCGGACACCCCGTGTATGCCCCGAGATCGGCAGCATCGGTTCCGCTTCCTCGAGCGTTCGATTCGTTCCGCACGCGTCGCGATTTTGCATCGGCTTCTGCGTGGAAGCATGTCCGAGGTCACGGGACCGACTTTCTCCGTGTACGTCCGTGCCGATCGATAATAATCGCCTGGATGCTTAATTGTCCGGCGATCGGACGCGTTACGCCTCGCGGAGAGAGCTCCGAGCTAGTTAATTCAATTTATGGAAAGATCGGGAAAACGCCGACCCGCTTTCACTCTTCTTTTTTCCGTGCTCCGGAACCGCGACCGGGGGCCAGCCAGATCGATTCGACGCAAGTGTTAATTAGCTTGGGACTGAGCCCAGACACGCGATCGCCGCGGCCGCGGCCGCGGCCGGTTCGATTGGTAATTGGCGACGTTTCGCGAGGGGGCACTCTTTGAGAAACTAGCCGAGCCGAAACGACGGTGAACGCGCGCTCATCTCGAGGTGTTGAGCAACGGAGTGGCATCGAGAAATTATCCGGGCAGATATGGCGGGGCTTTCTCTCTGACCTTAGGCTTCGAACGATGGAAGCTGAATAGAAGGGTATCTCATTCTCGCAGTAGAAGCGTCTTCTTTGGGTGCTAGATGGTCCAAGGGAAAAAATTAGTTGCAATATAAATGCTGGATGTGGTTTTGGAGCAACTTTTACTCGATCCATTGGAAGCAGTGATTTACGGAACTGTGAAAAGTGAGAGTCCACGGTACTTTCGCGAGCGTGTTAAAGGCCACGCCTGTGGAAGAGAAGCGGCGCGGCGTTTCCCTGTTCGAGGAGAGAAGTCGTGCTCCCATGTTCGTACGTGGCCGCTGCGTCGTTAGAATATCCTTATCTCGCGAGGTCGCGGTCGCCACGACACCGCGCGCGCGCGCGCTATCCTTTTATGGGATCTGGGGTCCTGTACGAAGGACGCGTTACACATCGCGCGCGCTTCCCGCTGATTTACATTGCGGCTGCGATTCGCGAACCTGCTTCTTCCTTTAGGTTCGGCCGGTGCAACGCCAACGGCGCGGCGTTTCGTTACGGAATCCAACCGCTTCCAATCGCGAAGGAAATGAAGTCGGAGAAACCAGGAGAAACCATTGATAAATATTAATCAAGTTTGATGTTGGTCAAAGAAATTGGTAAATTGGTCAATATACCTATCCCCAGAACTATGATTAATTTCGACCTGAAAATATGAAATTTGGGGAATTAGGGAATTGGGGTATTTTAAATTTTTCGAATTTAGATCACGTTGTGCTTAAGATTCTTCGAAATCTCAGCTTCCATAGAATTACAGAAACTGCTGAAGAATCTTCCACTGAAACTTCCTCCCCTCGCAATCGGAAATGCCGCGTACGAGCGAGTAAAGAGGAAAACACAAGGAAATTGAACGATTACGAAGATTAAAGTTCACCGTGCATCGTGCATCTCTCAGCTTGCACGAGTCGAATCGATTTCGGTACAGGATATTTCAAGGTTCAGCATCCCATAAGGTTCCATTAATATGTATGATTGGCCAGGATCACGCGGACTCCTCCGGGGCATCGGAGGATATGGTGTACCTATGCGGCGCGGCGGGAGCAGATGTTGCAGGTCGTGTCACAGCATAAATCGCGAAACGGCCGCCAATTAGCCGAACGCACAAATTACACCGTGCGGAATTAGAAACCGGCCCCGCCTTTCGGGCAACCCTCGTCGATCGATCTCTACCCAGTGCTACTAAAAATACATCAACCTTTCAGCGATCCTCTTCGAAATTCATCTGTTCAGACAACATTGAAGCAAAATCCACAATTGTGGTATAAAGGGCACACTCATCCGAACTCAGAGCATATAAAAATCCGCCCAAAAAGGAACTCTGCACATCCAAGTGCCGCGCAACACCTCCGGCCAAGTAGATACTCGTTCTCCACTCAGATCTCGCAGATCAATCTCGTAGATCTCTCGTTAGAAATCTAGTCAGTGCATCGCCTTCGGCGAGATCCACTGGAACGCATGGAACATTGCCCCCAGAGGACACCGAATCCACCAGCTCCTCCTTGAGGCCTGCTATGGAAGGCGCGCGCGGTGGTAAGAGAACAAAAGCAAACGGAAGAAGGTGAAAGCCAGAGGAGGAGGAAAGGAGAGATAGCGCGAGGCGAAGAGGAACGTCGACGAGGTGTGGTGGCAGGCAGGTGAGCGCGGGCGTGCGCGTCTCACGTTGGCATTTGCTAATGGCAATCTCGCGGAAAGAGCGGGGCAGAGGGATAGAGGAGGGCAGAGTAGGCTCGGCGAAAAAAAGTCATCGGGCGCGTTTATACCGGCATTACCCTTCTTAGCGCCAGGGGCTCGGGTGAGATACCTGGACGAGCGCGGGACGAGCGCAGGACGAGCACACCCACCTACGATGGGCCGGCCGAGCAACGATATATTACTCGCGCGCCTCGTGACACCTCACCTGCCGAGGCTCTCCCTCTGCCTCCCTCTTTCTAGCCCCCTCTAGCGCACACCTTCTCCCTTTCTTTCGTCTGTCTTTCGGCCTGTCTTCTCATACAGGGTGTCCAGCCAAACGACCGTGACGGTTCAAGCCTGTGTTTTCGAGCCAGGCTTGGACTCGGCTGATGACTTTTTTCGCGGGACGGGATGGAGGAGTCAATCGTGGGAGACGAGGGTAGACTCGTGTCCTTTCAGGGAACGAAGGATCAACTCTGATACCTGTTGACATTCAGACAATTTCGGATCGTTTTAAGTTGGTAACACTGCCGGAAACGATCCTAACATTACTCTCGCCGATACCGATTTGCGGACACGTGCAAATAGTCCGAAGAGATCGTGTATCCTTTCGTCAGAGGATAAGTTGTATTGTGTAATATTAAATAAATAAGTTTAGCTTAAGGGGGTATTCGCATTTCAAGGTCTCAAAACTAGGTGATTTATTTTTTAACAGAAATAAACACTGTATAACTGTCTTTCGTGTCCATCTGAAATGAAAAACAATGTCATTTTCATATTCAAAATGGTTTCAATTTCCGCTCCCACTAGAATTTTAAAAATCAATGAACAATTATATTCGTAATAAAATTTAACTGCTTTGTTCATCGCGTTGCCATTTTTTTTTAAACCAAGTGTGGTATACGTTATATTTAAAAACTAATAAAAACATTCAAGTTATACAGTGTGTCTTTCTATTAAAAACTAAATCACGAAGTGGCGTTCTTGTGTTTGTGCGGTCAAAGCCACTTGTTGTAGTCAACTACTCACAGACACCCAGACTTGGCTTCCCCTTGGGAGCAGAAGTTAATTCCAAACGTTCAATCAAGATTTCCAATATTTGTAATACGAATCCATCGATCCTCGGTACTTTAGCCTCCGTTGTGCAGTGTACCGAGCGGTGCAGGCTACCGCGACACCCAGTAGAGCCACTCGTATGTCGTAGCTCGCGATCCTCCTCGAGGTGGCTTCCTCCCGCGCCCAGGCGCAGCTATCCTTCCCTCTCTGGTTTCTCCGAGTCGGTGCTTCCTCGTGGGTGGATCAGGGCCCGGGGATACGTTCGCATCCACGGAACAAAGTGCGTCCCTTCCGCTACGGAGCGAACAGTGCACGGGGCACCATAAAACGCCGCTTATCCCGGCCCCACGACCACGCTCGCGGCGTAAATCGCGTTCACGGAAACGTGTCTGGCCCGTGACAAGCAACGGACGCTGGTCCACGCACCGGGCGATTCGATTTCAGTCGCTGCTGTTGCCTTCTTGCACGCTGCCAGCGACCGCAGCTAACTGGGCGATGGACATGAAATCGAACCTGGATCGGTACGGTGTGTGGAACGCAGCGGAGCTGAGGTTGGGGAAGGGAACGGGTGCAAGCCGCCCTTCGAGATTAAAATGTAAGATTTTCAGAATGTTTGCCGAAGAGAATCTGTGGAGAAGGTTTCTACCCGGTGGAGCTTTTAACCCTTCGTGGCCACATGGGGTCCACTGCACCCCAGCGTCATATTTCACTCACCATTTTCGTACTTTTGAATGTTTTAACTTTTCATGTCTCTAATAGTCTTTTTCTAGAAGTGTACATTTTCATATGATGAAGTTGCTAGCTGAAAAAGAGTGATTTACCACGGTTTTGGGAAAAGCGATTTTTTTTTTCTTTTTTTCGCGATAAGTCCCCTTTGGAAGTCGGAAAAGCGTGACATTTGAACTCGAAAATTGCTCTTGGGGGGCGAAACCACCCGTGTGACTGCGAACGGTTAAATACAGATGTGTGCTCAGAAATTTGTATTTTCTAATGGAAGTTTAGCAAGGCCAGGTTATGCAAACTCCATATTACCATTGCAACACGCTCGTAAAAAGCGCTGGCGACTCGCCGCGCGGCCGTCTTAATTGCCAGATAATACTTAATTAAATAATCTGCGTCGGACCGTTAGAAAAGCGAGAGGTTGTCGTAATTCATCTGACGAAAGAAACGGGCAAGAAAATGGGCGCAGAATCGATCGGTGGTCGAGGAACGTGGATACTGGGTGTCGAACGTTGTCGACGGAGAGAAACATTTGTCGCTGGATCGTTATCGCGATCTTTAGCTTTCAGCGACGTTTGACCACCTGTCCGAAGAATCGGCGGTTTTCGCAACCGTCTCGCACCACTGGCGCTGCGAAATGATTTGTTTCAGGGGTTAAGGACTCGTTCAGGGTGTTATGCACCAGCGTGGCCTGTGTAAGAGAAAACACGTTTTTACTTGTTCAGTGACTGGTGGTAAAACTCACCAAGTCCATCGTTCTTTTACCAACAAGCCAACGAGTTTGTTACTTTGAACAGTTGGAAATTCGCATCTGAAATCAGCTTCTCCCCATCGCGTTCGATACCAGGAGACCTGGTTCGCTGAAAAGCAAAGGAGAAATCATGGGACAGAAGTGGAATAAAGACGTCTGGTTTGCCTGCTCGCAGAGCAGTCTCGGGCCTCGGCACCGCAACAAATGGTAACGAGCCGCGTGCAGCGGAAAGGTCAGCGAAATCGTACGACCATCGATCTTCTCGTCAGCCGGCGCGGCGGCGTGTCGTAGGTCACCAGCGAGCCTTCGCGCTTTTAACAAGGACGCAGTTGCACGGATGCCGCGTAATGACCGGTGACGGATGGCCTGGCGCGAGGAGGAAAAAGGAGTCGCCCACATGGGTACAGGTAGTGGACGGCGCTCCACTATCGATCGATAGGTAGCGACCGGTCTCGTCTACAGAGTCGCGAACAAGGAGATCTCTCAGGCGTCGAGGCGTCGAGGCGCGCGTATGCATATCATAACTCATCGACTAGCACGATCTGCCTGGAGGCCTTCTCAGCTCGCGGAGAATAGGAATTAGACCGTCCCCTTCCAACCCTGGTTCGCGTGAAACCCGACATGGCTGCTCTTTACGCTCCTAGCGACGCCGCTAATATCTTAACCGTGCTGCCCGGTTGCCGTTTCGCAAGCATTTTCAGGGGACATCAGAGGACATCAGCCATCGCTCAAGGCTTTTCCACTCCAGCTTGTGGAAAGCGATCTCGTGGATAATCGAAAGCCCTCCGAGCGGAGCTCCTCCTCGGGATGCTACGCGAGGCTCGGTGACCGTCTGGCTGGCCAGATAAGATTCCAGGATCGCGGGGACGAGAGGAGGCTGAATGCCGCGGTATCGCCGCCGTCATCTTCGCGGCATTCCGCGTAAAGTCGAAATCGCGCTTGGCTCGACTCGCTGCGAGGCGGGGTAATTCCCGGGTATGGGAAGCCGGCGACATTTAGCTCGGCGATCGGTAGGACACCTGTGACATTTCATTAAGTAGCGGTCGCGCGGCGCGGCGAAGTAGCGGCGAAGTAGCGGCGAAGTAGCGGCGAGCCGGGGACACGCTGCGTCGCGGCGCGAGAGCGTAAGAGAGCAACGGAGAGAGGAACGTGGAAGCGGGCGAAAAAACGGCCCAAGAAACGCCGCTCGGCGCAAAGTGGATTCATTATGCGGTGGCCCGCGGAATCCGGCATTTGCATCGCGGTAGCAGTCGCGATGCTATATACGAGGTGGACGCGGGCATTAGTTTGCGTCCCCGCGTGCCGTGGCACCCATTTAACATCGGTAACGGCGCGAATCGCTGCCGAAGCCTGCAGAGACACTCTCCGGCCGCAATCGTCCGAACCGTTTCTGCTCTTCCGAGGTAAAAATTCGAGTTCCCCCGAGTGTCCCTTCGCATGAACCATCAGATGTCGCCTTGCCACTGAAGAACAGGATGTAACGCAAAAAGAGAAGCAAACTTCCTACATGAAACCTATTTCAGTATGTCTTTTAATCGACAGGTACCCCCGGAATTCTTTTCGCAATGCGAGAACGATTTCATTGGATTTATACGGCGATTAGCGGCGAGGCAAAAATCGCGTGACAAGGTAACGAGATTAAAGCGGAACTCGTGACAGGATAAGTATAATACGCAAGGTCTCCGTAATCGTCCGCAAAAAAACGCCGCGGCTTTTTCTGCGCTCTGTCGTGAGTCACTTGTTATTAGTGCACCGATGAATAATATCGCGATAATGGGGCGAAAAAAAGGACCGCGAGCAGGATAAACACAGCGATTAACCATATGCGCCCGGTAATCTCGAAACGGCTGCTTCTCTTATCGATCCTCCCTTTTCCAACATTGTTTCGTACGCAAATTTAAGAGCCTGGAATTATGACACGCGAAAAAAATTCAGAAACCCTCCAAAATAGATTCCGTTTTAAAATTAAGACAGCGCCGTTTCATTGCACACGCCTCTGCAGAAGCGATCGGCAAGGCGTGTCCACGCTCGCGAATTCCGACTAATTCCAGCGAACGGTCGCGCGTATCACTCGAATGGTATGCGACGAGGCACGCAGGCTGGAAAAATGGCGATTTTTACGCGGGACCGTATGGAAATGCGCGCGCGCGCGCGCGCAGCTCGCCGGGGTAACATCATAAATTTCCATGGCTGCGTTGTAATTACCATTATTAAGTTCCCGCGCGGCCCGCGGCGCGCTTTATCGCCGCGGACTTTTGCGGGCCGAGAGGTTGCCTCTGTCATTGGCCGAGACGGTACCGGATACCGATCTCCAGGTGCTGCTAATTGAAAGCAATGCCGGGCGTGTCTTTGGGACGTTGAACGAGTGGAGGATCGCGAGACTGCGCTGCATATCTCCGGCGACGATGCTCGCGGAGGAAACGATTATCGAGCATTTCCTACCTCCAACTGGTCCAGATTTTCAACGTCTCCGATCCTTTGGTCTCTTTTTGCTCGAAAGAAGATCGAGTGGCGAAGAGTTAGTTGAAGCTAGTAGAGGTGTGGAATTGTTATTGGTTTCTGGTGATTTTACACTTTAATGAAATCGAATGTGTGCGAGTGCATTCAAAGAAACCGAGACGCAGAAAAATCTAACTTTTGTGTCGTTACGTTCGTCCTTGCGAAACACGCTGCTGCGTTCTCGGCAAGATACTGGTGCCTATAAAATTAACAGAGACGTTCGTTAAAGTCCGCCGTGTCTCCGTCCACTCAGCCGCAGACATGTATAATACATTAAAGCGCAGGCTATCACGCATCGATTACCCGAGGACTCGCGATCCTGAGGACATTAATTCCCCGGGCATGTAATTAAACTTCTTGTACTGGAGATATGAGAACGCGCTGTTTCCCAGAATGCTCCACCGTTTATACTGTAATCGACTCGGTGGACTATCGAGCGCCAATCTCCCAGTAATCGAAACCATATCATACTGGAAATGCTCGGTAATTTTCAATCTAGAATACCACCGAACGTCACTCCTCCAATCTTTCAACTCTCAAGCAATAGAAGCCCATCCACCGAGTGTGGAAACTTAGCCTACAGCTCCGTAAGTAGAATAGGCAATCATAGCCAGACGCGTTCGTCCTGAAAACACCCGAAAGCCAGCCAACTCGAAAAACCAAGCACTCGGAAAGTGGATGCTCGCGAGACATGACGCCGCGCCGCGAGTTTGGAAACTCGCAAGTGGTAGAAGTCGGTTCGTCGACCCCGCTCGCGTATCCCCGATCGAGTGACGATCAGAGTCATCGGATCGGTACGCGTCGAAGTTGGATCGCGGCGGCGCTGTCATTGGCGGAGGCGAGTTAGGGGCCCCTGCTCGAGGTGCCGGGTAATTAAAGATATTATCAGCGGTGCGTGTCGAGCCGATATACACGCGAGACGCGACTCGTACGCGAACCCACGTACCACGGGAACGGTGGTACGCGCGCGACCGTACGGAACCGTAACCAGTGCATCGCCGTCTACGTTTGATTACGAAACGGATTGCGGACGATCGCCGCGCCGCGCCGCGCCGCGCGCCGGCTCGTTTTACGCTTTCTGAGACCGCGGGAACGCTCGAGCGTTCCCGCAAAGCCGCCTTCCATCGCCTCCCATCGCCCTCCCTTACCCGCGAAGACCAAGGAATTATACGACTCGGCGTGCCACGGAGGCTGCTTTTTCAGATCGCGAGATTTTAAGATTTCTACAAGATTTTTTATTTACCACCGTCACCGATCACTGATATTGGCCTTGGAAGAATCAGTTTTATTTGCTCCGGCAAGGAGCCTGTACCTGACCAAGTCATAATTTAACGTTTTCGAATATTTCCAAGGCGATCTGGAATCTTGAATTGAGCGTGACGAGGCGAGGGGCACGGGTAAAAGTCACTTGACAAGATTCTCGGTAAATAAAGGAGCCACTCGTAATTGATCGACCGTAACTAAATTTTCTGGGATATTTCCATGGAATGGCTGCGGTTGGAGGAGATTAAATCGTTTCGGGTACTGGAGCAGAAGGCCTGGGATACTGAGACTCATTAAAAACGTTGTCTTATAGTCGCGCACATCCCCCTGTTGAAGTTTCTGCGGGTACAAAGGAGTATATGAAACTGCGAGTCGAGTCTCGTAACAGATAATTCTAAAGAAGCACGGCGGGCGATGTAACGACGTGAAACGAGTTTGATCGGAACAATCGATACGGAGGAGCGTCAGAAATTTCAGAAACACTCGAGCAATATTCTCGACTTTCCTCTCGCGAGTCGAACGGTGAAATACACGCGGTGACCTTTCGCCGCTCCGAAGATCGAGGATGATCTACGTCATCCTCCTCGATCGATCGACCTTCGTATTTGGCAGAGAAATTGCGCCCGAGCGAGAGGTCGATCGGCATTGACCTAGGTTCGCAGAACGTTCCCGTTAACCTTCTTTCCTTTCGCGTCTCGAGGATCCCACTGGTCGGGAAAAATTCGTTCAGCCTGAATCGTGGCGGAGATAAATCTTTGCAACAGATTCTTCAACTAATCATCAGAGGTATCATTTTTACCGACTCCCTGCGCATGTTCAAATTTAAATCTAAAATTATGCTCAACACTTGTTATGTTATGTTGTTGTTGCTACTATTTTCTCTGTACAAGTAGAATTTATTTCCACCAATTAAACAATTATTATTATTATTATTATTATTAAAGTAGGAGCGGTATTGGTTTGTGTCAGCAGGTCAATTTTTTTTTCGATCCTCAATAAACCAAATTCTTAAACCAAATAACTTTTTGTTATAGCTATTCTAATGCTGTAAGGTATTATGTTTGCACTACTCTGGCTAATTCTTAATGAGACCGTCCCTCGAATAAATAAATAAAAATTCATGGAAACCTTGATTAGTGACCTACTGCCGTTGCACTTTATAGATCGAAAGAGGAACGCGAATTCGGTGTCCGCAGAAGCTGCGTAGAGAGAATGGGCAACGCTATGTTCAGGCGTATTGAGCCATCATCGCGGATCCGGGAATTGTGCAGGGCGGTCCATAAAACGCGGCTCTGCGGCGCGTTAGGCCTCCACGCCGCGGTAATTTACAACGCAGGACACCGCTGCCGGTTTATTACCAGGTTGTTTATTTTACGGTTGCTACGGCAGTGCCTCCGATCTGTCTTTCGCCCCGCGCCGCTGCCTGTGCGCGCAAACCTCCACCGTTCCGTTCTCCCTCGTCTTCGTTTTCCCCCGTGCCTTTCGCGATGCACCCACCGGAACGTACCTGGAGGACGATGGTCCTTTTGCCGTGCTCTCGATGACCCGCGACTGCACCCTCCTCTCCTATCGGCTCCCCCTTCCGCGCGATTCAGCATCCGATGGTTTCTCATCGTCGCGGCGGTCATACGCAGCCTCTACTTGCGAATTCAGATTGCGCTGGGGAATAGAGTGCGACTGGTGGTGTTGGGCTTCCAAAACGCAAGGTTCCGCACACCCAGCCACTGATACGTAGGCATTTGACGTTTAGGAACGGCCTATGATGCGATTGCCACATAGGTGGCGCCCCATTAACCCTACAGTGCACACGTGGGGCCTGGAGCCATTTAAATGAATATAAAAAAAAAGGAACCTTTTAATTAAATTGTAGATACCATAAATTTTGTAGCTTTCTGCAAGCCTGTTCTGATTACATTGAAAAAGGTTCAGATAACGATTTAAACCGTACTGTTAAAGAGATATTTGGTCACTATTTCATTTTGTCATAAATTTTTTTTCTTAATAAAGATTCTAAAGTGAAAAATAATTTTTCCTCGAAATGTCCATGCCTTCCTAGATTTCGAGATATGGGCCTGTGAGTCCCAACGTGTGCAATTAGGTGTGCAGGCACTGTAGGGTTAAGTAGAGCCTGAACATAGAAATCTCGGGGAGTCGTTTAAGGCGGCTGGCCAGCGCGCAGCGGGTTCGAGTCCCATCGCCCGAGGTTTTCCCTCTTTCGCCCAGAAACATATAACCCACGGTGAACTGGTTAGAATCAGCCATTCGAGGAGACAAGCGTACCTCGATGCCATCGTTACTGTATTGCGCAGAGGTAACCACGCTGTCTCGACGACATCGACAGTGCGTGATCAATAAGGAAACGTAGGCCCGTGCCCCGTTCGGTTGGCGTTCGCGATCGCATTCATGGGGGTCAGGTACGCGAGAGAGCTACCTGCATCTCGTAGCCGGTGCAGTCACGAGCGACCGCGCGAGCCAGAAACGCCGTTCACGGCTACGTGAAAACGTGGCTCTGCCTTCGGTGCTGTCGGTGCTTCCAGTCGCGCGCGTACACCGACTGCTATCGGCGCATAGGCGCGGTGGGTGTCGGTGTCGGTGCAATGCCGGGGCGTGTGAACGCTGTGACATATGCGCCGTGTCGCTTTCTTTAATCGCCTCTGGGCCTCCGCGTACCTGCATATATCCACTCGCCTCGCCTGCCTTCCACTCGACTTTGCTCGACTCTCCAGTCTCCACCACGCTCCGTCCGCTAGGCCGACCCGACCCGACCGTCCACGTTTCACGCGACCGTCCGCCGGTGGTGGTGGAACGAGGAAGCGTCGGGAAATGTGATTTCTCAACAAGTACCGGGGAAATTGGAGGGTTCGCCGGTGATTTGGGTTCCTTTGAGGCTCCTTTCGTGGACGGAGAACGGCGAGCCTTGACTTATTGGGAGTTGCGTCGCGGTTTCGGTGCAACTCGCTTACGACACCGTGGGGAGATGATTGCGCGAGATAGCTGCGTGGAATTTGTAACCAAAGTTTCTGTGGGTAACGGAGCGGGTGGAATTAGAGAACAACAATGCCACTTGGAAAACTAGGGCCACTGCACTTTTCCCAAACATCTCCCATAGAAATTCACCAAATTCACACGCGATTAATGCATGTAAATTCTCTGCACGAAAACATGGACGAATCTTTTATTCTTTCGTAACCGGCACATTATATTTTTCCTTGACGACTCGATCGCAGAGGCTCAACCAAAGGACGAGGCTGCCCCGCGCGTCGCGTAAATTCAGTAAATTCGTCGTCATCCATCGTGCCGCGTGCAAGCCCACTCCGATGCCTGCCCGTAGATTAATAACGCGATAAATTCAACGCTTACCCAGGTGGGCGTGCGAGCCGCGTAGGAACAGGTAGATAGAGCTACGCGCCAGCAACGCGGGTTTCACCAGCCTGCTCCTCCTTTTTTCACGACTGCCCCCGATATCCCGTCATCGCTAATTGGGTACTGGTTAACGCTGCGCGTGTTTCTTTCGACCTGCTTGGAACCTTCCTAACTTATGCTTTCGTTGCACCACTATCAATCCAGCTGCGCGTGATTTCACTCTATTGTCAGCATCCATGAAAGCTGGAGGATATCTCGTCGAGTTACGATTCTGTTGCGTATAGAACTGTGGAAAATGGCACAATATTGGATTCCAAAGGAAATCCCATATGTTCGGGAGCGACGGAAAGAACGGTCTTCCGGGCGATGGGACTCGAACCCACGCGTCGTCTTACCAATGTCGCCAAAGTCGACACTCCGAGATCTCATATTCCGGGCTCCTCCTTATCTGAGTTCCTGATCCCACAATATTTCACCAAGATTATGATGTGGTATGCACCCCCAGTCCGTGGCACGTGCCCCTTGCGAAACGTGCCCGGAAGAATTCTGAATTCAGCTTTCACCGTCGTCGGTGACATTTCAGTGGGCGCTCATTAAGAGGCTGGCGCGAGCGTTCCACGACGATTAGACTCGGTCTCGATCGATCGGATCGCTCCCCGTGTCCCCGTCGTAGCAAATCGTTTCAACGGCCAGATAAATCCGCGACCGCGGCTCTGCCACGATCGGCTCGCCGATAAACCGACTGAAAGTCGATCGCCACGAATCGATTACCGGCCCCCCTGTCTACTTCGCCGTGCACGCTCTGCACTTGTTCTTCCACGCTGCTTGGAAGCTGTTACTCTTATTTTTCGCGATTAAAGCACTCGGGAGACCTTGAGCGTGGCCAATTAATGAGTTCAGAGTTTATTAGTTGATACGAGAAGCTCCTTCGAGTTCTACAGGCTACTACTAATTATTGGAGCGATGATCGATCGTGAAAGCAGTGTTTCGCGAAACTCACCGCGACACAGCGAGAGATAGAGAGAGGGGGTGGGGGGGGGGGGGGAGAGCCGGCACGTATCCGGGATCTAAAAGTCGTGATCACGGACGATCGTCTTCCTCCCGAGAGAGGATGTCGTCCGCGGCCGCTCGAGATCTGCATTTAACCGACGGGGTTAAATCGTATAACCCCACGGCGTTTCATTCAAGGGCACCGTGAGACCATGCGACTCTCTCCGTTGCGCGTGCACGCCGCCTCGCGCGTCTTACGCACAATTGGCCAACTCTCACCCCCGTCGCATATAGGAGAAGCAAATCGGTTCATCTGCCGCACGGAGAGCTTTCAAAAATCTTGGTGCACAGTGTTTCACTGAGATTCAGCGCGATTCCTCGCGAAGATTTTGTTAGAAACGATTAGGAGATGTTCTTATCGAACCTCCACTGGTCAAAGAGGATCGATCTTCAAGGAGATCGTCCACAAGCGACAAGGGATCGGCCTCTTGGCGCTATAAATAACGCCGTTAAGATCGATTGGATCGTGGCCCGTTGATTTACGTAAATCTCCCAGGCGTCGATCTGATCTAATCGACCCAGGTTAACTCTGGCCAGCGAGATTAAATCACCTTGAGATTGAATGCCAGCCTTAGTATATCTACCACGGAGTGGCAAGCTAACATTTTCGACAGTGAAATTTGCAGAAAGGAGATCTGAAAGTGGCGAGCGTAGAACAGAGCAGAGTATCAGACCCCTGAAATAAGTGAAGAAAAATAAAAGAGCATGGTAATGGAAAGCCAGGGGGCACGCGAGAAACAAAACGGGCCGATTGAAGAGGTGACGAAGGGAAAAAGAGAAGCCGCTTGGAGGACGTACGTACAAGACGAGGCCGCGATGCGGGGGGAACGAGCGAAGAGGAAGAAAACGAAAGGAAAAGGGAAGAAGAGGGGCAGAAAGAGAGGATGTCCTAATAGATTATTAATTTACACGTCGACTCCGCGGAAGGACGGCCGACGATGATGGCGGCCGTTTGGCGGGGCGCCGGCAACACCTGTCCCAAACCCGTCCCGCTTCATTATCTTGCATTATGCAAAATGCGTTTTTTATCGCCGCGCAACCCCGTAATAAACGGTTGTCGGGGCAACGGTTGACATAATGCGTCGGCTATTACCGCTGGCGAGAATCCAGCCCTCCCCAGCCCATCCACCGACTCTGTTCCCATTCAAAGCCGCGCCAGATAGAGCCAGATAGAACCAAATAGAATGTATCTCTCCGATCGACACTCACCGCGCGGCGCGCTCCCGATACGCCGCGTCGCCTTCTCGTTAGAATTAAGGGTGTCGTCGGCGAACGACCGATTTCAATTTGTCCCTCGTTAAAACCCCGGAAGTAAGGTGCGCTGGGATCTAGATCCGCGGAGACACTCCACTCTTTACGACCTGCTCCCGCAGATGCGTCGGGACTTGAAACAGTTGAAACGGGAAACGGTACATTCACGAGGTCCACGCGCGGAATTCTACAATTTTTTTACAGAACGAGAGGAACACGGGCTTCAGACGGAGGAGTGTGGGACAATGGATGTGTTAGACAGAAAGCTTCGTTTCTTGCTATCGGTGGCTGTGATTTTTAAGGTGTTTTGAAGAACGTTTTATTAATATTTGACGATGACTGTTAAGAGGAGTTCAGCAACCCACGTGGTCGTAAAGGAAATACATATTCCAAGCGGTAAAGTTAGGTGGGACACACCGTGCATTAGCTCGGGCGACCATATTAAGTGACCACTCAACTTTTCCGTACCTTTCAGCAACAAATAATCCTGCCACATAGGGGCATTACTTACGACCATTCACTGCATTTTCTCGAAATACTTGAATTCCATCATGGTAGAAGTAGCTGTGACAAGATTCCGCGAGCAAACGGTCTAGCCATTCGGCGCTTTCACGATTTCCTTTTCTGTCCCCATTTTTACTCGCAGGATTCCTGAAATTGGATGCTTCATCCAGCAATGGAGTTATACGTCATGCGTCCTTAGGCTTTGCCACCCGTCCTATATTATACATATAGTATTGTACTGTATACTGTTGAAACAAAATGTACGCAAAGTTGTGGCATGCTCGTACGACGAATATATTGTGTTCATTAAACGGGTGTTATATGCAATTCTAAATACTTTCACATGTTTTAAATGAGTCAATGCAATTAATCTGATAGCATTTTACCGTTGATAAGGGTGAAGTTTTACCTAATTGCGTGTATAAGTGATGTCAGTATGTAATAAGTCTCTCCACGACCGTTCTTGGTAGTTTCTTGAATTCTCTTCCTGCAAACAATATCATATGATGGGGTTTTTATTATGTGTCAAGCGTAATTAAAAGTAGGTCGGTCTCTAGAAACGCACGATCTGCCCTTATCTGTTTATGTTACGAATGACGCGTTCGTAATGCATCGAGTCACGAGTGAGCGAGGTGAAGAGTTAATGTTAAGAGTATCGGATGCCAATGGGGGTTCATTTCGTAGAATCAACTTGGAGAGTCTAAACAAATGAGACAAGAAACAGAATAGAGAAAGAGAAAATGTGCATGGTGTGAAAGATGCATGCAACGCGTATTCAGTTCCTAAAGTAAAGTCGTGGAGAACGAATCGTAAATGTCGCAGAGTGGTAAAAGTCTAATAAAAAAGTGTTTTATAATTAGTGATACAGAAGTAGTGTAACATTATAAACTTATACATTTATTGAAAACATTTACTTATCGTTTACGCATTGATTTTACATTTTTTCTGAGTGTGAGTGATTTTGTAAACATTTGTGATTACATGTAAAAGGAATCTACAAACTGGTGTAATTCAGAAATTCAACATAATTACTATAATATATAATATATAAATAATATAATATAATATACTATATAACAAATTAATATAATATAATATACAATATGTCGGATAGACAAATAAACACTGTTAAGTCGAATATTAGTAATATTCCATTGAGGAAATCAGTCGGTTGGCAGAAGAAGATTAATACGGTATTTGAAGGTGAGAAGTGGTCCAGAATTTTGGAAAATGTGGTTACTGTTGGCGATGTATTATGTGGGAAGTGCCGTATGATTATTTATCAAAAGGAGAGTAATGTGAATGTAGAAGAACGGGATGTATCAATCGCTAGTACTTCCCATTACCAACCAAGTTCTGAACTTCCGCAACCTCACGAATCTTCATCGTCACCGGAAAAATCTTCTGGATCAGGTCCTTCCTGTTCCTCAAGTGAAGACCAAGAACGGTCGTGGAGAGACTTATTACATACTGACATCACTTATACACGCAATTAGGTAACACTTCACCCTTATCAACGGTAAAATGATATCAGATTAATTGCATTGACTCATTTAAAACATGTGAAAGTATTTAGAATTGCATATAACACCCGTTTAATGAACAAAATATATTCGTCGTACGAGCATGCCACAACTTTGCGTACGGGAAGGTAAGAAATATCAGTTTTTGATTTTTGCGACTGCGTTCCACCCTTTCGAAAAATCTGAAAAAATTAGACATTAATAACCATACAAAGACGCCAAAACTGTAAAAATCTAAAAGTTGTAATTTGAAATTTTGACTTTGAAATCGTAATTTTTAATCTTTTTGAATTTTTTAAAATTCCGTTTTGCCACTGAAAATTCTGAAAAAATTCACAGACACGTGTATCAATGGGCAGAATGCCTCTGATTTTTCGTATAAGTTTCTATTCAATAGAACAAAAGTAATGGAGCTTAAACTGTAAATTACGTTTCACCCTGTAACTACCCTAGTAGTAGGGGTATCGGGTTGAAACTTGGCAGAAATAGTTTTCTTAGAGGAACCTATCGATTGCCGCAAACAAAGTTCAATTTGGTTTGGGGGCACTTTTCACTATGCTTATCCGGCTACACCCTTTCCTTCGTGGAATCAGTATTGCTGTTTTTACTTTGTGAAAAATAATTCCTCGTTACTAAAAGCACAAACTAACAAGAAATATACTTGGAAAAATATGTAAAATAAAAAATAAATCTATAGATACTGTTTATTTTCATAAATTTCGCAGAAAATACAATATTTCTTGGTGAGAAAGTGGCAACCCTATGCGTCCAGGCTCGTATAAAGTGCCCTTGACTTTTAATTCCCGCCTTCTTCGATGCGTCGCGTAAATTCCGCTAATCCTCCGGCATGCCAAAGGACAGAGGAAAAAACGAAAGGAACAGGCTTAATATCGGCCGCTGTGGGTCTTTATTGTTTCATAAACCGCGGTCGTTCTTGTCGGTCTTAATGTTCTTGATAAATGAACGCCGATAAATTATTCGTAATCGGTTTATTTCGTAATATTCGCTGCGCCGCGGCGAGGCTGGCCGAGTCTCGTTCCCGCGGAATGACTCATATGGTAATCTCTAAGCGGGCCGTAATGCACTCGCAACGACAATATTTCAGGCCGCGTTAAACTGGCAAGGAGACACCGATTATTAGATACGACCGTGAGCGGCTTGCTCGCTTGCTCGCTTGCTCGCTTGCTCGCATCTGCGTCGTTACCTCACATATCCGCGGATTGCCGCGCGAATAAAGACACCTCGAGGCGACTTTGACTCGCTTTCGGATCCTGGCCCACGCTCCCTGAAAATCCACTGGGGGATCTTGGAGATTGTGATTGTGATCAATGATTTCCAGCTAAGCAACTAGGAAAATCGTGAAAGACCCAACCCAGACCTTATGCCTCTGATTTCCTTGTAGCAGTCGATATTCCGGCATCTCGGAATCGCCGCGGAGGATCTAAGCCCGTTCGCCTCGGCGAAAAATACGAAAATCCACGAGGGGGAGCTCTCACGATGCAGGCGGAACGATCGTAGGTACGCGACTGTTGGAGCCGTTCACGATTTTACGCCCGCGAGATCGCCGGCACGATGGCAATTAGCCGATAGCCCGGGACGGTCGACGGGAAGGCGGAGAGAGGATGATCAATGATAATGATTCCTCCGAACGTGATCGACACGCTCGCGCTCGGCGGAACGGCCACGTGTGCCCATCGCGGACACGTCGACGAACCTCCGTCTCGCGATCCAGGCCTGCTCCAGCGCCGGATCGTTTTGACCTCGTCCTCCGATCGATAAATACGAATTCCGCGGGGTTCAGTCCCGCGCTCCAACGATTTGCATGTCGATGAAGCGTGTCCAACGTCCCGCTGATGGCCGCGGAGCACGCAGAAGCTGAACCTTCTCCCTTCTTTCCTCCTCCGCTCTTCTTCATTTCCTTACCGATTTCAATTCCCTTCGGATGCAGCTTCTTCTTTTATGCAACTTTCACTCTATGCTTCTACCGTGGAAACTAGCATTGGTGCGGATCGTTGGAATCCCCGCTCGCTGATTACCGAGGCAGCTACGCGGATCCAGATCGATTTCGCACAGGGTTGCTGCAAGCGAGTCCTTCCCGCGTGACCAAACGGTAAGTACGCGATCGTTCGATCGGTCGATCGTCGAGCTTCATGTTGTCATAGCCATTATGAAAGGTTAGTTTGGACGGAGAGCCGGTTTAAATTAGTCATGACCACGTTAACCGTCTGACTTTCGATCACGATAAGGTAGCTACCTAGCTACTTGTTTCGGCCAGCGTAACGTGTTAATCGTTCGTGTCGAGGCAACGAAAGCTTGTTACTCGGCTTCTTTGTAAGCTGTACCCAAGTAGTCACAGATTTCATCTCCTTCGATCTGCGTTTGTTTATTATCGCGTAATCTAATTTAGCGATCGTTTACCTCTGGGGGCTGTACAGGTTTGCCTGCAAGTAGGCCTTGATCATCACTTCGTTGCACGTTTCATTGGAAAATCGAGCTGCACCGTGTTTCCTTCGATTCTGCTCGTCGGTTTAATCGCTCTTTGTTCGAGTGAACGCTAGACACAGGTAATTACGTAATTACTGGAATATTATGCGTGCGCTGTGCACGGTGGCGTTGGTCGAGATTGTATTAACGTTACGATGATTGATGCGAGTAATTAAACTGCTCTAGGTGAGCTTCAACTGTGCTCGATGGCTTCTTCCTGTTTTGCGATTGGCGCATAGGTGGCGCCCCGTTACTTTGGGTTTTGTAGAGTTCGGAAGGGAGTCGGCGTTGGGGAAATTGGTAACGCGGCTGACCAGTAAGCAAGAGGACCCATCGCCCGAACTTCGCTTTTTCGCCTACAAAGACGACCATGAATTCAGAAGCAGAGGGCTAAAAATATTGCAGAGTGTGGATATGTGAGAGCTCCGTGATCAGAGCTAACTGCGATCAGTCGAAGGTGACTTCGATACTAAATCAATAGCCGTGTATTCCCACGTTTTAATCGCTCGGCGCAGAAATCACGAGGGATCACGGCGATTTTTGAGGCGCAGTGGCCCAAACGTTACGAGGCGTTATCGATCGTATCTGGCACGATCTCGCCCGCGAGCGGAACCAGCGCGCGAAAAGTTCGGCCGGTGGCGTTGATCATTTTAAAAGGCATACGCTCGCCGCTTCCCAGAGCGGGGAAATTTCAATCGGTGGAGAGCGTGCGGCGCGGCGTATCGCCGTCCGTAATCGAGTAATCGAGAGTCAGCGCGCTTTGAATGCGCCATTGTCCGCCGCGGAGCGGAGCGAAAACGCGACGCGGGGGGAAAAACGCGGACGCCGCGCCGCGCCGCGCCGCGCCGCGCCGCGCCGTGCCGTTACGTGAAGTCGTGGCTATTAACTCTCGACGAAATTGAACGAGATCCGATCTCGCACTCCCACGCGGGGATACGCGCGGAAATATCAGCGCAACGAGGAATATAATCTCTGGCCGTCGAGCCCGCCCGGTTATCACAGGGACCGCGAAAAATGTCGCTCGTAAATTTCTTAGTGCATTGCCCGTTTCACAATGGGAAGGGAACGATCTATCGGCCCGGGGATAACCTAAATCGGGGAAGGGATTGGACCGATTATCTCGCGGAACTGCTGTGTCTTCCTTGGATATTCTCGATTCTGGAAATCGTACGGCAAATTTTCGAGTTCCTTACATTTTAATTGACTCTCTAACTTCTATAAGCTCTGGAAGCTTCATAGCCAGAATAGGGAGCCGGAAAATAGAATGAAGGCGCGGTTGACCAGTACGCAGGATATCAAAGATCCCGAGTTCCCAAGTCCCATCGCCCGGGGCCTTCTTTTTCACTGCTTTGCATAAGGGTACCAGGTCACCCACCCTCCCGCTATTACCGAAACGAAAATAAGCCTGCAAAAGTGGAAGCACCGGAGGCAGCCCATTTCGCTTCGTCACACCGCTGTCGATAACTCTCACGGGCCGCGGAAGTGACGTGGCCCGAGCATCCGCCGCGACGAAAATCGCGTCTCGGCCAGAGAATTCTCACGGCGCGAGTGCAGCGTGTCGGCGTCCACCTGCGCGGCCACGTTCGGAGAGCAGGCCGCTCGGACGTAAAATTGTAAAATCATCTTACGCAACGGCCGTGCATGGGAGACATGCTCTAGAGAGAGAGAGAGAGAGAGATCTTTCCAGCCCGCTGTAGCGTTGTAGCTGCGCTACGTGTGCAAGCTGAATCGGCATCCGCGTCGCCTGCTACTCGCGACAAGTGCTCGTACCACTCACCGAGTGAGTCACTTGGCTGAGCTTATAGATAAGCGGCCTGGAGGAAGGTGGTCAGACCTGGGCCTGAGAGGAGGGACAAGAGAGAGACATGGACGCAAGAGGAGAACGTGCGAGGAGGTTCGGCGAAGGCGGGAGAAGGAGGGTGAGGAAAATTCGGGGACGAAGCGGGATGAGGAAGAGAGAGGTGAGCGGAGGGGGACGTTGCGTACGGTCGCGGGTAGATGGGTGATACATTGGCAGCGGCGGTGCAATGCAGCAGCATGCAGCAGAGTGCATTCGGTGCATTGCCGTGGAAAAGATAGCGGAGGCAACGAGGCGAGAGGGACACAGACTGCGGACCGGCGAAGAGAAGGCGAGCGAGTGGCCGAGCGAACAGTCAGCCAGTCAGGCAGGCGTGCCCGATGGTTACGGCAATCACCGCACATGCTCCCAAGCTCCTGACCACGAGGAACACAAACAAAACCTCGCTGCGTTCCAGTGCTATCCATTTATTGCGTACCCGCCAAAGAAACCCTCCTACGGCTGAGCGTCTGTTCCGTGTCCCTGCCGATCCACCGACGAACGATCGTTAATAGTCCTCCAGCGACGGGCTCACGGTGTCTTTCTCCTTGGACTTTCATTGGTCGTATTCAATGGCTCTCTCTCTCTCTCTCTCTCTGAGTAGGTACTAAACTTCTTTCACAGATAGGCATTTGGCGTTTGGGAACGGTCTAGGCTGCGATATTGGCACATAGGTGGCGCCCCGTTAGTTTCGGTTATGTAGAGTGCGTAAGAGAGTCCCCTTGGAGAGTCGGCGTTGGGGGAATTGGTTAAGCTGACTGTTTTTTCTGCCTACAGACACACACACACACGCAGTGCGTATATGTATACGAATCCCTTCGACTAGATTCTCAACGAAGCCCCAAACTACTCGAAATTCCCGATCGAATGGGAGAAGAAGCACGAGCAGGCGTACCGTCCGCTGGCGAAAGGAGATGATTCGTGGGCCGGTATTCATCAGCAAGGAGACGGAGAGGCGGCGCGGCGGTGCGAGGCCGATCGTGCGTGTGCGATCGCGGTGTTGGCGCCGTGGGGCGAGCATCCACCTGCCCGAGCCATACGCCCACGCGATAGGTTCCGCAGACTCGTGCACACTCGCTCCGCGCGGCGCGGCGCGACGGGCGCGTGTACGTGAACGTGGAGCGTTCTGACGAGAGTGGCCCGCGGGCCTAACTCCGTTACAATGAGGGCTGCTCGTGGCATTCCGCGAAACACGCTGAACACGTCATCGTTCGAGAAGACCGGCCAACGACGACCTACGCGCGCGCGCGCACACACGCTTCACGCGCCGCGCGGAGAGCCCTCGGCGAGCAGAGAAGCAGAGAAGCAGAGAAACCTGCAGCAGGGAACGGAGGGTGGAAGGTGTAGCTGAAGAGAAAAGGAAGAGTGCACACTAGGCTGATGTTAAGGAAATGGAATTACTCGGGTGGGGTTGCAGCGGGAATACCTATAATGAACTCTTGAATTTCGTGACAAGATGAATGAGGGGAGCATTTGATTTTGGTAGCAAAGCTTCTCGATGATGCAAAACGGACCGGTAGCGCTGGAGGACGCCAGCAATCCGTAATATCGGCTCGCTGCTGTAACGCTCGTATTTACAGGATTTAGGCGCGGTTACAGGGGCCGGCTAACGGGCAGGGAGAGAGAGAGAGAGAGAGAGAGAGAGAGAGAGAGAGTAACGAGCGGTGAGCACGAACGCGGCCGCGATGGAATTCGCGCGATCGCCTCTCTCCACCGTCGTATCTTCCCTCGCCGTTCCCGATAGCAGCCAGCCTGTTTTCATCGCGAAAATGCCTCCTTACGTGCCCGCGTGTTCCACCTCGCGAGACTGCCCACTGATCCATCGAGATTGCTCCGCGACCTGCTGGGGGGCTAAGAGATCGATTAACCGTGGAGAAGTAGAATCGAACCGATCCGGTGGAATTGGTTGCTTTGGCGGTCGAACGAGGCGACTACGAACAACCTCTCTTATCGTTCCTAGACGGACGTTTGATGTTGGGGCAGTAGACTTTTTGGAAGATATTAATGGTACAAGCTGATGTTTTGGAATTTTTCGGAGAGGTTGATAGAAAAGATTGCTCCGATTGGATTTTTCCGGCGCAGCGGTTAATCCAATCTGGACGCGCATGTCTATGACACACGTGCCTCGAGAGATGAGGATTTCGCGAGCCCATTCCGCTGCGGATCTCCCCGAAGGGACAGGCGTTCGTCCTGCTGTCGACAATTCCACGAATTCATCGGTGCGTTCGCGTAGCATGTGAGTCACACGCAGCGATCTGGCCGGGATGCAATGCCGCCCGATCCTCCGATCAGCGTAGCCAGCCAGCTACTCGTCATGACACCACCATGTACCCCTATCCAAATCCGCCGCTTTCAAATGATTTGCCTTCTGAAAACTAAACGCGAGCGTGACAGTAGGTTGCAAAGTAAATGTTCGAGAGTGAAAGGGGCGAAAATCAGTTAGAGCTAGCGAACAGGGACGATTGCCCTCCGATGAATTGGCCCGAGTCGTAAAGTGTCCCCCTCATGTCCCGTGGGATCAGATATAAGCGCGACGAGTGCACGGACCAGCCTCGAACCGGGGAGGATCTTTTCAGCGGCAAATCCTAATTGTATCTCGGTTTACCTGGCTCGGATTTACGCGGCGGCAGAAGCGGCGCGGCGGACCCTCGGGGCCGTGCTTTCGTTCGGCTTGCGTGCGGAAATCTCGAGGGTGGTCGAGCCGATCGGCCAGCCGGCACTGTCGGTCCAACGACCGGCAGAGATGATTCCGTGATTACAAACTCGAGTGCCGGTGAATCTTCGCTTATTCCCTATTAATCTCGTATACGCGATACGGCAGCACGATACAGCCGGCTCGCCCCGCCGATGAGTGATCGCCGATACCTTTCGCTCGGGTCAACCCGACTCGTCTTCGTTATCCTTTCAGCAGCTCGCTGCCTCGTTATTGCGGCCGTGGTCTCCAAGTGGCGGAGCCTCTTGTGCTTGGAAGCTTCGGTCCAAAGTGGAAGCGAGTGCTGGCGCAATTCTCCATCGACACGCATTATCGAGGATACGAAAGATTGGACTTTAGATGGATGTTAGAGGAACCCACGAAAACGGGGGAGAGCGAGTATGAAGCGGTTATCTGAATCACTCGGCGAGGGGTTAAAGGAGGGGCAAGGTTGATCGTGCATCGAGCGCCGATCAACCAGGTCCGGTGTTAATCTTGCCCGTGGAATCCGCGGAACGTTATATTATCCGCGTGCAACTTATTAACGTCGGATTCGATAAAGCTGGAGGGATCGTAAATCGCCGGGACCAGGGCTACCACGCGGTTTAATGTTTGTTTCGTGCTGGCGTATAACTCGAAAGATTACCGTATATCTGCGGTTTATTAAGATAGCGATGTAACGCGCTCGGCTGCACGCGTGGGGCGGCTTAGAGCGCGCGCTGTGCCGCCAGCGCGAGCCGATAGGATTTTACAATCCGCGGGGCGCGGGCGCACACGTACGCGAGCCACCTAAAGGCCCTGATCGTATAAGGCGCGGCGTAAACGCGTAATTTGCCCTACGAACCGCGGGCATTTCCGGCTTCGTCGCGCCACAGATCACGCGCGAGCACGTAATCTATTTCCCCGCCTTTTTATCCGCCGCTTTCCGCGGCATCGTTGCGCCAGACCGCGAATTTAAACTGCTTCTTTAGTCGATCGATTTACCCGCGCTTCTTGCCACGGACCGCGAAAAGTCGGCCTCCGCACGGTAGCGCGATCAATTTCATCATCGAGCCATCAGCCAGTCTCGCGAAATCCACTTGCCGTGTATCGTACAGCCTGCTGCAATTTCACTCTTAAATTACACGCACGCAATCATATCTTCCTGGAAGCATTCCGCGTTTCTGTGCAACTTCTCCTGGACCTAGCTACCTGTCCAGCTACACTGAATCTTTTAGTACCGAGGTAGCCGTGGATCAGCGTTGCTGGTTTAGTATCCGGGATCGCGAAATATCGCTTCGAAGAGGATGGCTGACGAGTTACGTGATCCATCCGCGTTGCATGACACCGGTCGATTACACCTCGCCCGTATTCGCTCGCGCGCCTTACGCGTGTTCGGGCGTAATTGACGCGCGGCAACAATATCGTCCATATTATGACAATTACAAGCGACGGATGATTTCACGGCTCGTGAAATCCGATTTCCCTCGTAATCGGGAGTCTCTAAATAATTGCTCGTCTATACACTTCGACAATCGTCCGTTCGAAATCTTAAAGATTTTGCACGAGACTTTCCTATCGCGGGACAAAAATCTCAACAACTAAATGTAAATAAAAGTGCGCTAAAAAGTAAAGAATAATTTTCTTCCATATTTAATCTACGACTCTCAATTTTTTTTTTTTCAGTCGACGCCTCGTCATTTGCACTGTATAAATCTGGCGCCGGCTTAAAAAAATTATAATACTTAATAATACTTAACTACATTTATTTTATTTATAATGAAGTCGGTTAATGACACAGATTTCTTACTTTTGGTGTCACTTCAAAACTACTTAACCGATTTTGATAATTCTTTCTCCACGACCTAAGTTGATCGAAGCTAAACTAAATGCAATAAGTTTCGCGAAAATCGGTCCAGTAATTACGGAGAAATTCGCGGACAAACATACTACATACATACATACATACCTACATACACATCGAACGTAGAACCTCTTTCCTTTTTTTTTTAAGTTGGTTAATAATGGAAATAGTCTCGGGAGAGGAGATTTTCGAAAATATATCATGAAACTTGTCTCGTGACAGTCTAATTTCGTAACACAAATGACAAAATAATTAATAAAATGTAATGAAATAATTGTCTCATCAGATTAAAGTCTCATGCGAGACGATATTTTTGTCCGATCGTGGATTTGAAGCACAGCAACGTCGAATAAAGAAATATCCGACTGGGCAAGTCGATAGGTACGTTTTACAGTTTTCAATTGTTGTAATTTTTGTTTGAATTAATTACCAAATAGTACAGCAAAAATGGTAAAATATACTTTGGTCCTTCCTCTTTAATATACATACATATATATGTATATGTATTGTCAATGAAAACTTGAGAAAATACATAGAAAATAAATGAAAAAATGTTATTTGGATTTGGGTGTTAATTTACCTTTCCTCTATAAAAACGAAAGCAACTAAAAAACGATTGCGAATGGTAATCTACACAGACGTGCGCTCTATCGTGGTAAAGAATTAACCAATAAACTTCACACATCTCGCTGAAATGGAACTACGTATACACAGTGTCGAGTTTTTTTTCCTGTATCAACCTGCCCCAGCATGCAAGTTTCATAACGCAGTGGAGACTTTATTGTCACTGCTCGCGCAAGAATGAATCGAGGGCGCAGAACAATTCCCTTCGAAACTCCAGTTTCGCAAGGCGCTCGCGTATCCACGTACCCGAGCAGAAAGTGTCTCCGGGCACGCGCGTTAATTGCGCCTCTAAATCTCGCCGGTAGGTGTTGCGGCTTGGCGAGACTGTCGGCGCGCTCTTGCCACGGTAATTTATCGGTTCGCCCACGTAAGTCGGGATTCCATTAGCAGCTTATTAATAGCAGGCTCGCGGGGGAAATCGGCTCGACGACACGGCGACGACGCATCGATCAAAAGCCGCGCAGCTTTCGCGCGTTTCAAAACGCGCCGTCTCCATCGGCGCTCGTTTCGCAACGGCCATTAAGCGGAGAGACATCCCGTTCGGCTCGGGCCGTTTACGATCCGCGACGCCTGGCGCGGTTCGACGGGGTCGTCCCGCGATTCATAAATCCGCGTACCATTCCCAAGCCGAGCGCTCCGATAGAAGTGGGTCTTAATACGTCTGTGAAAGCCGCGGAGGGATTTAATGATAGTATTGTTGCGCGCGGTGAACCAGTAAGCCTTATTACGTTGCGTGCGCCTATTGAGTGGAGCGAAATGATTGCCGCTCCTTATTCGCGGATGATCGATCGAGCGACAGTTGCAATTGGGACGTGATCGCGATGAGGATCTGTCGAACGGTTATAATTAAAGGGAGGCGATTAGGCGCTCTCTGTCTGCGCTGAAGAGCTCTTTCAACCGCAAGTCCTCCTAATCGCTCGATCCGATCATCACCTCGATGCTCACCTCATCTATAGCAGATGCAGAAAATAACGCGCATTCCTTTACAAAGGAATCACCAGAGAAGATGGAAAAAGGACAGAAATGGAAGCTGGATTACTCCTCCGTTACCTACTCCTCGATGCTCCTCCAAATGCTGCTGTTAATTTTACGAGCCTCGAGCGGGTCCACATTCCAGGGGCGTTTTCGAGACTCTCGAAACGGGACGCGCAACGATTTTGCGTTTGTCCCTCTGGCGCTCCTTACCGGGGCCTCTTTGAACTTTACGACCGACGAACAGATGGAAACATCTCGGAGGTGTAATAAAAATCCGATCTCGCGGGGATTATCCCGTGGAGCCGCGATGCTCGGTCTTCTTCGCCAGTCGGCACCTGGAACAGTTCTCAGAAGCTAGATAAGGGTTACGCAGCGCGATGATCTAGGATGGTATCGCTAAATTGACAGTGATTCGCAGTAAATTACACGCTCAGTGGCTCGCCGGTGTCTCCGAAATCGTGACCGCGCCGCGGAGACCGTGGCGGAGATAACAGGCCAGCGGAGACGAATGGCGAGCACGAGTGATCCCCGTATTGGCTGTGTGCAAGCCTGTACGTGTATCGGGCTTATTAATCGTTGGCACTCTCGGCTCCGCTGCTCCGAGCAGCGATCCGCAGGGATAAAAGGAAGAGAGTGAACCGAAGCTCCTTGCCGCGACGCTCCTTCCTCTCTTATTTTCGATTTAATTAAGATCGACTCTTCTAGAGCTTCATTTCAATTCCTCCAGACCAAACGGTCCGTTGCATGCCTATTCGCGCGCATCGTCCTCTGCAGAAGGGAGGCTTGGAATATTGTGGCTTGTGGCGAGCGGGGAAGTTATTGGCACAGGTGGATAAAAGTCCTTGGAGCTCCATTGTCCACAGCCGAGATCTGTCTGTTTGAATCTAGAATGCTTGCAGAGGACGCGGATGATGCTAAGCTAGAACGGGAGCGACCGGGCCACTTGAACGGCGAACTGGGTGGAGCGGTGTCCTCAGGATTGGCCAGCGAGTGGAGAAAGTGTTTCTTTCGAACGGCTCGGCGACCGTCGACGGCGTCGACGGCGTCGACGGCGTCGACGAGCAACGGCCTCTCCCACACTATTTTATTCTCGCTCGGCCGAGCACCGCTGTGTAACGCCTACTCGAAACCGCCGCGGGTGGTCGGATTTTCCAACTGGCACCTCCTTTTCCGCGTCTGCTCTGCTCCACCGTTTCACTATCTCCTTAATAAGCAGTGTCGAATTGGTTATAGTCGAGTTAGTCTCAACCGCAAGCTGACCGCCCTGTTGCTTTCTTGGAATTGCTTATATCACAAAAAGATCGGCAACAGAATTTTCCCTCGTGGAGCTCGTGCAGGCTGAGAGTTTGAAAGTGATCAGGACCAAGGGTGAAAGGTCCATCGAGCAACTCTGCGTCAGGCACACTTCAAGTTTCCCAGTTACCAGCAATGTTGCACACCTCATTGCCTCCGACAGACGTAACGAAGACTTCGCAGATGGAAAGCGACTCATCGAGTATTCCTCGACTACGCCCCTGTCATTAACCCCGTTCACCCGACCCGGAATCTCGCTGGCCGGCTCGCCAACGGTCGTTCAGATAACGCGTGCAGAAGGAAAAACTGGACGGAGAGGAGCGACACGGGCGAGCGCGGCCGTTCGATGGAACGCGCAAGAAAATCACGTTCGTTACAGGTGTTCGGCCGTGTTCAGCCGCGTAATCCGCTGGTACGATCTTATCTGGAGAAATTAACCTTCCGACGGGACATCCCCCACCTGGCACTGCATACCATCGGTGCATCGATCGTGACGCGAGGAGGACATCGCGGGTAACGCGCGCGTTTTCAAAGAGGTCGAGCAGGCCGCAGGCCGCAGGGCCACTCCTCCTTCGATAATTGCCGACTTTGTAACGGGCCCGCGTGGCCGCGTGGCCGCGTGGCCGCGATACCCGCGGTCTGCTGGTAAATTCTTAAACGCGAGCATCAAGTTCAGTGGAACGAAAAGTTCGAGGTTTAAATGGTCCCAGGGAAAAGAACTATACACTGGTGGGCAAGAACGGGGATTTTCTCAATCACGCCGCGTTCCCGTACGATCGTGAGCCGAACGTCAGCTTTCCAAAGAAACAGATGCCCGGACGAATACGAGCGAGTGGCTAATTGACTAACGAGGCATTCGCGGCTCGTACACGTCGTCCATCAGCCGTCACCGGGCGGGTCGAGGAAATATCGAGGGGTTAGCGGCAGATTGAACAAAAAGAAAGGAGAAGCTAATCGAGGCGGGAGGACAGAGAGGGGCGGACTGCTGCGGGGCTGGAGAAAAGAAGAGCGCGTATCCTGTTCCTCCACTGCGTGGATCCGCGCCGCGAAGAGTAGCGTACCGCTGGGCACACTCGTTCTATTGGTTTTAATGCTGATCCGCCGGTAATCGAGCCGGGCATCCTTTATCATCGGCGAAAAAATGGCCATTTAATCACGGCGTTTCCCGACGTGGGGTCCTGGACCCCCCGTCCGCTTCGCCGCTTCGAGAACCGTACCGATATTAATGGCGGACGGTTTGACCGCGTAATATGAGGGATCGTTGGCGCGCGCGTATAATATCACTCGGCCGTGCCAAGCCGGCAGAGGAACACGCATGTAACACGGCCGAGCATGACAAATTAATCGTCCGCTTGACCGACCGTGCACCGACTCCTACAGTACCTACTCTTCAGGGATGGAATCCCGGTGTAGGCAAGCGTCGCATGGTAACGTTGCTACCCGCTCCAGGATTCGTGGAGTCCTAATATGTAGTTGGGTCAGCAAATCCAAATCCACGTCGTCTTCCAAGCCTGTTGATCAGCTCACAACAAGACACCTACTTAAGTAGTCGCGCTGTTTCCAAGTGCTGTGTTCCAAAGTCGCTTGGTGCGTTGACCAGAAGATCTGGATCTTCAGAGAATTCGTCGCGGTCAAACAGGTGGCAATTTACATCGAAGGGAAAAAACAGGGGAGAGCCGCCGCCGCGCCGTGCCGATCGACCAGCGCGAGCCTCTAGGAGGCGGTATGCGCGAAATACCAAGCGTGACTGCACGCACCGCCACGGAATGTCAGTGGACGGGATTCCTCGTCGACGATTTCCTTCGGACGTCCCCGTAATATCCCCTAGGGGAAGATGTATGCTCGGAAATCCTAGGTTCGCTCCCCATAAATCGGGACAGGCACTGAAACGCGCGCGCTTTTTCCATCGCCGGGAAGAATTATCGGGGCCGAGGTCGCGGGGGAAGTTTGCTCGATCCTGTCCGGTGATCGAGGATGCACGGGAACGCGACCGTAATCGGCACTTTGTTGCGATCGTCGGCGAAACGAGCAGCAATCCTCGTTACCCGTTTCTCGATAATTGGCCGCGATTTGTTTGCCACGCTCGCCATGCTCGCCGCGCCAGCTTCTTCGCTTCTCATCGATTCAGGCAATTCACCCTGCTTCCTGCTTCCTGCCCGTGCAACAGAGGATTCAAAGATTTAGAAAATGGCTTATTTGTAAAAACTGATCTTTATTAAGTTTATACTAAAAAGTGAATAGGTACCAATCTTTAAATTTCGCATTTAAATTTTTACTCCACTCGCACCGCGTGTTTCATGATCCGATTCGTGGATATGATCGCCAGGCTTGTTCTTTCAATACTATATTTTTCTTCACCGTCACTCGAAAGTACCGCCCTGGAAGAAAGTCTACGGACGCCGACGCCCTTGGCATCTGCGCGCAAACCCTTTCTTTAACAAATAAGAGTCACATCTGTTTGTCCCTGAAGTCAGATCAGCCACTCTTCGCCACTCTAAAACTCTAAAGGCACCAGTGAGGCATTTCACCTGAATGTCAAACGGGGGACGTAAATTCCAAGCGGCCAGAGGTTGACAATTCCTGATCCCAAGCACAGGAACGCTGGCGCTGCAGATTTGATGGTCGGTGGTCCACGAAAGGGCAAAGACCGAGTAGTTATTAGTAGAAGATTACCGGGCACTCCGGTCTATTACGCTACACACGTTCAAGTGTCGCGTTGATCTCGGGGCCGTGAGAGAGCGGCGCGGTTCGGCGAGCTCGTCCCGCGGGGCAGAGCAGGAGAACACTCGTTTCTAACTACAAACTATCAATCCACGCGCACGGTTTAACCATCGAGCCGGGGCTATGATCCCAGTCATTACGCGGCCGATGACGACATTACAGTATCGAATGAACCGAGACTAAAGCGAGGAACGAGAATGGCAACTTCTTTTACGCGGCATCCTGAGGGCTGGCCTCCTTCGTCGCGGAAAACCTCTTCGCTTCTAGCCTGGTCGAACAGGACAAATGGCAGAGCTCCCCTGTTTTCATTGTAACAGAGTGTAAGGGTACTTAGGTAGCCTTATCTATCCATCACTCGCGCATAATCTAATATTCTTCAGCTCCGACTTTATCCGCAAACATGCATCGTACCTATCAACTACTCAAACGCTACGTAGGTAATTGTAAACACTGTGTCATCCCTGCTACTGCGTCATCTTACCAAAGCCCTGCACTTTTCCCCTATCCCGCCATCCCCTCTCTTACTTTCCGCAACCCTTAAACAGCCACTACATTACCTCAGTCACGCCTATTCGAAACCAGCGTAACCATATCCCACGGTAAAACTGGGGCATAGGTACCTACAAGATGCTCGGTGCTGCGAGTTAATTGCCGAATTTTACGGTAATCCAGGAACGGTGTACTGAACAGCACGAAGTAGCCAACTAGATCTTCTTCGTCAGAACGGTATCCAGGTTCGATAAGCGTTTCGAGAGATAGCGAGTGTGTAGGCTCGCGTTATCAGCCTCGACTGGCTATTTACCGTTGTCAAAGCCGAGTACACGAGCCAATACCCGCGGCTGAACAGGACGACCGGTGCCATTCCGAGATAATCCTCTCGCTGGTGGTCCGGGCAAACACGGAAACGATTGCCCGCGCTCCAACCACTGTCCTGCGAGTATCATTCGCCGCGAGGGTCCTCGTTGATCGCTCGTAACACGTGGAAATGGCTTTTAAACAACCGACGTCATCCCGTTGTCGCGTGCTGCCGTGATTTACCGAGCACTGCTAAAAGCAAATATTCCCAGGCATGCTTAAGGCTGGCTACATTCAACGACTGCATACGTACCCTAGCATTTCGATTCGAGGATCTGATTTGGATTTTCTAGAATTTTACGCGCTTTAGGCGAATTTAGACTTTTATCGAGAGTGACCAGTGAGCAAAGCAGAGCCAGTATACTAGTTTCGCTGAATACACATTCATTGCGGAGGGATGCACATCCAAATTGTAGAGTCTAAATTCGCCTTTATCCAGAACGTCACCTTCAACGCTGCCGAGGATTGGCGCGCAAGTAGAATTGACGAGTAGTGGACAGACGCGCCAGACAAACCGCTCTCCTCGAGACTCTAAAGGCGAGGCTCAGAAAAAAATTATTCTTCATGTGTCAGATTAATTTACCCCGTGTTGAATTCATTCGTCGCATAATAATCTAAAGTTAAAGTAACTTTTATTCGATCCGTTATTTAAATAATTTTTTATTTAATTAATTCCCAACTCTGTTCTGATCCATGCATTGGAAAATGATTTTCCAGACTGTCACTTGCCTTATCCCCTTTGATTCAATTCCAGAAACCCCCTAAACACCTCCTACACGCCTTCAAATAGGTCAACTTAATACCACTTCAGTAGTAAGTCACTGCTACTTACCTACCCCCGATGGAACATCACACCTCTCCCAATTATCCCAACAGAGGTTTGGTTAACCCGACACCCCCCGCCTCGATCGGATTTATATTCCATTGGAGCGTCTCCCGTCGGTGGTTGCCCGGGCATCCTCCGCGCGACTTTATTTATCCACTCTGCGCGGCTCGCGGCCCGCGGCCCGCGGCCCGCGGCCCGCGGCCATAGCTCATTACCGGTTAATTACCAGGGTAAGTCTCCCGCGGCTGGCAGCGATGCTGCGTGACTCGCGCCACTATGTTTTGCCAGCCGGCGTTAAGCATAACTGTACCAGGGAAGAGATGCCCGAGAGCTGGCCCAGGTATCATACGCGTCTTGGGCCCGGCCGGGAAAAAAGGCACTTACGGAGCGACCGGCGACGCCATTTGCTACGTGCCCGCGCTAGATCACCGTCGCGCCGCGCGGACGACGGAAGCGGGTACATAGTACACGCTCGGCCCGCTAACGACGCGACGCGACGCGACGCGACGACCGACCGCGAGACGTCTCGCGTTCCTCGTCCACCAGGAATCCCGATGAATCTGTCTTCTTGAAAGGTGGCAGGTGCTTTGCAGGTGCTTAGGCTGTGCTTCTTCCACGCTCGCGCAGAGGGCACGTTGCAGTTTACGACGAGGATCCTTTATCAAAGAGTTCATCTAGCTTCTTGTGCGATCCTGGCGTTTGTGGTACAGATTCCTTGCTTAACAGTCGAACCGTCTTGTTGTTGGGATGTAACGTTCGCTACGGTGCTTGTTTTTTATCAAACTCCAGTGAGAAGTAGGTACACTGGTAAGCTCGTATCTATTCGTATCTATTCGTATCTATTCGTATCTATTCGTATCTTTCAATTTCTAACAGCAAACTGTTCCGAGGTACAAATCTCGCAGGTGTAAGCTGCTCGTTGCTGTGCGCTTCGCGGTTTCCGTCGCTGAATTACTTAGATCCGTTTGTATCCCTGATTCCTCGTTCCATCGCTTCTAAGAATGCCCATTGCCCCTTAACGACGATTCTTGGAAGAGGAATGGAAGAGCGCGCTCAGGAAATCAGTATTCTATCGGCTATTACCGTACCTACGAGCATCGCGTAACATCAAGTGATACTCACTTTTTTCCTTGTTTCATTTCTTGTTCGGCAAGACGTAATATTTCTATGGCTCGTTTGGTCGGGGTCAGTTATCGCTTTGGCAATGAAAATCTGCACTTGTTGCATAAAGGAGAATGCACGGGTGTCCTCTAAATTATGCAATTGATGCTTGCCGTGGAAGGATATGAGAGAAATATTGAAGCGTAAATTAGGGAAAGATCGTAAAGTAGCGTATGTTAAAACCCCGCTTACGCATACTACCGTTAGCACGAATAATTTTCAGGAAACGGCTACGCCTACGGAGGAGCTCGTGTATAAATAATTTAAATGGCTCTATTCTATTACTCAGTCGCGAGCGAACAATCATTTTTACACCTACTTAACTGTGGAGCATCGATTTATTATCCATCTAGGCTATTCAATTTAATAGGTTCAACAAATTATCTGAGACATCCCTCATCCGAATTTGTAGTCGGCGCCTCATTATTCATTATTCCGGGTGAACGGAATTCTACGCTAATAATACTATGATAAGATTGCCCTATCGGTGAAAAAATTTTCATTATGCCCTCGCCTATGTTCCTTAATGAGGCTGTTACTCATTATCCTCATTCCCTCGCGAAGCGGCCGATCTTCTCCTACCTTTTTCCATCCACTCGCGTTGCTTCTTTGAAAACCAGCGGATTAATGAAATTGGGAAAATTCACCTCAACTTGCTCGTGGCTTCTTCAAAATTACTTCGGCCTCTCTCGTTTTCGAAGAGTGCGATAAATCCGAATCTACCAAATTCCAGGCGGGAAGAAGAACATGCTGTTCTTTTAAAACTGAATTCAGTCACAGAAATGAAAAAAGAAAAAGTTGTAGCAATCGGTAGTTGAGGGTGAACTCACGAGAGAGCGGGGTTATTTAAAAAGCCCTCTACGGTGAGTACGGAGGTTATAAACTAAATAGAATAAATAAGACGACAGGATTCTCGAGGACGCGTGTCTCGGATCGATTCGCGCGCGCGCGCGCGCGCGCACGGTCGCGGTTCCGCGCTGTCTAGGCCGTTAGACGGTGCGCCGCGCCACGCCGCGCCACGCCGCGCCGCGGCCGGTCAGAATCGTTTAATTATTCGAGCCGGCCGTACGCGGCGCGGCGACGCGGAACCAGCGACCGGCAAATATTTCTCGGCGTTGCCTTTTCAGGCGTAGGAAACGGCCGGGCGTGGGAGAGGGCCGCGAGCAGATATCGTAGATTAGAGGAGCGGCAGGGACGCCGGGCGACGCCGATGGTCCATTGATAAGATTGTCGAGCGGAGTCGATGGCCTGATCAATTAAGGAAATCCGTGGAACACCGTCCAGCGCCCCCGTAGCTCGCGACCACCTTCGTGCTTTATGGCCACTGTCCGCGGCCGCGGCCATAACCGTCAGTTTGTTTGTTATAAAACAACGTCGCCGGCTTTCGCACATTGTCCGACCAGCGAGATAATCGGCCGGCCCGTCCCCGCCGCCTTGTTATTAATGCGTAATTGAATGTTGCGATTCATTACCCGGACGTCGCGTCGCGTTTCAGCCATGCCGGGGCCCCGTGCTTTCGCGGTTTCCTGCTGTTTGCGTTCCTTCGGCGGCGGGGGCTGTCGGGAACGTGTTCATCAAGGCAAATGAAACGGGCTTCTGACTTTTCTCGCAATCGGAACTTATTTCCGTGTGTAGGTAGGATATTAGGTCGGTGTCCTTTTTCCCTAAGCAACTGCGGCTAATAAGGCCCACTTAAGGAGTTATAATCTTTTACAGAAGAACTCTTCTTTTTATAGAAATCTATGAACGTTAAACTATAAACTGTGGTATTGCGAACAATATGTGAAAACCACAAACACGGAAACTTTTAAGTTTTTAGAAACCTTGTAAATGACGTTGTTTCGTGCAGGTAAAGCAGGTAATAAAAGCAATACACTGCACTACCAGTAATCGTAGATTGACCTACCGGAGAAAAATGACGGCTGGGCCTTACTCGAAAATACTTGTACTTTCAGCAGAAAAGTGGGGGAAGCCCATCGATAGCCAAGGAAAATAATTCATTTAGATTAAAAACCAAACACTTTGATTGAATAAAGCAAAGGAATTTTTGCACCGACTGAAAGTAACCTTTAAGATTACTATACAAAAGACTCGAGACTGGGAGATGCTAATCCGAAATGGATGCGTAAAGCGCTAGGCGACTGGGTATGACGAGTGTTTCCTCTTCCCTTTACGTTGGAATCGAGTCGGGGGATCTATCGCGCAAAAGTGTCGAGGGAATCACGAGGCGTGGGTGATCCTCGCTCCCCCAGGCACCGTTGGCGATCGTAATACCCGCGCGCAGGCATTTTCGCGCGGACTTATCGCGGCCTCTTACGTGCGGCCTGCTCGTAAACTCGCGGATATTCGCGGCGGTGTCGCGCACAGAGCATTCTTTTAATTACCTACACCGATAGAAGCCCGGCGTGAGGCGACAGCTCACGCGCTCGCGACCTTTCTAGCGCGACTTCGCTTCGTACCTATCGTAAATAGCGATGGGAACGAGACTCCCCTCGCGCTCTGAGTTTCAAAGCTGTTTCATCGCGTTTTAGCCTGGAATTCCTGAATTTCCTGGAGGACTCTGAGCAGAGTTATTCTAGGATCTCTGACACGAATGTTTGCAGTTGAAAATGAAAGAGTTCTAGGCCTCAGAGCCAAGAGACCAGAACCTGTGGTTTCTCTTATACTTTATCAGAATGACCCAGTTTGAAGTGCATCAGAGGCAGGCGTGAAGTCTCCGAGGACCCGAGTAAAAGGTTGAATCGCCAAGTGTTATTAAGGTTGCGAGTAAACGCAGCTGGTGAGTATCGCCAGCGACGCCAGCGTGTTGCACGGGGACAAAGGACCCTGTAATCGTGGTCTTGCACGTCGCCAGCGTTGTCGCCGTTATCTTCGCGAGGCTCGATCGTTTCTCACCGCCTAAGTACATTCATTGGCGTAAGGAGCCTGGCTGTGCAATCTCGGATGTTAATCGTACAACATCGACTTGTATTACCGGTACAATGTAATGTTGTAATATAGTATAGCCTGACGGTGAATTAGTTTGGACGTTCTATGAAAATTCAAGCCATATAGCGGTAGAGGCACAGCAGAGATCGTTTATCACGTTCCACCAAACTATCGTTAAAACCATCCACGAAGAAATCCAATGGATCTCTTCCTCTCCTTCATTTTCTCGCAATGGAACATTTACTGAATTTTTTTCTTACGATTCGCTTAGAAGATACCTAGTAATGACGATTGCAACTTGTCCTCTGCTTATAATAAAGCAGTACTCGCTCTTTTCCTCATTAAATACTCCATTCGTGTTTATTACGAGGGGAAGAATGAAAAATAACAGCTCCGCAGTTGCAATTACAGCGGATTAGCGCTAAAGAAAGGCCGAGACCGTCGATTCGCTTCGACCGAGAGATAATAACAGCTCGCTCGAGTAATTAACTGTTAAATAATTGCTTAATTGAATTTATAGGCTCTGACGCGTACGTGCCTCGCTTCCGGATCAATTAGAACATCGCCGTTCGCTTACCTGCCGATTAAACGATCGAAATTTCGAGCAGAAAGTATTGTTCCGAGTCGGGCATTGTTCGTTCATAAATTCGCTCGCTCTTTTCCTCCTTTTCTTTTTCTTTTTCTTCTATCTTCTATCACACGAATCGCCGGGCGATGGGTAATTATCGCTGGAACGCGCCTCGGACCTGGCTATTTCCGGGTAATTGTAATTGTCGGGCCAGGAACTAATTCTAGCCTGCATCGAATCTTCATGCCCGTAACAGTTATTTGCATTTTCAATCTGTTGTGTACACGGTGATGTTAAAAAACGAAACGTAAAAAAGAAGGGACTATGTAAAGAATAAAAGAAACCTGAATTTTATTCTTTAACTTTAAATAAATGTTTAGAATCACATGAATTTGCATTAAAAATATTTTCATCCCTTTAACTCGGCTCCCCCCAAGATTAAATCCTGAGTGCGCCAGTGTCTGGCAGGAAGAACAAAGATCGTCACCATAATTATAGATAACCGGACACTTGATACCTACCTCTGATTACCAGAAGACAGGAAATCACAACTTACGCTAACAGCCGCAGATTTGCCTATGATGATGGAATATTTTTTCCCTACACTTGTAATTATCCGGTGGTACCGAATGCCTCGCACCTTTTTCCTCAGACCACCCCGTGCATTAGAGGCAAAGAAACCGACGAGTATTCGTTTGCAAACGACCGGAGTAATTGCAGAAGGACGGCGCGCGCCGGTCGCAGTTAATGAAACGCGCCTTCGAGATTTGCGAACGGCGGCCCCTGTAATAAATAATTACCGAAGCAAGACACTGAAAGCATCCTTTTTTCACGCGATTCTAACGACGCCCGGTGGAAAGAGCGAGGGGGCGGGGCGGTGGCAGGAAAAAGTAATCATAGTGCCGCGCGCGTAATGATTCACGGTAAATTCTTTGACCTAGCTTATTACTTTAATTAGCGGCGCTGGAACGATCGAACGGGAGGGAGACGGCGGGACGCGTGACAGGCACGGAAATAAACTTTAATCACGTTTATTATTAACGTTAATAAATTGGCCCCGGGCATGTTAGGTATCTATCCAGGGTAAATCCGGGACACGCGGTCGACCTAATATAAAATGGCTATTAAAACTAATATAGATATTACTTATTTTATCAGAACAAACCTAATATGTTCAGAATTTTATGCCGATTCAGAAAAACTGGTCGATATTTGCTTTAAGACAATATTTACTGTAAATCGGGTTGAAAACTGAAGTCATGACATCTGACCACCTCTCCCGAGGTGCCGGGAGAAATGGTTTTCGTCGTTGGCAGAGACCACTCACATAATTATTCATGGAAAATTAACAAAGGATGAAGCAAAATTATTTATGAGTGAATACAACTACGGATTCATTGATATTGAATTTGTTTACGCTAAACAAGTAAAGAACACATCAAAGAAAAAGTGAATTACCTGCTGGCGATTAGCAAGGCAAATGAACACAAAAGTGAATAAATAAACTAAATAAACAAAAATAATATTAAAATAATAATAAAAAATAAAAAAAATAAACAAAAATAATAAAAAAATCATAACTCGACCATCTCACCTTTCTGCAGCGAGACATGGTCTTCTCGTTAGCTTTGAGAGGAAGAGTTAATATGGCCAAATACTTTGGCTGCATTGTCCCTCAATGTCTCTACTATCTTATTATTCCAAACATTAAAGGAAAATAAACTTAGAAGTATATTTTAAATACGATTCTGTACAACCGCTGTTTGACAAAAGAGGTTAAATGTAACATCAATTTACCTTTTATAGCCTATAAATCCAGAAAACCACAGAAGGAAGCGAAATAACGCTATTCATTCAACTATTTGGCTTCTAGAGAAGTAATTGGTCTGCACTTTAATGCATTTTTACGTATAGACTCTGAAATATCGCGACACCACCAACTCTCCGGCCCGACAGCGTCTCCCGGATTTACCCGATCCGTTGCCCACGCGATTCGCGTGCCATTTTATGTATATCTCTTTGTTGCGAGATAACCTGGAAAGCAGAACGGGACTTTCTTTGGTCCCTCACCAAGAATTAAGTTCTCTACGCAATGTTCTGTCGACATTGAAGGGCAGAGGGAACAGAAGAAGATAATAAGTATAATCCTGATTTGCATTCAAAGACTCATCTTGAAATACGTAGTTCACTTTCCTGAAAGACGTCTTTCAGTATACCTACCTACATATATGTAGCTCTGCAAGCGAATAGAAGACATAAAATTCGTCCGTTTTCTATGAAAATTAAAGCAACAATCAGGGCCGGATTAATAAGACCTTTAGAGGCCCTAAGCACTTAAAAGATTTTTACATTGTAATTTGACTAAAAAGAGTTTCTTCGAAACTGCTGATTGGTTAATCCAGCCGCGGCGACAATGTTTCGTAGAGGAAAAGATCGCTGTCCTCGTGGAAGTTTTCGCTGCGGACGTGTGAACGGGGTCCTGGTTGGGCGTCGCGTCGTTGCGCGCGGTTCTAGCGGTCCCACCGGCATCGTCCCTCCTCGTCTCTCCGTCACCCCATGAATATTCATCGGTTTTCCGGCCGTCGCCTGGTACGCGAGCGTGCGTTGCTCCCAATTTGTCACACACCGTGGCATTATCCCATTTCGCTAATAAAGTAATATTACGTGGAAGAGGCAGCTCGCGCTCGCGCTCGCGCTCGCGCAACGGGGCTGATTTACTTCTTTTACTCTGTTACCACGGCGCAATTATGCAACTTGGTAATTGCACGGCGCCTTGCCCGCCAGGTAGCCGTATCATCGTGTAACGAGACGCGACTTTATTACCGAGTTCCCTTCGTCCGGCCTCCGCCAGCTGCCTGACGTGGAAAAAAGGAAAAAGCCACGAGTGCCCTTACCTCGGAGGACGACGCCCGACGGGCCCCGGACGATAGTGGGAACGTGCCCCGCGGTGCGCAGATTCGACACATTCCACGCATTCGACACATTCGACTTCGAATCATTTGATTTAATGAGCCCGTAACCGGGGGAAATGCTTTTGATCCGCGCGTTTCTCTGTGTTGCAGGCCGATCGAGGCGGGTCCTTCGCTGGATCGACTGAGCGGAGGACGAGAGATCGTGGACGACGCCGCGGTGAGTCCTTCGTAGATCTAATCCTGTACCACGGTACTTAATTTCTTTTATTGACGAGGAGCTTAGAGCGATTACGCGTCTGGCGTTCCTTTTTCCAATCCGATCGAGCGTAAAACGCTTGGGCGGCAAACAACCGCTGCCACTGCTAATTACGTTTTTTTTAACGACCACGGTCTTTCCTTTTACGGCGGTTAAGGTCTTCATCTCGCGGCCGATCCGAGCCCGGTGTCTAATTTAACGCGGGGCAGGAAGCTCGAATGGTAGGTACTGTTTGCGTTCGTTCGTCAAAGACCGCCCGAACGGTGCCGATAGTGCTCGAGGGGCCGCGAGAGCGTGTCCCGAACCGGTATGGCGGAATCGAAAAAAGTCACAACAACCATCGAGTGCGTGTCGCGCGATTCCGAGGACACCGATTTCACGGCAGATACATTAATGCGGGCCCCGGCCGTGTACGTTATAAGTCCTGTCGAATAAATTCCCAACGGGACACGCCTCGCGCTCTTCGATAATTTACCTGGCCTCTCGAAGAATGGCCGGACCCACGGGAAAATTCTGGCCGCGAGCGCAACTGTGGCTAAGGCCCAACGAAAATGGTACACGGGATGGAAATTGCCAATCTCACTATTTACAATTGCTCGTTATTGCTGAAACAGCTTCCAGGCTTCTCTAGTCCCCCACTCTTCTGGATACCATTTTTACAATTCTTAACGCAATTTATAATACCTATATATTTTTGCTAAAATAACACGCAAGCTTTTGGACATTTGGCGTTCATAGTGGCAGAATCCCGCGATCCCGCGATCCCGCCTGTTTTTTGGATTCCAAAAATCCCGGACTTTATTTAAATAAACTAACTAAACTATATTTATTTTTACAATGATATTCTCACTTTCCGCTATTTCGAAATCACGCGAGTTGCAAATTTATGTGCTTTGCTATTTCTTCGTTCGCATTTCCAAAAATGTTCATAATGGCTTACTGATATTACCTACTTATTCAGACTATATTATTCTTCACAGTCAAAAATGAAGTTGGTTTACTTTGAATAAAGATTTAGAATTTTCACACATAATAAATCATTTTAATTACTGAAATTTTCTGTTACCAAATCCCGGGATTGTATTCCTTAGGCAGAACGCTTCATTCGGGAAATGCCGATTTTTTAACTTTGAGGGGCCCTTTCACCCCTTAAAATTGTAATTGCATCTTAGCTGTCATTGAACTCAGGTGGGAGGTTTAGTGTTTGAGATGCTGAAAATTCGACCCAGGATCCTGGATGATCTCGAAGGGAGTGATCGTTAAAAAGTCGCGGCTTTCAGGGAGAGCGGCTCGACGAAAGGCAGAGCAGCCGCGATCGATCGGCCCGATTGCGCAATCGGGCTTTCGGAGCGGAGCTGAAAGTCCTCCGCTTGGGTAAAAGATGCACCCTTGCCCCGGAGCGCACTTAATCTTATCGCGGTTGGGCTTTTGTCGGCCGGGGTTGATGCTTTCTCGAAGCTTTCTTATCGGCTGGAGCGGCGCGCACGACTCGCTCTCTCGGTTCGCTTCCGCTTCGCTCCCCTATCGCCCCGTATCGGCTCGTTTCCACTTTTGTCGTAGTCCAGCGCAGAGAGCCGGTAGAAAAGGCGCGCGTGCTCTTTGCGCCTGGGCGATACGCGGTATCCGCAACAATATTCTTCTCGCTATCTACGTCGCCTATTAACCACGCGAAAGGGCCGTGTAATAACACGTGCAGCACTTGTGGGATTACTCGATCGTTGCGTTTCGATTGGTAGAAATCGTTAGCATTGCTTCTAAACGCTTCAACAGATGTCATTGAGCACCACAGAAGCCCCCTAAATTAAAGGAATCGCCATTGCAGCTGACAGAAGTGCCTATCATTTGCCAAGAGGATACCTCAGAACTGTAGCAACCACGAAGTACCGCGGCCCCGAGAGACCTACGGTGCCAAGGATCACATCGAGGCTGCGTGCCCCTTGAGAGTATCCCCCAGCAGTGGCGGAGCTCCATCGGGGGCCAGCGTGGTTTCACGAATCCAGGAAGCGTGTTAACCGGAACGTCGCCGTTCCGGCGATGCATCGCGGTTCAGCCGCATTGTTGCGGACGAACTGGGAGAACGAAACGGAATCTAATCTGATGGCGCGGCGGGTCCACCTAATGGGCAAGCCGTGTCGGGACACGCACCTCTGCTCTCCTCTCCCGTGTCCTACGCCGAGAAGGCTAAAGTCGTGTTCGCCCTGTCCGATGACGATATCACCCTGACGCAATCGCCATACGTAATGCAGCTCTCTCTGTGACTGCGCAAGATACACCCGTGCCAGAGGGGGGTCGAGTGCAGAACCGGACACCACGCTCGGGTCAACCACTGGATGGATCTATGGGGTTGCTCGCCAGCAGGACTTACCATTTGGTCGTTCCTCCTCTACCCCTAGCTACGAGGCTCCTAGCGATACGTAGGACCCGCTGCAAATGGATTGCACGCAGGGAGGAAGTGCAAGGACCACCTTAGCTCACTCACAATCAGCTACGCAGTACCTTTTCTTTGAATTTCTGTCTTCCGCTCTCTCGCAAGTACCTACATACATATACCTAAATAGTTTGTCCTATCTGCTAACCTCCCGAAACGCAACTTCCTTTGCCTCCCTTCGATCCCACTTTTTACTCATTCTCAACCCCCGCCAAATACTTAAGCACCCAATTCTCTACGGTACGAGAAGAAGACCGACCGTATCTCTGTGACGCGGAATTTTAAAGGAACAAGCAAGAGATAGGTACAAACTGGAACGATTGCATGAAGCTGCACGTACCACACCGCCAGCAGATCTAGCTCCGTAACGCTGTCACGGGTAATTCTCGACGCTTTCCACTTCGTAACGGAATTCTCTCGTTCCGGCTACACGGCGAGATGCGCCATTTGTCCTGGCCATACCCGGCGCGAGGGAATCTACACTCGTTAGGCGAATAAATTCAATTGGAAAGCTTGTGGCCTTTTTGCCGATAGCGGGGACGCGCAATGCGTCTTGGCGACACTGCGCGCACACCAGCCATGTCGCCGCCGTCGACGCCGACATCCACTACGTACATGGAACCGATGCTGACCAGGAAAAAACCGCGCCTGTCGCCGGCTAGCGCGTAACGGGTAACGGGGCTAGCCTCCATTGAAATTTCACGCGAGGCAGTCGATTGCGTGAACTTGGTCCTTTCCCGATCTCTCTCTCTCTCTCTCTCTCCTTTCTTCGATGTCGAATATGGGATCTCGATCGCCGCTAACGAATCGGCCACGGCGCGGCGACGCGGGGCAGCCATTACGCTCGGTGTCCGTGGAACGCCGCGCCGGGGCACGGGATCGAGCAGTCGGATCGACACCAAATTAGTGACGACTTGGATTCGTGCCGGTGTCGGGAAAGAAGGTATCGGCTCTCGATGGGGTCCTTTTAAAGATGGAAAGAGAGTGCGCGAAGGTGGAAGAAGCGTTGGCCGTGCACGCGAGGGCTCCCGGTGGCCGCTTGTCAGCGCTATCTTCGCCGGGGCTCGCGCACCTTCCCAGCTCTCCACTCCATTGGGATCCTTTTAGTGGCGAGGCAGCACATCCTCCTGCGGAGGGTTAGGTTGCGCATCCGTGTCTCTTTCGGGTGATGTATATCGACCGGTTGGCGACAATCATCGCCGTGGATGCGCTCTCTCACGGAGCCAATTACAAGGATACCACCGCCACGCTGCAGATCATTGCGATTTATTTTCTTGCCCCTCTCTCTCTCTCTCTCTCTCTCTCTCTCTCTCTACCTACCTTCGAATTTCCTTTTCTCAGCTCTGTGCGCCTTGATTCCAGACACGAGTTGCTGGCATTGGGCGTTGGTGCTGGCTCCTGGAACAAATTCATGGAAATTCTTTTATTTAACACAAAAATCAGCAAAATGAAGGAAAATTAGTTGTATTTTGGAACTTGTTAGGTGGTAAGTTGCGAAATTGGTAAAATCGTGAATGGTAGATAGTGGTTCGCGAACGATTGATATCTGTAAGAAGATTTAAAGGCAGATGCAATTAAGAAGAGACGAAGATCCTTTCAAGTTCGTAATAGCAAGCGGCTCGTGAAGTTCGAAGTGCTGAACAATGTGAACGGAAAGCTGTGGCTGCAATAGAACCACGGTCTGATTAGAACGAAAACCTTAGTGTCAGTAACGCCAGTTTCGCTCCCATTTACGGAAAAACGTTTCTCCCATCGCGTGAACCGGCTGTTCTGGTCGCCCCCGATGCGTGTTGCACATGCACGCGTTACGCACGCGCTTCTTTTCCCACCTCGGGTCCACAGAATTCATTAAAATCGGATAATTAGTTCTAGGTACACGGTTTATCGGCGTTCCTTCGGTTTAGCACGAGCCACTTCTGGTTTTCAGGAATAAAAGTTGCGAGAAACGGTGAGCAAACTATTAAACGCGAGCGACGGAAATTTCCCCTCGAAATGGCACCAAGCGAGCGTTCATCCCAGAATACAGTTTCGCGACTTGTTGAGCGGAGAAACTCACAACTCGGTTCGAAGCTTCGAAGGCAGGCCTGTGAAACCGATCCCCGCTCGAAACGTGGAAGCGAGCAGTCCGCGACTAAATTGTCGGTGGAGGCGATTAAATGAATAATTCATTTATAAATTTCATCAGTTGCAGCAGGTTCGTCGTACTCGGTCGTCGGAAACGGGCGCTCGTTAGAAAACGGCGCAGCGCGGCGCGGCGCGGCGGCGGGAGTGAGGGAACAGATGGAAAGCCTCGCGTTATTTCACGTCATTTCGCCATCGTGTATCATTTACCCGCCACCGACGGACACGCGACAGAGACGCGTTAACGCGAAATACAACGGCACACGCGACTTGCTTCGCAACGGTTTTTGCGGTCGCAAGAAAGCAGCGAGACCGCGCTTGTACCTAATGCTCGGCCACTCGTTGCCGCCTTTCCTATTATATTCTTCCTTTATTTAACGTAAACGGTTAAAACCAACGGGAGAGGTCTCCAGAGGTGGAGACGAAAGAAAAGCCATGCCAGCGAACACCGACTGTTTTAACCCTTCGTGGTCACACGGGGTGTATCGCACCATAGGCAAAAGAATTTTGGTCTTTGCCAATATCTCTGTAAATTTTTAGTAATCGATTCAATTTAATATGAAATCGTTTAATTTTTAAATCTCCAATGGAATCTTAAATATAATTTATGTCAAAAAAATTAAATATAATTGACATTAAAATTGAAAAATTTAGTGAATTTCAAGAAAAAAATCATCTGAAAATTTAGATTTCCCATAACAAGACTATTATAGCATGACTGTATGAGTATCGCGAATATACAATTATCAGTGAAAAATGACGCTGGGGTGCAATGAAGAGGAATGTGAGGAATTTGTGATTACAAGAAGGTGTGACCATGCAGGGTTAAATATGCGAATGGAGCCAGGGAAGATGTTTAGGCCTCTAGCACTTGAAATAGGTATTACCTAAGACGAAAATTCTTGCTTGAAATCTCCAGACACCTATAGTAATGCAGTTTAAACAGAAATGGATATCTGCTAATTAAACTCAGCAGTAATATATTGTCAACCGTGCTGAATATGAACAGTAACGTTAAATACTGTTCCCGAGAGGACGGTGGTTAAAAAACGAGGAAGGATGTGTTCGCTGCAAACCGCGCCAATTACTGCTGGACTTGTAATCACCCGCCTCTAAGTAGATAATCCTGTGTTGCTCAGACACCAGCGACTCGTCAATTCTTTTGTTCTCCGCGGGGATAAGTCGCGAGAAACGGAACGCCTGCATATCTCCGGTGGATTTGAAGGCAGAAAGATGTGCGTACAGCAGCGTTTAGACTTTAGACGGAGCAAAATAGGCTTCCTTCAGATAGAATAGATAGCCCGTCATTCGTCTGCCGTTGATCGCGTCCAATCCAACCGATTCGGGAATGCTCTCGCTTGATAAGTAAAGAACAATGGCTTATCACTCGAGAATCACTGCCCAATTAAGCGTTCGGCTGAGTTTCCAGGGGGGAAGAATCTCGAAGGGTGATGGAATATGGCGCAGCTTCCGGGACGGCATTTCTTCACGCGCGGTGAAATTATTTTCCACGCGGAGGACACGAGGAAATCGTTAAGACGCGATTCGCGTGCAACGGACGCGACGTGTACAGGTGTGTTCGTGAATCACGTTTATCAGGGGACACGGTGGCTCTCACGGGCTCTCATCCTTGATCGCGTCATATACACGGCGCGCGGGGAAAAGCAATTTCCGCGGTGCCGTTAAGCGCGATCGTGCGCCTAACCGAGGCCTAACCGCGCGCACAAAGGGCGATGAATACGGGCTCGTGATCCAAGGATGCATGCATCGTCCTGCAATTAAGACGACTCAGAAAGAACCGACGCGACGCGACGCGACGCGACGGGCCACCGTTTCCGTGTTGCGCGATCGTTGTTCGCTCGATCTTTTCCTTCCGCTAGCATGTAGCTAACTTCCCCATAACCACGCCACACTCACATAGTTACAGCGCAGTAGCCTTCTTCGGAACAAAAATACTCGCGACACGCTGCAACCCACCACTACCACCTCCAACAAAAGCAGTGAAATAAAATTTCGCCGATTTCCAAAGTCGATCCGATCCCTTGCTCAAAAACCTTCGGAAAACCAGCGAAAGGGTGAAAGAATGAAAAGGGTGAAACCGCTAGTCCCACGATCCCCCTGCGGCGCAAGAGGAAGCGCAGGAGATGGAGGGGCGGCAGAAGAGGGGAGGGGAGGGGGGGGGAATCGTGTTCAGCGCTCGTAACCATTATCACCGTGCCCTTCTTCGATAGGGTCGGCACGAGGTCGCTGGAATAGCGACACGAAAGGGCCCCTCGCGTGGATTTATGTGGCGGCGCGGCGTGGCGCGTCGAGCGGCAAGATCTGGCGGAGGCTCCGTCCCTGGCGAAGTGGACGGACGGGAATGGAGGCGGACGGAGCTAGAACTACACGAGGAACGGAGGGCAGCGGGGTGTGGGACGAAGGGAATTTACCTGTCTCTGCTTACCGTGCTTACTCTGTGCTTACCGCGCGCACAGCCACTCCGTCTAGCTCCGAGGTATTTGATATTGACTTGCCAGGCCTCGACTTTGAACTGCCAGAACACCGGCCAGCGCAACCGGGGGCAGGGTGTAGGGGCCGGGTGCTGGACCGTGGCACGTTTAATTAAAAAGCTCTCTCTGCACCCTCGTAGACGGCGCGATATGTGCCTGGGCGATAGTCGACATATCGGTGATAACGGAAGCTCGCTGCGCTAAGTACACACCGGCGTGCCCTCACAAAGGAAATGGAATCCTTTACTTTACGGATGGAATTAACTCGAAACTCGACGAACGCCGGCCCGGCTTGATTATTTTAAGCCGGTCCACGGGAATTCGAGAGATCTCCGAGCTGACGGGGGTGGAGGGTGGGTTGCGTAGCTGCCGTTTGGAGTTTGTTGACGAGCTCGATGGAAGCCGTTCTCTGGGGCGACTGAGCTCGCCGTTCTGTTTGACGTGGAGATTCGAAAACGTTGGCTGGCTTTTTTTAATTAAAACCAGACCAACTGGATTTCGTCTTTATCGCCTTTTAGGTGGGGAGGAAGCTGTCGAGTGATCTGATAGCTTGATCGTTAACACCGTTAAAGTTTTAAATTCATTGGACCAAGAGGGACGAATTGAGCTGCTGTCTCTGCCGGGTCGCTTTCACTTCTTCTCCGTTGGACGCATAAAGTTCCGAAAAAAAAAGCACGGGGGGAAACGAGGGTGAGGGTGTATTTCGTTTGCTCGCGTCTACGTCGTTTCATCGTGGAAAAAACGCAAGGCTGGCAACGTTTTCCAGCGATAACAATTATCCACGAGAGACTTCATTACCCATTCGCCGCGAGCGGCTTCTATCCTTTATTTATGGACAAGCTCATTATTTCTGTGCAAGTAAGCATATGAAAAATTCTCCCCTTCCAGCTCTTTCGGTATTCCCGTTCTATCTTGCCTTGTTTTTCTCCCTTTCCCTCTGATTCCCACCGCTCGCGGTTTTATTAAATTAGCCGCCTCGAGCTGGACGCCGCGCCGCTTCTCCCGCTCGCGCTGGCAAACTTTCCTGCATCGGTGCCATTGGATCCATTCAACTGCGAGGGTCAACCAGAATCTACTCGTTTAGGATTTTGAGTGCTTGAACAAGTTGATAATACATAACGGTGACTGCGGAGTAGCGTTCAGCTGTTAGTCTGGCGGCTAATTTCCATTCCAACTTAATTGCCGTAGAATGTAAATTCCAGTGGCGACATTGTTGCACGTCCCTAGAACTCCTGCTGCTGCTGCTGCTGCTACCAGGACCTTCTTAGATACTTAGATACTACACAAGCAAACGTTCCCAACCCGAATATTCTGGTTTCAATGAAACTTCACGTGAACCTGGAGCACTAAGGCCGCACTTAGAGGGGGCCAAGAGGCCCTGGCACCACCCACAGAAGAAGGAAAAAAGGAGATTAACGTAACCACGACTGAAGTAATTCAGTAGCTTTGTAAAAATATTACAAATATTTTTATCTCTTGTTATCCTGAGTGCGCCACTGATCTGGAGCACATTACAGTTTCCAAAGGAGCAATTCTTATTTTCTTCAAAAATCCGCTCCAGAAAAGAAGAGACAAACGTGGCAGGAATCGAGAGAAGACGACTACGGATCGATCGAGAATCGGCCGCGAGAAATCTGAGAGATTTCCCAGAACGGTTTCAACTAACGACACACGGCGGCGATAAAGTAAAGGCCCGTGTATCGTAAACTCGGCCAGGCTGGCGCAATCAGCGAAGGAGAGTTACGGGTCCCGACGGCAGCGCTTCCGGTACACACATGGGGACGTGCGAGATCCCCGGAACGATCGCTTCCAATAGGATCGCGCTGGGGACCGGGGACGACGAATCGCGATAAACCCCGGCGTAGCAGGACTTATAAATGACCGGTAAATATTCATGTCGAGGCTGCGTCCGCCGGTGTTATGCAGATGAGCGGCTTATGGTCGCTTGCGTTATGCGAGCTCCAGTCGTCCCCTGCTTCCACGGAAGGAGGAGTCATCTTTCTATCTACCATCGAACATCGGGACACAACGGTGTCTGTCCTGCCCTGGATATCCCCGCGGAGGTTCTAGGTATGTACCTGTGAGCCGGAGGAGGAACAGCCGCCGTCCGTGTCATTGCGTCGCCTCACGCTCTCGCAGGGGCAGCGGCGATTTATCGCGGCGAGAATTAATCGAGGGGGGGGGGGGGGTTAATTGAGTCGAACAGCGTGTAAATCTTGCGTTACATTGGTATTGATATCCCGTTGGACGCAGACGGAAGTATTCACGACGATGGAAGATCTTCGATCGGATGAATGCACTTGATCCAGGAGGATCCATCAATGAGCCGCGAAGCACGCGTTCGGGGGGCAGCGGATGAAGTTGGTTGGCGCGCGCAGGTGTGCGCGAAGACATCCAACAGACGGGGGATCGCTTAATTTTGCAGAAGCTGGAATCTGGCTGATGCCTCTCTGGCAAGTGGCAAGGAGCCTTCCTTGTCCTCCGCTCGCCCCGCCGCGCGCCGCCACTCTTTATTTCGCGGAAACAAAGCGAGTGGGCCAGGAGTGGAGATGACAGGACAAACGAGATCGTCGAGCGATTAAAAGATTTTCCACGTTATCGGTCATTATCGCTGTACCTAAACATATTTGTTAAACATATAGCCTCCGTTTGTATTATCCTTAATTTCTTCTAGCCTCTCGGTCTTCTTCCTCCTCGCCCACTTCTTTCTCCGAGGCTCGCTCGCTCTCTCCTCGTTCCGCCGTGCTTTCTGTCTCTGGCCCGTGGTCGGTCACCTCCCGGGCAATTTCGTGCGAGGCACCGGGAACGCCGGGCGTGGGAGGACGAGAAAGGAGACGGCAGAGAGGCAGTGGAAGCGCGAGAGGGCGGGAGGGAGGATCCGGAGAGATTAGCCCCGGGAGGCTCCTTTGTGCAGCAATGAAAATGGCTTGTCTCAAAGAACCGCGACGGATACATTTTTAATTACCTCAAATATCACTCGGAGAGCTCGCCCAAGCTTCTTAATTAAATGTCATATTGCGCCCGGAGGCTGCAGATCCTCCTTCGAGACGCCAGACGGAGAAAGTATCCGAGGAGGGGATCGAAGATCTTTTGAGCTGCTCGGCAAATATTTGCTGTATTAATAACGGAGCCGATGAAGCGCGACGAGCCGGGCGAGATACGAATTGCCGCGCCAATTTGCATTGTTCCTCGATGGGGAATAACGAGGTAGGTATCGAGATGCCTGATTTCCACAGCGAACGATCATTTGTTTCGCCTTCGTCGTGGGTGCCAGTGGCTCGGGGAGATATCCATCCCGGTAATCAACGGTAATAATAACTGTTCGAGAAGCTAGTGAATTACCGTGAAAATCGGATGTAAAAAACGAGGATTGCCCCCTTTTCGTGGATTTTGCGATTTATAGCATATTTTGTGGGTGGTGGTGATACCGGTAAAAAACAGGGAATGTTCACTCTGCGCTGGAACAAAACTCGAAATGTCCCAACTCCTTGCCCCCAGCTTAAGCTCAGAGGAAAACAAGAAAGTATTTAAGAAGAAAATTATACATATAAGAAAATTAAATTCATCGAATTAAAGTATTACAGCTTAACTTTCTCGATAAAGCTATTTTCTGACATATGGCATGTGTGCTATTTTCCCCTTAACGCTCGAGATCAGCATTAAGGAGGTGCGAAAAGTCTGAGATATCCAGAGGATGTGGTTACTGGCGCAGAAGTCGTTCGACCAGCATAAAGTCATATCGCAATAATCCTAAACAATTTGTCGGAAATGCAGGGGGCGCGGGGCGGTCCGGGCTACCTGAGAATTCTCTGGCTGCTACTTATGCCGGTCGTGGAATCCCGCGGTAATAGAATTGCAATATGGTCGGTTGAATCGGGGTGTATTGGAATATTCGCCGACGCACAATCATGGACTAGCCAAGTGACTGAATTTGAATATAACAACGGACCCGCACTCATACACACCCGGGGCCGGGGCATAAAGCACGACGGATACATATCTACGCGCGAACGCTCTCCGCTTAAAACGCACCCGGGGACACGCTCGCCGTTGCACCGTCCTTTTTGCCACGAGCGACGACACCCCGGCCCCGTGCTTTTTAATCCAGTTCCCGGGCAACACGGCCTCGATCACGAATCCACCAGCTTCCACTCAAGATTCTTCAACCGTAACAGTAAATCCACGAACGTCCATGGATACGGCTCGCAGCAACGGAATACTTTATAGTCCAGTGAAATTAGGGGGACATATGGCCAATCCGCAGAATAATTCCCTGTATGGGTCTTTATTTCGTCGTTTTAAACAATATGTTAAAAGTCTCGTTCGATACCTATGCCCGCCGCTAAAATTTTTGGCGAATATCTTGTTCTCTATCAGTTTTACGACACAAATAGTTATTAATAGTTTTTTCGTAGAAGTGACCATTTCCATGTACGACGGCTTACAAAGTTACAAACCTTATACTTTTGACAAGGGAAGATCCCGAAGCCGGTAATTCAAAAAATGATGAAACTTCGTGAATATGACTATATATTGTGTTATTACTGGCGAACTGTAGGAGATAGAGAAAAAGGTTTCAGGAAAATGTTAGTTCTTTTAATTAGGACTACACGTTTGGTAACTTACAGCTCGCGAGTTAGCCGGATATTTTGGAGTCAATTTCACCCGTTTATTGTTAGTGAAAACTCCCCCTAAAATTTAGCTTGCTACTTACTTATTGTTAGTAATTATTCCGCAGACAGATCCTAATTTCACTGGACTATTAACAACCTTCATCCAGATGAAGATTATTCTCTGCAGATGAATCCTGTTGGGTGACGAAGGAGGAGAGATATTTGCTTCCAATTTGCAGAAATTCGGCTTTGCGAGCTAAGGATTTGGCAGTCGCCCCAGTGATCCTGAAGGTGAGAAAACGATTTCCTGGAACGGAGTTGGATCGCGAGCGCAGAGCAAAGAGAAGCTACGGGCTGAAAAATCTCGGCCGAAGGCCAGAGACGGGGTGGGAAGCGGGGTGCAGTGATTCTAACATCCCGGTTGCCGCAAATCCAGGAATAACGCACGGTAAATCCCAGCTTCAAACAAGGCACAGTTAGCGGGTGTTTGCAGGTCGCCGCATACCTGGCGCGCACGCTGCCGGCTGCTTGAAAATGCTAGAAATGGGCCGTGTGTAAAGCCAGCGCGCACCCGGCTGAAGCTACGAACCGCTTGGCAACATCAAATATGAAAGCTCGCAATTATATAAAGCTAAGAGCGGCCTCCATTCTCCGGGCGGGAGAAATGCAGCGCGAACTGCAAACAGCACGCAAACCACGTTTCGCGCGCCCTTTCTGCCGGAGCCAGCCAACGACCCAGAACTCCATCGATCTCTCAACGCACCGCTCTTACACGGACGCCACACCAAACGGTCAATTTTCTGCTGCTTCACTTTCCACACCTGGAGCCTGCACTTCCAAATCACCCCTTCTTTATTCAACCTCCTTCTTGTACAATATTCCTGGAGAGATAATTGCCGAGGAAGAAGTAGAGGTTGGGTATAAAGGAGCCTCCGATTTCATACGAGCTTTGTATTGCACAAACTAATCAGCAGCTAATAATTCCCGTGTCCCGACAAGCAGAAACCAAAGGCGACAGCCACAGGTAGATTTAATGGATGAACTAGAAGGGAAAGTTGGAAAAGCAATGGTACCGATAGAACACGTGGCACGATCACTCTTTGTCAGCACGACGTGTCGCAGTCACACCATCAACTGTGTTTGATCGATGCGATTCAGGCTTTGGGTGAAACGAGGGAACGCAGATAATGAAAACAATCCGTTATGAAGGTACGCGTACGCCTGGACACCTTCGGTGGGCATGGTGTTGAATATGCCCTGGGAAACGATCAAGTTTCGCGAACTTGGGTACCCGCTGGTACGCTAGCGACGTTAACACAGTCACATATTGAGAAAGGAAGATGAGGATTTTACAGAAGCAGAAGCTGTAGGAACACAGCTAGATCACGAAGAGATTCTCTGTTATTATACGGAAAATTACGGTGACATTTCCGGCATATCCTTCTCCTATCTCTATCCTTCTAATACATATAATTCTCTTCCATTGGAAATTCGTTCTCTGTCTTCTATATCCGCTTTTAAACGTGCCGCCCGTTCCTTTTTATTATTCTTCTACACTATCCTTACGTTTCCGTGTCTGTTTGCCTTCAGTCCCGCATTTATTTGTTGCTCCTCTTTACTTTAAGGTTGTAATAAAATAGCAAGAATGCTAAAGCTCGCCTATTCGTCGCAATAATTAACGCAGAATTAAAGACGAATTATCCTTATTATTTGATAAAACCCAACCGTGGCCTGGGTGAAAAAGCGATCCTCGGGCGACGGGACTCTATTCCGAACTCTACAAATACCTAGCGAAACCAACGGGGCGCCACCTATGTGCCAATCGCCGAATGCCTGCACACCCTATCAGTGGTTAAGCACGCAAAGAAGTGCGGAGGCTCGGTAAAAGACGAATATGCGTTGTTTGTTACTAAATCGTCGAAGCACGCAGTGGACAGACTCGCGGAACAGCGTTTCGCCTTGGAGTATCCTTCCCACGCTTCTAATAACGTACGACAGTGTCCTGCCCTGTTGTTCGAGCGTTCTTTTCGCGCCTCGTGGCTCGTAACGGCACCACGCGGCATAGGAAAATGTGGTCGGCCATTAAATCAACGGTGACATCACAAGATACGTGGGAATCCTTTCTAGGCGAGTGGCGACGGGACCCCTTGTCCCGCTAACGCAACCGCGAATAATTACTGTTTTCCTCGTTAGTTTTCCGTCGCGAATGCGGAGCGTGTCCCGCGAAAACTCGGTGAAACTCCCATTTGCGTAATATCATTGTTTACGAGGCCGCGTGGGTGCGCTCGCCATTCGCGGCAAAACGAGCATGTTGGCTTCATAAACATGTCACGAGCCACGCGTGCGAAGAAGAAAAGATTTGCAAAGAAAATCGCGAGAAACGGCAGTGTTACCCTTTCGAATTCATTTGCTTGCACCGATCTAATTCATCGCGGAAGCCTGATCTTTTATACAACAGAGCCTGGAGATTACGATCGGTTTCTTTTTTATCCTTATTACCATTCTTCCGTTTGTATTAATAGGGGACGATTTCTTGAACAAAGACGAGTTGAAAGCGCAGAATAATGCATTTTCCCAGAGGGTTTTGTTTTCTATGTAGGTAAGTATAATGAATAAACGGTAGGACAGGGATATACGAGGTGAGACAATTTTTCTTATTTCAATTAAACAATAAACAAACAAATAAATAAATTCTTCCTATTCCTCGCAATTTAAACACGCCCCGATCAACTCTAACCTTATACTTCAGCTGCAATCCGAAAATTCCCCGGACGGAAAGCTTCCCTCTGCAACACACCCTCGCGTTTAACAAACGCAAGTGGAAGAGCCTGATGACAGAGGAAAGCGCAAAACCGCGCGACATACTTTAATCAAAGTGGAAACAGAGGGCGAGGGAAGATTCTCTTTTCTGTCTGCGCGCCTGGGTAGCCGTGACGCGACCCCTTAATTTTTCCTTGGCTAGATGTTTGACATATTTGAATCGCGGGCCGTAAGAATGCTCCCTTCGGAATAACTTGGGTTTCCGCGGTCGCTTTGAGCCGCAGCTTCCGCTCGCTTTCCGTTCCGACTCGCTACGGGAATCCTGTTTCGCGCAATTTCGAAAATCCACCGTGCCAGTTCCGATGAACCGGAGACGCGCCAGACACGCTCGACGTCGGATTCCGCAAACTTTCCCAGCACAAAAGAATCTTTCTATCGATTTGTCTTTGTTTCAGCGACGTGAACACGTCTTTCGGAAACTCATCTATTTCAGCACAGTGATTTATCCTAAAGTGTGCCCCGCCATTCCAATATAGGTACTTTGACAAGTAGAATCACACTTGTTCCTTGTACATACACCAAGTTCTTTAGTCTAGCTTCATCGCGTGGAATCTTCATTTATTTTACCATTATTCAATTATTTTCCACGATTATGCTTAGAAAAATTGTCTAATCGAGGCTCGACGGGGAGAATGAGGCCTGGCAAACGCAAGGGTTGTAACACGGCAGAATTTGCCGGGCGATGTTGGAGGTTGCTGTAACGAATCATGTATTCGACCGAGCGCCACTGGATTACACCTTGAAAATTATTCCAGCGGAGCTAGCTGCGCTTGAAACAATGGCCAGGTTGCTCCGAAACACGCGGCTCGCGATAAGCGGCTACACCGCTGAAAATCGGTGGCTACAATAACCGAAATAATCGTTAGGTAAACAATGGCGAGCCGTGGTTGCTCGTTCCGAGCCTGTTTGCACGGGTTGTCGGCCGACAAACAGCGATACCACTCGTTAGTTAGGGGAATAATTTCCAAAAGGAAGTCGCGAATCGAGCGGCGCGGTATCGTTAATCAATCCAGTTGTTGCTGCACCACGTAAGCCTACCAGAATATCGATGAAAGGGTAGCCAAAAAACGTACGCAGGGAAAATTAACAAACTTACCAGTTTCGTAACAATTTCAGAGTCACAGTCAGTTTACACTTGTAGGTTTCTTGAGTCAGGGCCCGATCTAGCTCTTCCCCTCCCCCCCCCCCCCTCCCTTTATATTTAACTATAAATAATTATTTTAAAATATAATTTTTCACATTGATGAAATGTTTCTAGATATTTGTTGAATAAGAAAAGCCATTTGTAAAGATCTGTTATTATATACCTAGATACGCATCTCTCCCTAAGTAGTACAGTGATTCCCAACCCGTGGGTCGCAACACTCGCAACCCCTAGGGGGCTCGCCACGGTTATAAAAAACTGTTCCATGCTTATTGATTTAAAGTTTCTCTTTCTACCAATTTTGCCGCTCTGGGCAGTTGCCTTTGCGCAACCCTAGATCGGGCCCCGTCTCGCGTAGTTTACAGAAGCAGGGGATGGACCTATCCTTCGATCATCTTTCCAGCGTACCTATTTCGCGAACGAAGCGTCGCGGGCCCGCAAAAGGTCTGGGCGCAGTAAACGACAGGCTTCTAAGAAGGCGGTCTGAAATGTATCCCCGTCTCAGAAAGGGGACATCGTGCTGCTGGTACGAGGAGAGCGTGGTCCTTTGATTGTCATCCGGTGCCAGGGTGCACCCGTGGAGATACAAATGACAAAGATACGGGCCCGCGGCCCGGCTACCGCGCTCGCGGTTATCAGAGTGCACGATCGTCGGGCTACTAGGCTCTCCTTTTTTCGGTCGGCAGTTGGCCGACTCCCACGCAAAAAATGCGCGGGCGGCGTAACATTTTTATTAGGGCAATTCACGGAGACGAGACCCAACGGCGGTCACCGTTCCACCGCTCATCCCCGGTATGTTCCTTAAATTTTTCTCTCCGCCCCCCAGTTAACCCCGCTTTAGGGGAACGAACGCGCTGGAATTCCATCTTGGAGACAACCTGTTCGCGGTAATTTCCTTTCTGAGATCTAACTATCCCAGGTTTAATTTGAATTCTCGTCTAACAGCCTCCAAAGGAACTTTTTTTTTTCAAAAAACTATTGTTAATATTGGATTAAACTCTTTTGGGATATAAGGAGGCATCTTTATACTTGCAGATATTTTGTTTTTATCGATCCTTCTTATTATTTATTCATTATTGTGAATCGTGTTAACCTTAATAGTATCAAGAGTTTTTCCAAAAAAATATCGTAAATATCAGTTGCTTTTGGGGCTGTTAGCCGAGAATCTAAAAGGCCGTCGCGCATTTTGGCAAAATCGCGGCGAAGCGAAGCGCGGTGATACAACGTGGAAAGACCAAAGCGCAGCGACGATTAAGTATTTATTATTAATTTCTTCCAGCCTTAATTTTGAAATATGCGGAGGCAAGGGAAAGGATGAGATTTGTACGAAATTTTCGGAATGTAGCTACCAAGGGAGCTTTAGTAGGTTCGTTATGGGATTGAGGAAATAATTCCGGCACACATGGACGGGTTACGCGTTACGCGTTACGCGTACGCGTGCTACCATTGCGGCGCGTTCGATGCAACCGCACTCGGAGGACGCGTAAGTGCAACTCACGGGCTCTGGGAAGCGGTGTAACGTTGCGTACACACCGAGATGTCCTCAGGATAAACAGGCAGGCTTTGTTCTACGCTTATGAATAAAACATTCGATGGTGCATCTCGGGGCCATACCGTACGTACACACGCCGCTGCAATCCATTACTCGCCGCGAGTCCTGGCCCTTTTCCATCAACTTCTGACATTCCTTGAAATGGCCGGGAAAGAGCAACGGATTCAAAGACCCGGCTCTAATCTCCGCAAACTTTCCCTCGTAAAAACGGCGAGGATCCTACGAACACCTGCAACGTCTCTTTTTAACAAATAATATAATCCAAGGTCTATCCACGGCTATTCAGACTACGCAGAGCACGGAAAGGACTAATACACTCTCGAGCGCATCGTGTCTGAAGCAGGTCGATCCACTTCCTCCCGCTAAAAGGACGAGCAGCGTCGGCTTGGCTACGTTTCCTACCGACTATAAGAATTTACAAGGAGGCGAGGGCGAGGCTCACGCAGTCAACAGAAGCTTTTACGCCGCGCGTTCCTCGGTGCCGAGGGGTTGGCGAGGTAAACGGCGGAAAAAAGACCTCGACTAGGAGGGCGGAAAGCGAGCGAGGAACACCGTCGAAGACGAGGCAACGTGAGAGTCGAGCGTGTCTCAATGTCTCCCAGAAGGCGCGGCGCGGCCCGGCCCGGCAATTTCTGCCTTCATTCGCACAAAGCTCGAGCGCCGCGGAAAATGCCGGCATAAAAGAGAAGTTAAAACTATGCCGTCGTTCTTATTACCGCCCGGAGCCACCATGACCTAACCCTCCCCCGGTTTCCCTTGCTCCTCGGCCCCAGCCGCCCCGCGTACCCTCGCTCCCCCTAATCGGGGTCAAATATTTTCTTTCAGCTTACTTCCAGCTTGATTAAATAATTTATAATCCGAGCTCGCGGAATGTCGTGCTCGGGGAGGGTGATCCACTCTGTGTTTGCTCTGGAATCACGATGCTGCTTGATCTTCCACCGAGAGATTTTGGCCTTTGGGGTGCAAATGTGTCACTGACGAGGGGAATTCGGTACCTAACCGGCAAAATTTTGTTTCTTTCAAACTTTGTAAAGGCATCAGACAATTTTACTTTTCTGTTACTTCGAGGTCCTTCAATGTGTGTTTTGTATATGTAGTGTATTTTTGTATTGTACTTTGGGCCAAAGAAATTGATAAAGATAACAAAATGTTTTTGCCTGTAACATTGTCTATTTTCTCTGACACCGAAAGTGAAGGGTGATCTTTAAACACAGAGGCTTCAGACAACTTTAAAAACAATTCATTTTTTTGTCCATGTAGCAAATTAGCTGTAAGCTGTAACTCATACACGAGTTATCATAGGTATTGAATTGATATTAAAATTCTCTTAAATCTTTAAAATTAAAATATTTGACGATATTTCACAGAAAGAGCGTCAGACGCTTGTTAGCCTATGGGCGGCAAATTATTTTCCTATTTTCCTGCATGACCTGGTCCTCCCGTATCAGAGCCTGCGCGTGTTTTAAAAATGGCTTAAAACCAACTACAGGAACGTTCGGTGGGAAGCTGTTAAAGAAACACACTCGACGTCTAATTTTTAACGAACGACACGGCAGATATAATCGTCGCCGTTTCCCACTGGAGCCTCGCTTCCGGCCGCTAATAAATTCCCGCCGCCGTGGAAAGGATTGATAAGAAGGGGGGCGCTGGTTGGGAAGGCACCGGCGGAGTCGCGAGTGTTCCGTGAGCAAAGCTGGTCCTCCCTTTTGACCTCGTTAATTGTCATATCGCATCTCGATGCTGAGGCTCCAGCTCTGCGGCGAGCGGGACGGTACGGGCGTGGGTGGATCGCGATGATTTACGAGGAGCGCCGTTCCGGGGCTGAAGCCGGACTCTAGAGACGCTTCGCTGATAGCGTCAGAGCCACATAAGTCATCGAGACTATACCTAGGGGTCTCTCCTTCTCTTTCCTCTCCACCTATTCTTCCAGCCGTTTCTTCATTCTTTTTCCCCTGGACGCGTCTCTCTCTCTCTCTCTCTCTTCTCCGTCGTTCGCCTCTTGTCCTCCTTCTCGCACTCCCCCTAGCCCAGCCGTCCTATTCTTAATCTTCTTTGGTCCTCCATTATCGGAGCCCCGTGCTCCAATTATAACGCCCGGTGATACGGGGAGGGAATTATAATTGCTTTCTCTGTTCTGTCGCCCGACGGAAGCGGATCCTCGCGTGTCCTCGACGAATCGACTCCTATTTCCAGGGGTAATTGACAAATATTAATGCTTCGCCCGATCTCCGCGACAGCGGGGAAATAAAACTAGAGGGCGAGGGATATCGCGGTGTCTGCGCTGGAAGCAGAGTTGGTAGTTATCTAAATAAAAATGATTTAAATAACGTATCGAATAAAAGATACTTTATCTTTATCCGTTGTACGGAACGAGTAGAATTTTTAATTAAATAAATTTTTACTGAAAGGCTTCAAGGAAACTGAAAATATGCAGGTACCTACTTTTCTACAACCACCTTGTCACTTGCAGATGAGTTCTATTATTATTCGAGCATAGAACAGCTCTATTCGCAACAGCCGATCGATTATTCGCTAGAACTTTATTAGCGCAAGCTATGACTGACGCGAGATCTCGTTGCTCGATCAAGGCTCGTGCGCCGACGACTTTCCCGCGAGAAGGCACCCCGTCGGGAGCCAGCATTTCGTTAACCGCGTGAATGACACCGTATTAGCATTTCCAAGAGCGACTTGTCACGGGCTGGGCACGAAATTCCGACGGGAAATCGTGAAACCAGAGCCGCCGCGCCGCGCCGCGCGCTGGCCAGCTTGATAGGCGTGAAAGTATGGCTCGACCTCTGGCTGCCACCTCACGACACCTTCTATTACCTATCTCCCTGGAGTCAGGGCCCGCGGTAACCGTTTCGTATCGAGGGAGATTAGTTCCTGGATTTACGCTCGCGACGCGCAGGAATTTTCTGTTTAATGCCAGCCGCCGATCGGTACGTAATTAACGCGCGGACGGAGGCTGCGTTTCGAGATTACACGCTCGGGAATGCTACAGCACTCGGGAATATTTAAATACGTATCTGAGAACCCACGGGTACAATATCCAGTGGGCATTTTTCAAATAACGAGCCTCCCTACCGCATCGATACCATTCTTATTTCGTTCTAAGCTTCGTTATACCCGAAACAATCGCCCTTACAGATACGATTGTTACAACTAATAGAATGCGAGCTGATCATTATAATTAGCGGCTTCCCTCGCCCGCGTGGATAGGTTCCAAACCACCCAATACGAGAATTTGAATCATGTAATTTGCCAATGCGGGCTGTACAACTCATAGAGACTCCAGCTAATAAAGTCAAATTAGGCCATGCACAAATCAGGCGTTCAACTACCACTGAACATCGATATGTTTATAACCAAATATTACCTAATACAAATAGTAATTTACGCATTTAATTTCTATGCTGCCTGATGTACATGCGAAAATTTATTCATCATGTTCATATTTGAGTAGCTAATTAAATCTGAAAGTGTTTAAATTGCTTATACCTAATAAAAAAAAAGCAGTCGCCCTACCATAACGGACCGAGCGAAAGAAACGGCTGGCCGCGGCGTGGACTCCGCAACGGGGCGACGACGCGACGCCGCGCCGCGCCGCGCCGCGCCGATCGAGGAGAGTCAGGTGCATCCGAATAAGCTGGAATAAAGCCGTCGCCGTTTCCAAGCGTGTGTCCCAATTAAGACTGATTTTCTCCGTTTCCTTTCCGGTATTAGTGTCACGGTGAGCGCGCAATCTCGGAATCTACGGGTATTGTGTGCCGCCACCGTTTCGTTCGTCCACTGGCCGCGCGATTCCACCGCATGAATATTACATGGCTTCTTACCCACCGGAAAGATAATTGTCAAGAAGCTCTAAATGCGGCCTGGAAGCCGCTGGACAGAGAATGCATAATACATAATGTGCGACGAGAAAACGAAAATTTACGGCGCGCACCGCCGCCGCGGACGCGCTAATCTACTGGGTGACTTGCCGCGAACTGAATTAATTCGCCGTTTGGCGCGGTGAAAACCGTACGGTCACGTTACAACGCAGGCCCGATTTAATTCGTCACAATTCGCTGACGACCGAGCGAGCGCAGCGTGTAATTTTTTTGCGATTAAGACGAATTCCTGCGGCCGAGCCGACCGCCGCCCGCCGCCCGTCGCCCGCCGCTCCGGTCCCACCGGCCGGGAAGCCCCTGCTCAGCGACGACCTTCTTTCGCGATACCCATCTATCACATGGCTTTTTCGATAATTCTCTATGCACGAATCGCACGCACCGCTGCACCATTATGCGCGCCAAATTCACCCGTTCCCAAGTGTTCCATACGCCCGCTCAAGCGGACACAGGGCCTGTTCTAGGGGGGCGCAAGCGAGGCAACTTAAAATTAAAGTTAAACTTAAAATCCATAAAAGTGTTCACGTTTTTTTTTACTCATTTTTTAAAATATTTAATGTGAGTTGTGTTTTTCCTTGAGATTTAAAATTTTTTTGATTTTATTTTGTTACTGTATACCTAGCCCGAAAAATTTCACTCACTCAAAATAATTATTTGAAATATGATTTTTGCTCAGAGCGTCGGAAGAGTTAGATCAGGCCCCGAGCGGACCCACCATCATCGTCGCAATCGAAAAGTATCAACGAAACCGCGGTCCGTTCGAGACGGCACGGACGTAAATCTAGGCGCGGGTCCCGACTGCAGGCAGTGCAGGCAGTGCAGGCGGTGCAGGCAGTGCAGGCCGCACGAGAGCGCATAAGAGCGCATAAGAGTGCATTAGAGTCGGCGCGAGTCGGGATCCGCGTAAACGATACGATCTTCGTGGCCGACCAGATACGGCTATCCGTCCCGGGGCTTTTTGCATCCGCCGCGCACACGCGCATCTGTTAAACCCTATGACAGGTACATACCGGTGATTTATAAACAGTTTATGATGTCTGGCGGTGCCACGAGGCGCGCCGTATCCACTTTCCGCTACCAGCGCGGCGCGGCGCCCTCCTTTAATAGAGAGGGGGGGGGGGGGGGGGCCCTGACCGTTTTCTGATGAAACAGACGCAGGACGGTCTAGCCTCCCAGGCACGACCCATTTCCCGGACATAAATCAACGACTGACGTTACGGACCACGGGCACACCGTCGCTCGTTTACGGGCCGCTTTTCGAGGCTGGGCATTATCGACGGGACCCTAGTGGTCTGTAATTAAGCCTGGATACAGTGGTTCGATCGTCGTGCTCCTCTTCCACGGCAATTCGAAATTTCATTCGAGTTTGATGTTCGGCTTGAGAATGATCTTGTGGATTTTCGGGATGCGCGCGCTCTCTTGGGCGTTGTTGGTTCTTTGATCATGATAATTGGCGATGGAAGCGGGGAATCCTATATCATGTAGGACGGAACGCGCTGAAATATGGACGCGCCGAGACCTGGGGACTGATTATACTTGAGGAATATAATATAGCTCGATAACAGCGGTTTGGGTTTCATGCGGAGTATAACGAGTTTGGCGATGACTCCAAGGGCTTGCAGGGAAGAACTACATAAAAGGCTGGGGTTTAATTCTTATTCCTTTCAAAATCTTCAGAAGCTACTGCCCACGACTCTCAGGAAGTGTATTATAATTTCATGATAATTGAGAAACATCGCGGCAGGTGAGCGTCCTCCTTCCAACGGGGATGCAGGACTCGAGTGGAGCAACCCCTGGCAAAATAGCAGGTGCGGGAATTGAAATGTGGCTGGGACCGTACTGTCAATTACGGGTCATCTAATAATGCGCGAGTAATAACGTGAACCCATTTTTCAACGCGACATATGTTTCACTGAAGTCAACGGGTGGGTCATGAACTCTTTTATAAATCTCTTTTTATGGTTTACAGTCTTATGTGACCTGTTCAATGAATTAACACCTAACAATATCAACAACAACAACAACAACAAGATATACCTTGAACTTAACGAAGAACTTAGTTGAATAAACAACTACTGTATAGATTGTGACGTGAAGAGAGCGTGATAGGTACTCAGGTGTTAATTTTTAATATAATACGACCAACGTTCATTCACTGAGGGGTGTTCATTCACCGGGCAGATCACCCTATATTTTAAAAGACCAAGAATGCTGCACCTCGCCCATTCGTGTATTAAAATCGTTACTATAAGTAGGTACTATTAGTATTTACTATTTCCATTTTACTGGAACACGTCCCCACCGATTTCCCCCAGTTTCTAGCAGAAGAGCCGCGGCTCCGCGTGAAACGAAATGCAATTTGGTTGGCAAGTGGAAGAGAGGCAGAGAAGAGAATGGCAGAAATCTGTTCGCGTGGAACGGGCATGTAAATTCGCCCGGCAGAACTTTTCAATCCGTCCGACCTCCGGCGGACTGACGAATTGCGAACGCCCTCGCTGTGACAGATGGATCTTCAGGGTTACCTGGCCCTTCCCGTCCGCCCCTTCGCGAGCGCTTCCACGGCGAACCGCTAATTTTCTCGGACAACCGCAAAACCGCAACAATAATAACACCCCCTTGTTCAACTGGCGTCATTAAAATGCACCAATAACAATCCTTAACCGAGCAACCCTGTGATTACTTAAGGATAAATCTCGCCGCGGTAGTCGAGACGCATGCTCCCGATCTAGGATCTATCTATCCAGCTCTCGGATACCTACGAGCCCTTCCCACCCCCGTCCCTTTCATACATTTTTAATGAAGCTCGCTCTCGCGAACGGATCGCATCGATCATACTCCGACCCTCAGCCGGGCCGGAATTAAAAGATGCTCCTGCGTCCCAAGGTTTTCTACGCGTGTCTAGCAGATTCTGCGCTGTACCGCGAACGCACCAATAAATGAATAAGTACTTAAGGCTAACGAATGAAGGCACTATTCTATTATAAAATTAAGTTCCACGTGCTGCAAAAGTTGTTTGGATGTCAAGCAAGAACTGTTCAATCACTGGTACACCCACCCCAGCTGTCCTCGGCAGTGGTAGCAAAAGAATCCGAGAGCTCGATACGGAACCCAATAATTACCCACTAATTACGCAATCAGTGGGAGGCCGCGCGGAAGATTACACAGGCTCCCGACCATCGATCGTTTAATTAACGAATTTCGCGATCGCGCAAAAATCCGGGCCTACGGGAAATGGCGGGAAAAGCGGCGGGCAGCGTAACAACTCACTCGACGGCGGCGATTAGCCGGGGAGCCTTTTCAGGGAATCGCATCAGCACCGGCGGGCACAGCGGCGGTCGTCGTTTATTACTTGAAATTTATGCAGCTATTACGGATCGGGCGAAGCCAGGTGTCCAGCATACGCGCATGGCCCGCAAGCCTCCTCTCTGACCCTCGCGTCGTTCCCTCTCGTTTTTATTGCACCTCCCCGCGCGGTCCACTCTATCCCTCTGCTTCCTGCGAATATTACAGCGCATCCGGAAGAATCCGCCACCCGTCCTCGCGAGACGAAGATCCCGTTGCGCAACGTCTACTTAGTTTGCTAATCCCAGTTGGATACAAGAAAATTCGCCAGTTAATAACACCTCTCGCTGTTAATCAATCATCGCCTAATGCTAACCCACGAAAGCAACCGGAGGGAGGACCGACGCGGCGAGAAGCCGATCCTCGGAGAAAAGGATACGGTTTTTCGCCGGGGTATCGTGTGTCGAGGGAAACATCGATTTAAGGGCAAAAAGTACTCTGGATACTGAAAGTTGGGAGGAGATGGGAGAGGAGAACAGGTTCGCTAACGGACACCTCGGCTGCCAATTTACCGGGCGCACGCAACTAGCCGGTCATATTTTATTTACGATATAATTGAGATATATTGAAACGTGAGATACAGTCGTCCAGCTGCGCTCCTACGGAAGGGCGAACCGTGAGCGCCTCTGTGGACGAACTGTAATTTCAACGTTCCTGCAAAAAGGAAGCCTAACGCGGATCTTATTAGACTTTGTGAAATAGGTGCGAACACACTCTCTTGGCTTGCATTAAGACCCCCCCCCCCCCCCCCCATCACGTGTGTTCTTTCCCTCTTAATGATACGTTTCGCTGTTTTCTGCCGCAACGGCTCAGCCGCGGACAAACTGTCGTATGCGTGCTCGAGCTGCACGCTGTTTTATAGGCACTGCTCTGGGACTGTCATTACTCGGAATCTTGCCGGGTAGAATCCATAGGGACACGGATCGTGTAACCTGTTCTTCTCCGATCACTCTTTGCCCATCTAATCGCTACTAAAATAACTGGAAATCCTTTCTAAAAACTCTAGAGGTGGCTACTTTTTGTGCCCCTTACTTGTGAAATGTCTCTGGTGTTGTGACTTCTTTTTTAACATTGTTTCCGTTAAATCGAGGATAGAAATAGCTCTAGATTTAGGCTTAGGTTTAAGTCGCAGTGTTAGCTGTTAGCTACCCACCTCACCACCTGCCGATTTTCATGACATTTACGTTGATGACACGTATATGACACGTATTTTTGTTTATCGGCAAACGTCGAATACCACGTAAGTATGCCCCAATATCTCGGAAACTATGCACTACAGAAAAAATCTTTTAGACGAAAATGGTGTATTCTTTTATAACAAATGCAGCCACGTATCTGATCAGATTCAGCGAGGAAATACTATTTTTTAGTATATTGTTTAAACAAATTGACGTATTACGTGGCTAAAATCTGATTACCTGGCTAACTTTCTTATAAAAAAAAATACATCATTTTCGTTTAGAAGATTTTCCTCTACAGTGCATAGTTTCCGAGATATTGAGGCAAACGTGTCTTTCACCCCCAACTTTGAGGGCTGAATTCACCCCCTACATGTGGACGCTCGGCTAATGTCCCTTCTAAGGTCAGGAAGCAAAATGGCACTCTCTTTCTTTTCTTCTAAGTTGGTAATGGTGTTTTCCAACACTTGTAACACGGTGGTGAACTGAACTGGATTTGGCAGAAGAGGCTATTGTAAGCCGATATTACCTAATTGATAAATCACCACTGTCAACGTCATTTTAGCCCAATGGAGTGACCATTTTGATTCACCCGGGCATCTCCGTCGCCGAATGACTACAAAATCTTGTTGAACGGATTGCGAGCCATCGCGGGGGACCGCGATGAAGCGTAAACGTCAGAAATATGCAAAGACTCGGAGGGAGGGCAATTTCCCCGGGCAATCTGTTGTGTTGCCAGGCGAAACGGAAAGAAAGTAAATTCTCGCGGAGATTTCCGTGCGGCACGAGCCCCGGAATAACTCGTCGGAAAGTTAAATTTTAAAAGCGTTTAACGTCCAGCCGAGCCCCCTCTCGCGCAGCTCGCCTCTGTCTTCCAGCGAGGGCATAAAACCGTGGCGACCGATAGGCTGCGAGGAGCGCGAAGAATATAACGCACTTCCGCTAGGCCGTCAAATTTTAATATCCCGAACGCATCGATTTCCCACCTTGACGCAGCAATTTTTTTAGAACAGGCTACCGCCAATAACCGAGCAGCCTGCCATCCAAATTGTTACCTAATAGCTCAGCGGTTTCGCAAACTGGGGTACACTTTCCCTTAAAGGGACCCCTCGCAGGATCGCTTAACGAAAGTGAGATGCAGAATTCCGTTACGTTCCTAAGTAGCTGCATATTATTTCAGAACATTTTTATTATTTTTTAAATCAACTGGTGAAAGCCTTTAGTACACAGATTACGTTGTGGTTATAGTATTAAGTCAAATAGTACTGTATGCGGAGATGGTCGCAAGTACCTACATAGCGTATTGTAGCGTTAATTTAATTAAAAATTTAAAATATTCACTTTTTTAGTATGAACTTTATAAAGATTAGTTTTTAAAAATATGCGATTTTGTGAAGAATGTAAAGATTTTATATCGAATCCATCCTAAATACATAGTAAATGCGTTTCGAAATGCCACCCCTTCTCAGAGATCGGCGGGGCAGAGGCGCAGCGCGTTAATCACCGAAATCGCGAGCCGTTCGACGGGCAAACGCGTTAATAGCCCGCGAAATTATTAATATCCACCGCCTGGTACCTAGGGCACGATTCATTCTGGCGGCTGGTGTCCCGTCAGAACAAACCATTTTCCGCGGAGCGGGCTGGGAGGTGCGCGCCGGAGGGTTAAGGTTATAAATAGTCCGCCTTCGGGAGGCAGTAAAGAAGCGACGAGAAGGGAAGTTTCTCGGAAGAACAGAAGGGGGATGGGGGAGAGTTTGTCAGCGAGAGCCAAATGAAATTGTATTAAAGTTTCACCTCGCAGTACGTAGCGCGCGGAGGGAGAGAGCGAGCTGGGACGGGGGCGAGAAAGGGAGGATGCTGAAGAGGGATGGGAGCAACACCGGCAACGAGTAAAACGACCGGGGCCAGGATATTAAAGCTTGTCGCTTTAGGACAAAATGAAGGCAAGAGTTTGGTGTTCCAGCCTCCAGAACAACACTCCCTCAAGACGAACTGGGGGCGGGAGGGGGGGGGGGGAGGGGGACCCCCACGGTCCGTGGAAATATGAGATCCTTCGAAAGATGCTACCCGTAAACTGTTTTTATGCCTTAATACGTGTTTACGCGCGGGGGATACCCGCGAGCTGGGAAATGTGCTGTTGTAGCGAGGCCTGCTTGTCATTAACGCTTTCTTTTTCTCTGTGTAGTGTTCCATTGACTATCGAAGTTCTACGCAGCGATATTGATATCAATGCTTAATATTCCAATAGGTAGGTACCTATACCCCCTACCAATACAATTACCTTGTCCAGTGAATGAATGGAATCACTCTTCGCGTTGAAATTTATTCTCAAAATTTGTTCTCTCTTAACGCTTTCGCTGCCAGGGTGGATAGGGTTAACCCACCCCAGAAACCAAATTTCAACTATGCATAATTATGATCTTATAAGACTATTTAGTAAAGTATCAAGTCAATAATAAAAAAATGTTCACACAAGAATCTTCTAAATACATTGAGCACCTAAGCTTTGTTATTATCCTGTTCATTCATTGGTCATTTGGGCCATTCCGCATTTAATCTTACGCCAGACTTTTAATGAAGCTTACATATAACTATCAAACATTGCTAGAATTATGTTCCGGGATGTATGAATTCAGTAATGAAACAGCTCGTTTACAGTAATAACATTCAGGGGATTAAATAACGATTTGTAAATACTAATTTTAGCGACCGAACAGAAACATTTCTACTCTCACATCCACCTGCCGGGTAGGAAAGAGGGGAAAAAAGGGAAAGACAATTCCGTATCCCGTGAATAATGCACGGGGAGCGCGCGGCGCGCGGCGCGCTGCAGCCACCAGCGACATTATTCGCGGCGTTTCCCGAAGGAAATTAGGAAACGCGTAGCAAACGCAACAACCAACGGCAGTATCCCCCCAACGGTGGCGGCGCCAAGTCACAAATGTAATATTCACGGAATAATACACAGCCGTCCGACCTTTCCGCCTCTCTTTTTTCCTCCGCCGCGGCCCTGGACGCTTTAATAGAAACCGCTGCAGTCCAAATACCGGGCGGGAATTAAACTATGGAAATCCATGGAACGCTGCGCGACCCACGATTTTGCTCTCTCATGCAAATGGTGGCCGCGGTTTCGCCGCGCTTCGGAGCGGAGGCTCCTTTTAGCGCTGCCTTTATTTCCATGGCACGGTCTGACTCGCGTTAACCGTGTTGCGCTAGTGCCAGCAGCAACTGCATCGTCGGATGCTCCAATCGTGGGGAACGTAACGTTTGTTTGGAGCAACTTTTGTCGAGTGTTGTTAGAATAACTACATATTTTTATCACCGGTGCAACGCAAGAGTCCAAGACTCTGGGGCCTAAAGGACCTCCACCACTCGCAAGGAGAGGTATTTAGGTGTCCGCCTCCGATTGCTTTGGTTTCTGGATATGTTTTAGAGGACCGAAAAATAAGATATAGCTACGTGCTTATAATAGCGGCTGGTTTTCATATTCATATTTAGAGGGTGAAAGCACACCTCAAAGTTCATAAGGAGAGATGAAAATTTACCTATATCAACTTTCATTCAACACAATGTTATAATATTCTTTAAACTAACCATAGGAAGCTTTATCTACTACTTATTTGTATCTTATTTGTATCTTATCAGCCAAAAGGACCAAAGATTCCAACGCATTCATCCCCCGCCATAGCTACTATTAGTTTTATATAAAAACCCTTGCAGCCAACACCAAGGAAATCAATAAAATCTCACGTGTTCTAATTCTGATTGTAAAAGGCGTAGGTATTTTACTGGAGAGTCCGTGGATCGAGAAAGCGTCCCTTCGCGCGGCCAATTGATGCGCAGGGTTGAGAAGAGATCCCAAGGCGTCGTGGAGAGGACAGGACTGCGTCCTCGATGAAAAATACCGCGGCTTCAGCCATGTGGCATTCCGCAAGCCGATTTGTCGCTGCCCGTGTACGCGATGCGAATCTGCGGGCTCGCATGCGAGAGCATACAGCCGCGCGGGCGTGCACGGACACGCGTGGCTCGTTAATATGTGGGGGATACGGGTCTGATTACGCATAAGCCCGCCACGTACCCTATCTCCCCCGCATCGGCCGCCCAGAAAACCTGATACGGCCACGGCAGTTATGTATATCCCGTCCAGAAGTTCACAAAGACGCGAACCGACGTCTCGATTTTTTTCCGTGGAAGATAAGATTGTCCCGGGTCGCCGGGACGACGCGCCTCCTGGAAGTCGATCCACCGGCTCCGACATCGTTCATGCTGCTACGTGACAACCTTGCGAAATGCCAGATCCGGTAACGCCGAGATCGCTGCTCTCGAAAAGCGTTCCTTCTCTCGGGGGCTTCTAGCAAAGTGGTGCCTGCCTAGAGAGCTGGCTTTTCGATACGTAGACGAGTAGGGAACACTCGAATCGAGTGCTCTAAAAAGCGCGATCTGCGATCAAGTCGGTCTCACTGAGACGATATCCCCTCGGTTCCGTCATCGAAGAATTCCCGAGCAATTTATTTTTGCTCGCAAATCATTCTGCCCATTAGCCCATGTAGGAGGATGTAGGGGGTAGAGAGAGAGAGAGAGAGAGAGAGAGAGAAAGAGAGTAGAAGGCTGAGGTGGCAGGAGACGCTGGAAGGAAGGGTAATCCTTCTGCTGATGTGTGTTACGAGGTCCACCCGCCCGCGCACTCATCATCACCGAGATAATGGAGTGGGCGTTACACGGAGGAGAGATGCCGGATGGTTCGGGACCCAGTCCACCGAGCTTACCAACAAAAACCGCCACTCAACGACCCTGCTCCGGCTCGCACAACCATAAAATCATCCTAGTTCTCTGCCACACCGCCACCCCGCCTCCCGCCTCCCGCCTCCCGCTCTCTTTCTTTCTCTTCGCGTTCCCTCTTTGCTCGCCCATTTCCTTCCCTTCTGCTGGCGAACGTAACGAACGGCCCGACGCCGACGATCGCGTGCAGAACCTTGCCTCCTGATCCCTCGCGATGACAAGCTCGCGAGGACTCCTCCTCTTCTGTCTCTGCGTTTCTCTTTCTCTAGCCTCTCAGGTCTGCTGTTATTTCTGCACCCGATAGCGGAGCTTCTGTCACGGTTGCTTTAAAGCTTATTTCTCTGTTGGCCCTTGCTCCGTGTCAAGCACATCCCTCATTCAGCCTCGAGGAACAGAGTGGAACACAGTCCTCCCAGGGCGCAGCCCCGACTGTCGATCCGCGACTGTTCATTGGCTCGAAAATTTTAATAACCCCAGCAACGATAGGTCGGAAGAGTACGCATGTCCAGTAGAGTGTCACCACGGCAGGCGACACGCGCTCGCGGTGACACGCTGTACCTCTTTCCCTCCCTAGCGCTGCGACCCTCCTCGCTCGCTCTTTCCCTCGATCCGTTGTGTCCCCTAGCAGGGAGGACCTAGCCTGAATCCTGTCGAGGGTCTCGCGCAGGCGCCCTCTCCACCGGGCGGGTGAGTGCCCTCCACTCTTCCTCCTTCAAGATGCATCCTCCCTCCAAGGATTTGGAGAACGCCTCGAGCAACTGCACGGTTCAAAATGACAAAATGCAAGAGAAAATGCTACATTCGCTAGAGTTCTGATGCAAGCGGACGAAGATCCTAGCACTCATTTTGTCCACCATCAGTGTGAGTGACGGAGACCAAGACACCGAAACAAGTACTCGATGCTTCAGCAAGTCTCCCCAGACTCATTCTCATCCCGAGCTACGTCTCGGAACAAGTGTTCCACGAAGGGACCAAAGGTCGCTGACCCAGTACACCAGCGAAACGGAAGAGGAGCGTAGACAATCGCTCGAGACTGTTCGACAACCTATATGGTTTCATGGTTCGAGTAGGAAAAGATGGAGGCAAGGACTGGATATAGTGGGTAAAATAGCATCGGGCAGGGGCTGAAAAAGGTGGACGATGAAGATCCGCGGAGGACGGATGAGGTGACCTGGGCGAGAGAGGTACTCGACGGAGTCCAACGTAGTCTCTTGGATCGATACGAACGGCGCGCGCTGTGTCCCCGTCTGCCATTGGTCATAGCAAAACCTAGACGTGCCCGGTTTTCTCCTTTCCTCTCTCCCTCCCTCGCTCTCTTGTCCTCTTCGCCCACGGTCGCCCTCGTTCGCCCTCGTTCGCCCTCTTCCGTCCAGCCACCCCCTTGGACTCTATCTATACCCAGTCGACCTAGCCAGCCTCGCTCACCCTTCTCCCCTTTCAACTCCTCTGTCTGCTTCATTCTCCTCACGGACTCGACTCAACCTCGACTCTCTCTCTCTCTCTCTCTCTCTCTCTCTCTCTCTCTCTCTCTCTCTCTCATTCCCGACCCCCCACGCCGCCCCCTCCTTTTTCCCTCGCTCCCTGTGTTCCCCGTTTCCAACCGCCTGCCTCGCTTTTCCTACGCTTTTTCCTCCTTTTTTGCGCACCACGTCTCCACGTTGCCGCGCTATTACTACTGCCGGGAGTCTCCACTGTGCCTGCTTGTAATCACTGATACGTCGAGCATTCGAGGATCGATGATCAGTCGATGCCCGGGGTGTATCCATGGGACGGCTCTCGTTTCATCTTGTAGAGCATCGAAGTAGGTAGGTGTTATCTTGATTAGCCTGTTACTTGAAAGGAGGGACCCAGAATGGGTCCTACTTGTCGAAACGTGGATAACTGTGAATCTTGAAAAGCTAAGAGAGGACACATCGCGTACCACTGCTAATCAATATGGACAACGGATACTTAGGAATATGAGAATCCGAGTATTACCTTGCCGATGACCTCGATCGTTAATGGCGGAGGTGAACGGGACAGTCCCACGACGACTGTCAACGCGCAGCACCGCTCGAAAGGCGAAGAAGACGACGACGCTCGGCTGCGGAGGCGACGCTCGACTCCAAGTCGGAAACGACTGCTTGAATATGGATGAGTCGGGGCGCAGAGCGGACACAGTCTCATGCTCGCTACGCGGAGACATAATTGCCTTAATTAACGCTAATATGTTAAGTCGCGCTGGTTTCTTTTGTTCGTCGCCACGCTTGCGAGTCGGCCGTGGACGTTCGGGAACCGGTGAACGCGACTAAACGTGATTCCTGCCTGTAACCAGGCTGTCCTTTGCGAGATATCGACGTTCCAATTTCAGATCCATAGATAACAGGCACCCTCCTAATTGCTGTGGAAATGGTAATCGCGATTGTCGCGTGGAATCGTTCCAGGGAGGCCTGTACAATAGAATTCAGCGAAGATCCAGGGAAACGGAAAGGAGCGCTCTTCGCACAGTGGATAAAGTGGCAAACCGTGGACCGTCGATTAACGAGTCCTCCGCAGTGTGGGAGTTGACGAGTCGAATGCGAGCCAGGAAGCTAACCACTGTGCATTACTTTACACCTGTTTTTCATGCCGCGAGTGGTGCCTATAATTCCAGATCGCATCGGTGCATACGGAGCGCTTAAAGAATCTAGCCACTTTCCCCGGAATCCTCCGGCCGCCTCTCTCCAATTTCTCCATCCGTTCGCCAGGGCTGCGGAGAGAAAGGGAGAGGGAGAGGGAGAGGGAGAGGGAGAGGGAGAGGGAGAGGGAGGAGTTTATCGAACTTTCGGCTTGCAGACGGTCGCGCGGAGTCGCGCCCATTCGGCGGAGCGCTCGCGTTTTCTTACGAAACGAACGGAATGCATAAGTATTTCCGGCGGTGTTCCAGTCGCCGCGGAGGGAGGATTCACCGCGGCGACTTCCGGCTGCGAGGCGAGCTAGTGTCCCTAATTACCGTGTCGGTTCATGAATACGATTGCCGCGCGACCGTGGCTCGCCGCGGCACGGAAGCTAGCGTGGCGTCACCGCTTGTTACTCCGCTCATGAATTTATGTATCTGCATTCTCCAGCGCGGTTCGAGGCACCCCGAACAAGAGGAATACGAAGAAGAAGAAGAAGAAGGATCGTCCTCTTGCGCCGTCTTTGGCCCCCGTTTCCTTACCCTCTCTGGCACGCCTCGGTACCCTCGAACGATGTCGCGGATTCGTGGCGGCCGGGCCGGATGAGCTCGACGGTTGCCTGCACTGGGCTGTGGCTTTATGGGTAGCCCCTGATGTTGGATCTTGTTAATACTACTACACTTTCGCGTGCCCTCGGTGGATCGAAGGGTGCCCTCGATCAACGGGAATATCAAGCGCGAAGAACACAAGCGTAGCAATAATGTTCTTATCACCGTGTCAGAAATTTTGCCCCGTTACCCCAAAGTCCACTCCCCGAGGTCTCTATACGTATGTTTCGGAGTGAACTTAAGGGGCGCCAGCTATGCGCCAATCGCACCATGGAATTCAATCTGCTTCGCGTCTCCGACGCGGTGCTCGTGATTACCTCGGTCCCAATATCCGACGGAACGTTCCCCGGGGATAGCGGGCCGGAAGTCAACGCGTGTTCCAATTTAATCCGACGAATCAGCGTCCCGTTAGCCAGTCTCTGTAGAGGTTTTTAATTCGATAACGGGGCAGCGGTGGCTCGCTTAGAAGACAGGATCGTGGGACGCAAACTCGGACCAGACATGCGTCTATCGTACGTACGTTGCGGAGCGTATTACATGGGTGGAAGCCAATTATTCCTACGACTGACCCTGGAGGCAATGATAACTGCGGGCGGCGCATAATTTTGAGCAGCACGAGGCCCCGCTGCGGCGCGGCGCGCCAGTACGTAACTCTGCCGGCCTTATAATGAAGATATAACCGAGCCGACTGCCGAGACATCTTTACGTCCGAGAATGCTTGGCTCGTTACTCGCTCACGATGAACAGAGTGCTGCGATACGCGCCAGCTTCCCTGCTCCTCCTCCTACTCGTCGTGCCACGTCCTCGGGTGGCGATAACCGCTTGCGCTTTGCGTATCGCTGTCTCTTGACTGAGACTGTCTTCGAAAATTAATCAAACAAGAGCATTTTGCGGATGGTGCTTGAAGTCTGGTAGTCTGGGCAGAGTGGAGGGCCCAGAGATCCTACAGAACATAGGATGAAATATATTGGAATACCTAAGTAGGTCACTCCTAGACGTAACTCAAGTGACGCGATGCAATGGAGGTAGATGATAGGTGTAGAGTGGTACTGGGGGTAATGTGACGTCATAGTATTTCCCTCAGAGGGAATTTCTTCTGGCAACGCTGCTCCTTTGATTGTGACTATGAAAATTGTCATTGATTATTCCAGCGATGTCCCTTGTTAGTTTCAGAAATATCGTACTCGTCACCTTGCACACTCACGATACACAGACGCAAGAGTTGCAGCGAACAGGGCGCCGATATATACCAGCAGGGAAAATATCCTGTTCCCGTTCCGCGGCCATCCCTTCGACAAATAAATGTTATTCGATATCCCACGCGCGTGTACCAGCTTCGCGATCCCGCCGACAGATTTTCATTTACGAATTGCAGCGCTGTTACGGGGGTGGATTTAAAACCGACGCGGTATCGCGGTATCGCGGTATCGCTGTATCAGCGTTCGCGGTGTTCATTTCAATTCGCCTCTAATTGAACGCTGTTCAATATTGACGAGTTAAATAATTGTCTTTGGAAAGCTGAGCTTTGCCGCGTAACCGTTAATCATCCCTCTTGCTCCGGTCATCGCGCTGCACGCAATCCCATAATGGCTCGCATCGCACTCACGTAAACACGGGAACAGGGAGAGGGGAAAAAGTCCGCGCACTGTAAATTTGTCCAACTGCGCGTCCGTACGAGATATAAAATATTAAATATTCCCCTGTCGTTTGCTGTCAATCAAACGGAAACGGTAAAACGCAGCGCACTCACATCGACAGTCGCGTTGCATTTAATCCTCATTCGTTCATCGGCATCCTCTCACGGTTTCCTTAACACTTTCGCTGCGGAAGCCGCCGCGCCGTTTGGCGTATTTCCGCTCTTAATATATGCAGGGTAGGGTGGCCCACGTGGGAATTATTTTTTTGTTTTCGTTGTTCCCTTTTAAATTTATTCTTTCTTCTCGCTGATGTCTGTATATGAATAAATATAATTACCGGATATTGATTGAAATAGAGTTCGATAGTAGAGCAGCAGTTATGGCGAACCTTTTGTCAGGAGTTTAACCTGTTTGAAAGGCTTCACAGAACCACCCTTAACGTGATCAAGGGTTAAAGGTTAAAGCCAAGATACGTCGCGAGGTCCAATCGACCATCTTTCGCACAGTCGCGCGTTTCCTTCGTCCCCGTCCCCTGTTCCTCGCCAGTTCGCCTCTCCTTTTGCTCACCTCCTGTTCCTCTACCACCGGCCAACAACCTGGCCTGACGGCTGCGCGTAAAATTGGCCGGAACGCATTTTTCCATTAGGCCGGTACCCGAGCCACGTTACAAATTATAGGTATACTCTCGTTGGAGAGCCCGATGAAACCAGGGAACCGATATGCGCTCGGCGTTTTCCTCCCTCTAAGAGTCCAACGACGCTTCTGATGGTCGCATTATCGACAGTGGTGTGCTGGTGGTGGCAGTGGTCGGAGATTTTGCTCGGAATTACCGCTCGATCGCGTGGCCTCCGACTTGCTCGCGCCTAGGGACGGATGATTGATCGTGTCGATGAAAGTTGAACGATATTCTCGAGGACCTTTTTCGATAGGACACGTGATCCACTCGCGAGGAAACGTTATCAACTCGAGAATTCTGATTTTAATGAAGCTTCGTGCGAATTTAGAACATATTAAGGCCGTCGCGCATTTTGGCGAGGCGCGACGATTAATTCATTATTATTAATTTCCTCGATTCGCTTCGCCGCACTCTCAACGGGGGAAATCAACCCTTAAAGCTATCGCGTTTTTGTATTTCTCATAATAGATTATTATTTTGAATATTTCGAATATTTTAAATGTAACTTTATAGCGGTGCGAGATAGAAGAAACCTTTAAATGTAAGGATTGTTCAGTTTCTTATGCCCTATCACACTGCCAACTTAATCGGTTAAGTATGGACTCGAGCAGCAATCCATCTCGCGTCACCAGTTTCTGCTCGAAACCGAAACGCCATTGAATCCGGCACGGTGCAATCCGTCAGGGGGCGCAATGAAATCACTTATCGTTAGAGTCGACGTAAATGTCGTCGTTAAATTACATTTAATGTCGCTCGGACGTCACGAGCCGCGGACTCGGTTCACGACGAGGTAATCGATGAATAAACGCGCGGCCGAGCGCGCGGATTCCGCGGAAAAGCGGCAAATGCGATTTTAATGTCAAGCGGCGGTGGTCTGGCCCCGTGTTTTCCACGGGCGTGTCTCTAACGACCCGCTGCAACGGCCCCGCGGCTACATTTGCCATTTTGTAACGTTATATTCGCTGGTGGCTGCGCTATTCACCGCTACGCCACGGTCGCCACGGTCGCCACGGTACATCTATTATACGTGCATTATAGAGGGTACCCTCGCGGTCACCGGCGCAGGCGAGAACGAACTGATTCTAAGTGCAAAAACCAATCGAAAATGTGAAATACAAGCTTCTTCGGCGAAGCTTAGAAGATTCTTTTAGAGATCCGCTTCGATGAAGGGAATTGAGGAGCTCGGAGCAAGAAGGGTACAGCTCCAACTTTACCAACTTGGAGTTAATTAGAAAAAAGTGTTTATAGAACTTTGACTGAACATTAAAAAGAGAACACTAATTGAAAAATATATATTTCCTCGCAATAAATAGCAGTTATTGAGTTGATAAGTTTTTATTTCTATGTTTGAAACATAAAATATAAAATATTAATTAATATTAAAATGATAAATAGAAATAGAAATAGAAATAGAAATAGAAATAGAAATGGAAATAGAAATAGAAATAGAAATAGAAATATTGAAGCAATTAATTGGAATTTCAGTCGAATTTATGTGAAGTATTCGTGAAAGATATCGCAGATTCGAATGGGATTCGAACTTCCTATTGGCTCATCGTATTTATAATCAGTCCGGTTAGAGTCGAAGAAGACCTTTTAGAACAAGTACATTGAACTTGCACTAACTGGGCTCCGCGATTCGTTGCTCCGCGAAGGTAAGGATCGCCTCTGCTAACAAGAAGACTGCAAGAACTTTTCACCGACCAATAGCACTTGAACTTTCACCCGACTAATGTTGCGGGGAAGAACTCGCGGAAAAATCGGAGAGTTACGTTTCAGGCATCGGGCCTCATTCGTCAATCAATTACGTCTCAGCGTTCAACCGTTACGTTTTATCGCCAGCCTTGAACCGTTACGCTTCAACCTTTGAAAGCTTCGGACCTCATCGCCGCTCTGGCTTTTACCATCGACAGCTCTCTCTCCAGCGATTCGGTATAACGATCATAAGCGAGAAACTCATTTCCACACCGCTGCGTGAAACGTTGTCGCCTGAACACGATCCTGCCACATTACAAGATACCTTGCGCAGTCATTTCGCAGCACCGCCTCAGAAGCTACCAGCGAGGAGCAACCTTCCCGCCCGACAAAGTCTCGACAATGTTCCTTCTTTACGATTAATAAAGCAACGTCGCGGTAATGCACACCTCGACGCAGCTTCCTCCTTTACGCGAGCTGAGAAGGCGCCCCGCGCGGCCCGCGCGGCCCGTTAATGACGCAAAATGAAAATATGAATCCGTCGGGGGGTGGAGAGCCAAGCCGGAGTGCCACTGATTTAAGGGGAGTCCACGCATTAAAACGATAACGATCCAGGCGGATTCTAAGTGAAGGAAATACGAGGCGAGTCGTTAGAGGGGGATGCCTCGGTCGCGTTAATGACGAAATCTTTCGGTCCCCCTTTTTCCTTCGGCCAGCTCCTTTTCCGATGGAGCGTTCTTACGGGCGACGCGCCCTATCACCCCCTTGGCTAAAAGGATTCGACAATAAACAACGGTGAGCCTCGAAATTAGGCGTGGGTCGGTCGGCGTCGCAATCTACGTCAGAGAGCCTCATACCCGGCTCGCCCATCCACCGTTTCGCTGGGGTGCACGGCCGATGGATGAACGATGTTGCGACGGGAGAGTTGCAGCAACAGGGAGGCTCCGCGCTTTACGAACTGTCGTTTAATTCAGATCACCCTGGGTCTCGGGTTACTCCATAAATCTATGGTACACTCGGGTCGTAAAAGTTGCGAGTCACCTTCGATATTGGATTGTGGGTGGAAATTGGGAAAATGGGAGATAGGCATCGTTAAGGTGGGCTCTCGCTACGACTTCTTTTCTCACTCACATGAGAGGGGCAGTTTTGCTCTACCTCGAGTTTGCACATTTCGGCTCAGTCGTTCAGGGAATTCACTTGCAACGCGAGTAACAATTTTATTGCTTTCGCGGTCACCAATTTTTTTAACTGCCTCTAGTTTTCACATTATAAATTTGATTTTTAAAAAGAAGCATTTTATTTTGCAACTATAACTACTTAGGCTGTTTTCTACATTGTTGTTTGTGAGGAGTAAGGTTTTAAAATGTGCCACCATAGAGAGCCCCCCGAGGCCCCCAACTAAATGCAGCCCTGAATCGCCTCTTTTCCTCAAAATATTCTCGAGGAGAATTCTCAAAATGTATAAAAACAAGCTACCTAATAGAAAAAGTAAAGTATGAAAAGCCTACCTCTCCTTCGACACCCGCAAAGTCGCCCACGTACTTATAACAGCCGCCTTTCGTATTATTGTTGCAGAAAAGAAAGAGGAGCACGGTGGCCGGTGAACAGGACAAAGCGTTGAACGGGCAAGAAGCGCGGTTTATCGCGGGTAAGTGTATCTAATTACCCTTGCCGTTTACGTCAACGATTTGCAGTGATTTACGGCGAAATTCTGCCGACGACCTTCGTCCAGCCAGCCGAGGTTCCGGAAAGGGGGTCGAGAGGGGACGAAGGGGAACGAATCGGCTAAGCGGTCCGCGGCTAAAAAACACTAAAGGATTCGGTCATTTATCATGGCGCTGCTGCCCCCGGGGCACCACGGGAATGAAAAGGGGAGGAATATAATCCGTTGGACAGACTAATCGCGGACTAACTATCCACATATTATCTACAATAATTCCATGGCTCTGGGGTGGAGGGTGGGGGTGCTGGGCAAGTATTACTCTGAGCATTCAAGAGGGTGCTTTGTTTAACGCTTTACAATTGTACTTCATACTGTGGTATGTATAGCTTACAGTTCCCGGCTTCCTCTTTCGACGAAGGGAAGGGAGTTTTTAAAAAAAAATTCTTGGAGTACCTACTTACTACTTAGGGGCTAAGAGCTACCTACCTATCAAACTTCATGGTAATAGGATCAGTGGTTACAACGAAATCGTGATGAGTCAGTGGTATTTGGATTTTATTTTTATTACAAGCAGTTGGTAGGTACTGGACGACAACTTTTCGTTCCCTGCGAATTACCACTTTTTTATTTCAGCGAATTATTAATATGTATGAAAACATTTGAGAAAAACAATTAGTCCCCTTTTATTAAGCACCGATGGTACTACAAATTAGGTACATTTTTTACTTTTGATGTTTATCAACAATAGCCCAAGTTATAGTATAAAAACATAGAGGTGTACTGCACGACTATCCGGTAGATTTATACCGACAAGACTACACCATTCAAAAATTCATATCCTACATATGTATAATATGCTCTTTTGATATGAATAGCTGAGAAGTTTAAAAAAGATCTAGGTACATACAGTGAACATAATTTCACCCACAAAATCTGTAGCCGCCAAAGTGTTCAGACGAAAAAAGGGCGCAAACAATGAACCGGCGATCGTGTAAACTAAGTAGGCTAGTGCAACGAAACCGGGGAGAACGGCACTACTCTTTTCCCCGCGTTGCCCACCCTTCTTTTTTTAATAGAGCCTCGAATATTCCGGCTATCAATTCAGTCGGGGATCAATTTACAGAGTGCACGTTATGTTCTGGTCAGCGAAACGGCGTGCCGCGCCGCACAGCGCCGCGCAGCGCGCCGTTTTTACGTGGTGCGGTCTGCGCTACCAGCCCGCGTAAATATACCGTCTGGCCTGCTGCAATTTTGAGGCCTGTCGCGCGTAAATAAAGTGAAGCCGAGCGTGGAAATTAATTAGTGTGCCGAGGGGGGAAGTACAGGGAAAATCCACCGGGATCGCCATTTAATTGACAAACAAATTTCATTAGTCGCTCGGCATTACGCGCAGGTAAGTTGCCCCCTGTAATTAGCGCTAGTTTATTGAACGGCAACCTAATCGTTTCACTGCTGCGCCAGTTCAGCTTGTCGTTACACTAATTTCTCGCGCCACTTTTCAAGCGATTTAAAAATACCAAGTTTCGAAAGAATTAGGTACTCGGGATTCGAGGTGACTCGGAGATTGAACAGTTGAAATATGGTAAATGATGTAAGTGGCAAAAAAATAGAAAATAATTTTTCTAGTGGAAAAGGATGTGAATATAAGTGCTAAATAGAATGATATACATATAACATATAGATAGAGATCTAAGATCGTAAATGCCAAGTTCGCTGTGGTGAAAAACCATGGAAGGCAGTCGCGCATTTTGACGAAGCGCGGCGAAGATATGAATAATAATTAGTTAATTGTCGCTGCGGTTCGGTCATCAATAGTTTATAAACTTTTCTCTTCGCATCGCCGCGCTTAAATTTGTAAAGGCGGTTTACGCTGAAAGTTCATAGGATAAACGATGAATTTGACAAAATCAACAGACACGCGTTTCCTGTTTCTACTAAAAATGTTAACTACCTACTGGCGCTTATACATCATTTACCATTCCAACTCCTGAATTGCGAAGGTATGTACCTAAGTAGTCGTGCTGTCCGAAAGGATGACTGGGACACGAATGACGCTGCTCGAACGTCTCGCAGGGAACACCTGCCGCCGGGCAAATGAAGAAAAAGTTCGTTAGGAGCGTGGACTTCGGGGAATCGTGGAATTCACCGGCGACTGTGGGATCCTTGGGGTTCTGTGGTACGGTGGACGACAGTCGGGGACATATGGAGGATCGTTGCAGAACTACGCGTTAGGGTACACACGTGACGCCTTCAAATTACAGAGTGGCCAGGGGTCATCCATCACAACTGGGCCCATGGGACTTACGGGTCTCTGCGTACCGCCCCAACGTTTAAGTCGTTAGCAATTTCCTGCACGGGACTATTTTCGGGCCCAAATTCCATATGGCCCGATAATATCCGATAATACGGCCGGGCCGGCAGATTGGAGAATGGATCCTTGTCTCGTTCCGTCGATAGTCCCGTCGAACGGATTATCCGCTCGAACCCTCTCTTTTGTAGAAATTTCGCTGCGTACCTCGCATCGCCGATTCGCTATTTTGCTCCGAATCGCCAGGCCGCAAGTTTCCAATAGCAGTAATTTCGGGGGAGTCCACTTTCCTTAAGTTATAGTTCTCTGGAGATTGCGTGACCGTATGAGTCCGCTGTATCGCTTCTAATTTTCAATTACACTCGTCGCGGAATGTACATATACCTACGAGTTTTTGGTACGTGCTAGTGGTAGCGCAATGTGGACCAGGGGGATGCGAACAGGGACTTTATCAATTATTTGAAATTTATGTGTTCCAGCTTTATGTTCTAGTGCTTTGGCGTCTCGGTGCTGTAGTACCTTAGTAGATAATTAATACGCGAGGATTCTAGTACATATAATTATTTATTTATGCAAACACTAAGGACGTACGGCCTTCTCTATAAAGGGACCCGGGTGCATAATACCTTTCCACAGAACGACATCGCGAGAAATAGGATTATATTAAAAATTATGTTAACCAAATAAAAAAATTTGGGTACTGTACAGCTCGCGGACCGCTAGGGACAGAGAATTTTAGAAATTGCGTCTCTTAAGGACACAAGCAATCAGGTACCCAGGTATTTTGGTACTTATTTCGGTACTTGAGTGTGAATTTCGTGTTCCACCAACTTATCGACACGATCGCTGGGAGAAACGCAGAAGAAGGTAACAGGTGCACCAGGTGGCAGTAGCGCACGGGACACCCGTAGCTCCTCCGATAACACTCTCAAGTATTATCGAACGCGTGGCGATTTTTTCTTTAAAATTTCTTTCTACTCCCAGTTGAAAAGCTTGATACCGAAACGAAGACAACTTTCACACAAACTTCCACCACTGCTACCCAGTCCGAGGAGAAGACCACGAAAGTCAGTGAAGCAAGAACAAAAGTGAACCATGCCTCCACGTCGTGTACACACTTAGAGCTGAAGAAATCCTCGACATTTTGGAATATCGACGAGGATCCTGCGCCTCAGTGGCTGATCGAGGAAGCCCTGAACAGAGAGACCCAGGTAAAAACAGCAGAGCATAGAAATTTCCAATTGGAGCAGTTGATAATTCTTTTACTGCCCCAGCCGTATCGATTCAAGCACAGTTAATGTAAATATCCCATTTTTCCTTGGCATCAGCGCAGCGAGCGATGGACAAAGGATGAAACGACGTTGAACAAGGAGAGCGAGTGAGTTTGTACGCAATGAAAGCCATACTCGAGCGTTTTTAATCGAAATACTCCTGGTAATTTTCCCAACCGGCGAATCGCGCAAAAAAAGGATCACGAAAATATGCCAAAATTATTGTAGCTGGATTAATGAAATATCTGCGCTGACGCGCGCGCGCGCGCGCGCGCGCGTGTGTGTATTGTGCGCCGGGAGTGCATACCTACTCAATGATAAAGTGGAATTTATAAAAGTATTCGATAAAATTCCGACACGTAATCGTAACATGTTGCCCGGGGCGCGTCGGGCATTTCCGAACCTTCGTTTAACGAGATTTCCAAAATAATAAGAAAAATATTTCGCGTGTCAAATATGGCGAATGATTTTCGAATAATCAAGGGGAATGATTTTGCAAGTTTAATATAGCAAAAGGGACGAGCGTGGAAATATTTCAAGCTAACATTGGTCGAGCAATGCAATTCGTTTCCATTTTTTCATTCAATCTCCCATTTACAATCTGAATTTAGAGTCTTGTTGATCTCGATTTAAAATCAGATACGAAGCGATTATCTCCGAGCTCGAGGTGAAACTCTCTGAAACGAAAGAGGACCTGGAGGAAGCTCTGAGGACGAAATCGATCGTCAAGGAGAAATACAAGAGGTAGGTGATATTCCAAATTACGATTAACCCTGTGGCAGTCTAATAAAATTTCAAATTCCGCTTTGAAAAGTGTATATTTTTTGTACAAAAACATGTGTTACAAGCAGATAGCTTTTTCTTTTTTCCCCCGTTTTCTTCTTCTTCTTCGGTATACACTATGTTCAGATAAACTTTCAAAGGGTTAAACACGGTTAAGCAATCTCACCAATTGGACTGTCTCCAGATCGTTGGAGAACGTGAAGCTGGAAGCTCGCAAAGAAAACGAGATACTGCAGGACAGGATCGTGCGCATCTGCACGTCCGTCTTGGAAAATTTCGGTCCCCGCGCGATCAGCGAAAAGGCAGGGCAGAATTATCAGTACAAGTGTCGCGGGCTTGTGAGGGGCCGCAAGAAGATATCGAGCAAATTGCATAAAAAGGTAACTGAACCGAGACTCGATTGAACGATCGAACGAGATTCGCAATTCGTATCACGCAATTCCTCACAATTTCGCCAGCTGCGAGTGGCAGTCGCCAGATCGAACAAATTAAAACGGGAATTGGCGACGGCCCGGATGGCGCTGAAAAGCAAATCGGAGAGGTACGAGTCGATCAGTAAATGCTTCGACAAGCTGAAGCTGGAAATGGAGGCCACCGAGGGCAACCTGAATAATCTCATCTCCGAGAACCTCGCGCTGCAGAAGAGGATGGAGGACACGCGGGAGTGGATGGAGCAGAATGCGGGAAAGGAGCAACGCGAGAAAAGTAACGCGGTCCATTTTAAAGACATCCAGAGAAGCAGGGAACTCGCGGGCCTGAAGAAGAAGGCTGAGGAAGACGCGGCGACGATTACTCAGCTTCGAAACAAGTAAGCGCTCACTTGTGGGGAATAGTCGATTAGAATGTTATTAATGTTAAACGTAAACGAGCTTCAAGAAATTATAAAATCTAAGAAACGCTAAGATTGGTGTTTCTATGATTGAGGAGTTGAAGTGGTGAACGATGTAAGTGGCAAAGAAATGAAAATGATTGGTTTCTTAGTGGAAAAGGGTGTTAATTCGTGAGTGCTACAAGCAATATTTTTTATTGGTAAGTTCTGGAAAAACTATTGAACATTATGAATTTGCAAAGAAATTAACAATAATTTATTTGATATTTATATTGCCTATTATATACCATACTTTTATTATATTTTGTGTTTTTACTTTAAAATAGGCCAATTTAACATTACCATGCGTTTCATATGTGTACCGTTGCATTTCATTATAGTATATGTATGTATAAATAATATTGCTACTATTTCTCGTTAGATTCGTAGGTATCTCTTCGTTTGGTTCCAAGCTTATTGCCAGGGGTTGTAGAATAATTTATTTTAGTTTCTAGGGCTGTCGGAAAATAGATAAAAGAAACTTTTTCACTTCTGCCCCTTATATTATTCATCTTTTCAACTGCTGAATTTTTGTGAAAATGGGAAATGGTATCGTGCTGATTGAAACGAGTTGATCAGCAAATTGAATAATCCAGATTACTGCGATCAGAATCAGCGAACGCCAACAAGGGATTCTTACTGAGCAGTTACAAAAGTCAGCTAGCAGATCTGAACAAGGAGAAGAATCAGCGAGTGTCGAAGATAAATTGTTTGGAGAACGAGATCAGCGCTGCGCGAAACAGTAATTCACAACTGAAAGCGAAAGTACATATTCTGAGTAAAAGTTGTTAAACGTCCTTCATATTTCCTGGACATGTTCTCTCGTCGACTAACTATGCCCAACAGATTTCGGTTTTGACTAAGGAGAAGGATAAACTGCTGACTGACAATGGCAAGTCAGAGGCAGATATAAGGGAGAAGGTAAAGGCCTCTTCTAAACAATCTAAACTATATATGTATAACAAGTGGACAAAGTTTTGTTTTTCGATATTTAACATTTTGCTAATAGATGGAAACTCAACGTGCCAAGAATTGGGAAGAGTTGATGCAGGGGGAAGTTGACACCATTAAAGCTAAGTACGAGGAAACCGTTAAATCTATGAAAGTGAAAATGATTGCTGCTGAAAGTCAGAACATGGAGTACTCGAAAGCTATAAAAGTATGACGGGATTGTAGAGAAGTGAGAACTAATTTCTTGCTCCACGAGTTCCACATTCTTATTTCGTATTACTTTGACCTAGGAATTTTTGAAAAAGCTTTACGAGTATCGAATCGATCATGAATCAGAAAAAAGTTCCAATGGAGATGAAGCTAGCGAGAAGGAGGCCCACAAAACTGCCTGTAACATTTTAAACATGACACCAGAGGAACTCTCTGGCTTTATCAATGGAAAAGTACCCAATTCGGTAATTTACTCAATTTGCTATTAAACTTCTTCTTCTTCTTCTTCTTCTTCTTCTGCTGCTTCTTCTTCTTCTTCTTCTGCTGCTTCTTCTTCTTCTTCTTCTTCTTCTTCTTCTTCTTCTTCTGCTGCTGCTGCTTCTTCTTCTTCTTCTTCTTCTTCTTCTTCTTCTTCTTCTTCTTCGTCTTCTTCTTCTTCTTCTTCTTATTATTATTATTATTATTATTAACGGGATATAAACCCATCTCCCATCTCTTTCTAACGTTACGTTCATAAACTCGTGCAGGTCAGCTCTTGGATGGGCGAATTGGGTCGAATAATATCCAGGAACAATTTCTCCGAAGGCCTATCGAAGTTTCTATTCAAAAAGACCACGAAGATGACAAAGATGTAAAGAATGTTCAGGGGGATAACAGTTTTATAAATACTCCTCAAAATCGTTTAGCTGTATATTAAAAAAAAATGTACAACACGACATTTTGATTGCTAGTTTAGGAATAAAGAATTACACAAATACAACGAAATTCTAAACTCCCTACCTACAACTTCTTCCCTCGTAAAGGCTTAGCGTGTTGTATCAAAGTAGTACCTGCAAAAAGACGATTGAAAACCACCACCAAACCCTCTCGATCCCTCCTTTATTTCCCATCGCGAATCCACTTCGAACTCAACATCTAAACATTTCAATCCTTCGTTACTGATAAATAGAAAAGAATTGGACACAATGCACCTGATACAATAAAAAATGAACTTGCTTTATAAATGCTATTAAACTCGCGCGTTGAAACAGAAAGTAATGCGATCAACTTTCCTCTTTAAACAAGCCTACAAAAAACACCGCAAGTGATATTCTCATAAATAACCACAACTGCATAGGAAAAGTTACAAGAACTCCACGGATCACATGATACGTTCCAGTATGTTTTCTTCCATCTCCCAAAGCAAACACGATTGCATATCGATCCCATACACATATTTCATACAACCTCCGTAAAAGTCATAATACGCTCGAGACTCTCAACCGAATATCCATAAAAGAGAAGCCAACATATAAAAGTCTAAGGACAGTGATGGAAAAGTATCTGTCAGAATCGTCGACTACAAGACGCCAGAGAAGTTCTGTTCAATTATCGCTTTGGAGCTCGCTGGAACCAGTGGCGTCGGGTGCCTTCTGCAGCTGGGCGCTCTGGAATCTCTCATAGCCGCCATTATCCCCGAAGATCTTCCTGCCAGGGATCCTCTCGTCGTCCTTCACGCTCACTTCCGTACCGATCTGCACCGGCCAAGGGACCTTGCCCTCGTTCCTCACGGACACCTGATTAGCCAGCTTCCGATCGAACGGATCGTTATTACGAAGGTTCTCCAGCGTCAGCTTGCGACGACTCTCCTCTTCGGGGTACGGTCTATCCATCAAGCTGGACCTCTTCGAGTATGAATCATAGCCGTCGTACAGGTGTCTGTAACGAAACCGGCTGGGGTCCACGTTCCCCGGGATACGTTTGTAGCTTCCGTCCCTGGAAACTGGGGATCTGGTCCCGTCGTAGGCTCTGGGGTAGTTCCTCAGGTCCACGGGCTTCCTGACGACCTCCGGAAGGGTCGCGTAGTAGATGATCCTCTTCGGCTTGGGCGTCGGTCTGCTTCGCCCGTACAGATCCAGATCCTCGTCCCTGTACCGGTCGTAGTAGTAAGAGTAGTCGTGGGGCAGACGCATGTAGTAGTCTCTCTCCATCCTGTAACGGTCAGGGTAGTAGTAGCTGTAGCCGCGACGGTACGCCGGGGGGTCATAGTCCCGTTCTCTGAGGGCGTTCCGGTACCAAGGGAAGTCCAGGTCGTCGTAGCTTCTGGTCACTGGCATGTCCCTAGTCTCTCGATGATCGTAGCTTCTCCTGTGGTGGCTGGTGACGAAATCTGCTCTAGGCTCGTGGTAGCTCCTCGCGTTCCCCGTGTCTTCGTCGTCCACGGTCTGCTGCACCATCTGGTCGGGGTTGCTGGATCGGTGAAGGAATTGTATGGAGAACGGCTGAGTAGACCAGCTCTCGGGGGAGCTCAGGCGAACCTCGCGAACGTTCTTCGTGGTCGAGATCTGCTCCATTTTTGTTTCATTCTCTGCATCCCGCCGGACTCTCGACAAACCTTCCTTTGTTCTGTCTGGCGTCTCCTCTTGAGTGTCTTTGCTATTTGCTGGTCGAAGGAGCGCCATCACGATTCCTGTCCTGGATACCTTGTCCTCCATTTCTGCATCCTCTGCTTCGTCGAGATTCTCGTACCGGTCGTCGAACATTCGATCGAATTGATCGCGCGAATTTTCCGAATTGGCGCCGTTTGAATCCAGTCGATCGAGCTTTAGACTCTTCTGCGGGCTTTCCAGAGGGTCCAGGCGACCCACACCGCTCACGCTACGCACTTCAAACGCGGAGCTGTCCAAATGGGACCGCCATGGGTAGTTCCACTGGTCCTTCGAATGCGGAAGAACCTGCCATGCCTTGCCGATCCCTGCCGCGTCGATGTCCGTTGACAGGAACAGCAGCGTGTATATTTTCAAGAGGTACAGTCGCATCGTTGGTCTACAAGAAGCGGCAAGAAAATTTCATACAAAGGGAAATTTCGTTTTCAGGTGGGGGAATTAGGAGGAGTCTTCACACTCTAACTGAATGCCTAAAGTTCCAACACCGACATTGAACGCGTTAATGCATTCGTTAACAATACGCAGCCGATTACCATTGGAGCCTAAATTAGCCGTGAATGTCAGCCGAAGCTTTCACCGAAACGGCGCGGCGCGGCGCGGCGGGAGGACTCTGTAAAAACCGACGACAGACGTTTAATGACCGTTCCGTCCGGTAAGCCGCGCGGTCAGATGAGATCGCCCTCGACTGTGGGACCAAATATCATTTCCCGAGCGTTTCCGCGGTATTATACCGAGTTCCGGGCAACACGTAGATCCGGTCGCGCGATTGTTCACTCGACTACGTTTACGGTGGCATCCTCCCCACGGAACCCAGGCAGAATCCAGGGACTCGTTAACACGCGTGCACCGAGACCAAAGTTCAATGCACCATCGAGCTCGGGACCAACCGCGTACCGATTCCGGTTACGAAACTTCTATTCGGGTGACAATAGAACCACGTAGTCGAAAATTCTGCCGCTACGAACCTCTATTTTACAAGCTTTTATTTAGCTTCGCTTGCGAGTTTGTTACGATGAAATCTTGTAAGCCAATTTTTTCACTAAAAATCCTAAAATACTTATTAGGTATTTTCCTCTTTAGTACATTTTAATAAAAGCCTGTTCTTAAAAAAATAAATTTTTACTACAAAAACTAATAGAAACATCTGAATCGATTCACCGTGCAGGGGATAAACTTGATTTACGAACCGAATCACTTTAATCGAGCAGCTAACTCTTTCATGCCTTATTTCACAAAAGATGCTTGGAGGTAGGTACCCTACGTTTAGCTCGCCAGAGCGCGCCGAGCCGAGGATCCCGAAGCTTTTTGCTCGTTCCGTTAACATGAACATAAGTTTGCGAACTGACTGATCCTTAGATCGACGTGCGACCGTAGTTACGACCTATAATGAGTGTACCTGAAAGACAGCTTATCTATCTCCTTATCTGGATTTACAGAGAAAAATGTAGCCGGCGTTATGCTTTTAATCGTCGATTCATTTACAACACGATGGACCGCGTCGAATTCGATGTTACGCGAAGTATGCAAAACTGACGAGCTCTTAACGCGTCCCGCACGGTTAGGAGCACGACGAGCAACATTGTAACCGCAAAAAAGCAACGAGGAAGAGGATAGGACGTCTCAGCATAGCGGAACAAATCTCCCGCAGGATCTCCTCCGTTAGCATCGGTATCGCACTGTTACGCTCGCTGTTTTACAGTTAGCAGGCGCTCGGGGACCGTTTTTTCCACTTGCAATTATATTTCGGTCGCTCCTTAATCACTGGTCTCGGAGATTTCGGTGTCGGAATCGAATAACGAGTTGAGAGGAATTTGAAGCACCGTACGGATTCAACCGAATGACTTGTCGTTTGTCGTTTGGAATATTAAGGAGGAGCTGCTTAAACTTTAAGGTTTGTAGGTTTAATTTGGCTACGAACATTAATCGTTTCTGAGATATAGACGCATTAAACAGATTGAAAAATCAAAAACGAGGAGGAAGATTAACTCCAATTTCAAAGTAGTCTATGAGAAGAATTCAGGAGCTGCCACAAAAGGCTGAGCTAAATTCCAAACGAATCTATGAATACATAGGATCAAGGGCGGATTTGGAGATTTGGCCCTTTTCGAGAAATATCATTAAAATAATTTTAAAATTAATTCAATAGGTATGACAACTCTAAAATAAAAGCTTTTCCAATTTCTTTCAGCCTATTTAGCCTACATATAAATCCGCCCCGAATAGGATTAATTATTAAAAGCAAAGGCGAGAAGGTAAGTGAAATTATCTACTCCCCAAAGTAATTTATCAAAGAGATTCACTGCTCAAATTGAGAGAACAAAACTGACACAAATTCCAGAGTGGTCTATAAAGGATTAGGTGAATGACAAAGTGGTCCACAGGGAGAATGATGAAAATTGAAATGAAAATCGAGAGAAGAGGTTTACCTGGATTCCTGAATACCAGTGTGTCCGCGGCCTCGAAATGTCGTTGACTGTTCGGAGCTACTACGATTACTACGCTCCGCGAACTACGGCTTCCCGGTTTACCCCGGCTTCGTATCTGCATACCCGGTGCTGTTGTCTGTTGTCGCCGCTAAAACGCGCTCACCGCCCCCCCCCCCCCCTTCCTGCTAGACAGAGCTTAACTACCGTTCTCAATTGGTCGCCGTTTTTATGTAACTGTAATGTCTTGTACCGAACGATAGGCAAATGGCTTCCTCTGCGACGCATCAGGAAAGGATCGGAGAAAATCGTTTAACGAGCTTCGCGCTAATCGGAACTAGCGCGCTAACGGGTTGTAATGCAGACAGTTGGCACCTTTAAATGCTGGAATTCTGGGAAACCCGTTCCCAAGAACGCTCGAGGGAGATCCTTATTATTTTTCAAGTGTATATCGATGGTCGCGTGATTGGCGACCCTACGCTAACAAGAGTCCGCTTAAATATTTTCATCGAAAAGAGTCGAGACAATTTCAAAATTAATTCAACATGTATTGTTTTTAACGTTATCTCAAGCCACTGTGTTCAAACATTTTCAAATTTTTCTTCGCCCAAAATTTGTCGCTCAAAAATTGCTACCCCTCAAAATTGTCCCTCCCCTAAATTGTGGCTGCCCAAAATTGCAGCCCCCGAAAACTCCTCCCACAAATCCACCCCTCACCCGGACTTTATATTCTTGAACGATTCAACAGCTAGAATAAAGGAAATGTTGGTAGTTGCTGGATGAAGTCGTTTGAGTAGCTAATCCTCTAATTATTTCGACGACTGTATTCAGCCAAAGGTGTAAATTCGCTTGCTATCGTTGTTTGCAAAGTTTACGATTCAAATGATATTACACGCACTTATACAATTAAGGTTGACTGGAGGAGGTCAGATGTATTACCCGGTCCGAGCGGTTTCGCAAAAAGCGATCGCGGGGAAATCTGCCCTCTCCAGAGAGCCTTACTTACACGTGCTCATGGCGTAGCAAGAGAGAGAGAGAGAGAGAGCGAGCGAGCAAGAGAAGAACGTTAAGAAGAAGAGGTCCAAGGTAGACCTGGTGGCATGGTGGGAGTTACCCCTCACTCGCACTCGCTCAAATACTTTATCACAGAGGTATAGTTACACCCCCATACTCTCAATTACACAAATATCGAGCCTTTTATTTTCAATTGTTCCTTTTCACCTTCCATCTCTGTGGAGTACTTAATTTGCAAAGTATAAAAAAGCGGAACCGAGAGTACAGACTGAAAATAGAATGGGCCTGAATGGATTGCGAGCGACATAATACATAATAGCGCTGTCATGCGCTACGGTGCATAAATTGGGGTAGGCTCAAATGTGTATTGCTCAAAGAACAAATAAAACCTACAACTGTCAGCCCATTAGTATGGAATCTACAAATTAACAAGTGCCCAGGCAATCGTGTTTTGGGCCTCGATAAAATAATTAACAATTCCTTTGCAACGGGAATATTCCTTACAATTATCGAGAACACTATGATCAATTCAGCGAAAATAATTCGCATCAAACTTTCATACAGTTTGCCTGAAAATAAAATACGTATTTCTTTATACTTAGAACGAGGAACGCTGATTCCAAACACATTAATCTTATTACTAAGCAAGATGCATATGTAATATATATATAGATGCATAAGTAAAAAACATTGATACAGCTATCAGTGTCTATCAAATTCAAAGATAATTCACTCGCGCAGTGAATATGTCCGTTATTGAGCTCAGCCTATCGGATCACATCTCCAAGAGAAATGCTCGCCCCGTTCATGTTTCATGGAAACGCGTAAAATGGATTCATTCAAGGAAAATACGATACACTCCGCGTGCATCATGGCCATGGGACATGGGTTAGTGATTAGTGATTTAGTGAGTGGTCAAAGAGTAGGTATAATAAGAGGCGTCACTCCGGGCCACGGTGTAAGGCCGGTATTCATAGTCGCTACTTATTCTTAAGCAAATGCTTCAGCATTCGGCATCCTTTACTAGCTACTAGGTTAGTAGAGGACGCCGCATGCTTAAGCATTTGCTTGAGAATGAGTAGCGACTATGAATACCGGCCTAAGAAAGATAGGTGGACCGACTCTATCCCCACTCCTGTGATCTTAAAGAAAAAGTTACTTGTCCCACCTGCAGAGGGTATTAGTGTAACATGTGAACAATATCACGGTTACTTCCTTATGTTTCTTTTACAAGGGACTGCATACATTATTATTTAACCTTAAGAATGCGACAAGTAGCTAGAATAAAAAATAGAGAGTATTCTAAGAGCAAAGAAAAAAAGAAAACAGCCAAACTGTACAACAAATAAATAAATATTTGTATAATTGAAACAAAGTCTTAATGTGTGTTTGTTATAATATTATCCTAAGTATAATTTATCCTCGTAAAATAAGCATTTTACATAACGATAAATATTTGTTTGGTCGTTAACCGACTCTCATTTTCTCAGTTTAATTAATTTTAAAAGTTAAAATATTTTACTTTGCAAAACTTTTTATTGGAGGTGCATGAAGTCATTACAAATTTTGGAACCCACTTGGTATTAAGCACGTGATTATGGCACGGTGTAAAAGAAACATAAGGAAGTAAACGTGATATTGTTCACATTACAGTGGGTCCAGGGACAGTGTAGCCAATGTGTTCCTCGCCGCTGATTGGTGCCGCCATTTTCAGGCAACGTCTGGCAGCTCTTATGTATAGATCAGTATACATAATAAAGTATTCGAACTACAAGTCATACATTTATTTTTTAAGTATTTATTGAAGTATAATCAAATTATAATTATATGAGCTTTACTTATAAACATTTGTGTATCTACATATGTTTTTAATAATTATAAACTATATAATTATATAATTATATATAAATTATATATAATTATAAACTGATATAAACTATAAAATATTTATCTAAGTTTTCATTAATAAAATTAAATATTAAGTTTATACATACACGTCACTATATAAGACATGATTCCACGCTTTTCAAATATCGCGCGCGCCTGACCTGGCTGGAACTGAAAATGGCGGCTTCCGGCTCATTGGCCACACTGTCCCTGGACCCACTGTATACCTCCTCTTTGGAGTGGTGACTGGTGAGTCTTCAACGTAGCGTTTTCAATTTTCATGGACGTTCGAGAGGCCGTAGTAGTTAATACCGTAACGATACTTGAATAACTTACCTATAGAGATTACTGCGAATCGATTAATGAAACATGGTGTAGAATCAGTGTAAATAATATCAGCGAATATTAATTGACGCTCTAAGTCGGTGTGGCTATAACGGAAAGATGGCTGAGGAAGGGAAGAAGATATCGTTTGGCTTCGCCAAGTCCATTAGGAAGCCTGTTTTAAAGCAAACCCTGCCACAGGAACCGAAAAAGGTCGATTACATCGAGTGTCTCGATGAGAAGAGTATTAAAGTGATAGGGTAAACTAAAGAATAACACTTTGTAAACGCTTAACCTAAACTTAACTTATAACAAGATATAACCATCTATTTATTCGGAGAATAATGAATGTTGAAAAACGTTGTTGGTTTCAGCGAGGAGGAGAAGAAGGACGAACCTCTCGTTATTCCGTTGCTGGGTTCGAAAACCTGGCACGAAAGAATTGTTAACAGAATCGATGCCGACATCTTTGAACCGAAGACAAAGGAGAATGAAGAGAACGCTAACGTTAAGCAGGAAGAAGTGGACTTGACGAATGGAAGCGCGTCACCAAAGATAAAGCTAGAACCAGTAGAGATCGAGGAGATTAAAGTTGTTACTCTAGAAGAGCAAGCGGCTAAAGAAATAATCGCAGAACTTACTTCTAACGAGAAGCAAGAGACTGAAACAAAAACGCTGACCTTGCCGCTGGTAGATGATCAGGCGTTAAGGGGCAAAGACCAGGTAGGCCGTCGCACGTATATATATTATTTTTTATCCGAGCTATTTTATTATCCCACGCGCTACTGTATCTTTCTTTTCTTTAGTCTACGTTAGAGGACTATGAAAAAATCCCTGTCGATGCCTTTGGCGTAGCAATGTTACGGGGAATGGGATGGCAGCCAGGCAAGGGAATTGGTAAAAACGAAAAGTATGCGATTTACTGCGTTTAATATATGAATTACTGGGGAATAAATAAAGAACTTACTGTTACTGTTACTGTTACTGTTTCAGGCTTGTCTCAGCCGTTACGCCTGAGTTGCGTCCAAAAGGCATGGGCCTTGGGGCTGACAAAGTAACGCTACAAAAGCAGACTACGAATTCTAAGAAGCAAGAGGAGGAGCTTAAAATCGAGAAAGGAACATTCGTGAAAATCATCGCTGGGAAACAAAGCAACGCTTATGGTCAGATAGAAGGATTTGACGACGACGCTGGGAGACTTATAATCAAACTGGCCCTCGGAGGGAATACGATATCCGTGAACGAGTTCATGGTGCAGCCAGTAACCAGTTCCGAGTATTCGAAGAATGCAAAAGTTCTAAGTTAGTGTGGACAATCAGTTTGCATTAAGGGACTTTTAAAATGAGTAACAAAGCCGTCCTTACAATTATGTGGAGACAGTTAGAAAATATTGTATCGCGATACAACATAGTATGTTCTTGTACATTGCTTTTAAAAGTCCCTCCACCTTTTGCAAGAACCGCGATAATTATAGAAGTTGTAGCCTTTAGTATTTTATGGGGTTGATTTCAGATGCTAAGAAGTACGAAGAGTACAAAGACAAGGAGTCTAAAGAATCCAAGGAAAGCAAGCATAAAATAGTGAAAAAGCGAAAATCAACTTCTTCCGAATGCTCGGAGGGCAGGAAAAACGAGGAGAGGAGTAATATGGACGAGGAACAGAAGAAAGGTACAAAGCACGAGAGAAACAAGAGTGACAGAATAGACAGGAAATCAAAAAACCGCAAGAGGCACTCAGAGTCCGACAGCGATAACGATAGCGAGGACGGAAAAAGAAGGAAGCAGGGGAGGAGCAGGTCCGGTAGCAGCGATTCGTACAAATCAAAGAAATCGAAGAAATCAAAGAAGCACAAGAAGCAAGACAGCTCGCCAGAGAGGTCGAGTAAAAAGCATAAGAAGAAGGATAAAGAGCGGGAGAAAACGAGAGACAGGAAATCGAGGAGTCGCACGGAGAAACGGAAACACAAAAAACGGGGCAGGTCAAGATCTCGATCGTCCAGTAAACGATAACACTTTTTGGCCAATGTACCCTGTTATTTTACGTTTACGACGAGCTGTACAATTTTGTTTATACACATTTTCTAATAAAACTTATTTTTACAAGATCGTTTTTCTTGTTTGTAGTTGGCCATAAATTTTTAAGAACGTAACTGTACTTATGAAAATAATTACTCGAACTCGTACGAAATGCTGAGAAGTTTTCAAATAATTCAAATCAGTGCTGCTGATTAATAATTTAAAGATACGTCCATACTTCTACGACACTATCAAGGAAGATCTGTTTGGCGATACAACTTGCTTACGTAATCTTGACAAATTTGCAGAAAGCGCACCTAACCTGAAAAATTATCATGCTACGCGGAAGCATCGTGCAACGTGGATTGCGTACAATGTCGAGTACGTACTTTTACTTCTTCTCAAAATATTACAGTCGAAATGCACGGGACTGCGCTAAAGAACGTAGGTATTCGATCTTTCTAATATTCTTTTCAGCATTTCGCTTGGCGCTAGTACAGCTCGCGGTTGGCGATGACAAATCCACGAACGTAACGCAAGCGGTCTCGTTCATCGAACGCGCGAAACAACAGCAGGCTGATATTATCGCCCTACCCGAATGTTTCAATTCGCCGTATGGAATATGTAATGTTTTTCATCGCCTCTTTTTACACTAACTCGTTAAATTAAAATAATAGTAAAGAATCGTTATATATACTACATATTGAATAAATCACTTACGCTTACGGTTGAAAGCACAAAGTCGGCAGGCGGGGAGGGGGTGTCTAGTAAGACGAAGGAACTGGGATAAAATATTAAAATATTTCCATTTCTCTGCTGATTATCACATATCCACTTTCCACTATATTAAAAACTTGACGAGGTACTAACGAGGAAAACAGATGTTACTCAGTATTTGAGACAATTCGAGAGACTTTTCGTCGCAAGGGCTGCTCGCCGCTCGGTACGCAAGGTGCGTCTCGGCTCGCGCTTTCGAAAACTACTGAGGGAGTCATTGAGAAACGAACATTAATATAAACAAATTTTATTGAAAAAATTGATCTGAAAATTGGTCTAATTATTCTGAGTTAAATTTGTTAAATATTACGATATAAAGATGTCGATTGTAAATGTTTCTATTAGGTCACTTGACCACAGTGGAAAATTTGAATAACGCTCCCCTTCATTCACGATCGCGCTAATGTCTAGAATAATTTAAGGGTCTCAAATTAAAAATAATAATATCTATTTTACATCTCGTTACATGGAAAGATTGATATTCAATAAATAATTGAAGAGCTTGTGGAAGTCCTTGTGGAAAGCACTGTAAGTGCCAAAAATCAAAGTCTATACCGTAGTATCACCGTTGGCACGTAGAACATTTTCTGATGAATTTTCTTATTTTAATTTCTCTTAATAATTCAGCTGTTTCTGGTATTGCACCCGCACAAAAGAATTGCATTTATGGTTCCCATATGTGGCTGCACCTGCAATGAGAACAAGCAGTGTTAGTAAAATAAAGGACTTGAATGTTTCACTCCGCAGCACACTTTGCGAAATATGCCGAGAGCATCCCCAACGGGGAAACTAGCGTTGCGTTATCGGAAGCAGCCAGAAGGAATAACGTATACGTGATCGGTGGTACAATACCCGAAAGGGAAGCCGATAAATTGTACAACACATGCACCGTTTGGTCGCCGAACGGAACTCTGATAGCAAAGCACAGGAAGGTAAGCAGCTTTCCTTTTAAGAACAGCGGTGTGGAAATGGAAACTCGTTTTACACCGCTGCGGGAACAATGCCGTGGAATCGTCGGGAAAATCTATTTTCTTTTACTAAAATACATACCAATAGAAGTGAGGGTGATTTTTTTTTTTTTTTTTCTTTTTTCCGTTATCAGATGCATTTATTCGACATCGACATTAAGGGGAGAATTACATTCCGCGAGAGCGATGCGCTTAGTCCTGGCGGTTCGCTGACAATGTTCGAGGCGAAGGGCTGTAAAATAGGAGTTGGTATTTGCTACGATATCAGGTTCGAAGAAATGGCACGCCTTTATCGGAACAAAGGTAGGTAGGTAGCGTGGGTGAGCTATGATCGCACCGTTCGCGAACCACACTCTATAAATCTCCTATTATTGTCCATAACGAGCTCTCAGAAAGCATATAGCTATATGTATAACTAATATTTGTACGCGAAATCGATGATAAAATGAAGTTGAGCACGGACGAGAAATTGCGCAGTGGACGGAATTCAGTATGTTCATAATTCCCGTTTCTCTGGGTCAGGTTGCCAAATGCTGATATATCCAGCAGCATTCAACACGACCACCGGACCACTGCACTGGTCGTTGCTTCAGCGTTCCAGAGCAAATGACAATCAATTATACGTCGCTTGCGTATCGCCGGCTCGCGGCTCTCCACCCGGCTACGTCGCATGGGGCCATACCCAGTTAACCAACCCCTGGGGTGAAATTCTTCACGAGCTGGATGCCGCCGAGGGCATCATAGTCGCTGATATAGGTAATTGCCACTTTAGACCGTTACGCGATAGCCTGTCAACTTATTTCCACGCCTGGCAATTTATCGACGTTTCCTTCGCCGCTCGCCTCATCAAACTGCGAGGATATTTATTACCTTAATCCGATTTACATTAAGAAGATAAAGTCGATTGTCGACCCTGCAAAGAAGTTGCGTGAACTTTAGAATTTTTAGGCTCTTGAAACATCAGCATTTTTTTTCCTTCAGATCTAAAGGTCGTAGACGAGGTGAGAGCTCAAATACCGACGTTCTCTCAGAGGCGCACCGACCTGTACGACACTATTTGGAAAAACGGTTAATTTAATCACACTTTATCATTTTATAAGATATTTCCATGCAGATTTTTCACATTTCTACGTAATAAAACATCAAGCAAACGATCAGTGTCGTCGCGGTTATTTTTAGTTTAAGATTTTTAGCACTTATTTAGGTATTTCATTGCTGGTTACATTTCTATATTCTACACATCAATGATCTGACACTGATTTTTTATAAATGAAAGAAGAGCATCTTTAAGTATATTTAATATATGTATCAAGATAATTAAGTATTATTAAGTTAGAATTATATTCTGAAATAGCTATGTTGAATGTGTTTTCTTTACTTTATTAAACTTACCTAGGCGTCGCGACTGAAAAAAGCTTGAGACACACTGTGCTAGTGCTATATGTAGAAACTAGAAGTAGTAAAAGTTATAACTTACGCGCCCACAAACACTACCACAGGATGCTAAAAAAGTAAGGACGCAATAAAGCACACTGACTCGCCATCGTTTCCAATATCTTTAATATCGATCGAATAAAGTATTATAATCTGTAATGGGTTCAGAATGGTTAACCATACATAAAAGGCCCCTCGATGATAAGACGGTGTAATCGCAATCAAAGGTAGTTACGTATCATAGCAATATTAAATCTATCGTCTAAATATTTACATTGAAATACATTGATAATCCTCTTTACATGTAAACGTTAATTCGAAGTTCAAGCTTAGAGAAATTGGTCGATTAATGTTGATCATTCGATAGACAGTGTCTCGACGTTAAGTCAAAGGAGCAAAAATACGACGGCGCTAAACAGTTTGAAAAACGCTCCGGCGCGGCGGCTCGCCAGCCGGAAAAGTCTGCGCTCCCCGCCACCTTTCCGGCGGCAAACTTTCCGACCGAACTTTCAGAAATTACATTTCCTCCGGTGGCTTTTTGTCTATCGTTCTTATTGCGCGCGTTACTTTCTTTGCCAGAAGGGCTCCTTGGAGGGCAGGGGGGAAACAGATCGATTCGAGCGACGATGGTCGTCGAACGATAGGTATTAGGTACCCGCTGCGCGCCGCGCCCTAAAAGTCAAGCGATCCGGAATCATAATGCTCCCGTGAACAGCTTCGCTCCAGATTTATCGCTAACGATCCGCGCGATCAACGGCATTTAAACTTTACTCCGAAACAGAAATAAACACACTACCTATTACTCTGTCTTAAAAGCCAACCGCCCCGTCTCCAAACGAACCGTCGCTCCTACCCTACCCTACACCCTTATCGTTGCTTTCTTTTTTTACTTTAAATCTGCAATGCAACTATTTACAATTCAAATTCGCCGGGAGCATCCATCGAATGGACATTCGACAGCCCTCTATACCTAAATACGCAATGAACGGGAAACTACCTATCGTGGCCTCCGACCTCCGACCTCCGACCTCCGACATCCCGATTCGAAGCTCCGAGTGCCGTTTCGTTGCGCGTCAGACGTCACGTCCTCAGACAAGCCATATGATTTTTAAGAAAATCAACCAGCGTTCGCTTCCAATTTCTTTCCGGTCGGGGAAACGCAACGGATGCTCCGCGGCCTGATAAACGACAAGCAAAAGGATACGGATTTAGACTATTGTCGCGGAATTATTCACTGGACTTTAAGCTCGAACTGGACTCGGACGCGCATCCGTTGTAGATGATTAATTAATACCCTGTACGACGAGCAGAGGACCTTAAATTAACAGCAATTCCTTCGACAGATCTCTTGAGTAGCGCGCAGTGTCAGCGTTCCTGCATCGTTTAATTAAAATCAGAACGTATGAAATATGCGAGATGCCTTTTTCACGAGCAAAGGAAACCGATTAATCATGGAAGTTGGAACTGAGGCAGAAAGATTTACCGAGGATGAAAATGCCAGCTGGTGTATCGCATAAATCAGAATAAATGCTCGTCGTTTGAGAAAACTTTGAAACTCCGACTTAACAACGCCACTAATTAAAAAGTTCCGATACCTACTATTCATCGTCAGTAAAATGTCACTGGTAAAATTGTATCGTTAAAACATTATTGCTCCTAGATGACACTCGAGTGTACACGTTCAATTTTCCGCGGCAGGGGATCAACGTGTAAAAAGTTAAAAACCTTGAAGCATCTGCGTTCCGCAAATCTGTGTGGGTGTAGAAATTAAATGAGAAAATCAGGAGAAAACAGCGTCGAAGCGATTTCTTTGGTACTTTATTTCCGACCTAGGTATTCCTACCTCCGGGCAGAGTTGGGCATTAACTAAATAAAAAGTTATTTAAATAACAGTAAATTTTTCCACGTCGAATAAAGTTTATCTCTTATTCGTCATTCGAAAATTTATTTAAATAAAAATTTTGCCCATCTCTGCCTCCAGGCAAAGCGAACTGCCATCGATCTTTCCAATATAGAATGTTCTTTATAAAAGTTGACACTGTAATTTGACGTAGGTACCTACCTACCACGTCTGCTTGTGGATTTCTCTGGAAACGCATTTCGATTCCAAATTCTTTTAACTGAATTTCCTATTTTAAATGACGTATACTATATGTATAGGTACATTCTGTACCAATGTTTTCGCAGTCACAGTCTCGAGAAGGAGTTTCGCGTGGCCTTAAAACGCGAGTATGTATTACCTAACACTTTGGGGACGGATGTCGGGGCATTCCTGGCAATGGGTATCTTCTTTCGTTCTTTTGGCCAACGCGGAGACTTTTGGTCCGGCAACGTACTTTTCCTGCCAAAACTTGAATTCTCATACACGGAATAAGTATTTTAAAAAAAGCTTCGCGTAAGTTCGCTTGGAAATTGTACCAAAGCCGGCAATGTGATTTTCCCTTTTCCTGGGAATCTGTTAAAATTCCACTCTCCACTATTTGCTCGTCACTGCGAAAGTCTCGTTTGCCAGGTAAACCGCGGGACGCTTAATTTTTTGCGGAGCCCGAGTTAACGAGAGACCGTTTACGCTGGAGCGGCGGGAAAGCGGGCGGACAATTTCCAGAGCTGTGAATGCGAAAACATCGAGGCTCGCGACAGCCGTGGACGGGCCCCGTTTCTTTTCTTACTTTGCCGCGGAGTGTGAACGAATTAAAATCGCTGTGCGCCGAGCGGACGGGTGCTCGACATTCGCGAGGCGGAAACGCGAGAATTGTGTACGCGCGCGGTTACCTCGATCTGCGCGGTTTCCGCCACCGTGAAATTTAATTGTTCCGTCGTTTAATTGCAACGTCACCACCTCGGTCGGGGAAGAGAGCTAAGCTCTCGAAAACTGCACTTTATTGTAATTTCGATGTGATCGTAAATCGTAACAACGTGCGTAGAAAGCTTGGCGATGAAAAAATTCATGTGCCATTTAACGTACCCTTGAACGTACACACGCCCACGCCGCGCGCTGCCACCTCTGCAATTCAAATCGCTCGAACGCGCGTGGCGAAAAGAATGGAAATCGCTGCCACCCGAAATGTAGATTCGTTGTACGGTTAATAGAGTCAGGGACGATATACCCTGGCGCGAAAAATTCCGCTCGTGAATTCGAATTAAGTATGCGCTCTTCCGTGACTTCGTAACAATTTTCGGATTTCAATTTCGCCAAGCGTACACGCGTCTACCGAGCCTAACAAACGGGCTGGATATAAATTCGAATTATACACGGAATAGTGGCTATTCGTCCGCAGTTTCAACCTTTCAACCTAGGTATTTGCGCGAACAATGTGACTCGGTGGCGGACACAATTCGGTCGATCGTTGAGCAGTGCTCGCTCTCCAATCACGTTTCCGGGGTGTAAGTAACAATCGAATAGGGGCCGTTCCGGGAGAATCTACATCTACACTGAACCTCAACAGTGTAATTGAATCACACCGTATCGAGTATTTTTCTGACTTTAATGTGTATGAATTATCGCAGAAGGGGAAGGAGAAATCCTAATACCTACCAAGAATTCAGTGATACATATACTGCTGGCAACTATTCTTTGCCGATCGGTCAGGCGAAAAGTTCAACGAAATTCATGTCAAGTAAACCATGTCAGTGTATCATCTGATATATAGACGGTATTGTTTTAAATTTTCAATTATTAGTTAAGAAGAGGACAAACAGGGGACAAATTTTATAGCCAAATGAGTTTTCTAAAGTTGTATGTAAATCTCGTGTAGGTATTGAAATTGTTTTCTCTGTCTTAGGTATTTACTTCTTACATGATCTTTAGGAAGATTGTATATGCCTTTTCGTAGGCATTTATGTTTCGCCCAGTGGCAGACGAATGTTCGCTGAGCCAGATGAGCGTTCACGGTTCGAAATTTTGAATAGCATTTTATGTATCTGGGGCTGGATCTGTAGGACACATCGAGCCCAAGGTCCGCAGCTTGACACCATTAATTCGCCCGGCACGGTACAGTACCAAATAATATTCAACGTTGTTGAACCGAGGCAGACGGTCCAATCGCGCTCCATGATTGGCCATGATTGCGCCAGCAATCAAGCCTGATAGTTACTGGAAAGAAGCGCGCAAAGATTACAGCAAGTGAAAACGCTGCCGCAGCGTGTCCGCGGGAAATATGGTCACGTACGCCGAGGAATGGCCCCCGTCGGTGACGACGTCGGCATGTCGGCAACGCGCAACGCGGGAAGAAAGAGGCTCGTTAATGAGCGCGGCGTTCCAACGAAAGTGTACGTACTACTACGTAATATCGTAATATGTGATATATTAAAATTGAGTCCGCTGCAACCCTCTTTTTACTTAAAACACTATGTACATATTCAATGGGATATTAATACTAGATTTAATTGAGCATGTGCCTATACTCAATCGATATCTTCCTGACTTCCTCGCTCGACGGGGATGCTCGGCGCTCGAGCGCGCCTGTCAATTAAAATACTTCGAGTACAGAAATATGGAGCGCGTCAATGGTAACTTCTAATCTCTCCCTCGCTTCTCTTTTGGTAGCTAAATATCTCTTCGCTCCGGGAGAGTCCTGCCCGCCACCACCTGCCAGTCCCACGAGTATGTACAGATCGGTATGTGCATCGCGTAATATTTGTACACGTAGAAAATACGTACTCGCTGTCCCGCCACGGGCACCCAACATTGAAGACGGTATCAGCAAAACGTACTTTTACCTATCCTATACATACATATGTATACACTCATTGTCGGAAATCGAGTGCCTTGCTTTTGTTTCTTTTCTTCCGTTTATTCGCGGAGTCCATTATTTGGAGTTGGGTACACTTGTTTCCGAGAAGCTTGTTGTTATCGTTCGAAGGAGTCCTCGTAGGTTTGCTTTCCTTCCGAGGCGTGTCATCTCTCCCGGGAATGATATGTTCGGCCGTCGGAAACGCGTAGCCGTAGGCCGTCGAACGAATGGATGGATCCCAACATTCCCAACCTCCAGTTTTCCTTTCGATCTCCCTCTTTCTCGACGCGTTCGCGGCTCTAGAACGGCGAATTTTGAGAAACATCTTACGTGCTTGTGACTGGACCGTCGGGAATCAGAGCACACAAGACTTTTCAGAAGTCGCGTGATTTTGGGGGACTTTCTGCGCTTTTAGGTATATTTAGTATATTTACTCAGTGGCGCACTCAGGATTTAATCTTCGGCGAGCCGAGTTGATGGGGATAAAAGTATTTTTAATGCAAATTTAATGAAATTCATTGGGTGAATATGAAAGTTTTTACAAAGCCCCCTGGGTGCGCCACTGTATTTACTTGAAGATCTTATTTCTCGGAGCAATGGTTCCCAGTGATTCAATGCGCCAAATCTTCTAAATATAAAGTTCGATCATAGTTGAGCGTTAACGTTCATCACGGTAATTTATTTGATAATTATAGTCGCATAACAAGTCTCTAGGATTGAGAGCCAGTGGTTCGGGTGGAGCTCGGTTAATTGCGTGATACGGATAATTTCGTGGTAGGTGAAACGAAGCTGTGGCCAGGTGCCGTTCACATAATTCTGCTAAAAGAAATCCGATTGTCCATCGATTCACTCGTGTAATCTGCAAATGAAACTATGAAACCGTGAAAGTGATGGGAGCGCAACAGAAACGATTCTGATCATTAAGGGATTAGGGCAACTAAGAAGATTGCTTGATAATCTTACTCTCGTCAAATCAAACGTTATATCTGTATAGTCACGTTATAGCATTAGCCCTTAACTGGTGACGAATTACTTTTCCTATATGTTCCTTCTTTTCATTCCACCTTCTTTTGCAATAGGTATGTCGCTACACGAAGGCAACTTTCAGTGGTTTTCAACAAAACGTGCATCGTACCATTTCAAATATGTAATAAAGTCACTAATAAAGTCACTCCAGCTATGTTAAAAATAAGTTTAGGCTTGTCAATGTGAAATTAATAAACAGGTGTCTATGTCTATGAGACTGCACGTGACCGTTTATGTGAGAAAGTGGGACGTCACGGGTAAAGGGGTTAAAGCGTTCCGTTAGCTCCAAGTGATCAAGAATTGACCCGTCGCGTCACCCCGCTACGTCGCGCATTTAAGGTCTGCGCACACATATCCGTTCCGTGTCAGAGGGGCGTGGAGGGTCTCTTCTTCTTACCACTGGCAGTGGCACGCCGGAACGGATATGTGTGCGCAGACCATTATTTTCATTCCCGACATCGCGGAGTTAATCGAGCCCCAAACGCGTCAGAAAACAACCCCGTAAGCTCGGTTCACACCGCGACAGACGCCAAGTCTCGCACACCCACCGTTCATCAATTCCACGCAATCAAGTTTCGTGTCGGCATCGAGACGATCGGATGAAACCGGTCACGGGCTCGCTGATTAAAATCTTGCCAGACGTCACTCTGTCCAAAAAGGTCTGGAAAAGGTCTCGAAGGTGACGATCCACTGGACCGCGAGTCTTAGGGCTAAGCCTTGAAAGTGAGGAACCGTCGAGGCGTAAAGCTCGGCATTTAACGAACCCCCAACCATTCCATCCGATGATCTCGACCGGGCCTATCGACGAAAGGACACTCGACGGGTCTTCTCAACGCTCGTCATCGATGAACGACCGTTCCCTCGCACCGCGCCTCGTGGCCTCGTTATCACATCTTTGCTATCACGCGAATGAAAAAATAAAACTTTCTCAGATACGACTCCAGGTCGCCACCCTCGGAGGGTGAATTTTACACTTGCACGCCATCGCCTGCTGGCTATGAAACGCCTCGTTCGCCCTAAGATAACATCGTTATCGGGAACTCTCGTCGAGGCGTAGTGACGTTTTCTCGAGAACAACACCTAAGCAACTGCGATCAGCGTCGCTGGCTGCTGGCTCCCGGCTCCCCTGATATCGTTCTCTGGAGTACCTACTCTCGGAAATAGTATGTAAGAAACGAGCTATTGGCTGGCCTAATTCGTGTCGTCGCAGCGCTTTCACCCTTTTTGCGACTTTTACGATTATAACTAACAAGTTGTAGGTACAAAAGAAATAAATATTTTATTGTTTAGTGGCTATTAAGATCGATTAAGCCGCGTTCAAATTCGTCAAGCTACCTACTTGGCTTCAAGTCGCTTGAATTCAAGTGACTTTTCAAACTACTCTACCAACATCATCTAGTTATTTACTTGACTGGAAATATCCTTTCTGGTTTCTTTCAACTTTCAAGCGAAGTAGAAACTTGAAGTCTTTCAACGTTACTTGACTTGAAATACAACTTGAATAGTGTGAACGCTCCTGAGTCGCTTGAAGTAGGTATGCTTGACTGCCTATTGTTTTTGAAAACTGAGTTTTTAATCATAAAACAATAGCTAAGGATAGGTGGAGTAACCACCTGCTTGTACTACTTGCTTCGACTAAAATGTTCAAAGTAAATTGAGGGCAGCTGACACTACCGAACACAAACTTGCAGTCAGTGTACTTGAAGTCAAGTATACCACTTGACTAACGTGAACGAGACTTTACGTTTCAATGCAAATCCAAGGTGGCGGCTAAAGGAAGACAGAAACGTTCTTGCGGTTCTACGCTATTAACTAAAAAAGAAAGCGGCGATTAGCAAGATCTTGCAAATTAGAACGAAAACGGTCCCAGAGGGCGAGCCGCGAGCCTCGCTCCTCTTCCCTCCTGGACCCGCCTCGCGGGAGCAACAAACGTGTCGTTTCATCGCTAGCAGGCCACACCGTACCTTCCCCTAACCCTGGTGACCCGTGTTCGCCGCAAATGACACTGCCAGAGGCCGAATCACGTGGACGAGCCGACGACGGTCGTGCTCGTGCCGTCGCGCCGTCGCCGATCCCCTCGCGAGAACTAGAGCGCCTTCAGCAGGCCGATCAAGCCGAGCAGCCAGATCGTGCCCTGCTCCTCGATCCTCGACGATCCCGCGGCAATGATCAGGTCCGGCCCGGTCCAGTCCACGTCCGTGTCGTCCAGGCACTCGAACTCGCAGCAACGCTCGCCGACTCGAAACCTCTTGCATTTCTGCGGCAGAGAAGATCGATCGCCGGTCAATTGCCATTCAACAAAGCTTCAACACCCCCGCGGGAATCCGGGCCAAGTGCAGCGGAATTCAATAGAGAAATATGGCGAAAGGATTGGGAGGATCGAGGGAAGGAGACAACTGACGATGACGGCGAGGTGGGGCTGCACTCTGTGAATGGTAATTTATAGATTTTCAGAGAATCGTGTTCATCCGCTCTTTTAATGGGTTTTTTGGCGGAAGGGGCTTGAGGTTGTCAGAGTTGTCTGTCATTGGAGGGTTCGTTGTAGGGAGGATTATAGGATAAGTGTGTCTTTCATACCTACTTACATAGGTATACATATTCTAAGTGATGGTTGTTGAATGTTTGGGTAAGAAAGTTCACGTGTTAAAATACAGTTACTTGGGAAAATATCTGGCCAAACTGTACGTAACATAGGTAGGTATGTAGGTACATATTTGAAAGAGGACTTTAAATCGAGGTCGAAGTAAGAATTCCCGATTCTAATCCGCATTTTATGCTGGAAACTGGGGGAACATTCACAGGTTTTTATAACATTTCCCGATATACCTAATATAAAAATTAACATTTTGCCTCTTTTTTCACTATATCTACTACAAGTGTGAAAGTGCATAAAATTTTTGCCCTCTTCCTTCTTTGACCCTTCGTGATTACACGGGGTGTATCGCACCCCAGGATATGTGTTTGCCGATATTTCTGTAAATTTTAACCAAAAAGTCGCTTTTATACACAACTATTTTTTCAACTACAAACTTCAACATATCAAAATTTACATTTCTAGAAAAAGACTATTAGAGCATGATTGTACGAGTATTGCGAATGCTCAATTATCAGTGAAAGGTTAAAAGATTCAAAAATATATGTGATAATAAAGGATTACAGCGCTCCAATAACCCCATTGCTTTCTTTCGCCGCTACATACACCCACCAACTCCTCCAGGGGATGCCTAAAATCTGCCAGAAAAGTCGGTTTCTTGAAAGGAAGGAACACCCGACACCCAATAAGTATTCATCCGAGACTCTCCTTTCAATTCCTCGAACTGGAGCGGAGTGTTCAGAGCCGCCCATTGTAGAAGCATCCTGCACTATCAATCACATCTGCCCGCATCGGTGTGTTTACACGGCCGTCCGTCAATGCTCGCTCGACACACGTTAATGCAGGGGGTAAAATATCGATGTCGAGTCGCTCGTTCGTCCAGGAGCATAATGTTTCCGGGCCGGCAGCCCTCAAGAGAGAAGTCGAGTGGTAACACACAAACGCACACACACCCCGACACCTACACCTACGGATACTTGGCTCGGAGCCTGCACTTTGCTTTTCACGCTGCAGCCCCGTACCTATTCAGAGGCAGATCAGATCCTCGGGACGTCGATGGATTGTCAGACTCCGTACAGCAAGAGAATAAAAATATACGGAACGAATCAAACCCTGGCCGGCTGTGGCATTTCTACTTTAAATTCGGAGCCGATTTTCTCGAAAATCAAGCGCGATATCAAAAAAGGTATTCTTGCTTTTCGACTTATAACAAGTAAATGAGCCGAGAAAAAGGAATAAAATTTTTTGATATCGCGCTTCATTTTCGAGAAAATCGACTTTGATTTCCTACACGTTGCGTCCAGTCGCGTATAGGAAAACCTACCTATTTACCTTTAGCGATCCCGCGTCCCTGTTTCCTCGTGGGTTATCCCTCTCGATGCTACTCCGCAGTTCGCAGTGCGGAGAAAATGCTCGCTTTTCCTCCCCACGGCGCACAGTGGGCCGGATTCACATAGTTTGCGCCATTTGGGTCTTTTTTTTAACATATCGGAATGAAATTTACGCCAAAAAATAGGAAAAAATTATTCCTTTCTAATGATGTATAATTTAATTTTTTATTTATTTACTTATTTATTTATTTTTCAAAATTTTTAACTAATTTTTGATAAAAAAAAATTTAATTGTGTTTATTTGGTACCTTATTTAATGCCCTTTTCAGTGCTTTAAATGGAATGTTCGGGAAACTTTTCATTTCCAAGTTATAAGCAAAAATCGAATAATAAATGAATGCAACCAAATATCGCTTTGTTGAAATTAAAGACCAATCTTTTGCGCTAAACATCATCTTCTAACAGTAATTAATGTAAATAATGTATTGAAAAATAATTCTGAATATAGTGAAGAAATTTGCGATGTTTTTTAAATTTGACAAAGAATATCTTTCAAGTCCCAACGAATCCCAACTTCTAACCAATTGGAATATTTTCAGTACACCTTCCTCTACATGATTATGTAAAAACCACATCCTACTTCGTCCTACTTTACAAATTATTACTGTTTAAAGCGCGTCGCGTCCGATATCGGGACTCCGCGAGACATGCAGACACTCCCCTAAGGATTTGTTTAGATTATAATCACATGAAATTGTTTATACTATGGTGCAGATAAGGCTTTGACAAAGTTCTGGATTTTCTGTCTGCAGTCAGTTGAAACAGTACCATCAGAGACTGCACAGTGTGACATTCGAAGCATTTTTGCATAATATTTGAACGTTACGCTCTAGTTTTCTTTCGTTTTAGACAATTTTAGTTTTGCCTTGTGCAGTTGATATTTAGTGTGCATAATATATATGTTTATCTTATATTTTTTTAAGTTTATCAGTGAAGTTCATCAGTGAAGTTTATATTTAAGTTTTGTTTTCTTACATTTATATTACATTTCATTTTACACATATTTGGTAAGTACGAAAGCTCTTACACATTTTCTTGGGTATTTTATAGCATTCAACCGCATTCCGCATTTCCTTTTTTTTATTCAGATATTAGTTATTTAACGATAATGGAGGCTTTCCGCACACACCAAGACTTGTTCTTCACACTAAAAGATTCGTCCAAAGCCCTGAAGGACTATGTATTTTTACATCATATTATATGTGAGAAAATCGTTATTTCATCACAAAGTTCAGACGCACTAAAAACCAGGTTAAAAAAATATGTGTAAAATGAAATGTAATATAAATGTAAGAAAACAAAACTTAAATATAAACTTCACTGATGAACTTCACTGATAAACTTAAAAATATATAAGATAAACATATATATTATGCACACTAAATATCAACTGTACAGGGCAAAACTAAAATTGTCTAAAACGAAAGAAAACTAGAGCGTAACGTTCAAATATTATGCAAAAATGCTTCGAATGTCACACTGTGCAGTCTCTGATGGTACTGTTTCAACTGACTGCAGACAGAAAATCCAGAACTTTGTCAAAGCCTTATCTGCACCATAGTATAAACAATTTCATGTGATTATAATCTAAACAAATCCTTAGGGGAGTGTCTGCGTGTCTCGCGGAGTCCCGATATCGGACGCGACGCGCTTTAAACAGTAATAATTTGTAAAGTAGGACGAAGTAGGATGTGGTTTTTACATAATCATGTAGAGGAAGGTGTACTGAAAATATTCCAATTGGTTAGAAGTTGGGATTTGTTGGGACTTGAAAGATATTCTTTGTCAAATTTAAAAAACATCGCAAATTTCTTCACTATATTCAGAATTATTTTTCAATACATTATTTACATTAATTACTGTTAGAAGATGGTGTTTAGCGCAAAAGATTGGTCTTTAATTTCAACAAAGCGATATTTGGTTGCATTCATTTATTATTCGATTTTTGCTTATAACTTGGAAATGAAAAGTTTCCCGAACATTCCATTTAAAGCACTGAAAGGGGCATTAAATAAGGTACCAAATAAACACAATTAAATTTTTTTTTATCAAAAATTAGTTAAAAATTTTGAAAAATAAATAAATAAATAAATAAATAAAAAATTAAATTATACATCATTAGAAAGGAATAATTTTTTCCTATTTTTTGGCGTAAATTTCATTCCGATATGTTAAAAAAAAGACCCAAATGGCGCAAACTATGTGAATCCGGCCCACTGTGCGGCGCGGCGTAGGTAGAGAAAAGGGAGCGTAAATCAATGTGTAGAGGTGAAGGGATATTTCCAGAGTTTCCGAAGCGAATCTAATTAACCCCAAAGCCTGGGTGTTTCTCTTTTCAGCAAATTACTTTGTGATTGAATTGCAGGGTGGCTGCATGGACCGACATATTCCAAATGACAGCGTTAATGGGTTAATTACCCCCGCTTGTATGGCTCGCGGAGCAAGCGGTAAATCTAATTTCAAGCTGAAAACCCAGCGAACGAAGGGTCCCGCTAAACGGGTAACGGGTATGTATCCCGATGGAAATGTATAGCGCGGGCGCAATATCGCGCAGCGCTCTGTTTTCGTTGAAGCCGGCACGAAAAGACGCGGCTAAGAACACGGGGTTCAACGAAATCCAACAGCGCCGCGGGTACCTATACATATACCGCGGGTATCGTGCAAGCGTACCGGCCCGGCCCGGCGCGGCGCGGGCGCCACGGGTGACTTCTGCATCGGCACACGCAACAGCCTCGCCGTTTTCTTGTTAACGACCGAAAGATATTGTAATTTTGTAATTGCCATGCCGGTGGGATTAGCATGAACGTCGTCGCATGCGAGCCAAAGGGGTGGCCTGAATATCGAGGAACGAGGTCCGAGGACGGGGCGCGTGCTACGCGGTCCCAGCGGTCCGCGGCGTTCGAACGGAAGTTGACGATTCCAACCAGCCGAGACACGAGCCCGACGCAGAAATCTGTGACACATTTCTTCTTTGAACAAAGAAGAACGAGGGGAAGGGAACGCGAATAGGTACGCGATGTTTCACGACCGAGTCACTTTCTTCTTTTTTTAAATAAAATTGTGCGCCTTTTATATTCTCAATGTGTAGTCAATTCTCAGATTAAGGGGAACATACGCCGATGGAAACTGACGTCATTTTAGACTTTTTTTTTATAAAAAGTGTCAGCATTATTGAGTTCCTAATTTTTTTTATTAATTATGTTACATCTTTGGCTATAATACTTGATTTTCTGGATGAAAAAGTATTAGTCTTGTAATATAGAGTTGTAGAGGCTACTTCCAAATGTGTTATTCACTACAGCGATTTCCGGTAGGCAAAAAGCAAATTAGTTTTTTAAAATATATTAGCAAATGCTGTTTTTGGCAGGGTCGATTTAGAAAAAGTTAACTTTTAAAGAGATGACTGCACTCTGAATGAAACATGAAATCTTGCCATTGAATGCAATAGAAAAGAAACTATGAATCAAATAAAAAATCCGCCCCGTCAAAACTGCGTGGGACAAAATAAAATTCATAAGATCAATGAAAATAACATTTATCGACCAAGTTCAGATTTGGACAGTTTAGGTACCATTATAAAATTTTGCCAAGTATTAGAACTTAGAAGTGACGAATAATGAAAAAAAAATCTGTCACTATATTTCGCTCCACCCTACTATAGGTAGGTACATGCGGTACGCCTCTAGGTATTGCCACGTGCGCGGCATATCGATCTTACACGTTGTCCACGCAAACACTGGAATTGCGTCTGAAATTGAATTTGCGCCACTGAACGTACCTACTGCGCTCGCGTTTCGACAGCGATTCTTGAAAAACGTCTAGGTACCAGCGAAATCGCACAATCTCACGGTACCTACACGTGTGATCCCCCTACCGAAAATAGGATTATATACAATATACATCGTCGGTTCAGCTGAGAAACAGGAAACCCGATAGAAGTATACATACACTAACCATTACCTACATAATATTTTCCACCGTGCTCCTTGGAATTAATACCGCGTTATTAAACATTGACCTTTGCCCAACTCCAACTTCCCCTGTTCTTGCACGAGAGTAATTATTCTAGAACGAGTCGCCAACTTCCAACGTGTATTTCGAAATTTTCCACAATACCGTGATTGGTCCGTGTACAAAAATCTGGCAGTAGGTAGGTACTTTATCGAGGCTTATTGCTGGCTTTATTTCAAACTTTCGAAACTTTTCAAATACGAGCCTGCAGCAGAGTTTCCAATCTAAGCACGTAAACAAAATACTGGGGTAGAAATTCCGTGCCCCAGGGAGAGAGAGAGAATTGCTGCAAAGACATGCAATATTGTCGTGCCCGGTGAACAAGGCTAGCGGGATCAATTTCATGCAAATGTCCGACGTCTCTCGCTCCGGAACGGAAGCTCAGAAAATACGTCGGTTACCGAGGCGTAGTGAAAAATCTCATTAGGGGATCAGCGATGTCGCATCAAGTGAAAGAAAATTCAATAAAGCGATTAGCAGCGCCGGCAATCGTGTTACAATTCGTAAATAAGTTAACCTTCCGTTTACGGAAATATCCACCGCGGAAGCTCCTTTAATTGAACCTAGCCATGCAGAAAGCTAGCAACCCCCAATCATCTGAAACTGAGTTTTAAAAGTAGATTTATTTCTATCGGGCTTATTTTATTTCTTGTTATTGTTTTAGAAGGGTTTTTAATGGGTTATTTAATAGTGAATATATAATATATAATATCTATTATTTTAAATTCTCTGTAGCTTTTGTTCTTTAAGTCTAAAATGAAACTATGGTTTGATAGTTTTAATAATTTCTTGCAAAATAAAGATCACAAAATTATGGGATCCATACTGCGTTTAACACTAATTTTTTGACACTTTAAGGGTTGGTAGCTAACTAAATAAACCCAATTGGTCCCTGAAGGGAAAAAGTAGCCGCCACGGTTGTCTGTGATTCAACGAATTTGTGTCCATTATGATAACTATGTATTCGTTCCAGAATACACTTGAGTGTACCGTTCCCTCGCGAGCCATTCGAAGTAATTATATGTAGGTATAGAAGGACGTACGGAATCGAAGGTAAAGCGTGCAAACTTTCGTTTATTACTTAAACGTTTCTGAAAGGGCTGAAAGGGCTGAAAGGTTCGCCCAAAGGTTCGCGGTTCTAATTAGCATTGGTTAAGCAATCAAAAGTGTTGACTTTTCTAGACCATTTCACCACATTCCAGGCTTCCGACTTGATCCGCACCGCCGCACAGCTTTTAGCTGAAAGCTCCGTGTCCGAAAGCTTTTCATGCTCATCGTCTAAGCTTAAAGGAAGCTGAAGAACTTTGTAACTTCACATTTTTCATTGAAACGCGAATGCCTGGAACAGGCACGAGCACTGTGCGATTGGCATAAAACTCACGAAATGGCAGACATCCCGTGGATTGGTAGCATTTGAAATTCAGAAGGCGGCCAAGTTACACGGAACATCGACCCGTCTATGTATTTACGAGTTCTCGCTGGGAAAACATCGTTTCCATTTTCGCAGCCGGAAACGCGACGTCCTGGACGGATTATAGGTAGAGTCGTGTTGGCGCGATCGAGGCTAACAACTGCCCGCGGCACGCACCGCCGAGACGCTTTGTCTCTGACAAATGTTCCCCGCGATCGAAGATAATTTTTAATAAACGACGTGTCGAGGTGAACCCTCTGGTCCATTCAGGAAACGCTCGCCCGTCTGTTAAACCGTGAAATGCAAACCGAGCAAGTTTCTCAAGTGGCGCTTTGACGAATGAAAAGTTGACTAATGGGGACAGCGAAATGGTACACTGTGCCGACCAAGAGGGAGATTAAAATTATGACGTCCCTTTCGTATTTACTGCACAAACACGAAGGAACGCCTACGCTTAGTCTCGAAACTCGTTGCCCCCAGCGGGCAGGTTCGATTTACTTCGCTTGAAATAGGTAGATACGAACGAGGAAAATTGAAATGCAAAATCCAACCGCGAGCGTGACACTTTAGATGGAAAGTTTGATAGCTAGATTACGTGCATTGATTTCGTGGGAAACTTCCACGAGCACGAGGCAAAATTCCTTTTGCGGAAAGGATTACGTGCCTTTCTGCTGCACCGTTTGCGGCAGGTACCTAAACGCACTCGAGGTATGGTATTACAGATCACTGAACGGGTCCCCCCCCCCCCCCCCCCCAGCCTGACGACTTGACAAGAACTTGATTTTTCGCGAATTAAAATGAGAAACAAGTATTGCAAGTTTGTAGCTTTATTCTATCACCTTTTAAGACTATAAAACAATGTTGTCTGAGGAAAAATATGCATTTATAGTGGAATTCGAGTATCGCGAAGAGAACAATATCCATCCGGATGCCAGACCTGATTGTCAAGAAACCAAAAGTCCGATTCGCTTGAAATATATCAGGTACACCGTATAGGTACTCGGTAGACGTTACTGTATCGTTCGTACTAGAATTTTGCAAATATTTGCTAAATCGAATTAGTACGTTCAGCAAAACCATAATTTTTTTGCTAAAATTAATGAAATATTTTGTGAAATGGATATTTTTACTTGCAAAAAAATTCTGGTCTTAAAATCTGATAGAATAAAGCTGCGAACTTGCCATACCTAGGTACTTGCTTCTGTCTTTAATTCCCGAAAAATTAAATTTTTTTCACCCGTCACTCCAGGACCCCTACTATAAATACCATTTGATCGGCTATGAATACATGGAGAGTGATCTGCAAAGAATTGCTCACCGATCAAATTTTCTCTCTTCGAATCCCGTTAATCTACCAACAGGCAGCGAGCTCACTCTTCGATCGTTAAATAGTCGCGTCGCCGCGAGTTTCCCCGTTTCCCGCCGCTGTTCATGAATATCGCATAAGGACTCGCAGGAAGCTGCGTGTGTACCAATAGAGCCTTGTATTAGGCAATTAGACGGAATTGCCCGAAACGGAAACGGCCGAGAATGATGGTCGCGGGCGTAATTCCAAGACGTTCGAGCGATAATAGAATTTCCTGCTGGCGGTAATTGATTCCTGGAGCAAACTTTAATGAGCTGCTCCGTCTAGGGCCGGTGAAAAATAGTCGTGAAGAGGCGAGGGAAGGGTAGGCCCTGGCCCAGCATCGACGAACCGTTAAACGGTTAAACGAATATCCCTCATTAATTTGCGCTCTGCTCGCTCGCCCGCGTAATCCGATAACGCCGAGCTACAGAGAATATAATTCTCCTAACCACCACAAATTTCGAACCGCTGATATAGGACGCCTTTCAGCAAAGCCTACTAGTATTTAATAAGAAAACACTCTGCACAGCAACCCCCCCGTAAAGACATTATCAACAAAGACATTATCGCCGTTAAGAATTCAAAGGAGGTCTCCCGCAATTACCACCGCAAACGCGTTCACCGAAGTGTCCTTTTAATCCTCCATCGAATTAAGTTTTCCGGCAATTTCGCGTACCCGGGGAACGTTGAGCACTCAGGGGCAAAGATGTCGTCTCCTTCCCCCAGCGGCGAGTAATAATTGACCCATTAACGCGCAGATATTTTTGCGACAGTATCCCTCGACGCGATTCTGCGCAGCCTGCCGAGCATTCGGAATCTCATTCGTGAAAGCGAGCTCATTAAAATCATTTACACCGGCCGCATCCGTGTCGCGTAATCGATTCCGCGCGCTTCGATGCGGCGCAATTTCGTCACGCTTCGAGTAACATTTCCGCTTCGCCCTTTTTTGTCCTTCTTTTCTAACTTCGACCCGTACACAGCGTTTTCCCCTTGTCCCCGTAGAGTGTTCTGGCGAACAATCAGCGAAGGGCGGGCGGAATATCCGAAAATGGGGAGGTGACGAAAGTCTGTTGCAACGTGTGAATTTGGAATGTAGTCATTCATTAAAATGCGTGCAATTTAAATGTGAGATTTTGTAGGTAGGTGTGGTATTATTTTTTTTTTTTTTTTGCCATTTTTGCGCCGAAGGATTCTTCCCTTAGCTCGATGAAAGTAGCTGGCACGCAAGATAATAGCAACTTAATGGGATATAAAAGGAAGGCGGAGGTAAATAATAAATGGTTAACCCAGTTGCCAGGTAGGCGTCTACATAGTCTATATCTAACCGCTTGACAACTTCGCTACTCCAATTACCTATTATGAAATATTCTCACGAGCAGTTCGAAAACGAGGATACTCTCGAATTTCACGCTGCAGTTTCTCCGGTTTCTAGATAAAAATATGCGGCGTGAAGGGATTCTCTGATATTTCGTAATGAATGGGAGCTGAGAAAGCTGTCCTCTGTCCTCGAGAACGATTTAAAATTCCCTGTAAGAAATCGGAAAAATCGATTTTCCAGAATGCTCTCTCGAAATTTTATGAAGAAATTCGTAAAATTAACGGAGATTTCTAGTATTTTCCGTGAAGCGGCACTTTGAACTGTTTCTTTTCAGATGACATTTTTCAACCGCGTTCAGAGTATATAGGTAATTTATTGTACGAAAAACCCGTCTCTATTACATAACGTTCAGGCTTTTTTAATTAACGGCTCCGTACTATTTTTTCTATCAACATTTTTTCCTAAAATATGAATTTTTCTTTCACTGGTCCGCTGTTTTGCTATCTTCTACGATATTGAGTTTTCCAGACGTCCCGTATTAGACGTAGGCTTCTAGTTTCTAAATATTGTTGTCTTTTTGAATTCAAATTAACCGTATGGCTAAAGCTCTGTCGACGCCAGAGGAACGATTTTGCCGAGGAACGTATTTGCTTGAAAAAAAATTTTTTACCCTTCAATAGGTATATAGGTACATAAGCCTTAAGCAATAGTACATCGATTTACTCGCGTTGTTTGGTTGGAAAAAAATTCCGAAAATACCCTTACTTTTCGACTTCGAAAATAGTGTTCCAGTTGCAGCAGTTTTGGGAACACCCTATACCCAAACTGCAACCGCATCTGCAATTTAATGAACCAAGCGAAAATTCGGTCATGGAGTCCAGAGACCAGTTTCCTCTGTGGCAGCGCGCTTCGTAAAATCCTTTTGTTTCCCGTTCGCGGTTGATAAAAACATTTCGAGAGCTGAATTTGAGGGCACCTGTTCGAGAACTAGCGTGTACTTACATAGGGTGGCGTGCAGTAGATGGCTTGACACCACATCGGCTCCGAATGATAGCAGACGCAGAGACTGCAAACCGCAGGTCCCGGTACATAGTGGACGCCGTGTCGAACGGTGCCACCCTGGAAGTCCGTGCAGTTCTCCTCCAAGGCGCCTGAAACGATTTTCCCTCGAATGTCGCTTGGTCGCCGAGAATTCTACGCTTTGTAATTGCAGGAGCCACCCTGTGGCAGCCTGTATCATCTGCATTGCAGCTACGTATTCTTTTCTTGGCACAACCGAAATGCTTCCGTACACGATCGAAGAAAAAATTTAATTAGGTACTCTTCACCGGACAGACTCGAACCGTTCCAATCTCACGCGTAATTAACGAAATACGAATAAACATCGCAGTCATTTTTTTGGGGCCTGCGCAATGGAAAGTCGATCGATTAAATCAATGGACGGCGCCCGGCGGAGCAATTATTCCAAACTATTTCAATCAACGCGGATTGGGTCCGGGGGTCGCGTCCGTGCGCTCGCCACGGTAGATTACAGATTTACGAGTGTCAATAATCGCGTAATGAAAAACCGGATTCCCGGGCTTTTCGACTTGGCGTATTTGACGCGATAATTCCCTCGCCGGAGATTGAATGAAAAAGTATCAGGCCGCGGCAATTGATTGCCCGCGTCGGAGTTGAAATCCGCACTCCCGCTGTTTCTACTCACTCGCCCTCGGGGGAAGCAGAAGACCGACGAGCAGGCAGAAAATCCAGGGGAGGATCTTCGAGCGCGGGAGACCCGAAGATCTGTTCATGGTCCTCGATTGTCGTTGGTGGAAGGACGAAGGTGGCGCGTATCGCTCCAAGAGGGATCCACGAGAGCCGACTATTCCAGCAACCTCCGTCCACGCACTGCGGCCAGGAGCATCGTATCTGCGACAGAAATCAGAATAATGCGTTTTTCTCATCGTTGGATCAATTTCGCGTGGGACTCGCGTGATTGATCTTAACGCGGGATAATTGCCCTACGCCGTACACGATCTTAACCGGTTGATTGTGCGTAAACGGCTCTAATCGTTGCTGAAGCTCCTTCGAGATTCAGCTCCCACGACTTTTCGAAAAGCACAAGCTTCTGGGGGGGGGGGGGTGGAAGCTTTGAAATAATCTGTCATGAAGTGCTGGTCGGTTTGGGGTATGAGTTGCAGCGAATGTAAATGAAGGGGAAGCAGAGGTTATTTATGACTGACAACGGAATTCATAAATTCATAAATTATGCAACTTTCTGTGCAAGCAGAGTTACTTTTTCTTGATCACACCTTGAAAAAAAATGCAGTTTTCTTTATCGTGGAATATCTCCAGGAAGGTGAAGGATATCGAAAAGAAGTTTCAACAAAAGTTGCATCTTCTTGATATATCTACAAAACTGCTTAAAAATAATTCTGGAAAAATCCGTACTTTTCAGGTCACCCCTGCCATCAATCCTTAATTCGATAATTACGCTAGTTTACAGCCATCCATGTTCTGCAGCAGATGCCACTATTTTTTTCTTATGTAAAATGGCCCGCTGATTCCGAAAAGAAGGTCTAAAAAAAATGCTATGGATACGTTTTCAAGATATCGACAGGTGAACTTTTTACCTGTCGGTCAAAAAGGTGGTCCCACATAATTACGAGTATCTCGTGTTTCGATAGACCGATACGGTCGAAAATTATCTGAAATTAAATACAATCGAATCACCAACAAATCTATCTCACAACATCTTCAAATCGGTTCAGTAGTTCGGGTGAAATCGATCGAAATATGTGGAAAAAAGTCTTTTTTTTTCGACCGAAATTCACATCGATAATTTATTTAATCATCCGGGAAAAATCGAAATCGCAAAAATCACCCAATTTCTCATTTCTTACGTTGAGTCTGCACTTTTACGAAGAAAACAAGGTGCTACCGAAGAATATCTATGGATAAACACCGAAGCTAGAGACAATTTCATTTGTTCTCGGTTTTTGTGTTTTTTATTCATTTTATTGTTGTTATTTCAATTTTAATTCATTCATTTAATGCATGTGTTTTAGAAATAGTCGTGGCTCCTTTTTTGTCTTTTGTTCGTTTTGGTGAATTTCGATGGTGTTTTCTCACTTTAAATAAAATCGTGCAGCAGGATATTTCATAAGAGAATATGAATCAATTTAATACAGCATCAAGCGTCGCAATGAATTTGTTGTGAGATATCCTGCGCCACGATTTTATTAAGTGGCCCAAGAGAATCCCAGCTTCGCTGTTCCAAGTACAACACACACAAACGTACCGTGCAAGTTTGTCAAACGAGATATATACATACGAATAGTATTGAATATCTTCAAGCACAGGCCTGTCCGGAACGAGAGTGACACTCGCGGGTATCGATTCAAACGGTTCAGTCGGATAAGTGCATGTCGAACTCTCGTTGCCATGCCAGATTGGTAAGGTTTGCTTTTCATGCTATGGAGGCTCCCGCAGGAAATGGATAGTCGGGGAAGCAGTTTGCTCCAGTTATCGCGCTAGCGATTTGCAGATGCATTTAATATGCAGCCACGCGTCCGCAGTTGTTTTCGCGGTGTCACGTGCACGATTACTGGCGCGTGACGTGCACAGCGCGAAATAATTGAACGGGTAGGGAAACGCGGCGCGGTTCGGCGCTCTGCCCCCGGGCTATGCGAACAGACGGCGACCAATTCCATGGAATATTTAAGTGCGAACTGAACGTCCAATATTAGCCATCTGCATTATTCTTAGGCCAACATGGCCCTGCTGCGATAAAGGTTAAACAAACGGCGCTTGCCTTTCCTTACTGCAGGCCTGTAACCCGAACCAATCGATCGTGAAAGCCTCCCCTAACCGCGCGGCTCCGCGAGCGAGCGGGATGACGGTAAAAATTAAACGTCCCCGGTGAAAGTCGACGAAACGCGGCCGCGCGCAAACGTTACAATGCTTCGCTACACCCTCCCCGGGCTACCTGCGCACTCTCGCGGATTAATCGTCGCGGAATTCTGCTTGGGAAGCGAAGACAAAGGCGGCAGAAGGAACGATGTTTATGCCGCTCGTTAGCGCGATTCTTTCGGACGCGTCGAACAAACTTCTACCCCGTCTAAAAAATGCAGAATAGGATTAAGGAAGCTCGGGGGAGTTCCGGCATTTACGACAGAAGGCGGGAGGGAGAGATCAACGCAGAATTTCTCTTTTACTCGCACCGTGGGTTACGGCGAACAAAAGTTTCGGGGAAGTCGAGTTGCACACTCGTGTTCACCCTCCCCCAAACGCTTCTGTTAAGGATTACGATACAACCCGGATTTGGAATACCGACACGATTTCTTTGTTAACTTTCGGGATTTCGCTGATCCCTCGCTGATTAACCTTCTGATGGAGGATACAGGGGCCATTTTCAATTCGTCCTAAATATGAAGTTATCTACTCTTAAGTAGGTACTATTACTTTTGCGCTCTACTTGAACTTTTACATATAGATACTATATGTTCTTGGTTTCATATATTATTATTATTATTATTATTATCCCTCTTTTTTCTCAGACTTGTGTCTGGTCGATCATAGACAGCACGCGAACCTCGGTCAAGCGTGCTTTCTTTATATCTGTTGAGTTATGGTGCATTTAAGAATTTTCGGGCGATTGTACATGTATCGATAATTATTGATTTTTGTAGCTGTAGTACTTGGTGTCGATTATTTGGTCCTGTATTGCTATCATGAATCCTTCTGTTTCGCCGTATATGTTACCTTTTGTTAGCCATTTATTGGATGCTTGTTGATCGATGTGTGGTTGGGTTAAGAGGTGTGGGTGTTTCCCGTGTAATGTTTTCTGTTTCCAGTCTTCCTTCTTCTTATCTGTTGTTGTTATGTGGTCCATTGGGTTGTATGTTTGGTTGTGAAATTGTAATGGTGTGATTGATGTGTTTGCATGTACGATTGCTTTGTGAATACTGCTGGTTTCGGCTCGTTCTATAAAGTATTTTCTTAGATTGTCTATTTGTTTGTAGTTTAGGTTTTTAACGTCAATGAATCCTCTCCCCCCATCTTTTCTGTCTACTGTGAATCTTTCTTTTGCCGAGTGTATGTGGTGTATTCTGTGCTTGTGACATTGTGATCGTGTGAGTGTGTTGAGAGCTTCCAGATCTGTGTCGCTCCACTTGACTATCCCTAATGAGTATGTTAGTATCGATATTGCGAATGTGTTTATTGCTCTCGTGTTGTTTCTTGCTGTTAACTCTGTCTTCGGTATTTTCGTTAATCTCTGTTTGTATTTCTGTTTCAATTCTTCTTTGATCTCTGCGATTTCTATTCCAATTTTCTGTCTGTATCCCAGGTATTTGTAGTTGTCTGTATTTTCCATTGCTTCTATACTGCTATTGTTGTTTAGTGTGTAGTTCTCTTGTTTGGTCTGTTTTCCCTTGATTATGCTGTTTTTCTTACATTTATCTGTTCCAAAGGTCATATTTATGTCTGTGCTGAATGTTTCGGTTATCTTGAGCAAGTAGTTGAGTTCGTGGTTAGTTGCTGCTAATAGTTTGAGATCGTCCATGTATAGTAGATGTGTTATTTTATGTGGGTATGTTTCAGTGATGTTGTATCCATATTTTGCGTTGTTCAGCATATTCGATAGCGGGTTCAGGGCTAATTGTAAGCAGAACCAGAGGGCACTTAGTGAGTCGCCCTTATTATTATTATTATTATTATTATTATTAAATGCACAGATTTTACCATAATAATTATGATTCCATTATGCTTATGCTTAACACGACTTCGTTGGAGATGAGGAGAACGATCGCAGATGCTATTTTTCTATTTAACCCTTTGACTACTGTTGACGCCTATTGGCGTCCGACACATGTTTGCTTCCCGGTACTGTTGACGCCTATTGGCGTCCGACACATGTTGACTTCCCGGTACTGTTGACGCCTATTGGCGTCCGACACATGTTGACTTCCCGGTACTGTTGACGCCTATTGGCGTCCAAATCAAATTTCGCTTGTTTCGCCAGTTTTAAAATTTTATAATTTGTCTTATGGTAATGTAGATTACCTATTTCGATTAACTTATTTTGATTCACAGCCACGAGAGGCGCATATAGGAGCTAGCGAAATTTTATCGATCATAATTGTAATAAATCTCATTTGAAACAGACGTAAGTTAATGTTAATTCAACAATTACATATTCCGTTAGTCATATATTAATTAAATAACAGCTTTTGATTATTAAAAAAGAGAAGCAAAATTTAAAAAGACATTTTCGATTAGTTAAATATTACTATCAAGTTAAGTAAATCTGTTTATTTTCAGTTGTTTTCTTCCTTAACCCTTAAACAATATATACCGTCAAAAAGAAGCAGGTTTGGGATTAAATCCTTTGTCTTATGTGATTGCCAGACAGGCTTTGTTCAAGATTTGATTGTATATTGCGGGGCCAACATGATAATATCTGAAGATGTACCGTCGATATGAAAGTCTTACTTAGATGAAATTAATGGATATAAATTAAGAGGTAGAGATACTAACAATGAGCCTTTTCGTTTGACGCAAAAGCATTTTCCGTCTCCATATGAAAGCAATACAGCAATTCGGAAAAGTGCAAGGCGTAGATGCGTAGTGTGTGCAAAAAATGATAAAAGAAAGGATACACATTACGAATGTAAAAAATGTAATGTAGGATTATGTATTCATCCGTGTTTTGAAATATATCATACGTTATTATATTATTAAATTTTATTATTAAACATTGTTATTTAAAAAAATAAAATATTGTTATCTAAAAAAAGCTTAAAATTAATGTTCACTTCAAGTAATAAATTTCAGCATTTTGAATATTTTAATATACTTCCTCAGAAATGCATGTCTAACGAAAAATTTCGCCGTACCCAGTGGACGTCGCGAGTGATTTCGTACCGTACCGTACGGCCAGTGCGTGCCAAAGTCTCCCGTAGTCAAAGGGTTAAGGCCATTAACAATTACATAGACAGTCCATCACTGCTGGAATTAATTAACTTTAACATATGTCCGTGCTCGCTGCGATGTGTGCCTGTTTTCCACATTGACTTGTTCAGGAGCAACCTTAAGAACAATGACCCTATAACTAGGGCGTGTTATTTGCCTAACAATATTAGCCACAGCGTTGAGGTTTTTCTCGGGCTCTATAGACCAGTTTAAACATTCTGTTCAGACGTAGGTCTAACGTTACAAATAAATCGCCTTATGAACTTCTGTGATGACGTTGTGTTTTACCAATTATACATAGAATAATAGAAGAAAAAAAAATGTCGTTACTTTATATGAATTTTTTGTTTTATCTTGTTGTCACTTTCGTAATGTCTACTGGTGCAATAAATAATTATTATTATTATTATTTCTTGAAGATAAGAATTTTAGGTCCCAAGAAGATTAGAATTTAAAGAAGTCGCGCGTTAATTCTGTTTGGTTTTAGATTTACTTATACATATAACATATTAACGGTTTACATTGAAGCCTCTACTTTCACTGTAATTATTCTACTATATCACTAAATTTCCATGTATCTTCCTATACTGAGTAATAAAGCCGAATAATAATGAAAAAAGCTACTCATCTTTCAAAGGTTAATGGAGAAACTTTCAAACTGTAACCAGTTTGAGAATTTCAGATTACTTACCGCCATTGAGTTGCGATTAAAGTATCAGAAAACTATGTAAACGACCAAGTTCGCAGGTGGAAATCGCGATCCCCCAAATTAATTAAAAAATGTCCTAGCGTTCGTTTGTCGAGATTTTTTTTTAACACACCAATATATGTAGAAACGCGGCATTGCAGGCAAACTTTGATATTTCAGTTGGGGAAAACTGTCGGGCGAACAGGTACTTCCAATTAGACAGTCAACAGTAAGTTTCAACCCATTTTTAATTAAAGCTCGCACAATCGTTCGGAACAGATGAAAACCACTTCTCTCCGTTGTATTATTTATGCGAAAATGTGCACTGCTAATGGTATCATTGATAAAAATTTCTGTTGCCAAGCTATTTCAAACCTGTCGATTTATTTTTACATCGCCTGAGGTGTACTGGAGAGTAGGTATTATTAACAACGAAAAAATGTATTGCCAAATTATTTTGAAGCGACTAAAGCAGCGTTCTAATGAATTATAAGTTGTGAGGTATGAAAGCTTACAGGAGATTAAAACCGTAGAAAATCGTAAAATTTGCTATCAGTGCAAATTAACAGTAGAACTACTGACTATTACAATACCTATATACCTTAACATATCTAGTACTATTTCTCATAAAATAAATCTCTATTCATATTTTTTTAATTTTTATATCGCTAAAAAATATGTATATATAATATTATACATATTTATACTACTCAGAAGTACAGTTTTTTCATACTTAAAAACTAAATGTATTAGCAAATTTAAAAGCAGTCATTTCGACTGGTTTGGTAGTTCTATTGTTAAATCGCACAATTAGGGACAGCAGAGTATCTGCCGTTTAATTAAAGAAGTGGCACAATTTCATTTTCCTACGACCTCACTATTTGCAGTCATGCCACGTGCAAAAATCTTAAATTTCCATTATCCTTGAAAGCACGTAATTGATTCCCGGGTACCGCCCTGCTGCCCTGCATGCATCCACTTCATTAACTCTCCATTTCCTCCAAACCAGCATCGACTCGCAATGTTCGCTTGAAAAGATTGATCTCACAAAGACAACAACCCCTGCAGAGTCGATAAACACCCCCCGAGCACAGTTCAAAATACCCCAGGGGAGCAGAAACGCGCTCGAAATTACCAGCGATCGTCGATCCATCGCCTGATTAAAAAATGGAATTACATGGCCCCGTTCACGTGCACGTACACGCGGTGTCCCGTTAGATAAATAATCGACGAGCTATCTAAGCAAAAAAGGTCATGCGCAGAATGGATCTATTTCCATCCATTCTCGAGATAAACGGTCTTTAATCCTGAGAGTAGATACTTATTATGCTAGCTATCAGCGCAGATGTAACCTATTCGCGATCCTGATTCCACGTCCACCTTTTGACTAATCCACTCCTATTCACGCGAGATGTGGACAAAAACGTCCGGTCGTCTTCTTAAAAAATTACCAAAATAGGTATTCATCGGCCGGTATCTGAAAAATGTAGGTATCCTTAGGATTTCGTCTCTAGTGGATTTTTGGCTTTAGGGGACCACCTTACATAAGAATTTCATAGTGGAGTCTCGATCAGAAATATAAGAGTTGTCCGATGGGTTGATAACTTTTTACAAAATAAACATCACAAAATTATGGGATTCCTACTGCCTTTAACTAATTTTTTGCCATTTTGCGGGTTCGTAGGGTTCTGTACTTATTTACTCTCAATGATATTACCGATACCCACAATTTTCATTACTAGCTGAAAATTCACTTTAGGTCCATCAATAGCTACATATAATCCTTTATTCCAGGAAGAACTGGAGCAGACCCCGTTACACGAGCTGGCAATTACTCCAGAATTGCCTGTCGATAGCCTGCCAGGACATCCTGTATACGAGGCAGGTCTCGAACGATCGGCCTTTGAACTTGCAAGGGTGGTTACAGTTTGTACTCGGCCTAAGTAATACCCTGTCCAGTTGTGCACCCCAGGTTCGCGTGATTCCCGCCATCTCCTCTATTATTCACGTGCTTTTCACGTTCGCAGGGTAAACGCGTCTGTGCTCGCAGCCAGCTTCGAATGCAATTATATCGACTCTTGTATCAATAAATCATCCGTCTACTCTAGATGACGGAGCAATTTACTTTAAAACGGTGGTCTTGAGGGTTGAGACTTTTATGAGCTCCGCAGTCTTCAACCCTCTGTCTAAATTCCTTCGAAAAAATAAACTTTGAAAGAAGGAAACCCAATTGCAATCGCTGATTAATTGGAATCTAGCGTGAAATATTTTCTTCTTTTCTTACATCCTACCGTGTCCACCCCTTGCTTCCCCTCCACTGACAGCAGCTCGGGAAGAAAATTCTTAACCCAAATAATCGACCTCGATACAGGAATTTTGAGGGGTTGACGTCAATGCCAATACCGTCGGCGTCGTCGCGCTGCGATTTACCAGCGAATTGTGACTGGGAACCTTCTCACCAATTAAATTAATTGAAATCGTGACCGTGTAAACAGGGAATTTTGCCGATCCGGCAAGGGCGGCCGAACCTAATTATCCCTCGCTTTTCAAGTATCAAGGTGAGCCGCATTCGACATCCCACGCCGGAACGTTGAATACATAATGTCTGCGGGAAACAAGCCAGCCACCGCTCGTTAATTAATTCACAGTATTAATGCTTGATTAACTAGTTCGCGCGTCACGTTAATTGCTGGCCCCGAGGGACGAAGTTCGCAGGGTGTTGCAGTCACGAAGGATGTACAATTTAACGGGAAACTTTCAGGTGATCGCAGTGTTTTCCACCTAAACTCTGACCGCGATACCGGCAAGTAGCGGAGTGAGTGACGCATCGCTACTAATAAATGTCCTGATTCCAGATTCTATCAAATTTCCAACAAACTTTAATGGAAATTGATTGCTCCGCTAATGAACGCTGAATAGGTATCGATGCGTTCCGAGGAGATTATGACGGCTGACATATGTGAAACTGTATCACTGAACCGCGGCTGGCATTCAGTGATTAAGGTCAATCATTTAGCCGCGCCAAGTCAGACCGAGCTCGATAAGTCGAACATCGCGTCGCAATCATAATTGCGCTTCCATTCGGTTAGTATAGCGCGTGGGTTTTAAAGGAGAAAAATTGTTTCCAATTTTTCAGTTTTATATGCCTAGTAATAGTGAATAAAAAAGATTTCATTCGAAATGTTTCAGCTTTCCACCACTATGCAAGTAAAGTCCCTATTCGTTTTCACTCAGCCCTCGAAAACATACGCGTCGTCGACAGTCAAGACTATATCTACCATTTCTTCAAACCCTCGCAACTTCCATCGCAGTTGCCCCGAATTAACCTTAACGCTCCGGAACTGTCGCGCGCGCTGTCAACGCTTCTATTCAAATGAGCTTCAACCCCCTTGTAAAAGAAACAGAAGAAGTGTCTCCAGCGCAGGGGGTGATAACTCACGACCCTCTATCACAGCCAAACCTGCCAAACAGCAACAAAAAGAGTCTTCATACTGCTGCAAAATCTAGAGACGCGGTAGCGTCTCGACGCCAAGTACAGGAATTACACCCTGTATATGTCGACTGTCGCTACCGCTATCATTTACTCGAGAAACGGCTAATCCAACCTAACCTGAAACTTATTTCATTAATATCTCATCACGCCTGCCATATTTTCTAAATTTAAAGGCATTTTTCTTATGTAAACCGCATATAAGCTTTCGAATAAGACCAAATTTCAATAAAATCTGTCCACGCATAACAGAGATATCATAATATCGTCTCTTGCATCAGTCGGAAACGGTAATTTTTTCTTCTTCTTCTGATTCTTCTTCTTCAACCAAATTTCGTCAAACATAATACGTATACGCGTTACACGCACACCTTCAGCCAAAAGAAACTAACACATGTTTCGTTCGTCATACGCGTTACACGCACACCTTCAGCCAACAGAAACTAACACATGTTTCGTTCGTCATACGCGTTACACGCACACCTTCAGCCAACAGAAACTAACACATATTTCGTTCGTCAAACGCTATTACGTTACCTTCACTACATATGCAATCTACTCCAAATTTTGACAGCTTACAGTCAGGTTATAAACCTGGCGAGTGTCGAATAAGGAAAGTTGTCAAAATTTTCAAAAATGTCACGAGTTTTTACACCGCAATCCACACAAGACACTGAATTATTGTCTCAATTAACAAGGTAAGTCGCCAAAATTTTTTAATAGAATTTTTATGGGGATTTGTTTTTATACCAGCAAATTATTTTTAATTTAGGGTTTTTATGTATAGCTTATCCCCATAAAAAATTCAAAAAAGTAAAAAAATTACGCCAAGTACATGAAATCAAATAAATCACAAAAAATAGAATATAATATAATATATATTAAAAATTATCTGAAGTCATTCCCTATGCAAATTATCTTTGTAAAAAGAAGTGATATCCCCATAAAAAACTTCAAAAAAGTAAAAAAATTACGCTGAGTCGACGAAATCAAATAAATCACAAAAAATAGATGATAATATAATATTAAAAATTATCTGAAGTCATTCCCTATGCAAATTATCTTTGTAAAAAGAAGTGATATCCCCATAAAAAACTTTACAAAAGCAAAAAAATTACGCCAAGTACACGAAATCAAATAAATCGCAAAAAATAGAAGATAATTACAAAATAAAAAAAAGTTGTGAAATCAAAATGAGCTGCAAGTACATAAAGGTGCTTTCCCGCAGCGTGCAAAGGTGACACTGTGTAACGCAATGTAAGATTCGGTGCTTTCCAACTGCGCTTAATAATATTAAGCAGATATATTTTTATAGAAATAAATATTTCAATACCAATAAATATTTTATTCAAAATACTTGGCGCTGCGAAACTGAAAAAATGTTAATTGTCTTATTAATAGTAAATTAATAATTTACAATAACTCACTTACAATCTAAAATACATAAACATATACATATTAGAAACGCAGTCAGATTTATTCTACATATATTTAATTCTAATATCATACGTAGCATATGCCCACGCACACATACACACATTCACGAATGCACGCACAAGAAAGAAAGAAAAAGATTAATGCAGTTTATACATATGTATTCAGTTTAACAACACCAATTCGGTGAGCAGCGCCAAGTATTTTGAATAAAATATTTATTGGTATTGAAATATTTATTTCTATAAAAATATATCTGCTTAATATTATTAAGCGCAGTTGGAAAGCACCGAATCTTACATTGCGTTACACAGTGTCAGCTTTGCACGCTGCGGGAAAGCACCTTTATGCACTTGCAGCTCATTTTGATTTCACAACTTTTTTTATTTTGTAGTTATCTTCTATTTTTTGTGATTTATTTGATTTCGTGTACTTGGCGTAATTTTTTTACTTTTGTAAAGTTAATCATTATCTGGCCAACACATAACTAAATAAATAAATAACTAAATAAATAAATAAATAAATAAATAAATAAATAAATAAATAAATAAATGAATGAATGAATGAATGAATGAATGAATGAATGAATGAATGAATGAATGAATGAATGAATGAATGAATGAATGAATGAATGAATGAATGAATGAATGAATGAATGAATGAATGAATGAATGAATGAATGAATGAATGAATGAATGAATGAATGAATGAATGAATGAATGAATGAATGAATGAATGAATGAATGAATGAATGAATGAATGAATGAATGAATGAATGAATGAATGAATGAATGAATGAATGAATGAATGAATGAATGAATGAATGAATGAATGAATGAATGAATGAATGAATGAATGAATGAATGAATAAATGAATAAATAAATAAATACAACTGAAAGTATTAGAGAGAAAGCAATTCTGAAAGTTACCTCGCAGATGCATCACGCTGAAGCCTCTACCGTCCCTCGTGTCTCAGGGCCCATGTGCCCGGAGCCACTCTTCCCAACCGAGAGTTCGTTTGGCGCGGAAAAAAACGGGGAAAAAAGAGAATAACGTGATTTCGTGGGAGCACGGGCACCGGAAGGAGACAAACAGCTGTGGAGGCGATCGACGCGATAAGCTGATCGTAGGCCGGCTGCGACGAGTGGGCTCGCGAGGCAGAGGCGGAGGAAGAGCGCGGGTCCACAACACGCCGCGCTCGATGGCCAAACAGCAACTGACTGAACTCTGTCGCAGTGTGAGCACGGGCCGCGTTCGCGGGTCGATCGAACACGTTCTGCGCCTCTACTCGGCACCGGCGGCAAAGCCAGCCCCGACGGCCGCAACGCACCGGTGCAGCCGATGCACCTGCAACCACCGGGGCTCCTCTGGCTCCTCTTCGCCTCCCTGACGAGACCCGTGCCACAGGCGCGCCAAACAGACCGCTGCGCAGCAAGCAAGCTTCGAAACAGGGCAACAGGAACCCTCTGCAATACGCGAGATCCATGAATCGAAAGGGAAAGAAAAAGGGAGCGCAAACGTTTCGTTTTTCCGATTGGAGCTGGGGAAATCTGTTCCACATCTACTTGGTGTGAGGGTATAGAAATTGTGTAGCTGGCTTATTCTAAATATCTAAATGATGATAATGAGAAATTTATTTGTTTATTTAAATAAACGGGAAAATTCCGTTAGCGTGCGTACAATATAAGTGACAGTGACAAAAGAATGATGGGGTTAGCAACGAACTTTATTACAAAAATACTGGAAATCTCGGTATAAGTATTTGATATTAGGTAAGTCTAATTACTACGGGTCGAATGAAACTTAAATTTTTCAATTAATTCTGAATTAACTGCAGTTTTATGACTATTATCTTTTCTGTTCTGAGAAAACACTTTTACATTTCTGTGTAAATAAGAAACTTTTATTTTCTTGAAAGTAGAAAGAAGTTCCAGTTAAACGGAAACATTTGTTCTGCTCTAAAAAAGTTTAAGTTTTGACAATGTTGCGGAGTAGATTGTATAGATCTGAAATTGAAACCTTAAACCGTTCAGTGAAAATAATTATATAAAAATCACAATGTGCTTTATCTTCTATATTTCTCCTGCTTCCACTTCCTAAAATAATATCAAATTAAAAAAACATTCCCAACTTGTATATTTTACCCTTAAACATCTGTTGAAAAGTATATGATCCTTCAGAACTTCTATTAATCCAACCTAAAACAACTGCTAAAATTGAAGATATAATATATATAATACTATATAATCATAGAATGGAACAGAAAAAAAGTTTGATAAATAACTTTTATTTATAAAAGCTGACAGTTTCATTAGACCCCTATTCTATTCCAAATCGATAGTGTTACGTGAGAAGTAAAACTGGTATAGGGACTCTAAAACCCCCAAGCTATGTAACAAAAGTTTACATTCGCTATTTATTTATTTATTTATATAGTGTTGACAAATAATTACACTTCGAACCATTACTACAAAGTTCTGCTGTGACAAGAAAAGCCCCGTTCCAATATCGGAATATCTTTCCCAGCTCCATGTTTCACGTTTTACAGGCGACAGGAAGGAATTCTGTTACATTGCAACGAAGAAGGGGGATAAATCAAAATTGATTGAAAATGGAGTTGCCCTGTTCTCGCTTCGGGTCCCTCGATTAGTTTCATTTCGACTCGAACTTCGACGGAGAGAAGAATGCGCCCAGTGTTCGCCGGTTTCTGTCTGGAATTGAAGTAAGCGCTTTCGAGAAACGGGGTAGGTATGTCGATGGCGGTGCTCTTTGAACAATTCCTCCGTTCACCGACATATGTAAATGGGTCTCGAATTCAACTGTATTACGATGGCTTAGTGTACAAATATTGTTAGTCCACTTTTAGCGTTTTTAAGCAAAAAAAAAAAAACAGGTTTAAACGCGCAATGGTACATAAGATTCGGGGACATTCAATGAAGAAAAATATTATTTCTCACAAATTTATGAGGCAGGTATAAATGTGATTTTTATTCATCGTAAAGATACAGTCGAGAACTATTTGTTGCATATAAAAACTCAAATGTCACAAAAAATGGACATAGAATATTTGTGCACTAAGCTATCGAGATGCAAGCACGCTTCCAAGACAAGCGAATTGAAAAAAAAACCCTTCCATATACCTAGGTAACATATTTAGCTACTTAGCACGAAACATGCAGAATTATGCACACTCGATTTATTACTAGCAATTTATATTATTCTTTACCATCGCACTCAATCTATGCACATGTATATGTATGACACTTAATCTGCCATGCCAAGAATTCAACATGAACGTTTCCGTATTCCTTACCCACTTTTACAGCACCGTAGCCGGTAGGTAACTTAAAATTAGCTGGAGCTATTTGCACCGGAGGTTTCTGAAATTAGGGATCAAAATGCAGAACGTACTATTGCTGTGATGTTTCCTCGGAACTGCGTAATTTCTTCCCTGCATTGTCCCGTTTATACATACCTATACAATGTAGAACAAACAGTCGAATGTTTCGACGTGAAATATTGAAAACGAAAATAACAGATCATCGATTCCGCAGTGGGGTTAAATAGAAAGCGTTTACCAACAGATACTGGATAATGAAACGGGTGACTCTACGTGACAAAATAAGAGGAAAGCGAAGAGTAAGGAAATTGCGACGAAGGCTCCGTTTTTTATTAATGTTGAAAACTTCTAGTCAGGACGTTTGAAGAATGGCAATCTGTGGTGATCCGCGGCGCGCGGTGCGTAAGTCAGTGAGGGCGTGTACGTAGTGATGGGACTAATACCAATACTATTGATGATATTCAATCAATTCGATACCAAAGTACTCAATAGGAAATATCGATACGCATCGAAATGTTATGTACTTGGTATCAATCATCGATACCAATTCTTCTTCAACCGATACCATATCAATACTATACCGAATCAAAACCGGTTTGATACTTTACGATATTATCGATATTTATTTGATACTTACGAAATTATCGATACTTGTCTGATACTGTACGAAATTATCGTTTTTTATTTGATAATTCTGTGATCAGATGGCAAACCTGTTATGATATCTATTTGATACGAAAGTATCGGTTTCGATTTGCAATTTACTAATTCACGAAAATAGTATTTATTACCAATCATGATTTGATAATATAACTAATGAAGTAGGAGTTGGAAACAGTATCATGAACTACGTATATAATTGAATTTTAATTAATAAATGATGTACATATACATTATTCTAGAATGAAATATTTTGTTGCATTTTGCTTCCAATAAATAAGACGATTTTTTATGGGTAAACAACTTTCTTTAAAAAAGTTATCTAACTGTAATTGTACATCCTCTTATTTATTGGAAGGAAAATGCAAGAAAATATTTCATTCTTGCGGAGTTTGTAAAAAAATATTTTTGCATTATGGCAAGCTCCGTGCCTGCTGAACGCGTTTTTTCAAAGGCTGGGGAGTTACTAAGCAAGAAAATAAATCGTTTAAAAGATAACAAAGTGAACAAAATATTATTTCTTAATTCTTAAGGAATAATGTATATGTACATACTACATCGTGTATTAATAAAAATTCAATTATATACGTAGTTCATGATATTTATTCCTACTCCTATTTCATTGTTATATTATCAAATCATGATTGGTAATAAATAATATTTTCGTGAAGTACTAAATTGCAAATCGCAACCGATACTTTAACTTAAAAATTTTTTTTTTGCATATTTTTTATTATTTACTTTTTAGTGTCTAATTTTTGATTTGTGGTTATATTGCATATTGATTGAATTGATTTGATTTGTGGTTACAGGCTGATTTCAAGTCGTTTGGATTTGTGGTTATGGGTTATATTTATTGATGACAGCGTAATTCTATCTCGCCTTCCGTTCTTTTTTCATAATTTTGTATTATCATCATAACTACGCGTGTCTGCAAAGTTTCAAGACAATTGGATTGGTGGAACTGGGTTAAATATTTCCGTTTTACCCCACGAAAAGTGTTCCGTTTTGCGCCACATGCAGTCATTTGGTAAACATTTAATATTTACACTTCAGCGTGAGGTAAAGATATTGCAGGTATCGATATTCTCGTATAGGTATCAAGTAGGTATCGATATTTTTGTGTAGGTATCAAACAGGTATCGATACATTCTGATATGTAAGTATCAAAGAAGCATCGATTCCTTTTGATGCCTTTGACTTTGATATGTATCAATACCAGATTGAAATTTGTAGAAGGGTATCGATATGTATCGATACGGTATCAGTCCCATCACTCGGTGTACGCCCTACCCGGTCGTCGAATTGCCATTCTCCAGGCGCTCCTGACTCGAATTTTCAAACACGAATAACGAAAAACAGAGCCTCCACTTCCTCACTCTTAATTTTCGTCCTATTTTGTCACGCAGCATCATGTCACTCATTTCATTTTCTAGTCAATCTACTCTGTCGCCAAACACCCTGTATATGAATTTGATTATCCTCTAGTTTTGCGATAGCTTTGAGAGCGGATGCGCGGTGGTATGTGTAATGAATATTGACGTCGCGATATTTGGAGCCGAGAGGGAATGCATTGTAGGTAACTATTTCAACCGGCGGTAACAATTTAATCGTCACACATCCATCTACGCGCATGTATTGTGAAATATTTGCCATGTTGACCGGGAACGTATTCCTACCAACTTTCCATGCCAAACTGTCTCTATTTAATCTACTTATCGCTTGGAAGCTGGAGCTTGACAGAAATGCCTAAAAGAGATGAATGTTTAAATTATCTAAAATTCTTTATTCAGTCTTTTCTGTAAAAGTATGCTTGCTGTGAGGAATCTTGTGATTAAGTAAGTAGATAAGAATCTTGTGTGTAATAAAAACGCTTTTTTATTATTATTATTATTATTATTATTATTCACAACAGTTGGAAGGAAACTTCTCCTTTCTAATTTCGATGACAAAACGCCTCGCGCACGTGGCAATATCGACATCAGAAATGTTCCATATCGAGCGACGTGGTGTACGGCTATCAAGAACACCATCCCATCACGTTTGCAAACGACGGAAATTTTGCGCGCCCCGACAATATCGATAAGGGGCAAATTGTTGTGCCAATCGTCGCGTGGGCAAATTCAAAAGCGTAAGGTGAAAGGTGCTGCGGATGGTAGGTATCTCGGACGCACGGATGACAGATGCCGCAGAATGTCAGGCCGGCAGATGGAAACTTGCCAATTCGCGGCGAGATTGCCGCAAAGGTTTAAGATCCGCGTGACTGCCTCGGCGAAGAAGTTCCAGGATGAAGATGACCCTCGAAACGCGATCCTCCCTTTATTGCTTTCTAATATCATCGCGTCGAGATGTTTGCTTTCGTCCGCGATGTTAGACTTCCGGAGGAGTCTTTTTTGGCTTCTATAATGGCACGTTCACCTTTCGATTTTATATATTTATTTATTTATTTATGGGACGAGCTGATTAAGAACAGACAACAGGATAAAACGAACAAATAATGGGACCTAGTTTTGCGGTAAATTTTGTTTGAAGATTTTAATTGTTAAAGGAAGGTAGCTTTATTTCGATTGGATATATTTTATTTCTTGTTATTTTTTACAATGTTTTTTAATGGGTTATTCAATAGTGAGTACCTACTTAGTATAATTAATAGTAGGTATTCTAAATTTTCTGCAGCTTTTGTTTGTTAACCCTCCGGTACTCGCGCGTGTGCACGGAGTGCACAGAGGTCAGTTTTTGGCTGAAAAAAACGTTTTATCGTGATGTATTGTACCCAGCATCCCTATGTATTCTTCCAGCGGACATTTTTGCATAATGCTATGTACTTGTCAGGTTCAAATTCAGTTTGGAACTGTTTCTGATTGAATGAAAACGATAGTATGCCGCGTATCTTGCCAGCGACCGCGCCCGTGTACTCACAAGTACACCTCCGATTGCTTTGGTTTTTGGATATGTTTTGGAGGACCGAAAAATAAGATATACGTGTTTTTTTATTTTGGCCTGTTTGCATGTTTAGGGGGTGCAACCACCCCTCAAAGGTTTTCAGGTGTTCGCCTCCGATTGTACTGGTTTTTGGATATGTTTTATGGAATCGAAAAATAAGATACACGTGTTTCTTTATAGCGGCCCGTTTTCATATTTAGGGGGTGAAACAACCCCTCAAAATTCATAAGGGGTACAAATTTTGTTGAGTCAAATTTCATATGGAAAAACATCCAACAACCAAAGCAATCGGAGATGATCACCTGAAAATTTTATACCTTGGGGGAAGCTTTCACCCCCTAAACATGCAAACAGGCCTAAATAAAAAAAAACACGTGTTTCTTATTTTTCGGTCCTCTAAAGCATATCCAAAAACCAGATCAATCGGAGGCGAAAACCTGAAAACCTTTGAGGGGTGGTTGCACCCCCTAAATATGCAAACAGGCCTAAATAAAAAAACACGTGTTTCTTATTTTTCGGTCCTCTAAAACATATCCAAAAACCAAAGCAATTGGACGCGTACTTATGAGTACACGGGCGCGGTCGCTGGCAAGATACGCGGCATACAATCGTTTTCATTCAATCAGAAACAGTTCCAAACTGAATTTGAACCTGACAAGTACGTAGCATTATGCAAAAATGTCCGCTGGAAGAATACATAGGGGTGCTGGGTACACTACATCACGGTAAACCGGTTTTTTCAACCAAAAAGGCTGCCGGCAGGTTAATAATACGTCACCGTGCACTCAGTGCACGACGCGAGTGCTCGCGTTACAAAAATAGGCGCGAGTACCGGAAGGTTAAATCTGACATGGAACTGCAGCCTGTATGGCTTGATAGTTTTAATAATTGTACCTATTATGTATGAGTTGTGAATTTTTTGCAAAATAAAGATCACAAAATTATGGGATCCGTCCTACGTTTAACACGTTCCGTCCGGGTGACGTGTACGGTCACGTCATGGGGAATCCCTATCCTACGGCGGGTGACGCGTACGGTCACGTCTTGGGCCTAGTCCCAAAATGTGGAAGGGGAAGAAGAATTTTTCAGGTATCGCGTTTTCCTTTTGCATACGCCTTCAGTACTAACGTGTTCATCACTGTGTGCAGTCGTTACAAATTTTCAGCGTTTTTCACCATTCTGCAGCTGTTTTTTTTTTTTGTATTTAACCAGGTACGTTGTATTTTTTCTGTCGTATTCTACTTCCTATCAATATTTTTATTCAATTTCTATATTAAATATTTTGGAATATATAGTTTTGAGGAGTAAACATCGCGATAAAAGTGTAAAATGACAAAATTTTCGAGTGTTCCGTGTGTATTGAACGATTTTGTGATTACTTGCGCGGGGTGTTTAACGTAATTTCTAATCATTTATTCCTTTTATATTTCGTACACTTTCTTCATCTATTGTTTCGTCCATTTTCATTACTATTATAAGGAAATGATGAATTGGTTGTCTAAAATATTCTAAAAAATCACTGTAAAAATTAGTGAATATATACCATTTTTTATACAATATTAATTTTAATATAATTCTTTTTGTTGTTCTTCCCAAAACCTTTATTAACATCATAATGTATAGCCACATATTAAATGGCAAGCCGAAATTAAAATGAAATACGTGTTTGTCAAATTAAACCCCTATCGTATGCCGGGTGACGTGTACGTCGCGTCATGCTTTTTTTTCTAACAAAAACAAAATATTTTTGGTTAAAATGTTATTAAATGTCGAAAGTAGCATAAAAGGGTGCACTTTATACAAAAATCTATTTCCGGCATCTGGGACAGTCAACTATTTTTGGTGCCGGACGGAACGTGTTAACTAATTTTTTGTCATTTTGAGGGCATAACTAGGCTCAACTGTATTTTAAAAATGCGTATCTCAAATTACGGTTGGCATGTTCGCGGCTGTCCCCTACCAACAGCTTCCCGTAGAAATCGAATGATCGTCGAGGGTTGAACTGCGTACGAAAGTGAACCGGTTGCAGAGAATTTTCACTGAAACGTAGGTTCCCGTGGACGACACAGTGGAGGGTTGAGAAGCGAAATCGAGAGGGAGAGAGAGAGAGAGAGAGAGAGAGAGAGAGAGAGAGAGAGAGAGAGAGAACAAACGGCATATCCAGTGCTAACCACTTTCGGCGGAACTGTTGGGTTGAAAAACAGTCTTTAACTGAACCCCGCCCTTGCATTTGTCATGTTTCGCTCTGTTTGCTACTTGCTGTGTCTTGTTTTGTTTGTTTGAAATAAAGACGTTTAATAATAATAATAATAACTGCAATGCGCGGGAGGGGAGATGTCCAGAATCGCGTCAAAAACAAAGCGGCGGAGCAACCAGGCGTCCCAATCGGCTTGCAGGAACAAAAGCGTTCTCGTGGAATGGAAATTCTGATGGATCCACCATTTCTTACGCCCTCCCTGCAACCGAGCGTTCCGCGCGGAAGAAATCTATCTCCGCGATCGTCTTCCGGGGAATAACGTTTCGAGGAATCCGGGAACGCCCGGGGGAGGCTGGGAGCCCTCGTAACGTCCGACGGTGAAGGGTGTCCAGGGGCTAGTTGAATCGGCAAAGAGCTTCAAAGACCCAAGGACGTCGATCTTGTGTACGATCGAGGCGGGACGGATGCGAGGGCCCACGGAATGCGTTAAGTTTGACACGGAGGACAAGAGAAGTGGAAACAGCGCAATAAACGTTCGCCGAACGGATCGCCTGCCGATGGAAGTACGGAACGGGCAAATGCTTTCTTGTATCTAATAATAGGTAATTATTGACTACGGTAGCTGTAAATACGCCAGGGTTCTTCTGTTATGAGTAATAAAGACGATTAATAATAATAATAATAATAATAATAATAATTATAATAATAAACAGGAAGACGAGGAAGAAGGGAAGAGAAGATACTGGCAAATGGGGATCTTTTGCAACACTGGCATCGCTGCAATATGATTTCTATTGTACCCACGTCAGAGGAAGAAGTGTCAATTTCATTTAATTCATTTAAGGAATATGATAAGTGGTAGATATCGATGCTTCCTTGGCAAGAAGAATTTCCTCGACGTCCACTTATGAATTTTCATTTATCACTGCTCTATTACCAGTGGCACACACAGCTGGCAAAGGGCCCTGGCAAAGAAGGAGGAAACAGGAGATTAATGTAAGCACGACTGAAGTAATTCAAGAGCTTTGTGAAAAGATAAGATTGCTGGATTTGTAATCACCTAATGAATTTCATTGAATTTGGATTAAAAATATTTTTAGCCGTTCAACTCGGTTCCCCTCAAGATTAAGGTGACCATTTTTTTTCTTGGCGTTTCCGGGGACATGAGATTTTTGTTCATTAGGGACCACTAGTCCACCTAGACTTGCTTCCACTGTTTCCAAAATATATTTTGTAAGTTTAAAGAAGAAATACAGAATCGTGAACTATTACAGAAAAACATTACCGGGGACACCGGAAATCGGTGATGAATGGTCACCTTACCCAAGATTAAATCCTGAATGCGCGATTGCCTATTACACTGGGCGTTTCGCTCCCGCGAGGCTGTGCGAGATCGTAACAACTATCCGGAAACTTTTAATTACCTACACCTGGCAATGTTGAAGCTGGCGTAGCGCGCCGAACAGGAACAATGGAAACGTGGATTTAGATAGAGAAAAAGTCGATGGTTCTGAATGGTCGATGCAGAAAACCGATCAGAAGTGGGGGCTGCCCCTACCGTTCGACGGTAGAGCGCACTAGCCGCACTAGCCGCACTAGCCGCTAGCGCAGAGGCGCAGAGAGTTATACACCCCTCTTGCTCTGTCGAAGAGGAAAGCGCGTCATCCATAGACTTATACATATAGACGGAGCAGAAGAGAGGACTGTAGGCGAGGGGACTGTAAGATCGGAGGGGAAAAGGCAGAAACCATACAGGCAATTCGGTAGCTAGGTTCGGATGTATTCGGTTCTTGTCGGTTCGGCATTAATGGCTATGTTCGAAACATAACCACTGTTGCTCAACTATTACTGTTCTAAAGCATCGTAGTGGTCGTTGTATATAATCATATATTAATTGAGTGTAATAATGACTTATTGCGTAGTAAGCGGTTGTGCAAATCGCAGGAAAAATAAAAACTGCGAACAGTTGGAGAAAGAAAATATAAATAATGATAGTATTCGATTTCACATGTAAATAAATAAATATACATACATAACCAACAATTTATATATTATATATATAATCTTAGAAATTCAAATGTGTTGCTTGATTATCGAATAGATAATATGTTTATAATAAAAATATTTTTTTTTTTCATCAGTTATGTCGCAGCAAATGAGCGATATATATCTATTATACTATATAATTATTTATGCATATTAATTATGTTTATGAACTTTTAAGCTTACAAAATCTTTAAAAATCTAAATATTATTGCATATATCTATAAGTACGATTTTATTTAAAAAAAGCTTCATTCTATTTACTAATTTTGTTATATATATAACCTACATGGTATACGAAATTTTGAATTATGTATAAGTATAGCTAACCTTTTCGACTAAGTATCCCTCATAGATATATATAACGTCATTGAATTTCCGAATAGCCCCGAGGAGGAACGGAGTTACCCGATTTGCCTGTATGACAGTCCCCTTACCGCGAATCTTACAACCCCCCTCAGACACGCTCCGTCTATATATGTCTATGGCGTCATCGGCATCGCCATAGCAACGAGTAGATCGTGTTCTCTTTCAAACAAGCCTTGAGGAGCGGCGGACGAACGAAAAGCTTCTTCGGCTTTAGAGAGGCTAATTAACGGAATTCTGCTCGTTAGTTAAACGGCACTGCTTTCCCCACCAGTCAGATGAACAACGGCCTGACGCTGCAAGGGAACTCGGATCGAGTTTCCCACAATCTGCGGGAAAAGGTGAGAAAAACGCTTGCTGTCCGTCGTGCTCCGCGCTTTTGTCCCCACGTGCTCTCGCCTCGGGATTCTGAATCAACTGCCGTCGCAATCACGCGAGTTCCCGATAGTTCTAAAGCTTACCTAAGCATCTTTCTCGTTTAGAAAAATCTAGACGAATGTGCAGTAACTCGGAAGTGACTTGTTTGTTAAACAACCGAAGTCGCGACCCACAGGTTACAAATCACTGGATTAAAGGGGGACGAACGGTCCCCCCCATTTCCGGGGACAGTCCCCGGAACACTATTTGTGTCACCCCAATTCTGAAATTAAAGCAATCATTTGTCCCCCGACTTCCATGGTAATAGTCCCCGATTCTATATTTCTTCTTTAACGTTGCAAAATAATCGATATGAAACCGAAGCCACGAGTTTGCTATTAAAATTCTACTAATTTGGTAACAGTGTAACCGAGTCTGCGAGGAGGTGGGCCCCAAAAAAACAAATCTTCCATTTCCCCGGAAACCCCAAGAAAAGAATGGTCACCTTAGCTTTGATACGTATTATTTTGTTCAATAAAATTGTAGTATTCTTAATCTTTCTAATCATCCATGTTTCGCGTCGCGACCGCTGCAACAGAAAAATCTTCCACCTTTCCAACAGAAATTACAATATTCCCGACTCCAACAATTTTCCCTTTATCGTGTCCGAGAATTTAATCCCGAACGCGTTAACTTTTACTCAGGTGGAGAAGAATATTCGAGAACGGCGTCAATACCTTCTCTACCTCATAGCGAGCTATCTGGAAGATCATGGGTGAGCATTGTTATTGAATTTCATTTTAATTGAGTGGTTAAATGGGAGAACGATCATTAAAAAATTAGTCCGCCGTGGGAACACACTCAGCACACTGGGTCGTTTATGTCCGGGCAAATTGCCTCTTTTCTGAACCTTCCTTCCAACTTTCTAGTTTTCCTAATTAATCCTTTAAACATTTGACTCAAAGAACGATTGTATATTAAAGTAAAGACTTGAATAATTAGATGTCCCATAATTTTTTCAGATCTTTTGAATGTCAAAAACGGTAAAAATACAGCCATGGACATAAATTAAGTGTGCCCACGGCGGGTTAACGAACGATTAGAAATTTTCCTGTTAATTTAGAAATAAATTTGATTTATCAGAAATCGATGCAGAATTGATTGGCAATAATTGACGATTTATCAGAAATAAAATATAAACTGAAGGGAGTAATCTCTTTACAGATTCACGAGGTCTTCCGACGCACTTTCGGCAGAAGCCCAGCTACGGGAAGACGTTCGAGTCTGCGATAACGTCGACTTGGAAATGATCCTGATGGATTTCGACGCTTATTATCACCTAAGATTCAACAAATATCCCACTCTTTGTAAGACTACAATGTAAGCCAGTGTCTATTCAACTTACTAAATTCGTAAAACGCTAGTTGGACGACAAATAGACTCCTTTGCAACAGTAAGCTCCACGCGCTTTACTGGCGGTTTATATGTATATGTATGTATTCGCTATGCGGTCGTTTTTAAATTTCGTAAGGGTGTCACGAATTTCTTACGTTTTCTTACAAGGGGGAAGACGGAAGACGGAAGACGGAGTTCGGAGTTCGGTACCAATTTTACGTAATATTTTTTTTAACCCAATTTTCATAATGAGTAGGCTAAAGAACGATGTTTCGTCGCACTCACAAAACCGAGTTAAATAATTATATAAACGTTTAAAAGAATTTTAATAACTGAAACAAATGCAATGTAAAAAATATTACGTAATGGTGGAGGGGTAAAGGGTTGGAATATAAAATCTTACGTAATGTAAAAATGGCACCTATACAGGACGAAAGTAATCTAGTTAGTCACCCACATTGAACTGATCATGGAAGGTCCTTTCAACGTCACATCGTGCCTGAAGAGTTAAATTATTTGGGTAAATGTTTAGTTTAGGGGAGGATTCTCCGATTTCAATGACCTTGACATATGTTGTCATTTCCCTTTAAACTTTTTGGCGGTCGGCTTTAGTTTACGAGATATTCGCAAAAGACTTTAGTTAACACTAGAACTACCGAATTTAACACATACTCACATCGGTTCGCTACCATGCTTTACGCGCCCGCAGGTGGGTGCGCGCCGTCCTCCGCCGTCCGCCCTCCGCCCTAATCTAGCGGGGTTGTGTTAGTAACGTGTCTGTATAAACAGATTTCAATGCACAATTATGCCAAGTTTTTTGCGAATATCTCGTAAACCAAAGCCGAGCGCGAAAAAATTTAGAGGGAAATGTTGTTCAGAATGATGACCTTGACAACACATGCGACGCTCAAAGTTAGTTTACAAAGTTTACTCCCCTAGAGTAAACATTTACCATTATTTGTTTAAATGCATGTACCTCGCTTGCAGGAATAATCAATTTGCAGATGAAATTTCTGCTCGAAGTCTACGAATTAAGAAACCTGCCCACTCGCAGAAACCCATCCAGATACGATACACCCGTCGCCCCAATTCCAAAACCAGCAACGTTATCTACGAATTTATTCGTTCGAAATGGATCAAGTGCTCGAAACGCGTTGCCACTTGCAAACGTCGTACGCGGGTTTATCGATGTTTCGAATGTTACAGGGGGAGCAAGAGGAGCGCCAAGGCGCAGAGTAAGCACGAGAGCAGGAACACGAGCAGATGCGACCTGGAAACTAAGGGAGCCGATCAGCAGATGAATAATTTCGTTCCACAGGATATCGGTCTCGCGATGACGGTGATGCCGATTTTCGGAAATGGTGGTGGCCAAGCTCCGACGAAGGAGGCGCCCGAACGATCCACGTGCTCGAATATAACGAAGGCCATCAAAGACCTCTATCCCGAGGACGCGGAGTTGCAGGGCATAGCCAAACAGATCTCGAAAGTAAGCCCGAAGGAAGTGTTAAAAAAACATTTCATTCGCAGAGTTGATTCTGAAGCGTGTGTTGTGACTTAGGAAATTATACTGACAAATTTGAACGTTACCTGGGACGATGTGAAAGGCCTCGACGAGGGGAAACAATCCATATACGACGCCCTTGTGTACCCCATGAAGTACCCGATTTTCTTCCGTGAAAAATTTAGCCCTTGGAAGGGCATCTTACTGTACGGGCCACCTGGCACCGGTAAGATACATGCTCTCGTATTATGTTTACGTTTCTAATGTAAGGTGACCATTGGTCCCCGGAACGCGACTCGTGTCCCCGGTAATTTTTGTCCCCAATTCTAAATTTAAGGTAATCATTTGTCGCCGTGAATACATTTTTTTCAACCGGAATTTGAAATTTTATTAAACAGTCAAAGGGTTGAAGTTAGAAAATGGTCAATATGAGACCAAAGCCACAAGTTTGCTATTAAAATTCTATTAACTTGGCAACGGTGTAACAGAGTCTACGAGGAGTGGAGGTGATCCCTAGAGAAACATATCTCATGTCCCCGGAAAGCCGAAGAAAAAAATGGTCACCTTATTCTAATGCGAGAAATAAATGATGAATAAGGGACTCGATAAACAGGCAAGACAATGCTGGCGAAGGCGGTCGCCACAGAATGCAACTACACTTTCTTCAACATAACAGCCAGCTCGTTGGTCAGTAAATGGCGAGGGGACTCTGAGAAGTATATTCGCGTGAGTCGATTGGTACATACATATCACGCTACCGTTGAATTTCTCATCGACACGCGCCGTTCAATTGCATAGGTACTTTTTCATCTTGCCTACGCTCAATCGCCCACGATTATTTTCATCGACGAGATAGACTGGATAGCCACGAACATGGAGGATAACTCGTTATCCGAGCCCGCGAGAAGATTTAGAGCGGAACTGCTTTCCAGGCTAGATGGGATATTATCCAGTGAGAACTCTAATGTCATGCTGTTGGCTGCTACTAACGTCCCTTGGTGAGTGCTGAGAAATACACGGGAGAAAATTTAAGGGGTGATTCTAGACCTGAAAATAAGACGAAAATAAAGAATAACGAATTTGCGTTTGAGCCTTCGTTTTGTAATTATTAATGTTGAAGTGAGGCGTGGAACGCCTGAAGAATGGCAATTCGGCGATCAGCGGCGCGCGTTACGTAGCTCAGTAGGGAAAAAACACAAACCTCCACCGCAGTTTCTTTACTTTTAATTTTCCTATTATTTTCGTCACGTAGCATCGCCCATTTCATTTTCTGCCATTTGTTACCGAGTATCCTTTATGAAAAACAGCCAAATCCGTGAATCGTTTGGTCAATTTATTTCTGTGTTTTCGGTATACCTAGTCGTCCTAGAACCACTTAAACTCGTATACTTTTGCTACCAGGAACATAGATTCAGCTTTATTGAGACGTCTGGAGAAACATATTTACGTACCGATACCTGATGAAGAAACTCGACAGGATATATTGTCGTATTATGTTTCTTCCGAGATGCAGAGAACCGAAGAATATGATAATCTAGTTGCACAAATGCACGGTTTTTCTGGCGCTGAGATAAAGTTGGTTTGCAAACAAGCATGGATATCGCAATCGAAGCCTACTTGGCAACGAATCGAGAATAAAGGGATAACCGTAGTGGATTTGGCATACCATATAGATGACATCAAGCACTTGTTTGCGGCGCTGAAATTAATTAGACCTACAGCCGATGATATTATTAAAAAATACATAGACTTTCATCGATCCGTAATCGGCAACGCGTAAACAATATATGATGAAAAATTCTCTTATAAGTTACATCGCCAGATACTTGATAAATACCTTTCGTCTTATACGTTACCCACAATAAATGAAACACTCATCATTTTTAATTCTATTACTATCGCACTGTTTTACAAAATTGTATTTGAAATAAAAAACATTTATACAGTCAACAGTTTTTCCTTTTCTCCTGATTACTCCTTGCTTGCTTCAAACCATGATAGTAACCTGTAAAAGCTTGACAGTCAGTTAAAAGTCTACTTAAAGGCCGTCGCGCATTTCGGCGAATCGATGAAACTAATAATAATTAATTAATTGTTCATAAACGTTCTCTTCGGTTCGCCAAAATACGCGACGACCTTAAAAGAAAACACGAATGTAAAGTAAATACCTGTATGAAAACCACTGATGTACCATGACATTAACATACTCGAAAGTGCATCTGCATCGTTGTCCGGAAGCCTGCAACAGTTTTCCATTAGTGTTTCGCATTTCTCGTCCGATTGAAATAGAAAATGATCGGTTAGTATAAAATCATGCAAATCTAGGGCTTACTTAGCCATCAATTGCGGCGGCAAGGGAGGTGCAGGCGGCATCGTATCTACCATAGAATTGAAAGATGGTCCCGGCACAAAGCGATGCTTGTACGCTTTCGTTTCCTCCGATTCGAAATCCATTTTCTCTCCATTGTACCGTGTCGAGTTCACGCTTGTCTCGTCGGCTTCTGCATTTCCTTCGTTAAGTTTCTCAGCGAGGGAATCCTTCTGCTGAGCTATTTGACTCTGCAAGCCTTCCGATTCTAAAAGAGAACTCAACTCCACCTTCTCCGTATTACCGTACCCTGAAATCATCAGAATATACATCGTCGCTTTAAGATTTATAGAACACTCGACGCAACTGAATTCCACTCGTTAATCTTGGATGGCAGTTTATTCGACAGCATTACCTACAAATTTTACGATACAAGTCCCTCTGTTCTCATAAATTTTTGACACTATTGCCTCGTAAGTTTCTCCATCCTCCGAGTATACCGCACGGCAAGGTGCCCCTACGATCCACTTCTATACAGATAAAGTACACGTGCGATTTAATATTGTAATTGATAAGACAGACAGAAGTTTTGAAACTTTTAGATCGACAGTTGAAAGTTGTCTTATACGGAGCGCCTAATTCTGTCGTAAAATCATCACCTTATAAGGCTTGTTTGTATGTCCAGGCTGTTTAAAATTCTGCGACTTCTGTTTGGTTTGAGGAGCGTCCACTTCCATGCCCATCCGCTTGGCGACTTCCTCTTTTGCTAGGTTCACTGCTTTGTCGTACGCTTGTATTAGTGCACGATCGTCCCAAACATCTTCATTATCTGCTTTCGCATCCTTATAAAAATATATGCATATGGTGGAATGTACGTGAGGTTAAGATAAGTCAAAACATAAGTTTTCACAAAAACTCGTATACTTCGCAAAGAGATATTTTGGGGTAACGGATCATAACCTCGACTAAAAATAATACGAAGACGAACATACATTTTCATTTCCTCGGACAAACAGGACGTTGTCATCAGCCATTCTCTCCAAATAATATTAACGGAATGTCAAATTTGCCTTTAAAAATTTAATTCGTTGCATCCTTCGTATACAACTGTATGTAAACAATGGCCAACAATGGCAGCACCACCGTGGCCAACCGTGGCCGACCGTGGCTCAGTGTTCACGGGAAATACCCTGCGTAGTAGGATACTCGCGCCGCAGGGAGGGAGAACGCATGCGCGTTAAACCAATCAACGCCAAGATGGGAAACGATGGGAAACGAATCGGCGTGTCCCATCTTGGCGTTGATTGGTTTAACTGTCACCGCGTCATCGCGCGCATGCGTTCTCCCTCCCTGCGGCGCGAGTATCCTACTACGCAGGGTATTTCCCGTGAACACTGCCGTGGCTGTGATGCCAGATCGGGGACGGGAGTTCTCGAGAATTTCCCCCACCACGCATGTACACTACGCCGGAGCTGCGTGTCCGTGAGCTCGGCGCTTCGGACAACGTCGGGAAGACGAGAGAGAAAACGAATGTGTGTCTTTCTCTCTCGCTCTTGAAACGCTGTGATCTGTGATCCAAGGTGCAAGCGACACGCGGCCGTGCGCGATCTTCTCGAGTGCCTCGAGATACCTACACTTTTCACTTTCTGACATATGTACATATACCTAATACTCTTGTAATGAAAAAAAAATTGGAAAAAATTTTGTTACGGAAATCACGTTTTAAGACCTCCTGATCACGTTTTGATTATTTAGAAAAGAGCTTTTTTTAAATATCTCATATATTTGTAATATAATGTTAACACGATTACGTTTAAACGGCAAAATTGATTTCAATGAAACTTTATATTTAAATGGTTCTTCGACTTTTCAGATATACGAACTAAATTCTACATAAAAAAAAGTTAAATAAAGTTCAGATGCTTTGTACAATAGCTTTTGATGATGTTTGGAAAACGGTTTTGTTAACGCGAAACGATCAAAGCTCATTTAAATATCCATGTTTGCAGGAATTATTAAATTCCATTAGAAGTCTTCCAAATTCAAACGCCGATGCTGAAAGTTCGTTTTCCATGCTTCCCGACATAAAGAACAAGAAACGAAACCCTTAGGCTACCGCTATAGCCACTATATTGGCACGGTTCTAACCCCTTGACTCTATGGGACCTATTGACTACTCATACATAAAAATTTTTGGAAAAAAAGGACCCCTGTTTTTACGAAAAAATAGCAGCAGCCTAAGGGTTAAAGGCGCACGGGGAAACAGCTCAGACCATGGAGGTAGATGACAAATCTCTCATGTCATCTGAGAATTTATATGCAACTTTTGCGAAGAAGCAAAAGAGTAGTTTACGTTTACATGCCGTTGATGGCCTCGCGGATGTTCCTTCTACGTCGGGTAATGCAAAAAATTGGTGATGTCCATAATATTATCAATTTCATCCATTTTCTATTTCATTCGATTTTTGGACATCGCGAATATGTAAATAGTTGTTCGATTTACCTCACGCAATTCTTGTTCTATCCTTGCAATAAATTCGCTTGCTTACTGTACATATGATTTATAGAGAGAACTTCGAGATAATTGTACAAATAAATGTATATTCTTAATTATATTTATTTTATATGTAACAATTATCTCGAAATTCTGTCACATGTATTATAGTAAATTCCTCTGCTTGCTTTCTATCCTTTGGAAATGTAAACAATTGTAGCATTATTTCAGTCTTACATTTCGTCAATAGGTATATCGAACCCAATTGATATATTTACGTGCTGCCTTTCTTTTCTATTTTAGTAATGTTTTTATACATTTTAGTGTACAACATGTACTATCGCGATGTTAGCTTTGCATAACCAATTGTTTACATTTCGCTCCCGATGGAAGAGACCACCACTTTCCCGTAGTTTCCATCGAGCGGTACCGTGCACGCTGCGCGTAATTAATTTGTAAACAGTGCGTGATTCTTTGTCGCAACTTGATATGATTATCGAAAAATCTAGCGAGAAATGTGATTACGTATAGATTTTAGATTTTAGATCATACCCTGAAAAAATATTTTTTATCGAAGGCTGCTACAGCGTGCATGGTACTGGCCAAGAGTGGATTCTAATTTTAACAAAGTTCACTAATTTACAGTATTAAAATATTCATCTTTTAATAAAAAAATTCATGTTAAGGTTTGAAAAATAGAAATAGCTCAAATAAAAAGTACGGAAATTTAAAATGAAAACAAGAAATTATGAATGTACATTTTTCTTCGTTAAAGAAGTTACAGAAGAACTTTATTTAACTTTTTTTTATGTAGAATTTAGTTCGTATATCTGAAAAATCGAAGAACCATTTAAATATAAAGTTTCATTGAAATCCATTTTGCCGTTTAAACGTAATCGTGTTAACAAATATATGAGATATTTAAAAAAAGCTCTTTTCTAAATAGTCAAAACGTGATCAGGAGATCCTAAAACGTGATTTCCGTAACAAAATTTTTTTCAATTTTTTTTTCATTACAAGAGTATTATACAGGGTCATCCATTAAAACTGCAACCTACGCGCGCGCGAACAGCTGAAACTGACAACACCGCCTTACGGACGCATTCCACCCAACCATTCGCCGATACTTCCGCCATCTATGAGCCAATGATGCAAGTGTACGGTCTTTTAGATGCCAGTAGAGAGCGCAGGGTGCTTTTGGCTTTCACCAGAGGATATTAAATTTGACGTAGCAGACGGGAAAGAAAACGGTAGCCATTTTAAGAGTGCGATCGCACCGATCTCGTTCCGCGTGAAAATATCTAGAGACGCGGTAGCGTCTCGACGCCAAGTACAGAAAAGACACCCTGTATATGTCGACTGTCGCTACCGCTATCATTTACTCGAGAAACGGCTATTCCAACCTAACCTGAAACTTATTTCATTAATATCTCATCACGCCTGCAATATTTTCTAAATTTAAAGGCATTTTTCTTATGTAAACCGCATATAAGCTTTCGAATAAGACCAAATTTCAATAAAATCTGTCCACGCATGACAGAGATATCATAATATCGTCTCATGGATCTGTCAGAAACGGTAAGGTTTTTCTTCTGATTCTTCTTCTGATTCTGATTCTTCAAGCCAAATTTTCGTCAACATAATACGTATACGCGTTACACGCACACCTTCATAATCACGTCAAACCGTCATAACCTGCCAAGTGTCAAATAATGTAAGTGGTCCAAATTTGAAATGTCAGGAGCTTTTACACTAAATAGGAGACTGAATTATTGTCTCAATTAACAAGGTAAGTCGCCAAATTTTTTTTAATAGATTTCTTATGTAGAGTCGCAGACTTGGAAGTTGCCCGGAGAAGTTGTCGACAAAGAAGTATCTTCTTTCGCATAAGTTTCTGGAAATTTGTACCATGCATGTACAAAATAATATATTGTAGTAAAAAATTGCATTGCATTTAAATTGCCAGATACTTGTATTTTTGTATATACCAGCAATTTAGTTTTTATGTAAAGCTTATTATATTATAGAAACGAAGGGGACGCACAGGACTTCGATAAAAATGAAGGGGACGCACAGGCTTGGATAGTAGAATTGAAGGGGACGCACAGGCTTGGATGGATAGAAATGAAGAGAATGCACAGGCTTGGAGGTTGTCCGGAGAAGATTAGATAGAGCATCTTGTTTCGCACAAGTTTCTGGAAATTTGTCAAATAAGGTAAATCGACAAAACTTGTCAAATTAGCGTAGCATTAAGAATTAAGATTAAGAATATTATGGCGTACCGCTTGCAATGTAGAGTCAGTCACATTAGTCAAGAAAGTACGTTGAAAATACATCTCCCTTGATACTTTCCAATCTTTTGTGAAAGACATTCGTAAAACTCTAATTAATCATACGCTGTCACCTCCTTTAGACACATTATGCAGTCTCTACAATTGCTATAGCAAAAGGCCACTCTATTTCTATATTTCTATATATATATAAATTCTACGTTAAGTCGTATAATTAAAAAAAAATGTGGCTTTCATATATTTACAGATAATCGAAGCAGAAGATGGTGCACTGTGATCTACGCCAGACTATGTACGCACAAATTTGCAGGTAGAGTTTTGCATACGTAATTATTCATTCAATGATCTTGAGCATGTGTGATAAATTATAAATAATTAATAAATGTGTCCTATTTTTCAGTTAACGATGCAGACGAAGAGAATTATTTCAACAGCTGAAAGGGAAAGTTACTGAAAATGAAATAAATGTAAATAAAAAGAGTGAATAAAAACAGTTCAATGTTAAATACGTTCAGCGCCAAAGGCTGCTTTCAGCGCCATAAGCTGCTTTGCGCATTATGTACTGTACACAAAGTACTATACATATAAAATACATATAGATCAGCAATACAGTGCGCATGGTTTCATTTCGTAGTTGTTAAACTTACGTAGAATTTATCCTTAATCAAAAAATAAATAAAGTACACTCGCTGAGCTGCTTTGCGCTATTACGAGTATTCCAAGTATATACCTTATCCTCTAACGTCACTAGATAGGCTGCAGGGCGCCATAAACACGTAAACGTGTGACGAAGATAGATCAGAATTTATAATTTATTGGGATTTCCTTACTTTTTCCTTATTTTTAGCACACGTGGCAGTCAACTTCAAAAAAGTAAAAAAATTACGCCAACCCTGATAGCCAGATCTGGGGAGCAGAATCTGACGTCAGACTGCAGTAGTCTACGTCTGCATTTGACTGCGTTCTGAGGTGCAGAGCCTGATGTCAGATCGACAGCAGATTCTGCCGTCTGCTTGGCACAGCCAACAGCGCCATCTGAGGGCCAGAATTACCAAAAGATTCCCTACGCGTGACGTCACATGGCCGCCCCTACGCGTGACGTCACACGGACGTGGCTACGCACCAACACATGTGTACCGTGTTTGCTATAGGTGTATATCCCCACCCTTTCTACTGCGCGTTGAAAATTGGTAAGCAGCAGTTTTGAGGTTCTACTCGCAGGTTATGTGAGCCGCAGTTTATTAATTAAGTTTTGTATTTATTTTGCATTTAAAATTACAATTACAACATAAGTGGCACATATATTAACATTTAATATTTACAATTAGAAATTCTAGATGCAAACATAAGACAATTTTCTCATCACCATATCCCCGCTTGTGTTAACTCTGAAAACAAATACAATATTAGTATAACATTGAAATGATACTGGGAAAGTACCGATAAATGAGTATTTTATTAAACGGACGCGAAAAAGTGCAGATTAGTGTTCATTGCGAACGTCGAGAGTTAAGTACTTTATTTCAGTGATGCTGAAATAAAGTGAGCACTGAAAAGTACTGTTTGGTTGTGTACGTTTTAAAATACTGGCGCTGAAAAGTGCCGATTGTTGTTCCTTGTGAACGTCGAGAGGTAGTTCCCGTTGTACTCGGTCGGGGCTGCCGTCGCCCGTGGACCACGCTTCCTGCTGCGCACCCTCTCTTTCGCGGTCCGAAGTGCTCGCTGCATCGACACTTGAAAATCCGATCGGAGCGGCTTGTCGAAATGCGGGTTCCCAGACACCGCTTCTGAAAAAGTAATGCACGCAAAGTACGTTAGCATAATTATGTATAAAAACATGAAGATGCTTATTGCTTCGTACCGTAAATCGCCATCGTGATACGGGTATTGTAAAACGGTCGTTGTCCTGTTCGGCCGAACCACGTGAAGGACGTTGTCACGTCGTCGATGAGGGCCTCCTTCATGCAATAGTCGACCGCAGCCTTCAGGTTGAACCCACCCACGTATTTGAAATATTGAACCTAAACCAAGTAAGTAAATATTGATGTAAGTATGTATTATATAAAAGTAAATAAAAGCATAATTTCGTTTTCACTTACAACTTTGGAATACGTTTCGTCATCGATGGTCTCGAAACAGTCCACCTCCTCCGGTGACGATAGAGGAATGACGGCTGGTTTTCGTGGTAGACCGTTACGGGTGGGCTGAACACATTGGAGAACACTCTCCAACAGAGTATTCATTCTTCTGCAAGCAGAACGGATGGAGACGTAACGTATTAATAAACACGATAACATGCGATACTTACGTCAGCTCCGCCTCCATGGATCCGATACGATCATGCACGCTTCTGCGAACATTAACATTTATAAGAAAATGTCCTTACCGTAATATTTTTATAGCAAAAAAAAAAGAAACATGTAAATTTACCCATTATCAGGAGGTTGGGTCGGCGCTGTATTTTGCTGCAACGGCTCACTGTGGATCACAGTGGCGCGTGCATACGATGTCCCTGGATCGGTGAATCCTTCGAGGACAGGAAAGATCCTTCGGACCGCGAAAGGGAGGGTGCGCAGCAGGAAGCGTGGTCCACGGGCGACGGCAGCCCCGACCGAGTACAACGGGAACTACCTCTCGACGTTCACAAGGAACAATAATCGGCACTTTTCAGCGCCAGTATTTTAAAACGTACACACCAAACAGTACTTTTCAGTGCTCACTTTATTTCAGCATCACTGAAATAAAGTACTTAACTCTCGACGTTCGCAATGAACACTAATCTGCACTTTTTCGCGTCCGTTTAATAAAATACTCATTTATCGGTACTTTCCCAGTATCATTTCAATGTTATACTAATATTGTATTTGTTTTCAGAGTTAACACAAGCGGGGATATGGTGATGAGAAAATTGTCTTATGTTTGCATCTAGAATTTCTAATTGTAAATATTAAATGTTAATATATGTGCCACTTATGTTGTAATTGTAATTTTAAATGCAAAATAAATACAAAACTTAATTAATAAACTGCGGCTCACATAACCTGCGAGTAGAACCTCAAAACTGCTGCTTACCAATTTTCAACGCGCAGTAGAAAGGGTGGGGATATACACCTATAGCAAACATGGTACACATGTGTTGGTGCGTAGCCACGTCCGTGTGACGTCACGCGTAGGGAATCTTTTGGTAATTCTGGCCCTCAGATGGCGCTGTTGGCTGTGCCAAGCGGACGGCAGAATCTGCTGTCGATCTGCTGTCGATCTGACATCAGGCTCTGCACCTCAGGCTCTGCACCCCAGAACGCAGCCAAATCTCTGCTGGCCGTACCGATACATCGCACATGTAAATACTGTGGCTCATTTTCGTATGCTGCTTCTCGTTATTTCAACCTTCTCCCTCCGAGTATCTGTTCACTTCCTACCCTGTCATCCTTCAAAGCTGCGGCAAGCGCTTATCTAATAGATCATCCGCTTATTTAACATTCCCTTGTACTACCTCTACTCCTCACCTCCTCTACTTTACTTAGTTCTATGCTTAGTTTAGTTTTGTTTCTGTCTTTAGTCTTTAGTCTTTAGTCTTTAGTCTTTAGTCTTAGTTTTTAGTTTTTCTTAAGTTTTTCAAGTTTGCGCTTGGTCTGTACGCTATTACGAGGTTAGGCCTAATAACAGCTTTAGCTGAGCCTCGCCTTTTCACCTTACTGTATACTAATTGGTGAAATAAAGACGGAAAATAAAAAAAAAAATAAATAAATGCAGACGTAGACTACTGCAGTCTGACGTCAGATTCTGCGCTCTCATGCCAGACCCTGCTACCAATCTGATGTCAGATTGGTGACAGATGGTTATCAGGGTATTTATTCGTATTAAAATATATCTGCTTAATATTATTTAATACATTTTTTTGTATAAGTAGCCATTGTTATAATAGGCGCAATTTTGTATATTAATTTTGTAAAGCTATTAATTAATTTACGACAATGTTTTTAATTGGGATTCTTTTTGATGGGTTAATTAAAATGTCCGCGATATGAGTAATGGAATGTATGCACACAGCATTTTAGCTGTGTCTATGTAGTTGTGTCATCTTAAGGGCAATTGGAAAGCACCTTTATGTACTTGCAGCTCATTTTGATTTCACATCTTTTTTTATATTGTATATTTTCTTCTATTTTTTTGGGGATTTATATTATTATCTTCTATTTTTTGTGATATTATATATTTTCTTCTATTTTTTTGTGATTTATATTTTTATCTTTTATTTTTTGTGATTTATATTATTATTTTTTATTTTTTGTAATTTATTTGTTTCATGTACTTGGCGTAATTTTTTTACTTTTTGAAAGTTTCTGCCTTTACGACGGTCCAGCTGCGGGATTAGTTCACACTGGCGCATTATTGGCCCGGGTAGAAGAATTAGGGGCCTTTTTCGTATAACTTTTGAACTATAAAAGATATCGGAATGCAATTTGCGCCGAAAAATGGGGAAAAATTATCCCCTCTTATTGATGGATAATTTAACATATGTTTCGTTTACTTAATTTTTCTTTTATCAATATTTTAGCCGTAATTGCAGTGAAAAGCGTTTGCAAACTGTTTATTTGATACTTTATTTAGTGCTCTGTATAAAATTCATGGTGTTGATAAACAATAGCCTAGTTGTTTCTGTATCATTACTTTCATAAAGTGAGAAATTAAAATTTTCTTCAATTATATATTAGTTCTGCAGGCCTCAGAATCTAATGTTCTGGTTTTCTTTTTTATGATTTTATCTTTAAGGGGGGATTCTCGTCTAACAGTCCCAAAAGTAACTTATATTTACGATTTTTCCGGAAGAAACTGTTCGTCATATTGGATTAAACTCGTTTGGGATATAAGAAGGGATTTTTGAACTTGCAGAAAATATTTTTTTTTTATGTCGATCCTTCTTATTATTTATTAGTTATTGTGGAATCTTGTACATCTCTGATGTAACTCCTGTTGGCGGGATGTGTAGCACCTGTCACAGACATGTGATTGCAAAAAAAATAGAAGTTTCTTAAAGTTAGATAATTTAGGCGGGGATTGGTCCACTTTAAGGAAAAAAAATGAAAAATTGAAAGAATTATAGCGTTCGAGAGAAAAAGTAAGTTTTTTCCTTAGACAAAATTTTCATATTATTCTTTATATCAACGAAAAAAGTATTATAAATAAAAACTAAAATTAAAATTTTAGCTCCAGTCCCAATGTAAATTATTTAACTTTAAGAAAAGTTTATTCTCTTTGCAGTCAGATGACTGTGACAAGTGCTACACTTAACGTCGAAGAGATTCCACAATAATTTATAAATAATAAGAAGGATCGACATAAAAAAGGATTTTCTGCAAGTTTACAGATGCCTCCTTATATCCCAAGAGAGTTTAATGCAATATTAACAATAGTTTTTTAAAAAAAATTCATAAATTTCGGGGGCTGTTCCACGAGAATTCCCCCTTAAGGGGGGTCACTCAAGTGAAAATAAACTACCAGTAATTTTACACATAAAAATTTGAAAATATGTATTTCCATATTATTTTTTACGCTGAAATGAATTATGTAAGAATTAATAAAGTGACATTTTTTTTCAAAAATTTCGAAAAAATTATTCGATTTTAAAATCCGTACCCTTATCTCTGTAGTGTTGTACACAAAGACTGCAGAAAAAATTTCAGCTCGAAAACTTCATTTTTGTCCGAATTATAAAGTTTTTATGTTTTGGCGTAGTAACTAAAACGCTCCTGCTCCGTACGTTGGACCTTCTTCTTCTTGCAATGCCTGTTCTCTTCGTGATTGTGCAGTTCGTATAATTTTTCTTGCACGTTTGTATCTTTCTGAGGCTTTCTGTTTATACCTGCGTACTTGTTCTGGCAAAAGATTATGGAGAGCTTTGACCGATTTGGTAAAACAGGAGCGTACGAAAGGCATTACTTTAGGGGGTAAAGGGCAGGGTACCCTGAAAGAAGTTACAATTAGAAAATTGGCAGATTATTATAAAAAAGCTATATTACGAAATAAAAACATTATTGCAGCTATGAAAGCTGCCATATACGCGACGATATACCACGCAGTTTCGACGGATACGAAACCACAACATTATAAATGTCCATCGGGTGAAGAATCATGGTGTTTCTACCAATCAGCAATTGCGAAAGGAAGAAAACCTGGTTCTCGTGCTAAGAAAATAGAAACACCTATCAGAGAAAAATTTCTGGATAAAATATTACCAATTTATAATAGACTAAGCGATGAAAAACTGCTCCGTCGTTGTGCACAATGCCTTACTCAAAATTCTAATGAAAGTTTGCATAGCATGATATGGCGTAAGTGCCCAAAGGATATTTTTCCTTCCAAATATCTTGTTGAAGCTGCAGTCGCAGAAGCTGTTACTGAATATAATGAAGGATGGACGAAAACAATATTACATGCATTCAATGACAACCAAATGCAAATGAGCGAACAATCATTGAAAATTGTTCAAAACCGTCACAAAGAACGAGTACGCAGGTATAAACAGAAAGCCTCAGAAAGATACAAACGTGCAAGAAAAATGATACGAACTGCACAATCACGAAGAAAACAGGCATTGCAAGAAGAAGAAGGTCCAACGTACGGAGTAGAAGCGTTTTAGTTACTACGCCAAAACATAAAAACTTTATAACTCGGACAAAAATGAAGTTTTCGAGCTGAAATTTTTTCTGCAGTCTTTGTGTACAATACTACAGAGATAAGGGTATGGATTTTAAAATCGAATAATTTTTTCGAAATTTTTTTTTTTTAATTTTTGAAAAAAAAATGTCACTCTATTAATTCTTACATAATTCATTTCAGCGTAAAAAATAATATGGAAAAACATATTTTAAAATTTTTATCTGTAAAATAACTGGTAGTTCATTTTCACTTGAGTGACCCCCCTTAATGGGACGTGTCTTTGTTTGTAGCGGTGTTTCAAAGTTTTTCTACAATTTTCGTGTCTGAACGTTTTGACCTTTTAACTACTTAACGCCACGTCCGCACCGGTTTCCGTTTATATCATTTTTTGGAAGGATGCGTCATTATTGTGGCTTTTACACGCAGGTGGCGAAAAATCTCCGCGTACACGGGCATAGCACCGCGGTCAACCCTGTCGTAGCTAAAATTTTTGAAATGGAGACGGGGACGAGACCAGTCGACACATTGTTTTCAAACCTCATTACAGTAATCTGGGGTGCGAGTGGTAAACCGGCCATAAAAGCGGAGCGACCGGCTCGCTTACCGCGACCGGCTCGCTTAAGGCGGGATCTCCTACCTGCGACTGGTCGCTGCCGGTCGCAGCGACCCCACTAGTGCAAGGGAGAAAGAGATGTCATACTTCTCCCTTGCACTAGTGCGGTCGCTGTGACTGGCAGCGACCAGTCGCAGGTAGGAGATCCCGCCTTTAAGGCCGAGTTTCCTAGCCGCGATCGGCGGCTGCGGCCGGCGGCGGTCCCACTAGCGCAACGGAGACACAGATGCATACCTCTCCATTGCACTAGTGGGACCGCCGCCAGCCGCCGCCGCCGATCGCGGCTAGGAAACTCGGCCTTAACATGCTACTTCTTTGCCAAATAGATGAGGAATCGAGCCCATCATCCTCTTACGTGTAATGTTTTACCAAGCCAAATCCATTTTAGCAAACTAAATAATAACCTGTAAAATTGTCACCATTGTCACTAGGCATAACTCAGTGGTTCTTCGACATAGGGGGACCCGACATGCAACGTTGCCAAATTTCCGAAGGGAAGCCGATTCTGTCCCTTAGTGTACTTGGCGTCGAGACGCTACCGCGTCTCTAGATCATAAAACTAGGTCATTCGAAACCCGCGATTTACAAATGTTTCTGTTAGAGTAACAATCGTCCAACGGAGGGGAACAAGGATCACAACAAAACGAAAACACATTCACGTTCTAAGCTTGATCTGTAAGTATGATTAATAAGCTCTTGAATCTTCATATCCTTATAATTTTAGCGTCTGGAGGCCCCTTTAAATCCGCCACAGAACTTTCGCTATGAGCACGCCTCAACTGTGCGTTAAGCGCTCGTCGCAATCCCCACCACTTGTTCGAATCATTCGGTCAAGAGTGAGAGAACGAAAGAGTCGACGCGACCCTGCCTGCTAGGAAAGAGAGAAAGTATGATTCCTCTCTTGCTTCGTCTTTAACGTGCTTAAGCTGTGTCTCTTTCTCTGGCTCGGAATCGTTGACGCTATTCGTTCAACGCTCGCTACTCGGTTCAGTGACGTGAGAGTATCTACACGCCTTCCCAAGCTATAAATAAACAATTTTGACATTGGAAATGGTTGTGTAATGAACTGCAATATTTCTACAAGACGCCCCGTGCCTCGAACTATGTATTATAAATTGTAAATAAATAAGAACATATTATAAAAACTCGCGGCGATAGCCTAACGCTGATAGCCTTCTCGTAGTAGATTCGGAAAGCCTTTTCGCAGGCTCGTGGCAAAGAGTAGGTATAATAAGAGGCGTCACTCCGGGCGGAACCTTTGAAGTCCTTGCTTGACCTTGGCATTTAAATTGGTGGTCTATTTCGAGCGGGATATTCAAATCGACTAAATGTATCTTACCGCAATTGGCTGATTATTGCCGAAGTTGACCGATCATTGCCGAATGGGCATTTAAATTGGTTGTCTAGTGATTTCCCTAGGTTATTTCTGTCCTTGTCGAGTGACGCCTCGACGTTTGCACGTGCGGTACACGCGTGACACAGGGTAGGTAAGGGCTGTGTTAAGGCAGATTTACACTAGCCGTCTGGACGGCGTCAAAACGACGGCCGTCCAGACGGCTAGTGTAAATCTACCTTTACTCGGTAGACCCCCCTCGCCCCTCCGATTCAGCGGGCCATCGGGTCATCACGCATGCGCGCGCGACCGTCGAACCAATCAACGCCAAGATCATCTTGCGCGCGCATGCGTGGTGACCCGATGGCCCGGTGAATGGTGGGGGGGTGTCTACCGAGTAACACAGCCCTTACCCACCCTGCGTGCGGTACACGTCACATGGATTACAGACGATTTCATAACCTATCATGCAGGGAAACGTAACAGCAACGCTTTGTAAGGATGTTGTGAAAGTTCAGTAGGAAACACGCATTCGCTCGTTATCAGTCGCGGTATTCAGCTAGACGTATGATATCTTGACAGTGGAATGGCGCTAATAAACAGGTTGCAAAGGTTATCGAGATCGATCCTCAGCGTCGCTTCGAATTGTTCAAAATATAAAAGCGACACTCCGTTGCCTTTTTTGCAGGCGGCAAGAGCAGCCTCGACCACGCAACCACTTTCGGAGAAACAGGAGTAAGTCTTCCACCTTCTTGCACTCTTCTTCTCGTACAGTGGCTTGCAAAAAAAATTAAAAAAAAAAATAATGGAGAAATATTCGAATGAAGTAGAAATGCCACGAGTTAAAATTTTCCGCACACTCTGCGGAGTAATTGGCGAGAAAACTATGAATAAAATGACAGTGAAAGTGACCTTATATAGATACAATAAACGTCACGGAAATTTTAGGGAAATCTTTTGAAAGTACTGAAAATGAGCAGTCTAATCATTTTGGCTTACAGAAGCAATATAGTTTTACTGCGTATTAAAATAATTTAAGAAAATGACAAGTATCTGAAGCAAGGTGTACCTGCTTATTTTCAGGGTGAATATAACGTTCGTCACAGCAAGTGGAGAAAGAATCAAAGCAAAAGGAAAAGTCGGAGATACTATTTTGGATATTGTAGTAAATAATGACATTGACTTAGATGGATATGGTATGTTTATAAAACTTGCTTGTTTTTTATCATATGGAAAACAGTAGAAACTCTTAAGACTGGCTCTCGTTACGCTTCGCCTCACCTAGGCTCGTTCTATTCTTCCTACGCTTTTCTTATGCAGATTCAGAATTTGACTCGCACTAGGCCTCGCCTCGCATCAGCGCGACTGCGATCGGGGAAAAGCGAGAGCCAGCCTTTAGGGTATTGCATCAATTTTGATGATCGTAATAGATCGTTCCAAGTCACGAAGGGCGATGGAAAGAATTGCAGTAAATGCATTTTTTACTGTATCTTGTTAGAATTGTCTACACACCTTCTTTAATAAAGTGTAATCAACATTCTGGAATTTATTTAGGTGCCTGCGAAGGAACACTAACTTGCAGCACATGCCACTTGATATTTGCAAAAGAAATCTATGACGCGCTTCCTGATAAACCAACGGACGAAGAGTTGGACATGCTGGATTTAGCGTACGAGTTGACGGACACGTAAGTTGAAAATAATTAAACCATTTCATCTATTATTCCCCTCGGAAAGCGAGCAATATAGTATTTTATTTCATTTCTGTGGAGTAGCTTTACCAGAAACTGAGTATTTCCAAGTTTGCTCTACAGAAAATCTAAATCTGCTCCTCTGTCGAAATTCATGAATGTAAGATCAGCTGAATACATTTTCACACCTATCTCTTCAGAAATTTACATCCGCTCGAACTGAATGCTAAACACGTTAGCCCATTTGTAATAGCGAATTTTGTGTTTTGTTATTATTGTGATATTATCGCTTGCAGGTCACGCCTAGGTTGTCAAATAGTAATGACTACAAAATTAGATGGGATTGAAGTAAGAGTGCCAGCGACACTTAACGATGCAAGGGCATAACCACGCTCTACGAACCTGTACGATCATAGCGATGTAATTTTTGGGATGAAAAATAATATACTAAACAAGTTTATTCTCCGACGTAGGGCTAATGTACATTGTAAAATATCCACAATATTTTCTACATAGCAGTAAGATGTATGCAGCTATTCATATATGTATATTGCCACTATAGTATAAAAGTTGTACAAATACGGATAGACTAGAGTGTTTATCATGCAGTACATACTGAAAAGTTCAAGTCAAAGTATGAGTCGTATGTTTTCCATATCGATCATAAAATACTTTGTGATTCTCTTACAAAGTGCAGTTTTTCACTTACATGTACGTACTTGCGTACTGAATTTCAACGGTTGTAAATAAAATAATTCTTAAGACGAACTTGTTAAAATTCATTTGAAATATCGAGCAATACCGAACTCGCAATTAAATCGATTTCTAAAATTGAAAAGAGAACGCAGACTGCTGACTAAATTGAATGAGATTACGAGACTCTGTTACTACTCTGTACCATAACAGCAATTAAGATTCAATCATAGTACACGAATCTTGTTTAGATTGAACAAGGAATTAAATATCTTTAAACTGAAACATTCTTTTTATTTACTTGATTCGCTTAAGAGTCTCAACTACATTGAAATACCACGCTCTATATCTCTCGCAGATTTTACACTTTACAAAACCTATTAAATACTTGGTCGAACTTCAATCGTCGTTACATGATCAGAATAATTTATTTTTTCCCCCTTAACTAGGCACATACCGAATACATTTATTAAATTGGTATTTCACAAGTACCAGCACATAAAGCTAAAACACTTTTTGTACTATGCATGTTATACATGGACCCAACAAATAATTTAACTCATTGTATTGTCGCGTGTTACGTGTAAAATGTCCTCTATTGCTACACTACTTACAAAGTCGGTATAAAGTAGGATACATTACGGTGTTATGAAATGTACATTTCACTCGCTTACCCTGCCCAGTTCGAATATAACTTAGAACGTAAGTAATAATACATCTGTATATTCTGTACTACCCCTTATTTTTTTTTATTTTTTATATATAATATGTACATGTACATTAACCCGACCACTATAAACGTCAACTTAACAATATACTTTAAAAAACAAACTAATAAGAGGTTGTTAAATTTTCATTCTACGCATAGAATCATAAATTTTCTCCTTGCATATGCTTCATTGAACAAGTCGATTCGTTCGAGGATGATTAAGTGATCGTAGTTACCAAACTAAGTACTTTTGACACTGTCCCTACAGGTATCTGTTGAAAAAATGATTTGGAATATCGAAGTAGAGAGATTGGTTGCTTTTTATATGGACCCAAGAGGCAAACGGTACTTTTCTCGTCAGTTGAATAACCCTAAGCATTAACGTTTAAACTCGTTTCGGTCTCGGACTCAATAACTGCAACTACCGAAGGTGATTAAGCTGTAGCCTGCACGAAAAGGAACACACACATAAGTATAAACACCTAAATAGAAGAAACCAAGACAGATTTACACTTGACATAAATCCATTGCAGTTCAAATCTCAAATTATGGAGGCACGTAATGAAACGTAAATAAAGAATTCTCTCGTTTATTGAATTGCGTTCTGTTCTGCTTTCAATACCCTCGGGGCGAATGCCACTTGCACCCAAATCGCCCGCGCGGTCGCGATACGTACTCACGGGCGATTGGGGCGTAAGTGGAACGCGCCCTTAATTACTTAGCCCGTTAACGATTCGGCCTCCTATATTTTCAGATTTGCGCTCAACATTACACTTCTAACAGATACGCTACGAAGAACTTGTAATCGCATGATGGCGCGACAGTCAAAATCCGAAAATCTTATTCTTTCGTGAAAGCGAAAGTAACCTAGGACTAGAGGTTTCGCATGATTATTAATAATGATAATAAAATAAAAAAAAAATGGCAAGATCCATGAGGGTATAAATTAGTCGTTTCGTTTTCAGAAATAATACGTTTTGTTTTCGGGGCAATGTCATTCGACGAGCAATCTCGATGTTTCTTAAGTTTCTCTCTTTTTTTACATAAATACGTATACACAACTTCTTTTCATCCGGCTTCATAACAGAAGCTCGATTTTCTTTGAGTTCACAAGAAATTGTTTATTCGATTCGTCTTCCTAGGGCCCGGTCCAGATCTGAACCGAACGCCGAACCGAACGCACTTGAGTAGTTAGATGGAGTAAGACGAGTGATATACTTGTCTTGCTCCGTCTAACTACTCAAGTGGCGTTCGGTTCAGATCTGGACGCGGCCTAACACGGGAGGCAGGCATCTCTAAACATTCAAGCACTGAATGCCAACAGTCCCCAAGTCAACATGAAACCGCAGAGCTTCAAGAATTGACAGGCATCAAGAACTGAGATTTTGGAAGCCTTACATTAACTCTACACTCGATTATCATCATAGCCCTAGATTTAGATAAATATAAATAATTTGTTGGGGCACTAGCAGCTGTAGTACCTATCGCTATAGTCTCTCTGAAAACTAATAGAGAACTTACGGTGACTTCAATTAACACTGATCAGGACTAAATCAAGATACCAATGAGGTCCTTGCAAGGCTCTTGCAAGCTATCTGCTGCCACCAGTAAAATAATTAACCCTGGATTCGGCCCGAAGTGACCGCACCCAGAGGAGAGGCCAAGGGGCCCTCTTGCTCCCCAAAGGGGCTATGTAAAAAAAAAAGAAGAAGAAGAACACTAAGTAGATATTATTCTTGAAATTTTCTATCATCACCCAATGAAAACTATTTTTATCCCTTCAATCGAAAAATCTCAGTGAATGCCCCCTAATGATGGCGAGAAGCTGCTGCTACCCGCGGCAGACCTAGACCAACGTGGAAAGCTCGTGGGGACTGTTGGTGGTGGCCGCGCTGCTGAGGTCCAGCGTGGCCGCTGGTAGACCGGGGCTGACGCTGCCGCTGGCTTCTCGGGGTAGATGCTGCGACCTGTTCAGCTTGTTCCCTGGGCTCGGCGGCGACCTGTCCCCCGGCGTGTCCGGCGGCGTGACGACGTTTCTGTGACTGCTGACGTTCAGGTGATTGTGCGTGGCTGTGACCGGGGCGGGGGGCGAGAGCAATAGGGGCGGGGACATGGACACGTGCCGGTGGTGGTGGTGGTGGTGATAGTACTGGGCCGGCCGGCCGTGCGTCCCGTGGCCGGCGTTCGGCTGGTTGGCCGGGGGACCGACTTTCGTGGCGCAGCCAGCGTGGTGCATCGCCAGCGGGGCGCGATGCTGCTGCAGGTGCGGCTGGCCCTGGTGTTGCTGCAGCTGCTGCTGCCTCTGCATCTGCACCGCCGCCTCGCACTGCTCGCGCGCCAACGCCTTCACGGCGTTCGTCTTCTCCTGCGAACAACAAGCATCGGTCACCTTTCAGCTTCGTGGCTGGTCCTGGGAAACGCGATCGGCTCGGCTCGGCTCGGCTCGGCTCGGCCCGGCGAATAACGGGCCCCGGTGGGCTCGCGATGGGAATTAGAAGGTGCTTACGGTAAACGCGATATCGATGGGAATGCCCCGCGCTCCATGCTGTTCACGTAAACGACTTAATCGGGGCTTTTAAACGCGACCTCCCCCGCCGCACACCTGCCGCCTAATGGCACCTTCCGGGGGTACCTCCGCGAGTCAGCGCGAGTCACCGCGATGATGTCCCGCGGGCACGTAGAGTAAAGGGACCGTTATGTGGGTGTAATTAATGAGTAATATCCATACTAGGTTTCACCGTAGATATTCAATTTCATTGGGAAGTAATACAGGGTGTTCTCGATGTGGGTGACGAAATTTTGAGAGACGATTAAACAAGTAGCGATGCCCTACATCTCATCACTAATGTCACCAATGCTTACAAAGATCGTTAAATCCGTGCCAGTATGATACTCTGAGGGTCCACAAGTCGATTTATCGTTCCTTCCTGGACAATCTACTGCCAGGTCAATCGCATGGCAGTTTGCAAACACTCGAAAATAGACCGGCGAGCGAAAATACGCGCTGCTATTTATAAAATCCCGTTTCTGCGTGCAGGAACGCCGCTCGAATGCAGCGGGTCGCATAAATAAGCGATCTCGGTAATATTGACCGTCCGATATGCTAATAAAGTCGCGAGCGCGATTCCGCGAGATAGGTAGGTATTGCTTTCGGCGAAATTATGCGAGCGCCAGCGGGTGTTGGGCGTGACTCACGGCACGGGCAGCTCGCGAGCCCGTGCCTTATCCCAGCTTCAACCACAGAATAAGCGAGGCACATTCAGAGCAAAAACGGTCTAACCCACATTTTTTGCGAAATTGAGTTAGTAGCGTTAATAATGTATTCCAATAGGCTGTACTAATCATATAAAATAGGAGAAACAGATTTCTTTTTCAACGTGGCTTAGTTCGTTTTCGCGTTCAATGCCTCAATTAATCCCGCCAATTTACTAATAAGTTAGACGCAGATCTAAGTACTTGGTTAGTTTGACTGTTAGATTACGGTCAGTTATAATATTGGCCTTTTATGTAAACCTTAAGAATTTTCTGTACATGTTATGTAATTTGGAAATAGGGCAGAGAAATGAAGACGATTACCTAATAATGCACCTAATAAATTTGCTTACCCTCTGCCACACGAAGACGTTGTGGACCATTGCGCACCCACAAAACACGATGCCAAGGCCTATGAAAACCGACGTGACGATCGCTGGTGTCGAGTGAAACTGGATGAACGTGTACAATATCATACCTGAAAGCCATTATTTAACGGATCACGGCGCGTTGTTAATAGGAGAAAGAAGAATTAGCGTGACCACGTGTCGTTAGCTCGAATAAAAACATTTTCGTTGCGCGAAAGCAACGCTGATATTGTAGAAAAGTTTATTATCATAATTGAATTAATTCTGGACCGATTCATTCATTGGTCTTAATAATATAACTAAGGAGACTGAGAGATATTAAATGAGATTGGACCTTGATGGTGATTTACACTGATTTATATCGAACAAACGAGACGAGACACGATCTGTAGCCAGAGCACACGCTTCTTACCAGTTAAAAAGACAGGAATGCTAATGAAAAAGCCTCCTACAGCGCATATACGGCTGATGGACGATTTTTGCAGGTACTTGTTACTCCTGAAACAAAGAAAAATCGAAGGGAAAGTGAGTTTCGCGGTTCCACGTTGATAATTGAACGAGTTATGGAGGAACGAGTTTCTCGTCCGTCACATCCCAAATACTCTTTGTAGACACACTTTGACGGGTTCCAGACACGGTTGGTCTGACGAGAGGTAGGTAATTAGGTATGTGCCAAACGTTTCCATCGAGAACGCTCGCTTTTTGGAAGAAACAAGATTCTACTGCACAGGCTGAATATTTTAATAAATATTCTTTTCTGGTGGAGTACTAAGGGTACAACCTTTAAGGGGAGGTGCCACCTTGGACACTTAAAAATCATGGGTTTATTTAGCAATTTTTTTTCTTTTAAATAATTTACGGAATAGAAAATCTCATTAATGGCATTGATTAAAATAATTTTTTTTTTAACAAAATGGTGGTGCTAGAGCCGCTGCGCGATGGGTCCTTTAGAATTGACTCGCCAATCAATCGGCGTTAGCTTCATTATTTAAAAGAGAAAAATTGCTAAATAAGAAAACGTGTGTTTTTCATGCGTTCAAGGTGAAAACCTCCCCTTAACCCTCGTCAAAGACAGACTAAACCTACGGAAGAGCAAAGACGTAGATCTTTAGCGCAAAAAAGCAAGGCTGCTCCATGTAAACCTCGATTACGGTCAGTGCCACCGCAAGTGGTACATTCTACTAATTTCACCAACGACCACAACCGGCTTCGCCACAAATGCCACTCTTTTGGCACGCGCATCGACTCTCACCATCTTTCTCAGGAAATTAACTAACCGCGGTCCCACCTCCCCTATCATCGAATTTCCAGATAACGCGCATCAGGGATCGTCCGAGGAAGTCTGCTTGGGACTCGCGAGCAGATTTACGATCGCGATGGAAACACGGCTCGATGGATGTTACCCAGTCGCGACTAATCTCTCCTCGCTGGGAACACTGTAGCCAGAACCTACGCACGAACCTCGTTTCCTCGAATGATCTTTCTATGTTGACCCTAAGTAGCCTGAAGAGGTCCATCGACCCTTTAAGCCCCTAAATTCTGCGGCATTTTGGATCAGATTTCTATGAACCGTTCAAGACGCTCTCATTGGATTCGAATAAACAGTAATTACCTAGGTACAACACTACTCGGCAACGATCGCCATCCTTCCATTAATTTTCAATTCAACTTCAATTTCAGAAGTTTCAGTTTCAGTTTCAGTTTCAGTTTCAGTTTCAGTTTCAGTTTCAATTTCAATTTCAATTCCAAAAGTTTCAACTTCAATTCCAAAAGGTGCTGATTCAATTGCAAAACTTTCAATTTTAATTCCAAACGTCATAATGCGAACGAAAGGAAAATTCTATATGCAAAGTAAATTGAAATGAATTGAAATTTCTGTGTTCATTTGAACATTTCCATCAACGGCATCAACACACCAACTCCTCCAACGTTCCAAACCTAACCCATTTCTACGCGTAAAAATCGCTGCCGACAATTCAGCGTGTAGGTTGACTGGACGTTTGCAAAAGGAAGGCGATTTCTTTGGAGCACGAGTGTCGACCGGAGCCAAGCGGTCGAGAGTGTCTATCGGGCCGAGTCGCTGGTTCTGGCGCAAAAACGAACGAATCCTCGACTACGTGCTGATTTTAAACAAGCCTCATCCGAACGGGCACAATGAGGAATTCCCACGAAGCCGTTGCTACCCACCCTTTTCGAGGTCGGCGACCTCTTTGGATACGTTTCAAGTGCACCGGTACCAATGAAATCATCCTAGACTAATTCCTACGCGCCTTGCCTTCCCAACAGTTACACGGCCATTATAAATTTAACCTTCCGTCGTATACCTACCTACCTACCTACCTACGTGTCCCACCAGCGCTTCCGTTTCCCGCTTTCGCTGTCTTCCCGCGAAACAGTCGCTGCTAAAACTGTCCCGTAAAATTTCCGCAACACGTGTTGGGAACTAACATAGCGAAATGACGCCGCTATCGAGGATCGAGTTTGAAACTCTATCAACGAATAATAATTTAATGAATGAATGTTAATCGTTATTAAAGTTGTCTCATGCCTCTGTGTTTAAACCCATACCACTTTCTTTCGCTCAAAATTTGCCTTCTCGAAATTTTGCATTCCCCAGATTTTTCCACCCTAGATTTCAGCCTACTTAGCCTACATATATGTATACCTACACAAATCCGTCCCCGATAAAACTCGCTGGTTGAAATTCTCTCATGTCCACTTTCTGCTCCGTATCTAAGCTTCGACTACACAATTCTTCTCTGAAAAGAAGAAAACTACTTAAGAATAACACACCGATCACCGAAATATGCAACCGCAAATCTCGCCAATTCCCTTCTGACTTGAATGGGTGAAGAGAAACGTTGTTATTCCGCGGGCGGTCGAGTCGCTAAGCAATCGCGTGTCCGTTCAGCATTAAGATCCGAACCGGCGATTTTCATAATAAATATCGGCCGGCGCACTGACCTGCATTTCGCGCGCAATAAATGCCCAACACTCTGTGTTGTTCAATAAGCTGTTCATGACCAAAGCCATAGGAGAACGCTCGGGCTGCTCGCATAAAGGCTCTCCACGTTTTCTACTGCTTTTTAACAATAATGTACCTTTCCAGTGAAAGGTGTTAATCCTCCCCTACATTTTCATTTCAAACTCGCTGCTATTTACAGCGGGAGAGTGATGCCTTCGCGTGTTTAATCGATTCAACGTTGGCATCGAGCTAACAGATGGCTGAGAAAATAAATTTCCATCGCGCCAGTGTGCCCGTCACCTCTGTTCCTCTGCTTGGTGCCCATTAGTCGCCCGCAAATAGACGACGATACGCGAGGATAGCGTACCCTCTAACCCCCGCGGAAGCTTACGCGCGATTTGCCACCTCCAAGGTGTGCCTAGCACCGGCACAAGTCCGTGGCTGTCTCCGTTGAACCAGGGCCTCGTCGATCTCGGCAAGCACGGAGAGTCCCTCGCCCTTTGATTCGGGGTACGAGGCCTCCATTCATGATTACAAGGCGGGTACGCGAGGTGACGACGACGACACGAGGGCAGACAAAACCGTCTGAGCCTATTCAGCGCGCCGCGCCGTCAAATAGTTTCGCCCGAGGAGATGAATGGAGATAAAGATCGGCGGGGCTGCTCTGCCTCCCGCGACAATCATATTTCCTAAATCCTCGTCCAGGACTCGCGCTTCACTTCAGATTTTTTGTTGACTGCGTTTACCTATGTCCAAGCTGCGGACGATAAAAGCTGCTCAAAAATACTTTTTATGGTGTGTGTGTGTGTGTGTGTGTGTGTAGCGGAGCTGTGATAATCAGTGGCGCAAGTGGCGCAAGTGGCGCAAGTGGCGCAAGTGGCGCAAGTGGCCCTCCTGGCAACCCTCAAAGAAGGGGCTTTGTAAGAAGAAAAGATAACTGAGATTTATTCTTTAAATAAATTTTTATAATCACCTAATGAATCCTATTGAATTTGCATAAAAAAACATGTTAATCCCTTTAACTCGGCTCCTATAGTGGCCAGCCCGGAAATTTTTAATATTTGAACTTCTTTCTAAGGGGTTTTGATATCGCTAATCACGATTCTATGGTCAGAGTATCGAAATTTTACGCAGAAACAGTGTTGCCAACCTAAACAAGCCTAAATGTATAACAGCAGTTACTTTCGTATATTATTCTTTCCTTTGGCGTTACCCAGGGCTAACGACATAATAAATAGTAAAATCAGAAAACTAAAAAAACAAATCCAAAAATAACACAAAAACCCCAAAAACAAAAGAAGAGCTACAAAACTTTCTACGTCCATGTCGTTAGCCCTGGGTACAGTGGGTCCAGGGACAGTGTGGCCAATGTGTTCCTCGCCGCTGATTGGTGCCGCCATTTTTAGGCAACTTCCGGCAGCTCTTATGTATAGATCAGTATACATATCGACGTGCGTTACGAAAAGTAGCACGTTTTGGTTTGCCACGAAAAGAAGCACGTTCCATCGTTTCTGACGAATATTAGCACGTTTGGTCTTCTGCCGCGAAGACTAACACATTTGACTGCCCCACCACGAAGAATAGCACATTTCGTACTGTTGCGACGAAAACTAGCACGTTATACTGTTTCGCCACGGATAATAGCACGTTTGGGAATTTATGGCGAAAACTAACATATTATCCGGTTTGGCCACGAAGAATAGCTCGTTTTGGATTCTACTGCAGACTGCAGAAACTATCGCGTTTCAGCGCGTGGGCAGTTTAAAAGAATTCAACTGCTGAAAATATTGTTTAATAAATAATATTTCCATCTAATCTCCAAAAGACAACATATATGAAAATTTTAATCTACATAATTTAAGTAAGGGAGGGTGCGGGAATTGCGAACGCGGGGTAAACGCGAACATGCTACTTTTCGTGGCAAACCGCTCTAACGTGCTAGTTTTCGCAGCGAAAGACGAAACATGTTATTTTTCGTGGCAAACCGCTCAAACGTGCTAGTTTTCGTAGCGAAAACCGAAACGTGATAGTTTTCGTGGCAAACCGCTCAAATGTGCTAGTTTTCGCAGCGAAAACCCGAAACGTGATAGTTTTCGTGAGAACGAAGGCAAACGTGCTACTTTTCGTAAGAAAATTGAAACGTGCTACTTTTCGTAACGCACGTCGATATACATATACTTACACATCCTCAAATTGGCTACTCCAAATTTTGACAGCTTACAGTCAGGTTATAACCTGACGAGTGTCAAATATGGTAAGCTGTCAAAAATTGAGATGCCACGTGTATCTACATATTTTTTAATAAATTATTGAATATAACTACTATGTAATATACTATGATTAATAAAGTATTCGAACTACAAGTCATACATTTATTTTTTAAGTATTTATTGAAGTATAATCAAATTATAATTATATGAGCTTTACTTATAAACATTTGTGTATCTACATATTTTTTAATAATTATAAACTATATAATTATATAATTATATATAAATTATATATAATTATAAACTGATATAAACTATAAAATATTTATCTAAGTTTTCATTAATAAAATTAAATATTAAGTTTCTACATACACGTCACTATATAAGACATGAATCCACGCTTTTCAAATATCGCGCGCGCTTGACCTGGCTGGAACTGAAAATGGCGGCTTCCGGCTCATTGGCCACACTGTCCCTGGACCCACTGTAGCCCTGGGTAACGACCAAGGAAAGAATAATATACATATGAATGTAACTGCTGTTATTCATTTAGGCTTGTTTAGGTTGGCAACACTGTTTCCGCGGAAAATTTCGATCCTCTGACCTTAGAATCGTGATTAGCTATATCAAAAACCCTTAGAAACATTAAAGTTCAAATTTTAAAAATTCCAGTATATGCCATACCGTTCGCGACCGGGCTGGCCACTATAGTGGCCACCTAAGAATTTGGATACTTTGCCGGCCATTTTGGTGGTATATGTATATGCATAAATTTTAAGTAAATAAAATTTACAATTTCAATGAAAAAATCCCGGCCCTCTAAAGGTTAAGCTCTCTCAATGATGCACCATTTAAACAAGCTTGACGCTTGTATCGTTGGCGTTGGTCAGATCTAGTAAGCGTACCTCTGCACGCTGTTTCAATGTGTAAACACTTGCTTTATAAAACTTTACGGCCATAAACGTACCCTAATCCAACTCCTTCCCTGGAAGGAAGGAAAACCTGGCGTTCGGGGCGACCAAAGGAAACGAAAGGAATAAGCGAAATCCGTGGAAACGTTTGCCTAACGCCAAGAGCCGAAATACCCTTGGAGCTCGTCTATACTTACATTACAAGTACCTAGGATCATTAATTGACCATAACGACTAGCATTTGCGACCAACAGTCACTGACCGACGCGACGATGCTTTTAGAGAGTGTACGGAAAACCATGCGTTTTCTTCCTCTCCTCGTCTACGACCCTACGGGGAACACGTTCGACTGTTCACCATCTCTTTCTCCTCCTAACCGTTAATTAGGCGTGCCTACTTAGTTCTGTTACACAATTGGGCGCGCCAATTAGTAGCCAAATCATCTTTAGAAGAATTAAGTAAAATAAAAATGATTTCGAGACGGAAACAATAGTAGGTACCTATTAGGGCTGTTCGAGTACTCGGAAAAATCGGACCGAGCCGAGTACTCGAAACAACCGAGTAGCTCGAATAGAACCGAGCAACTCGAATTTTTTCGAGCAACTCGAATTTTTTCGAGCAACTCGAATTTTTCCGAGCAACTTGAATTTTTCCGAGCAACTCGAATAGAACCGAGAACTCGAATTTTTTCGAGCGGCTCGAAGTAAACCGAGCGGGCCGAAAGTACCTAGTGGGCCGAAAGTACCGAACAATCCGGTGTGTCAAGTAGTTTGAAGTTTGCATGTTTCGAATATTTTAGAATATGTTTATATACTGGATAATGATTCGTAATTATTATTATTATCCAGTATATAAACATATTATTATTATTATTATTATTATTATTATTATTAATCATAAACGGGTTAGAACCCATTATATAGCACGGATACATAACATTTTGCGTGTCGAATAAAAATAAATCTAAATATATGCATACTATATCAACTTATACTTAACAATGGAGAGTACTTAAAAAATAGAGGTGAAGAATGAATAGTGAGAAATGAAAAATTTACAATGAAAATGGAAATGAAGATAAGAGTGAAAATGAGAATGAAAATGAGAATGAGAATGAGAATGTAAATGAAAAACAAAAATGAAAATGAAAATGAAAATGAAAATGAAAAATGAAAATGAGAACGAAAATGAAATATATAATATATATTCTAAAATATTCGAAACATTCAAACTTCAAACTACTCGACACCGGATTGTTCGGTACTTTCGGCCCACTAGGTACTTTCGGCCCGCTCGGCTCTTTCGGCCCGCTCGGTTTACTTCGAGCCGCTCGAAAAAATTCGAGTTCTCGGTTCTATTCGAGTTGCTCGAAAAAATTCGAGTTGCTCGGAAAAATTCGAGTTGCTCGAAAAAATTCGAGTTGCTCGGAAAAATTCGAGTTGCTCGAAAAAATTCGAGTTGCTCGAAAAAATTCGAGTTGCTCGGAAAAATTCGAGTTGCTCGAAAAAATTCGAGTTGCTCGGAAAAATTCGAGTTGCTCGAAAAAATTCGAGTTGTTCGGTTCTATTCGAGCTACTCGATTGTTTCGAGTACTCGGCTCGGTCCGGTTTTTCGAGTCTCGGCTCGGTCCGAATTTCAAGCTACTCGAATATTCGAGTACTCGAACAGCCCTAGTACCTATCCGGTGGCAGCTTGCCCGATGGCAAATGGGCCCCCTAGGTAATTACTAAAAAATATACATTTATTTGACAAAAATATTAATTGCACCATTTTGCCACTTGTGTGTTTTTTTGAAAATTTTATTTATTTATTTCTTATAAAAATTAAATGATAGCCTCGTAGTTATTGGTGGGCCCCTTTTGTTTTCTGGCAAGCAATATTCTTAGACCCAGTTCGCCACTGATAGTATCCTCTGAAAAATGTTGCTAGATATCTCGTGGAAGTGGAGTACAAAATACAACGCGTCCAATTAATCGTTAATCTGTCTTCGCGATACCATAGCAGCAGTAAAGGAGAATCTTCGAATTCGACCTTGCTCGGGATGATGTATGTAACCACAGCATGGCGGCGGGTTTAAATCCAACAGCAATGGGATTCATTGTCCGCTATCACGCTGACACGCCTTTTATTTCAGCAGAATATATCGTCACGGTGTATACGCAGTTGCAGTTGAAGGAAATGCGCGCCGATCCATTGCGAAATGGTCTGCCGAGCGAGCGACAAGCCCACGACGGAGCAACGCCCAAACGCCGATGCAGAGTCGTGGGCAACCAGATGCCACAGATATCGGCTCCTATTCCAAATTTCCAACGGCGAAATACATTTTTCGAACGATTTGGATCCGCTTCAGCTTCGAATTCGATTGAAAGGTGAATCATTCAGCGGTGAATCGACATGGATCGTGGATTCGATTTCGTCCTCCAGGCATCCTACACCGAGCCCTTAATGCAATCTAGACGCCACGGACGTGTTTACATGGCTGCGCTTCCGGCCAGAAGCCGCGCGCGCTTCCATCCAATTAGATCGCACTTTTCCAATTTCCGCAGCGGAAGCTACCTGTCTTCCGATCGTGCTACCATGGGCCATGCCGCGTCGATTTCCGAAAGATTCGCTATAAACGAAGGGACGCACAGTGGTTCGAGTATACTACATGCTAACTGGACAAAATTATTTTTTCGCGGGATTCGGTTTAGGGTAAATCCGGGAGACGCGGTCGGGCCGGAGAGTTGGTCGTGTCGCTATATTTCAGACTCTATACGTAAAAATGCATTAAAGTGCAGACCAATTACTTCTCTAGAAGCCAAATAGTTGAATGAATAGCGTTATTTCGCTTCCTTCTGTGTTTTTCTGGATTTATAGGGTATAAAAGGTAAATTGATGTTACATTTAACCTCTTTTGTCAAACAGCGGTTGTACAGAATCGTATTTAAAATATACTTCTAAGTTTATTTTCCTTTAATGTTTGGAATAATAAGATAGTAGAGATATTGAGGGACAATGCAGCCAAAGTATTTGGCCATATTAACTCTTCCTCTCAAAGCTAACGAGAAGACCATGTCTCGCTGCAGAAAGGTGAGATGGTCGAGTTATGATTTTTTTATTATTTTTGTTTATTTTTTAATTTTTTATTTTTATTTTATTATTATTTTTGTTTATTTAGTTTATTTATTCACTTTTGTATTCATTTGCCTTGCTAATCGCCAGTAGGTAATTCACTTTTTCTTTGATGTGTTCTTTACTTGTTTAGCGTAAACAAATTAAATATCAATGAATCCGTAGTTGTATTCACTCATAAATAATTTTGCTTTATCCTTTGTTAATTTTCCATGAATAATTATGTGAGTGGTCTCTGGCAACGACGAAAACCATTTCTCCCGGCACCTCGGGAGAGGTGGTCAGATGTCATGACTTCAGTTTTCAACCCGTTTTACAGTAAATATTGTCTTAAAGCAAATATCGACCAGTTTTTCTGAATCTGCATAAAAATCTGAACATATTAGGTTTGTTCTGATAAAATAAGTAATATCTATATTAGTTTTAATAGCCATTTTATATTAGGTCGACCGCGTCTCCCGGATTTACCCTATATGGGGTTCAAATTGTTAGAAAACAAACCTGATTCGTATTACAGTTTATTATTTCACTAAATATTTTTATTTTATTGATTATTTCACTAAATATTTTTATTTTATTGATATTTTTAGTGAAATAATAAACTGTAATACGAATCAGGTTTGTTTTCCAACAATTTTAACCCCATATAAACCCAAACCCGCGAAAAAATAATTTTGTCCAGCTAGCATGTAGTATACTCGAACTAGAGCTGTTCAAGTACCCGGAAAAAGCAAGCCGAGCCTAACTCGGCTTGAACGACCGAGCCGAGCCGAGTACCCGAATGAACCGAGCGGCTTGAAAAAACCGAGCGGCTCGGATAGAACCAAGTAACTTGAATTTTTCAAGCGGCCCGAATGAAGCGGGCGGCTCGAACAGAACCAAGCGGATTGAATTATTTCAAGCGGGCCGAAAGAACCGAGCGGCCCGAAAGAACCGAGGCGGCTCGAAAGAACCGAGCGGGCCGAAGGAACTGAGGCGGCCCGAATGTATGTCTGTACTATTACCCGGCGAAAAGAAGACTCCTAGCAGGCGGGCTCGGGCTGTGCAGTCCGTCGCTGTGACGATTGGTCGAGTCACCTATTTGGGCACACTTTTAAAGACGGGGCACACGTATTTTGGTTATTGGCTGAAGTTGCCACATACATTGTCGCACCGCGCGACGAAGAGAGCGAACGAAACACATCGAGACCGAATGGGATAGAGCGATCTGACCGACGATCGTCAAAACAATAGCGTAGGCTACGCTTGGTCAGATCGCTCTATCGCACTCGGTCTCGATGTGTTTCGTTCGCTCTCTTCGTCGCGCGGTTTGACAATGTATGTGGCAACTTCAGCCAATAACCAAAATACGTGTGCCACGTCTTTAAAAGTGTGCCCAAATAGGTGACTCGACCAATCGTCACAGCGACGGACTGCACAGCCCGAGCCCGCCTGCTAGGAGTCTTCTTTTCGCCGGGTAATAGTACATTGTACGTCGAGCAGATAGGTTAGGAGATAGGTTATGAATACCTAACCCAATTATAATATAGACTGCGGAAGTTTATGTAAATGCATGTTTTTATTGGAATGACTTAAACAAGCGGGACTTTGACAGAACTATGTTTCATCATTACGAGGATGTTAAAAATATACTTTCGATTTTATACATTTTGCATATTCTGGATATACGTTGCACATTCTGCATATTTTTCATATTTTTTGCAGATACGGAATTTGTTTACAAATTAGCTTGGTGAACCACGCCATTCAAATTTAATAGTTTCATATGTTAAAAAGTTTAACCCCTTAACGCACAGTTCTTTTTCGACGGGTAGGGTCCAAAAATGCACCATTTTTTTTTTTGCATAAATTGATGTATTAGGGGTGTTGTAACTTGTTTTGTACATTGACAGTGGTGAACGATGGATTTTTGCCGAAATAGAGCAAAGAAAGCAAGAAATGGTATATAATACATTCTATTCTGTTTCATGTAATATAGTTTATTATAGAGCCATATAAAGAGGAATTAAAAGTGTGATTTGGTGTGATAAATCTTGAAACAAGGCACGGCACATAAACCTACATTACAATCATTGCACATATATCGGGTTTCTTTCCTACGTTTTTTCCCTCTTGCATCCCTTTTGCTAGCACAAACAACACAGATTCTGTATGGTGTAGTTTTTTTTTCCGTTGCTGGAACGAAATCTGGAAAATGTCTTTCTGCTAATCTTAAGGTCCCCGGGTCTACACTAGGACGGCCTACACAGGAGACGGCAAAAATGGTTGATATTATTATTATTTATTAAATCAGTATACAACAATTAGTTTCCAATTAGTATAAGATAGTATTGCTTGTGCGCACAGATATGAGCGCCTAAATTAAACAAACCGCCAAGCGGCGAACAAATGAACTACATGCCCGTGACTGTCACGGGCATGCTCAGATGGTACGGTTCAGCGTGCCCCGGCTATGTCACGGGCGTGAGCGTTAAGGGGTTAATAGTGTAATAGTTACATATATATTCAAATGTTTAATAATTCAATAGTAGGTACAACGGCTTGATACGTATAATATATAATTATTACAGTACAATTATTAGTATACTACAGTTTGATAAAAGAGGTTAAATATATCCCCCCGCCCCCCCCCCCCCCCCGTTACCCTTTTCAGCATATTTGCATATTCGCGGCATATCATACTTGCATAAACTTCCGCAGGCTAGGTATAAATAAATAAATAGACGAATAATTTTTGAACAAGCAATATAAATAGACACACAATTTAATTTTTTTATTTAATTAATGTAAGAACTTCTTACATTATATTTAACAACTGTTTTGAAAACACAGTAGGTACGTACAAAACACTAAGTAAGTACTTAGGTATGCCATTTGTAAACAGCTACAGACGAGATACCTATTTCACGAGTCTGTCCTGCATTTGCAGTTACCTACGTCTTCTAATCTAATCTAGCAAATCTAACCCAAAACTATTTAACTCACATTATAAATCCAAAGCAAGAAAGTTAAAAAATATTTTTGCGAATTTCTCGGAAACTAGAGCCGACCGCCAGGTTTGTCAAAGGAAAAAGTTGTTCAGAATGTTGATTTCTGCAATATAGGCAAACCTCATCGAAATTGGTGAACAGGTAGCTCTTTGACAAGATTAAGTGCCGTTTTTTCTTTGCAACGATGTCTGTTAAGGGGGGTCACTCAAGTGAAAATGAACTACCAGTTATTTTACAGATAAAAATTTGAAAATATGTATTTCCATATTATTTTTTACGCTGAAATGAATTATGTAAGAATTAATAGTGACATTTTTTTTTCAAAAATTAAAAAAAAAAATTTCGAAAAAATTATTCGATTTTAAAATCCATACCCTTATCTCTGTAGTATTGTACACAAAGACTGCAGAAAAATTTCAGCTCGAAAACTTCATTTTCGTCCGAGTTATAAAGTTTTTATATTTTGGCGTAGTAACTAAAACGCTTCTACTCCGTACGTTGGACCTTCTTCTTCTTGCAATGCCTGTTCTCTTCGTGATTGTGCAGTTCGTATCATTTTTCTTGCACGTTTGTATCTTTCTGAGGCTTTCTGTTTATACCTGCGTACTCGTTCTTTGTGACGGTTTTGAACAATTTTCAATGATTGTTCGCTCATTTGCATTTGGTTGTCATTGAATGCATGTAATATTGTTTTCGTCCATCCTTCATTATATTCAGTAACAGCTTCTGCGACTGCAGCTTCAACAAGATATTTGGAAGGAAAAATATCCTTTGGGCATTGTGCACAACGACGGAGCAGTTTTTCATCGCTTAGTCTATTATAAATTGGTAATATTTTATCCAGAAATTTTTCTCTGATAGGTGTTCCTATGTTCTTAGCATGAGAACCAGGTTTTCTTCCTTTCGCAATTGCTGATTGGTAGAAACACCATGATTCTTCACCCGATGGATATTTATAATGTTGTGGTTTCGTATCCGTCGAAACTGCGTGGTATATCGTCGCGTATATGGCAGCTTTCATAGCTGCAATAATGTTTTTATTTCGTAATATAGCTTTTTTATAATAATCTGCCAATTTTCTAATTGTAACTTCTTTCAGGGTACCCTGCCCTTTACCCCCTAAAGTAATGCCTTTCGCACGCTCCTGTTTTACCAAATCGGTCAAAGCTCTCCATAATCTTTTGCCAGAACAAGTACGCAGGTATAAACAGAAAGCCTCAGAAAGATACAAACGTGCAAGAAAAATGATACGAACTGCACACTCACGAAGAGAACAGGCATTGCAAGAAGAATAAGGTCCAACGTACGGAGCAGGAGCGTTTTAGTTACTACGCCAAAACATAAAAACTTTATAACTCGGACAAAAATGAAGTTTTCGAGCTGAAATTGTTTCTGCAGTCTTTGTGTACAACACTACAGAGATAAGGGTATGGATTTTAAAATCGAATAATTTTTTCGAATTTTTTTTTTTAAATTTTTGAAAAAAAAATGTCACTGTATTAATTCTTACATAATTCATTTCAGCGTAAAAAATAATATGGAAATACATATTTTCAAATTTTTATCTGTAAAATAACTGGTAGTTCATTTTCACTTGAGTGACCCCCCTTAATGTCAAATGGTGAATCAAGAGTGACCCAAGAAATCGCCTCTTTTTGGTCCCACGATTTTGGAACTGAATTTTATGCCAAACGATACCTTATGATGAGACATCAATCACACGAAATTTTCAAGTTCAGGTGACAATTAGGTTGCCAGACCTATAGGAGTTGAAAGAAGTGAAAATTCGTTAACGCGTCAGCCCATTCGCTTCGATCTACCGACTTTTATGTCAGTCCGATAATTTAGACAATTATTTCCAGGCTAACTTTCCAGGTTGTTCACTGCTGACAACGAATTTGAACTTAGATTTTCAAAATTCACAAACAAGAAATCAAAATCAAGAAATATAATAAATGTCTGTGTAGTGGGTGCTTTTTTTTAATATATCGGCCATTGTGAATTTTGAAACTCTAAGTTCAAATTTGTTGCTAGCAGTCGGCAGTCGGCAGTCGGCAGTCGGCAGAACCCCTGGAAATAATTGTTTAAATTATCGGACTGACGTAGGTAAAAGTCCGTAGGCACCTACATCGAAGCGTATGGGGCTGAGGCGTTAACGAATTTTCATTTCTTTCACCTCCCATAGGTATCTCAGAAACTAATTGTCACCTGAACTTGAAAATTTCGTGTGATTGATGTCTCACAATCAGTTCCAAACTCGTGGGACCAAGAAGAGGCGAAAAAAACCCTCATTTTCGGGGCACTCTTTTTTTCTCTCTCATTGAAGTTTGTGATTGAAGAAATACAAAAAGAAATTGTATCCTTGAGTTATTCGTTTCGCTGGATTATGCAAATCGTCGAGATAATGATTATAATTCGCATCAATTATTTACCTATTCAACTGGATTACCACGTGACTATATCGTACCAATCAACCATTCAGACTGGATTATGTAAATCGCACTATTTAGTATTATCGCAGAAAATCATTATTATTCGCATAAATTATTCCGGAATCGTATGAATCATCTGTGTTCCAACTGGTTTATGCGAATCCTATAAATTACGGAACGCGAGGTACCATATTACAAGTCTTGTATCATTTAAGATCGACTCCTGAGCGATCCGCCAACGTATTTAATTACGCGCGAATTACAGGTAGCAATTTAACCGTCAGTATTCATCATTCCCCAGTGGATCACTTAACCCACGCTAGGCGGATGCGGGGTCCATTTTGACCCACCCTAAAAATTCAAGCGTACGCGTTGGTTAATATCAGTAACTAACTAACTTCCCCTTATTGAAACTTATTTGAAATAAAGCAACGAACGTTAATAACAATAAACGAAAAATTATTATTTATTAGACCAATTTCACACACGAAAAAAAGGTGTCATTGGCCGATTTTCACCAGCTTTTGTTCCTTTTCGCGTTCTACTGCTCAAGTCTTCTTTGGGCTTTTGTTGCAAGTTTTTTAATCCACACATATGACACAAACGGCCAAACTCCGCGCAACTCTTGTTACTTCTTAAAGAATCAAGGATTTTAAATCAAATTAATTATAAGTTAAAATTAACTCTAAATGAAATTTGTGTGTGTAAGCCAAGCTGTCCACCACGCATTAATTGTAATCCAAGCTCCAATTCTCAATTATTTATCAAACTCGAAACAGGGATATTTAAAAGCAATAAAAAGTGTTGACTTAAATCCCGTGAGTGGAAGTGGCGTGCAGCAGGCCAGATAGCGGCACGATTAAAAATCAATGATGTTCGAAAGGGTAAGTGAAAGCCAATTGTGAGCGGCGATAAAAGATCCCGGAGAGATCAATCTCTCAGCTCGTTGCATAATGCTCCAGGTGCTCGACAGATCGCCCATAAACATCGCATTCTCCACGCTTCCGGATGCCCCTTCTGGCCGGGGCTATCCAGCGCGAAAGACAATGCGCCAGCGCGGACCATGGAAATATTTCGACGCGAGATAGCTCCTAAACGATCAGCGGGAGAGAACAGAGCTTAAACGCACGCGGCGGACGAGAATAGCATCGCGGATCGGCATTTCCACGGTGAGGATCGTGCGCGGCTGAAGGATGATGGATCATACGCGCTCATATCGTAACGGACTACCGTGCATGATGGATCATAATCGAGTGAAACTACATACACCCCGATGCCTTCGGACAGGTGTCGCGTTCCCTTTGATTCAACGGAATCCTGACAATCCTGCCGTACTTTGCGGCAGTTTGAAACAATTACCCTTTGAAACTCCTCCGCGACGGGGCCGGGATTGAAGTGACGTTGAAAAGTAGACGAAGTCGATTTTGCACTGCTCACATTGCTCTCGAGCAGAGTTCAGCATTAACTGAATAAATAATTATTTAAATAACGGAGTAAATAAAAGTTACTTTCACTTTAGATTATTTTACGAATAAAGTTAATTTCTTTACTGGGCAATAATTTTTTTACCTCTATTCGTTATTCGAAATTTTATTTAAATAAAAATTTAGGCAGCCCCGGAATTCCGTTGGTTTCAGCGCGGAAACGAGAAGGGGAGGCTTAATGACTTGGAAATTAAGGGTGGCCAACGGATCTTGGCGAAGGGACGACAACCGTTACCAGCGGCCGAGTTACACCTGTTCCACGGCCTAGCCGGGTGCATCCCCGAGGCATTGTGCGTTTTACGAGTTCTCCGAGACCATTCCCCTCGGACGCGACGGTTGCTCGTCCTTCCGCCGCCGAGAATCGCTGCCGCGCCGGCTCGACCCCGACAGGTTCCACGGGGCTGCGTAAACCCGGCGACACCGGGTCGAACCACGAGATATGGACCTGCTCGTAAAGTGGACGCTTCATTGGCTTAATCGCTTGTACAGCAGCGCCGAGAATCACGTTTCCGCAAACTTGTCGCATTTTAATGCCTGCTCCTCCAGGTCCCGCCCGGCTGCAATTGATTCTCGTAATCAGGTTTTCGGCGGCGCTGGGCAGCTTTATGCGACGAGTATATTGTCCCGTTTCTTCAGCACTGAATAGCAAATTCCGTTAAAAAAGAAAGAAAAAAAAAACGATACTTAAGAATCGAATCTAATAAAACAGCGATATATAAAAATCAATTATTTTCAAATATTACCGAGGAATCGATGAAAAGAATGATGAAAAATTGCATCGAGGAAATGATCAAAATTAAAATCAATTAAATGTGAGATAGGTACCTACCTAAACGGAATTTTTATTTAATCATTATATTGGAAAATATAATATGTAATACCTATACATAGATTCTTTGCTCTAAGTAGGTGAATATTATAAAATCTTTTCAAAAGGTTCTAGTTTCTAGGGTACCTATACTTATGTACATCCATTCAACTCATACACACAATTTCATTCTTTATATAGAATTGTGGTTTATTTATATTAGGGCATCTGAATTCCATTTTCATTTATAGAGACTGAAAAATAAAAGATTATACCTAGGTAGGTATATTCGTTTCTGGATTCATGGTTAGAAAATAATCGAGTTATCGAGAATCGATTCTTAGAATAGCCCTAGCACTGATTGTGAGTGCATCGAGTCCTTTGGGAGGGGCTGGAATTCTGGGGTGTACTGGGAGTTTCTATACACCTATACCTAGCATTCTTGCTCTTCCTAATTGGAAGGTGAGCGTTTAAAGGAAATTTATTCGATTGCAATTTATTTCTGTAGACGAGTAGGTACCTACCTACCTATCGCTTGTCCTCGCGACAGAATTTCGAAAGAGGTGGCGAACGACGAGGCGAGCTGAATTGCGCGCGACGGGGATCGCGCGTGACAAGATTGGAAGCGAGGGGTGGCGGCCTTGAGCAGCCACTAGGTTTTCTTCCGGCTATAGCTGAGGCCGGTCTCAAAACGAGGCAAACATGCCAGATTTCCAGGGGCCCGTTCGATCGAAATTAACCGGGAAAAAAATTACAAAGCACCGGGGACAGGCTCGCGCCTCGCGCTACACGCGGATATTAAAGCGCAGTCAAAGCGAGCTGCCAAATTTATTCCGGTTTCCCTTGTCCCGGTGGAAGAAAAAAATTCCAGACGCCAGATTCGAAGGCGTGGAATGCCAAGTGGTACTCGACAGCCGGAGAGAGCGGAGCCGAAGAGGAGCACGCGTGTGCTGCCTCAGCACACTCTGCCTGTGACGCACGAAACCGCCCCGAGAACAGAAACCAGACACGCGTGTAACGTTAAACCGGGGGCCATCGGTGAAAAACGAACCACAAGGCACGGACCGACCCGATGGACTTTTTAATGACAGATAAAATCTCACAGAGAGCTAGGGATCATTCGGGTCCTGGCTCCGTCTCGCCCCCTCCGTTTCAGCATCCGGAGGAGGTGGGGGGGGGGGGGGGGGCGCGCGCGCGGTGCGAAATCAAATTCACCGATCAGATAACCCCGGACGCGTAAATTCGGCTGCGTCCCGTGATAATCACTCAATTTGGTCCTTTCCAACGGTCCTCAGTTTTCTCTTTCTCTCCTGGACGATGCGCGATGTTAGGTGTGCCATCGAGGGGTGTTGGGTCGAACAAACTAACAATAAGTAGCAAGTCAGAATTTACCATGAAGGAAATTCTTCGGTCCAGCTAGGAATCTCGCGATTCTGTTTGGAGCCTCGGTGTCCGCCGAGTTTGGGGCAGCGCAGACAGAGATCCCTTATCACGGACCATTTAAGTAATGAGCCGGCACTTGGCAGTGTCGCAGCGTCCCAGCGTAATCGTCGCTGGAGCTCGTCGTATCTCCGCTAGGCTCTATCGCTTTTTACCCCGGCTACGGGGTAAAACGGGACGCGCACAAGCCCGCGGACGGATGAACGAACCTTTCAGCGACAATGGGAACCTGCCATTAGAAAAGCTCGTCGCTTTCGGTGCGCGTCTACACAGCCGAGGTCCCCCTTTCTCCTAACAATGCCACTTGCCAGACTTCGCGCGCTACCTTAACGCGGACAACCTTGGCTCCTAGCGGCGAGCCTGCCTAGTAGACGCTGGTGACCGAAAATCGGTATGCTTGAACCCTTTGTTGAGGCAAGTTCCTGGAAAGCGGAGGCTATTGTGGCAACTGGAGATGGATAGGCGTAACATCGCCGAGCCGATGGCATTACTCCGCGAGGGGTTGCATTGAACGCTCAGACGCTGGCGATTCTGATGTCCACGCTCGATGGAGATTTTTTCTGAATGACTCTGTTTTGAGTACAGCACGGCGCAACAGGATTGCCTGTCGATTTATCCACTTCAAATTTTCTATGTAATTAGAGAATACTCTGTGCAATTAAGGCGACTTTTTCATCAAATCGCTCAAAGAAATAGGTGATCTTTAGGATTTATTTTCCTAAAATGTATGGAGCATGTATTAAGAAAACTTTCTGGCCTTTATTTATACGAGTACTCAGGGATATGACATTTCTTCTTTTTTCTTTGGTGCTCCCTTTAAGGGGGGACCCTCAAATTAGGAGAATAATTTTTTTACTATATTAATTCTTCCATAATTCAGTTGAACGTAAAACAACTGGTAGGTAGTTGATTTAAGCTTCCAAGTAAACATGAAGCGCGTCCCCTTGAATTTTTGCACTACTCAATCTAGAGCATTGGAGGAATCGTGTCTGCACTTATTTCTACAATGAACTGTGAGCAGTGAGCAGGGAGCAGCGAGAATGGGCATTCCTCTGGCCCCGTTCGAGCGACCTCCAGCCACCAGAAAAAGCCTGAATCGAAAGATACAGCAGAATGCTGGATTGTCTAGAAGGCCCGGAGCAAGTGCAGGAACGAAGGCAGAGAGGATCGTGGCAGCTTGGACGCGAGAGGCTGCAATTTTAATCGGCCGCCGCGCCGTATCTCCTCCAGCCAGGTATGCGCGCGAGAGCATTCTACAGTCGGCCGTAAACGTGGGCGCCCGCCGTGATAACGTCGGTTAAAAATAACTGTCGCGGTGCGATCGATAGGCCTGGTTATCACACTGGCCCATTGTTCCGAAACGAAGAAAAGGGCCGGACGGTTCCCACAAACGGACCCCCATTTGCCGTTTCCTAAAGGTGGAATCAGACGGCGCGTGAATCGCCGAGCTTGCTCGGCTCGGCAAGTCGGTTTGGCGAGCCCGACTCGCGATCCATGACCGATCAGACGGCGCGTGGCTTGGCGAGCTGGCTCGGCTCGTCTAGCTCGGCAAGTCAGCTTGGCGAGCCCGATTCGGCGATTCATGACGGATCAGACGGCGCGTGGATCGGCGAGCTGGCCCGGCTCGTCTAGCTCGGCAAGCCCGACTCGGCGATTCATGACCGATCAGACGGCGCGTGGATCGGCGAGCTGGCTCGGCTCGTCTAGCTCGGCAAGTCAGCTTGGCGAGCCCAACTCGGCGATCCTTGACCGATCAGACGGCGCGTGGCTTGGTGAGCTGGCTCGGCTCGTCTAGCTCGTCAAGTCGGCTTGGCAAGCCTGGGCGAGCCGAGCCATGACCGATCAGACGGCGCGTGGATCGGCGATTCACGCGCCGTCTGATTCCACCTTAGCGGCGCGCCGCGTCGCGGCAGATGCGGGTTAATCGAAGAAGTGCTTCCCTCATCGTGCAAGATAAATCGTCCCTGTCCTTGACTAACCGCCCTTCGGTGAATCCTCGTAAATTTACTGACACCCTCTGTGACGGAGTCCAACTCCTAAGGGGGACTTGGTAAGTGGCCAGCAATATCCGTCGATTAGGTCGCTGCTTGAAACGTTACTATTGTACATAGGTACATATAGTAACGGGGATTCTAACTCAAATTTGAATTTCGATGGTGAGAAAATTCAAATATGAGTTTTGAGGGCGGGGGAAATCCAATTTTAGTTTTGAGGGCGAACTCAAATTCGGATTTCCAAACTCAAATCCCCCTCACTATACACTACTGTTATTTCTTGCTGCTTGAGGGAAACGCGAAAGTCCAGTAAAGATTCTGCGATCAGTGGAATATCCTAGCTTTGGAGGAATTAAGGGAGATTTCTGCTGCAGAAATACGGGGGTTGATACATTAATAGCTTAAAGTAGGATAACTACTTAGCAAGTTGAAGAAGAAGTGAGATTGAAAAACGTTCAGCTTTACCGCCTGACACTTATTTTTCCTATAAACAGGTCGAAAATTTCATAGACAGACTACGATACCTAATCAGAATCGTGTGCAAGGGAAACTATCCCCCGATGGAAAGAAAGAGATAAAGAAGGGCTATCTGTACTCTGTAGCAGCGATACGGAAAATCTGCTTTACTGGTGATCGACCACCGTTCGTTTTTCGGATAAAAGTATAAGTATACATAGATATCGCTAAGCAAACAGTTTGAAAGCGATACCAAATTACCAAGGCTGGCAGCTGGCATGAAATTGAAGAGATTCGACGACAGTGTTGTTTGCTGTGTATTATGTACCTATTTAGAGACGTTTCCTAGGAAACTTAATTAACATAGCTCTAAGCAGAGAATCTTCTCTGCTTCTAAATCTCATTCTATGCTAATTTTATTATCTGAAATCGCGGTTCACCAGTCGAGTCTTCTTCCAAGACCAAAAGCTAATTTCGCCGGTTCGCTCCGCGTTATCTTCTCTACGTAGCCCCCCCCCCCCCCCCCTCTTTTCAAACCATCCCATTAGAATACCACAGTACTAAAAACTTTACTGTTACCATTACGCAAGCATCACAGTAATCGCTTAGAAATTATAAAGTCACATATTATTCCGTGCCGAGGAGAAGAAAATCGATTCCACTCGCTGCTCGGTTAGTGCCGCCGGTTGGTCCCACCGCCGCTAATTTGCATAAACCAACGCGCGTTTCCATTCGTCGCAATTAGCCGAGGTGATTGTTACTTTGTCCCGGAGGGGTACCGAAAATCCGATCCGTGACCGATAAGGGATCGCATCGCGAGCGTATCGCCCCGAAGCCAGCCTTAATTCGTCCAATTGGCGATCGCAGTTGTGTTTCCCGCGTAAAAAGAAACGGGTCACACGTAAGTACGGGCGAGCGTGCACACAGGACGTGCATTTTTGCGTCTCTTCGTTTTCTCCGTCTTCCTCGTGTTCCTCGTGTTCCTCGTGTTCCTCGTCTGCTCGCGGCGCGCCGTGAGAAGAAACACTAGACAGGCGTGCGCGCTGATATATCGCGGCGGGATACGAGACACCCAGCATTTCAGCGCACGGATAGGGCACGCATGGATGACTGCTGGTGGGAACTCTCGTTCCGGGAGCGGGACGCCCATAATCTTGATCGAGGACGTCGGCGACGATCCGAGATTACATATACAAATTAATGGTAATCGCCCTTTTGAGCGCGACCCCCGCGTACGATGACCTTCCCCATTCAGCCGCTAATTGTAAGCTTCGGAAAACCGCGCTGCTGCGTTACGCACTTTCTCCGCCTGACCAAGGAAGGATGCATACATATACTTGGCACACCTACTGTGCACTCAGGTGTATGAAAGATGTACAATGCTGAGGTCTTTAATGCGTAGGTCCAAATACAAGATGGGAAAGTGGGGGATAAGAATGGATATATGTATTATATGTAAAACTTTAAAAAAGTAAAAAAATTACGCCAAGTACACGAAATCAAATAAATCACAATAAATCGACGTGCGTTACGAAAAGTAGCACGTTTCAATTTTCTTACGAAAAGTAGCACGTTTTGGTTTGCCACGAAAAGAAGCACGTTCCATCGTTTCTGACGAATATTAGCACGTTTGGTCTTCTGCCGCGAAGACTAACACATTTCACTGCCTCGCCACGAAGAATAGCACATTTCGTACTGTTGCGACGAAAACTAGCACGTTATACTGTTTCGCCACGAATAATAGCACGTTTGGGAATTTATGGCGAAAACTAACATATTATCCGCTTTGGCCACGAAGAATAGCTCGTTTTGGATTATACTGCAGAGTGCAGACTGCAGAAACTATCGCGTTTCAGCGCGTGGGCAGTTTAAAAGAATTCAACTGTTGAAAATATTGTTTAATAAATAATAATTCCATCCAATCTCCAAAAGACAACACATATGAAAATTTTAATCTACATAATTTAAGTAAGAGAGGGTGCGGGAATTGCGAACGCGGGGTAAACGCGAACATGCTACTTGTCGTGGCAAACCGCTCTAACGTGCTAGTTTTCACAGCGAAAGATGAAACATGTTATTTTTCGTGGCAAACCGCTCAAACGTGCTAGTTTTCGTAGCGAAAACCGAAACGTGATAGTTTTCGTGGCAAACCGCTCAAACGTGCTAGTTTTCGCAGCAAAAGACGAAACATGCTATTTTTCGTGGCAAACCGCTCAAATGTGCTAGTTTTCGCAGCGAAAACCGAAACGTGATAGTTTTCGTGAGAACGAAGGCAAACGTGATACTTTTCGTAAGAAAATTGAAACGTGCTACTTTTCGTAACGCACGTCGAAATAGAAGATAATTACAAAATAAAAAAAAGTTGTGAAATCAAAATGAGCTGCAAGTAGGGATTGCAATACCGGTAACCCGATTTACCGGTTTCCCGGTAAATCGTGAGAAATACCCTAAAATTTTTACCGGTAATTCGTCCAATTTTTATCGGTAATTCGATAAATTACGTATATCAATATAGCGCATATATGCGTTCGTTATTTCGGTCTACATCGTTATCAGTGAAAAAAACTTAAATTACTAATAAAGACGAAAACCGAAGTATCTCATGAAGAATCAACTCGAAGCCAAAAGGGAACTAAAAATCTAAATCAAGTCATCAAAACAATGGACGTATTTTCAAGTAGAAAAAGTAATGCGAAAATATATAGGTACAAATGGCATATGATTTCTTAATGACTATCCGACCAACGAGTGTAGAATCTGAGAGTGCTTTATTCGTGGCTGGATTATTTTGTACAAAAATTAGATCGCGATCAGGAGACCAAAGTTTAGACAAATTATGTATTTTGCGTGCTTATTTGTTAAAAAAAATTGTTAAATAAAAAAATATTTAATTATGTACGTAAGATAAGATTCTTTTCATTGTTTTCGTGGTGAAGATCCATATTAATAAGTATTGTCAATAGTTACACAAATATATCTATTTTGTTTTATCTCATTTCATATTTTATATGCAGAATTGTTTTATTTGCATATATTTATTATAATGCTCGATTAGAGTTAAAAAAAAGCTTTTTTTTTGTAATGTTTACTCTTATATTTTCAATACCTTAAAAAATACCGGTAAATTATCGGTAAACCGGTTTTGATTGACAATTTTACCGAATTACCGGTAATTGAAAATGTCGGTAAATTTGCAATCCCTAGCTGCAAGTACATAAAGGTGCTTTCCCGCAGCGTGCAAAGGTGACACTGTGTAACGCAATGTAAGATTCGGTGCTTTCCAACTGCGCTTAATAATATTAAGCAGATATATTTTTATAGAAATAAATATTTCAATACCAATAAATATTTTATTCAAAATACTTGGCGCTGCTCACCGAATTGGTGTTGTTAAACTGAATACATATGTATAAACTGCATTAATCTTTTTCTTTCTTTCTTGTGCGTGCATTCGTGAATGTGTGTGTGTGTGTGTGGGTGTGCATATGCTTCATATGATATTAGAATTAAATATATATAGAATAAATCGTGAGTTATTGTAAATTATTAATTTACTATTAATAAGACAATTAACATTTTTTCGGTTTCGCAGCGCCAAGTATTTTGAATAAAATATTTATTGGTATTGAAATATTTATTTCTATAAAAATATATCTGCTTAATATTATTAAGCGCAGTTGGAAAGCACCGAATCTTACATTGCGTTACACAGTGTCACCTTTGCACGCTGCGGGAAAGCACCTATTATGTACTTGCAGCTCATTTTGATTTCACAACTTTTTTTTATTTTGTAATTATCTTCTATTTTTTGTGATTTATTTGATTTCGTGTACTCGGCGTAATTTTTTTACTTTTTTGAAGTTTTCTATGGGGATATCACTTCTTTTTACAAAGATAATTTGCATAGGGAATGACTTCAGATAATTTTTAATATATATTATATTATATTCTATTTTTTGTGATTTATTTGATTTCATGTACTTGGCGTAATTTTTTTAATTTTTTGAAGTTTTTATGGGGATAAGCTTTACATAAAAACCCTAAATTAAAAATAATTTGCTGGTATAAAAACAAATCCCCATAAAAATTTTATTAAAAAATTTTGGCGACTTACCTTGTTAATTGAGACAATAATTCAGTGTCTTGTGTGGATTGTGGTGTAAAAACTCGTGACATTTCAGAAAATTTTGACAACTGTCCTTATTTGACACTCGCCAGGTTTATAACCTGACTGTAAGCTGTCAAAATTTGGAGTAGATTGCATAGTGAAGGTAACGTAATAGCGTTTGACGAACGAAACATGTGTTAGTTTCTGTTGGCTGAAGGTGTGCGTGTAACGCGTATGACGAACGAAACATGTGTTAGTTTCTGTTGGCTGAAGGTGTGCGTGTAAAGGTGGAATCAGACGGCGCGTGAATCGGCGAGCTTGCCCGGCTCGTCTAGCTCGGCAAGCCCGACTCGGCGATTCATGACCGATCAGACGGCGAGCTGGCTCGGCTCGTCTAGCTCGGCAAATCAGCTTGGCGAGCCCGACTCGGCGATTCATGACCGATCAGACGGCGCGTGGCTTAGCGAGCCATGACCGATCAGACGGCGCGTGGATCGGCGATTCTCGCGCAAAGATCGCCGATTCACGCGCCGTCTGATTCCACCTTAACGCGTATACGTATTATGTTTGACGAAATTTGGTTGAAGAAGAAGAATCAGAAGAAGAAGAAAAAATTACCGTTTCCGACTGATGCATGAGACGATATTATGATATCTCTGTTATGCGTGGACAGATTTTATTGAAATTTGGTCTTATTCGAAAGCTTATATGCGGTTTACATAAGAAAAATGCCTTTAAATTTAGAAAATATTGCAGGCGTGATGAGATATTAATGAAATAAGTTTCAGGTTAGGTTGGATTAGCCCGGCGACGAGTAAATGATAGCGGTAGCGACAGTCGACATACATATGTATACAGGGTGTCTTTCCTGTACTTGGCGTCGAGACGCTACCTCGTCTCTAGATTATATGTAGGTCTGATAACAGATCCATGTACCTAGTAGCGAGAAGTTGATATCAGCCTTAGAGCATATACTATGGAGGTCTCATTGTAAGCTTGAAACTGTCGGCAACATGGTGCGAGAGAGAAAGACATGTGCGAGCGAGAGAAGTATATGTCCTATTCGACCGTAAAGCGCAAGCGCCGATATCGTGCGAACTGGTGCGAGAGAGTGAAGTATAGATTCTCTCGCTCGCAAGATGTGTTTCTCTCTCGCACAATATCGGCGCTTGCGCTTTACGGTCGAATAGGACATATACTTCTCTCGCTCGCACCAGTGGCACATGTCTTTCTCTCTCGCGTGATGTTGCCGACAGTTTCGAGGCAGTCACTCTAAGGCAATGATACCTCCATGTATATATGCTCTAAGATATCAGCTGGCTACCCAAAGATCTCCTTTGTTTTAATAGTGAAAAGACCAACGCTAATACAAAGGTGCGAATCCAGGGGGCGAGTCCAGCGTTATTATTCAGTGTTCTCAAATTTTAGAGCAAAGCGCTTCTGCTCCCACGAAAGCAATAAACCCCGCGGGACAAAGTAGTAAAGACGATTGCGCTGAACTCGAGCCTACCCAACGTCGATTATGTCATATCGATATTTGTGACTCGTGGACGAGCGAAAATGGAAAGACGCGTACGGGGAGATTCGCGGACCGGTACCGGGCCCCCGGCAGACGCGGCTTTGACACGCTGGAATCCAGTTCGATTATTTTTAAGTCGCAATGGGACTGCCGCCAACTAAGATCCGTAATTAATTAACGCAATAAGAAAAGGCTCGGCCGTGCGACTGCGTTTGCGCGACCTCTCGGCCACGGCCTGTCGCAGAGATGGGCATTATTTCAATAAAAAATTATTTAAATAACGTATCAAATAAAAGAGACTTTATTTTTATTCGAAGCGCCTCAAATCACCTTTTTATTCAACGGGAATTCATTTTACTTATTCATTTGAATTATAATTATTAATTAACGATATTAAGTAAGCATACCATTAATTTGCAGATTTGAAAGCCCGTTTCGTTAAAAATAGTCCGATTTAAATAATTTTTCAATCCATTGGCGTCACTTTCATATTGATACGACGAAAAATAAAGAAATTCCGTTTCTGTATAATCGATGACACATCGCCGAGCAACTCCGCGCTGCAGTTTATACCTAGGTACGCGTGAACGATACAATGTCGCTCGGCTCGAGAAGCCGGGCGGTTTCAAATCAAAGGCTCTCGAGGCTCGCCGAAAGTTATTCGAGCTTCGAATAACTTTCGAATAAAAATACGAATTAAACTGCGAAAATCATTCGAGGCTTAAAATCAATTCCCGTCGAATAAAAAAATCATGCGTGGCCGTCGAATAAAAAAAGTGATTTGGAGGCGCTTCGAATAAAAATAACCCAATGTTATCCTGAGGACCCTTCGACGAGACTCTCAAATAAAATTTTGTCCTTTATTCGAAATCAATTTTTTATTTAACCCTTATGTACACACCCGGGTACCCGGGTGCCCACCTCGTCATATTTTTGCTTATAACTCGAATAAAAATGGAAATTTCGACTTGGGCCTTCAGATCCCCATTATTTAACTCTTTTAAAAGTCAAAAACACACTGGTAAATTTTTTTCAAATTTTTTGAACCTAAACTAAATGACGTCAAAGTACATGTGCTTAGCGGATACACCCGGGTACCCGGGTACCCACTAGATGAAAAATGATGTTTTGACTCCGGAATTAATTAATATCATTGATGAATATTTTATTGGTGTAACAGGTATTAATAAATAAACAATTACATACGAAAGCGAAGTAGCGATGAAGCCGCTACACTACTATCCATCTGCCGGTCGCCGAATGTCAAAACTGACCGCGCGCTACCTGTGCAGCGCTCGCACCCTACTTCTATTTTATTTTATGGTAGCTGTAGCGGGCTAGGGAACTTGGAAATGGCATATATAGTTTCTATTGATGTTTATTTAATAAAGAAAACTGATTCCAAACGATTCCGTTCATATGCGAACTCAGGTATTAAGAAAAACTAGTGGTGGGCACCCGGGTACCCTGGGTGTGTAACAACGTGGTAAAAGTTGGGTGTGTACATAAGGGTTAAAATAATTGTTTGCCCATCTCTCCGGCCTGTCGTTACAAAATCCCTTAACGCGGGCCGTTAACTTTTTTATCGTGGCAACCTTACCGGGATATGCAGTTGCGCGTCGCAGGTGGATGCACTTGGAGACGTTGTACGCCAGCTCGGGAACGCGCGCGAGTCGCATTTATAAAGGAGGACGCTCGACCCTCTGCGCGCATCTCGGCCCGCGCGCAACGCTGCCTCTGGGATCCTGTACGCCGCATGTCCCTGGCTTTTTCTCCCATTCGAGGATAATTTAAGTCGCCATCTAAGTACTCCGTCCCCAGAGAGGGATATTTGCGCGGCGGATGGGAAACGAATCCGATATATACCGAATATGTAGATGGAACTTTATAATCTTAGAACCGTAATCTTCTCTAACTGTCTTCACCCCTGGGAACATTTCAGTGCCGAAAGAAAAAGTGGTACCGTTATTAGCATCGCTTGAACTGCAATTCTGCAAAGCTTCAAATTTTTCTTGAATTCTCGAGTTGCCGAATTGAGAGTGTTCTTCCTCTCTAACGTCAATAATAATAATAATTATTATACCTAAATAGGTACCAGTGGCGCACCCAGAGGGCGGCGGGGGCCAAAGGGCCCTGGCATCTCTCAAAGAAAACGGAAAAAGGAGATTAATGTAACCACGTTAGGAATAATTCAGGAGCTTTGTAAAAAGAAAAGAAACCTCGATTTTATTGTTTAAGTAATTTTTTATAATCACCTAATGAATTTTATTGAATTTGCATTAAAAATATTTTTATCCCTTCAACTCGGCTCCCCCAAGATTAAATCTTGAGTGCGCTACTGGTATCTGCTTTCAAATCTAATTTCTATTAACCCTGCAATACACTCCAGTAGGTACCCTCTCGCGATTCCTTTCCACAGAATACTAAATAAATCCAAAAGACCTTCAAAAGACTTTTTCTACTCATCTCACCCCCTTTTATAACTCCCTTTCCCAAAATGTTTCGTCCCATTCTTAATCAGAACCAACTCGTTCATTCATAATTCTTAATTCTTAAGGGGACCTGCCACCCTTGACCACCTCAAAATTACCAAAAATGAGCCTCTTTGTTGAAAAATTGCAGGAAAAAACTATGAGACATATTGAAGAAAGTGGATATATTTCTGAAAGGGCTAGCCTTACACAACATAAAAAAAAATAATTCAGTCAATTTCACCTCTGAATAAAACCACAGTAGTTCAAACCGCAAACTTTCACTTTTGAGATGATCACTGCTGGCCGACATGATATCTCAAAAACCGTTCGACATAAAGTCTTGAAATTTTCAGCACAGCTTTGGCACACCCATAGCTACGATGTGACCTACAATCATCACTGGGACAATTCTACAACCAGTTTTATAAAGCATTTATAAACTTTTGGTTTTAAAACTAAAATTCTACAACCAGTTTTATAAAGCATTTATAAACTTTTGGTTTTAAAACTAAAACTAAAAGTTTATAAATGCTTTATAAAACTGGTTGTAAAATTTTCCCAGTGATAATTGTAGGTCACATCGTAGCTATGGGTGTGCCAAAGCTGTGCTGAAATTTTCAAGACTTTATGTCGAACGGTTTTTGAGATATCATGTCGGCCAGCAGTGATCATCTCAAAAGTGAAAGTTTGCGGTTTGAACTACTGTGGTTTTATTCAGAGGTGAAATTGACTGAATTATTTTTTTTTATGTTGTGTAAGGCTAGCCCTTTCAGAAATATATCCACTTTCTTCAATATGTCTCATAGTTTTTTCCTGCAATTTTTCAACAAAGAGGCTCATTTTTGGTAATTTTGAGGTGGTCAAGGGTGGGAGGTCCCCTTAATTCTTAATTCTTAATTCTTAATCAAGTCTAATTATTATGTCTAATTGCAACTTTCAATTATCAGGATTAGGTTTGAAGACACAGCCATAGGTCTGGTCTGCTAGTATACCTATATTTCTTTATAAAGCAAAACTTTCACACTTTCCTTGTAATAAAGAGAAAGGTATCTACTCACCAGTGTCCCTGATACGAAGTCTTGACGAGCTTGACGGTGAAGAGGAACTGTATAGCGCAGACGAGAAGACAGCACAAATTGAGGGACAGCGCAAGGGCGCACAGCGCCAGAGTCACCTCATACACGATCGTGTATTCTTCAGGGCTGATCAAGCTGCTCGGCGTGACCGTTAACGGCGAGATCTTCAGCAGGAAGATCAAGGAGAGCAGCGCCAGTAGCAGGGACACCAAGCACAGCAGGCCAAGGCTCGTGAGTGTCTCTTTGGCCCCGGCCTCCTGATCCTTGTGGTTCCTCGACAAAGACGAGGACCAGGAAGCGTTCAAGGGGTACGCGGTGGAGCCGGCGCCGGTCAACTGTCCGCACGCAGCTGCGCCCTGAGGAGCAGGTGCCGGAGAGGGTGTCGTTTGACTGGGTAACCTGGACAGCCTGGAAATATCGAAGCCGCCGTTCGCCTTGGGTCTGCTGTCCTGGTGCAACGGCGCCTGGGCCACCGCCGTATGCACCAATGTCGCCGACACGTTGTTATTATTATTATTATTATTGTTGTTGTTGTTGTTATTATTATTATTATTCACACCAGCCACGGGACTGACGCTGTTGACAGAGTGCTTGGACGTAGACAGGGTGGAGAGGTTGAGGGCGTGCGAGTGATTGAGCCGCTGGGAGAGGTTGTTGACGCTCAGCTGGGAATGGTTGAGCGGGTGCCTGTGCGTCGACGACGGCGTGGTCGCGGCCTGATGCGTATTCCCAGGCCTCTGCTGGTGAGACACCGAGTCGTAGACGTCCACGCCCCGTCCCGCGTTCCCTGACGCGCGTACGCTCTGGCCGTAGTGATGGTGCTGCTGCTGCTCCTGATGATGGCCCGAGTGATGGTGGTGATGGTGGCCGCCGTGCAACGAGCCCGAGCTCGGCTGATAGTCATTGTGCTGATGCCTGGAGCCCGCTGACGACGGTTGCCCCGTCAGGATGTGCTTCAGCATTACTCGACACGCTGGGTTCGCCCGGAGGAAGACTCTTCCCGCTCCTCTACATGGCGCCACGCGTGGTCTTCTTCATTCAGATCCCCCCTTTGCCCTAATCGAACGGCCGGTTGGCTCCTTCAGGCTTCTCTCGCCCGTCCACTTAATACCCACAGTACCAAAGCCCGCGATCTTTCGTAACGGTCACTCGAGGATTACGTTCCTGGGCTCAAGGAGTTGCTGCACACCAGCTCCACCATGGCGACGGCATGCACCAGGCAGCCTACATAGCCACCTTTCTCCGCTTATGCCTCGTGCAGATGCTCTGGACGCGGCTCTTCGCCAGCAAGTCTGAGAATCTCGAGCACCGCCTGTGCAGACATGATTACCTTAGTCTCTAACTAGATCAGGGAGCTAGATCGGTCCTCAGCTCTGTGTCTTCCTTCCGCGCTGAAGAAAACCACGCGAGCCTAACCCTTCGCGCGGAATTAAACGGGCGAGGGGTATCATCGGGCCATAAATTAGAGGTGTCTCTTCGCTCTTAAACTTATTATGCCGTCCTTAGCACCCGCCTATCTTCTACGACCCGCAAGAACTCGCCGAGCGTTAGGAGCGCACCGGAAGCGACATCGGTACGCGGATAATTACGCGGAGGGCTCGGCTGCTTCCTCGGAGCCGCGATCTCGATTCGATTCACGCCTTCAGCCAGAAGATTCCGACAGGGATGGAATACCATCCAGCGGCAAGGTCAATTAAGTCCAGTTTTTCCGAGATTGTCCTCTCCGAGCTATTTCCGCCTCGCCTTCCAGCGACTCATGGACGACTCGCTCTAGCCTCGCCGAGCGATCTAGAAGGCAGGCCTTCCCCGATCCGTTCACGACTCTCGTGGCTGTAGGACCGACTCGTCGCGGCGAAACGTAAGCACAGGAAGCGTCGTCGTGGGCATGATTAGATCCGGTTCACTCTCGATGACCTTGTCAATGAGAATAGCGGTTCGTTAAGGCGGCTGCAGCCTCGGTCTGCCTCTGTGTCGATTTCCAGCGAACTCGTCAGCCGGCATGGCTTCCGAGATGGTCCCTCTGGAACAGGTCCAAGGAAATAATTAATGGACTTGTTCACCTACACGTCCGTGCACCCCTCACCGCCACTCCAGCGATAGACGCGAGGTATAATAGCTAACCACCCCACTCCACCCACCGCCGAATCGCATTTCCATAGCCGGCGCGGCGCGGCGCGGCGGAGGATTCTTCCTCCTAGCCCCTTATCTCCACCGCGCCGTGAATTAGTTTCGACCGACTACCGGCGCAGCAGTCTAGGATCAGAAGAACAGGCATTTGCGTTGGAATAAAATTCAGATCTAACGGGTGGCACGGAGCAATCGTCGAGCATCTTGGAGATAAGAGTAACCTTTCCCCTTTGCCCTTTTCATCAACGGTGGTGTTATAATCGGGGCCGTTCGAAAAAAAATGACTTTTTCCACATAGGTATTTCCATCGATTTCACCCGAACTACCGAACCGATTTGAAGATTTTGCCAGGTAGATTTGTTGGTGATTCGATTATCGTTAATTTCAGACAATTTTTCACCATATCGGTCATTCGCAATTAAGTGGGACCGACCACGTTTTTGACAGACCGGTAAAAGGTTCCACTTTTTTTTTATTTTCTAAACTATTAGTGTTATCTACCCTGGTTTTCGGGATAAAAATTCACAAGTTCAACCCATCGAGGAATTCAAGGCCCTCTATTTTTTAAAGAAATTCGAAATGGGCGAAACGATGTCGTGTAAACCCCGCCTAATTTCACGAGGACTGGGACATAATTAAATTAATAAGGTCGGCCATAATGTAAGCGACCATAGGGTATAAGAGAATCGTGTGGCAAAAGGTGGAAGAAATATGCTGCGTGTAAATGAGAGGGATCGCCGCAACAACCGTTTGCTTCTCGTTCCCCTAACGAGGAACGGAAAAGAAGACGGGCACACGTTTTACCGTGAGTAGGCGCGCGATACGAGGCGGAGGGGCATGAGTCGCTACATTTCGGCCAGTGGGAATGATACCGGCGCCGTAATTTCATAATAAACGGTTGAAAAATTGCAACGTTCTCGCGGCGGATTTAAACGTCCGTGCTCTTTAATATCCCATCACGGGGAAGCTAACGACCGGAAAATACATATACCGCTCGACTACTTGGCAGGAAGTGACCTGCCATCTCCCTCCGTGTATTCTTACGACACTGATTATTCGGACGCGTAGCTTTGCGGTAACCGCGTCACGAGGATCCCCCTTGTAATTTCATAGTCCTTTATTGACTTACGCTCGGATTGCAACTTCCGTCTGTTTTCTTTTCTCTGTAAAGGGTTCGGTCGAAACAAATGCTGTTACCGTTTGATAAACACTGAGAATTACACCACCCTTTTCTTCTGCAGAGGGAACGCGTTGCGAGTGTAGGCTAATAGCGAATTCGGTATCTCGCACTCACTCTGTGCTGGTGCCAGAGAATGACTTGGATTGGTTGATTCTCATAGAGCTATCTTCGTCTCGGTCAGAACAACCAATCAGGATCGTTTTCTGGCACTAGCACGGAGTCAGTGCGAGATACCGAATTCTTTATAATAAAAAGTACGCCTTTGTTTTCAACATGCATTGTTGTCGGTGAGTTGCAACTCTTAAGACTTTAAAGTATTAGGCTAATTAGGCTTAAGGCGCGGTTAAACATGTGCAATGCGCGCTGCGAACACCATTAATAAGGGTCGATTTTTATAGTTCGGCGCGCAACGTAGGACCTCGTCGTACCGTAGGAAATTTTTATGGTTCGGCGCGCAATTCGCGCTATTGCACATGTTTAACTCTGCCTTTAGGCAAATGTGTTGAGGGATTTGCACTTGTATATCTATGCTGGCTGTAAATACTCAGGTTTCTTCTGTTTTGGGTAATAAAGAATAAAATAAGGTGGGTCAATCTTGAGCCGTATTCAGTCTTCGAAATGGAATACGTCAAATACGTTATGCCGAAATGGTAAAGATACATAGTACATACCTAATAAGTTGTAGGTATCCTTTATATTTATATTCTATATATCTATAATTATTTAGTAGATTTTTCTACGAAAGGATTCATTCTTCGTCGGTAATTTTCTTGAAATAAATATTAAGTTTAATATATAAATTATTTTGGCAGAATAGTGTATTAAATTTAGAATTCAAAATAGGTACCTATATAAATTAGGTTATAGATCATTTATTCAATAATTTATTTATTTATTTATTTATTTATTATTTAACCCCTTTATGATGAAAATTCTGAGACAGTTCACTCTCTAATGTCTAGGTAAAGAAATTTTACCGTGTTCCGCCTCTCGTCTCCGTATCGGCCCTACGTCCGACGGTTAAGCATCGAAGATATTGTCCAAGTGCCTCTTGAACGTTTGCACTTGCTTCCAAAAGCGCCAAAGTCGAAAATCCGGGTCCATATCAAAACTACACAGTACAATAATACACATGCAATGTAGGACACATCAGAATTAGAGCTGTTCAAGTACCCGGAAAAAGCAAGCCGAGCCTAACTCGGCTTGAACGACCGAGCCGAGCCGAGTACCCGAATGAACCGAGCGGCTTGAAAAAACCGAGCGGCTCGGATAGAACCAAGTAACTTGAATTTTTCAAGCGGCCCGAATGAAGCGGGCGGCTCGAACAGAACCAAGCGGATTGAATTATTTCAAGCGGGCCGAAAGAACCGAGCGGTCCGAAAGAACCGAGGCGGCTCGAAAGAACCGAGCGGGCCGAAGGAACTGAGGCGGCCCGAATGTATGTCTGTACATTGTACGTCGAGCAGATAGGTTAGGAGATAGGTTATGTATAGCTAACCCAGTTATAATATAGACTGCGGAAGTTTATGTAAATGCATGTTTTTATTGGAATGACTTAAACAAGCGGGACTTTGACAGAACTATGTTTCATCATTACGAGGATGTTAAAAATATACTTTCGATTTTATACATTTTGCATATTCTGGATATACGTTGCACATTCTGCATATTTTTCATATTTTTTGCAGATACGGAATTTGTTTACAAATTAGCTTGGTGAACCACGCCATTCAAATTTAATAGTTTCATATGTTAAAAAGTTTAATAGTGTAATAGTTACATATATATTCAAATGTTTAATAATTCAATAGTAGGTACAACGGCTTGATACGTATAATATATAATTATTACAGTACAATTATTAGTATACTACAGTTTGATAAAAGAGGTTAAATATATCCCCCCGCCCCCCGTTACTCTTTTCAGCATATTTGCATATTCGCGGCATATCATACTTGCATAAACTTCCGCAGGCTAGGTATAAATAAATAAATAGACGAATAATTTTTGAACAAGCAATATAAATAGACACACAATTTAATTTTTTTATTTAATTAATGTAAGAACTTCTTACATTATATTTAACCTCTTTTATCAAACTGTAGTATACTAATAATTGTACTGTAATAATTATATATTATACGTATCAAGCCGTTGTACCTACTATTGAATTATTAAACATTTGAATATATATATAACAATAAGTGGTTTCGGCGCACTGGTTCGGTCAGTTAAACAATCTAGAAGCTAATTTGCAATTTTAATAATTATAAATTTCCGACGTTTCGGTCTGCGATTTAGACCTTTTTCAAGGAAAGATATTTAAAAATTATAATGCGTTTGCTTTAGAGTCACACGTTTGGTATGCCGTGTAACACACGAGTCGGTTGGAGCATGACTGAGGTAAACATAACTTGGAGGACTATTTAAAGGTGAAACAAAACTGTGGCTAGAAACGGAGTCAAAAGAAAGACCATTAAATATTACGAACGAATTTAACAATTATTGACAGAACGGACATTTTCAACCTCACAACTACTGTCAAAATACCACTAATTGATGTTCATGTGGTAAAGGCCCAACGCATTAGGATATCTGACCAGTTGATTACATAATATAATTGTATTATGTATAGATGAACTGGTTATACTGGTCACAATTGAAGTGAAGACTATATTGGAGGAATTACATCATAAAGCCTTATTGCTTTAATAAAGTTGCGTAGTACTCTTGTATTTTAGGTGTTTCATACCTAAGGTTTACGCTTGGTTGTTTAATCATATGCAACGTCTCCAACAAAATTCTGCGACTCCAATTGGCCTCTCTATCAATAATTTTAACATTATCGAAGTCAAATCTGTGATCAAATTCCAATGCGTGTTTCGTTAGGGCAGTATGTTGTGCGGGTGGTAGGAAAATGTTCCTTTTGTGTTCGTAGATCCGTCTTTCTAAAAGTCTAGACGTTTGCCCAATGTAAACTTGGTTTCCTTGAAAAAGGTCTAAATCGCAGACCGAAACGTCGGAAATTTATAATTATTAAAATTGCAAATTAGCTTCTAGATTGTTTAACTGACCGAACCAGTGCGCCGAAACCACTTATTGTTATATTCTAAAAATACGGTCGATAGCTCAACTACTTTATTTGAATATATATGTAACTATTACACTATTAAACTTTTTAACATATGAAACTATTAAATTTGAATGGCGTGGTTCACCAAGCTAATTTGTAAACAAATTCCGTATCTGCAAAAAATATGAAAAATATGCAGAATGTGCAACGTATATCCAGAATATGCAAAATGTATAAAATCGAAAGTATATTTTTAACATCCTCGTAATGATGAAACATAGTTCTGTCAAAGTCCCGCTTGTTTAAGTCATTCCAATAAAAACATGCATTTACATAAACTTCCGCAGTCTATATTATAACTGGGTTAGCTATACATAACCTATCTCCTAACCTATCTGCTCGACGTACAATGTACAGACATACATTCGGGCCGCCTCAATTCCTTCGGCCCGCTCGGTTCTTTCGAGCCGCCTCGGTTCTTTCGGCCCGCTTGAAATAATTCAATCCGTTTGGTTCTGTTCGAGCCGCCCGCTTCATTCGGGCCGCTTGAAAAATTCAAGTTACTTGGTTCTATCCGAGCCGCTCGGTTTTTTCAAGCCGCTCGGTTCATTCGGGTACTCGGCTCGGCTCGGAAACCGGGTTTCAGCTTGCTTCGGATTTCAAGCTACCCGAATATTCAAGTACTTGAACAGCCCTAGTTGGGGCTAGTTTAGGGCGTGGGGCGCGCGCCCGCTCGCGGGCGCGTATAAACCATGGTAGCGAACCGATGTGATTTTGGGGATGTTCAAAATGAGACTGCGGTTACAAGTATCGCGCGATGGGGTTAATATCGCTATTGTTGTCAAGGTCATCATTCTGAACATTTACCCTTTAAACTTTTCGGTGGTCGGCTTTGGTTTACGTGATATTCGCATAAAACATAACTTAACATTAGAATTACCGAGTTTCACACAGACCCACATCGGTTCGCCACCATGCTTTACGCGCCCGCGAGCGGGCGCGCGCCCCCCGCCCTCATCTAGCCCCAACCAATACTAATACCGTCGGCTGTGAAACAGTCATGTGCACTAAAAAAATATGCGTTAAACTGCATGTGTTCTAAATCGCATGTGCCCTAAATTGAATGTGTCCTAAATCGCATGTGTTCTAAATTGTATGTACACTATAAATCGCATGTGTTCTAAATCGCATGTGTCCTAAATCACATGTGTCCTAAAACGCATGTGTCCTAAAATATATGTGCACTGTAAATCGCATGTGTTCTAAATTGTATGTGCACTATCTACTGTGCACTATTCTGATGTGTCCTAAATTGCATGTGTATTATTGTAGTGTCTAGTTTTGATATGGAGCCGAAAATCCTCCTTGAAATTCGCAATTTATCAAAATTCTATCTCGTTACACTGGCCTAGCTCTATGAAAAGTTCCCGCGGTAGCCCGAGCACGCATCGAGCGTTCTCCCTTTCCCTTGCGCTGGCTCGAGAGGGAACGCGCAGGGCGCGCAAAACGCGCGGATCACGCGATAGCTTCTCGCGATCCGCGGGAGCATCACGTGAAAATCGTCGATTCGATCTGCGGTGCCGTGCACCGTAGGGGTAACGATTAAATCGACAGGATATACTTTATTGGCTATTCCGTTATTACAGGCCGTGCCGGCGGGCGAATAGTCATTATGGATCGATGAACCCGATTGTAACGACGCGCCTTCTCCTCGGATCCAACAGAAAACGCTTCTGTGCTGCGTCCACAATAGAACCTGCTGTCGTCCATGTACATTTTCGATCCGCGCGATACCGAACGGAGCGAACGTCAACCGCCAAGAAATGCCACAAGAGGCGGACGTTTTTCTGTGCTTGTATAGCTTTTCGCAAGATATGGGTCACAACGGTGGACGATATCGATTGAACAGTACGCGGTTTCTCTGAGTTCAGCGTTCTTATTGTTCAATCAATATTTCCTGCCTTCTGGGAATCTCTTCCGTGTAGAATTGTAGATACCTAGTTATTGTTAGTGGACTTTTAATTTGAAAAGCATTTTAATGACGAGAGGAAGATGGCACTCCATGGCGGTTCGATTATTCAATTCGGAAAACTCGATCGGTTTATCGAGAGTCAGCTGCGAGGGTCTCTTCCGCTTCTTCAAACACCTTGCTCCTATACCGTTACCGTTCGCCCGCTTTAGAATCCCGCAACGACGCGACGGTCGAGTTTTAGCGCGATTGGGTCGCGCGAGCCGGAAGATCGGCGCTATTTCCTCGACTGGGTTCGATCAACGGAGACGGAGACGGAGACGGAGACGGAGACGGAGACGGAAACGAAAACGAAAACGAAAACGAAAACGGAAACGGTGCACGAAAGACACGCGAAGCAGCTTGCAACTCTATCTATTCTTCACTTTGGGGGGCAATGTACAGAGTGCAGAGCAAGTAATGATCACTACTTTTGATAGTTGCAAATATAAGACACTATGAACTATTAAATTGAAGGTTTATTGCGAATAAAATGAAGTTAGGTATTCGAGAGTAACGAATAAATTTTGATTCGAGTAAATTTTTAAGTAATTTTTATTCGCAAATCTTATTTGAAGATTACTCGAATAAAAATATATTCGAATAATGCCCACCTCTATCGAAGCATTCATTGTTCAGTAAGTTTCCCAATAAACATTAATTAGGCGCGATAAATGTCACTGTAAAGCGCAAGATGGGCCTCTGACGGTTGATTTCAATTTTCAATCGCGAGGAAGCTATGATACGCGACAGCGGAAAGAAGCAGTTAAATTTTTTGCCGCGAGACAAGTGAACGCTTCCTTTAACCGACAGAGCGGCGAAGAAAGTCTTGAAACTTGGAATACCTAGTCCACCGTCGGTCGTTTAGCCGTAATTTCACCGCGACCCGACGGCAAATTGATAATGCAACGCACCGTGCTCGAGTGAAAACGATTAAGCTCGGTGGATATCGCAAAAGGAGGAGCGCGGGACGATGCTCGAACGCCGGATACTATTATCGTACCGGGAGAACCGATAAGCAGCAGATGTAGGTGCAGAAGCTGCTCCTTCAAGGTCACTCGGCAGTCACGATGGCAATTTGCAAACCTTACGGCCTCTCGATCGCATTGTCATGTCACGATCAAGGGTTGCGCCACAATTTAATTGTCCAAAAACTTAAGAGGGCGCGTCTATCGAATTCGAAACCTTCGAAAAATAGGTGATCTTTATGAATCTTTTACGAGAAGAGGTTATAACATATCCTAAAAAATGTTTTGGCTTTTATCAATACACTCGTCTTGATACATTTTCTAGGTGGCGCTTAGTGCAGCGCTGCCAAAAACAGATACCTAAACGGTTATTGCGACCTGTATGTGATCTACATATATGTACTATTATATACAAATTACAAATATTCATCTTTATTTGTTATTGATACTATTTCTAGAAGAGGTACGATTTTGGAATGCGAGAGGTGCAATTTAGAAGATCGGTTGCCTACCTTTTACATTTCCACGGTATCTTACAAAAAGATTACCAACAAAATCATTTGTTCCGAATAGAAGTTTAAGCATCTAATAGTAAGTGCCTAAAGCCTAAAACATCTAGCTACAATATCCAATATTAAGTTGCGTTGAAATTAGTACCAAATACGAAATATAAAGTAGAATACATAGCTATCTTAAATGGTACGATATAAGCAACCATCACCAAACGTACATATTTAACCCCTAAACTTGCCAACATCTTCCCATATTCAAGTATCCTGCAAGGTGAAGGTATATCGTCTCTTCCTTTTTGGCAACCGTCGCAGTCACTTTGAGATTTTTTCTCCTGAAATTCTTGAAATGTTTTGCTCCCCGTGGATACTATTACAGTTACGGCGCACCGTCAGGCAAGCTATGCTCACGGTTTTGAATTTTCACGGGGTAACATGACTCGATCCCGCGAATCTCCCTCCCAGCCGCGATGTTCCAGATCACGTGGCACGATCCTGAACCGCAGGATCCGAGCGGCGAAGGAGAATCTACACGAGGAGAGGCCGTTGTCAATAGCCAGACTTGACTCATAGAAACGGGTTCCGCTCGCATTCCGGACGTCGTCCAGCCTGCCGGCCACGCTGCCTTCCTCCGAGCCCACCGCGTATGTATATCCATACGTATGCATAGGTACACGCGCGCGCCTGGCAGCTCACGGTCCAACGCTGTCCCGTGTTTTCAGTCGATACCACGGGCAACACCTGTAATCGACCACGCGCGATCTTAATTCGAGGTGTCACGGATTTCTGAGCGGATCGACCTCCTGGACGAGATTCCCGAACCCCTCGAATCGCTTCGCGACACCGAATGAATGGTGCCTACCTATCCGGAGTTACCTGAACCGAACAACTGGCGGTGTCGCCGCTGTCACTTCCGAACGCTCGGAAGAGACTTTCGAGAGACTGGAAATGCTGCTACCTATGTATATCACGTCTCGCGGGACACCCTGTAGAGTTGCACGTGCATCAGGTACGAACGAGAGCCATACATCATTTTCACGTTAAAATGGCAAACGACGAGAACGATTACCCGTTCGCTCGTGATCGTGTCGTGGAACACGATAATTTCGGTGCTCCAGGAACGTATGCACCTTCGATCCGTGAAACGATACAATTTTCTCTTCGTGTCACACTTTCTTTGCGAAGCTTCTTTTACTCACCCCTTGACTATGCGTTAATCGAATTTACTGTATGATGATTAACTCATTGTTGTGTTGGTGGTGAATCAGACCGATCGATACCACGCGCAGGATTCTTTTCACAATCAAGGTCGCAAGCATCTATTATTCGATTTATATGTAGGTGTACCTATATGGAAATCACTTCGATGAGAGAAAAATTCTGGAGGCGACATTAACCATTCGTGGTTACGCGGGCTGTGGTGTGTATCGCTAATATTTATCTAAATTTTTACAGCTTAATATTGCAATTTAAAATTTTTATGACTTTTGGTAAAAAGATCGCATCTTCCACAACTTTTGTTGCAACTACTAATTTCATCATATCACGATTTATATTTCTAGGAAAATACTATTAGAGCATGATTGTACGAGTATTGCGAACGTACAATTATCACTAAAAAGTTGAGGGATTAAAAAAAATACGAAAATGGTAATAATTTAATAATTGATGCGCGATATTTGGTATTTGGTATTTGGTATTGGATATTTGATATTTGATATTTGATATTTGATATTTGATATTCGATATTTAATATACACGGAATAAAAAGTCCCATTAGTGTACAAGAGAAAAACAAAGAAGAAATAACAATAGATACTTAAAGTCGGTAAGACGGTTTAAACGCCATAAACTCATACGCAGCACGCAGCGTGGTTACAAAAGTTTTTCAAGTGTCTTGTTAAAGGAATAGATTGATCCCGTAAAAAGTCTATAGAATCGCTAAAAGTTGCAAATACGATTTGCGATTTACGATTTGACGCTGGTGTGCAGTGAACGCCGTGTAACCAATTGGTGATTATAAGAAACTGTGACCACGAAGGATTAATAATCGATCGAATCGTGGCTATCGCAATACAGCATAGCGAGTGCAATTCGGTGGCATTGAAGCGACGACGGTACCTACATATCTCGTCGGACGGTGAAATTGAAGGTGAAAAGCACCGTGACCCGATATCTCGCGAATCGTAAAACTACCTCGCAGCCGCGGGGTTCCGATTCGTACCTTGCCTATCTATGCAATCCCTCCTCTGCGAACAGTAAATACGCGATTGGCTCGTGGTACACGCAGTATACACACGTCCGCGGCGTGTACCGTTTCGTCAAGTGAATCGGAAGAATGTAATCTTCGATCTTCATCGCCTTGATTTGTTCCTCGGGGGCCCACGTAGATACTCTCTTCATTATACGATCTGGGCGAGAGAAGGATGATATCGGCTCTTACGAAACCACTGTTTACGGAGCTGATTCGGCGTGCGCTAGGCAACCGAACGGAAACCCAATCGACAACCACTCGATCCACTCGCAAATTCAAGGAACTACAACAGGTGTCCAGTCGAGGAGAGTCACCGAATTATACGAGCTTCTTTGCTGATCGATATTTTCGCCAAAATACTCTCGGATGATTCACGAAGATTCAGAAACAGGTTTCGTTTCTGTTACCTATCTACGTTATGTTCTGGCTAGTCATTCATCTCTGTTTCTCTCTTCCTACATTTATGACAGAAGAAATTGTTATTTAGAAGAAAATTTTACTGGCACGTCAATGATTTACATGTGACATCATATTAGTCGAAAATAATTATTGTATGGTTAGATATACATAGGTACTAAAATACTTTTGGTCAGCTTTTACTATACGACAATGCGTAGGGGTGAAGTTACGAATTCATTCTTCTGAACTTCTATGTTAATGTTAGAACCTGCCTCAATAAAATTCTGCAATGATTAATTTTCTATTCATTTTTCCCCCATTAAAAGCACACGACACGCAGGCCTACCTCGTCCCGAAATGGTCTTTTCATTGTTTTAACTTTCAAATGAAATATTACAAATTGCACTATAAACTTTTTAAACTGCGAATAAAAATTCAGAGTAAGCTCATACAAAAAGCTCGAATAAATGTGTAATAAATAAAGGGCGCGATTTGGCATGTTCGCCTAGGGCGCAAAAGGGGGCTCGAGCCTTATAAACATTATTTATAAATGTTTGGTACGCGCAGATAAAAAGATATAGGTACCTCTGAACTTGATTGGAGGTTTGGCAGGCGATCCTAGTATCGAAACATCGCTATTAGAATAGCTACCAAGCAAAGACCTCCCGTAAATTCCCTTATCTCCTACCACCTTCTATCAACTTCATCTGCAAACCTCATTACTGTTCGATCCACCTATAGTTCGGAACAGGCGACCCTGCCTCCAGATCCCATGCAACGCAATTTCACGGTCGTTCCTCGGGAAAGCTCGGGGATATAATTAATAGATCATTAACGCCAGGAACCCGCAGGATACCTATTACCTACTTCTTTCAGCCCTGTCCCGGCGAGCTGGCTGCGCATTGTCCGGGCCTCGGTGCTTTCGATTCGTTCACTTAAAAAGTTCACTCGCGAACAATGCGCCCTATTCACTCGGCGCGCCCGCGCCCGCGCCCGTGTATACGCGCCGGCTGATTTATGCCCGGTTCCTGGCCGCGCATCAACCGCGCGGAATTAAATTACGTTTTCACGGGGCGTTTGCTCTTGCGAAATCGACACGATCCCTTTTTGCGATCTTATTATTATTAACAATACACGCACCGGACGTCCGTGTTGCATTAAGGCCCGCGGACAATGGATGGGCGCCCCGCGAGAACCTATCGCGCTCGCTCGCGCGCGCGCGCATCGTAAGGGCAATAATTACGCGTAATTAATGGCGGGGGATAATTGGGGGAGGCGCTCGGGGCGAGCGTTCCCAAAATCACGAACTATCGCTTCCTTCAATTCAAACGAGCAACTGCGAGGAAAAACGTGATTAGGTACTCGTCGCTGATTAATTAGCGATCGCAAAGTGTCGGGGTACATGTTTCGGTATTATAGTAAAGTATTTCAAGTACCTAAGCTCAATATTTTTGTTCTGGGAAACGCTACGCTCCTGATATATATATATATATATATATATAGGGGAGACCGGGGCAGAATGTAACACGGGGTAAATTGTAACATAAGTAAAATCTTTTGAACGACAAATCTGGTAACCCACAGCATGCGAGAGCTGCTCGACGATATTAGCACCGTCGGTTTTAGTGACACAAACGAGCGTTATGTATTCATTTTGTGGTAATAGCCCAGAATTGTAGTATTTAGAGCACGTAAGTAAATGTTGTCTTAGCACTTTTATTTCAATTAACCGCCATTAGGAACCGTTTGAATTTTTGTTTCTTTGTCGCAAACGAATCAGTACACATTGGTTTATTATTATGTGTACGCATTTTAGTGATTTGATGTTTAGTTTCTCGTTTGCTGAGATAAAACGCAAAAATTCGACCTCGGGGTAAATTGTAACATGTTACTATACTTACTCCGCTCCAAATGGTGATAAAGCAAGCTATTTGCTGACACACCGGAAAAAGATGCTCTAGACGAACAATAGAACAATCGAGAATCCAAAAGATAGAAAAAAAGTATGAAGGCGAAAGTAAAGATAGCACAGAAGAAGATTTTGATAGAATCAGATGAATAAGCAATGATTGCTTAACTCATGTATATCAAATGTTTAATAATGATCTGTGTTTTCATTTATATTTTTTAGAAATGTTTATTTGTGTTCATATTTGTATTTAAATAAGTAAAACAGATGTGTTACAATTTACCCCGGACTGGGGCAGATTGTAACAAAGGTTCAGATTTGTTTAAGATGAAGTTAGATGTCTAAGTGTCCAAAATTTTGTCACGTACTTTCACGCAATTAGTTCTCCACATATGTAAGTAGAAAATCACGCAAATTATTTCCTGATTGAGGAAAACACTTTCGAGAAAAAATTGTGAAAACTTTTTTTGTTACAATCTGCCCCGGTCTCCCCTACACCTATTAAAGAACATGCGAAGGGTGAGGGAAAAACGGGGAATTTCCATTTTTCGTGATTTTGCGATTTATAGCATCTATCTAAGTTGGTGGCAACTTGGACTACAGAATTGTCGAATCCCATGTGTTGGCCTAAGCATAAGCTCCTCCAAGGTAAAACAAGGAATAACACTCGAGTATTAAAACTTAATTTTCTTGATAACTCTGTTTTCTGACATTCGCTGTTTTTCCCCTTACCTCTCGTATATGTATATCCTATATACATATGCCAAAAGACCCACTGCAACGCCCTATTCGAGCTCAAGCCCCAATTCAATACCGGTTCACTTTCTATGCCCAACGAAACGAAAAATGGGAAATCTCGAAGCCGCTTCCTTCAATACCGAAGCGACACGACTTCTCTCTAATTACCACAAGTGTCTCACATCCGCTTCCTAAACGTCGAAAACGAAATAAACATCCAACTTACCGCTATACTTTCGTGTTCCACTTTCACCAATCGATAAATAATTATTCATTAATCGCAAGCAGTGCGCACCTAGATATACCTACATATAGCACCGTTCATCCAAGAGAAAAGTGGATTTCGAAGCAACACATACATACATACATACATACATATAGGTATTCCACGTGCGTATCTACCTACCACGGGGAGAGATAAAAGAGGGCTGAACGCGACGGAAACCACAGTGCAAGTCGGTAAATTTGTGAAATTGGATGAAACTGGCGTGGGTAGGACTTCACCCGTCATCGAAGAAACCCCTCGTGGCGCGTAATCTCGTAATAATGCCAAGCAAACGCGCCTCTGCGTATCGAGAAAAGCTGGTCTCGCGCCGTAACTCGATCCCGGCTTTTTCTCCGTTTCCATCACGCCATGCCGCGCCGCGCGCCACTCCGAGAAACTCGTCCCTCGCTGACCGCGGTCGTCCAACAAGCTTGCACCAGCGTTACTCGACAATTTCTCTACTATATAGGTAGGTAGTCTGCAACGGTGCTCGTTGTAAAAAAACATTGCCTCCTGGGAATTTTTTGTAAACACCGAAACTGTCGCAAAACTAACCATTTATTATTTGTGCCGGTGATTATAAAAGTGGTATAGGTCAAAGATCTAAAAAAATTAGATTACAAAATAAGTGATAATAAATTCAATTTTTTTTTATTTTGGACTTGCAGCACTTTCATCATTTTCTCTACCTCATTTGTAATTAAATTACCTAGGTATGGGTAGTCGAACCCGTCTACATACATATGTAATGTATGCAATTAAATTGAAATTGAAATTAAATTAAATAATCACCTGCACATTTATTATTTGAATCAGAGTTCAGGGGGAAATTCAATATCGACCATTCGAATGTCAGACTGTAACGATTGCGTCGCTATTATAAATTGTGATAATTTCAGTGAAACAGGTAATGAGGAATGACACTGCAAGGACCGTAATAGAAAACATTTGAATTGCTTCGCTTTTACTCCGAAGGGGATTGAGGATCGGTAAACTCGTTTGGTGTCATTGCAAATAACTAACTAGAGGCGATAGATACTTGTTACAGCAAAGTATAAGGAAGTATCGTGGAGAGTGAATCGTTACGAAAGCACGGTTCGATAGCGAAATTTTTTATCCCGAATGCCTTGAATAGCTTGTATGTACATATATGTACTGTTCGAAATGTTCGAATCACTACGCCCGAGGGAAGTACACGTCTCAAAGACGGTAATAACACGTTTCGTTTCAAGGTCGCGCGTTTATGGCATCCCGGGCGGCGGTGCCGGGAAGCTGAAAAATCTTCGCAACGCAGCAAGTTTAAAACTTCAAACTCGTGCTTCGGTAGAGAAGGATAAGGTTAGGCCTCACCCAAACCTCTTCTCCTTTTCCATAGTCCTCTAGTCTGTTGACTGTTCTATGCCTTCCTCTATCCTTCTCTTCTCTCGACGACAACTTTCTACGTCAAATCATTTTGCGAGAGTGAGCATGAAAATTGAAGCGAAAGAGAATTCCATTGATGCTTCTGAAGATAATTTATGATCGACTCAGTGAAGCGAAAAGTTGTTAAATTTCTCATTTAAATTATTCCAAAGTCTCTTTCCTTCTCTGTTCTACAACTTTCTACTTCCCCTCTTTTTGTAAAAAGCTTGAAAATTTGAGCAGAAGGGAATTCTTCAATTGAAGCTTCCGAAGATAATTTATGATTATGACCAACTGAGTGAAACAACAGTTTGTTAGGTAATTCATCAGTTTTATATTTAAATTACTTGAAAATCTCATCTCTGTACTACATATTTCTACTTCCCATGTTTTAGCAAGAGTAAGCATGCAAAATTGGAGCAGAAGGGAATTCAACTGAAGCTTCTGAAGCTCATCTACGACCAACTCGGTGAAACGAAAAATTCATCAGTTAAATTACTACTTTAAATTTCTCGAAAATCCACACTGAAAGCAGCACGGAGCGCCAATTACAGAAACTCGCCTACTTTCCATTTCAATGCCCGTCAACGTCCACCGTGTCTCTCTATCAATACCGCGAGCGTCAAAGAAGAAGCATTATTAAGCGCTCGGTCCCCTAAGGCCCCGCTTTAGGCCCGGTCCAGATCTGAACCGAACGCCGAACCGAACGCCACTTGAGTAGTTAGACGGAGCAAGACAAGTGTATCACTCGTCTTACTCCATCTAACTACTCAAGTGCGTTCGGTTCGGCGTTCGGTTCAGATCTGGACGCGGCCTTACGCGCACGATATTTGTTTGGGCCCGTCGTGCCCGTGGCCATTTATCATTCGATCAGCACCTGCCCGGCGATTAAGAAACGATATCACACCGACGCTCCGCGTCCCGGGTACACAATCAAGCCATTCTGAAGCGTCATTACGGCCGAATACGCGTTGTCCAAGCGCGCCGCCACGCCACGCCGCGCCATTCACCTGTTGTGCGCCGCGCCGCTCGTGTGCCCGTAACAGTTTCCCCCCGCGGTTGCGTGTACGATATAATACAGTGTAATTTATTCGATCCGCGTTTACCTACTTCGTGGAAACTCGATATTATCGGGATAGCACGAGAGGCTCGGTAACAGGGGACGTTCGCGGGAAGAGAGCGGCGCGATAGTGAAGGTGCAAGCACTTGTTGATCGCCGGGAGAAAGTGCAAGCTTCCCTCGTAATGATAAAACGTATTCGGGCATGAAGCTTGAACGCAATTCGACGCTCTCTGTCATCTTCGATGAGTTACTACTTAGGTACCTACTGTCCCCACAGCTCGGCGCAATACGTCCTCTCTTCCTTGGTATTTGTAGATAGCTGGCTTCGTAATTGTCTACTTGGATCTACAATGGGCATTGTTCGAAGCTTCTAAGTGTAAATTGTAAGTATATGTATACCTACGCTTTTGAATGAGTGATGTGACGTCCCATCGCATCGGGGAGATAGTCTCGAAAGGACGCAAGTCGCTGCTGGACCTTGCACTTGGACTTGGAGAACTCGATTTTGAAAAATGCCCCTTTAAATCTATCAGGCATTTCAGTTTTGCTTCACGCTTTCGGTAATATGGCATACTTACTCGTATCTATGTATCTGCGAAGAACGCTCATGGGCGTTCAGCGACTATAGTTGAGAGATGCGGCTAGAGGAGACCCGCACGTGGCGAACGCTCAGCGTTCAGATGGTCGACGCCTAAAGAGTTGACTGGCTTCAAGCAAACATTCTGAGACTATCGAGCTATACTTCCAATGATTCTCGAAAAAATATCGACGAAGGTGCATGGGGTGGAAATCCCACGGCGTGGAAAGACGCCGATGGGTTGGAGGATCCCGAAGCACAGGATTTGAGACCGGCGATCGGTTCCGCTCCTAACGGACGTTGCGAACAGGGTAACAGGAAGTGGAGGGATCCACGCGGCGACGCTAGATCAACCGCAAGGTCAATGATTTTCCGAGCGGACCGATGAACTTGCGCCTCGCAAGTACATACATACATACATGCACTCGAGTGCACCGAGAGAGCCACGGAGCGAGGGAAAGAGAGAGGAGGCAAGGTCGTTGCCTAGAATGCCTAGATAACAGTTTGCAAGGTACAGTTGCCTCTCGCATGCCTGCCACCATGCGACCGAACGATCACAGCGCGAAAAGGGGAAGACGCCCTACAAACACCCCTCAGCAGCTCCACTACCGATTAGAGCTTTGACATTGCTCTTTCTCAGTCTGGCTAATTTCCAAATGTCGCTGGGACCTCGAAGGACATTGCTGCCTCCAATTCCAATGGACGTTGATGGAGGAAACATCCATACCGGTGCACTCTTTCAGTGAGAAGGATTGGGAAAATCAAAGAAGGTGGAAGTATCATTAATAATTCACCAGGGAAGCCTAAACGCGCCGATTTCAATGAAATATTCCATGTTTCCCTTCTCCCATTAGGGGGAATCCTATTTTTGGGGGCTAAAAACGCAGTAAAATTGGGGTGATTCGATTCGATTCGATTCGATTCACCCGAAATTTGGACCATGTTTTTATGCATCTTTGAGGAAGTGGCAGGTTTTTTTTTATTAATTTTTAGTATTCAATACAGGAGTTATGCATGATCGAACCAGAATACCGCTAAGTTATAGGTATATTATTTCAATTGGAGAATTTTGATAGCAGAAATTAAGGTTTAATTTGAAAATTCACCACTCTTATCAATATTTTTTTTACTCTGGTTCATCAAACTGAAGCTACTACACTTGATTCCACATCAGAGCATACAGATTTCGCGCAGGCACGACCCTCAGGCGACGTTGCTACGCCGCCTCCCCACTAAACCGCCTATGTTTTTCTCCGTCGCACGGCCTTCTCTACTCTCTCTGTTCACTTTTCGTGCGGGACTGTTTACGTTGACAACGGTCAGGTCCCGCGTTTGGGATGTACCAGTTATTGCTTGGAAATTACCACAACCAATCGCATGCGGTTCAAACCGTGGGTAGTAGTGGGAGCTGCGCAGATCGGTCGCAAATCGGTAGGGGCGTCGGGATGCCCTAATGTGGAATGCAGTGTATCTATAAAGTAAAACGCCGTTTCATTTCTCTGTTTTAGATTACCTGGAAGATAAATAGCATGCACACCAGCGGACGACGAACTTTGTGCGGCATAACTCCTATATTTATTATTAACCCTTTCGCTACGGCGGGCGACTATAGTGGCTCTCCGTACGGTGCCACTGAGGTACGACGGGCGACTATAGTAGCTCTCCATACGGTGCCACTGAGGTACTACGGGCGACTATAGTGGCTCCCCGTACCCTTTATTTATAAATACCCTTTGAAGAAAAATTCTTTCGCTCGAAAACATTCAGCAGTTTGGGTTCTCCGCCGCAGTACTCCTGCTGACGATCGGCGTCGCGTACCTACCGTACAGTGATGTCGCGGCGCGCGGCATTGCCCCGTTCAGTGGGAATACCGCGGCGGAGAACCTGCCCGTAGCGAAAGGGTTAACAATTAATAAAAAAACTGCAACTTCTTCAAAGATGCATAAAAACATGGCCGAAATTTCGGGTGAATCGAATCGCTAGTTTCTCTCAAAACAATCCCCAATTTTATTCCTTTTTAGCTCCAAAAATAGGATTCTTCCCTTAACCGAGTGTCCTCGATCTTTGCATTTGGTCTTCATCACACTAACCTCGAAACGTCTAAACCAAATCGAAGTGAAAGAACAAATCTACTTAGGTAGTGGCCTGCACCTTCAAGCATCAAACGCTCCCCTGAACTCCGAACCTCGGCTCCCGCTGGCACTCGGCGTGAAAGCGCCTCGCAGCAATAGCTCCGAGCGTGTTCCCCGACCAATTCGCACAGTCATCCCGTCAATGCACCAACTCGCATCACACGCCCACCTCTCGCTGTGTTTTCGCCAACGTTTACCGCTCATTAGACACTCCTCCTTGGCGGCGCTTATTCCCGCGGAATAACAAATGTCCCCTCGGTCTCCCACGAGTTTCCTGTTCCGCGAATGCCTTCGCGGCATCAATCATCCCGATGATTCGCGGCGAAGCGATGCTCCCTGGGTCGCGTCAGCCGAGGTAACACCATTGTAAACAGTCGGTCGAAAGAGGAATCGCGATAACGATCCGCCATCGATGCCACGGGAATTGCGAATTCGTCAAACCACGCGCGGAGAGAGCGAGGCTCGTTAACGGATGCATCGCCGCGCAGCTCGAATCCTGACGACATTTTAATTGCAGTCGAAACTGTCTGTTGCTTCCGGGTCTGGGCTAGGTCTGACGTTGGATCAGGCATTCGTGGCCCCTTCGTAATTGCCGCTGCATCAGAGGTCTGGCGAAGGTGCGCGCGATCCTGGCGAAACGGCACAACTTATAATACTCGGTGGAGTAAAGGCGGAAACAGACTGTGTTAACACGTCACGTGAGCTCACGTGTTATCACGTTGACTAATTTAAACCGTGATACCATGCTTGGATATACATATGCCATTGCCATGGCATATCGTGCTACACAGTATTTTGGTAATTATTTACAAAAAAAAGGGTGGTCCTCGCCGATTTCGGTGACCTTGATATAATGTAATGTTGTCGGGGGCATTATTCTGAACAACTTTTTACTATATATTGTACATATTGTTACCGTCTCACGGCCTTAGTTTCCGAGATACCTATTCGGGAGGTGACGTGGTCGAAAATATGTGAATTTACTTTTTACTTTATTTTATTACCTTATTTTATACTTTATTTTTATTTATAATATAAAAACGTACTGTCACGCGTGAAGATGGTGATGTCTGGATACACGCGAGGTCTGATACATTTTACAATATGTACCATAAAAGAACAAGTAGGTAAGTAGAAACGTCATCGCGCACTTTTTACCCGAGACGTGAGTTTATGTTTCCGCCTTAACGAAGCTTTGTCTCGGAACCGAAGACGATAAGATTTCCACTAAACTGTTTTGAAAAGGAAGCTTCTAACGTAACAGTTCCAATTTCACCATCCTTCTCAGCCCGTTATACCCAGAAATGGAAAGCACGTGTCGCGATTAAAAGTCACCCGAGGACGACTGCCCGCTTAAATTAGCCCTACTCGTGTTATCGCGTAGCAGAAGAGTGGTGGTGGTGGAGCGCGATGAAAGAAACCGCGCAGCAAACACCGAAAGCCCGGTTGCAGGGGCAGGAATGAGGGGGACAGATGGAGGAGGGAGAATCGAAAAATTCAATCAGCCAGCGCGCAGCGGTGGAATCGGATAGAGAAACAGCGGGGAGAAGGGGGAGAAGGTTACATTATCGGCGTGATATCTCTCCTTATTCTCTTTGGTCTGGTCCATGCTCGGGAAGGACGACCAGAACGGAGTGATGTAAGAGAGATGTAGTGCCTACAGGGCGCCTGCTGCTGCTTCTTCCTCTCCTCCTTCTTCCTTCGCTGTCCCCGGCGTCTTCGCCCTCCTCCTCGTCCCCCTTCGCCGGGAATCTCTCTCGCTCCTAAGGCTTCTCTGGGCCCAGTTTGCTTTCTTTCTGTTTCACGCTGCTCGAGGGAAGCGCCCATCCAGCCCTGGCCCGGTTGAATTTAACGTGGCAGGTGCCTGCTGAATGGACATTGGGCTGGCTCCGGTTCTTCGTTTCTCCTCTCTCGATCGTCCTCCTCCTCTTCCTTACTCTTCACCTTCCTCCTCCTTCTCTATCTCCCTGTCTATGCCAGCAGCGTCTCCCAACCGTTGGTCCACGAACTCGTAGCGTTTCGTACCTCAGGCTTCAAAATTCTTCTCCTCCACTCAACAGTAGTAGGTGTACCTGTTAATCTCGGCACCTGATCCCTCTCGTATCGGAGCTACCTCCACGCGACTTTAAGAAAAATCACGAAGAGCAAAGGAAATGCCCAAGCACTTCCATGGTCGCTTGAAAAGGAAACGGTCCCTCCAGCAACGCGCTTCTCATCTCATTCACAGAAGGAGAGCCCCTCCGCGTTACTTATTTTTCTACTCCGACTTGTTAGAACAGCGTTCTATGCCGGCATTGCCGGCTAGCCGGTCGGCGAAGCCTCTCTCCAGCCGCTTGCCGCCAGGAAATTTCACGTGGCGGCCTTTTGTTCGACCTCTAATGCGACGAATCGCGGATGGGAAAGTGAGGCAGGCGCGCGCGCGAACCCGCACGACCGAGCCTCGGGAGCAAAGGTAAACCGACGCCGCTGCACGGCGCGGCGGAATGGCGGGAAAAAAGGAAAATTACAAAATCCCGACCACACAAGTCGACGACACACGCTCGCGGAGGATCCTCCCCTCCTCACTTCGTAACATGACGTTTCGCTTCTTAATGCGATCACTTTTCATTCTGCTTCCGTTCCCCTCACCATCCCGCCGTTTCTTCGTTTTTAGCTTGCTCTCTGCTAGGTCGCCGCACGCGAAGTGCCGTTCCCCTGCAGCCTGATGCATTACTGCGTACCTATGACGCGCTTAGTCGGGCGCTGTTTCATTGTCACTGATGCGCACGACCCGACGCGCGCAAGAGAAGAAGCGGCTACTTGGAAACGTGCAAGTGGGCTTTAGATAAAAAGTTGAATTAATTCGAATTTTACCTGATTCAAGTGGGCTTGGGATAAAAATTCGAATTTTAATTTGAAATTAATTCGAATAACGATGATACGATTGGAGAAGATTTGGATGACACGCGAAGACAATGTACCTTTGAGAAAAATGGCGAAACCATTTTCTGCGTGTGCGTGGTTATGTTTCCTCGCGCCGTTCATTTGCGAGAAAAGCAGCTAGATAATGACGGCGCAAACTGGAATAAAGGTTGTACCCCGTGCGAGTGACTTGTTACTGCGTTGACGGCGCGGCGCGGCGCGGCGCGGCGCGGCGCGGCGGTTGCACAACATTTCGCGATTACTTTACAAAGGGTGACGAGGGGGGCCGTGTCGCGGCTTCGTGGAAGCTGAGCATCGAGAGGTTCTTCAACTTCATGCCGCTGCTTGAATAGAGCGATCGTTGGCGACGCTTTCCGTGTATGGTAGCCTTTAGGGTAAGTTATCGCGAGCAACGGCTCAGAATGGCGAAAAGATGGGCATTCAGCAGGCTGGTCTAGCGGGCCCGCGCGCATCTCGGGTTTCAATGTAACAGCTTGAAAAATCGAGGAAACTGGGATCTGGCCTTGGATCGAATCACTGGCGCGACCTTCGGTCCCTGTGGAATCACCACTCTGCGATCGATGGCTATCAGTCAATAAAACGTCCCCCAACGATATGTAGGTACCTATCTTAACCCTTAACTGGTATACTGTTTTTTTCAAACGTAACTGGTATACTGGGGTCGTGGCAGAACCCAAGTGAAACAGTACACAGAAATTTGTAAAGTCGACACTAGATCCAACCTCTATGGATATTTTGTTGGTAGGTAATGTATAAAATAATAGAAGCGTAGAAAGTTAGACTATTATTATAAAATTAATTAGAAATTCAGTTTACAAACCTAGACAACCAAAAATTTTGCAGGGAACTTTGCGTGCTTGGGGTCATGACCGACCCCAGGATACCAGTTAAGGGTTAATTCACTTTAACTTGACCATGAAAAATACGCTTCACCGGCGGAAGAATTCTGTATTTTAACGTCCACACACTGTTTCTTCGCATTAAAAATATTAAAAATAAAAATTTGCCGAATGACTTGCAAAAATGTAAAATTCCTCCGTGCTTCCGACACCATAGCGACAATCGCAATGAGCATATAAACCTTAGTTTTTCCATTTCAGACGACTATAACAGTCCCCGCCCGCACCATCGGCCGACGGAAAAGAATTTTTTTCATCAAGTTTGCGCCGACTGTATCTATGTATGTACATATATAGGCAATAATAAAGTTCCAAAAATTCCAGGTATTACTTCAAACATACCTTAATATTCAGGCAAAACGTCAGACAGTATAAACTTGTAGGTTTTGTTAAATAAATTCCCGAATATGGCGTTGCAAAACGGTCATATATGTATGTATAGCGATCCTCTAGGGAGTGATCGGTATAACCGCAGCCATTTTGGGGCAAAACCGGAAATAACATAACCTAAATATTCATTAAATCGTCTGCTTTCCAAGCTGATTGTTCATCTCTCTCTCTCTTTCTCTCTCTCTCTCTCTCTCTCTCTCTCTCTCTCTCTCTCTCTCTCTCTCTCTCTCTCTCTCTCTCTCTCTTCTTTCTCTGTCTACTTCCGCCTTTGCCCCAAATCGCTGCAACCAATCAGCGACGATACACGTTGTTCCGATCATTCCTTAGAGACTGCTCTAGAGGATCACTAGACATATGTATACACCACTTAGAATACCCTCTTCGCGTAGGCTGCGCGTGGAAATCCTCTATAGTACATATCGACGTGCGTTACGAAAAGTAGCACGTTTCAATTTTCTTACGAAAAGTATCACGTTTGCCTTCGTTCTCACAAAACTATCACGTTTCGGTTTTCGCTGCGAAAACTAGCACATTTGAGCGGTTTGCCACGAAAAATAGCATGTTTCGTCTTTTGCTGCGAAAACTAGCACGTTTGAGCGGTTTGCCACGAAAACTATCACGTTTCGGTTTTCGCTACGAAAACTAGCACGTTTGAGTGGTTTGCCACGAAAAATAACATGTTTCGTCTTTCGCTGCGAAAACTAGCACGTTAGAGCGGTTTGCCACGAAAAGTAGCATGTTCGCGTTTACCCCGCGTTCGCAATTCCCGCACCCTCCCTTACTTAAATTATGTAGATTAAAATTTTCATATGTGTTGTCTTTTGGAGATTGGATGGAATTATTATTTATTAAACAATATTTTCAACAGTTGAATTCTTTTAAACTGCCCACGCGCTGAAACGCGATAGTTTCTGCAGTCTGCACTCTGCAGTATAATCCAAAACGAGCTATTCTTCGTGGCCAAAGCGGATAATATGTTAGTTTTCGCCATAAATTCCCAAACGTGCTATTATTCGTGGCGAAACAGTATAACGTGCTAGTTTTCGTCGCAACAGTACGAAATGTGCTATTCTTCGTGGCGAGGCAGTGAAATGTGTTAGTCTTCGCGGCAGAAGACCAAACGTGCTAATATTCGTCAGAAACGATGGAACGTGCTTCTTTTCGTGGCAAACCAAAACGTGCTACTTTTCGTAAGAAAATTGAAACGTGCTACTTTTCGTAACGCACGTCGATATGTACATCCAGTAAAATGGTAGGAAAATTAAACCTACACATTCAGGTGTTTTACTCAATGTAACTCGTATTAAACCCAATTCATTAGAATAAAAGATGCTATGGAATAATAATTTCGAAACCAGTTTCATTACCTATTACGGATTCCTCCATCTTGTAGAGTACCATCTTGCCCGTCTAATATTATCCTACAAACGAGGTTTGTGGAATTAAAAATATATTACCCAAGCCGCTGGCCAACAGGCTGCAGCTTATTAAGATTACCAAGTTCGATTAGAGAATTAGTTAACGGCGACACGAGATAAGTGGACTTGACGCCGAGGAGAAAAGAAGACCGAACGTACCTACTCTTCGATAGACAATCAATGACAGACATCGTTGAACCCGAGTCAACGTACTTTAAGAAGGTAAAACGCGGCTGTTGTCGCGGCGCCACGGTAGCGCGTGTTCGTTCGCCTCTGCTGCTCGTTTTTCGCCGTTTTCACTATTTCCTAACCCGACGCGACGCGATGCGAGCCGTTCCTCGTAAACGGCGACGTAAACCCGTCGGTGTGCTTTGGCCTCTTAACAGTCCGACCTTGAGCCAGAACTAAGGAGTGCCTTTGCTACAGCCGTAACCTTCGTATACCTTCATCAGCAGGGCTCAACCTACGACTGACAGCGTATTTTTCTTCCCTCCTGCTCCTCGCTAATTAAATTCAGAAATCCTCGCCTCCGATCGAAAAGCCAGACAATTCCCGCGGAGATTATTTTTCTCCAAAGTAGTAGGCTAGTAGGTAGAGCGTGCGATAGAAATCGATATCGGCAATCAGAGCGCAGACGGGTGGAAAATTCAATTACCTATCGGCACGTAATCACTGGAATACGAATGTTACACGACAAGCCCAAGGTACGAGAGCCCCCAGGGCGGCTTGTTCAACACGGGAATACATAGGCGTCCTTCTCTTCGCAACAGCTCGGCGGATTACACAATTGATCCTCTAAACTCTAAAGGAGCGATAATGCGATTGCCGAGAATCTTCGATCCCTAAAGTGGATTACGGTAATTGCCAGGCAAGGCTGGCGCGACGTAACGCCAAGACCCAAGCCGTGCAAAACCGGCGAATATCGACTTAAATTTCTCCTTGGTTAACGACGCGCGATTCAAACGACGGCCCCGTGAATGCGAAAGTGTGCCGTGGAAATGAACGGCAGACAATGAAAGGGGGATGCGCATTGACGGGGACAGGAAGGGAAACATGGGGCCTCCAGACGCTCTGGGACATGTCCGACGATCCGAAGATCCGAAGATCCGAAGATCCGAAGACAAATTAATCTCCGCTTGTGCGATTCAGCAGCGCGAGATGGAATGCGTTCGAGGGAGTAACGGGTACAAAATATCCTGCGTACACGAATCGCGAGGCCGCCTCTCCTCGACGTTCAGGGACGAAGTAAGCCTTCCAAAGCCACGCGCAGAATTCTTCGTTATTTTCCAGCAGCGGTTCTTAAGTAACGTATTTATTTGCTTGGGAACACCTGATACGGTCGCGAAGGAAGATTAGCGCGGTAGCGCTCTACATGGAGAGAAGAAAGACGGAAGCCATCTACATATTACACGCAGCCGAAAATAGCTCTTATTAGAGAGGAATCGGCTAATCTTCGCCGATCGTAATATGCGATATGCTTCGCTTATTATTTTCTTCTCTGAGACTTGAAAGCGATCTTGTGGTTGGCAAATCTTCTAACGTTCTTCAAAGGTTTAACCGAGAATAATAAGAAATAATTAACTCCAAGTGTCATCTTTTGGATGCCAGCAATGTAACCAGAAAGACTACTAACCTTAAATACTCTAAGCTTAACCTTAAAAAAAGAATCAAGCGTAAAGAGTTGGCAGTTAATCAACTAAAAATTAAGTACTTTTGTGTTATACATAAAAACGATCCCGAAAAATTTAGCTAGTTCGACTTTGAAGCCAAAGTCTTTGCTGAATGTTACTGAATGCTATCCGAAAAGAAATTTTCCCCAAGTCCCCAAGAAATGCTGCGCATACAACGCTACAGTTCACTACAGTTCCTCCGACTGACTACATACGTATTTCAAGACGTTACTGGCATAATCTAGGTTATCATCGCAAAGAGCGCGTAATCCCATGGAAACTCGACGATCGCGAGTGTTCGCGTATATTGAAGAGCGAGAAGAAACAGGAAGGAGAGATACAATATATGTACTTACAATTAGTCCCTGGCACCATTTGACGTAGATGGGAAATGCGACAAAGAGAATAAAGTTATAGGCAATGAACGACGTAAGGGGGAACATGCTAATCTCGTAGCGTGGCCCCATTATTTACATATGCCAACTGTGAACCATTTGACTGGAACAGCGTTCAGCGTCTGCCCATTGCATAGCTGGAATTCTTTCACCCTTTTCGACCTTCGATACTTTTCCTTTTTTTTTACCTCCGCCTATTCATCCACTATGTTCACGCCTGTGGATAATTTATTCCAGACGCCCGATACAATATACTCGCGAAAGATACGATCTCCCTGTTGTAACGATGTTAACCATAAATATAATCCTCGAAATTCTGTCGCTCGCGGGATAAAGTTCGTCTATGAGAGCGATTAGTTTCTTCGTCCTAACGGCCAAGAAACGCGAGAATTCCGAGCTCCTTGCGTCCGATAATACGGACGGTTAGATAATGAATTATTTTATTCGAACGTCTAAGTATGTATATGTATGTATGTATGTATAAACCTCTATTACACTTGTTCGATCACTGAAACACGAGAACTCTATACCCGGATGGCGCTTGATTTCGAATTCGCGTTCAATAATTCTCCTTGAAGGCTGATTCTTAATGATGAAACATGATCGGGTTAATACGAGGATTCGCCGCGTCCCGTTCGAATAAATTGGATCGCTGTTTGATTGATCCAATCTAAACAGATCCCAGCTATGTTTATAGCGACCGTTAAATGCAAATGGCATTTAGCAGTTAATCGTTCGCTGTTTAAACAAAACGAAACTGGATCCCGACTCGTGAAAATCTGACTTCCTGGCTTCCGAGAACGAAACATGCCCGTAATTATCTGGAAGTGGTAGACGGCAAAGCCTCGTAACGGCCAAGTAACTGAAACGTGTCAACTTTGAAAAGTTCATTCGGCAAACGGTTGGCGCCTAACGTATTTATCGATCGCATCGCCGGCGAATAAGAAGGTCGCCTTTATGTTACGAAAATGACACGCTCCGAACGGAAATTGATCGCAGTTACAAAGTTACATACAGGAGCATAAAATTCCTACAGATGTTACTGATGAAAGATCGCGAGAGGAAGATTAGAAACGGTTACACGTATCAACGGTTTGGTCACGTGACCCATCTAACGATCGTCTTAACTTTCGTCGAACCGCCCCAGTATCCTGAATACATTGCTTAATCCTTTTTTTCCGCGCGGTTGGTAGGTTGGTACAGTCAACAGTGTCACTCACGTAACATTCAACAATAGAAGTTGCACGATTCTTGTATAGAAACGGTATTAGCTGGGATACGCATACCTATGTGTAACGATCGGTGAACGATGCTCTCGTTTACGATACGAGGCCACACGGCTCCCGACGCACGTTATCGACGACAAATATCGCGATTTTCTCAATACACCGAGGGGTTAGAAAGGGTCAGCAAGACAAGAGAGAACGTAAGGGAAAGGGAAAGGGCCCGTCCAGATCCGTCCCTGGCCTCGGGTAAGCGAAACCGGGCGGGCTGCTAACTCACCTCGTGCCACATTCCGCTGGCTCTGCCAACGTTTTCGACCACGAGAATGCAACACGGCGCTGACCCGCTGGAGCACCACCTTTTGCACCGAAACCACACACACCTGCACCCACCGCGACGCGGCACTCGAGCGTTTTCGAAAATTCAAACGCGCACGTGATGGCCCAGCGGGCTGTGCATACCCGCGACGCGATTCGTCCGCGCCGCTCGCGCAGACTCCCCGACGGGATTCCTTCTCCTCCTACGCGACCGACACACGAGAAACGCCAATCGACCGTGTCGCGTATGCTTGCCGTTCCTGATAAGCAAACGCTGCTGCGAAGTAGCCGGCGTTACGTCGCCCGACGAGCAGACGAGCAGACGCGCCGCACCAAAGGACGAGCCGCGCGAGTGATCAACACAAGACTGAACCCGCCGCCGCGCCGCGCCACAGCCACCACAGCCACAACCGACTCTGATCGTAGTACGGTGCAGTTCGCCGATGATGCGTGGAGGGGATGCGCAGATCGCATTTATTTCACCGTTGCCTCTCGTCGAAATTCGAATTCGTCAATAAGTCTTGGCGCTGAATGGATACCTAGGTATCTTTCTTTACTTCCATTTACTTCGCCCGCTCGATTCGATTATTTCGATTCAATCGAGCTTTTATGTTAGCTTTCCGCTGGATTTAAATTAACCGTACCCGGTGTTTTAAAAATTGAAATTGATTCTGTATGTTTGTAAATTACGACGATGTTGTGGACGATTAATCTGGACGGTAAATCTTTTTTCTACGCGAATGTGGAATAAAACTAAAAGCATCGAATGTTGAATCCTCGGTAAAGTAAAAGCGCGGCTTAGGTAATTTCAATTGAAATTTTTTTGTTTTTATTAGTAACAGTAGGGGTGAGGCGGCAAAATTAGTAGTGAATTAATAACAATGTTTTAGAAGGAATAAGACATGCTATAATTCTACAATGACGGGGTCACCAAACACGTATCAAATTCAATGCGAAATGTGTATTTTACATAGGTTTCCAGTCTATGTTATATCTAAACATATGTTTTATATTCGCATTACCATCCACTCGCAACGTGTATGTACCGCTAAGGTAGCCGGAATCGATACCTTAATATACTTGGTAGTTAAAATTCATCAGTATGAATCAACCATAATTTCTTTTATTTCCGTAATATAATCGCTTGTACAGAATACCTTGTTTAGTGAAGTATACTGTCGACACATAAAAGGTTTTATTATAATGCGCATGGATAGTTCGTGTAATCGTACATCAATCAAAAGTATTAGAATTATAACTGCTTCTTTTTCTTTTCCTCAATAAAGATAATTTACAACATTTACCATTCTTTTTTTTCTTTTCTTTCGTGTATCTTAAAGCTAACCGACGATTACATTTCCAATTTAACAGATTTACATGTGACACATCTCGTACGAATCGTTCTTTCCTCGCGCGTCTTTCCTTTTTGCCTCTCTATAAACAACCTACACCATAAAATTCTCGATCGTCACGCTACAAATCTCTATATTTGTATCTTAAAGACATGTAGTGCATAGTACTTTTTTTTTCTCTCCTCGCGCGTACAATAAAAACTAAAGAAAGAAAAAACAAAAAAGAAAAGGAAAAGAAAACAATGTGCGTCGGTATAAAGATGAAACCAAAAGAATTCCGCCTCTCACCCGTCGTTACATACAAAACTTACATGGAAAACACTACGACAAATGATTGAATTAATTTTGCTCGTTAATCGGAAATACCAAACTGTGATTTGTGTTAGCTCAAAGTCTCCGGGTTTGTCACTCCGACGAGACGTTTATCCCTACTTACACACCGAACGTGTTACCCAGTAAATCGACAGTTACCCCGTGCCCATTTCTGTCGCAAACATATTAAAATCCTTCATGCCACATTTACTAGCATGATTACGATACATCCAAGCAAACAAAATTGTTCTCCGTGAATGATTTCTAGTCCGACCGATCAAGCCTGAAGCAATATTTATTAACGGCAATCTATGTTTCCATGCAGGTTTCCATCGTTTCTAAGAAACACCGTAAACGTACAATATAACAAAGAAGAAGGATATGTCCTTCGCATTACGATCTAATAATAATATAATTCTCTTGAATGCGTTGATAAACAAAGTTACACCGACGAAATACATTTTAACAGAGCTACCTAGTACTTGGAGCACATCGAGAGAAAATACAAGAGTAAAGAAACTGGAAAATTTCGAAGAGCGAAACGTGTAAAGATGTCGAACATTTAAATACCGATACTTGCTTTCGTCAAGTATGATAAGAGTACCAATCCAAAATAAAAAATGCATATATTGAACGAGTCAGTAGCGTGTATTCTGTCAAGAGGTTTGGGTGGGGGGGGGGGGGGGGTGGTAGAAGTTTATAATTTCTTTTTCTGACAGCCAGTTACCTCAAATATCTCTCGCCACGCCTGTCGCAAGAGATAAATAAGGAAAAAATTAAAAATAGTAATGGAATAACAGTATTGCATATTGGTGGTTAGCTCATGGACACTTGTCCATTAGACAGTAGCCGTTCAACAGCAGCGTTTATGTCTCCGAATGTGGCGATTAGTGCTGAAAACGACATCAAAAGTTTTGTTATAAATGTTGCGCTGTACCATCGTCATTAGTATAAATTCCCTATTTCCATGGATACCACGTTTCGCGATGTCAAAGATCGACTTCGATGCAAAGTACGAATATTAAAATGGAAACCACAATTGTTAATAAAAAGGCATATATCGGTGGTCGGGGGATGGGCAAAGGGGGATATAAGCAGTTTTAAAGAATGCGCGTGTCGTTACCTTGTAAATTAGCGTCTCTATTGACAAAACCCATGGCCGTGAGCTGTTCTAACTGTGCTCTGTAGCGCTCTTCTGGTGGAGCCGCAGGTTGGCCGTCCACTTCTGCGCCTTGATTCAATGCCATTGCCGATACCTGCTGACCGACACAAACGATTATCAATCCATTTACTCGTACAGACCCACAGCGGGCGATGCAGCGAAACTTTACCATGCGTGCCATGAAGTGAGAGAACGCGTCTTGCTGGTTTGTCTCTGTTGTCTGCGTAGTCGGCGCAGTTGGATTTGTCGCGGCTGCGTTCGGCGTTGTCGCTGCAGGCGGTACAGTTAGCCCCATGCTAAACAGTTTACGTCAATGAACTTTTAAACAACTCACGCGCTTCGCATCGAAAGGCGATGCTGCGTACAAATCTCGTAAAACCATCATCCGAGAAGAACGGTACCACTTACTTTTCAACGAGTTCCGGAGCAACGGTACGCAACTGCTCCATACCCTGCTGAATTTGCATAATGGCAGCTAGAGCGTCGGGATTGGTAACAACGTTCTGAATCTGAGGATTCTGCATTTGCTGAATGAACGCAGGCATCATGGCTCGCATTTGCTCTTGCATCTGCGGATTCGACCGTAGGAACGGATTAGAGGAGATCACTCTACTGGCCATAGCCGGATCTGCTGCCATGGCTTCCAGCATGGACCTGGTGTACGGCGCGTTCAGCATGTTCCGCATCAATTGTGGATTCTCCATCATCTGAGCCGCAAGACTTTGCATTCCTGGTGAATCCAGCAGGCCCCTTCCTTGCGGCTGCGGGGTGGAAGAATCGGTCTGATTGTGATTCCACGGATTTGGTAACGGATCCCTGTTTTCCTGACCCTGCTGTGGATTAATCTGACCGTCTTGGTTATTGCTGTTCTCTACTAACGCCGCGAAAGGATTGAGCTCATTGGCTGCCGCCGCGAGCATGGGCTCTTGGATGTCGCGGTATATGCGACGAAGGGCGCTGTAGCCACCGGGAATGTTTTCTAGATTGGACAGAGCTCTGTCATGGGAACGCATTAATTCTTGAAGCATCGACGGATTGCGAGCCAACTCCATTGTTTGCCTGAAATAATTCGCATCTATATTCATGACCTCGGCTGTATATCGTAGCGTAAAGTAACGACCAACATCCAATCACGAATTCCATTGTCTGAAAACTGCATTTTCACAGAAATGCTAGGGTACATTCTAAATAATTCTATTCACACCTTAATAGTTCCGGATTGTTCATCATATGACTAATTTCTGGATTATGTTGCATCAGCTCTTGCATCTGGGGATTGGCCGTGACCAAATTGCGCATGTTCTCCGGATCGTTCATCAAGCTCTGCACCAATGGATTATCCAGCACTTGACGCATCGTTTCCGGGTTAGATAATAATTCGCGTTGCATGCGTTGTTGCAAATCGATAAAATTAGCAGACTCCAGCCCGAGGGACTCTAGTCCCACGAGTCCACCCAAACTGCCCAATCCAAATGGACTCGCGCTTATGTCAGCTGGATGAAACAAAGACTCGCGTACAATACCGCCTCGCTCGTCGACGATACTACTAGGATAATTAAATCTTATACAACGCGACGTTCCTATACCTTGCGGTCTCTGAGACGGCGTCGAGTCTTGAGACTGATTAGAGGGAGTGCGCGGCGCCTTGACGACCAGGTGAACCGTCAAGCCATCCTTGACATTATGCGTACGCAGAGTTTCGTGGTCCTTCATGATTTTGCCAGCGAAGATCAGACACAACTGTTCCGTCTGGGCCTTGAACTTCTTCGAGACCACGTCTTTGAACTAGAAAATTCGGAGGAAGCAGTCATTAAAAATATAGTTAACCCAACAATGACGAGCATGACGGCGCTTATGCGACACGACAATCATCTTCGGTGAAATTCGGGGACACGTATACAGAAAACTTACGTCCTTGATAGTCGCATCCTCCTCGATTTCGACGGTCTGTTTTTCTTTCGGCGTTTTGACGTTAATAGTGATTTTCTTTCGGGTGTCCTGGCCTTCTGCCATTTTGAATCGGTAGATGACTCGTTACTTTCAACGCTTTCGATTCTCCCTCGCCGAGGGCCAATTGCGCACCACTTTCCACGAATACTACAACTCCTTTTTCTCGCACCACCGGAATTTCGTTCACCAGACTGCTCTAAAAGGAACTACGATGAATTTTGTTAACAACTTCTCCCGAAGAACCATAAATGATTACATAGAAGGGTCAACTTGAGCGACTATTCTATACTGAGCCATAAAGCCATAATACACGACGAAACGACGAAACGACGAAACGACGAAAGTAGACGATGTGTCAAGCCCGTGGCGTATATAGTTTCTTTGAACTCCGATGGACGTGACACGTTTCCTAGAGATCGCGATCCGCTTTCTGGCCGTTGGACGATATCAACCGTACGCGCCAATTGCACAGACCAACGATCCAACACGGGAACTTCCTAATCTTATTTACGAAAAGCCACGAATCGTTTTGGTTAATAGGTTATGTCGCGCTGCCACTACTGTAACGTGAAAATACTAATGCACAGGAAGTACTAGTAGGTACCCGTAGGTACATACCTCTCGAAAGAAACATTCCACACATCATCAAAGTATGATGTAAGTATGTATTTTCCGAAAGAATTGTGAAATCGAGAAATAAAAATGTTTTAACCCGCACGTAGATCACCTTGATAAAGAATCGGTTCTTATATCGATGGTACTTGAAATTTATTTTATTGTTAGAATTCGCGATTTAAACTTGGTCAACTTGCTACGCAGCGCTGTTTGCGTGCGTGCATATTCCCATTCCGATAATGATTATACATACGCTACGTCACGTCACGATTCGTTACAAGAGTATTCTCTAGTTCTACGGTACTTTTCAGGTGGTTGTAAATGGCAAATACCGTTGACGTCGCGTTATTGCCGTATCGTGATTTATTTTCATGTCGGCAAAATTAACCGCAATCGAAAACAGTGTGGTGAGGACTTGAGGAGATCCGCCGTGCCGGATGGACTAACGAGAGGGGGATATGCTACGCACGTCCACGCATGCGCGCGATAACTCCGCGACCGTCGAACCAATCAACGCCGAGATGAAAATCGCTGGAAAAATTTTCATCTCGACGTTGATTGGTTCGACGGTCGCGGCGTTATCGCGCGCATGCGTGGACGTGCGTAGCATATCCCCCTCTCGTTAGTCCATCCGGCACGGCGGATTTCCTCACCATACTGATCGAAAAAGTTTCAATAGGTAGGTATACACTATTTACACGAGCTTATTTGTCTTCATTTTGTTTCCCTTTCGAATGGGACTGCACCCAATCGAAAGAACGTGCGCGCTACCGTGTTTGCGTTTATTGAAAACTATTTACTTAAAAATACAATTTTTTTCTTTTATTAAACATGAAAGGCAACACTAGGTATGTGTGATTAAGAAAGGAAACCATTTTATTGTTTAGAATTCTTGCATGGAAACAGGTATTAGTTCCATCTCGGTTATCGTCACAGGAGAACTGTCGATTTTCCTTTTCTGGGTTTCCAGCCCTCTCAGACTCGCCCATTCAGCTGGCTCTGTATCCGCAGCTCCCAAAAAGGGCCAAGTCTCTTACTTTCACTTTGGTACGAGGAAGCAACAGATGATCATCTCTATTAGCCCGGTACGCTCAACCATGACTTTTACTCGATGCCTTCCACTTTGTGTGAAACGATTCAATGTATTCAATATTGACACCTGCAATCATCAAACGCATCGAGTGCGGAAAGCTTGCATTTAATCGAAAGAAACAAACAGAGAAATGGAATTCGAATGTCACGACAAAAAGAAAATACCTGCACTCTTTGCCAATCCCTCGGGGCTAAAAGTAAGGACCTTCTTATCGTCCGGGCTGCAACCAGTTAATAACGTCACAACTGGCGGCTCAGCGTCATTCGTTAAGCCCACTTTCGTCTGCTGAGTGAGATAGTGGCAACACTCTATGATTTGGAAGAATAGCCACGCTTCCTTGTCTTTCGGCCTTGGTCCTTTTATATAGGGTAACGATAGACGCTCGTGAGGTCTTTGTGCTCGGAGGAATCTCGAGCCCCGTTTCAATTGACCCTCCAACCAGCGCGTTGCTTCTCTGGCTCGGCCGCTAATACGTTTCACTTCGTCCAACGCGGAAACAACTAAGGGCGATACACACACATATATATATTTTTTAACATTTTATACCCGAAGGATCATCTAGAAAATGCATCACGTTTAATTCTGTTTTACTCACCGACGCTAGGAATCACAACAATGAATTTTTTAGCGTACACCAAACGTTTGAGAGCCGGTGTATGCTTGGCTAAAGCTTCGTGATCGGGCACCAAGTAAGGAGACATAAGTCTGGATCTTAAACGAGACTCCAGGGCGCAAACTTCGGCCTTCAACCATAATTTCCCCATATGTCTCATTAGCTTCCCCTTTGAATGATCCATTTCCAGATCCTTGGTATTCCCTTTCGCCGCGTCGATAGTGCTTATGTCGACCGTTACGAATAACCGTTTCGTCTGTTCGTACCTCACCCCAGAATCTTGGACGGAACTGAGAAAGTAACCGAACTCGACCAACTTCAACGCTCTCAGCAAAGTTTCTTCTCGCTTATTCATTTTGTACTTGTACAGTATCTTCCAATTCACCGACTTCTGAGCGTCGTCCAGAAGATTCAACCCTCTCAGATCGACATCCTCCGGTAGTGGAAGCGTTTTAACGCATTCCTTCACTTTCTCCACGCTTGAGAGAATCATACTGTCTTCCTTGCAATTTATCAACAACGCCTCCGCATCTATTTTAATTAAATTCAGTAAAACAGTAACGCGCTTCAGTAAAATCCGTGAGCTCTTTCCACATATCCTTATAATGTCTGGGTTACTTCTCAACCAGTCGCAGCATATCTTAATGGACGCAAGTATCTCCTTTCCAAGTAAAATATCCAATACTTCGCCCGGTGTTTTATTCTCTTTCCTCAATTGAGCAATGTACGTGGTCGCTCTATCCGCTGATTCGCCACTTTCCTCAACAGTATTATTCGAATTAGTTGTCACTGCGTTTCCAGAGTTAGTCACAGTGTCCTTGCCATCGGTTTTTTTATTCGATTGATCGTCAGACGCTTGTTCGCCATTTTGTACATGATCGTTCGGCGTCTCGGCGGTCGATTCCACTTTTCCTTCCGTCCCCACGTGTCCGTTTATTGCCTTGGTTTCAGAACCAGCTGCGGTTTTCTGCTTCGTTTTCGTACCACCACTCTCGTCGTCGGTACCGCGATCGTCTTCGGACAATGCGTCATCCGACAAAACGTTCCCTTCGCTCAATACATCGTCTTCTGTTTCCGAAACATCAGAGTTCACTTCGTCGCTGGAAGATTCCATGGTCGTCTGATCGACGTCGCTCGCGTCCGACTCGCTGCTATTCCTTCGCTTTCGTCGTCGAAGCTTAGTGAGCAAGCTCTTGGTTTTCTCCCGATTCTTTCGTGGGCCGTTGTGAACGTCCCCATTATTATTTTCCACGTTTCTCTTCTTAGAAGACGCTTTATTGTTGTTCCGGTTTATAGATTTACCCCCTTCCAACGAATTCGACTTTGCCTGCTTCGCGGCATTATTCTTCTTTTCCACAGTATTCACGGATTTGTCAGCATCCTTTCGTGTTATCTTCATATTTGGCTGCAAAGCTTCGCCCGTGATGGATAACGACGATACGTCTATGAAAGACTCTTGCAATCTTGTTATCGTAAACTGTATCAATTGAGAGAGTATCGCCAATGTTATGGCGACAACGCCTTGTACTTCGCTAGATTCTTTACTCTTCAATCTTGAAATAGACATCAGGCATATTGCCACTATCTTGAATATCACGTCATCGGTTAAATAATTCGTCTGCCCGTTTTTGCAGTTCCGAAGATACTCCTCGATGCTAGTTCCTTTTTCATTGTAGCTCGTGTCGTTGGACTCGGGTTGCTCTGCACTCAGACCCGTTTCGATGCTGGTCAAAAGATCCTATGACAAGAAGAATAATAATAACAATAAAGTTACGTTATCCTTTATTAGGTAATAATACAACACGTAAGCAGTGCTCATTAGTTTACGCACCTGACATTCCTGATTTATTCTGTCAGAATTCGGTACATCGTAATCCCACAATTGCAATAAGGAAAACAATCTGGCTACGCACATGCGTGTGGCGGAGCACTTCTCATCGGTGCAAATAGAATTCACAACTATGGCTCTCTTCAGGTTTCCCTCAGCTCCATCGAATGGTTCGGTGCACAACACGCTACAAGACATTTCATGGTAGACTGCATATGTTTAGTCTCTTTACAATTAGCAAAGATTTATATAGGGTGTCACTCTACCTGTAGTCACAATACTCTAGGGGGTGATTATACAGACGAAAATCTCTCTCTCTCTCTCTCTCTCTCTCTCTCTCTCTCTCTCTCTCTCTCTCTCTCTCTCTCTCTCTCTCTCTCCAGCAGGAAAGCAAGACCACTAAGAAAGTAATAAAAGAAAAAGTGGATATAAAGATGCTAATGGGGATAACAAGGCTAAGAAAAGGAAGAGAAGGAACGGTAATCCTAGGCTGTGAAACAGAAGAAGAAATGGTACATTTAAAAGTTACAATGCAATCCAAGCTTGGTGAAAATTATAATATCACGGAGTCGATGCGGATGAAACCGAAAATAAAAATTATAAATATCGATGGAGAGGAAATGGAACTGGGTGATGAGGAGTTAATACATACAATCGGCAAACAAAATAACATGGATGGATCCCATATAAGAATAGTAAAAAGGATAATGCAGAAGAAAGGTAAAGAGAAGAGCCAACTGAAAAGTAAGGAAAATGGATCTATAATAATCGAAGTAGATGAAGAAACACATGATTTGATAATAAAGAAAGAAAAATTAAATATAGGATGGAAAAAATGTCTGGCCTTCAAGCACTACAGCGTTATGAGATGTTTTAAATGCTGGGGATTCTATCACATTGCGAAAAACTGTACCCGAGAGAAAACATGTCATAAGTGTGCAGGAAAACACAAGGCGACCGAATGTACAGCGAAGGATAATAAGTGTGTTAATTGTGTGTTTAAAAATAAAACATACAATCTGAAATTAAATGACGAACATGATGCTCTTAATCCGGAGTGTCCGTCATATAAAAGAGCTATCGCGGAGGAGAAGAGGAGAGCTGGATGGGATGGCACTAAGAAATAGCAATAACAGAAGGAAGAGGAACAAATAATGTATACAAACGCCCAAAGTTTGATGGCACATAAAGATGAAATACAGCATCATGTTATGAAGAAAATAAATCCTGCGATCATAGCGTTATCAGAGACTAGGTTAATTGCTGACATCGAGGATAGTGAAGTAAATATACCGGGTTACAATGTGATTAGATGCGATGCGGAAAATAGGAATACCGGGGGGGGGGGGGGTTGCTTTGTATATAAGAGAGGAGGTCAATTACGAAATAGTATTACTGAAAACGATAAATAGGAACTGCTGGGGTGTTGCGATAAAAGTAGAAGTTGAAATGTATAAAGGAGTGATAATGGTAGTGTACCACTCACCGAGTGCGTCACATGGCGATTTTATAGGATACCTAGAGGAAGTAGTTGAAGAGCTAACGATAAAAGAAGAGTGTATGTTGGTAGGAGACTTTAATATGGACTGTAGGACGGATTCTTTTTATACAAATAAGCTCTTAGCAACTATGCAGAGTCTAGGCATGAAACAATATGTTAACGAACCAACACGAGTCACAAACAATAGTAAAACAATCATAGATCTAATATTTGCAAATAGGGAGGTAAATGTACAAGTAGTTCATGAACCTAAGATAACGGACCATGCATGGTTAAAAGTAATACTAAAGAGAAACAAGAATGTAACTAAATATAAAGAATTTAGTGGTAGGGATTACAGTAGATTTAATGCGGACGATTTTACTAAGCTGGTCGAAAATATCTTAAGGGATAAACAAGAGTTAGTAGGCCAGCATATAGATGTGAATATAAGAGCGAGGAGACTTACAAATAGTATGGTAGAGGCGCTAAATATCTCGGCACTTAAGAAAGTTTTTAAAATTCCAAAAATTTGGGAAGGTAAACAATGGTATACGAATGAAATAGAAGAACTAGCGACCAAAAGAGATGAAGCGTATAGAAAAGCATTGTACGAGGATACGGACCAAAACTGGAAACAATTCAAAATTAGAAGGAATGAAGTAGTCAAATTGATTAAAAAAAAGAAAAAAAGAGCACTATGAAAATGTAATTGATCATAATAAGAATAACCCTACAAGTATGTGGAAAGCTTTAAAAGAAGTCAGTAGGAACAAAAGCATTAGACAATATAGATTTCGAAATATTGAATGACACCACAGGGTGCAATTTGGCTGATAAATTCAACTTATATTATATACAGAGTATTAAGGATATAATAAAATCTATAAAGGGAAATAATAGTACGAGTATAAGTAGGAGAATTATTTATGTCATTGATAATAAGGGAGAGATGGAAAAATTCGAAATGGTTACCGGGGAACAGTTAGGAGAAATTGTTAGGGAATTACCAAAGAAGAAGGGTACAGAAGAAGGAATAAGTAGTGATATATTGAAAGCGGTGTTGTGTGTAATACGGGAAGAATTTGTTAGTATAATAAATGAATCGTTAAGCGAAGGCTGTTTCTTAGAAGAATGGAAAACATCTACGATAATTCCAATCCCTAAGATAGAGAAACCAAGAAGGGCAAGCCAATATAGGCCTATTAATATGCTACCAATATATGAGAAGGTACTTGAGACAGTAGTTAAAAAACAAATTGAAAGGTATTTGGAGATTAATAATATTATAACCGAACATCAGTCGGGATTTAGGAAAAATTATTCGTGTGAAACAGCGATACAAACAGTCATAGATGAATGGAAATTGATAATTAGCGAAAGGAAAATGGTAGGAGTAGTATTTATGGATCTTAAGCGTGCATTCGAGACGATTGATAGAGATAGGTTATTAGAGAAATTGTACCAGTATGGCTGTAAGGGAGCGGTTCTTGAGTGGTTTAGATCGTATCTAACAAACAGGACGCAGCAAGTAAGATATAATGATGTATGCTCTAAATTATTCATAATATACATAAATGATCTCGTTAATGATCGGGTTGTGCCCCGAGGACTGTAATATAAAAATGTTTGCAGACGATACCTTAATATATGTAACAGGCGAGAGTAGTATGGGGGTTGAGAGGAAAATGAATGTAGCATTTAATGTAGTGGAAGAATGGATGAATATTAACAGACTGAAGATGAACGCAGGGAAAACGAAATACATGATAGTTAGAAGTATAAGAAAGGAGTTAGAAGGTAGTATGGCTGTGAAATGCTTGGATAAAACTGAAATAGAACGGGTGGAAATGATAAAGTATCTAGGCGTAATTATTGATGATAGACTACGATTTACAGAACATTGTGATTATACATATGCTAAAGAAAATAGGGAGGAAAATAAGTTTTCTGAATCGAGTGGGAAATTATATTACAGCATATACTAGATCAGGCATCGGAATTAAGTGATCTTTTCGGCCGAGTTTCAGAGGCGACGCCTCCTTTCTCCCGCCGCGCGGCTTGGTCCCCGCGGCGGCCCAGAAGCCTCGAGCGCCTCAGGCCCGTGCCGTATGAACCGCGCGTGGCGCATTGGGGCGACACCCGTATCAATAGGTTTCCACATCACCCATGGGGTACTATTATCGATGCGTTTTTTTTTGTCAGTGGTATCCCCTGTAGGCCTATTCCACTGTGCCGCGTGATAAAAAATAGAGTGGAAAAGCGCGTTTTATTATCAATTTTTTAAACATGTTTGGGAAAACTAGATTTTCGCGCACGTTTCGACAATTTAGATTTAGATTTACCCAGCACGTCGAAACGTGCGCGAAAATCTAGTTTTCCCAAACATGTTTAAAATTTTGATAATAAAACGCGCTTTTCCACTCTATTTTCTATCACGCGGCACAGTGGAATAGGCCTACAGGGGATACCACTGACAAAAAAAAACGCATCGATAATAGTACCCCATGGGTGTCGCCCCAATGCGCCACGCGCGGTTCATACGGCACGGGCCTGAGGCGCTCGAGGCTTCTGGGCCGCCGCGGGGACCAAGACGCGCGGCGGGAGAAAGGAGGCGTCGCCTCTGAAACTCGGCCGAGAAGATCACTTAATTCCGATGCCTGTACTAGATGTACTATATACAAGACAATCATAGCACCTCATTTTGAGTATTGTGCGACGTTATTAATTAATATGGGGGAAATACAGATAAGTAGGCTACAAAAAGCTCAGAACCGAGCCATGAGAGTCATATTGCAATGTGACAGACGAACCAAAGTCGAAAATATGCTGCAAGCGTTGCAGTTTATGGCTATAAGACAGAGGCTGTACTATAATATGTGTATATTTGTTTTTAAGATTTTTAAAAATATGTGCCCGGAGCATTTAAGAAAAAGGCTAAGAATAGTAGGCGATGAAAGTGCAATGCAAACAAGGTAAGCTGGGAATATTGCAGTTGAATTTCGTAAAACGAGAAGTGCCGAAAATAGTCTATTTTATGAAGGAGTATTAATGTATAATGCACTGCCAGACGAAGTAAAACGCTGTGGAAGTTTAGGCATATTTAAGAGAATGGTAAAGGAGTTCGTTACAACAAATGTAACGTAATATAAATGTACTCGAAAATAGTTGAGAAAGCTAATAAATAATCAATCAATCAATCAATCAATCAATCAATCAATCAATCTCTCGCTCTCTACTCTTGATTTTCGTCTTATTTTCGCTTGTATAATCACCCCCTAGAGCAGGCCTGCCCCATCGGGTGCAAATACCTCCTGAAGTTCTGGGGCCCGGGCAACAGCCGAGCGCGGGACTGGTTACGTTGCTAACCACAGCATGGGTTGCGGGAGAACTGCACGAGTGTGCGGCCGTCCATGCAGGCTCGTGCCACCATGCAGTTCTCTCACAAATTTCGCAACGGGTAGCAATGGAACGGTCCCGCGCTCGGCTGTTACCCGGGTCCCAGAAATTCAGGAGGTATTTGCACCCGATGGGGCAGGCCTGCCCTAGAGTATTGTGACTATAGGTAGAGTAACGCCACACTGTATACACGCAAATAGTGCTTCCACAAATGTTGAAATTAAAGGTAATATGAAACGTTAGTCTAACCATCTCATGTAGTGGTACACCGCGTCGAGACCATAATTTCTATTGCCCGCTACAGTCCCCAATTGATTGTGCGGCATTCCGATATTTGGCTCGATCCCTATGGCCATTTTATAACACCTCCTTGCTATCATTGGATCCCAATACGGATCTAACTCTAATTTGTATCTAGCTAAATCGCCAAGGCAAACCAAACTTCTATGAATCAAGCGTATGACGCACTGTTTCACTTCATCGGTATGAACCTTAGATCGACTCGTCTTAGTCTTCGCCTTGAGTATAAAAACAATGGAAACTGGATTAGCTTCGTTAAATATCTGTTGTAAATAACTTTCCACCCTTACGTACATCTATAATCTATAATCTATAATATTATATAATAATCTAGCATAATAGTAGAGATAGAAAAACTTACGCTCGACGATCTAGTTTCATTCTGCACGAATGCAAAATCAATAGCGCCCACTAGATCCAAACCATATTCTAATTGCAGTTTCAATATCAGATGATGGTAGAATCCAACGCCTACCGCTAAATGAACGGATAACATTGCTTTTTCTGTTTCCGTCCATGTATTACCCTGCGATAAAACATGCAACTTTAATATCCCTGTGCAAAACAGCAACACGAGAGCTACGATACAAAATACTTTATTGCAATTGTTACACGAAAATCTGAAAGTAATACCTTCCGTAGTTTCTTAGCAGTGTAGACGATATCGTAAAATCCTTTCCTCCATAACAACTCTTCAGTTTTACGTGCGTATCCCACGGGATCTTTAGTTATTAACCTTGTACAGTAATCTTTAACCTTTACCCGCAGAGTTTCCCCCGATGGGGTGAATAAATCTGTTACCGTTAACGCACGACTCTTATGTTCGTCTAATCTTTTGGCAAGATCTGTTATGCCCCTATCGAAATAACACATCGTTCGTCATTAAATGTACGTATACTTATAAAGCCTTAGATTATACTTTTCCATCACTATATCTTTTATATTACGCATGGAGCATCGAGAACGAAAGGAAACGTAACTAAAGGTATAAAAAGATATCCGAAAAAAATCTCATCGGGATACAGAAGCCTATTTCTCGCACGTAAAAATGTGTTACGTGTTCGCAGCTTGTTCGCTTCAAGCATTCAGCGAAATAGAAGATACATAAATGACGCAAGCTGATGACAAAGATCCCTCGATTGTGAGAATATTCTAGGAGTCCAAAGAGCTGCGCACACGAAAGCGCGCCAATGGGAAGACCATGGTGCGAGAATGCAGGTTATGTTAACACGAGAGAATTGCGTATATGCTCCAGTTGCCACTAAAAAAAGATCCCTCCGAATATAACGCGTGACGCGAAACCAGAGGGATTACGATCTTAACGGGTTCTGAATATTACTTGTGCAAACGTCTCGTCTGTTCGAGACAATCCGTCGTTCGGGCATCCGCTGTAGTGTTGTACGTCTTCCTCATTTTGTTTCGATCATTTTTCACTTCTTGGCCGCTTCGTCATTATTCATTTTCCCGCGGTCTCCTGACACGCGCACCTCCGTCCCACGGTAAGAAAATTCGACATTCGCCCTGGCCTGGCTCGAAAAACCTCCCACGAACTGCCACGAACTGTGAAGCTCTCACCAGTCTCACCACAATTATACGCACGCACATGTATGCATATAGATATGTATAGTTTGCTTCACTGGCGCAGTAAATTTATCCTAGAAATCCCCTATAGTAGTGTTCTGGGAAAAAAGCACTTGTAAAGTTTCCGAATTGTACATACTATAAAAATTCAACGAAATGGAACTGTTCTGTTATTAATTCTGAGAATGTTGAACGCTGGAAATTTTAGTTTAAAATTCATTACGGTACGGGTAAATTTCTATAGGGTGTCTCGGATAAAATCCCAGATAGCACACGTCGTCTGTAAGCCGTCTTTAAGACGTCTTGGCGGCTTATAGACATCGTGTGCAGGGGGTGGACACTCCAATGCTTAAGAGTGAAGAAGGATAGACGCCAGTGACGCCATCTAGTGTATACTCAGAACCCCAAGATAAGATAATAGATGGCCGTTCAGATGATAGAGATATTATTCAGATAATGTGATGATATATAATTAAAGAACTTAATAAAATGAAGAGACCAATAGAAAAACATACAGAAATACATAATTAGTTGTTACAGTAACTATTTGTAATAACTAATTATGTATTTCTGCATATTTTTCTATTGGTCTCTTCATTTTATTAATATTCATAAAAGTGTGTTTTATGAATAAGAAAAAGGTAATGAAATTGTTTTAAAGAATTTTTTTATTATATATCAAGATTACAGTCCATCTGTTATTCCTTTTTGAAAAATTGAAGGGAAAATACATGTTTCATATGACTTGCTGTCATAACCTCGTGGATTTCCAAACCGCACCTCATATATAGGTTATCATAGGTTATGAGGCGTTACGAGGTATTGGGTTTTCAATTAATTGTTTGTTACAAAGTAAAAAAATGACGTATTTGATAATTACATGAGATTTACAATGAATACAATTTACTGCACTTTACCGACAAAAATATCACTGACAATTGCTGACAATCAGATACAATGGCAGTGAATGGCGGCCACGTGCAACGTCCAACTGATTTGAACTGATTACTGAGTGCAACGAAGACAGCCGCAACCTAGCGCCAGCGGAGTGAGGGGCGTGAGGGGCGAAACAACGCCATCTAGTGTATACTCAAAACGGGATGAACTATGTTTCTTCACGGCGCCTATACTACTGTCCACCCCCTGCACGTGGCCGCGGGCCGCCATTCACTGCCATTGTATCTGATTGTCAGCAATCATCAGCAATTGTCAGTGATATTTGTGTCGGTAAAGTGCAGTAAATTGTATTCATTGTAAATCTCATGTAATTATCAAATACAGTATTTTGAAAACCCAATACCTCGAAACGCCTCATAACCTATGATAACCTATATATGAGGCGCGGTTTGGAAATCCACGAGGTTATGACAGCAAGTCATATGAAACATGTATTTTCCCTTCAATTTTTCAAAAAGGAATAACAGATGGACTGTAATCTTGATATATAATAAAAAATTTCTTTAAAACAATTTCATTACCTTCTTCTTATTCATAAAACACACTTTTATGAATAAGAACTTAAAAAAATGAAGAGACCAATAGAAAAATATGCAGAAATACATAATTAGTTATTACAAATAGTTACTGTAACAACTAATTATGTATTTCTGTATGTTTTTCTATTGGTCTCTTCATTTTATTAAGTTCTTTAATTATATATCATCACATTATCTGAATAATATCTCCATCATCTGAACGGTCATCTATTATCTTATCTTGGGGTTCTGAGTATACACTAGATGGCGTCACTGGCGTCTATCCTTCTTCACTCTTAAGCATTGGAGTGTCCACCCCCTGCCGGAGGACAACTGGCAGATAACTCGAGACTGGAGGTGAAGAAATAGGCATGTGCCAGATATCTGCCAGATAACTCTGACTGGCAGATATCTGGAGGTGAAGAAATCGGCTGTAAGCAGGATGAGCCGGTAGCCGGCTTAGCTTCGGCACGGCGTAGCTGCGGTAGCCGCGGCTCACTCTGGGCAATCGAAGCTATTGGAGGGGGAAACACCTACAAGGAGCGGTGGTAATGTGTGCGTGAGACGCCACGATGGGAGCCGCCGAACCACGGCCAACCAGCGTCACCGGGAAATATGTTCTCGACGCTGGTTGGCCGCGGCGTCACTCGCTTGGCGCTGGTATACATATATCTCAGCCTTCGATGCGATTCGAGTCCGTTTTGCAAGTTCCGTGATTCCGCGGGTCATACACGCCGAGAAGGTACATGTTCTCGATGTATGGATCTAGTGTCGTTGTCGAGTAACGAATAGTAAAAAGAGCAATAAAGACCGCGTTATGTAATCCGTTGTCAGTTCACCGCAGAGGGTCATTGCTCGTGCCCCGTTCCTTGAGTTTAATGAGTTTAGTTTATATAATAGTAATAATAATAATAATAATAATAATAATAATAATAATATACAGTAGGAATCAAGTCGAATCGAATCGGAGGCCTTATGTGAGTCGAGGTGCATCACATTACATCGCGTTATGTCACATTCAGTTGCATTACTCGAGTAGAGCGATCCACAGCACGTTGAGTGAGAGCGCTCGTGTCTATGGCTTGCCGATCTAGTTTAATTTATATATATAAAGCTGAGACTTACCCTCTGGTTAGTCGTCGTGCCTGTACACAGGGATAGGAGTGAACGAGAATGAGGAAGGGTCCGCTGGTGGCGATGCTGCTGGTGGGTCATCTCCAGGCTGGGTTTCTCGATCCGTCCTGTCACGTCGATGGGTGGGTGGGTCCTTTGCCTCGTTGGTTCGCGACAACTGTCCGAGGGGCCGGTGTGCACCTCCGGATCTCAACTTCCTACTGGCTCTGAGTCTCAGCGGTCCAGCCTCCGTTCCCCCAGACAGGTCTCGAGCCTCCGTGGTGGTGTTGTGTGTTGGGCTGGCCTTTTTCCTTGGGAGAAGGCTGCGTGAATGATTGTTGAGAGCTGACCAGGCTGCTCCGGGTCCAACTTGCATCGGACTCCGTTTTATTTATAGGTCTGTTCGTTGACGGTTGTCAACGGTCTTTTGGTGTCGAGCGATCTCCATGTCGAGTCTCTCGATACGTCCTGTTTCGTCTAGCCCTTTGGTTGATTGGTTCGATGTCTGTCCTTCCGAGCCAGTGCCCACCTCCGGATCTCAACTTCCTTTAGGCTCCGAGTCTCGGTGGTTATGTCTGGGTTATTCTGTTTTTTTCTGGTTTTTTCTGAGGTTTTTTCTGGTTTTTTCTGTTTTTTTCTGAGGTTTTTTCTGGGGTTTTTCTGTTTTTTTCTGAGGTTTTTTCTGTTTTTTCTGAGGTTTTTTCTGTTTTTTCTGAGGTTTTTTCTGTTTTTTTCTGTTTTTTTCTGAGGTTTTTCTGTTTTTTTCTGGGTTATGTCTGGGTTATGTCTGGGTTATGTCTGGGTTTTTTCTGGTTTTTTCTGTTTTTTTCTGGGTTATGTCTGGGTTATGTCTCTCGGCTGTTCCTCAATCCCCGTAAAGGGGAACGAGGGACTGGATCGGCGTTGCCGATCCAGGTTGAGCACCGACCGAGCGCGTCTCCGGGTGGCGGATAGGAGAACGGCCGAAGTGCGAAGCTGGCGCAGGCTCCCGGGGGCCGGGCACCTAGCAGGGTCCGGACCGCGGGGGTCGGCGTCGGTGGAGCATGACGGTTAGTGGGTGCTATAAGGGATCCCCGGGGCTTAAAAACCCCGCGTGGTGACCGAAGGCCCCACCGCGGACCAGCTCCCTTGGGGGGGCCTGGCGATCCCCCCATTGTAATAGCCGATTCCCCCCCCGTGTCCCTCCCGCCCTTATTTCCTTTCATTTTTCCTTCTTGCGCCCTCCCCGAAGATACGTCACGACCATCTCCTGAGCTCGGAGTGTATGTTAGGCTCCCCCCCCCCTCGGGGGTTCCCTCCCCTCTCACCGCCTCTTGTGGTGGGGCGGGCGGGGCCCTCCGGGGACGGGGGGAGCTCCGAAGCTCGCGACTAGGGGTGTGTGGTGTGTGTGTGTGTGTGTGTGGTGTGTTTTGTGTGTTGTCCGTGTTGTGTCATATGCCCCTTGTCTTCGGCGGTCTAGGGGAGGGCGAGTTGCGCGTGGCCCGCACGTTTGTTCGGTGCCAGGGAGGGTGGGTTTAGACCCAGCAGTTCTGGGGTCGTCTCTGATCTGCTGCAGGACCATAAAACCAGGGTCGAGTTGGGCGAAATCCGCTGGGCGGTGGGGCCGTCGCCCTTTAAGACAATTCATGATTTAATGTCCAATATGAGCCGAGCCTCGGATGAAACCTCGGCGAATACTGACATAAGGTCAGCCCCTGTCTGCGATGTCGGCAGCAGTCAGGGTTTGAATAAGCCCGATGACACCGTGCCGATGCGGCGGGCCGGTGCCACCCCGGATGGCGGTATATTACCGCCATTGCACTCCGGGGAAGAAGCGACAGCGGCAGGACTTGGCAAGTCAATGGTTGTTGATTTGGGAATGGTTGGGACCCGTGGGCAGCCCGAGGGGACACCCCCCCTCATTATTCTGGGGGATGGGTCCCCGGAGGCTGCGCACGGGGGTGTAAGCGTGTCGGCGGCTGAGCGGTTCTAGATGTGGCGACAAAATATCGCGAGATTGCAGGATGCTGGGGTCACGGTTACCACCCCCCCTAGCAAGGGTAGAACCGCGGCGATGGTGATCCCGGAGACCCCCCCTACCCCGGCTAATACGGGCATTGTAAGGGGTAGGACCCTGGCGCGAACACCTCCGGAGCGTAGGGCGCTGTCGGAGGGCCTCGGCACTGGCAGGGCGGTGGCAGCATCGAGGATGCAGCCGGTGACGCTCGATGCGGGGGGAGGGACCACACACTCTGAGGGGGATAACGAGGGGGAGGATCCCCGAAAACGGCCCTTCTCAGGGCCACCGGAGACGCCGACGGGCGGAAACGCAGGGGGAGACCCCGAGAAACGGCCCTTCTCAGGGCCACCGGAGGCGCCTACGGGCGGTGTTAATGTAGGGGGAGACCCCATGAAACGGCCCTTTTCAGGGCCACCGGGGACGGATAAAGGCGCCTCGATTACCAGGAGCTTTGGGGTTCTGGGTGGGGAGGTGGGAGTTGGGGGGGGCCCTGTATCAGGGTTCCGTGTCCCTAATCCCCCTCCCCCGTCGACGTTGAGGTCCGAGGCTCTGCCGCGGGCCAAACGCCGGACCCCCGAACAGAAGCTCGAGGGCCGGTTGGAGGAGGTAGGCTCCCTGCTCAAGGAGCTGATTAGGGAGTGCAAGGGCCTCAAGGCCGCCGTCATCTCCGGCAATGTCACGAAGGGGAGTGTAGCCTCCTTCACCGATGGCATTGTCGGGAGGTGTGAAGCGGCGTCAACGGCCGTGACCGAGGCCCTTGCGCTTCATGACGCGGGGGCGGCAAAGACCAGGGGCAAACCGGCTAAAGACCAGCCGAGGGGACTGGTGCAGTCCAGGCTCCTGGTCACCCCTAGCAGGGTGACGGTTACGACCGCGGAGAGGGCCACTCAGACGGAGGAGTTGGTGGCCCCTAGGGGACCGGGTATCTCGGCCCCCGAGGAAGCTCCGGACGACATCCCCGAGGTGGTAGAGGGGGGCAAGCTTCGCCCGCTTGGGAAGGGGGGAAAAACCCCCCCGTCCAAGGGCGTGGGGAAAAGGCCTCGTACCTCCCCCAATGAGGCAATAGCGGCACCGGGCTTAAAGAAGAGGCTCTTTTCGGAGGCCCTCCTACCCGGTGCCGTAGCGGGTGTGCCTAAGCCCAAGCCGATGGGCCCGAGGCTTCTCCATACCCCACCTCCCCTCGGGGAGGAGGGGTTGGTGCCTTCTGGGAAGGCTGTGGTTGAACCTCAACCCCCACCCACCGAGGCCACGGGCCGGGAGTGTGGGGATGGTGACCGCCCTTTTGAGGAGGTCAGGAGGAAGAAGTAGAAGAAGGGGAGAAAGGGGACGGCCGCCCCCCTGAGTGGGGTCCCGGGAACCAAGGCGCCGCCAGTATCGATACCGCCTAGTATCGGTGCTCCCAGGACGACATTTTTCAGAAAATTTTTTTTTGTAAGAATTAAATTGTTTCGCAAGAATTAATCTGTTTTTTTTTTAGAAAATATTTTTTTTTTGAAAGAATTAATTTTTTGTTAGAATTAATATTTTTTGTAAGAATTAAAGGAAAAATAATAAAAGTAAAATATTCATACAAAAAGTATTCGCGGTGCTCCCAGGACGTGCATGGCCGCAGCCTGTTCAGCTCCTAGCTGCCTTTCGAAGCGTTCAAGCGACGTCGTAGGAAAAATAACAAAAGTAAAATATTCATACAAAAAGTATTCGCGGTGCTCCCAGGACGTGCATGGCCGCAGCCTGTTCAGCTCCTAGCTGCCTTTCGAAGCGTTCAAGCGACGTCGTAGGAAAAATAACAAAAGTAAAATATTCATAATAAAAGTAGTAGCGGTGCTCCCAGGACGACATTTTTCAGAAAATTTATTTTTGTAAGAATTAAATTGTTTCGCAAGAGTTAATCTGTTTTTTTTTTGAAAGAATTAATTTTTTGTAAGAATTAATATTTTTTGTAAGAATTAAAGGAAAAATAATAAAAGTAAAATATTCATACAAAAAGTATTCGCGGTGCTCCCAGGACGTGCATGGCCGCAGCCTGTTCAGCTCCTCGCTGCCTTTCGAAGCGTTCAAGCGACGTCGTAGGAAAAATAACAAAAGTAAAATATTCATAAAAAAAGTAGTAGCGGTGCTCCCAGGACGACATTTTTCAGAAAATTTTTTTTTGTAAGAATTAAATTGTTTCGCAAGAATTAATCTGTTTTTTTTTTAGAAAATATTTTTTTTTTGAAAGAATTAATTTTTTGTTAGAATTAATATTTTTTGTAAGAATTAAAGGAAAAATAATAAAAGTAAAATATTCATACAAAAAGTATTCGCGGTGCTCCCAGGACGTGCATGGCCGCAGCCTGTTCAGCTCCTCGCTGCCTTTCGACGCGTTCAAGCGACGTCGTAGGAGAAATAACAAGAATAAAATATTCATAAAAAAAATAGTAGCGGTGCTCCCAGGACGACATTTTTCAGAAAATTTATTTTTGTAAGAATTAAATTGTTTCGCAAGAGTTAATCTGTTTTTTTTTGGAAAATATTTTTTTTTTGAAAGAATTAATTTTTATGTTAGAATTAATATTTTTTGTAAGAATTAAAGGAAAAATAATAAAAGTAAAATATTCATACAAAAAGTATTCGCGGTGCTCCCAGGACGTGCATGGCCGCAGCCTGTTCAGCTCCTAGCTGCCTTTCGAAGCGTTCAAGCGACGTCGTAGGAAAAATAACAAAAGTAAAATATTCATACAAAAAGTATTCGCGGTGCTCCCAGGACGTGCATGGCCGCAGCCTGTTCAGCTCCTCGCTGCCTTTCGAAGCGTTCAAGCGACGTCGTAGGAAAAATAACAAAAGTAAAATATTCATAAAAAAAGTAGTAGCGGTGCTCCCAGGACGACATTTTTCAGAAAATTTTTTTTTGTAAGAATTAAATTGTTTCGCAAGAATTAATCTGTTTTTTTTTAGAAAATATTTTTTTTTTGAAAGAATTAATTTTTTGTTAGAATTAATATTTTTTGTAAGAATTAAAGGAAAAATAATAAAAGTAAAATATTCATACAAAAAGTATTCGCGGTGCTCCCAGGACGTGCGTGGCCGCAGCCTGTTCAGCTCCTAGCTGCCTTTCGAAGCGTTCAAGCGACGTCGTAGGAAAAATAACAAAAGTAAAATATTCATAATAAAAGTAGTAGCGGTGCTCCCAGGACGTGCATGGCCACAGCCTGTTCAGCTCCTAGCTGCCTTTCGAAGCGTTCAAGCGACGTCGTAGGAAAAATAACAAAAGTAAAATATTCATAAAAAAAGTAGTAGCGGTGCTCCCAGGACGACATTTTTCAGAAAATTTTTTTTTGTAAGAATTAAATTGTTTCGCAAGAATTAATCTGTTTTTTTTTTAGAAAATATTTTTTTTTTGAAAGAATTAATTTTTTGTTAGCATTAATATTTTTTGTAAGAATTAAAGGAAAAATAATAAAAGTAAAATATTCATACAAAAAGTATTCGCGGTGCTCCCAGGACGTGCATGGCCGCAGCCTGTTCAGCTCCTCGCTGCCTTTCGACGCGTTCAAGCGACGTCGTAGGAGAAATAACAAGAATAAAATATTCATAAAAAAAATAGTAGCGGTGCTCCCAGGACGACATTTTTCAGAAAATTTATTTTTGTAAGAATTAAATTGTTTCGCAAGAGTTAATCTGTTTTTTTTTTTAAAGAATTAATTTTTTGTAAGAATTAATATTTTTTTGTAAGAATTAAAGGAAAAATAATAAAAGTAAAATATTCATACAAAAAGTATTCGCGGTGCTCCCAGGACGTGCATGGCCGCAGCCTGTTCAGCTCCTAGCTGCCTTTCGAAGCGTTCAAGCGACGTCGTAGGAAAAATAACAAAAGTAAAATATTCATACAAAAAGTATTCGCGGTGCTCCCAGGACGTGCATGGCCGCAGCCTGTTCAGCTCCTAGCTGCCTTTCGAAGCGTTCAAGCGACGTCGTAGGAAAAATAACAAAAGTAAAATATTCATAAAAAAAGTAGTAGCGGTGCTCCCAGGACGACATTTTTCAGAAAATTTTTTTTTGTAAGAATTAAATTGTTTCGCAAGAATTAATCTGTTTTTTTTTTAGAAAATATTTTTTTTTTGAAAGAATTAATTTTTTGTTAGAATTAATATTTTTTGTAAGAATTAAAGGAAAAATAATAAAAGTAAAATATTCATACAAAAAGTATTCGCGGTGCTCCCAGGACGTGCATGGCCGCAGCCTGTTCAGCTCCTCGCTGCCTTTCGACGCGTTCAAGCGACGTCGTAGGAGAAATAACAAGAATAAAATATTCATAAAAAAAATAGTAGCGGTGCTCCCAGGACGACATTTTTCAGAAAATTTATTTTTGTAAGAATTAAATTGTTTCGCAAGAGTTAATCTGTTTTTTTTTGGAAAATATTTTTTTTTTGAAAGAATTAATTTTTTGTTAGAATTAATATTTTTTGTAAGAATTAAAGGAAAAATAATAAAAGTAAAATATTCATACAAAAAGTATTCGCGGTGCTCCCAGGACGTGCATGGCCGCAGCCTGTTCAGCTCCTAGCTGCCTTTCGAAGCGTTCAAGCGACGTCGTAGGAAAAATAACAAAAGTAAAATATTCATACAAAAAGTATTCGCGGTGCTCCCAGGACGTGCATGGCCGCAGCCTGTTCAGCTCCTAGCTGCCTTTCGAAGCGTTCAAGCGACGTCGTAGGAAAAATAACAAAAGTAAAATATTCATAAAAAAAGTAGTAGCGGTGCTCCCAGGACGACATTTTTCAGAAAATTTTTTTTTGTAAGAATTAAATTGTTTCGCAAGAATTAATCTGTTTTTTTTTTAGAAAATATTTTTTTTTTGAAAGAATTAATTTTTTGTTAGAATTAATATTTTTTGTAAGAATTAAAGGAAAAATAATAAAAGTAAAATATTCATACAAAAAGTATTCGCGGTGCTCCCAGGACGTGCATGGCCGCAGCCTGTTCAGCTCCTCGCTGCCTTTCGACGCGTTCAAGCGACGTCGTAGGAGAAATAACAAGAATAAAATATTCATAAAAAAAATAGTAGCGGTGCTCCCAGGACGACATTTTTCAGAAAATTTATTTTTGTAAGAATTAAATTGTTTCGCAAGAGTTAATCTGTTTTTTTTTGGAAAATATTTTTTTTTGAAAGAATTAATTTTTTGTTAGAATTAACATTTTTTGTAAGAATTAAAGGAAAAATAATAAAAGTAAAATATTCATACAAAAAGTATTCGCGGTGCTCCCAGGACGTGCATGGCCGCAGCCTGTTCAGCTCCTAGCTGCCTTTCGAAGCGTTCAAGCGACGTCGTAGGAAAAATAACAAAAGTAAAATATTCATAATAAAAGTAGTAGCGGTGCTCCCAGGACGACATTTTTCAGAAAATTTATTTTTGTAAGAATTAAATTGTTTCGCAAGAGTTAATCTGTTTTTTTTTTTGAAAGAATTAATTTTTTGTAAGAATTAATATTTTTTGTAAGAATTAAAGGAAAAATAATAAAAGTAAAATATTCTTACAAAAAGTATTCGCGGTGCTCCCAGGACGTGCATGGCCGCAGCCTGTTCAGCTCCTAGCTGCCTTTCGAAGCGTTCAAGCGACGTCGTAGGAAAAATAACAAAAGTAAAATATTCATACAAAAAGTATTCGCGGTGCTCCCAGGACGTGCATGGCCGCAGCCTGTTCAGCTCCTAGCTGCCTTTCGAAGCGTTCAAGCGACGTCGTAGGAAAAATAACAAAAGTAAAATATTCATAAAAAAAGTAGTAGCGGTGCTCCCAGGACGACATTTTTCAGAAAATTTTTTTTTGTAAGAATTAAATTGTTTCGCAAGAATTAATCTGTTTTTTTTTTAGAAAATATTTTTTTTTTGAAAGAATTAATTTTTTGTTAGAATTAATATTTTTTGTAAGAATTAAAGGAAAAATAATAAAAGTAAAATATTCATACAAAAAGTATTCGCGGTGCTCCCAGGACGTGCATGGCCGCAGCCTGTTCAGCTCCTCGCTGCCTTTCGACGCGTTCAAGCGACGTCGTAGGAGAAATAACAAGAATAAAATATTCATAAAAAAAATAGTAGCGGTGCTCCCAGGACGACATTTTTCAGAAAATTTATTTTTGTAAGAATTAAATTGTTTCGCAAGAGTTAATCTGTTTTTTTTTGGAAAATATTTTTTTTTTGAAAGAATTAATTTTTTGTTAGAATTAATATTTTTTGTAAGAATTAAAGGAAAAATAATAAAAGTAAAATATTCATACAAAAAGTATTCGCGGTGCTCCCAGGACGTGCATGGCCGCAGCCTGTTCAGCTCCTAGCTGCCTTTCGAAGCGTTCAAGCGACGTCGTAGGAAAAATAACAAAAGTAAAATATTCATAATAAAAGTAGTAGCGGTGCTCCCAGGACGACATTTTTCAGAAAATTTATTTTTGTAAGAATTAAATTGTTTCGCAAGAGTTAATCTGTTTTTTTTTTTGAAAGTGTTACGTATGTGGAATATTCCCATACGCCGCTCTCAACAATTTTTCGAGCTCGCGTCTGCGAAGGGAAAACGCCCTAAGAATCTTTTTGTTTATCACATACCACTCAGGGGGTCGTGATCTTGACCATCTGGAACACGACCATGGGAACGGGAGTGACACGACGACGACCCCGAAGGATTTCCTTATATGGAAATCTCCTAACGAACCCCCACTCATTTTTGGGACTATATAAACCCTTTGGTTTCAACCCTCGTTGGTTAAAAGCAGTACAGTCACGCGTAGAGCAACGTCGTGCCACGCTCGTACAGAGTTGGTCATATTCAGTAAGATCGAGCTAAAGTCTCCGTCAGAATCATAGTTGACCTCATAGAACCCGCGAGTCCGGGTTATATTCTATTGGGCACTTTGAAATAGCCACTCTTACGCCCCGCATCGCCAGTGCGTCAACACCGTGCAGCTAGTGGTAACTCACACACTTTTATTCATTATTTAATCGCGACACTTACATTTGTACAATAACCTATTATTGAATATACGAATGGTGTTCACGTGTAAATCGAGTAGATTCGTTAAACCCATCTCTTACCCAGCGATCCTTATAATATTAGTAGCATTCACCCACTGATACAACTTTACCGCTCGAGTTGTATCAAATATTAATTAAGAGTTACGAGGCATTACTAACATTTCCTGCGACTCCCTGATTTCGAATCAGGTTCGTTCGCAACCTTTCATCCAAAACAAGGTATATTTTCCAACCCAGTAGCTCCCCGATTTCGCATTGGGTTCGTCCACGAAACCTCACCCTCCAACGGCTCCCTGATTTCGCATCAGGTTCGTCCGTATCCTACAGCTCCCTGATTTCGCATCAGGTTCGTCTGTAAATCTACCAACTTCCGAACAGCTCCCTGGTTTAGCACCAGGTTCGTCTGTGAACTTTATCCTAGTGACTCCCCGATTTCGCATTGGGTTCGTTCACGACGTTTCACCTTCCTGCGGCTCCCTGATTTCGAATCAGGTTCGTCCGCGTGTGACTCCATTCCTAGAGGCTCCCTGATTTCGCATCAGGTTCGTCCTCGCCGTCAACCCTCCTAGCGGCTCCCTGATTTCGCATCAGGTTCGTCCGCGTGTGACTCCATTCCTAGAGGCTCCCTGATTTCGCATCAGGTTCGTCCTCGCCGTCAATAATCCTAGCGGCTCCCTGATTTCGCATCAGGTTCGTCCGCGCACCTAACTAACAAACTCATAAACCGTATTCCTTGGGAAATACCCTTCTCGCCGGCCTCGCGCGTTGCAGCAGCCCCGGCTCGTAACAAAAGAATTAATTTTTTGTAAGAATTAATATTTTTTGTAAGAATTAAAGGAAAAATAATAAAAGTAAAATATTCATACAAAAAGTATTCGCGGTGCTCCCAGGACGTGCATGGCCGCAGCCTGTTCAGCTCCTCGCTGCCTTTCGACGCGTTCAAGCGACGTCGTAGGAGAAATAACAAGAATAAAATATTCATAAAAAAAATAGTAGCGGTGCTCCCAGGACGACATTTTTCAGAAAATTTATTTTTGTAAGAATTAAATTGTTTCGCAAGAGTTAATCTGTTTTTTTTTTGAAAGAATTAATTTTTTGTAAGAATTAATATTTTTTGTAAGAATTAAAGGAAAAATAATAAAAGTAAAATATTCATACAAAAAGTATTCGCGGTGCTCCCAGGACGTGCATGGCCGCAGCCTGTTCAGCTCCTAGCTGCCTTTCGAAGCGTTCAAGCGACGTCGTAGGAAAAATAACAAAAGTAAAATATTCATAAAAAAAGTAGTAGCGGTGCTCCCAGGACGACATTTTTCAGAAAATTTATTTTTGTAAGAATTAAATTGTTTCGCAAGAGTTAATCTGTTTTTTTTTTGGAAAATATTTTTTTTTTGAAAGAATTAATTTTTTGTTAGAATTAATATTTTTTGTAAGAATTAAAGTAAAAATAATAAAAGTAAAATATTCATACAAAAAGTATTCGCGGTGCTCCCAGGACGACATTTTTCAGAAAATTTTTTTTTGTAAGAATTAAATTGTTTCGCAAGAATTAATCTGTTTTTTTTTTAGAAAATATTTTTTTTTTGAAAGAATTAATTTTTTGTTAGAATTAATATTTTTTGTAAGAATTAAAGGAAAAATAATAAAAGTAAAATATTCATACAAAAAGTATTCGCGGTGCTCCCAGGACGTGCATGGCCGCAGCCTGTTCAGCTCCTCGCTGCCTTTCGACGCGTTCAAGCGACGTCGTAGGAGAAATAACAAGAATAAAATATTCATAAAAAAAATAGTAGCGGTGCTCCCAGGACGACATTTTTCAGAAAATTTATTTTTGTAAGAATTAAATTGTTTCGCAAGAGTTAATCTGTTTTTTTTGGAAAATATTTTTTTTTTGAAAGAATTAATTTTTTGTTAGAATTAATATTTTTTGTAAGAATTAAAGGAAAAATAATAAAAGTAAAATATTCATACAAAAAGTATTCGCGGTGCTCCCAGGACGTGCATGGCCGCAGCCTGTTCAGCTCCTAGCTGCCTTTCGAAGCGTTCAAGCGACGTCGTAGGAAAAATAACAAAAGTAAAATATTCATAAAAAAAGTAGTAGCGGTGCTCCCAGGACGACATTTTTCAGAAAATTTATTTTTGTAAGAATTAAATTGTTTCGCAAGAGTTAATCTGTTTTTTTTTGGAAAATATTTTTTTTTTGAAAGAATTAATTTTTTGTTAGAATTAATATTTTTTGTAAGAATTAAAGGAAAAATAATAAAAGTAAAATATTCATACAAAAAGTATTCGCGGTGCTCCCAGGACGTGCATGGCCGCAGCCTGTTCAGCTCCTCGCTGCCTTTCGACGCGTTCAAGCGACGTCGTAGGAGAAATAACAAGAATAAAATATTCATAAAAAAAATAGTAGCGGTGCTCCCAGGACGACATTTTTCAGAAAATTTATTTTTGTAAGAATTAAATTGTTTCGCAAGAGTTAATCTGTTTTTTTTTGGAAAATATTTTTTTTTTGAAAGAATTAATTTTTTGTTAGAATTAATATTTTTTGTAAGAATTAAAGGAAAAATAATAAAAGTAAAATATTCATACAAAAAGTATTCGCGGTGCTCCCAGGACGTGCATGGCCGCAGCCTGTTCAGCTCCTAGCTGCCTTTCGAAGCGATCAAGCGACGTCGTAGGAAAAATAACAAAAGTAAAATATTCATACAAAAAGTATTCGCGGTGCTCCCAGGACGTGCATGGCCGCAGCCTGTTCAGCTCCTCGCTGCCTTTCGAAGCGTTCAAGCGACGTCGTAGGAAAAATAACAAAAGTAAAATATTCATACAAAAAGTATTCGCGGTGCTCCCAGGACGACATTTTTCAGAAAATTTTTTTTTGTATGAATTAAATTGTTTCGCAAGAATTAATCTGTTTTTTTTTTAGAAAATATTTTTTTTTTGAAAGAATTAATTTTTTGTTAGAATTAATATTTTTTGTAAGAATTAAAGGAAAAATAATAAAAGTAAAATATTCATACAAAAAGTATTCGCGGTGCTCCCAGGACGTGCATGGCCGCAGCCTGTTCAGCTCCTCGCTGCCTTTCGACGCGTTCAAGCGACGTCGTAGGAGAAATAACAAGAATAAAATATTCATAAAAAAAATAGTAGCGGTGCTCCCAGGACGACATTTCTCAGAAAATTTATTTTTGTAAGAATTAAATTGTTTCGCAAGAATTAATCTGTTTTTTTTTTAGAAAATATTTTTTTTTTGAAAGAATTAATTTTTTGTTAGAATTAATATTTTTTGTAAGAATTAAAGGAAAAATAATAAAAGTAAAATATTCATACAAAAAGTATTCGCGGTGCTCCCAGGACGTGCATGGCCGCAGCCTGTTCAGCTCCTCGCTGCCTTTCGACGCGTTCAAGCGACGTCGTAGGAGAAATAACAAGAATAAAATATTCATACAAAAAGTATTCGCGGTGCTCCCAGGACGTGCATGGCCGCAGCCTGTTCAGCTCCTCGCTGCCTTTCGAAGCGTTCAAGCGACGTCGTAGGAAAAATAACAAAAGTAAAATATTCATAAAAAAAGTAGTAGCGGTGCTCCCAGGACGACATTTTTCAGAAAATTTTTTTTTGTAAGAATTAAATTGTTTCGCAAGAATTAATCTGTTTTTTTTTTAGAAAATATTTTTTTTTTGAAAGAATTAATTTTTTGTTAGAATTAATATTTTTTGTAAGAATTAAAGGAAAAATAATAAAAGTAAAATATTCATACAAAAAGTATTCGCGGTGCTCCCAGGACGTGCATGGCCGCAGCCTGTTCAGCTCCTCGCTGCCTTTCGACGCGTTCAAGCGACGTCGTAGGAGAAATAACAAGAATAAAATATTCATAAAAAAAATAGTAGCGGTGCTCCCAGGACGACATTTTTCAGAAAATTTATTTTTGTAAGAATTAAATTGTTTCGCAAGAGTTAATCTGTTTTTTTTTGAAAATATTTTTTTTTTGAAAGAATTAATTTTTTGTTAGAATTAATATTTTTTGTAAGAATTAAAGGAAAAATAATAAAAGTAAAATATTCATACAAAAAGTATTCGCGGTGCTCCCAGGACGTGCATGGCCGCAGCCTGTTCAGCTCCTAGCTGCCTTTCGAAGCGTTCAAGCGACGTCGTAGGAAAAATAACAAAAGTAAAATATTCATAATAAAAGTAGTAGCGGTGCTCCCAGAACGACATTTTTCAGAAAATTTATTTTTGTAAGAATTAAATTGTTTCGCAAGAGTTAATCTGTTTTTTTTTTAAAGAATTAATTTTTTGTAAGAATTAATATTTTTTGTAAGAATTAATGGAAAAATAATAAAAGTAAAATATTCATACAAAAAGTATTCGCGGTGCTCCCAGGACGTGCATGGCCGCAGCCTGTTCAGCTCCTAGCTGCCTTTCGAAGCGTTCAAGCGACGTCGTAGGAAAAATAACAAAAGTAAAATATTCATACAAAAAGTATTCGCGGTGCTCCCAGGACGTGCATGGCCGCAGCCTGTTCAGCTCCTAGCTGCCTTTCGAAGCGTTCAAGCGACGTCGTAGGAAATATAACAAAAGTAAAATATTCATAAAAAAAGTAGTAGCGGTGCTCCCAGGACGACATTTTTCAGAAAATTTTTTTTGTAAGAATTAAATTGTTTCGCAAGAATTAATCTGTTTTTTTTTAGAAAATATTTTTTTTTTGAAAGAATTAATTTTTTGTTAGAATTAATATTTTTTGTAAGAATTAAAGGAAAAATAATAAAAGTAAAATATTCATACAAAAAGTATTCGCGGTGCTCCCAGGACGTGCATGGCCGCAGCCTGTTCAGCTCCTCGCTGCCTTTCGACGCGTTCAAGCGACGTCGTAGGAGAAATAACAAGAATAAAATATTCATAAAAAAAATAGTAGCGGTGCTCCCAGGACGACATTTTTCAGAAAATTTATTTTTGTAAGAATTAAATTGTTTCGCAAGAGTTAATCTGTTTTTTTTTGGAAAATATTTTTTTTTTGAAAGAATTAATTTTTTGTTAGAATTAACATTTTTTGTAAGAATTAAAGGAAAAATAATAAAAGTAAAATATTCATACAAAAAGTATTCGCGGTGCTCCCAGGACGACATTTTTCCGAAAATTTTTTTTTGTAAGAATTAAATTGTTTCGCAAGAATTAATCTGTTTTTTTTTTAGAAAATATTTTTTTTTTGAAAGAATTAATTTTTTGTTAGAATTAATATTTTTTGTAAGAATTAAAGGAAAAATAATAAAAGTAAAATATTCATACAAAAAGTATTCGCGGTGCTCCCAGGACGTGCATGGCCGCAGCCTGTTCAGCTCCTCGCTGCCTTTCGACGCGTTCAAGCGACGTCGTAGGAGAAATAACAAGAATAAAATATTCATAAAAAAAATAGTAGCGGTGCTCCCAGGACGACATTTTTCAGAAAATTTATTTTTGTAAGAATTAAATTGTTTCGCAAGAGTTAATCTGTTTTTTTTGGAAAATATTTTTTTTTTGAAAGAATTAATTTTTTGTTAGAATTAATATTTTTTGTAAGAATTAAAGGAAAAATAATAAAAGTAAAATATTCATACAAAAAGTATTCGCGGTGCTCCCAGGACGTGCATGGCCGCAGCCTGTTCAGCTCCTAGCTGCCTTTCGAAGCGTTCAAGCGACGTCGTAGGAAAAATAACAAAAGTAAAATATTCATAAATAAAGTAGTAGCGGTGCTCCCAGGACGACATTTTTCAGAAAATTGTTTTTTGTAAGAATTAAATTGTTTCGCAAGAGTTAATCTGTTTTTTTTTGGAAAATATTTTTTTTTTGAAAGAATTAATTTTTTGTTAGAATTAATATTTTTTGTAAGAATTAAAGGAAAAATAATAAAAGTAAAATATTCATACAAAAAGTATTCGCGGTGCTCCCAGGACGTGCATGGCCGCAGCCTGTTCAGCTCCTCGCTGCCTTTCGACGCGTTCAAGCGACGTCGTAGGAGAAATAACAAGAATAAAATATTCATAAAAAAAATAGTAGCGGTGCTCCCAGGACGACATTTTTCAGAAAATTTATTTTTGTAAGAATTAAATTGTTTCGCAAGAGTTAATCTGTTTTTTTTGGAAAATATTTTTTTTTTGAAAGAATTAATTTTTTGTTAGAATTAATATTTTTTGTAAGAATTAAAGGAAAAATAATAAAAGTAAAATATTCATACAAAAAGTATTCGCGGTGCTCCCAGGACGTGCATGGCCGCAGCCTGTTCAGCTCCTAGCTGCCTTTCGAAGCGTTCAAGCGACGTCGTAGGAAAAATAACAAAAGTAAAATATTCATAAAAAAAGTAGTAGCGGTGCTCCCAGGACGACATTTTTCAGAAAATTTATTTTTGTAAGAATTAAATTGTTTCGCAAGAGTTAATCTGTTTTTTTTTGGAAAATATTTTTTTTTTGAAAGAATTAATTTTTTGTTAGAATTAATATTTTTTGTAAGAATTAAAGGAAAAATAATAAAAGTAAAATATTCATACAAAAAGTTTTCGCGGTGCTCCCAGGACGTGCATGGCCGCAGCCTGTTCAGCTCCTCGCTGCCTTTCGACGCGTTCAAGCGACGTCGTAGGAGAAATAACAAGAATAAAATATTCATAAAAAAAATAGTAGCGGTGCTCCCAGGACGACATTTTTCAGAAAATTTATTTTTGTAAGAATTAAATTGTTTCGCAAGAGTTAATCTGTTTTTTTTTGGAAAATATTTTTTTTTTGAAAGAATTAATTTTTTGTTAGAATTAATATTTTTTGTAAGAATTAAAGGAAAAATAATAAAAGTAAAATATTCATACAAAAAGTATTCGCGGTGCTCCCAGGACGTGCATGGCCGCAGCCTGTTCAGCTCCTAGCTGCCTTTCGAAGCGATCAAGCGACGTCGTAGGAAAAATAACAAAAGTAAAATATTCATACAAAAAGTATTCGCGGTGCTCCCAGGACGTGCATGGCCGCAGCCTGTTCAGCTCCTCGCTGCCTTTCGAAGCGTTCAAGCGACGTCGTAGGAAAAATAACAAAAGTAAAATATTCATACAAAAAGTATTCGCGGTGCTCCCAGGACGACATTTTTCAGAAAATTTTTTTTTGTATGAATTAAATTGTTTCGCAAGAATTAATCTGTTTTTTTTTTAGAAAATATTTTTTTTTTGAAAGAATTAATTTTTTGTTAGAATTAATATTTTTTGTAAGAATTAAAGGAAAAATAATAAAAGTAAAATATTCATACAAAAAGTATTCGCGGTGCTCCCAGGACGTGCATGGCCGCAGCCTGTTCAGCTCCTCGCTGCCTTTCGACGCGTTCAAGCGACGTCGTAGGAGAAATAACAAGAATAAAATATTCATAAAAAAAATAGTAGCGGTGCTCCCAGGACGACATTTCTCAGAAAATTTATTTTTGTAAGAATTAAATTGTTTCGCAAGAATTAATCTGTTTTTTTTTTAGAAAATATTTTTTTTTTGAAAGAATTAATTTTTTGTTAGAATTAATATTTTTTGTAAGAATTAAAGGAAAAATAATAAAAGTAAAATATTCATACAAAAAGTATTCGCGGTGCTCCCAGGACGTGCATGGCCGCAGCCTGTTCAGCTCCTCGCTGCCTTTCGACGCGTTCAAGCGACGTCGTAGGAGAAATAACAAGAATAAAATATTCATACAAAAAGTATTCGCGGTGCTCCCAGGACGTGCATGGCCGCAGCCTGTTCAGCTCCTCGCTGCCTTTCGAAGCGTTCAAGCGACGTCGTAGGAAAAATAACAAAAGTAAAATATTCATAAAAAAAGTAGTAGCGGTGCTCCCAGGACGACATTTTTCAGAAAATTTTTTTTTGTAAGAATTAAATTGTTTCGCAAGAATTAATCTGTTTTTTTTTTAGAAAATATTTTTTTTTTGAAAGAATTAATTTTTTGTTAGAATTAATATTTTTTGTAAGAATTAAAGGAAAAATAATAAAAGTAAAATATTCATACAAAAAGTATTCGCGGTGCTCCCAGGACGTGCATGGCCGCAGCCTGTTCAGCGCCTCGCTGCCTTTCGACGCGTTCAAGCGACGTCGTAGGAGAAATAACAAGAATAAAATATTCATAAAAAAAATAGTAGCGGTGCTCCCAGGACGACATTTTTCAGAAAATTTATTTTTGTAAGAATTAAATTGTTTCGCAAGAGTTAATCTGTTTTTTTTGGAAAATATTTTTTTTTTGAAAGAATTAATTTTTTGTTAGAATTAATATTTTTTGTAAGAATTAAAGGAAAAATAATAAAAGTAAAATATTCATACAAAAAGTATTCGCGGTGCTCCCAGGACGTGCATGGCCGCAGCCTGTTCAGCTCCTAGCTGCCTTTCGAAGCGTTCAAGCGACGTCGTAGGAAAAATAACAAAAGTAAAATATTCATAAAAAAAGTAGTAGCGGTGCTCCCAGGACGACATTTTTCAGAAAATTTATTTTTGTAAGAATTAAATTGTTTCGCAAGAGTTAATCTGTTTTTTTTTGGAAAATATTTTTTTTTTGAAAGAATTAATTTTTTGTTAGAATTAATATTTTTTGTAAGAATTAAAGGAAAAATAATAAAAGTAAAATATTCATACAAAAAGTATTCGCGGTGCTCCCAGGACGTGCATGGCCGCAGCCTGTTCAGCTCCTCGCTGCCTTTCGACGCGTTCAAGCGACGTCGTAGGAGAAATAACAAGAATAAAATATTCATAAAAAAAATAGTAGCGGTGCTCCCAGGACGACATTTTTCAGAAAATTTATTTTTGTAAGAATTAAATTGTTTCGCAAGAGTTAATCTGTTTTTTTTTGGAAAATATTTTTTTTTTGAAAGAATTAATTTTTTGTTAGAATTAATATTTTTTGTAAGAATTAAAGGAAAAATAATAAAAGTAAAATATTCATACAAAAAGTATTCGCGGTGCTCCCAGGACGACATTTTTCAGAAAATTTTTTTTTGTAAGAATTAAATTGTTTCGCAAGAATTAATCTGTTTTTTTTTTAGAAAATATTTTTTTTTTGAAAGAATTAATTTTTTGTTAGAATTAATATTTTTTGTAAGAATTAAAGGAAAAATAATAAAAGTAAAATATTCATACAAAAAGTATTCGCGGTGCTCCCAGGACGTGCATGGCCGCAGCCTGTTCAGCTCCTCGCTGCCTTTCGACGCGTTCAAGCGACGTCGTAGGAGAAATAACAAGAATAAAATATTCATAAAAAAAATAGTAGCGGTGCTCCCAGGACGACATTTTTCAGAAAATTTATTTTTGTAAGAATTAAATTGTTTCGCAAGAGTTAATCTGTTTTTTTTGGAAAATATTTTTTTTTTGAAAGAATTAATTTTTTGTTAGAATTAATATTTTTTGTAAGAATTAAAGGAAAAATAATAAAAGTAAAATATTCATACAAAAAGTATTCGCGGTGCTCCCAGGACGTGCATGGCCGCAGCCTGTTCAGCTCCTAGCTGCCTTTCGAAGCGTTCAAGCGACGTCGTAGGAAAAATAACAAAAGTAAAATATTCATAAAAAAAGTAGTAGCGGTGCTCCCAGGACGACATTTTTCAGAAAATTTATTTTTGTAAGAATTAAATTGTTTCGCAAGAGTTAATCTGTTTTTTTTTGGAAAATATTTTTTTTTTGAAAGAATTAATTTTTTGTTAGAATTAATATTTTTTGTAAGAATTAAAGGAAAAATAATAAAAGTAAAATATTCATACAAAAAGTATTCGCGGTGCTCCCAGGACGTGCATGGCCGCAGCCTGTTCAGCTCCTCGCTGCCTTTCGACGCGTTCAAGCGACGTCGTAGGAGAAATAACAAGAATAAAATATTCATAAAAAAAATAGTAGCGGTGCTCCCAGGACGACATTTTTCAGAAAATTTATTTTTGTAAGAATTAAATTGTTTCGCAAGAGTTAATCTGTTTTTTTTTGGAAAATATTTTTTTTTTGAAAGAATTAATTTTTTGTTAGAATTAATATTTTTTGTAAGAATTAAAGGAAAAATAATAAAAGTAAAATATTCATACAAAAAGTATTCGCGGTGCTCCCAGGACGTGCATGGCCGCAGCCTGTTCAGCTCCTAGCTGCCTTTCGAAGCGATCAAGCGACGTCGTAGGAAAAATAACAAAAGTAAAATATTCATACAAAAAGTATTCGCGGTGCTCCCAGGACGACATTTTTCAGAAAATTTTTTTTTGTATGAATTAAATTGTTTCGCAAGAATTAATCTGTTTTTTTTTTAGAAAATATTTTTTTTTTGAAAGAATTAATTTTTTGTTAGAATTAATATTTTTTGTAAGAATTAAAGGAAAAATAATAAAAGTAAAATATTCATACAAAAAGTATTCGCGGTGCTCCCAGGACGTGCATGGCCGCAGCCTGTTCAGCTCCTCGCTGCCTTTCGACGCGTTCAAGCGACGTCGTAGGAGAAATAACAAGAATAAAATATTCATAAAAAAAATAGTAGCGGTGCTCCCAGGACGACATTTCTCAGAAAATTTATTTTTGTAAGAATTAAATTGTTTCGCAAGAATTAATCTGTTTTTTTTTTAGAAAATATTTTTTTTTTGAAAGAATTAATTTTTTGTTAGAATTAATATTTTTTGTAAGAATTAAAGGAAAAATAATAAAAGTAAAATATTCATACAAAAAGTATTCGCGGTGCTCCCAGGACGTGCATGGCCGCAGCCTGTTCAGCTCCTCGCTGCCTTTCGACGCGTTCAAGCGACGTCGTAGGAGAAATAACAAGAATAAAATATTCATACAAAAAGTATTCGCGGTGCTCCCAGGACGTGCATGGCCGCAGCCTGTTCAGCTCCTCGCTGCCTTTCGAAGCGTTCAAGCGACGTCGTAGGAAAAATAACAAAAGTAAAATATTCATAAAAAAAGTAGTAGCGGTGCTCCCAGGACGACATTTTTCAGAAAATTTATTTTTGTAAGAATTAAATTGTTTCGCAAGAGTTAATCTGTTTTTTTTGGAAAATATTTTTTTTTTGAAAGAATTAATTTTTTGTTAGAATTAATATTTTTTGTAAGAATTAAAGGAAAAATAATAAAAGTAAAATATTCATACAAAAAGTATTCGCGGTGCTCCCAGGACGTGCATGGCCGCAGCCTGTTCAGCTCCTAGCTGCCTTTCGAAGCGTTCAAGCGACGTCGTAGGAAAAATAACAAAAGTAAAATATTCATAAAAAAAAGTAGTAGCGGTGCTCCCAGGACGACATTTTTCAGAAAATTTATTTTTGTAAGAATTAAATTGTTTCGCAAGAGTTAATCTGTTTTTTTTTGGAAAATATTTTTTTTTTGAAAGAATTAATTTTTTGTTAGAATTAATATTTTTTGTAAGAATTAAAGGAAAAATAATAAAAGTAAAATATTCATACAAAAAGTATTCGCGGTGCTCCCAGGACGTGCATGGCCGCAGCCTGTTCAGCTCCTCGCTGCCTTTCGACGCGTTCAAGCGACGTCGTAGGAGAAATAACAAGAATAAAATATTCATAAAAAAAATAGTAGCGGTGCTCCCAGGACGACATTTTTCAGAAAATTTATTTTTGTAAGAATTAAATTGTTTCGCAAGAGTTAATCTGTTTTTTTTTTGGAAAATATTTTTTTTTTGAAAGAATTAATTTTTTGTTAGAATTAATATTTTTTGTAAGAATTAAAGGAAAAATAATAATAGTAAAATATTCATACAAAAAGTATTCGCGGTGCTCCCAGGACGACATTTTTCAGAAAATTTTTTTTTGTAAGAATTAAATTGTTTCGCAAGAATTAATCTGTTTTTTTTTTAGAAAATATTTTTTTTTTGAAAGAATTAATTTTTTGTTAGAATTAATATTTTTTGTAAGAATTAAAGGAAAAATAATAAAAGTAAAATATTCATACAAAAAGTATTCGCGGTGCTCCCAGGACGTGCATGGCCGCAGCCTGTTCAGCTCCTCGCTGCCTTTCGACGCGTTCAAGCGACGTCGTAGGAGAAATAACAAGAATAAAATATTCATAAAAAAAATAGTAGCGGTGCTCCCAGGACGACATTTTTCAGAAAATTTATTTTTGTAAGAATTAAATTGTTTCGCAAGAGTTAATCTGTTTTTTTTTGGAAAATATTTTTTTTTTGAAAGAATTAATTTTTTGTTAGAATTAATATTTTTTGTAAGAATTAAAGGAAAAATAATAAAAGTAAAATATTCATACAAAAAGTATTCGCGGTGCTCCCAGGACGTGCATGGCCGCAGCCTGTTCAGCTCCTCGCTGCCTTTCGACGCGTTCAAGCGACGTCGTAGGAGAAATAACAAGAATAAAATATTCATAAAAAAAATAGTAGCGGTGCTCCCAGGACGACATTTTTCAGAAAATTTATTTTTGTAAGAATTAAATTGTTTCGCAAGAGTTAATCTGTTTTTTTTTGGAAAATATTTTTTTTTTGAAAGAATTAATTTTTTGTTAGAATTAATATTTTTTGTAAGAATTAAAGGAAAAATAATAAAAGTAAAATATTCATACAAAAAGTATTCGCGGTGCTCCCAGGACGTGCATGGCCGCAGCCTGTTCAGCTCCTAGCTGCCTTTCGAAGCGATCAAGCGACGTCGTAGGAAAAATAACAAAAGTAAAATATTCATACAAAAAGTATTCGCGGTGCTCCCAGGACATTTTTCAGAAAATTTTTTTTTGTATGAATTAAATTGTTTCGCAAGAATTAATCTGTTTTTTTTTTAGAAAATATTTTTTTTTTGAAAGAATTAATTTTTTGTTAGAATTAATATTTTTTGTAAGAATTAAAGGAAAAATAATAAAAGTAAAATATTCATACAAAAAGTATTCGCGGTGCTCCCAGGACGTGCATGGCCGCAGCCTGTTCAGCTCCTCGCTGCCTTTCGACGCGTTCAAGCGACGTCGTAGGAGAAATAACAAGAATAAAATATTCATAAAAAAAATAGTAGCGGTGCTCCCAGGACGACATTTCTCAGAAAATTTATTTTTGTAAGAATTAAATTGTTTCGCAAGAGTTAATTTGTTTTTTTTTGGAAAATATTTTTTTTTTGAAATAATTAATTTTTTGTTAGAATTAATATTTTTTGTAAGAATTAAAGGAAAAATAATAAAAGTAAAATATTCATACAAAAAGTATTCGCGGTGCTCCCAGGACGTGCATGGCCGCAGCCTGTTCAGCTCCTAGCTGCCTTTCGAAGCGTTCAAGCGACGTCGTAGGAAAAATAACAAAAGTAAAATATTCATAATAAAAGTAGTAGCGGTGCTCCCAGGACGACATTTTTCAGAAAATTTATTTTTGTAAGAATTAAATTGTTTCGCAAGAGTTAATCTGTTTTTTTTTTAAAGAATTAATTTTTTGTAAGAATTAATATTTTTTGTAAGAATTAAAGGAAAAATAATAAAAGTAAAATATTCATACAAAAAGTATTCGCGGTGCTCCCAGGACGTGCATGGCCGCAGCCTGTTCAGCTCCTCGCTGCCTTTCGAAGCGTTCAAGCGACGTCGTAGGAAAAATAACAAAAGTAAAATATTCATACAAAAAGTATTCGCGGTGCTCCCAGGACGACATTTTTCAGAAAATTTATTTTTGTAAGAATTAAATTGTTTCGCAAGAGTTAATCTGTTTTTTTTTGGAAAATATTTTTTTTTTGAAAGAATTAATTTTTTGTTAGAATTAACATTTTTTGTAAGAATTAAAGGAAAAATAATAAAAGTAAAATATTCATACAAAAAGTATTCGCGGTGCTCCCAGGACGACATTTTTCAGAAAATTTTTTTTTGTAAGAATTAAATTGTTTCGCAAGAATTAATCTGTTTTTTTTTTAGAAAATATTTTTTTTTTGAAAGAATTAATTTTTTGTTAGAATTAATATTTTTTGTAAGAATTAAAGGAAAAATAATAAAAGTAAAATATTCATACAAAAAGTATTCGCGGTGCTCCCAGGACGTGCATGGCCGCAGCCTGTTCAGCTCCTCGCTGCCTTTCGACGCGTTCAAGCGACGTCGTAGGAGAAATAACAAGAATAAAATATTCATAAAAAAAATAGTAGCGGTGCTCCCAGGACGACATTTTTCAGAAAATTTATTTTTGTAAGAATTAAATTGTTTCGCAAGAGTTAATCTGTTTTTTTTGGAAAATATTTTTTTTTTGAAAGAATTAATTTTTTGTTAGAATTAATATTTTTTGTAAGAATTAAAGGAAAAATAATAAAAGTAAAATATTCATACAAAAAGTATTCGCGGTGCTCCCAGGACGTGCATGGCCGCAGCCTGTTCAGCTCCTAGCTGCCTTTCGAAGCGTTCAAGCGACGTCGTAGGAAAAATAACAAAAGTAAAATATTCATAAAAAAAGTAGTAGCGGTGCTCCCAGGACGACATTTTTCAGAAAATTTATTTTTGTAAGAATTAAATTGTTTCGCAAGAGTTAATCTGTTTTTTTTTGGAAAATATTTTTTTTTTGAAAGAATTAATTTTTTGTTAGAATTAATATTTTTTGTAAGAATTAAAGGAAAAATAATAAAAGTAAAATATTCATACAAAAAGTATTCGCGGTGCTCCCAGGACGACATTTTTCAGAAAATTTTTTTTTGTAAGAATTAAATTGTTTCGCAAGAATTAATCTGTTTTTTTTTTAGAAAATATTTTTTTTTTGAAAGAATTAATTTTTTGTTAGAATTAATATTTTTTGTAAGAATTAAAGGAAAAATAATAAAAGTAAAATATTCATACAAAAAGTATTCGCGGTGCTCCCAGGACGTGCATGGCCGCAGCCTGTTCAGCTCCTCGCTGCCTTTCGACGCGTTCAAGCGACGTCGTAGGAGAAATAACAAGAATAAAATATTCATAAAAAAAATAGTAGCGGTGCTCCCAGGACGACATTTTTCAGAAAATTTATTTTTGTAAGAATTAAATTGTTTCGCAAGAGTTAATCTGTTTTTTTTGGAAAATATTTTTTTTTTGAAAGAATTAATTTTTTGTTAGAATTAATATTTTTTGTAAGAATTAAAGGAAAAATAATAAAAGTAAAATATTCATACAAAAAGTATTCGCGGTGCTCCCAGGACGTGCATGGCCGCAGCCTGTTCAGCTCCTAGCTGCCTTTCGAAGCGTTCAAGCGACGTCGTAGGAAAAATAACAAAAGTAAAATATTCATAAAAAAAGTAGTAGCGGTGCTCCCAGGACGACATTTTTCAGAAAATTTATTTTTGTAAGAATTAAATTGTTTCGCAAGAGTTAATCTGTTTTTTTTTGGAAAATATTTTTTTTTTGAAAGAATTAATTTTTTGTTAGAATTAATATTTTTTGTAAGAATTAAAGGAAAAATAATAAAAGTAAAATATTCATACAAAAAGTATTCGCGGTGCTCCCAGGACGTGCATGGCCGCAGCCTGTTCAGCTCCTCGCTGCCTTTCGACGCGTTCAAGCGACGTCGTAGGAGAAATAACAAGAATAAAATATTCATAAAAAAAATAGTAGCGGTGCTCCCAGGACGACATTTTTCAGAAAATTTATTTTTGTAAGAATTAAATTGTTTCGCAAGAGTTAATCTGTTTTTTTTGGAAAATATTTTTTTTTTGAAAGAATTAATTTTTTGTTAGAATTAATATTTTTTGTAAGAATTAAAGGAAAAATAATAAAAGTAAAATATTCATACAAAAAGTATTCGCGGTGCTCCCAGGACGTGCATGGCCGCAGCCTGTTCAGCTCCTAGCTGCCTTTCGAAGCGTTCAAGCGACGTCGTAGGAAAAATAACAAAAGTAAAATATTCATAAAAAAAGTAGTAGCGGTGCTCCCAGGACGACATTTTTCAGAAAATTTATTTTTGTAAGAATTAAATTGTTTCGCAAGAGTTAATCTGTTTTTTTTTGGAAAATATTTTTTTTTTGAAAGAATTAATTTTTTGTTAGAATTAATATTTTTTGTAAGAATTAAAGGAAAAATAATAAAAGTAAAATATTCATACAAAAAGTATTCGCGGTGCTCCCAGGACGTGCATGGCCGCAGCCTGTTCAGCTCCTCGCTGCCTTTCGACGCGTTCAAGCGACGTCGTAGGAGAAATAACAAGAATAAAATATTCATAAAAAAAATAGTAGCGGTGCTCCCAGGACGACATTTTCCAGAAAATTTATTTTTGTAAGAATTAAATTGTTTCGCAAGAGTTAATCTGTTTTTTTTTGGAAAATATTTTTTTTTTGAAAGAATTAATTTTTTGTTAGAATTAATATTTTTTGTAAGAATTAAAGGAAAAATAATAAAAGTAAAATATTCATACAAAAAGTATTCGCGGTGCTCCCAGGACGTGCATGGCCGCAGCCTGTTCAGCTCCTAGCTGCCTTTCGAAGCGATCAAGCGACGTCGTAGGAAAAATAACAAAAGTAAAATATTCATACAAAAAGTATTCGCGGTGCTCCCAGGACGTGCATGGCCGCAGCCTGTTCAGCTCCTCGCTGCCTTTCGAAGCGTTCAAGCGACGTCGTAGGAAAAATAACAAAAGTAAAATATTCATACAAAAAGTATTCGCGGTGCTCCCAGGACGACATTTTTCAGAAAATTTTTTTTTGTATGAATTAAATTGTTTCGCAAGAATTAATCTGTTTTTTTTTTAGAAAATATTTTTTTTTTGAAAGAATTAATTTTTTGTTAGAATTAATATTTTTTGTAAGAATTAAAGGAAAAATAATAAAAGTAAAATATTCATACAAAAAGTATTCGCGGTGCTCCCAGGACGTGCATGGCCGCAGCCTGTTCAGCTCCTCGCTGCCTTTCGACGCGTTCAAGCGACGTCGTAGGAGAAATAACAAGAATAAAATATTCATACAAAAAGTATTCGCGGTGCTCCCAGGACGTGCATGGCCGCAGCCTTTTCAGCTCCTCGCTGCCTTTCGAAGCGTTCAAGCGACGTCGTAGGAAAAATAACAAAAGTAAAATATTCATAAAAAAAGTAGTAGCGGTGCTCCCAGGACGACATTTTTCAGAAAATTTTTTTTTGTAAGAATTAAATTGTTTCGCAAGAATTAATCTGTTTTTTTTTTAGAAAATATTTTTTTTTTGAAAGAATTAATTTTTTGTTAGAATTAATATTTTTTGTAAGAATTAAAGGAAAAATAATAAAAGTAAAATATTCATACAAAAAGTATTCGCGGTGCTCCCAGGACGTGCATGGCCGCAGCCTGTTCAGCTCCTCGCTGCCTTTCGACGCGTTCAAGCGACGTCGTAGGAGAAATAACAAGAATAAAATATTCATAAAAAAAATAGTAGCGGTGCTCCCAGGACGACATTTTTCAGAAAATTTATTTTTGTAAGAATTAAATTGTTTCGCAAGAGTTAATCTGTTTTTTTTGGAAAATATTTTTTTTTTGAAAGAATTAATTTTTTGTTAGAATTAATATTTTTTGTAAGAATTAAAGGAAAAATAATAAAAGTAAAATATTCATACAAAAAGTATTCGCGGTGCTCCCAGGACGTGCATGGCCGCAGCCTGTTCAGCTCCTAGCTGCCTTTCGAAGCGTTCAAGCGACGTCGTAGGAAAAATAACAAAAGTAAAATATTCATAAAAAAAGTAGTAGCGGTGCTCCCAGGACGACATTTTTCAGAAAATTTATTTTTGTAAGAATTAAATTGTTTCGCAAGAGTTAATCTGTTTTTTTTTGGAAAATATTTTTTTTTTGAAAGAATTAATTTTTTGTTAGAATTAATATTTTTTGTAAGAATTAAAGGAAAAATAATAAAAGTAAAATATTCATACAAAAAGTATTCGCGGTGCTCCCAGGACGTGCATGGCCGCAGCCTGTTCAGCTCCTCGCTGCCTTTCGACGCGTTCAAGCGACGTCGTAGGAGAAATAACAAGAATAAAATATTCATAAAAAAAATAGTAGCGGTGCTCCCAGGACGACATTTTTCAGAAAATTTATTTTTGTAAGAATTAAATTGTTTCGCAAGAGTTAATCTGTTTTTTTTTGGAAAATATTTTTTTTTTGAAAGAATTAATTTTTTGTTAGAATTAATATTTTTTGTAAGAATTAAAGGAAAAATAATAAAAGTAAAATATTCATACAAAAAGTATTCGCGGTGCTCCCAGGACGACATTTTTCAGAAAATTTTTTTTTGTAAGAATTAAATTGTTTCGCAAGAATTAATCTGTTTTTTTTTTAGAAAATATTTTTTTTTTGAAAGAATTAATTTTTTGTTAGAATTAATATTTTTTGTAAGAATTAAAGGAAAAATAATAAAAGTAAAATATTCATACAAAAAGTATTCGCGGTGCTCCCAGGACGTGCATGGCCGCAGCCTGTTCAGCTCCTCGCTGCCTTTCGACGCGTTCAAGCGACGTCGTAGGAGAAATAACAAGAATAAAATATTCATAAAAAAAATAGTAGCGGTGCTCCCAGGACGACATTTTTCAGAAAATTTATTTTTGTAAGAATTAAATTGTTTCGCAAGAGTTAATCTGTTTTTTTTGGAAAATATTTTTTTTTTGAAAGAATTAATTTTTTGTTAGAATTAATATTTTTTGTAAGAATTAAAGGAAAAATAATAAAAGTAAAATATTCATACAAAAAGTATTCGCGGTGCTCCCAGGACGTGCATGGCCGCAGCCTGTTCAGCTCCTAGCTGCCTTTCGAAGCGTTCAAGCGACGTCGTAGGAAAAATAACAAAAGTAAAATATTCATAAAAAAAGTAGTAGCGGTGCTCCCAGGACGACATTTTTCAGAAAATTTATTTTTGTAAGAATTAAATTGTTTCGCAAGAGTTAATCTGTTTTTTTTTGGAAAATATTTTTTTTTTGAAAGAATTAATTTTTTGTTAGAATTAATATTTTTTGTAAGAATTAAAGGAAAAATAATAAAAGTAAAATATTCATACAAAAAGTATTCGCGGTGCTCCCAGGACGTGCATGGCCGCAGCCTGTTCAGCTCCTCGCTGCCTTTCGACGCGTTCAAGCGACGTCGTAGGAGAAATAACAAGAATAAAATATTCATAAAAAAAATAGTAGCGGTGCTCCCAGGACGACATTTTTCAGAAAATTTATTTTTGTAAGAATTAAATTGTTTCGCAACAGTTAATCTGTTTTTTTTGGAAAATATTTTTTTTTTGAAAGAATTAATTTTTTGTTAGAATTAATATTTTTTGTAAGAATTAAAGGAAAAATAATAAAAGTAAAATATTCATACAAAAAGTATTCGCGGTGCTCCCAGGACGTGCATGGCCGCAGCCTGTTCAGCTCCTAGCTGCCTTTCGAAGCGATCAAGCGACGTCGTAGGAAAAATAACAAAAGTAAAATATTCATACAAAAAGTATTCGCGGTGCTCCCAGGACGTGCATGGCCGCAGCCTGTTCAGCTCCTCGCTGCCTTTCGAAGCGTTCAAGCGACGTCGTAGGAAAAATAACAAAAGTAAAATATTCATACAAAAAGTATTCGTGGTGCTCCCAGGACGACATTTTTCAGAAATTTTTTTTTTGTATGAATTAAATTGTTTCGCAAGAATTAATCTGTTTTTTTTTTAGAAAATATTTTTTTTTTGAAAGAATTAATTTTTTGTTAGAATTAATATTTTTTGTAAGAATTAAAGGAAAAATAATAAAAGTAAAATATTCATACAAAAAGTATTCGCGGTGCTCCCAGGACGTGCATGGCCGCAGCCTGTTCAGCTCCTCGCTGCCTTTCGACGCGTTCAAGCGACGTCGTAGGAGAAATAACAAGAATAAAATATTCATAAAAAAAATAGTAGCGGTGCTCCCAGGACGACATTTCTCAGAAAATTTATTTTTGTAAGAATTAAATTGTTTCGCAAGAATTAATCTGTTTTTTTTTTAGAAAATATTTTTTTTTTGAAAGAATTAATTTTTTGTTAGAATTAATATTTTTTGTAAGAATTAAAGGAAAAATAATAAAAGTAAAATATTCATACAAAAAGTATTCGCGGTGCTCCCAGGACGTGCATGGCCGCAGCCTGTTCAGCTCCTCGCTGCCTTTCGACGCGTTCAAGCGACGTCGTAGGAGAAATAACAAGAATAAAATATTCATACAAAAAGTATTCGCGGTGCTCCCAGGACGTGCATGGCCGCAGCCTGTTCAGCTCCTCGCTGCCTTTCGAAGCGTTCAAGCGACGTCGTAGGAAAAATAACAAAAGTAAAATATTCATAAAAAAAGTAGTAGCGGTGCTCCCAGGACGACATTTTTCAGAAAATTTTTTTTTGTAAGAATTAAATTGTTTCGCAAGAATTAATCTGTTTTTTTTTTAGAAAATATTTTTTTTTTGAAAGAATTAATTTTTTGTTAGAATTAATATTTTTTGTAAGAATTAAAGGAAAAATAATAAAAGTAAAATATTCATACAAAAAGTATTCGCGGTGCTCCCAGGACGTGCATGGCCGCAGCCTGTTCAGCTCCTCGCTGCCTTTCGACGCGTTCAAGCGACGTCGTAGGAGAAATAACAAGAATAAAATATTCATAAAAAAAATAGTAGCGGTGCTCCCAGGACGACATTTTTCAGAAAATTTATTTTTGTAAGAATTAAATTGTTTCGCAAGAGTTAATCTGTTTTTTTTTGAAAATATTTTTTTTTTGAAAGAATTAATTTTTTGTTAGAATTAATATTTTTTGTAAGAATTAAAGGAAAAATAATAAAAGTAAAATATTCATACAAAAAGTATTCGCGGTGCTCCCAGGACGTGCATGGCCGCAGCCTGTTCAGCTCCTAGCTGCCTTTCGAAGCGTTCAAGCGACGTCGTAGGAAAAATAACAAAAGTAAAATATTCATAATAAAAGTAGTAGCGGTGCTCCCAGAACGACATTTTTCAGAAAATTTATTTTTGTAAGAATTAAATTGTTTCGCAAGAGTTAATCTGTTTTTTTTTTAAAGAATTAATTTTTTGTAAGAATTAATATTTTTTGTAAGAATTAAAGGAAAAATAATAAAAGTAAAATATTCATACAAAAAGTATTCGCGGTGCTCCCAGGACGTGCATGGCCGCAGCCTGTTCAGCTCCTAGCTGCCTTTCGAAGCGTTCAAGCGACGTCGTAGGAAAAATAACAAAAGTAAAATATTCATACAAAAAGTATTCGCGGTGCTCCCAGGACGTGCATGGCCGCAGCCTGTTCAGCTCCTAGCTGCCTTTCGAAGCGTTCAAGCGACGTCGTAGGAAAAATAACAAAAGTAAAATATTCATAAAAAAAGTAGTAGCGGTGCTCCCAGGACGACATTTTTCAGAAATTTTTTTTTGTAAGAATTAAATTGTTTCGCAAGAATTAATCTGTTTTTTTTTTAGAAAATATTTTTTTTTTGAAAGAATTAATTTTTTGTTAGAATTAATATTTTTTGTAAGAATTAAAGGAAAAATAATAAAAGTAAAATATTCATACAAAAAGTATTCGCGGTGCTCCCAGGACGTGCATGGCCGCAGCCTGTTCAGCTCCTCGCTGCCTTTCGACGCGTTCAAGCGACGTCGTAGGAGAAATAACAAGAATAAAATATTCATACAAAAAGTATTCGCGGTGCTCCCAGGACGTGCATGGCCGCAGCCTGTTCAGCTCCTCGCTGCCTTTCGAAGCGTTCAAGCGACGTCGTAGGAAAAATAACAAAAGTAAAATATTCATAAAAAAAGTAGTAGCGGTGCTCCCAGGACGACATTTTTCAGAAAATTTTTTTTTGTAAGAATTAAATTGTTTCGCAAGAATTAATCTGTTTTTTTTTTAGAAAATATTTTTTTTTTGAAAGAATTAATTTTTTGTTAGAATTAATATTTTTTGTAAGAATTAAAGGAAAAATAATAAAAGTAAAATATTCATACAAAAAGTATTCGCGGTGCTCCCAGGACGTGCATGGCCGCAGCCTGTTCAGCTCCTCGCTGCCTTTCGACGCGTTCAAGCGACGTCGTAGGAGAAATAACAAGAATAAAATATTCATAAAAAAAATAGTAGCGGTGCTCCCAGGACGACATTTTTCAGAAAATTTATTTTTGTAAGAATTAAATTGTTTCGCAAGAGTTAATCTGTTTTTTTTGGAAAATATTTTTTTTTTGAAAGAATTAATTTTTTGTTAGAATTAATATTTTTTGTAAGAATTAAAGGAAAAATAATAAAAGTAAAATATTCATACAAAAAGTATTCGCGGTGCTCCCAGGACGTGCATGGCCGCAGCCTGTTCAGCTCCTAGCTGCCTTTCGAAGCGTTCAAGCGACGTCGTAGGAAAAATAACAAAAGTAAAATATTCATAAAAAAAGTAGTAGCGGTGCTCCCAGGACGACATTTTTCAGAAAATTTATTTTTGTAAGAATTAAATTGTTTCGCAAGAGTTAATCTGTTTTTTTTTGGAAAATATTTTTTTTTTGAAAGAATTAATTTTTTGTTAGAATTAATATTTTTTGTAAGAATTAAAGGAAAAATAATAAAAGTAAAATATTCATACAAAAAGTATTCGCGGTGCTCCCAGGACGTGCATGGCCGCAGCCTGTTCAGCTCCTCGCTGCCTTTCGACGCGTTCAAGCGACGTCGTAGGAGAAATAACAAGAATAAAATATTCATAAAAAAAATAGTAGCGGTGCTCCCAGGACGACATTTTTCAGAAAATTTATTTTTGTAAGAATTAAATTGTTTCGCAAGAGTTAATCTGTTTTTTTTTGGAAAATATTTTTTTTTTGAAAGAATTAATTTTTTGTTAGAATTAATATTTTTTGTAAGAATTAAAGGAAAAATAATAAAAGTAAAATATTCATACAAAAAGTATTCGCGGTGCTCCCAGGACGACATTTTTCAGAAAATTTTTTTTTGTAAGAATTAAATTGTTTCGCAAGAATTAATCTGTTTTTTTTTTAGAAAATATTTTTTTTTTGAAAGAATTAATTTTTTGTTAGAATTAATATTTTTTGTAAGAATTAAAGGAAAAATAATAAAAGTAAAATATTCATACAAAAAGTATTCGCGGTGCTCCCAGGACGTGCATGGCCGCAGCCTGTTCAGCTCCTCGCTGCCTTTCGACGCGTTCAAGCGACGTCGTAGGAGAAATAACAAGAATAAAATATTCATAAAAAAAATAGTAGCGGTGCTCCCAGGACGACATTTTTCAGAAAATTTATTTTTGTAAGAATTAAATTGTTTCGCAAGAGTTAATCTGTTTTTTTTGGAAAATATTTTTTTTTTGAAAGAATTAATTTTTTGTTAGAATTAATATTTTTTGTAAGAATTAAAGGAAAAATAATAAAAGTAAAATATTCATACAAAAAGTATTCGCGGTGCTCCCAGGACGTGCATGGCCGCAGCCTGTTCAGCTCCTAGCTGCCTTTCGAAGCGTTCAAGCGACGTCGTAGGAAAAATAACAAAAGTAAAATATTCATAAAAAAAGTAGTAGCGGTGCTCCCAGGACGACATTTTTCAGAAAATTTATTTTTGTAAGAATTAAATTGTTTCGCAAGAGTTAATCTGTTTTTTTTTGGAAAATATTTTTTTTTTGAAAGAATTAATTTTTTGTTAGAATTAATATTTTTTGTAAGAATTAAAGGAAAAATAATAAAAGTAAAATATTCATACAAAAAGTATTCGCGGTGCTCCCAGGACGTGCATGGCCGCAGCCTGTTCAGCTCCTCGCTGCCTTTTGACGCGTTCAAGCGACGTCGTAGGAGAAATAACAAGAATAAAATATTCATAAAAAAAATAGTAGCGGTGCTCCCAGGACGACATTTTTCAGAAAATTTATTTTTGTAAGAATTAAATTGTTTCGCAACAGTTAATCTGTTTTTTTTGGAAAATATTTTTTTTTTGAAAGAATTAATTTTTTGTTAGAATTAATATTTTTTGTAAGAATTAAAGGAAAAATAATAAAAGTAAAATATTCATACAAAAAGTATTCGCGGTGCTCCCAGGACGTGCATGGCCGCAGCCTGTTCAGCTCCTAGCTGCCTTTCGAAGCGATCAAGCGACGTCGTAGGAAAAATAACAAAAGTAAAATATTCATACAAAAAGTATTCGCGGTGCTCCCAGGACGTGCATGGCCGCAGCCTGTTCAGCTCCTCGCTGCCTTTCGAAGCGTTCAAGCGACGTCGTAGGAAAAATAACAAAAGTAAAATATTCATACAAAAAGTATTCGCGGTGCTCCCAGGACGACATTTTTCAGAAAATTTTTTTTTGTAAGAATTAAATTGTTTCGCAAGAATTAATCTGTTTTTTTTTTAGAAAATATTTTTTTTTTGAAAGAATTAATTTTTTGTTAGAATTAATATTTTTTGTAAGAATTAAAGGAAAAATAATAAAAGTAAAATATTCATACAAAAAGTATTCGCGGTGCTCCCAGGACGTGCATGGCCGCAGCCTGTTCAGCTCCTCGCTGCCTTTCGACGCGTTCAAGCGACGTCGTAGGAGAAATAACAAGAATAAAATATTCATAAAAAAAATAGTAGCGGTGCTCCCAGGACGACATTTTTCAGAAAATTTATTTTTGTAAGAATTAAATTGTTTCGCAAGAGTTAATCTGTTTTTTTTGGAAAATATTTTTTTTTTGAAAGAATTAATTTTTTGTTAGAATTAATATTTTTTGTAAGAATTAAAGGAAAAATAATAAAAGTAAAATATTCATACAAAAAGTATTCGCGGTGCTCCCAGGACGTGCATGGCCGCAGCCTGTTCAGCTCCTAGCTGCCTTTCGAAGCGTTCAAGCGACGTCGTAGGAAAAATAACAAAAGTAAAATATTCATAAAAAAAGTAGTAGCGGTGCTCCCAGGACGACATTTTTCAGAAAATTTATTTTTGTAAGAATTAAATTGTTTCGCAAGAGTTAATCTGTTTTTTTTTGGAAAATATTTTTTTTTTGAAAGAATTAATTTTTTGTTAGAATTAATATTTTTTGTAAGAATTAAAGGAAAAATAATAAAAGTAAAATATTCATACAAAAAGTATTCGCGGTGCTCCCAGGACGTGCATGGCCGCAGCCTGTTCAGCTCCTCGCTGCCTTTCGACGCGTTCAAGCGACGTCGTAGGAGAAATAACAAGAATAAAATATTCATAAAAAAAATAGTAGCGGTGCTCCCAGGACGACATTTTTCAGAAAATTTATTTTTGTAAGAATTAAATTGTTTCGCAACAGTTAATCTGTTTTTTTTGGAAAATATTTTTTTTTTGAAAGAATTAATTTTTTGTTAGAATTAATATTTTTTGTAAGAATTAAAGGAAAAATAATAAAAGTAAAATATTCATACAAAAAGTATTCGCGGTGCTCCCAGGACGTGCATGGCCGCAGCCTGTTCAGCTCCTAGCTGCCTTTCGAAGCGATCAAGCGACGTCGTAGGAAAAATAACAAAAGTAAAATATTCATACAAAAAGTATTCGCGGTGCTCCCAGGACGTGCATGGCCGCAGCCTGTTCAGCTCCTCGCTGCCTTTCGAAGCGTTCAAGCGACGTCGTAGGAAAAATAACAAAAGTAAAATATTCATACAAAAAGTATTCGTGGTGCTCCCAGGACGACATTTTTCAGAAATTTTTTTTTTGTATGAATTAAATTGTTTCGCAAGAATTAATCTGTTTTTTTTTTAGAAAATATTTTTTTTTTGAAAGAATTAATTTTTTGTTAGAATTAATATTTTTTGTAAGAATTAAAGGAAAAATAATAAAAGTAAAATATTCATACAAAAAGTATTCGCGGTGCTCCCAGGACGTGCATGGCCGCAGCCTGTTCAGCTCCTCGCTGCCTTTCGACGCGTTCAAGCGACGTCGTAGGAGAAATAACAAGAATAAAATATTCATAAAAAAAATAGTAGCGGTGCTCCCAGGACGACATTTCTCAGAAAATTTATTTTTGTAAGAATTAAATTGTTTCGCAAGAATTAATCTGTTTTTTTTTTAGAAAATATTTTTTTTTTGAAAGAATTAATTTTTTGTTAGAATTAATATTTTTTGTAAGAATTAAAGGAAAAATAATAAAAGTAAAATATTCATACAAAAAGTATTCGCGGTGCTCCCAGGACGTGCATGGCCGCAGCCTGTTCAGCTCCTCGCTGCCTTTCGACGCGTTCAAGCGACGTCGTAGGAGAAATAACAAGAATAAAATATTCATACAAAAAGTATTCGCGGTGCTCCCAGGACGTGCATGGCCGCAGCCTGTTCAGCTCCTCGCTGCCTTTCGAAGCGTTCAAGCGACGTCGTAGGAAAAATAACAAAAGTAAAATATTCATAAAAAAAGTAGTAGCGGTGCTCCCAGGACGACATTTTTCAGAAAATTTTTTTTTGTAAGAATTAAATTGTTTCGCAAGAATTAATCTGTTTTTTTTTTAGAAAATATTTTTTTTTTGAAAGAATTAATTTTTTGTTAGAATTAATATTTTTTGTAAGAATTAAAGGAAAAATAATAAAAGTAAAATATTCATACAAAAAGTATTCGCGGTGCTCCCAGGACGTGCATGGCCGCAGCCTGTTCAGCTCCTCGCTGCCTTTCGACGCGTTCAAGCGACGTCGTAGGAGAAATAACAAGAATAAAATATTCATAAAAAAAATAGTAGCGGTGCTCCCAGGACGACATTTTTCAGAAAATTTATTTTTGTAAGAATTAAATTGTTTCGCAAGAGTTAATCTGTTTTTTTTTGAAAATATTTTTTTTTTGAAAGAATTAATTTTTTGTTAGAATTAATATTTTTTGTAAGAATTAAAGGAAAAATAATAAAAGTAAAATATTCATACAAAAAGTATTCGCGGTGCTCCCAGGACGTGCATGGCCGCAGCCTGTTCAGCTCCTAGCTGCCTTTCGAAGCGTTCAAGCGACGTCGTAGGAAAAATAACAAAAGTAAAATATTCATAATAAAAGTAGTAGCGGTGCTCCCAGAACGACATTTTTCAGAAAATTTATTTTTGTAAGAATTAAATTGTTTCGCAAGAGTTAATCTGTTTTTTTTTTAAAGAATTAATTTTTTGTAAGAATTAATATTTTTTGTAAGAATTAAAGGAAAAATAATAAAAGTAAAATATTCATACAAAAAGTATTCGCGGTGCTCCCAGGACGTGCATGGCCGCAGCCTGTTCAGCTCCTAGCTGCCTTTCGAAGCGTTCAAGCGACGTCGTAGGAAAAATAACAAAAGTAAAATATTCATACAAAAAGTATTCGCGGTGCTCCCAGGACGTGCATGGCCGCAGCCTGTTCAGCTCCTAGCTGCCTTTCGAAGCGTTCAAGCGACGTCGTAGGAAAAATAACAAAAGTAAAATATTCATAAAAAAAGTAGTAGCGGTGCTCCCAGGACGACATTTTTCAGAAAATTTTTTTTGTAAGAATTAAATTGTTTCGCAAGAATTAATCTGTTTTTTTTTTAGAAAATATTTTTTTTTTGAAAGAATTAATTTTTTGTTAGAATTAATATTTTTTGTAAGAATTAAAGGAAAAATAATAAAAGTAAAATATTCATACAAAAAGTATTCGCGGTGCTCCCAGGACGTGCATGGCCGCAGCCTGTTCAGCTCCTCGCTGCCTTTCGACGCGTTCAAGCGACGTCGTAGGAGAAATAACAAGAATAAAATATTCATACAAAAAGTATTCGCGGTGCTCCCAGGACGTGCATGGCCGCAGCCTGTTCAGCTCCTCGCTGCCTTTCGAAGCGTTCAAGCGACGTCGTAGGAAAAATAACAAAAGTAAAATATTCATAAAAAAAGTAGTAGCGGTGCTCCCAGGACGACATTTTTCAGAAAATTTTTTTTTGTAAGAATTAAATTGTTTCGCAAGAATTAATCTGTTTTTTTTTTAGAAAATATTTTTTTTTTGAAAGAATTAATTTTTTGTTAGAATTAATATTTTTTGTAAGAATTAAAGGAAAAATAATAAAAGTAAAATATTCATACAAAAAGTATTCGCGGTGCTCCCAGGACGTGCATGGCCGCAGCCTGTTCAGCTCCTCGCTGCCTTTCGACGCGTTCAAGCGACGTCGTAGGAGAAATAACAAGAATAAAATATTCATAAAAAAAATAGTAGCGGTGCTCCCAGGACGACATTTTTCAGAAAATTTATTTTTGTAAGAATTAAATTGTTTCGCAAGAGTTAATCTGTTTTTTTTGGAAAATATTTTTTTTTTGAAAGAATTAATTTTTTGTTAGAATTAATATTTTTTGTAAGAATTAAAGGAAAAATAATAAAAGTAAAATATTCATACAAAAAGTATTCGCGGTGCTCCCAGGACGTGCATGGCCGCAGCCTGTTCAGCTCCTAGCTGCCTTTCGAAGCGTTCAAGCGACGTCGTAGGAAAAATAACAAAAGTAAAATATTCATAAAAAAAGTAGTAGCGGTGCTCCCAGGACGACATTTTTCAGAAAATTTATTTTTGTAAGAATTAAATTGTTTCGCAAGAGTTAATCTGTTTTTTTTTGGAAAATATTTTTTTTTTGAAAGAATTAATTTTTTGTTAGAATTAATATTTTTTGTAAGAATTAAAGGAAAAATAATAAAAGTAAAATATTCATACAAAAAGTATTCGCGGTGCTCCCAGGACGTGCATGGCCGCAGCCTGTTCAGCTCCTCGCTGCCTTTCGACGCGTTCAAGCGACGTCGTAGGAGAAATAACAAGAATAAAATATTCATAAAAAAAATAGTAGCGGTGCTCCCAGGACGACATTTTTCAGAAAATTTATTTTTGTAAGAATTAAATTGTTTCGCAAGAGTTAATCTGTTTTTTTTTGGAAAATATTTTTTTTTTGAAAGAATTAATTTTTTGTTAGAATTAATATTTTTTGTAAGAATTAAAGGAAAAATAATAAAAGTAAAATATTCATACAAAAAGTATTCGCGGTGCTCCCAGGACGACATTTTTCAGAAAATTTTTTTTTGTAAGAATTAAATTGTTTCGCAAGAATTAATCTGTTTTTTTTTTAGAAAATATTTTTTTTTTGAAAGAATTAATTTTTTGTTAGAATTAATATTTTTTGTAAGAATTAAAGGAAAAATAATAAAAGTAAAATATTCATACAAAAAGTATTCGCGGTGCTCCCAGGACGTGCATGGCCGCAGCCTGTTCAGCTCCTCGCTGCCTTTCGACGCGTTCAAGCGACGTCGTAGGAGAAATAACAAGAATAAAATATTCATAAAAAAAATAGTAGCGGTGCTCCCAGGACGACATTTTTCAGAAAATTTATTTTTGTAAGAATTAAATTGTTTCGCAAGAGTTAATCTGTTTTTTTTGGAAAATATTTTTTTTTTGAAAGAATTAATTTTTTGTTAGAATTAATATTTTTTGTAAGAATTAAAGGAAAAATAATAAAAGTAAAATATTCATACAAAAAGTATTCGCGGTGCTCCCAGGACGTGCATGGCCGCAGCCTGTTCAGCTCCTAGCTGCCTTTCGAAGCGTTCAAGCGACGTCGTAGGAAAAATAACAAAAGTAAAATATTCATAAAAAAAGTAGTAGCGGTGCTCCCAGGACGACATTTTTCAGAAAATTTATTTTTGTAAGAATTAAATTGTTTCGCAAGAGTTAATCTGTTTTTTTTTGGAAAATATTTTTTTTTTGAAAGAATTAATTTTTTGTTAGAATTAATATTTTTTGTAAGAATTAAAGGAAAAATAATAAAAGTAAAATATTCATACAAAAAGTATTCGCGGTGCTCCCAGGACGTGCATGGCCGCAGCCTGTTCAGCTCCTCGCTGCCTTTTGACGCGTTCAAGCGACGTCGTAGGAGAAATAACAAGAATAAAATATTCATAAAAAAAATAGTAGCGGTGCTCCCAGGACGACATTTTTCAGAAAATTTATTTTTGTAAGAATTAAATTGTTTCGCAACAGTTAATCTGTTTTTTTTGGAAAATATTTTTTTTTTGAAAGAATTAATTTTTTGTTAGAATTAATATTTTTTGTAAGAATTAAAGGAAAAATAATAAAAGTAAAATATTCATACAAAAAGTATTCGCGGTGCTCCCAGGACGTGCATGGCCGCAGCCTGTTCAGCTCCTAGCTGCCTTTCGAAGCGATCAAGCGACGTCGTAGGAAAAATAACAAAAGTAAAATATTCATACAAAAAGTATTCGCGGTGCTCCCAGGACGTGCATGGCCGCAGCCTGTTCAGCTCCTCGCTGCCTTTCGAAGCGTTCAAGCGACGTCGTAGGAAAAATAACAAAAGTAAAATATTCATACAAAAAGTATTCGCGGTGCTCCCAGGACGACATTTTTCAGAAAATTTTTTTTTGTAAGAATTAAATTGTTTCGCAAGAATTAATCTGTTTTTTTTTTAGAAAATATTTTTTTTTTGAAAGAATTAATTTTTTGTTAGAATTAATATTTTTTGTAAGAATTAAAGGAAAAATAATAAAAGTAAAATATTCATACAAAAAGTATTCGCGGTGCTCCCAGGACGTGCATGGCCGCAGCCTGTTCAGCTCCTCGCTGCCTTTCGACGCGTTCAAGCGACGTCGTAGGAGAAATAACAAGAATAAAATATTCATAAAAAAAATAGTAGCGGTGCTCCCAGGACGTGCATGGCCGCAGCCTGTTCAGCTCCTAGCTGCCTTTCGAAGCGTTCAAGCGACGTCGTAGGAAATATAACAAAAGTAAAATATTCATACAAAAAGTATTCGCGGTGCTCCCAGGACGTGCATGGCCGCAGCCTGTTCAGCTCCTAGCTGCCTTTCGAAGCGTTCAAGCGACGTCGTAGGAAAAATAACAAAAGTAAAATATTCACAAAAAAAGTAGTAGCGGTGCTCCCAGGACGACATTTTTCAGAAAATTTATTTTTGTAAGAATTAAATTGTTTCGCAAGAGTTAATCTGTTTTTTTTTGAAAATATTTTTTTTTTGAAAGAATTAATTTTTTGTTAGAATTAATATTTTTTGTAAGAATTAAAGGAAAAATAATAAAAGTAAAATATTCATACAAAAAGTATTCGCGGTGCTCCCAGGACGTGCATGGCCGCAGCCTGTTCAGCTCCTAGCTGCCTTTCGAAGCGTTCAAGCGACGTCGTAGGAAAAATAACAAGAATAAAATATTCATAAAAAAAATAGTAGCGGTGCTCCCAGGACGACATTTTTCAGAAAATTTATTTTTGTAAGAATTAAATTGTTTCGCAAGAGTTAATCTGTTTTTTTTTGTAAAATATTTTTTTTTTGAAAGAATTAATTTTTTGTTAGAGTTAATATTTTTTGTAAGAATTAAAGGAAAAATAATAAAAGTAAAATATTCATACAAAAAGTATTCGCGGTGCTCCCAGGACGTGCATGGCCGCAGCCTGTTCAGCTCCTAGCTGCCTTTCGACGCGTTCAAGCGACGTCGTAGGAGAAATAACAAGAATAAAATATTCATACAAAAAGTATTCGCGGTGCTCCCAGGACGTGCATGGCCGCAGCCTGTTCAGCTCCTAGCTGCCTTTCGAAGCGATCCAGCGACGTCGTAGGAAAAATAACAAAAGTAAAATATTCATACAAAAAGTATTCGCGGTGCTCCCAGGACGTGCATGGCCGCAGCCTGTTCAGCTCCTCGCTGCCTTTCGAAGCGTTCAAGCGACGTCGTAGGAAAAATAACAAAAGTAAAATATTCATAAAAAAAGTAGTAGCGGTGCTCCCAGGACGACATTTTTCAGAAAATTTTTTTTTGTAACAATTAAATTGTTTCGCAAGAATTAATCTGTTTTTTTTTTAGAAAATATTTTTTTTTTGAAAGAATTAATTTTTTGTTAGAATTAATATTTTTTGTAAGAATTAAAGGAAAAATAATAAAAGTAAAATATTCATACAAAAAGTATTCGCGGTGCTCCCAGGACGTGCATGGCCGCAGCCTGTTCAGCTCCTCGCTGCCTTTCGACGCGTTCAAGCGACGTCGTAGGAGAAATAACAAGAATAAAATATTCATAAAAAAAATAGTAGCGGTGCTCCCAGGACGACATTTTTCAGAAAATTTATTTTTGTAAGAATTAAATTGTTTCGCAAGAGTTAATCTGTTTTATTTTGGAAAATATTTTTTTTTTGAAAGAATTAATTTTTTGTTAGAATTAATATTTTTTGTAAGAATTAAAGGAAAAATAATAAAAGTAAAATATTCATACAAAAAGTATTCGCGGTGCTCCCAGGACGTGCATGGCCGCAGCCTGTTCAGCTCCTCGCTGCCTTTCGACGCGTTCAAGCGACGTCGTAGGAGAAATAACAAGAATAAAATATTCATAAAAAAAATAGTAGCGGTGCTCCCAGGACGACATTTTTCAGAAAATTTATTTTTGTAAGAATTAAATTGTTTCGCAAGAGTTAATCTGTTTTTTTTTGGAAAATATTTTTTTTTTGAAAGAATTAATTTTTTGTAAGAATTAATATTTTGTGTAAGAATTAAAGGAAAAATAACAAAAGTAAAATATTCATACAAAAAGTATTCGCGGTGCTCCCAGGACGTGCATGGCCGCAGCCTGTTCAGCTCCTAGCTGCCTTTCGAAGCGTTCAAGCCACGTCGTAGGAAAAATAACAAAAGTAAAATATTCATACAAAAAGTATTCGCGGTGCTCCCAGGACGTGCATGGCCGCAGCCTGTTCAGCTCCTAGCTGCCTTTCGAAGCGTTCAAGCGACGTCGTAGGAAAAATAACAAAAGTAAAATATTCATAAAAAAAGTAGTAGCGGTGCTCCCAGGACGACATTTTTCAGAAAATTTATTTTTGTAAGAATTAAATTGTTTCGCAAGAGTTAATCTGTTTTTTTTTGGAAAATATTTTTTTTTTGAAAGAATTAATTTTTTGTAAGAATTAATATTTTGTGTAAGAATTAAAGGAAAAATAACAAAAGTAAAATATTCATACAAAAAGTATTCGCGGTGCTCCCAGGACGTGCATGGCCGCAGCCTGTTCAGCTCCTAGCTGCCTTTCGAAGCGTTCAAGCGACGTCGTAGGAAAAATAACAAAAGTAAAATATTCATACAAAAAGTATTCGCGGTGCTCCCAGGACGTGCATGGCCGCAGCCTGTTCAGCTCCTAGCTGCCTTTCGAAGCGTTCAAGCGACGTCGTAGGAAAAATAACAAAAGTAAAATATTCATAAAAAAAGTAGTAGCGGTGCTCCCAGGACGACATTTTTCAGAAAATTTATTTTTGTAAGAATTAAATTGTTTCGCAAGAGTTAATCTATTTTTTTTTGGAAAATATTTTTTTTTTGAAAGAATTAATTTTTTGTAAGAATTAATATTTTGTGTAAGAATTAAAGGAAAAATAACAAAAGTAAAATATTCATACAAAAAGTATTCGCGGTGCTCCCAGGACGTGCATGGCCGCAGCCTGTTCAGCTCCTAGCTGCCTTTCGAAGCGTTCAAGCGACGTCGTAGGAAAAATAACAAAAGTAAAATATTCATACAAAAAGTATTCGCGGTGCTCCCAGGACGTGCATGGCCGCAGCCTGTTCAGCTCCTAGCTGCCTTTCGAAGCGTTCAAGCGACGTCGTAGGAAAAATAACAAAAGTAAAATATTCATAAAAAAAGTAGTAGCGGTGCTCCCAGGACGATATTTTTCAGAAAATTTATTCTTGTAAGAATTAAATTGTTTCGCAAGAGTTAATTTTTTTTTTTTGGAAAATATTTTTTTTTTGAAAGAATTAATTTTTTGTAAGAATTAATATTTTGTGTAAGAATTAAAGGAAAAATAATAAAAGTAAAATATTCATACAAAAAGTATTCGCGGTGCTCCCAGGACGTGCATGGCCGCAGCCTGTTCAGCTCCTCGCTGCCTTTCGAAGCGTTCAAGCGACGTCGTAGGAAAAATAACAAAAGTAAAATATTCATACAAAAAGTATTCGCGGTGCTCCCAGGACGACATTTTTCAGAAAATTTTTTTTTGTAAGAATTAAATTGTTTCGCAAGAATTAATCTGTTTTTTTTTTAGAAAATATTTTTTTTTTGAAAGAATTAATTTTTTGTTAGAATTAATATTTTTTGTAAGAATTAAAGGAAAAATAATAAAAGTAAAATATTCATACAAAAAGTATTCGCGGTGCTCCCAGGACGTGCATGGCCGCAGCCTGTTCAGCTCCTCGCTGCCTTTCGACGCGTTCAAGCGACGTCGTAGGAGAAATAACAAGAATAAAATATTCATAAAAAAAATAGTAGCGGTGCTCCCAGGACGTGCATGGCCGCAGCCTGTTCAGCTCCTAGCTGCCTTTCGAAGCGTTCAAGCGACGTCGTAGGAAATATAACAAAAGTAAAATATTCATACAAAAAGTATTCGCGGTGCTCCCAGGACGTGCATGGCCGCAGCCTGTTCAGCTCCTAGCTGCCTTTCGAAGCGTTCAAGCGACGTCGTAGGAAAAATAACAAAAGTAAAATATTCACAAAAAAAGTAGTAGCGGTGCTCCCAGGACGACATTTTTCAGAAAATTTATTTTTGTAAGAATTAAATTGTTTCGCAAGAGTTAATCTGTTTTTTTTTTAAAATATTTTTTTTTTGAAAGAATTAATTTTTTGTTAGAATTAATATTTTTTGTAAGAATTAAAGGAAAAATAATAAAAGTAAAATATTCATACAAAAAGTATTCGCGGTGCTCCCAGGACGTGCATGGCCGCAGCCTGTTCAGCTCCTAGCTGCCTTTCGAAGCGTTCAAGCGACGTCGTAGGAAAAATAACAAGAATAAAATATTCATAAAAAAAATAGTAGCGGTGCTCCCAGGACGACATTTTTCAGAAAATTTATTTTTGTAAGAATTAAATTGTTTCGCAAGAGTTAATCTGTTTTTTTTTGGAAAATATTTTTTTTTTGAAAGAATTAATTTTTTGTTAGAGTTAATATTTTTTGTAAGAATTAAAGGAAAAATAATAAAAGTAAAATATTCATACAAAAAGTATTCGCGGTGCTCCCAGGACGTGCATGGCCGCAGCCTGTTCAGCTCCTAGCTGCCTTTCGACGCGTTCAAGCGACGTCGTAGGAGAAATAACAAGAATAAAATATTCATACAAAAAGTATTCGCGGTGCTCCCAGGACGTGCATGGCCGCAGCCTGTTCAGCTCCTAGCTGCCTTTCGAAGCGATCCAGCGACGTCGTAGGAAAAATAACAAAAGTAAAATATTCATACAAAAAGTATTCGCGGTGCTCCCAGGACGTGCATGGCCGCAGCCTGTTCAGCTCCTCGCTGCCTTTCGAAGCGTTCAAGCGACGTCGTAGGAAAAATAACAGAAGTAAAATATTCATAAAAAAAGTAGTAGCGGTGCTCCCAGGACGACATTTTTCAGAAAATTTTTTTTTGTAACAATTAAATTGTTTCGCAAGAATTAATCTGTTTTTTTTTTAGAAAATATTTTTTTTTTGAAAGAATTAATTTTTTGTTAGAATTAATATTTTTTGTAAGAATTAAAGGAAAAATAATAAAAGTAAAATATTCATACAAAAAGTATTCGCGGTGCTCCCAGGACGTGCATGGCCGCAGCCTGTTCAGCTCCTCGCTGCCTTTCGACGCGTTCAAGCGACGTCGTAGGAGAAATAACAAGAATAAAATATTCATAAAAAAAATAGTAGCGGTGCTCCCAGGACGACATTTTTCAGAAAATTTATTTTTGTAAGAATTAAATTGTTTCGCAAGAGTTAATCTGTTTTTTTTTGGAAAATATTTTTTTTTTGAAAGAATTAATTTTTTGTTAGAATTAATATTTTTTGTAAGAATTGAAGGAAAAATAATAAAAGTAAAATATTCATACAAAAAGTATTCGCGGTGCTCCCAGGACGTGCATGGCCGCAGCCTGTTCAGCTCCTCGCTGCCTTTCGACGCGTTCAAGCGACGTCGTAGGAGAAATAACAAGAATAAAATATTCATAAAAAAAATAGTAGCGGTGCTCCCAGGACGACATTTTTCAGAAAATTTATTTTTGTAAGAATTAAATTGTTTCGCAAGAGTTAATCTGTTTTTTTTTGGAAAATATTTTTTTTTTGAAAGAATTAATTTTTTGTTAGAATTAATATTTTTTGTAAGAATTAAAGGAAAAATAATAAAAGTAAAATATTCATACAAAAAGTATTCGCGGTGCTCCCAGGACGTGCATGGCCGCAGCCTGTTCAGCTCCTAGCTGCCTTTCGAAGCGTTCAAGCGACGTCGTAGGAAAAATAACAAAAGTAAAATATTCATAATAAAAGTAGTAGCGGTGCTCCCAGGACGTGCATGGCCGCAGCCTGTTCAGCTCCTCGCTGCCTTTCGACGCGTTCAAGCGACGTCGTAGGAGAAATAACAAGAATAAAATATTCATAAAAAAAATAGTAGCGGTGCTCCCAGGACGACATTTTTCAGAAAATTTATTTTTGTAAGAATTAAATTGTTTCGCAAGAGTTAATCTGTTTTTTTTTGGAAAATATTTTTTTTTTGAAAGAATTAATTTTTTGTTAGAATTAATATTTTTTGTAAGAATTAAAGGAAAAATAATAAAAGTAAAATATTCATACAAAAAGTATTCGCGGTGCTCCCAGGACGTGCATGGCCGCAGCCTGTTCAGCTCCTAGCTGCCTTTCGAAGCGTTCAAGCGACGTCGTAGGAAAAATAACAAAAGTAAAATATTCATAAAAAAAGTAGTAGCGGTGTTCCCAGGACGACATTTTTCAGAAAATTTATTTTTGTAAGAATTAAATTGTTTCGCAAGAGTTAATCTGTTTTTTTTTGGAAAATATTTTTTTTTTGAAAGAATTAATTTTTTGTTAGAATTAATATTTTTTGTAAGAATTAAAGGAAAAATAATAAAAGTAAAATATTCATACAAAAAGTATTCGCGGTGCTCCCAGGACGTGCATGGCCGCAGCCTGTTCAGCTCCTCGCTGCCTTTCGACGCGTTCAAGCGACGTCGTAGGAGAAATAACAAGAATAAAATATTCATAAAAAAAATAGTAGCGGTGCTCCCAGGACGACATTTTTCAGAAAATTTATTTTTGTAAGAATTAAATTGTTTCGCAAGAGTTAATCTGTTTTTTTTTGGAAAATATTTTTTTTTTGAAAGAATTAATTTTTTGTTAGAATTAATATTTTTTGTAAGAATTAAAGGAAAAATAATAAAAGTAAAATATTCATACAAAAAGTATTCGCGGTGCTCCCAGGACGTGCATGGCCGCAGCCTGTTCAGCTCCTAGCTGCCTTTCGAAGCGTTCAAGCGACGTCGTAGGAAAAATAACAAAAGTAAAATATTCATAAAAAAAGTAGTAGCGGTGCTCCCAGGACGACATTTTTCAGAAAATTTATTTTTGTAAGAATTAAATTGTTTCGCAAGAGTTAATCTGTTTTTTTTTTGAAAATATTTTTTTTTTGAAAGTATTAATTTTTTTTGTAAGAATTAAAGGAAAAATAATAAAAGTAAAATATTCATACAAAAAGTATTCGCGGTGCTCCCAGGACGTGCATGGCCGCAGCCTGTTCAGCTCCTAGCTGCCTTTCGAAGCGTTCAAGCGACGTCGTAGGAAAAATAACAAAAGTAAAATATTCATACAAAAAGTATTCGCGGTGCTCCCAGGACGTGCATGGCCGCAGCCTGTTCAGCTCCTAGCTGCCTTTCGAAGCGTTCAAGCGACGTCGTAGGAAAAATAACAAAAGTAAAATATTCATAAAAAAAGTAGTAGCGGTGCTCCCAGGACGACATTTTTCAGAAAATTTATTTTTGTAAGAATTAAATTGTTTCGCAAGAGTTAATCTGTTTTTTTTTGGAAAATATTTTTTTTTTGAAAGAATTAATTTTTTGTTAGAATTAATATTTTTTGTAAGAATTAAAGGAAAAATAATAAAAGTAAAATATTCATACAAAAAGTATTCGCGGTGCTCCCAGGACGTGCATGGCCGCAGCCTGTTCAGCTCCTCGCTGCCTTTCGACGCGTTCAAGCGACGTCGTAGGAGAAATAACAAGAATAAAATATTCATAAAAAAAATAGTAGCGGTGCTCCCAGGACGACATTTTTCAGAAAATTTATTTTTGTAAGAATTAAATTGTTTCGCAAGAGTTAATCTGTTTTTTTTGGAAAATATTTTTTTTTTGAAAGAATTAATTTTTTGTTAGAATTAATATTTTTTGTAAGAATTAAAGGAAAAATAATAAAAGTAAAATATTCATACAAAAAGTATTCGCGGTGCTCCCAGGACGTGCATGGCCGCAGCCTGTTCAGCTCCTAGCTGCCTTTCGAAGCGTTCAAGCGACGTCGTAGGAAAAATAACAAAAGTAAAATATTCATAATAAAAGTAGTAGCGGTGCTCCCAGGACGTGCATGGCCGCAGCCTGTTCAGCTCCTAGCTGCCTTTCGAAGCGTTCAAGCGACGTCGTAGGAAAAATAACAAAAGTAAAATATTCATAATAAAAGTAGTAGCGGTGCTCCCAGGACGTGCATGGCCGCAGCCTGTTCAGCTCCTAGCTGCCTTTCGAAGCGTTCAAGCGACGTCGTAGGAAAAATAACAAAAGTAAAATATTCATAAAAAAAGTAGTAGCGGTGCTCCCAGGACGACATTTTTCAGAAAATTTATTTTTGTAAGAATTAAATTGTTTCGCAAGAGTTAATCTATTTTTTTTTGGAAAATATTTTTTTTTTGAAAGAATTAATTTTTTGTAAGAATTAATATTTTGTGTAAGAATTAAAGGAAAAATAACAAAAGTAAAATATTCATACAAAAAGTATTCGCGGTGCTCCCAGGACGTGCATGGCCGCAGCCTGTTCAGCTCCTAGCTGCCTTTCGAAGCGTTCGAGCGACGTCGTAGGAAAAATAACAAAAGTAAAATATTCATAAAAAAAGTAGTAGCGGTGCTCCCAGGACGACATTTTTCAGAAAATTTATTTTTGTAAGAATTAAATTGTTTCGCAAGAGTTAATCTATTTTTTTTTGGAAAATATTTTTTTTTTGAAAGAATTAATTTTTTGTTAGAATTAATATTTTTTGTAAGAATTAAAGGAAAAATAATAAAAGTAAAATATTCATACAAAAAGTATTCGCGGTGCTCCCAGGACGTGCATGGCCGCAGCCTGTTCAGCTCCTCGCTGCCTTTCGACGCGTTCAAGCGACGTCGTAGGAGAAATAACAAGAATAAAATATTCATAAAAAAAATAGTAGCGGTGCTCCCAGGACGACATTTTTCAGAAAATTTATTTTTGTAAGAATTAAATTGTTTCGCAAGAGTTAATCTGTTTTTTTTTGGAAAATATTTTTTTTTTGAAAGAATTAATTTTTTGTTAGAATTAATATTTTTTGTAAGAATTAAAGGAAAAATAATAAAAGTAAAATATTCATACAAAAAGTATTCGCAGTGCTCCCAGGACGTGCATGGCCGCAGCCTGTTCATCTCCTAGCTGCCTTTCGAAGCGTTCAAGCGACGTCGTAGGAAAAATAACAAAAGTAAAATATTCATAATAAAAGTAGTAGCGGTGCTCCCAGGACGTGCATGGCCACAGCCTGTTCAGCTCCTAGCTGCCTTTCGAAGCGTTCAAGCGACGTCGTAGGAAAAATAACAAAAGTAAAATATTCATAAAAAAAGTAGTAGCGGTGCTCCCAGGACGACATTTTTCAGAAAATTTATTTTTGTAAGAATTAAATTGTTTCGCAAGAGTTAATCTATTTTTTTTTGGAAAATATTTTTTTTTTGAAAGAATTAATTTTTTGTAAGAATTAATATTTTGTGTAAGAATTAAAGGAAAAATAACAAAAGTAAAATATTCATACAAAAAGTATTCGCGGTGCTCCCAGGACGTGCATGGCCGCAGCCTGTTCAGCTCCTAGCTGCCTTTCGAAGCGTTCGAGCGACGTCGTAGGAAAAATAACAAAAGTAAAATATTCATAAAAAAAGTAGTAGCGGTGCTCCCAGGACGACATTTTTCAGAAAATTTATTTTTGTAAGAATTAAATTGTTTCGCAAGAGTTAATCTGTTTTTTTTTGGAAAATATTTTTTTTTTGAAAGAATCAATTTTTTGTAAGAATTAATATTTTGTGTAAGAATTAAAGGAATAATAATAAAAGTAAAATATTCATACAAAAAGTATTCGCGGTGCTCCCAGGACGTGCATGGCCGCAGCCTGTTCAGCTCCTCGCTGCCTTTCGACGCGTTCAAGCGACGTCGTAGGAGAAATAACAAGAATAAAATATTCATAAAAAAAATAGTAGCGGTGCTCCCAGGACGACATTTCTCAGAAAATTTATTTTTGTAAGAATTAAATTGTTTCGCAAGAGTTAATCTGTTTTTTTTTGGAAAAATTTTTTTTTTGAAAGAATTAATTTTTTGTTAGAATTAATATTTTTTGTAAGAATTAAAGGAAAAATAATAAAAGTAAAATATTCATACAAAAAGTATTCGCGGTGCTCCCAGGACGTGCATGGCCGCAGCCTGTTCAGCTCCTAGCTGCCTTTCGAAGCGTTCAAGCGACGTCGTAGGAAAAATAACAAAAGTAAAATATTCATACAAAAAGTATTCGCGGTGCTCCCAGGACGTGCATGGCCGCAGCCTGTTCAGCTCCTAGCTGCCTTTCGAAGCGTTCAAGCGACGTCGTAGGAAAAATAACAAAAGTAAAATATTCATAAAAAAAGTAGTAGCGGTGCTCCCAGGACGACATTTTTCAGAAAATTTATTTTTGTAAGAATTACATTGTTTCGCAAGAGTTAATCTATTTTTTTTTGGAAAATATTTTTTTTTTGAAAGAATTAATTTTTTGTAAGAATTAATATTTTGTGTAAGAATTAAAGGAAAAATAACAAAAGGAAAATATTCATACAAAAAGTATTCGCGGTGCTCCCAGGACGTGCATGGCCGCAGCCTGTTCAGCTCCTAGCTGCCTTTCGAAGCGTTCAAGCGACGTCGTAGGAAAAATAACAAAAGTAAAATATTCATAAAAAAAGTAGTAGCGGTGCCCCCAGGACGACATTTTTCAGAAAATTTATTTTTGTAAGAATTAAATTGTTTCGCAAGAGTTAATTTTTTTTTTTTTGGAAAATTTTTTTTTTTTGAAAGAATTAATTTTTTGTAAGAATTAATATTTTGTGTAAGAATTAAAGGAAAAATAATAAAAGTAAAATATTCATACAAAAAGTATTCGCGGTGCTCCCAGGACGTGCATGGCCGCAGCCTGTTCAGCTCCTCGCTGCCTTTCGACGCGCTCAAGCGACGTCGTAGGAGAAATAACCAGAATAAAATATTCATAAAAAAAATAGTAGCGGTGCTCCCAGGACGACATTTTTCAGAAAATTTATTTTTGTAAGAATTAAATTGTTTCGCAAGAGTTAATCTGTTTTTTTTTGGAAAATATTTTTTTTTTGAAAGAATTAATTTTTTGTTAGAATTAATATTTTTTGTAAGAATTAAAGGAAAAATAATAAAAGTAAAATATTCATACAAAAAGTATTCGCGGTGCTCCCAGGACGTGCATGGCCGCAGCCTGTTCAGCTCCTCGCTGCCTTTCGACGCGTTCAAGCGACGTCGTAGGAGAAATAACAAGAATAAAATATTCATAAAAAAAATAGTAGCGGTGCTCCCAGGACGACATTTTTCAGAAAATTTATTTTTGTAAGAATTAAATTGTTTCGCAAGAGTTAATCTGTTTTTTTTTGGAAAATATTTTTTTTTGAAAGAATTAATTTTTTGTTAGAATTAATATTTTTTGTAAGAATTAAAGGAAAAATAATAAAAGTAAAATATTCATACAAAAAGTATTCGCGGTGCTCCCAGGACGTGCATGGCCGCAGCCTGTTCAGCTCCTAGCTGCCTTTCGAAGCGTTCAAGCGACGTCGTAGGAAAAATAACAAAAGTAAAATATTCATACAAAAAGTATTCGCGGTGCTCCCAGGACGTGCATGGCCGCAGCCTGTTCAGCTCCTAGCTGCCTTTCGAAGCGTTCAAGCGACGTCGTAGGAAAAATAACAAAAGTGAAATATTCATAATAAAAGTAGTAGCGGTGCTCCCAGGACGACATTTTTCAGAAAATTTATTTTTGTAAGAATTAAATTGTTTCGCAAGAGTTAATCTGTTTTTTTTTTGAAAATATTTTTTTTTTGAAAGTATTAATTTTTTTTGTAAGAATTAAAGGAAAAATAATAAAAGTAAAATATTCATACAAAAAGTATTCGCGGTGCTCCCAGGACGTGCATGGCCGCAGCCTGTTCAGCTCCTAGCTGCCTTTCGAAGCGTTCAAGCGACGTCGTAGGAAAAATAACAAAAGTAAAATATTCATAAAAAAAGTAGTAGCGGTGCTCCCAGGACGACATTTTTCAGAAAATTTATTTTTGTAAGAATTAAATTGTTTCGCAAGAGTTAATCTGCTTTTTTTGGAAAATATTTTTTTTTTGAAAGAATTAATTTTTTGTTAGAATTAATATTTTTTGTAAGAATTAAAGGAAAAATAATAAAAGTAAAATATTCATACAAAAAGTATTCGCGGTGCTCCCAGGACGACATTTTTCAGAAAATTTATTTTTGTAAGAATTAAATTGTTTCGCAAGAGTTAATCTGTTTTTTTTTTGAAAATATTTTTTTTTTGAAAGTATTAATTTTTTTTGTAAGAATTAAAGGAAAAATAATAAAAGTAAAATATTCATACAAAAAGTATTCGCGGTGCTCCCAGGACGTGCATGGCCGCAGCCTGTTCAGCTCCTAGCTGCCTTTCGAAGCGTTCAAGCGACGTCGTAGGAAAAATAACAAAAGTAAAATATTCATAAAAAAAGTAGTAGCGGTGCTCCCAGGACGACATTTTTCAGAAAATTTATTTTTGTAAGAATTAAATTGTTTCGCAAGAGTTAATCTGCTTTTTTTGGAAAATATTTTTTTTTTGAAAGAATTAATTTTTTGTTAGAATTAATATTTTTTGTAAGAATTAAAGGAAAAATAATAAAAGTAAAATATTCATACAAAAAGTATTCGCGGTGCTCCCAGGACGTGCATGGCCGCAGCCTGTTCAGCTCCTAGCTGCCTTTCGAAGCGTTCAAGCGACGTCGTAGGAAAAATAACAAAAGTAAAATATTCATAATAAAAGTAGTAGCGGTGCTCCCAGGACGACATTTTTCAGAAAATTTTTTTTTGTAAGAATTAAATTGTTTCGCAAGAATTAATCTGTTTTTTTTTTAGAAAATATTTTTTTTTTGAAAGAATTAATTTTTTGTTAGAATTAATATTTTTTGTAAGAATTAAAGGAAAAATAATAAAAGTAAAATATTCATACAAAAAGTATTCGCGGTGCTCCCAGGACGTGCATGGCCGCAGCCTGTTCAGCTCCTAGCTGCCTTTCGAAGCGTTCAAGCGACGTCGTAGGAAAAATAACAAAAGTAAAATATTCATACAAAAAGTATTCGCGGTGCTCCCAGGACGTGCATGGCCGCAGCCTGTTCAGCTCCTCGCTGCCTTTCGACGCGTTCAAGCGACGTCGTAGGAGAAATAACAAGAATAAAATATTCATAAAAAAAATAGTAGCGGTGCTCCCAGGACGACATTTTTCAGAAAATTTATTTTTGTAAGAATTAAATTGTTTCGCAAGAGTTAATCTGTTTTTTTTGGAAAATATTTTTTTTTTGAAAGAATTAATTTTTTGTTAGAATTAATATTTTTTGTAAGAATTAAAGGAAAAATAATAAAAGTAAAATATTCATACAAAAAGTATTCGCGGTGCTCCCAGGACGTGCATGGCCGCAGCCTGTTCAGCTCCTAGCTGCCTTTCGAAGCGTTCAAGCGACGTCGTAGGAAAAATAACAAAAGTAAAATATTCATAATAAAAGTAGTAGCGGTGCTCCCAGGACGTGCATGGCCGCAGCCTGTTCAGCTCCTAGCTGCCTTTCGAAGCGTTCAAGCGACGTCGTAGGAAAAATAACAAAAGTAAAATATTCATAATAAAAGTAGTAGCGGTGCTCCCAGGACGTGCATGGCCGCAGCCTGTTCAGCTCCTAGCTGCCTTTCGAAGCGTTCAAGCGACGTCGTAGGAAAAATAACAAAAGTAAAATATTCATAAAAAAAGTAGTAGCGGTGCTCCCAGGACGACATTTTTCAGAAAATTTATTTTTGTAAGAATTAAATTGTTTCGCAAGAGTTAATCTATTTTTTTTTGGAAAATATTTTTTTTTTGAAAGAATTAATTTTTTGTAAGAATTAATATTTTGTGTAAGAATTAAAGGAAAAATAACAAAAGTAAAATATTCATACAAAAAGTATTCGCGGTGCTCCCAGGACGTGCATGGCCGCAGCCTGTTCAGCTCCTAGCTGCCTTTCGAAGCGTTCGAGCGACGTCGTAGGAAAAATAACAAAAGTAAAATATTCATAAAAAAAGTAGTAGCGGTGCTCCCAGGACGACATTTTTCAGAAAATTTATTTTTGTAAGAATTAAATTGTTTCGCAAGAGTTAATCTATTTTTTTTTGGAAAATATTTTTTTTTTGAAAGAATTAATTTTTTGTTAGAATTAATATTTTTTGTAAGAATTAAAGGAAAAATAATAAAAGTAAAATATTCATACAAAAAGTATTCGCGGTGCTCCCAGGACGTGCATGGCCGCAGCCTGTTCAGCTCCTCGCTGCCTTTCGACGCGTTCAAGCGACGTCGTAGGAGAAATAACAAGAATAAAATATTCATAAAAAAAATAGTAGCGGTGCTCCCAGGACGACATTTTTCAGAAAATTTATTTTTGTAAGAATTAAATTGTTTCGCAAGAGTTAATCTGTTTTTTTTTGGAAAATATTTTTTTTTTGAAAGAATTAATTTTTTGTTAGAATTAATATTTTTTGTAAGAATTAAAGGAAAAATAATAAAAGTAAAATATTCATACAAAAAGTATTCGCAGTGCTCCCAGGACGTGCATGGCCGCAGCCTGTTCATCTCCTAGCTGCCTTTCGAAGCGTTCAAGCGACGTCGTAGGAAAAATAACAAAAGTAAAATATTCATAATAAAAGTAGTAGCGGTGCTCCCAGGACGTGCATGGCCACAGCCTGTTCAGCTCCTAGCTGCCTTTCGAAGCGTTCAAGCGACGTCGTAGGAAAAATAACAAAAGTAAAATATTCATAAAAAAAGTAGTAGCGGTGCTCCCAGGACGACATTTTTCAGAAAATTTATTTTTGTAAGAATTAAATTGTTTCGCAAGAGTTAATCTATTTTTTTTTGGAAAATATTTTTTTTTTGAAAGAATTAATTTTTTGTAAGAATTAATATTTTGTGTAAGAATTAAAGGAAAAATAACAAAAGTAAAATATTCATACAAAAAGTATTCGCGGTGCTCCCAGGACGTGCATGGCCGCAGCCTGTTCAGCTCCTAGCTGCCTTTCGAAGCGTTCGAGCGACGTCGTAGGAAAAATAACAAAAGTAAAATATTCATAAAAAAAGTAGTAGCGGTGCTCCCAGGACGACATTTTTCAGAAAATTTATTTTTGTAAGAATTAAATTGTTTCGCAAGAGTTAATCTGTTTTTTTTTGGAAAATATTTTTTTTTTGAAAGAATCAATTTTTTGTAAGAATTAATATTTTGTGTAAGAATTAAAGGAATAATAATAAAAGTAAAATATTCATACAAAAAGTATTCGCGGTGCTCCCAGGACGTGCATGGCCGCAGCCTGTTCAGCTCCTCGCTGCCTTTCGACGCGTTCAAGCGACGTCGTAGGAGAAATAACAAGAATAAAATATTCATAAAAAAAATAGTAGCGGTGCTCCCAGGACGACATTTCTCAGAAAATTTATTTTTGTAAGAATTAAATTGTTTCGCAAGAGTTAATCTGTTTTTTTTTGGAAAAATTTTTTTTTTGAAAGAATTAATTTTTTGTTAGAATTAATATTTTTTGTAAGAATTAAAGGAAAAATAATAAAAGTAAAATATTCATACAAAAAGTATTCGCGGTGCTCCCAGGACGTGCATGGCCGCAGCCTGTTCAGCTCCTAGCTGCCTTTCGAAGCGTTCAAGCGACGTCGTAGGAAAAATAACAAAAGTAAAATATTCATACAAAAAGTATTCGCGGTGCTCCCAGGACGTGCATGGCCGCAGCCTGTTCAGCTCCTAGCTGCCTTTCGAAGCGTTCAAGCGACGTCGTAGGAAAAATAACAAAAGTAAAATATTCATAAAAAAAGTAGTAGCGGTGCTCCCAGGACGACATTTTTCAGAAAATTTATTTTTGTAAGAATTACATTGTTTCGCAAGAGTTAATCTGTTTTTTTTTTGAAAATATTTTTTTTTTGAAAGAATTAATTTTTTGTTAGAATTAATATTTTGTGTAAGAATTAAAGGAAAAATAATAAAAGTAAAATATTCATACAAAAAGTATTCGCGGTGCTCCCAGGACGTGCATGGCCGCAGCCTGTTCAGCTCCTCGCTGCCTTTCGAAGCGTTCAAGCGACGTCGTAGGAAAAATAACAAAAGTAAAATATTCATAAAAAAAATAGTAGCGGTGCTCCCAGGACGACATTTTTCAGAAAATTTATTTTTGTAAGAATTAAATTGTTTCGCAAGAGTTAATCTGTTTTTTTTTGGAAAATATTTTTTTTTTGAAAGAATTAATTTTTTGTTAGAATTAATATTATTTGTAAGAATTAAAGGAAAAATAATAAAAGTGAAATATTCATACAAAAAGTATTCGCGGTGCTCCCAGGACGTGCATGGCCGCAGCCTGTTCAGCTCCTCGCTGCCTTTCGACGCGTTCAAGCGACGTCGTAGGAGAAATAACAAGAATAAAATTTTCATAAAAAAAATAGTAGCGGTGCTCCCAGGACGACATTTTTCAGAAAATTTATTTTTGTAAGAATTAAATTGTTTCGCAAGAGTTAATCTGTTTTTTTTTTGAAAATATTTTTTTTTTGAAAGAATTAATTTTTTGTTAGAATTAATATTTTGTGTAAGAATTAAAGGAAAAATAATAAAAGTAAAATATTCATACAAAAAGTATTCGCGGTGCTCCCAGGACGTGCATGGCCGCAGCCTGTTCAGCTCCTCGCTGCCTTTCGAAGCGTTCAAGCGACGTCGTATGAAAAATAACAAAAGTAAAATATTCATAAAAAAAGTAGTAGCGGTGCTCCCAGGACGACATTTTTCAGAAAATTTTTTTTTGTAAGAATTAAATTGTTTCGCAAGAATTAATCTGTTTTTTTTTTAGAAAATATTTTTTTTTTGAAAGAATTAATTTTTTGTTAGAATTAATATTTTTTGTAAGAATTAAAGGAAAAATAATAAAAGTAAAATATTCATACAAAAAGTATTCGCGGTGCTCCCAGGACGTGCATGGCCGCAGCCTGTTCAGCTCCTCGCTGCCTTTCGACGCGTTCAAGCGACGTCGTAGGAGAAATAACAAGAATAAAATATTCATAAAAAAAATAGTAGCGGTGCTCCCAGGACGACATTTTTCAGAAAATTTATTTTTGTAAGAATTAAATTGTTTCGCAAGAGTTAATCTGTTTTTTTTTTGAAAATATTTTTTTTTTGAAAGAATTAATTTTTTGTTAGAATTAATATTTTTTGTAAGAATTAAAGGAAAAATAATAAAAGTAAAATATTCATACAAAAAGTATTCGCGGTGCTCCCAGGACGTGCATGGCCGCAGCCTGTTCAGCTCCTCGCTGCCTTTCGACGCGTTCAAGCGACGTCGTAGGAGAAATAACAAGAATAAAATATTCATAAAAAAAATAGTAGCGGTGCTCCCAGGACGACATTTTTCAGAAAATTTATTTTTGTAAGAATTAAATTGTTTCGCAAGAGTTAATCTGTTTTTTTTTTGGAAAATATTTTTTTTTTTAAAGAATTAATTTTTTGTTAGAATTAATATTTTTTGTAAGAATTAAAGGAAAAATAATAAAAGTAAAATATTCATACAAAAAGTATTCGCGGTGCTCCCAGGACGTGCATGGCCGCAGCCTGTTCAGCTCCTAGCTGCCTTTCGAAGCGTTCAAGCGACGTCGTAGGAAAAATAACAAAAGTAAAATATTCATACAAAAAGTATTCGCGGTGCTCCCAGGACGACATTTTTCAGAAAATTTTTTTTTGTCAGAATTAAATTGTTTCGCAAGAGTTAATCTGTTTTTTTTTTTAAAGAATTAATTTTTTGTAAGAATTAATATTTTTTGTAAGAATTAAAGGAAAAATAATAAAAGTAAAATATTCATACAAAAAGTATTCGCGGTGCTCCCAGGACGTGCATGGCCGCAGCCTGTTCAGCTCCTAGCTGCCTTTCGAAGCGTTCAAGCGACGTCGTAGGAAAAATAACAAAAGTAAAATATTCATACAAAAAGTATTCGCGGTGCTCCCAGGACGTGCATGGCCGCAGCCTGTTCAGCTCCTAGCTGCCTTTCGAAGCGTTCAAGCGACGTCGTAGGAAAAATAACAAAAGTAAAATATTCATAAAAAAAGTAGTAGCGGTGCTCACAGGACGACATTTTTCAGAAAATTTATTTTTGTAAGAATTAAATTGTTTCGCAAGAGTTAATTTTTTTTTTTTGGAAAATATTTTTTTTTTTGAAAGAATTAATTTTTTGTAAGAATTAATATTTTGTGTAAGAATTAAAGGAAAAATAATAAAAGTAAAATATTCATACAAAAAGTATTCGCGGTGCTCCCAGGACGTGCATGGCCGCAGCCTGTTCAGCTCCTCGCTGCCTTTCGAAGCGTTCAAGCGACGTCGTAGGAAAAATAACAAAAGTAAAATATTCATAAAAAAAGTAGTAGCGGTGCTCCCAGGACGACATTTTTCAGAAAATTTTTTTTTGTAAGAATTAAATTGTTTCGCAAGAATTAATCTGTTTTTTTTTTAGAAAATATTTTTTTTTTGAAAGAATTAATTTTTTGTTAGAATTAATATTTTTTGTAAGAATTAAAGGAAAAATAATAAAAGTAAAATATTCATACAAAAAGTATTCGCGGTGCTCCCAGGACGTGCATGGCCGCAGCCTGTTCAGCTCCTCGCTGCCTTTCGACGCGTTCAAGCGACGTCGTAGGAGAAATAACAAGAATAAAATATTCATAAAAAAAATAGTAGCGGTGCTCCCAGGACGACATTTTTCAGAAAATTTATTTTTGTAAGAATTAAATTGTTTCGCAAGAGTTAATCTGTTTTTTTTTGGAAAATATTTTTTTTTTGAAAGAATTAATTTTTTGTTAGAATTAATATTTTTTGTAAGAATTAAAGGAAAAATAATAAAAGTAAAATATTCATACAAAAAGTATTCGCGGTGCTCCCAGGACGTGCATGGCCGCAGCCTGTTCAGCTCCTCGCTGCCTTTCGAAGCGTTCAAGCGACGTCGTAGGAAAAATAACAAAAGTAAAATATTCATAAAAAAAGTAGTAGCGGTGCTCCCAGGACGACATTTTTCAGAAAATTTATTTTTGTAAGAATTAAATTGTTTCGCAAGAGTTAATCTGTTTTTTTTTTTGAAAGAATTAATTTTTTGTAAGAATTAATATTTTTTGTAAGAATTAATGGAAAAATAATAAAAGTAAAATATTCATACAAAAAGTATTCGCGGTGCTCCCAGGACGTGCATGGCCGCAGCCTGTTCAGCTCCTAGCTGCCTTTCGAAGCGTTCAAGCGACGTCGTAGGAAAAATAACAAAAGTAAAATATTCATACAAAAAGTATTCGCGGTGCTCCCAGGACGTGCATGGCCGCAGCCTGTTCAGCTCCTCGCTGCCTTTCGACGCGTTCAAGCGACGTCGTAGGAGAAATAACAAGAATAAAATATTCATAAAAAAAATAGTAGCGGTGCTCCCAGGACGACATTTTTCAGAAAATTTATTTTTGTAAGAATTAAATTGTTTCGCAAGAGTTAATCTGTTTTTTTTTGGAAAATATTTTTTTTTTGAAAGAATTAATTTTTTGTTAGAATTAATATTTTTTGTAAGAATTAAAGGAAAAATAATAAAAGTAAAATATTCATACAAAAAGTATTCGCGGTGCTCCCAGGACGTGCATGGCCGCAGCCTGTTCAGCTCCTAGCTGCCTTTCGAAGCGTTCAAGCGACGTCGTAGGAAAAATAACAAAAGTAAAATATTCATAATAAAAGTAGTAGCGGTGCTCCCAGGACGACATTTTTCAGAAAATTTATTTTTGTAAGAATTAAATTGTTTCGCAAGAGTTAATCTGTTTTTTTTTTGAAAGAATTAATTTTTTGTAAGAATTAATATTTTTTGTAAGAATTAAAGGAAAAATAATAAAAGTAAAATATTCATACAAAAAGTATTCGCGGTGCTCCCAGGACGTGCATGGCCGCAGCCTGTTCAGCTCCTAGCTGCCTTTCGAAGCGTTCAAGCGACGTCGTAGGAAAAATAACAAAAGTAAAATATTCATAATAAAAGTAGTAGCGGTGCTCCCAGGACGACATTTTTCAGAAAATTTATTTTTGTAAGAATTAAATTGTTTCGCAAGAGTTAATCTGTTTTTTTTTTTGAAAGAATTAATTTTTTGTAAGAATTAATATTTTTTGTAAGAATTAAAGGAAAAATAATAAAAGTAAAATATTCATACAAAAAGTATTCGCGGTGCTCCCAGGACGTGCATGGCCGCAGCCTGTTCAGCTCCTAGCTGCCTTTCGAAGCGTTCAAGCGACGTCGTAGGAAAAATAACAAAAGTAAAATATTCATACAAAAAGTATTCGCGGTGCTCCCAGGACGTGCATGGCCGCAGCCTGTTCAGCTCCTAGCTGCCTTTCGAAGCGTTCAAGCGACGTCGTAGGAAAAATAACAAAAGTAAAATATTCATAATAAAAGTAGTAGCGGTGCTCCCAGGACGACATTTTTCAGAAAATTTATTTTTGTAAGAATTAAATTGTTTCGCAAGAGTTAATCTGTTTTTTTTTTGAAAGAATTAATTTTTTGTAAGAATTAATATTTTTTGTAAGAATTAAAGGAAAAATAATAAAAGTAAAATATTCATACAAAAAGTATTCGCGGTGCTCCCAGGACGTGCATGGCCGCAGCCTGTTCAGCTCCTAGCTGCCTTTCGAAGCGTTCAAGCGACGTCGTAGGAAAAATAACAAAAGTAAAATATTCATACAAAAAGTATTCGCGGTGCTCCCAGGACGTGCATGGCCGCAGCCTGTTCAGCTCCTAGCTGCCTTTCGAAGCGTTCAAGCGACGTCGTAGGAAAAATAACAAAAGTAAAATATTCATAAAAAAAATAGTAGCGGTGCTCCCAGGACGACATTTTTCAGAAAATTTATTTTTGTAAGAATTAAATTGTTTCGCAAGAGTTAATCTGTTTTTTTTTGGAAAATATTTTTTTTTTGAAAGAATTAATTTTTTGTTAGAATTAATATTTTTTGTAAGAATTAAAGGAAAAATAATAAAAGTAAAATATTCATACAAAAAGTATTCGCGGTGCTCCCAGGACGTGCATGGCCGCAGCCTGTTCAGCTCCTAGCTGCCTTTCGAAGCGTTCAAGCGACGTCGTAGGAAAAATAACAAAAGTAAAATATTCATAATAAAAGTAGTAGCGGTGCTCCCAGGACGACATTTTTCAGAAAATTTATTTTTGTAAGAATTAAATTGTTTCGCAAGAGTTAATCTGTTTTTTTTTTGAAAGAATTAATTTTTTGTAAGAATTAATATTTTTTGTAAGAATTAAAGGAAAAATAATAAAAGTAAAATATTCATACAAAAAGTATTCGCGGTGCTCCCAGGACGTGCATGGCCGCAGCCTGTTCAGCTCCTAGCTGCCTTTCGAAGCGTTCAAGCGACGTCGTAGGAAAAATAACAAAAGTAAAATATTCATAATAAAAGTAGTAGCGGTGCTCCCAGGACGACATTTTTCAGAAAATTTATTTTTGTAAGAATTAAATTGTTTCGCAAGAGTTAATCTGTTTTTTTTTTTGAAAGAATTAATTTTTTGTAAGAATTAATATTTTTTGTAAGAATTAAAGGAAAAATAATAAAAGTAAAATATTCATACAAAAAGTATTCGCGGTGCTCCCAGGACGTGCATGGCCGCAGCCTGTTCAGCTCCTAGCTGCCTTTCGAAGCGTTCAAGCGACGTCGTAGGAAAAATAACAAAAGTAAAATATTCATACAAAAAGTATTCGCGGTGCTCCCAGGACGTGCATGGCCGCAGCCTGTTCAGCTCCTAGCTGCCTTTCGAAGCGTTCAAGCGACGTCGTAGGAAAAATAACAAAAGTAAAATATTCATAATAAAAGTAGTAGCGGTGCTCCCAGGACGACATTTTTCAGAAAATTTATTTTTGTAAGAATTAAATTGTTTCGCAAGAGTTAATCTGTTTTTTTTTTGAAAGAATTAATTTTTTGTAAGAATTAATATTTTTTGTAAGAATTAAAGGAAAAATAATAAAAGTAAAATATTCATACAAAAAGTATTCGCGGTGCTCCCAGGACGTGCATGGCCGCAGCCTGTTCAGCTCCTAGCTGCCTTTCGAAGCGTTCAAGCGACGTCGTAGGAAAAATAACAAAAGTAAAATATTCATACAAAAAGTATTCGCGGTGCTCCCAGGACGTGCATGGCCGCAGCCTGTTCAGCTCCTAGCTGCCTTTCGAAGCGTTCAAGCGACGTCGTAGGAAAAATAACAAAAGTAAAATATTCATAAAAAAAATAGTAGCGGTGCTCCCAGGACGACATTTTTCAGAAAATTTATTTTTGTAAGAATTAAATTGTTTCGCAAGAGTTAATCTGTTTTTTTTTGGAAAATATTTTTTTTTTGAAAGAATTAATTTTTTGTTAGAATTAATATTTTTTGTAAGAATTAAAGGAAAAATAATAAAAGTAAAATATTCATACAAAAAGTATTCGCGGTGCTCCCAGGACGTGCATGGCCGCAGCCTGTTCAGCTCCTAGCTGCCTTTCGAAGCGTTCAAGCGACGTCGTAGGAAAAATAACAAAAGTAAAATATTCATAATAAAAGTAGTAGCGGTGCTCCCAGGACGACATTTTTCAGAAAATTTATTTTTGTAAGAATTAAATTGTTTCGCAAGAGTTAATCTGTTTTTTTTTTGAAAGAATTAATTTTTTGTAAGAATTAATATTTTTTGTAAGAATTAAAGGAAAAATAATAAAAGTAAAATATTCATACAAAAAGTATTCGCGGTGCTCCCAGGACGTGCATGGCCGCAGCCTGTTCAGCTCCTAGCTGCCTTTCGAAGCGTTCAAGCGACGTCGTAGGAAAAATAACAAAAGTAAAATATTCATAATAAAAGTAGTAGCGGTGCTCCCAGGACGACATTTTTCAGAAAATTTATTTTTGTAAGAATTAAATTGTTTCGCAAGAGTTAATCTGTTTTTTTTTTTAAAGAATTAATTTTTTGTAAGAATTAATATTTTTTGTAAGAATTAAAGGAAAAATAATAAAAGTAAAATATTCATACAAAAAGTATTCGCGGTGCTCCCAGGACGTGCATGGCCGCAGCCTGTTCAGCTCCTAGCTGCCTTTCGAAGCGTTCAAGCGACGTCGTAGGAAAAATAACAAAAGTAAAATATTCATACAAAAAGTATTCGCGGTGCTCCCAGGACGTGCATGGCCGCAGCCTGTTCAGCTCCTAGCTGCCTTTCGAAGCGTTCAAGCGACGTCGTAGGAAAAATAACAAAAGTAAAATATTCATAAAAAAAATAGTAGCGGTGCTCCCAGGACGACATTTTTCAGAAAATTTATTTTTGTAAGAATTAAATTGTTTCGCAAGAGTTAATCTGTTTTTTTTTGGAAAATATTTTTTTTTTGAAAGAATTAATTTTTTGTTAGAATTAATATTTTTTGTAAGAATTAAAGGAAAAATAATAAAAGTAAAATATTCATACAAAAAGTATTCGCGGTGCTCCCAGGACGTGCATGGCCGCAGCCTGTTCAGCTCCTAGCTGCCTTTCGAAGCGTTCAAGCGACGTCGTAGGAAAAATAACAAAAGTAAAATATTCATAATAAAAGTAGTAGCGGTGCTCCCAGGACGACATTTTTCAGAAAATTTATTTTTGTAAGAATTAAATTGTTTCGCAAGAGTTAATCTGTTTTTTTTTTGAAAGAATTAATTTTTTGTAAGAATTAATATTTTTTGTAAGAATTAAAGGAAAAATAATAAAAGTAAAATATTCATACAAAAAGTATTCGCGGTGCTCCCAGGACGTGCATGGCCGCAGCCTGTTCAGCTCCTAGCTGCCTTTCGAAGCGTTCAAGCGACGTCGTAGGAAAAATAACAAAAGTAAAATATTCATAATAAAAGTAGTAGCGGTGCTCCCAGGACGACATTTTTCAGAAAATTTATTTTTGTAAGAATTAAATTGTTTCGCAAGAGTTAATCTGTTTTTTTTTTTAAAGAATTAATTTTTTGTAAGAATTAATATTTTTTGTAAGAATTAAAGGAAAAATAATAAAAGTAAAATATTCATACAAAAAGTATTCGCGGTGCTCCCAGGACGTGCATGGCCGCAGCCTGTTCAGCTCCTAGCTGCCTTTCGAAGCGTTCAAGCGACGTCGTAGGAAAAATAACAAAAGTAAAATATTCATACAAAAAGTATTCGCGGTGCTCCCAGGACGTGCATGGCCGCAGCCTGTTCAGCTCCTAGCTGCCTTTCGAAGCGTTCAAGCGACGTCGTAGGAAAAATAACAAAAGTAAAATATTCATAAAAAAAGTAGTAGCGGTGCTCCCAGGACGACATTTTTCAGAAAATTTATTTTTGTAAGAATTAAATTGTTTCGCAAGAGTTAATCTGTTTTTTTTTGGAAAATATTTTTTTTTTGAAAGAATTAATTTTTTGTAAGAATTAATATTATGTGTAAGAATTAAAGGAAAAATAATAAAAGTAAAATATTCATACAAAAAGTATTCGCGGTGCTCCCAGGACGTGCATGGCCGCAGCCTGTTCAGCTCCTAGCTGCCTTTCGAAGCGTTCAAGCGAAGTCGTAGGAAAAATAACAAAAGTAAAATATTCATAAAAAAAGTAGTAGCGGTGCTCCCAGGACGTGCATGGCCGCAGCCTGTTCAGCTCCTAGCTGCCTTTCGAAGCGTTCAAGCGAAGTCGTAGGAAAAATAACAAAAGTAAAATATTCCTACAAAAAGTATTCGCGGTGCTCCCAGGACGTGCATGGCCGCAGCCTGTTCAGCTCCTAGCTGCCTTTCGAAGCGATCAAGCGACGTCGTAGGAAAAATAACAAGAATAAAATATTCATAAAAAAATAGTAGCGGTGCTCCCAGGACGACATTTTTCAGAAAATTTATTTTTGTAAGAATTAAATTGTTTCGCAAGAGTTAATCTGTTTTTTTTTGGAAAATATTTTTTTTTTGAAAGAATTAATTTTTTGTTAGAATTAATATTTTTTGTAAGAATTAAAGGAAAAATAATAAAAGTAAAATATTCATACAAAAAGTATTCGCGGTGCTCCCAGGACGTGCATGGCCGCAGCCTGTTCAGCTCCTAGCTGCCTTTCGAAGCGTTCAAGCGACGTCGTAGGAAAAATAACAAAAGTAAAATATTCATAATAAAAGTAGTAGCGGTGCTCCCAGGACGACATTTTTCAGAAAATTTATTTTTGTAAGAATTAAATTGTTTCGCAAGAGTTAATCTGTTTTTTTTTTGAAAGAATTAATTTTTTGTAAGAATTAATATTTTTTGTAAGAATTAAAGGAAAAATAATAAAAGTAAAATATTCATACAAAAAGTATTCGCGGTGCTCCCAGGACGTGCATGGCCGCAGCCTGTTCAGCTCCTAGCTGCCTTTCGAAGCGTTCAAGCGACGTCGTAGGAAAAATAACAAAAGTAAAATATTCATACAAAAAGTATTCGCGGTGCTCCCAGGACGTGCATGGCCGCAGCCTGTTCAGCTCCTAGCTGCCTTTCGAAGCGTTCAAGCGACGTCGTAGGAAAAATAACAAAAGTAAAATATTCATAAAAAAAATAGTAGCGGTGCTCCCAGGACGACATTTTTCAGAAAATTTATTTTTGTAAGAATTAAATTGTTTCGCAAGAGTTAATCTGTTTTTTTTTGGAAAATATTTTTTTTTTGAAAGAATTAATTTTTTGTTAGAATTAATATTTTTTGTAAGAATTAAAGGAAAAATAATAAAAGTAAAATATTCATACAAAAAGTATTCGCGGTGCTCCCAGGACGTGCATGGCCGCAGCCTGTTCAGCTCCTAGCTGCCTTTCGAAGCGTTCAAGCGACGTCGTAGGAAAAATAACAAAAGTAAAATATTCATAATAAAAGTAGTAGCGGTGCTCCCAGGACGACATTTTTCAGAAAATTTATTTTTGTAAGAATTAAATTGTTTCGCAAGAGTTAATCTGTTTTTTTTTTGAAAGAATTAATTTTTTGTAAGAATTAATATTTTTTGTAAGAATTAAAGGAAAAATAATAAAAGTAAAATATTCATACAAAAAGTATTCGCGGTGCTCCCAGGACGTGCATGGCCGCAGCCTGTTCAGCTCCTAGCTGCCTTTCGAAGCGTTCAAGCGACGTCGTAGGAAAAATAACAAAAGTAAAATATTCATAATAAAAGTAGTAGCGGTGCTCCCAGGACGACATTTTTCAGAAAATTTATTTTTGTAAGAATTAAATTGTTTCGCAAGAGTTAATCTGTTTTTTTTTTTGAAAGAATTAATTTTTTGTAAGAATTAATATTTTTTGTAAGAATTAAAGGAAAAATAATAAAAGTAAAATATTCATACAAAAAGTATTCGCGGTGCTCCCAGGACGTGCATGGCCGCAGCCTGTTCAGCTCCTAGCTGCCTTTCGAAGCGTTCAAGCGACGTCGTAGGAAAAATAACAAAAGTAAAATATTCATACAAAAAGTATTCGCGGTGCTCCCAGGACGTGCATGGCCGCAGCCTGTTCAGCTCCTAGCTGCCTTTCGAAGCGTTCAAGCGACGTCGTAGGAAAAATAACAAAAGTAAAATATTCATAATAAAAGTAGTAGCGGTGCTCCCAGGACGACATTTTTCAGAAAATTTATTTTTGTAAGAATTAAATTGTTTCGCAAGAGTTAATCTGTTTTTTTTTTGAAAGAATTAATTTTTTGTAAGAATTAATATTTTTTGTAAGAATTAAAGGAAAAATAATAAAAGTAAAATATTCATACAAAAAGTATTCGCGGTGCTCCCAGGACGTGCATGGCCGCAGCCTGTTCAGCTCCTAGCTGCCTTTCGAAGCGTTCAAGCGACGTCGTAGGAAAAATAACAAAAGTAAAATATTCATACAAAAAGTATTCGCGGTGCTCCCAGGACGTGCATGGCCGCAGCCTGTTCAGCTCCTAGCTGCCTTTCGAAGCGTTCAAGCGACGTCGTAGGAAAAATAACAAAAGTAAAATATTCATAAAAAAAATAGTAGCGGTGCTCCCAGGACGACATTTTTCAGAAAATTTATTTTTGTAAGAATTAAATTGTTTCGCAAGAGTTAATCTGTTTTTTTTTGGAAAATATTTTTTTTTTGAAAGAATTAATTTTTTGTTAGAATTAATATTTTTTGTAAGAATTAAAGGAAAAATAATAAAAGTAAAATATTCATACAAAAAGTATTCGCGGTGCTCCCAGGACGTGCATGGCCGCAGCCTGTTCAGCTCCTAGCTGCCTTTCGAAGCGTTCAAGCGACGTCGTAGGAAAAATAACAAAAGTAAAATATTCATAATAAAAGTAGTAGCGGTGCTCCCAGGACGACATTTTTCAGAAAATTTATTTTTGTAAGAATTAAATTGTTTCGCAAGAGTTAATCTGTTTTTTTTTTGAAAGAATTAATTTTTTGTAAGAATTAATATTTTTTGTAAGAATTAAAGGAAAAATAATAAAAGTAAAATATTCATACAAAAAGTATTCGCGGTGCTCCCAGGACGTGCATGGCCGCAGCCTGTTCAGCTCCTAGCTGCCTTTCGAAGCGTTCAAGCGACGTCGTAGGAAAAATAACAAAAGTAAAATATTCATAATAAAAGTAGTAGCGGTGCTCCCAGGACGACATTTTTCAGAAAATTTATTTTTGTAAGAATTAAATTGTTTCGCAAGAGTTAATCTGTTTTTTTTTTTAAAGAATTAATTTTTTGTAAGAATTAATATTTTTTGTAAGAATTAAAGGAAAAATAATAAAAGTAAAATATTCATACAAAAAGTATTCGCGGTGCTCCCAGGACGTGCATGGCCGCAGCCTGTTCAGCTCCTAGCTGCCTTTCGAAGCGTTCAAGCGACGTCGTAGGAAAAATAACAAAAGTAAAATATTCATACAAAAAGTATTCGCGGTGCTCCCAGGACGTGCATGGCCGCAGCCTGTTCAGCTCCTAGCTGCCTTTCGAAGCGTTCAAGCGACGTCGTAGGAAAAATAACAAAAGTAAAATATTCATAAAAAAAGTAGTAGCGGTGCTCCCAGGACGACATTTTTCAGAAAATTTATTTTTGTAAGAATTAAATTGTTTCGCAAGAGTTAATCTGTTTTTTTTTGGAAAATATTTTTTTTTTGAAAGAATTAATTTTTTGTAAGAATTAATATTATGTGTAAGAATTAAAGGAAAAATAATAAAAGTAAAATATTCATACAAAAAGTATTCGCGGTGCTCCCAGGACGTGCATGGCCGCAGCCTGTTCAGCTCCTAGCTGCCTTTCGAAGCGTTCAAGCGAAGTCGTAGGAAAAATAACAAAAGTAAAATATTCATAAAAAAAGTAGTAGCGGTGCTCCCAGGACGTGCATGGCCGCAGCCTGTTCAGCTCCTAGCTGCCTTTCGAAGCGTTCAAGCGAAGTCGTAGGAAAAATAACAAAAGTAAAATATTCCTACAAAAAGTATTCGCGGTGCTCCCAGGACGTGCATGGCCGCAGCCTGTTCAGCTCCTAGCTGCCTTTCGAAGCGATCAAGCGACGTCGTAGGAGAAATAACAAAAGTAAAATATTCATAATAAAAGTAGTAGCGGTGCTCCCAGGACGACATTTTTCAGAAAATTTATTTTTGTAAGAATTAAATTGTTTCGCAAGAGTTAATCTGTTTTTTTTTTGAAAGAATTAATTTTTTGTAAGAATTAATATTTTTTGTAAGAATTAAAGGAAAAATAATAAACGTAAAATATTCATACAAAAAGTATTCGCGGTGCTCCCAGGACGTGCATGGCCGCAGCCTGTTCAGCTCCTAGCTGCCTTTCGAAGCGTTCAAGCGACGTCGTAGGAAAAATAACAAGAATAAAATATTCATAAAAAAATAGTAGCGGTGCTCCCAGGACGACATTTTTCAGAAAATTTATTTTTGTAAGAATTAAATTGTTTCGCAAGAGTTAATCTGTTTTTTTTTGGAAAATATTTTTTTTTTGAAAGAATTAATTTTTTGTTAGAATTAATATTTTTTGTAAGAATTAAAGGAAAAATAATAAAAGTAAAATATTCATACAAAAAGTATTCGCGGTGCTCCCAGGACGTGCATGGCCGCAGCCTGTTCAGCTCCTCGCTGCCTTTCGACGCGTTCAAGCGACGTCGTAGGAGAAATAACAAGAATAAAATATTCATAAAAAAAATAGTAGCGGTGCTCCCAGGACGACATTTTTCAGAAAATTTATTTTTGTAAGAATTAAATTGTTTCGCAAGAGTTAATCTGTTTTTTTTTGGAAAATATTTTTTTTTTGAAAGAATTAATTTTTTGTTAGAATTAATATTTTTTGTAAGAATTAAAGGAAAAATAATAAAAGTAAAATATTCATACAAAAAGTATTCGCGGTGCTCCCAGGACGTGCATGGCCGCAGCCTGTTCAGCTCCTAGCTGCCTTTCGAAGCGTTCAAGCGACGTCGTAGGAAAAATAACAAAAGTAAAATATTCATAATAAAAGTAGTAGCGGTGCTCCCAGGACGACATTTTTCAGAAAATTTATTTTTGTAAGAATTAAATTGTTTCGCAAGAGTTAATCTGTTTTTTTTTTGAAAGAATTAATTTTTTGTAAGAATTAATATTTTTTGTAAGAATTAAAGGAAAAATAATAAAAGTAAAATATTCATACAAAAAGTATTCGCGGTGCTCCCAGGACGTGCATGGCCGCAGCCTGTTCAGCTCCTAGCTGCCTTTCGAAGCGTTCAAGCGACGTCGTAGGAAAAATAACAAAAGTAAAATATTCATACAAAAAGTATTCGCGGTGCTCCCAGGACGTGCATGGCCGCAGCCTGTTCAGCTCCTAGCTGCCTTTCGAAGCGTTCAAGCGACGTCGTAGGAAAAATAACAAAAGTAAAATATTCATACAAAAAGTATTCGCGGTGCTCCCAGGACGTGCATGGCCGCAGCCTGTTCAGCTCCTAGCTGCCTTTCGAAGCGTTCAAGCGACGTCGTAGGAAAAATAACAAAAGTAAAATATTCATACAAAAAGTATTCGCGGTGCTCCCAGGACGTGCATGGCCGCAGCCTGTTCAGCTCCTAGCTGCCTTTCGAAGCGTTCAAGCGACGTCGTAGGAAAAATAACAAAAGTAAAATATTCCTACAAAAAGTATTCGCGGTGCTCCCAGGACGTGCATGGCCGCAGCCTGTTCAGCTCCTAGCTGCCTTTCGAAGCGATCAAGCGACGTCGTAGGAGAAATAACAAAAGTAAAATATTCATAATAAAAGTAGTAGCGGTGCTCCCAGGACGACATTTTTCAGAAAATTTATTTTTGTAAGAATTAAATTGTTTCGCAAGAGTTAATCTGTTTTTTTTTTGAAAGAATTAATTTTTTGTAAGAATTAATATTTTTTGTAAGAATTAAAGGAAAAATAATAAACGTAAAATATTCATACAAAAAGTATTCGCGGTGCTCCCAGGACGTGCATGGCCGCAGCCTGTTCAGCTCCTAGCTGCCTTTCGAAGCGTTCAAGCGACGTCGTAGGAAAAATAACAAGAATAAAATATTCATAAAAAAATAGTAGCGGTGCTCCCAGGACGACATTTTTCAGAAAATTTATTTTTGTAAGAATTAAATTGTTTCGCAAGAGTTAATCTGTTTTTTTTTGGAAAATATTTTTTTTTTGAAAGAATTAATTTTTTGTTAGAATTAATATTTTTTGTAAGAATTAAAGGAAAAATAATAAAAGTAAAATATTCATACAAAAAGTATTCGCGGTGCTCCCAGGACGTGCATGGCCGCAGCCTGTTCAGCTCCTCGCTGCCTTTCGACGCGTTCAAGCGACGTCGTAGGAGAAATAACAAGAATAAAATATTCATAAAAAAAATAGTAGCGGTGCTCCCAGGACGACATTTTTCAGAAAATTTATTTTTGTAAGAATTAAATTGTTTCGCAAGAGTTAATCTGTTTTTTTTTGGAAAATATTTTTTTTTTGAAAGAATTAATTTTTTGTTAGAATTAATATTTTTTGTAAGAATTAAAGGAAAAATAATAAAAGTAAAATATTCATACAAAAAGTATTCGCGGTGCTCCCAGGACGTGCATGGCCGCAGCCTGTTCAGCTCCTAGCTGCCTTTCGAAGCGTTCAAGCGACGTCGTAGGAAAAATAACAAAAGTAAAATATTCATAATAAAAGTAGTAGCGGTGCTCCCAGGACGACATTTTTCAGAAAATTTATTTTTGTAAGAATTAAATTGTTTCGCAAGAGTTAATCTGTTTTTTTTTTGAAAGAATTAATTTTTTGTAAGAATTAATATTTTTTGTAAGAATTAAAGGAAAAATAATAAAAGTAAAATATTCATACAAAAAGTATTCGCGGTGCTCCCAGGACGTGCATGGCCGCAGCCTGTTCAGCTCCTAGCTGCCTTTCGAAGCGTTCAAGCGACGTCGTAGGAAAAATAACAAAAGTAAAATATTCATACAAAAAGTATTCGCGGTGCTCCCAGGACGTGCATGGCCGCAGCCTGTTCAGCTCCTAGCTGCCTTTCGAAGCGTTCAAGCGACGTCGTAGGAAAAATAACAAAAGTAAAATATTCATACAAAAAGTATTCGCGGTGCTCCCAGGACGTGCATGGCCGCAGCCTGTTCAGCTCCTAGCTGCCTTTCGAAGCGTTCAAGCGACGTCGTAGGAAAAATAACAAAAGTAAAATATTCATACAAAAAGTATTCGCGGTGCTCCCAGGACGTGCATGGCCGCAGCCTGTTCAGCTCCTAGCTGCCTTTCGAAGCGTTCAAGCGACGTCGTAGGAAAAATAACAAAAGTAAAATATTCATAAAAAAAGTAGTAGCGGTGCTCCCAGGACGACATTTTTCAGAAAATTTTTTTTGTAAGAATTAAATTGTTTCGCAAGAGTTGGTTGGTTGGTTGGTTGGTGAACGTGTAGCGGGGTGGCGTGCTGACGTCAGAGGCCACAAAGGAAGGACTGGTCCTAAAACCGTTTCATCGGGGAGCTGTACTCTCGGCGCCTGTGGAGGCGTATCATCAGAGAGCATACTCCCGGCGCTTCGTGACCCGCTGGGGAGGTTTACCCGCTTTCAGTATCCCCATCGACCTTTTTAGATCCGCGACGCCTACTTGACCGCATGTCGACGGAGAATGTCCTTACTCGCGGGGTCTGCCATCATGGAGACTGTATCGCGCGTGCCTTTGGGGGGTCCTACATACAGTCTCTAAGCAAGTCGACGGGTTCTCGGCCGTGTCCTCTAACCTAAACTCGACGAGAGAGTGCTAAAAGCATGCAATTATCCCTAGCTCCGGCTATTCTGGATGTGGCTGCTTTCAAAGTCCTTGATTGTTGGGCTGGCCTTTCCCTTGGGAGAAGGCTGCACCGATGAGTGAATGGTCTTTGCTCAGAGTCCTGAAGCGGGTCCAATCGATCAGGGGCCAGTGCGCGAGAAAGTATCTCTATGATTCACTTTGTTTTTACATATATATATATATATATCCCCTTCTCTCCGGTCGCTCCATGGTCTCTGAACTGAACTGTCCAGATTCCGGAGACAGGTCCAGCGATCAGGGTCAAGTGCGCGAGAAAGTATCTCTATGATTCACCTTTTGCATCCCTTTCTCACTGGCCGCTCAACGGTCTCTGAACTGAATTGAAAAGCTGTCCAGATTCCCGAGACAGGTCCATCGATCAGGGTCAGGTCAAGTGCGCAGGAAAGCATCTCTGCGATTCACTTTTCTTCCCCCTCTCACTGGCCGCCCGATGGTCTCTGGACACGTTAGCTGACTATCGCTCGATTCTCTGCCCGAGGGTTCAGTGTCCACGTATAAAACTCTGTCCCTGTCGGATTTCGAGTCTCGTCGTGACACTGTCCCCGGACAGATCTCGAGCGAGCGACGGCATCCAACAGTGTCCGCTAACCTGAACTACGATAAGTTCTGTCGGGGTCCGACTAGCATGCAATTGAGCCCTAATTCCAGCCGTTCTGGAGTGTGGACACTGTCGAATGTCCGTAGATGGTGTTATGCGATCTCCCCGCCGCAGACCGCACAGGAATAGACAGTGCGTGTGGGATAGAAGAGGGCCGAGACCGAGTTCCAGTGCAATCCCCACATCTTCGTCCCCTTCCTGTCGTCCGCTTTGGGTCAACCGAGCCTTCTACTCGTGTAATTGTGCGTGTTTGTAGAATCGAGGCACATACACGAGTATGAGGCAGGCTGTAGGATGGGTGGTTGCGGTGAGAGGAAGAGGTATATACTTATACAGATCGATGACGATAACATACTATCAGTCAGAGGGGAGTACGTCATGTCAACTGTGACGGTCTGAGTTTAGTTTTGTGACAGTTGGCGCTCTCATTCACTTAGGCGTTTCACTCTGCAGATTCATTCGAAGGGGAGACGGAGGGTTTTTGTTTTATTCTTATCTCGCAGTCACACAGCATTCGTGAGTGAGACCACTCGTATCGCAAGGCGTTCCATTCGGAGCAAGGTTCCCTATGTGGCCACGTGGCATCGCGTACAAGTTTGCAAGGTCCAGTGACCCGTTTCGATCTGTCTATTGGGTTATTTGTTTAATTATTTATTGGGTCGTCTATTTAGCTGTTTGGGGTAGATGTTATATAGTTTGGGTAGTCGGGTGGGCTCGGGCTTGGGTTTGGGCTTGGGCTTGGGCTTGGGCTTGGGCTTGGGCTTGGGCTTGGGCTTGGGCTTGGGCAGTCCAGTCGCGGTCCATTTGTAGTTCCGCATTTCTTCCTTCCTTCCTTCTTGGTGTGGCTCATGAGGATGCCCTTCCCAGAGATGTAGAGATGTGGAGGTGTGGATGTCGAGTCCCTCTCGAGTGCCTGGAATCCTTTGACTCCTTGAAATCCTTGAAATCTTCGATTCCTTGGTATCCTTGCGTGCAAGAGTTGACGTGATCCGGCGGTGGGTTGGCTAGGGCTTAGGCTTGGGCTAGGGCTAGGGCTTGGGCTTGGGCTTGGGCTTGGGCTTGGGCTTGGGCTTGGGCTTGGGCTTGGGTAGTCCAGTTGTGGTCTCCAGTTGTAGTGTCACGTTCCTCCCTTCCTTCCTTCCTTCCTTCCTGGTGCAATTCGTGAGGATGCCCTTCTGAGAGATGTGGAGGTAGATGTGGGGGTAGATGTTGATTCCTTCCCAGAAGCTACGAGTCCTTGGGTCCCTCAATTCCTTGGTGTGTGTGTCGAGCGTTGATTGGCGTTGATTGGCGTGTTGCAGGGCAGTGGGTTAGACGGTGGTGGGCTGGGGTAGAGCTATGCTTCGGGTCGGGTTACACGCTCAGTGAAGCCAGGCGAGGCAAGGTGAAGCGAGTGGGGTGAGACAAAGTGCAGGGTTCTCGATGTTTGACACCATCGAGGGGGGGCGCGTGAGGAGGAGATTAACTTCCTGTCGAAGCGAGTAGGGCGGACGCACCAGTAAACGAACACACATCAGCCAATGAATATCCTATGTTGATATGAATAAGGTAGGTTGCTAAGATAGGCATCTAATTAATTAGATATTTAGATATTTCGGCCTTCTTCCCATTTCCTACTTGTGTCCAAGCGAATTTCAGCGAATTTTCAGTTCGTCAAGTTACTCGCGTTGCAAGCGCAACTTCAAAAACCGTTTATTCAGTAGTCTTAAATGTCCATTCACTGGCGCGTCCGTCCTGTTCGCGGGGTTCTACCGACGCGAGGGTCGTTGTATGTATGTATATATGTATATCAGCCTTCGATGCGATTCGAATCCGTTTTGCAAGTTCTATGATTCCGCGGGTCATACCCGACAAGAAGGTTTGATGTTTCCGGTGCATGGCTCTGTTGTCGTTGTCGAGTAATGAATAGTGAAAAGAGTAATAGAGACCGCGTTATGTAATCCGTTGTCAGTTCACCGCAGAGGGTCATTGCTCGTGCCCCGTTCCTTGAGTTTAATGAGTTTAGTTTATATAATAATAATAATAATAATAATAATAATAATAATAATAATAATAATAATAATAATAATATACAGTAGGAATCAAGTCGAATCGAATCGGAGGCCTTATGTGAGTCGAGGTGCATCACATTACATCGCGTTATGTCACATTCAGTTGCATTACTCGAGTAGAGCGATCCACAGCACGTTGAGTGAGAGCGCTCGTGTCTATGGCTTGCCGATCTAGTTTAATTTATATATATAAAGCTGAGACTTACCCTCTGGTTAGTCGTCGTGCCTGTACACAGGGATAGGAGTGAACGAGAATGAGGAAGGGTCCGCTGGTGGCGATGCTGCTGGTGGGTCATCTCCAGGCTGGGTTTCTCGATCCGTCCTGTCACGTCGATGGGTGGGTGGGTCCTTTGCCTCGTTGGTTCGCGACAACTGTCCGAGGGGCCGGTGTGCACCTCCGGATCTCAACTTCCTACTGGCTCTGAGTCTCAGCGGTCCAGCCTCCGTTCCCCCAGACAGGTCTCGAGCCTCCGTGGTGGTGTTGTGTGTTGGGCTGGCCTTTTTCCTTGGGAGAAGGCTGCGTGAATGATTGTTGAGAGCTGACCAGGCTGCTCCGGGTCCAACTTGCATCGGACTCCGTTTTATTTATAGGTCTGTTCGTTGACGGTTGTCAACGGTCTTTTGGTGTCGAGCGATCTCCATGTCGAGTCTCTCGATACGTCCTGTTTCGTCTAGCCCTTTGGTTGATTGGTTCGATGTCTGTCCTTCCGAGCCAGTGCCCACCTCCGGATCTCAACTTCCTTTAGGCTCCGAGTCTCGGTGGTTATGTCTGGGTTATTCTGTTTTTTTCTGGTTTTTTCTGAGGTTTTTTCTGGTTTTTTCTGTTTTTTTCTGAGGTTTTTTCTGGGGTTTTTCTGTTTTTTTCTGAGGTTTTTTCTGTTTTTTCTGAGGTTTTTTCTGTTTTTTCTGAGGTTTTTTCTGTTTTTTTCTGTTTTTTTCTGAGGTTTTTCTGTTTTTTTCTGGGTTATGTCTGGGTTATGTCTGGGTTATGTCTGGGTTTTTTCTGGTTTTTTCTGGGTTATGTCTGGGTTTTTTTTTCTACCCTGTCTGCGACGTCGGCAGCAGTCAGGGTTTGGATAAGTCCGATGACACCGTGCCGATGCGGCGGGCCGGTGCCACCCCGGATGGCGGTATATTACCGCCATTGCACCCCGGGGAAGAAGCGACAGCGGCAGGACCTGGCAAGCCATTGGATGTCGATTTGGGAACGGTTGGGACCCGTGGGCAGCCCGAGGGGACACCCCCCCTCGTTATTCTGGGGGATGGGTCCCCAGAGGCTGCGCACGGGGGTGAAAGCATGTCGGCGGCGGAGCGGTTTGAGGTGTGGCGACACAGGATCGCGAGATTGGAGGATGCCGGGGTCACGGTTTCCACCCCCACTAGCAAGGGTAGAACCGCGGCGGTGGTGATCCCGGAGACCCCCCCTACCCCGGCTAATACGGGTATCGTAAGGGGTAGGACCCTGGCGAGGACACCTCCGGAGCGCAGGGCGCTGTCGGAGGGCCTCGGCACGGGCAGGGCGGTGGCAGCATCGAGGATGCAGCCGGTGACGCCCGATGCGGGGGGAGGGACTAATCACCCTGAGGGGAAAATCGAGGGGGAGGATCCCCGAAAACGGCCCTTCTCAGGGCCACTGGAGACGCCGATGGGTGGTAACGCTGGGGGAGACCCCGGGAAACGGCCCTTCTCAGGGCCACCGGAGGCGCCTACGGGCGGTTTTAACGGAGGGGTAGTCCCCACGAAACGGCCCTTTTCAGGGCCACCGGGGACGGATAAAGGCGCCCCGACTACCAGGAGCTTTGGAGTTCTGGGTGGGGAGGTGGGAGTTGGGGGGGGCCCTGTATCAGGGTTCCGTGTCCCCAATCCCCCTCCCCCGCCGACGGCGAGGTCCGAGGCTCTGCCGCGGGCCAAACGCCGGACTCCCGAGCAGAAGCTCGAGGGCCGGTTGGAAGAGGTAGGCTCCCTGCTCAAGGAGCTGATCAGGGAGTGTAAGGGCCTTAAGGCCGCCGTCATCTCTGGCAATGCCACGAAGGGGAGTGTAGCCTCCTTCACCGATGGCATTGTCGGAAGGTGTGAAGCGGCGTCAACGGCCGTGACCGAGGCCCTTGCGCTTCATGAGGCGGGGGCGGCAAAGGCCAGGGGCAAACCGGCCAAAGACCAGCCGAGGGGACTTGTCCAGTCCAGGCTCCTGGTCACCCCTAGTAGGGTGGCGGTTACGACCGTGGAGAGGGCCTCCCAGACGGAGGAGTTGGTGGCCCCTAGGGGACCGGGTATCTCGGCCCCCGAGGAGGCTCCGGACGACATCCCCGAGGTGGTAGAGGGGGGCAAGCTTCGCCCGCTTGGGAAGGGGGGAAAAACCCCCCCGTCCAAGGGCGTGGGGAAAAGGCTCCGTACCTCCCCCAACGAGGCAATAGCGGCACCGGGCCTAAAGAAGAGGCTCTTTTCGGAGGCCCTCCTACCCGGTGCCGTAGCGGGTGGGCATAAGCCCAAGCCGATGGGCCCGAGGCTTCTCCACACCCCACCTCCCCTCGGGGAGGAGGGGTTGGTGCCTTCTGCGAAGGTTGTGGGTGATCCTCAACCCCCACTCACCGAGGCCACGGGCCGGGAGGGTGGGGATGGTGACCGTCCGTTTGAAGAGGTCACGAGGAAGAAGAAGAAGGGGAGAAAGGGGACGGCCGCCCCTCTGAGTGGGGTCCCGGGAACCAAAGCGCCGCCAGGGGCGTCACCGAGGCCGGGCCCTAAGGGCGGTACCCCCCGACCCCCCCCACCGAGTGGGAATAGGCCGGGGACGACCGCCCCGACCAAGAAGGTGGGTACCCCCCGCACCGGTGTCCGGGTTGCGGGGGCCCCTACGCAGGCGGCGGCTCCTCGGGGGCAGGCCGCAGCCAAGAAAAAGAAGAGACCGCCAAGATCTCGCCCGGAGGCGGTTTTAGTTAGGGTCCCGGAGGGGGGGGTGTACTTGGACACCTACAGGACGACAGTGACCCTGGGGCGGGCGGCCCTGACAGACGTCAAGGCCGTTAAACGCACGCGCCTGGGGCACGTCCTCCTGGAGCTTGGCCCCAAGGTGAGCGCGGCCACCGTGGCAGCCGAGCTCACGAGGCTGACGGCTGGAAAGGTGTCCTGCTCCTCCCTTCAGGACAAAACGGTGGTGGAAATCCGGGACATTGACCCAATGGTCGATGCCCCGAGGCTCCTCGAGGACCTGGGCGCGGCCCTTAAGGTGGGGGGAATCGGGCTTGTGGTCCGATCACTCAGACAGGTTCTGAGTGGGACGCAGACCGCGGTGGTGGAAGTTCCTACCACCGCCCTCCCTAAGGGCGCGGAGCCCGTCCGTTTTAGGACGGGTTTGACCGTGGTGCGGGCTAGGCCCCTGGTTAGGAGCACGCGATGTTTCGCGTGCCATCAACTGGGGCACCTGGCGGCATCTTGCCCCACGGTCCCCAAGGGTAAGGAACTCTGCAGGAGATGCGGGGCCTCCGACCACGCCATTGCGGCGTGCAAGGGCGTGGCGCGGTGCCTCATTTGTTCGGCGGCAGGGGTTAAGGGCCAAAAAGCGGCGCATGTCACGGCGTCGCTGGCCTGCCCAGCCATCAGGGCGAGTTCGGCTGCGGGGGGGTCAAGACCAGGTAAATCCGGTTGATGACCCAGGTCCTGCAGATTAACCTCAATAGATGCAGGCTGGCTCAGGATCTAATGATCCATAATGCCTGCCTGCTTGGGGTTGACCTCGTGATCATCTCCGAACCATTCAGGATGTTACCTGAGTGGATAGGAGATGCCACGGGGGATGCAGCGATCTGGGTCACCGGGTTTAAGGGTAGGTTCGCCTCCCTTACCCCCCCTATCGCAGCCGAGGGGATAGCCACCGCGATCGTGGATAACACGGTCGTGGTGAGCTGCTACTGCCGGCCGAGCAGGAAAGGTCCCGCATTTCTCCGGTACCTCGAGGAGCTCGAGGAGATAGTTTTAGGACTTTTTACCCCGGGGAGAGGGGTCATCCTCGCGGGGGATTTGAACGCCAAATCTCCTGCCTGGGGGGGGAAGGTTGCTGATAGGAGGGGCCATGCCTGCATGGCACTACTGGCGAGGTTGGGTCTTGTGCCCATAAGACTCCGGGACCGTTGTACGTTCCGGGGGGGCAGGGGGTCGTCCTTCATCGACGTACTGTCTGTTGACAGAAGTCTGGCCGGGAGGGTTCGGAGGAGTGAGGTGCTTCGGCACTACACTGCCTCCGACCATCTCTATGTCCGCCACACCCTGGCTAAACCGGGTGTGGCTCGCCGACCACCAGGCGACGGCTGGACACCTTACGCGATGAAGGACGTTACCCCGGAGTCGATTTTGGAGGGCTTCCGCGAGTTGCGGGACGCCCTCCCGACTCCGCCCACCTCGATAGCCACGCCTGCGGGCGAGCAGGCCCCTCCCCCTCCGCCGGAGCCGCCCGGTTTTACGGACGAGGTTCCGAGGGCGGAGGGACTTCAGCGCCTCCTAGAAGGGGTCAGTGCCCGGGTCCTCAGGAAGAGGTGTCTTCCTCGGGGGACCCGGAAGCCCAACCGTTGGTGGAACGCGGATATCGCCGAGGCCAGAAAGGCGATGCACCGTGCCCGTAGGCTGCTCCAGAGAAGCCGGAGGAAATTAGATCCTTCCTCCCCCCGCCTCGAACAACTGAGGCGGGACTTCTCCTTGGCTAGGCGCTCGGTTCAGATTCTGATCTGGCGCTCCAAGGAGAGGCTCTGGAGGGAGCTGTATGGCACGGTGGACGACGATCCGTGGGGGAAGCCATATAAAATAGTTATGGCTAGGTTGGGGGGGCGTAAACCAAACATGGTTTTGACGCGGGAGCAGGTGGGCAGGGTAGTTGATACCCTGTTTGCCACCGCCCCGCCCCCCCCCCTTCCGCCCTCTTCCCCCACTCCAACGGTTGGGCCGATGCGTGCACAGGCCCCCCCCTCCATGCGACCCCTCTCCTCATATTGGAGGGAGAGACCGGAGGTGACGCCCGAGCAGGTCGATCGTGCCCTCTCGCGTATCAAGCCCAATAAGGCCCCCGGACTCGATAGAGTCCCGTCGGGGGTCGTGGCCTGTGTGGCCAGGGCTCATAAGGATTTGATACGCGAGATGGTGTCCGACACACTGGCGCGGGGTGTAATCCCGGCTTCGTGGAAGATGGCAAGAGTCATCTTGATCCCGAAGCCGGGTAAGGATCCCCTAAGCCCGAGGGCCTACAGGCCGATCTCCATACTCCCAGCCTTATCAAAGGTCTGGGAGTACGTCATGAAGGAGATCCTGGAATTACAGCTCGGCAGGGATCCTTTTCACCCGAACCAGTTCGGTTTTCGCCGTGGTGTCGGCACCATGGAGGCGGCCACCGAGGTAGCTCGGTTTGCCGACGACTCCAGGGCCAGAAATCGAATCTGCCTCCTCCTCTCGTTCGACGTTCAGAACGCGTTCAACACTCTTCGTTGGGACGTCGTTCTGGACGAGTTGAGTAGGAGAGGGGTGGATCGATTTGTTCGGGCGCTCCTTGCGGAGTATTTTAACAACCGCGGGATCACGGTGCACTCTTACGAGGGCATCGTGGTCCGTGATATTTTCGCCGGGGTTCCACAAGGGTCCGTTTTAGGGCCCTTTTTCTGGAACCTCGTGTACGACGGACTCCTCACCGTGTTGAATCGCCTCATCGCGGAGCTGGGCGGGGGCGGGGCGGTGCGTGCGATTGCGTACGCAGACGACCTCGCCCTTCTGTTTTCGGGCAAAGACCTCTCCCAAGTCAGGGCACAGATGGCTTTCCTGCTGCCGAGGATTGGAGCCTGGTTTAGGAAAACCGGCCTTTCCTTGGCAGCGGAGAAAACCGAGGCCATCCTCCTGACTGGCCACAGGATCCAGAGGACGGTCAGTCTTCGGATCCTGGATGCCGATGTCACCACGGCGGCCAGGGTCCGGTATTTGGGGGTAGTTTTTGACTGCCTCCGCAAGTATCGGACCCATTTGGAAGAGGTCTCTGCGAGGGCGGATAGGGTCTCGGGAGCGCTTTCGGCGCTCCTCCCTAACACCAGGGGCCCATCCGTCTACGCCCGGAGGCTTTACTACTCGGTGTGGGAGTCCGTGATTTTATACGGATCGCCGGTCTGGGCCGTGGCGCTGGACAAGGAGGGGCCACGTGCCATCCTCCGTCGCTCTCAGCGCACGGCCCTGATCCGATGTACGGCGGCATTTAGGACTGTGTCCTTCGCTTCGCTCTGCGTTTTAGCAGGGCGAATGCCGCTGTACATCAAGGCCAAAATGGGGCGCGCGATTTTTTGCGCGAAAGCGCGGGATAGGGATGACCCCACCCTTGGCGGCGATCCGGCTATTTTAGAAACGCGGGCCCACCTCCACAAAGCAGCTGCCCTGTCAGCTGCTATGGAGGAGTGGCAGGCCGAGTGGGATAGGTCCCCACCCACTGGGTGGGTGAGACGCCTTATCCCCGCGGTCAGCACTTTCGTCGACGCCTCGGGCCCCTCAGTAATTTCGGACTATTGGTCCATGCAATTGCTGAGTGGGCACGGGTGCTTCCAACGGTTCAAACATCGAATCGGGAAGGTACCCTCCGAGGCGTGTCTGGACTGCGGGGCGGCCCGGGATGATGCGGAGCACGTGCTCACCGCGTGCCCGGTGCTCGCCCCCCAGCGCGAGGTGCTGGCCGCCGGCCTGGGGGCACCAGTGGAAGTTTCCACGTTGGTGTCCCTTGCCACGTCCTCCCCGGAGAAGTGGGCCGCTTTCACGGAGTTTGCGGCCTCCGTCATGGGGGACCGCCAACGAGCGGATGCAGAAGCCGACCGCCTCCTGCGAGCTGAGCGCGGACGTTTGGCCCGTGAGGCCGCGGCCAATAGGGCTCGCACGCGTCTCAGACTCGGCAGGAAGAGAAAGAGGGTCGGCCCCCGCTGATGGCGAGGGAGGGGATTAACCCCTACCAGCGGTGTCCCCATGACGGGAACCGATCGCGTTGTTTTAGCCTAGTCTTAAGAGTTTTATTTTAGTATTTTATGCATATTTTAATCTAGCTCGTAGACGTTTTATAGGCTTAGTTCTTAAGGTACTTTAAGTTTTATATCGCGGCACGCGGCACCCCGTTTGATACGGGGTGCACCGTCGGATGACGGGGGCGCCCACCCTGAAACCAGGGTGGCAGCCCATGTGGTGGTTTCCCCCCTCCCAAATACATAGCTTGGGAGTGGGGGGTGTTAGCGGGGCCTCATCAGACATGATAGCGGCGCCCGACGGACTACATCAGAAGTTCCGGGCGCCGCCATGAGGCCCCTGGTGGAGACCACCAGAGGGGGTTTTTAGTGGGTATCCCGCCTAGTTATAGGCGGGGAGTCCCACATAACCCCGACATTAAACGTCGGGGTATGCGTAATGCATTTTCCCCCTCTTCAAAAAAAAAAAAAAAAAAAAAAAAAAAAAAAAAAAAAAATGTCTGGGTTTTTTCTGGTTTTTTCTGGTTTTTTCTGGGTTTTTTCTGGGTTATGTCTGGGTTATGTCTGGGTTATGTCTGGGTTATGTCTGGGTTATGTCTGGGTTATGTCTGGGTTATGTCTGGGTTATGTCTGGGTTTTTTCTGGGTTTTTTCTGGGTTATGTCTGGGTTTTTTCTGGGTTATGTCTGGGTTTTTTCTGGGTTATGTCTGGGTTATGTCTGGGTTATGTCTGGGTTATGTCTGGGTTATGTCTGGGTTATGTCTGGGTTATGTCTGGGTTTTTTCTGGTTTTTTCTGGGTTTTTTCTGGGTTTTTTCTGGGTTATGTCTGGGTTATGTCTGGGTTATGTCTGGGTTATGTCTGGGTTATGTCTGGGTTATGTCTGGGTTATGTCTGGGTTATGTCTGGGTTTTTTCTGGGTTTTTTCTGGGTTATGTCTGGGTTTTTTCTGGGTTATGTCTGGGTTATGTCTGCTGGTCGGCCGTGAGACGCGCAAGGCGACGGACGTGCGTGGAGTCGCTCCGCCGTTTCGATGCGATAGAGGACGGGAAACCGGGCGTGCAGTAACTCTGAGCGGTGTGAAGGGCACCATAGACCCTTCAGTAACGCCGGGGTATGATGAGTGCAGTGCTAAGTGCTCGATGTAACCCGATATCTCAGTGGAAAGGATGCCACGCTCCACGGCTGCGAAAAGTGACAGGCCAAAAATGCCGCCGCAGTCGGGTGGAGAGTTAAGGTGCCCAGGGGAAGGATGTGAGCCCATGGGGCGAGAAGTTGAACCGACGGGGGTATAAAGGAGATTTCCTAGGTGCTGTGGGTACCTTCTGGAAGATAGGGAAGGTGGATATCGTGCAGGATAGAGGAAATTCGCCGAAGGTGCGCTCACGGCCGGCCGTTGAAAGTTGAAAGTTGAAAGGAGATTCGGACCAATAGCAAGGGAGAAGAAGCTCGGCGCCCAATCAGCGACGAGAAGATTCGGGGAAGAAAGACGGGATTGGAGGCCTGGAAGCAAGGGAGCTCGGGCCCCCAATCAGGAGGAGGCAAAAACCCCGCGAAATGGGAACCGGCTACGTCCAACTTAGACTCTGCGCCCCAAGGCCCCGAAAGAGGGTAATAAGGGCAGGCTCCTGGGTACTGAATCAGGCCCGGGAGAATCCGAGGAGTATTTTGATACCCTGGAATCGTATCTAGGGAGTTCTGTTTAACCCGACAGGATTTTTAGAATTTTAAGACTTTAAGTGAAAGTGACAGGTGAGGTTACCTGATATATTGGCGGATTTCTGAGGGTTTGAGTGCAGGCAAAGAGGTGAGCTTAGTGTGATAGTCGGGGGGAGGCCCAGGGAACACCCTGTGAAGGGCTGAACGCCCTCGGACCAACGAGGGTGACCCCACGGGGACTCTTCGGGTGTAAGGGGGGGCTTCGATCAAGAAGACTATTAGGGAATTGGACAATGAAGCCCTATTGTAAGCCCTCCTCGGGAAACAGGGCACCCCCGGGATCAGGAGGACACTCAACGTACAGGGCTATGACGTCCTGGAGCAGAGGAGTTAAGGTGTGGAGACTGGATATGAATAAATTTTGCCCAGGTGAATAGGACAGAAAGGGCATGGGCGGTGAGCCCTATTTCTGGGCCCGCTTCTATATTCTGGAGGTCCTTCCGATTATTTTGATACCATGGACAGGGCCCTTAGAACATAAATCTAGACAGGGGCGAATTTTTTAAAATCTAGAGAAATTTTCTCAGGCCTCAGCAAAGTGACAGGTGAGGTTACGGACATCGGGAAAGAAGCCCATGGAAGGGTTTCTGACCCTAGGGGCTCCCTGAAAGAGCTGGGTGGGCTGATAAAACCAGCCCAAGAAGCCCTGGAGCACTGAAACGGAATTTTTGTCCGATTTTGGTGATTCTTGGTCTGACGGACTTAGTCGCGGAGTAGAGGGTAGAAAGGGCATAGGCGATGACCCCTATTTTTGGGCCCGCCACTGTATTCTGGAGGCCCTTGCGACTATTTTGATACCCTGGATGGGGCCCTTAGAACATTAACTGAGGCAGGGGCGAATTTTAAAAAATCTGGAGAAATTGTCACAGGCCACTGCAAAGTGACAGGTGAGGTTAAGGACACCGAAAGAGACCCCCATTGAAGGGTTTCTGACACGAGGAACAGCATGAAAGAGTGGACTTAGACGTGGAAAAGAGGACAGAAAGGGCATGGTCCACGGCAAAGTGACAGGCCTCAGCAAAGTGTCAGGACAGTTTTCACAGGCCACAATACAGTGACAGTGACAGTGACAGTGACAGTGACAGTGACAGGGACTTGGACTTGGACTTGGACTTAGCCGCGGCGAAGAGGACAGGAGGGAAGGGCATGGACGAGGAGCCCTATTTCTGGGCCCGCTCCTGCCTCCCGGAGGGCCGCACGACTGTCACGACTGTCACGACTGTTACCCTGGATAAGGGAAAGGACCTGGGATCTGGACCTGAGCAGCGAGGTGGGGAGCGTGGAGCACGCTTAACCAGCTTCCAGGAAGGTGCACCATCGCGGCCTGGTGAGTCGTGCACAGTGCGTTTTATTGCTTGCTTGCCTTTTGTTGCTTTTTTGTTGCTCTCTCTCTCTCTCTCTCTCTCTCTTTCTGTAAGCGACCGGGGGGGGGAGAGGGCCCGTTTGTGGGCATCGGCTCGTAGGGGGTACGATCGGGCCCTGCAGGCGGCGTGCGGTGCATGCGCGCCCTCCGTCCCGATTGGAAGAAGGGGACATGGGACAGAGGGGACAAGGGCAAGGTCATGGGGGAAAGAAAGAAAGGGGAAAGGAAAAGGAAAAGGGAAAGTAGAAGATACCCTAGTGGGAACATGTGGCTAGGGTTGGGCCCATGGAAGGTAGCCCCAGGGCAAATGTGGACCGTGCGGCGAGAGGACGGTCCCCCCCGGGATGGCGTCCGGGTGGTAGGAGCCGCAGGGCCAAGACAACTGGGTCCGTGGTGGGAGAAAATCCGCTGGGCGGTGGGGCCGTCGCCCTTTAAGATATCAATGGTACTTATGTCGAATTATAGCCGGGCCTCGGATGTTAAAACTCCGGCGAATTCTGGTATAAGACCAGACCCCGCTCACCTTGTCGGCAGGGAGACGGGTAATGGTAAGGCCGATGACGTCGTGCTGAAGCAGCGGGCAGGCGTCACTGGGGCAGGTACCGAGGTACCACTGCACGCCCTGGAACAAGCCACAGCAGCTGGACCTGGAAACTGTTTAATGGATCATGAGACGGATGATGGATGGTTGGACACGAAGAAGGAGAAAAGGAGAACCCTAGGAACCACCCAGGGAGATAAGGGCACCATTGGGGAATTTATGGAGAGCCAAATCCTTGAGGTGGAAAAGGAAAGGAGGAAGAATAGAATGGACCGGGAAGAGGAAATACTCGTTGCCAATTCGCCCCCCCCGCGGGAGACGGGGATTAAGAAGGGTCGGACCCTTGCGAGGACACCCACAAAGGGGTCGGAGGGGAGGCCCCCCGCCACCACCCCTACGGGGTATCCGACAAGGGACAGGGCGATGCCGCCGGTGGAAAAGGTGGAAAAGGAGGAGGAGAAGAAGAAGGGGGAAGACATGTTGAAGAATCCCCCTCTGCGGGAATTGAGGGGAGCTGTAACCCCCCCAATACCTAAGGAAACCAGGCCTGAGGGCTCTGGCAGAAAAGGTAGGGGAACAGGGAGTGGAGGGGGTAGAAGTAGCATGGATATAGGGGGGCCGAGACTTAGGTCGTGCTCGGCTACACGAGTGGAGGATGCCCCGGGCAATCGGAGAGACTGGGCCCGTAAGCCAGAATTCGCGATCCCCGCGGTTCCCAAGCTGAAGGAGAGGGGGGGTAAGCCCAACCAGCAGAGGAGAGAAGCGGATAGCACCCCAGATGCGAGAACGGGGAGACTTCTGGGGGAGGTTGCCTCGATCCTCACTGGTCTAACGAGAACGTGTGCGGACCTAGTGGAGGCACTAAGATCCAAAAAAATCTCGTCGACCAAGGGGGTAATGATATTCGCTGAAGCCATGGCTAGTGGATGCAACGAGGCGGCAATTACCGTGGCGGAAGCGGTGGCGACCCACTCCATCAAGAGATGGATGGGAGGAAACAAGGAGGGGATAGGGAGCGAGTCGGAGTCTGGAGGGGCAGGGACCCCTCCGCCCTCTTGCCCCCCCACTAGGACGAGCTGTGGGACCCAGACGGAGGACCTGCTAACCCTGCAACCGGAGAGGAAAACGACTGGGGTTGCTGGCCAATTTGTAGGTAAGGGGGGTGAGGAGGCCGCGCGGGCGGACAAAAATCTGAGGACCGGGGGACCGGGGAAGCCTCAGCTGGGACCCAGGGGCGGGAGAAAGGGGCTGACCAGTGGCGGTAGTGATAGTGTTGGTGTTACTAGCAATAACACTAACACTAACAGCCATAAGAGGCCCAGGGAGAAGAGCTCCCCGGAGGACAATGGGGCGGACCACGTCAAGAAGAAGCTGTTTGAAGAGCCGGTGGAGGTCCAGGAAGAACGAGACACGGCTAGGAGGGGGTATTCGGAGGTAGCGGCTGGGAAAGCGCAGAACCTCCCCCCCCCAGCCCTCCAGGGCCCTTCCGGAAGTGGGAGTAAAGGAACGGGGAGCGGGAGCGGGAGTACCCCGGACCGGGTGGGCTCACAGCAACAGGGGATGTGGCTACGCCAAACCACCCAGGGGCAACGGAGGAGAGAACGACGGGAAGCCCGCCGACGGGAACTGCAGGCGCAAAAACAGCAGCAGCAAGCCCTTCTCCCCCCACAACAACAACAAGGGAGGGGTCAAGTGCAGGGACAGGAGCGTGAGCGTGAGCGGCAGCAGCAGCAGCAGCAGCACCACCATCATCAGCACCAGCAGCAACTGCATCAGCAGCAACAACACCAACTCCAGCGCTGGCAAGGGGGCCCCCAACAGGAGGTCCCGGACAAACGACCCCGGCCGGTGGGGCAAGGGCTTGGAAGTGGAAGGGGAACCAAACCCACCACCTTGAGGGAGCGTAGGAGGCCGGAGGCGATCCTCATCAAGGTGGTGGAACCCAGAGACTATATGGAGACATATAGGCTGGTGGTCACGAAGGGAAGGGAGGCGCTGACGGGTGTAAAGGCCGTCAAAAAAACCAGAGGTGGACACCTCCTGGTTGAATTGGAGAGAACGGCAACCGCCAACGCTATGGCCGCGAACCTGGGGAAACTGGTGGGGGAACTGGCCATCACCCCCTTAGTGGACAGAACCACCATTGAGGTCAGGGATATTTGCCCGATGGTTGAACCCACCGAGCTTATAAAAGATATGAGCGGGGCTCTAAAGGTGAAGCCCGAAGAACTACGGCTGAAGTCCCTGAGGATGGGGCAGGGAGGCTCAAAGATGGCGGTGGTGGAAGCCAACGCAAATATCCTAAAAAAGGCGCCGGGGAGTTTTAGGTTCCGCACGGGACTCACCCTGGCGAGAGCGAGACCTCTAGAGAGAATAACGAGGTGTTATAGGTGCCACCTGCTGGGCCATATGGCAAGGGAGTGCCCTACGATGGAGGAGGGCATAGAGCGGTGTAGGAAGTGTGGGGCAGGCGACCACACTATAGGGGAATGCACGAACGCCCCGAAGTGCCTGATATGCGCAAAGGAAGGGGTTCGGGGACCCAGGCTGGCGCATGTCACGGCGTCGCTAGCGTGCCCAAGAAACAGAGGGAGACCGGGTACGGGGGACCGAAGACCGCTGGACATTGCAGATGCCCCCATTCAAAATCCTGCAAATCAACTTAAATAGGACTAGGTTAGCCCAGGAAATAATGATCCAGGAAGCCTGTCAGCTGGGGGTGGACGTGGTGGTGATTTCTGAGCCGTACCGGCAGATGCCCGAGTGGTCAAACGACCAATCGGGCGATGCGTCGGTATGGGTGACGGGATTTAAGGGACATTTCACAGCCCTAACCCCGACAGTGTCGGCGAACGGGATAGTTGCGGTGGAGGTCGCCAACATAAGCTTGATCAGTTGCTATTGTTCGCCGAGCAGAAAAACTGACTTCAAGGCCTATTTTGATGAGCTGGAGGGGATAATCGCAGAACTGAGCGCCCAGGGGAAGGGACTTATAGTGGCTGGGGACTTAAATGCCAAGTCACCGGCGTGGGGGGGAAGGAAGATGGACGCGAGGGGTCACCTATGTATGGGCCTGATGGACAGGCATGGCCTGACCCCGATTAAGTTAAAGACCAACTACACCTTCTACAAAAACGGGGGCACGTCCATTATTGACGTAATGGCAGCGGACAGACGGACAGCTAAAAGAACTAAGACGGAGGTCCTGACCCGACAGTCGGAGTCGGATCACCGGTACGTCCTCCATACAATAGGGATGGGTCCGCGGGGGAATCCCCCTCCCCTAGGTTGGACACCCTACTCGACGAAGGAAATGGGGGTCGAGGCGGTGGCGGAGGCATTTAATAGGATTTCAGACGACAATCCCCAGGGCCTCAACAACGAGGAACCAAGGGCGGAGAGGCTCCAGAGGATTCTGGAGGAGGTGTCGGCTGAGGTCCTCAAGCCCCAAAAAATGCCCAGAGGTTCTAGGAAACCAAACTTTTGGTGGAACCAAGAGATTGCAGATGCAAGGGCGGCGATGCATCGTGCAAGGAGGACCCATCAAAGGAAAAGGAAAAAGGGGGATTCGGACGTCGCCGAGGCACTAAGGAGATACCAGGAATCAAAGAAAGCCGTCCAAGTGCTCATCTGGCGGTCGAAGGAGGGCAAGTGGAGAGAGATGTGTGGGATGGTGGACGCGGACCCTTGGGGTAAGCCATACAGAGCAGTTATGGCTAGACTCAGGGGGACGGGGGTCAGAAAAGTTATGTCCCTGGCCCAGGTCCGGAAAACCTTGAATCACCTTTTTGTAACGGGTCCCCCCGAAGCCTGGAGGATAGCCCCACAGTCGGTGCTACAATGGTGCAGAAACGAAGAGTGTAAGGCCATTGACCTGATCACACCGGAGAACATGGAGGAGTGCATAGCCAGAATCAAACCGAAAAAGGCCCCCGGCTTGGACAAAGTCCCGGCAGAGCTAGCGCGGTGTATTCTGAAGGCAAACGTCGCGGAATTCGCTGAAATGGTTAAGGATACGCTTAGGAGAGGCGCGATACCGGAGAGCTGGAAGGTAGCGCGGGTTGTCCTAATCCCAAAGCCAGGGAAGGACCCGATGAGTCCTGGCGCATACAGGCCCATTAGCATACTCCCCGTCCTGAGCAAGGCGTGGGAGTATGCAATAAAATTCACTCTCGAGAAGGAGATTGGGAGGGATCCATTTGAGAGAGCGCAATACGGCTTTAGGAGGAGATCGGGCACGATCGATGCGGTGATGGCGGTCACCGAGTTTGCCGAAGCATGCAAAAAAAAGGGCAGGACATGCACCCTGATTACACTGGATATTAGGAACGCGTTCAACTCCCTCAAATGGTCATTGATCATGAGGGAGCTTGAGAAGAGGGGGGCCTCTAAGCTCACTATAGGGGTATTGAAAGCCTATTTGAGTAATAGGAGAATTGTGGTCCACACCCCGTACGGACCCATCGAGATGGACATCACGGCCGGGGTTCCTCAGGGGTCGGTCCTGGGGCCCATGTTCTGGAACTTGGTGTATGATGGGATCCTGAAGGCGATGAGCTCCCTGCGTAATACGGCCACGATTGCGTATGCCGACGACCTGGCTATACTGATTTCGTCGAAGGATCCAGTGCAGCACGAGGGAACCATGGCGAGAGCGATGGAAGTGCTGGTAAATTGGTTCGGGGGGACGGGTCTGGCAATAGCCACCGAAAAGACAGAGGCGATTTTCCTCACGGGGAGAAGTATAGAGAGAATCACGGGCCTCAATATCCTGGGACACCCGGTCACCACATCTAGGGTGGTGAATTACCTAGGCATCTCCCTGGATAATGTCCGGAACTATCGACCACATCTGGAGAAGATGACGGCAAGAGCAGACAAGGTGGGGGGTGCCTTGGCTGCCTTGCTGCCCAACGCGCGAGGTCCTTCACGTAGATCAAGAAGACTTTATTACGGCGTGTGGGAGTCGATAGTGACGTACGGCGCCCCGATATGGGCTGAGGCAATGGACAAGGAGGGGAGCGCAAAGATCGTCAGGAGGGCGCAGAGAACGGCCCTAATAAGGACCACCACAGCGTTCAGGACGGTCTCGTACATGGCCCTGTGCACTCTGGCGGGGGTGATGCCCCTCAAGCACAAAGTAAGGGCCCTAAGGGAAATATTCCTGGCCAGAATGGCGGATAGGGAAGACCCCGAGCTTAAAATGGATATAGGGAAACTCAAGGCGAGAGAGTCTGCACATAGGAAGACGGCGATGGAAAAGGCCATGAGGGCTTGGCAAGCCGAATGGGATAACACCAACCCGGGGAATTGGACGAGAAGAATCTTCCCTAGGGTTGACACCTTCGGCCCCGGCGGACGTGAGAGAGCCGAAATGGACTATGCAACCATGCAGCTCCTCACGGGACACGGCCTGTTCGCTGCATTCAGAAAAAGAATACAGAAGGCGGAGAGCGATAGCTGTCCAGAGTGCGGAGTGCGGGATGATGCGGAGCACGTCCTAACCACGTGCAGGACCCATGATGCGGAGAGGGCGGAAATGCTGGCAGCGCTGGGGGCGCAGGCGACAGTGCCCAATATAATTGCTAAGGCAATAGAGAGCAAGGAGAACTGGAGGGCTTTCTCAGCCTTCGCGAATAAAGCTATGGATATTCGGAAATACGCCGATATAGAAGAACAAAAGAAGGCTCGGCAAGAGAGGAGAGAAAAGGCGCGCTTGGAAGCGGCAACCAGGGCCGTGTTCCGCCGAAGAATGGCGAGGAAGAGAAAGAGAAAGGACCCGGCCCCGTAAATTTAGGGCTGTATTTTATACTCTCTTCTATACTCTCTTCTATATATATTTATATATTTATTTATTTATCTATATTTTAACCTCTGACTACATTTCCGACGCTTACATCGGCTTTTATATACACCTGACTCTATATATACTGGACCTAGATGACTGCTATTTATTTATTATTTATTTACTCAGGGACGTACAAACCGACGCCTGTATATACGCACCGAATTTATTTTATCTCATTGACTCATTTACTTTTGACCCGAAGGGCTTTTATTTTGGACCCCGTATACGGCGAGTTTATACCTCGACCGGTATACCAGGAATTTACAACGACGACTCCAGTCCTGGCACTGAAGATAGCGGAGGGGAGCCGATTGGCCCAACACAAGGGACATCGCCGATAAGGCAATCCGAGCCGATGTAGTACAGTCTAGTACCGGCTACGGATCGGATGTCCGAAAAAGGAGGAGCAAAGCAGAGGGGGGTTTTTAGTGGGTATTTTAGCACTTACGAGTCCCACATAACCCTATCACCAGTGATGGGGTATGCGTAATTGCATTTTCCCCCCTCTCTAAAAAAAAAAAAAAAAAAAAAAAAAAAAAAAAAAAAAAAAAAAAAAAAAAATGTCTGGGTTATGTCTGGGTTTTTTCTGGGTTTTTTCTGGGTTATGTCTGGGTTATGTCTGGGTTTTTTCTGGGTTATGTCTGGGTTTTTTCTGGGTTATGTCTGGGTTTTTTCTGGTTTTTTCTGGTTTTTTCTGGGTTATGTCTGGGTTATGTCTGGGTTATGTCTGGGTTTTTTCTGGGTTATGTCTGGGTTTTTTCTGGGTTTTTTCTGGGTTATGTCTGGGTTTTTTCTGGGTTATGTCTGGGTTATGTCTGGGTTATGTCTGGGTTTTTTCTGGGTTTTTTCTGGGTTTTTTCTGGGTTTTTTCTGGGTTATGTCTGGGTTATGTCTGGGTTATGTCTGGGTTATGTCTGGGTTATGTCTGGGTTTTTTCTGGTTTTTTCTGGTTTTTTCTGGTTTTTTCTGGGTTTTTTCTGGGTTATGTCTGGGTTATGTCTGGGTTATGTCTGGGTTTTTTCTGGGTTTTTTCTGGGTTATGTCTGGGTTTTTTCTGGTTTTTTCTGGTTTTTTCTGGGTTATGTCTGGGTTTTTTCTGGGTTTTTTCTGGGTTTTTTCTGGGTTATGTCTGGGTTTTTTCTGGGTTATGTCTGGGTTTTTTCTGGTTTTTTCTGGGTTATGTCTGGGTTTTTTCTGGTTTTTTCTGGTTTTTTCTGGGTTATGTCTGGGTTTTTTCTGGGTTATGTCTGGGTTTTTTCTGGGTTTTTTCTGGGTTTTTTCTGGGTTATGTCTGGGTTATGTCTGGGTTATGTCTGGGTTTTTTCTGGGTTATGTCTGGGTTATGTCTGGGTTTTTTCTGGGTTATGTCTGGGTTATGTCTGGGTTATGTCTGGGTTATGTCTGGGTTATGTCTGGGTTATGTCTGGGTTATGTCTGGGTTTTTTCTGGGTTATGTCTGGGTTTTTTCTGGGTTATGTCTGGGTTATGTCTGGGTTTTTTCTGGGTTTTTTCTGGGTTATGTCTGGGTTTTTTCTGGGTTATGTCTGGGTTATGTCTGGGTTATGTCTGGGTTATGTCTGGGTTTTTTCTGGGTTATGTCTGGGTTATGTCTGGGTTTTTTCTGGGTTATGTCTGGGTTATGTCTGGGTTATGTCTGGGTTATGTCTGGGTTATGTCTGGGTTTTTTCTGGGTTATGTCTGGGTTATGTCTGGGTTATGTCTGGGTTTTTTCTGGGTTATGTCTGGGTTTTTTCTGGTTTTTTCTGGGTTATGTCTGGGTTTTTTCTGGGTTATGTCTGGGTTATGTCTGGGTTATGTCTGGGTTATGTCTGGGTTTTTTCTGGGTTATGTCTGGGTTATGTCTGGGTTTTTTCTGGTTTTTTCTGGGTTATGTCTGGGTTATGTCTGGGTTTTTCTGGGTTATGTCTGGGTTTTTTCTGGGTTTTTTCTGGTTTTTTCTGGGTTATGTCTGGGTTTTTTCTGGGTTATGTCTGGGTTATGTCTGGGTTATGTCTGGGTTATGTCTGGGTTATGTCTGGGTTATGTCTGGGTTATGTCTGGGTTATGTCTGGGTTATGTCTGGGTTTTTCTGGTTTTTTCTGGGTTATGTCTGGGTTATGTCTGGGTTATGTCTGGGTTATGTCTGGGTTTTTTCTGGGTTATGTCTGGGTTATGTCTGGGTTTTTTCTGGGTTATGTCTGGGTTATGTCTGGGTTATGTCTGGGTTATGTCTGGGTTATGTCTGGGTTTTTTCTGGGTTTTTTCTGGGTTATGTCTGGGTTATGTCTGGGTTTTTTCTGGGTTATGTCTGGGTTTTTTCTGGGTTTTTTCTGGGTTATGTCTGGGTTTTTTCTGGTTTTTTCTGGTTTTTTCTGGTTTTTTCTGGTTTTTTCTGGGTTATGTCTGGGTTATGTCTGGGTTATGTCTGGGTTTTTTCTGGTTTTTTCTGGTTTTTTCTGGGTTATGTCTGGGTTATGTCTGGGTTATGTCTGGGTTATGTCTGGGTTATGTCTGGGTTATGTCTGGGTTATGTCTGGGTTATGTCTGGGTTTTTTCTGGGTTTTTTCTGGGTTATGTCTGGGTTATGTCTGGGTTATGTCTGGGTTTTTTCTGGTTTTTTCTGGTTTTTTCTGGGTTATGTCTGGGTTTTTTCTGGGTTATGTCTGGGTTATGTCTGGGTTATGTCTGGGTTATGTCTGGGTTATGTCTGGGTTATGTCTGGGTTATGTCTGGGTTTTTTCTGGTTTTTTCTGGGTTATGTCTGGGTTTTTTCTGGTTTTTTCTGGGTTATGTCTGGGTTATGTCTGGGTTTTTCTGGGTTATGTCTGGGTTTTTTCTGGGTTATGTCTGGGTTTTTTCTGGGTTATGTCTGGGTTATGTCTGGGTTTTTTCTGGTTTTTTCTGGGTTTTTTCTGGTTTTTTCTGGGTTATGTCTGGGTTATGTCTGGGTTATGTCTGGGTTTTTTCTGGGTTATGTCTGGGTTATGTCTGGGTTATGTCTGGGTTATGTCTGGGTTATGTCTGGGTTTTTTCTGGGTTATGTCTGGGTTATGTCTGGGTTATGTCTGGGTTATGTCTGGGTTTTTTCTGGGTTTTTTCTGGGTTATGTCTGGGTTATGTCTGGGTTATGTCTGGGTTATGTCTGGGTTATGTCTGGGTTTTTTCTGGGTTATGTCTGGGTTTTTTCTGGGTTATGTCTGGGTTATGTCTGGGTTTTTTCTGGGTTATGTCTGGGTTTTTTCTGGGTTATGTCTGGGTTTTTTCTGGGTTATGTCTGGGTTATGTCTGGGTTTTTTCTGGGTTATGTCTGGGTTTTTTCTGGTTTTTTCTGGGTTATGTCTGGGTTATGTCTGGGTTATGTCTGGGTTTTTTCTGGGTTATGTCTGGGTTTTTTCTGGGTTTTTTCTGGGTTTTTTCTGGGTTATGTCTGGGTTTTTTCTGGGTTATGTCTGGGTTTTTTCTGGTTTTTTCTGGGTTTTTTCTGGGTTATGTCTGGGTTATGTCTGGGTTATGTCTGGGTTATGTCTGGGTTATGTCTGGGTTATGTCTGGGTTTTTTCTGGTTTTTTCTGGTTTTTTCTGGTTTTTTCTGGTTTTTTCTGGGTTATGTCTGGGTTTTTTCTGGGTTATGTCTGGGTTTTTCTGGGTTATGTCTGGGTTATGTCTGGGTTATGTCTGGGTTTTTTCTGGGTTTTTTCTGGTTTTTTCTGGTTTTTTCTGGGTTATGTCTGGGTTTTTTCTGGGTTATGTCTGGGTTATGTCTGGGTTTTTTCTGGGTTATGTCTGGGTTATGTCTGGGTTATGTCTGGGTTATGTCTGGGTTTTTTCTGGGTTTTTTCTGGGTTATGTCTGGGTTATGTCTGGGTTATGTCTGGGTTATGTCTGGGTTATGTCTGGGTTTTTTCTGGGTTATGTCTGGGTTTTTTCTGGGTTTTTTCTGGTTTTTTCTGGGTTATGTCTGGGTTTTTTCTGGGTTATGTCTGGGTTATGTCTGGGTTTTTTCTGGGTTTTTTCTGGGTTTTTTCTGGGTTTTTTCTGGTTTTTTCTGGGTTTTTTCTGGGTTTTTTCTGGGTTTTTTCTGGGTTTTTTCTGGGTTATGTCTGGGTTTTTTCTGGGTTATGTCTGGGTTATGTCTGGGTTTTTTCTGGGTTTTTTCTGGGTTTTTTCTGGGTTATGTCTGGGTTTTTTCTGGGTTTTTTCTGGTTTTTTCTGGGTTTTTTCTGGGTTATGTCTGGGTTTTTTCTGGGTTTTTTCTGGGTTTTTTCTGGGTTTTTTCTGGGTTTTTTCTGGGTTTTTTCTGGGTTATGTCTGGGTTTTTTCTGGGTTTTTTCTGGGTTTTTTCTGGGTTTTTTCTGGGTTTTTTCTGGGTTTTTTCTGGGTTTTTTCTGGGTTATGTCTGGGTTATGTCTGGGTTTTTTCTGGTTTTTTCTGGGTTTTTTCTGGGTTTTTTCTGGGTTATGTCTGGGTTTTTTCTGGGTTTTTTCTGGGTTATGTCTGGGTTTTTTCTGGGTTATGTCTGGGTTATGTCTGGGTTATGTCTGGGTTATGTCTGGGTTATGTCTGGGTTATGTCTGGGTTTTTTCTGAGTTATGTCTGGGTTTTTTCTGGGTTTTTTCTGGGTTTTTTCTGGGTTTTTTCTGGTTTTTTCTGGGTTTTTTCTGGGTTATGTCTGGGTTTTTTCTGAGTTATGTCTGGGTTTTTTCTGGTTTTTTCTGGGTTATGTCTGGGTTATGTCTGGGTTATGTCTGGGTTTTTTCTGGGTTTTTTCTGGGTTTTTTCTGGGTTTTTTCTGGGTTTTTTCTGGGTTATGTCTGGGTTTTTTCTGGGTTATGTCTGGGTTTTTTCTGGGTTTTTTCTGGGTTTTTCTGGTTTTTTCTGGTTTTTTCTGGGTTTTTTCTGGGTTATGTCTGGGTTATGTCTGGGTTTTTTCTGGGTTTTTTCTGGGTTATGTCTGGGTTTTTTCTGGGTTTTTTTCTGGGTTTTTTCTGGTTTTTTCTGGGTTTTTTTCTGGTTTTTTCTGGGTTTTTTCTGGGTTATGTCTGGGTTATGTCTGGGTTTTTTCTGGTTTTTTCTGGGTTATGTCTGGGTTTTTTCTGGGTTTTTCTGGGTTATGTCTGGGTTTTTTCTGGTTTTTTCTGGGTTTTTTCTGGGTTTTTTCTGGGTTATGTCTGGGTTTTTTCTGGTTTTTTCTGGTTTTTTCTGGGTTTTTTCTGGGTTATGTCTGGGTTTTTTCTGGGTTATGTCTGGGTTTTTTCTGAGGTTTTTTCTGGGTTTTTTCTGAGTTATGTCTGGGTTATGTCTGGGTTATGTCTGGGTTTTTTCTGGGTTATGTCTGGGTTTTTTCTGGGTTTTTTCTGGTTTTTTCTGGTTTTTTCTGGGTTATGTCTGGTTTTTTCTGGTTTTTTCTGGGTTTTTTCTGGGTTATGTCTGGGTTATGTCTGGGTTATGTCTGGGTTATGTCTGGGTTTTTTTCTGGTTTTTTCTGGTTTTTTCTGGTTTTTTTCTGGGTTATGTCTGGGTTTTTTCTGGGTTATGTCTGGGTTTTTTCTGGTTTTTTCTGGGTTATGTCTGGGTTTTTTCTGAGTTATGTCTGGGTTTTTTCTGGTTTTTTCTGGGTTTTTTCTGGGTTATGTCTGGGTTTTTTCTGGTTTTTTCTGGTTTTTTCTGGGTTATGTCTGGGTTTTTTCTGGGTTATGTCTGGTTATGTCTGGGTTTTTTCTGGTTTTTTCTGGGTTATGTCTGGGTTATGTCTGGGTTATGTCTGGGTTATGTCTGGTTTTTTCTGGTTTTTTCTGGTTTTTTCTGGTTTTTTCTGGGTTTTTTCTGGGTTATGTCTGGGTTATGTCTGGGTTATGTCTGGGTTATGTCTGGGTTTTTTCTGGGTTTTTTCTGGGTTTTTTCTGGGTTATGTCTGGGTTATGTCTGGGTTATGTCTGGGTTATGTCTGGGTTTTTTCTGGTTTTTTCTGGGTTTTTTCTGGGTTATGTCTGGGTTTTTTCTGGGTTTTTTCTGGTTTTTTTCTGGTTTTTTCTGGTTTTTTCTGGGTTATGTCTGGGTTTTTTCTGGTTATGTCTGGGTTTTTTTCTGGTTTTTTCTGGTTTTTTCTGGGTTTTTTCTGGGTTTTTTCTGGTTTTTTTCTGGGTTATGTCTGGGTTATGTCTGGGTTTTTTTCTGGTTTTTTCTGGGTTATGTCTGGGTTTTTTCTGGGTTATGTCTGGGTTTTTTCTGGGTTATGTCTGGGTTATGTCTGGGTTTTTTCTGGTTTTTTCTGGGTTTTTTCTGGTTTTTTCTGGTTTTTTCTGGTTTTTTCTGGTTTTTTCTGGGTTATGTCTGGGTTATGTCTGGGTTATGTCTGGGTTTTTTCTGGTTTTTTCTGGGTTTTTTCTGGTTTTTTCTGGTTTTTTCTGGTTTTTTCTGGTTTTTTCTGGGTTTTTTCTGGGTTATGTCTGGGTTATGTCTGGGTTATGTCTGGGTTATGTCTGGGTTTTTTCTGGGTTATGTCTGGGTTATGTCTGGGTTATGTCTGGGTTTTTTCTGGTTTTTTCTGGTTTTTTCTGGTTTTTTCTGGGTTTTTTCTGGGTTTTTTCTGGGTTATGTCTGGGTTTTTTCTGGGTTTTTTCTGGTTTTTTCTGGTTTTTTCTGGTTTTTTCTGGTTTTTTCTGGGTTATGTCTGGGTTTTTTCTGGGTTTTTTCTGGGTTTTTTCTGGTTTTTTCTGGTTTTTTCTGGTTTTTTCTGGTTTTTTCTGGGTTATGTCTGGGTTATGTCTGGGTTTTTTCTGGGTTTTTTCTGGTTTTTTCTGGTTTTTTCTGGTTTTTTCTGGGTTATGTCTGGGTTTTTTCTGGGTTTTTTTCTGGTTTTTTCTGGGTTATGTCTGGGTTATGTCTGGGTTATGTCTGGGTTTTTTCTGGTTTTTTCTGGGTTATGTCTGGGTTTTTTCTGGTTTTTTCTGGTTTTTTCTGGGTTTTTTCTGGGTTATGTCTGGGTTTTTTCTGGGTTATGTCTGGGTTTTTTCTGGTTTTTTCTGGGTTTTTTCTGGTTTTTTCTGGGTTTTTTCTGGGTTTTTTCTGGGTTATGTCTGGGTTTTTTCTGGGTTTTTTCTGGTTTTTTCTGGTTTTTTCTGGTTTTTTCTGGTTTTTTCTGGTTTTTTCTGGGTTATGTCTGGGTTTTTTCTGGGGTTTTTTCTGGTTTTTTCTGGTTTTTTCTGGGTTTTTTCTGGTTTTTTCTGGTTTTTCTGGGTTATGTCTGGGTTATGTCTGGGTTATGTCTGGGTTATGTCTGGGTTATGTCTGGGTTATGTCTGGGTTATGTCTGGGTTTTTTCTGGTTTTTTCTGGTTTTTTCTGGTTTTTTCTGGGTTATGTCTGGGTTATGTCTGGGTTATGTCTGGGTTTTTTTCTGGGTTTTTTTCTGGGTTTTTTCTGGTTTTTTCTGGGTTATGTCTGGGTTATGTCTGGGTTATGTCTGGGTTATGTCTGGGTTTTTTCTGGTTTTTTCTGGGTTTTTTCTGGGTTATGTCTGGGTTATTTCTGGGTTATGTCTGGGTTATGTCTGGGTTATGTCTGGGTTATGTCTGGGTTATGTCTGGGTTATGTCTGGGTTTTTTCTGGTTTTTTTCTGGGTTTTTTCTGGGTTATGTCTGGGTTTTTTCTGGGTTTTTTCTGGGTTTTTTCTGGGTTTTTTCTGGTTTTTTCTGGTTTTTTTCTGGGTGGTTATGTCTGGGTTTTTTCTGGGTTATGTCTGGGTTATGTCTGGGTTATGTCTGGGTTTTTTCTGGGTTTTTTCTGGTTTTTTCTGGGTTTTTTCTGGGTTTTTTCTGGGTTTTTTTCTGGGTTATGTCTGGGTTTTTTCTGGGTTATGTCTGGGTTTTTTCTGGTTTTTTTCTGGGTTATGTCTGGGTTATGTCTGGGTTATGTCTGGGTTATGTCTGGGTTTTTTCTGGGTTTTTTCTGGGTTTTTTCTGGGTTATGTCTGGGTTATGTCTGGGTTATGTCTGGGTTATGTCTGGGTTATGTCTGGGTTATGTCTGGGTTATGTCTGGTTTTTTCTGGGTTTTTTCTGGTTTTTTCTGGTTTTTTCTGGGTTTTTTCTGGGTTTTTTCTGGGTTTTTTCTGGGTTATGTCTGGGTTTTTTCTGGTTTTTTCTGGTTTTTTCTGGGTTATGTCTGGGTTATGTCTGGGTTATGTCTGGGTTATGTCTGGGTTTTTTCTGGGTTATGTCTGGGTTATGTCTGGGTTATGTCTGGGTTATGTCTGGGTTTTTTTCTGGGTTTTTTTTCTGGGTTTTTTCTGGGTTATGTCTGGGTTTTTTCTGGTTTTTTCTGGGTTATGTCTGGGTTATGTCTGGGTTTTTTCTGGGTTATGTCTGGGTTTTTTCTGGGTTATGTCTGGGTTTTTTTCTGGTTTTTTCTGGTTTTTTCTGGTTTTTTCTGGGTTTTTTCTGGGTTATGTCTGGGTTTTTTCTGGGTTTTTTTTCTGGTTTTTTCTGGGTTTTTTTCTGGTTTTTTCTGGTTTTTTCTGGGTTATGTCTGGGTTTTTTCTGGTTTTTTCTGGTTTTTTCTGGGTTATGTCTGGGTTATGTCTGGGTTATGTCTGGGTTTTTTCTGGTTTTTTCTGGTTTTTCTGGGTTATGTCTGGGTTTTTTCTGGGTTTTTTCTGAGTTATGTCTGGGTTTTTTCTGGGTTATGTCTGGGTTTTTTCTGGGTTTTTTCTGGGTTTTTTCTGGGTTTTTTCTGGGTTTTTTCTGGTTTTTTCTGGGTTTTTTCTGGGTTTTTTCTGGTTTTTTCTGGGTTTTTTCTGGGTTTTTTCTGGTTTTTTCTGGGTTTTTTCTGGGTTTTTTCTGGGTTATGTCTGGGTTATGTCTGGTTATGTCTGGGTTATGTCTGGGTTTTTTCTGGTTTTTTCTGGTTTTTTCTGGGTTTTTTCTGGGTTATGTCTGGGTTATGTCTGGGTTATGTCTGGGTTTTTTCTGAGTTATGTCTGGGTTATGTCTGGGTTTTTTCTGGGTTATGTCTGGGTTTTTTCTGGGTTATGTCTGGGTTTTTTCTGGGTTTTTTCTGGTTTTTTCTGGGTTATGTCTGGGTTTTTTCTGGGTTATGTCTGGGTTTTTTTCTGGGTTTTTTCTGGTTTTTTCTGGGTTTTTTCTGGGTTTTTTCTGGGTTATGTCTGGGTTTTTTCTGGGTTATGTCTGGTTTTTTCTGGGTTTTTTCTGGGTTTTTTCTGGGTTATGTCTGGGTTATGTCTGGGTTTTTTCTGGGTTATGTCTGGGTTTTTTCTGGTTTTTTCTGGGTTATGTCTGGGTTTTTTTCTGGGTTTTTTCTGGGTTTTTTCTGGGTTTTTTCTGGTTATGTCTGGGTTTTTTCTGGGTTATGTCTGGGTTTTTTCTGGGTTTTTTCTGGGTTTTTTCTGGGTTTTTTCTGGTTTTTTCTGGTTTTTTCTGGGTTATGTCTGGGTTTTTTCTGGTTTTTTCTGGGTTTTTTTCTGAGTTATGTCTGGGTTTTTTTCTGGGTTATGTCTGGGTTATGTCTGGGTTTTTTCTGGGTTATGTCTGGGTTTTTTCTGGGTTATGTCTGGGTTTTTTCTGGGTTTTTTCTGGGGTTTTGTCTGGGTTTTTTCTGGGTTTTTTCTGGGTTATGTCTGGGTTTTTTCTGGGTTTTTTCTGGGTTTTTTCTGGGTTATGTCTGGGTTTTTTCTGGGTTTTTTCTGGGTTTTTTTCTGGGTTATGTCTGGGTTATGTCTGGGTTTTTTCTGGGTTATGTCTGGGTTTTTTTCTGGGTTTTTTCTGGGTTTTTTCTGGGTTTTTTCTGGGTTATGTCTGGGTTTTTTCTGGGTTTTTTCTGGGTTTTTTCTGGGTTATGTCTGGGTTTTTTCTGGGTTATGTCTGGGTTATGTCTGGGTTTTTTCTGGGTTTTTTCTGGGTTATGTCTGGGTTTTTTCTGGGTTTTTTCTGGGTTTTTTCTGGGTTATGTCTGGGTTTTTTTCTGGGTTTTTTCTGGGTTTTTTCTGGGTTTTTTTCTGGGTTATGTCTGGGTTTTTTCTGGGTTATGTCTGGGTTATGTCTGGGTTATGTCTGGGTTTTTTTCTGGGTTTTTTCTGGTTTTTTCTGGGTTTTTTCTGGGTTATGTCTGGGTTATGTCTGGGTTATGTCTGGGTTATGTCTGGGTTTTTTCTGGGTTATGTCTGGGTTTTTTTCTGGGTTTTTTCTGGGTTTTTTCTGGGTTTTTTCTGGTTTTTTCTGGGTTTTTT